>CM038674.1:44135907-45590907 GCA_021605145.1 Aegilops bicornis
GTGAAGATGCCGCTACCCATCTAAACAACTTTGTTGATTTGTGCGATATGCAAAAGAAGAAAGATGTGGATAATGATATTGTTAAATTGAAACTATTTCTGTTTTTGCTACTTGGTTCTCTTGTTTGCCTAAAAGTAGTATTGATTCATGGAATAAGTGCAAAGATGCTTTTATCTCTAAGTATTTTCCTCCCGCTAAGATCACCTCTCTTAGAAACGATATTATGAATTTTAAGCAACTTGACCATGAGCATGTTGCACAAGCATGGGAGAGGATGAAATTAATGATACGTAATTGCCCTACACATGGTTTGAATTTATGGATGATTATACAAATTTTTTATGCTGGATTGAATTTTGCTTCTAGAAATCTTTTAGATTCGGCCACGGGAGGCACTTTTATGGAAATCACTTTAGGAGAAGCTACTAAACTCCTAGATAATATTATGGTTAATTATTCTCAATGGCACACCGGAAGATCTACTAGTAAAAAAGTTCATTCGATAGAAAAGATTAATGTTTTGAGAAGAAAGATGGATGAACTTATGAAATTGTTTGCTAATAAGAGTGCTTCTTCTGATCCTAATGATATGCCTTTGTCTACTTTGATTGAAAATAATAATGAATCTATGGATGTGCATTTTGTTGGTAGGAACAATTTTGGTAACAACGCGTATAGAGGAAATTTTAATTCTAGGCCGTTCCCTAGTAATTACTCTAATAATTATGGTAATTCCTACAACAACTCTTATGGATATTTTAATAAGATGCCCTCTGATTTTGAGACTAGTGTTAAAGAATTTAATTTTTCGCAAAAGAATTTCAATGCTTTGCTTGAAGAAAAATTGCCTAAGATTGATGAGTTGGCTAGGAACGTGGATAGAATTTCTCTTGATGTTGATTCTTTGAAACTTAGATCTATTCCACCTAAGCATGATATCAATGAGTATCTCAAAGCAATGAGAATTTCCATTGATGAGTGCAAAGAAAGAACTGCTAGGATGCATGCTAAAAAAGATTGCTGTGTGAAAGCGTGTTCTTCTAGTTTTCATGATAATAATAATGAAGATCTAAAATTAATTGATGTGTCCCCTATTAGATCTTTGTTTTCCAATATGAGTCTTCATAAAGATGGGACTGGAGATGATTCAACTTTAGTTAAAAGGCGCCCCAATGATTCAGAGTTTTTAGATCTTGATGCAAAAATTGGTAAAAGTGGGATTGAAGAGGTCAAAACTTTACATAGCAATGAACCCACTATTTTGGATTTCAATGAATTTAATTATGATAATTGCTCTTTGATAGATTGTATTTCCTTGTTGCAATCCGTGTTAAATTCTCCTCATGCTTAAGATCAAAATAAAGCTTTTACTAAACATATCGTTGATGCTTTAATGCAATCCTATGAAGAAAAGCTTGAATTAGAAGTTTCTATCCCTAGAAAACTTTATGATGAGTGGGAACCTACTGTTAAAATTAAAATTAAAGATCATGAATGCTATGCTTTATGTGATTTGGGTGCTAGTGTTTCCACAATTCCAAAGACTTTGTGTGATGTGTTAGGTTTCCGTGAATTTGATGATTGTTCTTTAAATTTGCACCTTGCGGATTCCACCATTAAAAAACCTATGGGAAGGTTTTAATGATGTTCTTATTGTTGCAAATATGAATTATGTGCGCATAGATTTCATTATCCTTGATATAGATTGCAATCCTAGATGTCCTATTATTATTGGTAGACCTTTCCTTAGAATGATTGGTGCAATTATTGATATGAAAGAAGGAAACATTAGATTCCAATTTCCATTAAGGAAAGGCATGGAACACTTCCCTAGGAAGAAAATTAAATTACCTTATGAATCTATTATGAGAGCCACTTATGGATTGCATACCAAAGACGGTAATACCTAGATCTATTCTTGTTTTTATGCCTAGCTAGGGGCGTTAAACGATAGCGCTTGTTGGGAGGCAGGCCAATTTTATTTTTGTTCCTTGCTTTTTGTTCCTGTTTAGTAATAAATAATTCATCTAGCCTCTATTTGGATGTGTTTTTATGTTTTAATTAGTGTTTGTGCCAAGTAGAACCAATAGGATCTTCTTGGGTGATAGTTGTTTGATCTTGCTGAAAAAGACAGAAACTTTGCGCTCACGAAAATAATTTTTAAAATTCACCAGAACGTGATAAAATACTAATTATTTTTGAAGTATATCAATATAAAAATTTTCCAGGTTGTCCTAGTTTTCCGAATTTTTGGAGTTTCAGAAGTATTCGAACAAATCAGATTTCTACAGACTGTTCTGTTTTTGACAGATTCTGTTTTTCGTGTGTTGTTTGCTTATTTTAGTGAATCTATGGCTAGTATCGGGGGGTATGAACCATAGAGAAGTTGGAATACAGTAGGCTTAACACCAATATAAATAAAGAATGAGTTTATTACAGTACCTGATACGTCTCCAACGTATCTATAATTTTTGATTGCTCCATGCTATATTATCTACTGTTTTGGGCAATATTGGGCTTTATTATCCACTTTTATATTATTTTTGGGACTAACTATTAACCGGAGGCCCAGCCCAGATTTGCTATTTTATGCCTATTTCAGTGTTTCGAAGAAAAGGAATATCAAATGGAGTCAAAACGGAACGAAATCAACTGGAGAAGTTATTTTTGGAAGAAAACCTACCAGATAGACTTGGACCCTACGTCAGGAGATGAGGGAGGTGCTCACGAGGGTGGGGGGCACACCCACCCCCTAGGGCGCGCCCCCTGCCTCGTGGGGCCCCCGTTGCTCCACCGACATACCCCCTGCACCCATATATACCTATGTATCGTAAAACTTACAGAACAGAAGAGATCAGGAGTTCCGCCACCGCAAAACCTCCAGAGCCACCAAAAACCAATCGGGACCCTGTTCCGGCACCCTGCCGAAGGGGGGAACAATCACCGGTGGCCATCTTCATCATGCCGGCACTCTCCATGATGAGGAGCGAGTAGTTCACCCTCGGGGCTGAGGGTATGTACCAGTAGCTATGTGTTTGATCTCTCTCTATCATGTTCTTGATTTGGCACGATCTTGATGTATCGCGAGCTTTGCTATTATAGTTGGATTCTATGTTTCTTCTCCCCCTCTACTCTCTTGTAATGAATTGAGTTTTCCCTTTGAAGTAATCTTATCGGATTGAGTCTTTAAAGATTTGAGAACACTTGATGTATGTCTTGCCGTGCGTATCTGTGGTGACAATGGGATATCACGTGATTCACTTGATGTATGTTTTGGTGATCAACTTGCGGTTTCCGCCCATGAACCTATGCATAGGGGTTGGCACACGTTTTCGTCGTGATTCTCCGGTAGAAACTTTGGGGCACTCTTTGAGGTTCTATGTGTTGGTTGAATAGATGAATTGAGATTGTATGATGCATATCGTATAATCATGCCCACGGATACTTGAGGTGACATTGGAGTATCTAGGTGACATTAGGGTTTTGGTTGATTTGTATCCTAAGGTGTTATTCTAGTATGAACTCTAGGGCTGTTTGTGACACTTATATGAATAGCCCAACGGATTGGAAAGAATAACTTTGAGGTGGTTTCGTACCCTACCATAATCTATTCGTTTGTTCTCCGCTATTAGTGACTTTGGAGTGACTCTTTGTTGCATGTTGAGGGATAGTTATATGATCCAATTATGTTATTATTGTTGAGAGAACTTGCACTAGTGAAAGTATGAACCCTAGGCCTTGTTTCCTAGCATTGCAATACCGCTTACGCTCACTTTTACCACTTGTTACCTTGCTGTTTTTATATTTTCAGATTACAAAAACCTATATCTAGCATCCATATTGCACTTGTATCACCATCGCTTTGCGAACTAGTGCACCTATACAATTTACCATTGTATTGGGTGTGTTGGGGACACAAGAGACTCTTTGTTATTTGGTTGCAGGGTTGTTTGAGAGAGACCATCTTCATCCTACGCCTCCTACGGATTGATAAACCTTAGGTCATTGATACGTCTCCAACGTATCTATAATTTTTGATTGCTCCATGCTACTTTATCTACTGTTTTGGACTATAATGGGCTTTATTTTCCACTTTTATATTACTTTTGGGACTAACCTATTAACCGGGGGCCCAGCCCAGAATTGCTGTTTTTTGCCTATTTCAGTATTTCGAAGAAACAGAATATCAAATTGAGTCCAAACGGAATGAAGCCTTCGGGAACGTGATCTTCTCACCGAACGTGATCCAGGAGACTTGGACCCTACTCCAAGAAGTGCCAGAGGCGGTCACCAGGGTGGAGGGCGCGCCCCCTGCCTCGTGGGCCCCCTGACGCTCCACTGACGTACTCCTTCCTCCTATATATACCTACGTACCCCCAAGAGATCAGGGAGGGAGCCAAAAACCTAATTCCACCATCGCAACTTCCTGTATCCAGGAAATCCCATCTTAGGGCCTGTTCCGGAGCACCGCCGGAGGGGGCATCCACCACGGAGGGCTTCTACATCAACACCATAGCCCCTCCAATGAAGTGTGAGTAGTTTACTTCAGACCTTCGGGTCCATAGCTAGTAGCTAGATGGCTTCTTCTCTCTTTTTGTATCTCAATACAATGTTCTCCCCCTCTCTCGTGGAGATCTATTCAATGTAATCTTCTTTTTGCGGTGCGTTTGTTGAGACTGATGAATTGTGGGTTTATGATCCAGCTTATCTATGGAAAAATTTGATTCTTATCTGAAATCTTTTATGTATGATTGAGTTATCTTTGCAAGTCTCTTCGAATTATCCATTTGGTTTGGCCAACTAGATTGGTAGTTCTTGCAATGGGAGAAGTGCTTAGCTTTGGGTTCAATCTTGCGGTGTCCTTACCCAAAGGATGTGAGAAGGGGTTGCAAGGCACATATTGTATTGTTGCCATCGAGGATAACAAGATGGGGTAATTATAATATTGCATGAATTTATTCCTCTACATCATGTCATCTTGCTTAAGGGGTTACTCTGTTTTTAACTTAATACTCTAGATGCATGCTGGATAGCGGTCGATGAGTGGAGTAATAGTAGTAGATGCAGAATCGTTTCGGTCTACTTGTCTCGGACGTGATGCCTATATACATGATCATTGCCTAGATATACTCATAACTATGCTCAATTCTGTCAATTGCTCAACAGTAATTTGTTCACCCACCGTAGAATATCTATGCTCTTGAGAGAAGCCACTAGTGAAACCTATGGCCCCGGGTCTATTCTCATCATATCAATCTCCATCACTTTATTTACTTGCTTTGCTTTTACTTTTCACTTTGCATCTTTATACCAAAAATACCAAAAATATTATCTCTATCAGATCTCACTCTCGTAAGTGACCGTGAAGGGATTGACAACCCCTAATCACGTTGGTTGTGAGTAGCTATCGTTTTGTGCAGGTATGAGGGACTTGCGCGTGGACTCCTACTAGATTGATACCTTGTTTCTCAAAAACTGAGGGAAATACTTACGCTACTGTGCTGCATCATCCTCTCCTCTTCGGGGAAAACCAACGCAAGCTCGAGACGTAGCAAGAAGGATTTCTGGCGCCTTTGCCGGGAAGGTATACGCAAAAGTCACCATACCAAGTACCCATCACAATCCCTATCTCTCGCACTACATTATTTGCCATTTGCCTCTCGTTTTCCTCTCCCCCACTTCACCCTTGCCATTTTATTTGCCCTCTCTTTCCCAATCTCCTCCTCTTTTTCCCTTTGCCTTTTGTTTGCTTGTGTGTTAGTTTGCTTGTTTGTCGTTATGTCAAATTCCTTATCCGCTCCTATGTCTCCCGAGTTTGAAGTTCTTCACCTCAAGCAAAGGCAAGGAGAAAACTTAAAATATGCTTGGTATAGGATGATGGAATCTTATCGTAAGTGTACCCTAGAGGTGAACTTTAGAATTCTTCTTCGCAATTTCTATGTTGGGTTAAATATGACGCATAGACAACTCTTGGATTGCATTGCCAAGGGAAACTTCATTGAGATTGATCCCAGTATTGCGCATGAAATTATAGAGGGAATAGTGGGAACACTACCCCAAAAGGGAGGATCTCATCCTACCCAGGAAGAAACCCAAGCGTTTGAAAAGATTTGCGAAGTAACAAAAATCTTACAAAAGTCTCTTGAGCCTCTTAAAAGTGTTAGCTGAAATCTTCACCGCATGAATATGTTGATTACTCTTTGTAATAAGCGGTTGGATTATTTAGATCTAAAAATTTCCGAGTATGAAGGGAAGTGGCAAGAACCACCCGGACTCGAGCATGACTCCGCTAAAAAACTGAAAATTAAAGATGGCAATACCTAGATCTATCCTTTCTTTTATGCCTAGCTAGGGGCGTTAAACGATAGCGCTTGTTGGGAGGCAACCCAATTTTATTTTTAGTTTTTGTTTTTGCTTATGTTTAGGAATAAATAATCCATCTAGCCTCTGTTTAGATGTGGTTTTATCTTTTAATTAGTGTTTGTGCCAAGTTGAACCTATTGGATCTTCTTGGATGATAGTTATTTGATCTTGCTGTAATTTCCAGAATCTTTGTGCCCAGTGCACGAATTGTTAAAAATCACCAGAACGTGATAAAATACTGATTCCAATTGCTGCTGATCAATAAACAAATTGTCCAGGTCGTATAATTTTGGTAGAAGTTTTTCGGTTCCAGAAGTTTGCGTTAGTTACAGATTACTACAGACTGTTATGTTTTTGACAGATTCTGTTTTGCGTGTGTTGTTTGCTTATTTTGATGAATCTATGGCTAGTAAAATAGTTTATGATCCATAGAGAAGTTGAAATACAGTAGGTTTAACACCAATATAAATAAATAATGAGTTCATTACAGTACCTTAAAGTAGTCTTTTGTTTTCTTTCTCTAACGGAGCTCACGAGATTTCTATTGAGTTTTGTGTTGTTAAGTTTTCAAGTTTTGGGTGAATTCTTTTGATGGATTATGGAACAAGGAGTGGCAAGAGCCTAAGCTTGGGGATGCCCATGGCACTTCCAAGATAATCCAAGGGCACCAAAAGTCAAAGCTTGGGGATGCCCCGGAAGGCATCCCCTCTTTAAATCTACTTCCATCGGTAATTTACTTGGAGCTATATTTTTATTCACCAACATGATATGTGTTTTTGCTTGGAGCGTCTTGTATTATTTGAGTCTTTGCTTGTTAGTTTACCACAATCATCCTTGCTGTACACACCTTTTGAGAGAGCCATACATGAATTGAAATTTGATAGAATACTCTATATGCTTCACTTATATCTTTTGAGCTTGATAATTTGCTCATAGTGCTTCACTTATATCTTTTGAGCTTGATAATTTTTGATCTAGTGCTTCACTTAGATCTTTTAGAGCTTGGTGGTGGATTTGTTTTAAAGAAACTTGATCTCTCATGCTTCACTTAGATTATTTTGAGAGTCGTTAATAGTATGGTAATTTGCTTAATGTTAATATACTTGGTATTCAAGATATGTGAAACTTTCTTTTGAGTGCGTTGAATACTAAGATAAGTTTGATGCTTGATAATTGTTTTGAGATATGGAGGTGATAATATCAAAGTCGTGCTAGTTGAGTAGTTGTGAATTTGAGAAATGCTTGTGTTGAAGTTAGTAAATCCCGTAGCATGCACGTATGGTTAAAGTTATGTAACAAATTTGAAACATGAAGTGTACCTCGCTTGTGCATCCTTATGAGTGGCGGTCGGGGACGAGCGATGGTCTTTTCCTACCAATCTATCCCCTAGGAGCATGCGCGTAGTACTTGATTTTTGATGACTTCTAAAATTTTGCAATAAGTATATGAGTTCTTTTGACTAATGTTGAGTCCATGGATTATACGCACTTTTACCTTTCCATCATTGCTAGCCTCTTCGGTACCGTGCATTGCCCTTTCTCACCTTGAGAGTTGGCGCAAACTTCACCGGTGCATCCAAACCCCGTGATATGATACAATCTTTCACACATAAACCTCCTTATATCTTCCTCAAAACAGCCATCATACCTACCTATTATGGCATTTCCATAGCCATTCCGAGATATATTGCCATGCAACTTTCCACCGTTCCGTTCATCATCATCATGACATACATTACTTTTGTCATATTGCCATTGCATGATCATGTAGTTGACATCGTATTTGTGGCAAAGCCACCATGCATTATTTTCATACATGTCACTCTTGATTCATTGCACCATCCCGCACATCCGCCGGAGGCATTCATATAGAGTCATACCTTGTTCTAGTTTCGAGTTGTAATCTTTATGTTGTAATCAATAGAAGTGTGATGATCATCATTATTAGAGCATTGCCCAAAAAAAAAAGAGAAAGGCCAAAATAAAAAAAAGGAAAGGCCCAAAAAAAAGGGCAATGCTACTATCTCTTTTTCCACACTTGTGCTTCAAAGTAGCACCATGTTCTTCATGTAGTGAGTCTCATATATTGTGCTTCAAAGTAGCACCTTGTTCTTCATGTAGTGAGTCTCATATATTGTGCTCCAAAGTAGCACCATGTTTTTCATATAGTGAGTCTCATAAGTTGTCTTTTTTATACTAGTGGGAATTTTTCATTATAGAACTTGCCTTGTATATTTCTACGATGGGCTTCCTCAAATGCCCTAGGTCTTCATGAGCAAGCAAGTTGGATGCACACCCACTAGTTTTATTTTGTTGAGCATTCATAGCTCTAGTGCATCCGTTGCATGGCAATCCCTACTCCTCATGTTGACATAAATTGATGGGCATCTCCATAGCCCGTTGATTATCCTCATCAGTGTGAGACTTTCTCCTTTTTTGTCTTCTCCACACAATCCCCATCATCATATTCTATTCCACCCGTAGTGCTATGTCCATGGCTCACGCTCATGTATTGCGTGAAGGTTGAAAAAGTTTGAGATTATTTGAGTATGAAACAATTGCTTGGCTTGTCATCGGGGGTATAGAAGTTGGGAACATCTTTGTGTGACGAAAATGAAGCATAGCCTAACTATATGATTTTGTAGGGATGAACTTCCTTTGGCCATGTTATTTTGAGATGACATAATTATTTTGATTAGTATGCTTGAAGTATTATTATTTTTATGTCAATATGAACTTTTGTCTTGAATCTTTCAGATCTGAATATTCATATCACAATTAAGAAGATTTACATTGAAATTATGCCAAAGTATCACTCCGCATCAAAGTTTCTCTTTTTATCATTTACCTACTCGAGGACGAGCAGGAATTAAGCTTAGGGATGCCTCGATACGTCTCCAACGTATCTATAATTTTTGATTGCTCCATGCTACTTTATCTATTATTTTGGACTATAATGGGCTTTATTTTCCACTTTTACATTACTTTTGGGAATAACCTATTAACCGGAGGCCCAACCCAGAATTGCTGTTTTTTTTGCCTATTTCAGTATTTCGAAGAAACGGAATATCAAACAGAGTCCAAACGGAATGAAACCTTCGGGAACGTGATTTTCTCACCGAACGTGATCCAGGAGACTTGGACCCTACTCAAAGAAGTGCCAGAGGCGGTCACGAGGGTGGAGGGCGCACCCCCCTGGGCGCGCCCCCCTACCTCGTGGGCCCCCTGACGCTCCACCGACGTACTCCTTCCTCCTATATATACCTACGTACCCCCAACAGACCAGGGAGGGAGCCAAAAACCTAATTCCACCGCCGCAACTTCCTGTATCCACGAGATCCCATCTTGGGGCCTGTTCCGGAGCTCCGCCGAAGGGGGCATCCACCATGGAGGGCTTCTACATCAACACCATAGCCCCTCCGATGAAGTGTGAGTAGTTTACTTCAGACCTTCGGGTCCATAGCTAGTAGCTAGATGGCTTCTTCTCTCTTTTTGGATCTCAATACAATGTTCTCCCCCTCTATCGTGGAGATCTATTCGATGTAATCTTCTTTTTGCGGTGTGTTTGTTGAGATTGATGAATTGTGGGTTTATGATTCAGCTTATCTATGGAAAATAGTTGATTCTTCTCTGAATTCTTTTATGTATGATTGAGTTATCTTTGCAAGTCTCTTCGAATTATCCGTTTGGTTTGGCCAACTAGATTGGTAGTTCTTGCAATGGAAGAAGTGCTTAGCTTTGGGTTCAATCTTGCGGTGTCCTTACCAAAGGATGTGAAGGGGTTGCAAGGCACGTATTGTATTGTTGCCATCGAGGATAACAAGATGGGGTATTTATCATATTGCATGAATTTATTCCTCTACATCATGTCAGCTTGCTTAAGGCGTTACTCTGTTTTTAACTTAATACTCTAGATGCATGCTGGATAGCGGTCGATGAGTGGAGTAATAATAGTAGATACAGAATCGTTTCGGTTTACTTGTCTCGGACGTGATGCCTATATACATGATCATTGCCTAGATATACTCATAACTATGCTCAATTCTGTCAATTGCTCAACAGTAATTTGTTCACCCACCGTAGAATATCTATGCTCTTGAGAGAAGCCACTAGTGAAACCTATGGCCCCCGAGTCTATTCTCATCATATCAATCTCCATCACTTTATTTACTTGCTTTGTTTTACTTTTCACTTTGCATCTTTATACCAAAAATACCAAAAATATTATCTCTATCAGATCTCACTCTCGTAAGTGACCATGAAGGGATTGACAACCCCTAATCGCGTTGGTTGCAAGTAGCTATCGTTTTGTGCAGGTACGAGGGACTTGCGCGTGGCCTCCTACTGGATTGATACCTTGGTTCTCAAAAACTGAGGGAAATACTTACGCTACTATGCTGCATCATCCTCTCGTCTTCGGGGAAAACCAACGCAAGCTCGAGACGTAGCAATCATCCACTTGAGGGAAATTTGCTACTGTCCTACAAACCTGTGCACTTGCAGGCCCAACAACGTCTACAAGAAGAAGGTTGTGTAGTAGACATCAAGCTCTTTTCTGGCGCCGTTGCCGGTGAGGCTAGGTAAGTGAAGGTATATCTTTAGATCTTGCAATCGAATCTTTTTGTTTCTTGTTTTAGCACTTGTTCAGTTTATAAAAGAAAACTACAAAAAAATGGAATTGAGTTTGTCTCATACGCTTCATCTTTTTAATATCTTTCATGAGTATGATGGAAAGGAAAATTGTGCTCAATTTCTAGAAGAAGAATGACATAGAATGCTTGGAATACAATATGTGAATGATGAGCATGATTGCAATGTTGTTAGTATGAATTCTTTGAATACCCATGATGCTAATGATATGCAAAGCCACAAGCTTGGGGAAGCTATGTTTGATGAAGATGATATTTTTTGTCCCCCAAGTTTCGATGAGCAAATTTACTATGATGAAAGCATGCCTCCTATCTATGATGATTATTGTGATGACACATATGCTATAAAGAATAATGATAACCTTGAAACTTGTCATCTTGATGTTAATTTTCAATCACATGATAGCTATTTTGTTGAGTTTGCTCCCACTACTATTGAATAGAAGAATTTTGCTTATGTGGAGAGTAATAAAATTTCTATGCAAGTAGATCATGAAAATAATGCTCTAGGTGCTGGTTATATTGTTGAATTCATTCATGATGCTACTGAAAATTATTATGAGGGAGGAATATATGCTTGTAGGAATTGCAATAATATCAAGTTTCCTCTCTATGTGCTTAAAGTTTTGAAGTTATGCTTGTTTTACCTTCCTATGCAAGTTGATTATTGTTCCCATAAGTTGTTTGCTCACAAAATCCCTATGAATAGGAAGTACGTTAGACTTAAATGTGCTAGTCATATTCTTCATGATGCTCTATTTATGTTTCAATTCTTATCTTTTATGTGAGCATCATTGAAATCATAATGCCTAGCTAGGGGCGTTAAACGATAGCGCTTGTTGGGAGGCAACCCAGTTTTATTTTAGTTTCTTTATTTTTGGTTCTGTTTAGTAATAAATAAATCATTTAGCCTCTGGTTAGATGTGGTTTTGTGTTTTAATTAGTGTTGTGCCAAGTAGAACCTTTGGGAAGACTTGGGTGAAGTCTTTATGATCATGCTGTAAAAAAACAGAAACTTTAGCGCTCACTAGATTAGCTAAAACTTTTTACTGGAGAGTGGTATTTAGTTGATTCTTTTTGCAGATGATTACTAGACAAATTGCTCAGGTCCAACAATTTATTTTAGAATTTTTGGAGTTCCAGAAGTTTGCGTTAGTTACAGATTACTACAGACTGTTCTGTTTTTGACAAATTCTGTTTTCATTGTGTTGTTTGCTTATTTTGATGAATCTATGGCTAGTAAAATAGTTTATAAACCATAGATAAGTTGGAATACAGTATGTTTAACACCAATATAAATAAAGAATGAGTTCATTACATTACCATGAAGTGGTGTTTTGTTTTCTTTCGCTAACGGAGCTTACAAGTTTTCTGTTGTGAAGTTTTCAAGTTTTGGGTAAAGATTCGATGGACTATGGAATAAGGAGTGGCAAGAGCCTAAGCTTGGGGATGACCAAGGAATCCCAAGGTAATATTCAAGGAAAACCAAGAGCCTAAGCTTGGGGATGCCCGGATGGCATCCCTCTTTAAATCTTCGTTCATCGGTAACTTTACTTGGAGCTATATTTTTATTCACCACATGATATGTGTTTTGCTTGGAGCATCATTTTATTTTTTTAGTTTTTGCTTCCTCTTATTTAGAATAAATTTTTGCATCTTTAGTTTCAATAAAAAAGTCAAGGATAGCCTTTGCCATGCTTATTTTGCTACTATACATGTTGCTGTTTGAAAACAGAAAGTTTACCGCTGTTGCAAAAATTCCCTAGAAAAGTCAGAGCATGATATATTGTTGAAACTTTTTGCATAATGAGATCTGATAAATTTACTACAGTGGTAATTTTATTTCATAATTTTTGGAGTTAGGGAAGTATTGATACTCTTGCATTCTTTACAGACTGTACTGTTTTGGCAGATTGCTGTTATGTTTGCATTGTTTGCATATGTTTGCTTGTTTAATGATTCTATTTAAGGATAGGAGTATTAAATATGCAGAGGCATTTAGTATGCAATTTTGAATAATAATTTTAGTGATTTGTTACAGTAGGAAATGATAAGGTTTTGCATTGGTTTATACTAACCTATCTCACGAGTTCTTGTTGAGTTTGTTGTGAATGAAGCTTTTGATAAAAAGAGAAACCATGATATTAGAGGAATTAAGGAGACACAAAGTTCAAGCTTGGGGATGCCCAAGGCACCCCAAGATAATATTTCAAGAAGTCTCAAGCATCTAAGCTTGGGGATGCCCAGTAGGCATCCCACCTTTCTTCTTCAACAACTATCGGTTAGTATCGGTTGAGCCTAAGTTTTTGCTTATTCACATGAGTTGTGCTATCCTTGCATTGTCATTTTATTTAGCTTTGCTTTCTGTTTGAATACAATACCAAGATCTGAAATTATTAAATGGGAGAGTCTTCACATAGTTACATAATTATTCGACTACTCATTGATCTTTTGGAGTAGTTTGTCATTTGCTCTAGTACTTCACTTATATCTTTTAGAGCACAATGGTGGTTTTATTTTGAAGAAATAGATGATCTCTCATGCTTCACTTAGATTACTTTGAGAGTCTTAAATATCATGGTAATTTGCTTAAATAATCCTAATATGCTAAGCATACAAGATTTGTAAGAATTCTTATGAGTGTGTTGAATACTAAGAGAAGTTTGAAGCTTGATAATTGTTTTGAGATATGAAGATGGTGATATTAGAGTCATACTAGTTGAGTAGTTGTGAATTTGAGAAATACTTGTGTTAAAGTTTGTGATTCCCGTAGCATGCACGTATGGTGAACCGTTATGTGATGAAGTCGGAGCATGATTTATTTATTGATTGTCTTCCTTATGAGTGGCGGTCGGGGACGGCGATGGTCTTTTCCTACCAATCTATCCCCCTAGGAGCATGCGCGTAATACTTTTCTTTGATAACTTGTAGATTTTTGCAATAAGTATATGAGTTCTTTATGACTAATGTTGAGTCCATGGATTACATGCACGTTTCCTCCTTCCACCATTGCTAGCCTCTCTAATACCGCGCACCTTTCGCCGGTATCATAGACCCACCATATACCTTCCTCAAAACAGCCACCATACCTACCTATCATGGCATTTCCATAGCCATTCCGAGATATATTGCCATGCAACTTTCCACCGTTCCGTTTATTATGACACGCTCCATCATTGTCATAGTGCTTTGCATGATCATGTAGTTGACATTGTATTTGTGGCAAAGCCACCGTTCATAATTCTTTCATACATGTCACTCATGAGTCATTGCACATCCCGGTACACCGCCGGAGGCATTCATATAGAGTCATATTTTGTTCTAAGTATCGAGTTGTAATTGTTGAGTTGTAAGAAAAATAAAAGTGTGACGATCATCATTTTTAGAGCATTGTCCCAATGAGGAAAGGATGATGGAGACTATGATTCCCCCACAAGTCGGGATGAGACTCCGGACGAAAAAAAAGAAAAAAAAGAAAAAAAAGAAAAAAGAGGCCAAAACAAAAGAGAAAAGGCCCAAATAAAAAAAATGAGAGAAAAAGAGAGAAGGGACAATGCTACTATCCTTTTACCACACTTGTGCTTCAAAGTAGCACCAAGATCTTCATGATAGTGAGTCTCTCATTTTGTCACTTTCATATACTAGTGGGAATTTTTCATTATAGAACTTGGCTTGTATATTCCAATGATGGGCTTCCTCAAATTCCCTAGGTCTTCGGGAGCAAGCGAGTTGGATGCACACCCACTTAGTTTCTTTTGTTGAGCTTTCATATACTTATAGCTCTAGTGCATCCGTTGCATGGCAATCGCTACTCACTCACATTGATATCTATTGATGGGCATCTCCATAGCCCGTTAATACGCCTAGTTAATGTGAGACTATCTTCCCTCCTTTTGTCTTCTCCACAACCACCATTCTATTCCACATATAGTGCTATATCCATGGCTCACGCTCATGTATTGCGTGAGGATTGAAAAAGTTTTGAGAATGTCAAAAGTATGAAACATGTGCTTGGCTTGTCATCGGGGTTGTGCATGATTTAAATACTTTGTGTGGTGAAGATAGAGCATAGCCAGACTATATGATTTTGTAGGGATAGCTTACTTTGGCCATGTTATTTTGAGAAGACATGATTGCTTTGTTAGTATGCTTGAAGTATTACTATTTTTATTATGTCAATATGAACTTTTGTCTTGAATCTTTCAGATCTGAATATTCATACCACAATTAAGAAGAGTTACATTGAAATTATTCCAAGTAGCACTCCGCATCAAAAATTATCTTTTTTATCATTTACCTACTCGAGGACGAGCAGGAATTAAGCTTGGGGATGCTTGATACGTCTCCAACGTATCTATAATTTTTGATTTCTCCATGCTATATTATCTACTGTTTTGGGCAATATTGGGCTTTATTATCCACTTTTATATTATTTTTGGGACTAACCTATTAACCGGAGGCCCAGCCCAGATATGCTGTTTTATGCCTATTTCAGTGTTTCGAAGAAAAGGAATATCAAACGGAGTCAAAACGGAACGAAATCAACTGGAGAAGTTATTTTTGGAAGGAAACCTACCAGATAGACTTGGACCCTACATCAGGAGATGAGGGAGGTGCTCACGAGGGTGGGGGGCGCACCCACCCCCCTAGGGCGTGCCCCCTGCCTCGTGGGGCCCACATAGCTCCACCGACGTACCCCCTGCACCCATATATACCTATGTATCGTAAAACTTCCAGAACAGAAGATAGATCGGGAGTTCTGCCGCCGCAAAACCTCCAGAGCCACCAAAAACCAATCGGGACCCTGTTCCGGCACCCTGCCGGAGGGGGGAACCCTCACCGGTGGCCATCTTCATCATCCCGGCGCTCTCCATGAAGAGGAGGGAGTAGTTCACCCTCGGGGCTGAGGGTATGTACCAGTAGCTATGTGTTTGATCTCTCTCTATCGTGTTCTTGATTTGGCATGATCTTGATGTATCGCGAGCTTTGCTATTATAGTTGGATCCTATGTTTCTTCTCCCCCTCTACTCTCTTGTAATGAATTGAGTTTTCCCTTTGAAGTAATCTTATCGGATTGAGTCTTTAAAGATTTGAGAACACTTGATGTATGTCTTGCCGTGCGTGATCTGTGGTGACAATGGAATATCACGTGATTCACTTGATGTATGTTTTGGTGATCAACTTGCGGGTTCCGCCCATGAACCTATGCATAGGGGTTGGCGCACGTTTTCGTCGTGATTCTCCGGTAGAAACTTTGGGGCACTCTTTGAGGTTCTATGTGTTGGTTGAATAGATGAATTGAGATTGTATGATGCATATCGTATAATCATGCCCACGGATACTTGAGGTGACATTGGAGTATCTAGGTGACATTAGGGTTTTGGTTGATTTGTATCTTAAGGTGTTATTCTAGTACGAACTCTAGGGCTGTTTGTGACACTTATAGGAATAGCCCAACAGATTGATTGGAAAGAATAACTTTGCGGTGGTTTCGTACCCTACCATAATCTATTCGTTTGTTCTCCGCTATTAGTGACTTTGGAGTGACTCTTTGTTGCATGTTGAGGGATAGTTATATGATCCAATTATGTTATTATTGTTGAGAGAACTTGCACTAGTGAAAGTATGAACCCTAGGCCTTGTTTCCTAGACTTGCAATACTGTTTATGCTCACTTTTGCCACTTGTTACCTTGCTGTTTTTATATTTTCAGATTACAAAAACCTATATCTACCATCCATATTGCACTTGTATCACCATCTCTTCGCCGAACTAGTGCACCTATACAATTTACCATTGTATTGGGTGTGTTGGGGACACAAGCGACTCTTTGTTATTTGGTTGCAGGGTTGTTTGAGAGAGACCATCTTCATCCTACGCCTCCTACGGATTGATAAACCTTAGGTCATCCACTTGAGGGAAATTTGCTACTGTCCTACAAACCTGTGCACTTGCAGGCCCAACAACGTCTACAAGAAGAAGGTTGTGTAGTAGACATTAGTACCTTAAAGTTGTGATTTGTTTTCTTATACTAACGGAGCTCATGAGACTTTCTGTTGAGTTTTGTGTTGTGAAGTTTTCAAGTTTTTGGGTAAAGATTTGATGGATTTTTGAATAAGGAGTGGCAAGAGCCTAAGATTGGGGATTCCCAAGGCACCCCAAGGTAAAATTCAAGGACAACCAAAAGCCTAAGCTTGGGGATGCCGGAAGGCATCCCCTCTTTAAATCTTAATCTATCGGTAACTTTACTTGAGGCTATATTTTTATTCACCACATGATATGTGTTTTGCTTGGAGAGTCTTGTATGATTTGAGTCTTTGCTTTTTAGTTTACCACAATCATCCTTGCTGTACACACCTTTTGGAGAGACACATAGGAATCGGAATTTATTAGAATACTCTATGTGCTTCACTTATATCTTTTGAGCTAGATAATTTTGCTCTAGTGCTTCACTTATATCTTTTAGAGCACGGTGGTGGTTTTATTTTATAAAAAATGTTGATCTCTCATGCTTCACTTATATTATGAAATTCCTTTAGAACAACATGGTAATTTGCTTTGGCTATAAAATTAGTCCTAATATGATAGGCATCCAAGATGGGTATAATAAAAACTTCCATATAAAGTGCATTGAATACTATGAGAAGTTTGATACTTGATGATTGTTTTGAGATATGAAGATGGTAATATTAGAGTCATGCTAGTTGAGTAATTGTGAATTTCAGAAATACTTGTGTTAGAGTTTGCAACTCCCGTAGCATGCACGTATGGTAAACGTTGTGTGACAAATTTGAAGCATGAGGTGTTTCTTTGATTGACCTCCTTATGAGTGGCAGTCGGGGACGAGCGATGGTCTTTTCCTACCAATCTACCCCCCTAGGAGCATGTGCGTAGTGCTTGGTTTTTGATGACTTGTAGATTTTTGCAATAAGTATGTGAGTTCTTTATTACTAATGTTGAGTCCATGGATTATACGCACTCTCACCTTTCCATCATTGCTAGACTCTTCGGTACCGTGCATTGCCCTTTCTCACCTTGAGAGTTGGTGCAAACTTCGCCGGTGCATCCAACCCCCGTGATATGAGACGCTCTATCACACAGAAACCTCCCTTTATTTTCCACAAAATAGCCACCATACCTACCTATTATGGCATTTCCATAGCCATTCCGAGATATATTGCCATGCAACTTTCCACCGTTCCGTTTATTATGACACGCTTCATCATTGTCATATTGCCTTGCATGATCATGTAGTTGACATAGTATATGTGGCAAGGCCACCATGCATATTTTTATACATGTCACTCTTGTTTCATTGCCCATCCCGGTACACCGCCGGAGTCATTCATATAGAGTCATACTTTGTTCTAGTATCGAGTTGTAATCTTTGAGTTGTAAATAAATACAAGTGTATGATCATCATTAATAGAGCATTGTCCCAAAAAAAAGAAAAAAAGAAAGGCCAAATAAAAAAAGAAAGGTCAAATAAAAAAATAAAAAAAATAAAAGGGAAAATGATACTATCCTTTTTCAACACTTGTGCTTCAAAGTAGCACCATGATCTTCATGATAGAGAGTCTCTTATTTTGTCACTTTCATATACTAGTGGGAATTTTTCATTATATAACTTGGCTTGTATATTCCAACAATGGGCTTCCTCAAATGCCCTAGGTATTCATGAGCAAGCAAGTTGGATGCACACCCACTTAGTTTCTTTTGTTGAGCTTTCATACATTTATAGCTCTAGTGCATCCGTTGCATGGCAATCCCTACTCCTTGCATTGACATCAATTGATGGGCATCTCCATACCCCGTTGATTAGCCGCGTCAATGTGAGACTTTCTCCTTTTTGTCTTCTCCACACAACCAAATCATTATATTCTATTCCACCCATAGTGCTATGTCCATGGCTCACGCTCATGTATTGTGTGAAAGTTGAAAAAAGTTTGAGAATACTAATGTATGAAACAATTGCTTGTCTTGTCATCGGGGTT
The DNA here is from genome assembly GCA_021605145.1 of Aegilops bicornis. Taxonomy (NCBI): domain Eukaryota; kingdom Viridiplantae; phylum Streptophyta; class Magnoliopsida; order Poales; family Poaceae; genus Aegilops; species Aegilops bicornis. The sequence goes on from CM038674.1 coordinate 44,154,912, forward strand.
GTGCATGATGAGAGCATTTTTGTGTGACGAAAATGAAGCATAGCCAAACTATATGATTTTGTAGGGATAAGCTTTTTTTGGCCATGTTATTTTGAGAAGACATAATTGCTTAGTTAGTATGCTTGAAGTATTATTATTTTTATGTCAATATTAAACTTTTGTCTTGAATCTTTCGGATCTGAACATTCATGCCACAATAAAGAAAATAACATTGAAAATTATGCTAGGTAGCATTCCACATAAAAAATTCTGTTTTGATCATTTACCTATTCGAGGACGAGCAGGAATTAAGCTTGGGGATGCTTGATACGTCTCCAACGTATCTATAATTTTTTATTGTTCCATGCTATTATATTATCTGTTTTGGATGTTTAATGGGCTTTAATATACCTCTTTATATTATTTTTGGGACTAACCTATTAACTGAAGGCCCAGTGCAAATTGCTGAGATTTTGCCTATTTTAGTGTTTCGCAGAAAAAGAATATGAAATCGAATCCAAATGGAATGAAACCTTCGCAAGGTTCTTTTTTGAAACAAACGCAATCCAGGAGAATTGGAGTGGAGGTCAAGGAAGCCACGAGGTAGGAGGGCGCGCCGGGGAGGGGGGGGGGGGGGGGTAGGCGCGCCCCCCACCCTCGTGGGCCCCTCGTAGCTCCACCGACCTACTTCTTTCGCCTATATATACTCTTATACCCTGAAAACATTGGGGGGAGCCACGAAACCACTTTTCCACCACCGCAACCTTCTGTACTCGTGAGATCCCATCTTGGGGCCTTTTCCGGCACTCTGCCGGAGTGGGATTCGATCATGGAGGGCTTCTACATCAAGACCATAGCCTCTCCGATGATGTGCGAGTAGTTTACCACATACCTTCGGGTCCATAGTTATTAGCTAGATGGCTTCTTTTGTCTCTTTGGATCTCAATACAAAGTTCTCCTTGATCTTCTTGGAGATTTATTCGATGTAATTCTTTTTGCGGTGTGTTTGTCGAGATCCGATGAATTGTGGGTTTATGATCAAGATTATCTATGAACAATATTTGATTCTTCTCTGAATTCTTATATGCATGATTTAATATCTTTGCAAGTCTCTTCGGATTATCAGTTTGGTTTGGCCTACTAGATTGATCTTTCTTGCAATGGCAGAAGTGCTTAGCTTTGGGTTCAATCTTGCGGCGCTCGATCCCAAAGTGATGTAAAAGGGAAACGACACGTATTGTATTGTTGCCATCGAGGATAAAAAGATGGGGTTTATATCATATTGCTTGAGTTTATCCCTCTACATCCTGTCATCTTGCCTAATGCGTTACTCTGTTCTTATGAACTTAATACTCTAGATGCATGCTGGATAGCGGTCGATGTGTGGAGTAATAGTAGTAGATGCAGAATCGTTTCGGTCTACTTGTCACGCACGTGATGCCTATGTTCATGATCATGCCTAGATATTCTCATAACTATGTGCTTTTCTATCAATTGCTCGATAATAATTTGTTCACCCACCGTAAGATATGCTATCTTGAGAGAAGCCACTAGTGAAACCTATGGCCCCCGGGTCTATTTTACATCATATTAGTTTCCCGTCAACTAGCTATTTCTATTGCCGTTTATTTTGCAATCTTTACTTTCTACAACAAAAAAATACAAAAAATATTTATCTTATTATCTTTATCAGATCTCAGTTTTGCAAGTGGCCATGAAGGGATTGACAACCCCTTTATCGCGTTGGTTGCAAGGTTCTTGATTGTTTGTTCAGGTACTAGGCGATTCATGTGTAGTCTCCTACTGGATTGATACCTTGGTTCTCAAAAACTGAGGGAAATACTTACGCTACTTTGTTGCATCACCCTTTCCTCTTCAAGGGAAAACCAACGCATGCTCAAGATGTAGCAGGGAGGAGGAGGCCGGGCACCCGGGCCTAAGGGGCCGGGCACCCGGGGGGTGAAGGCCCGGGCACCCGGGGAGGTCAGAGGCGTCGCGCCCCACTTTGCCGGCGGTGCGGGCAACCGGGGGTGGATGGTCCGGGCACCCGGGGGTGCGGGCACCCCGGGTGTCCAGAGATCCTCCGATTTCTCTTGTTTTGGGGTCCCTTCTTCTCCTTGGGGCTCCATGTCTACTTGGAGATCCCTTCTTGCTTCTTCATGGTCTTCTCCTCAATACCTAGTCATGCACAAAGTCGCCGCTTGAGGTAGAAGCCATTTCTCATATGAAATCAAAGGGAGTTCGAAGAGGAAAGAAGTAACCTCAGTTTCAGTAGTACGTGCATGCGTTGTTGCCATCGGTCCACTTAGCATTCGTGGTGGTGATAGAATGCCCATGGGGATGACCGTGGGATGCTCCGCATCATCTCCTCCCCCTTGGGAAAGATCTGTCATCGGATCAAAAACCAAATCACCATGGGAAAGAGAGGCCATCGCAGTGTAGAAGTGGACGATCACCAAGCACTTATCATGTTGAAGCTCTAAATGGGCACTCTCCAATGTCGCACCATCTTGTGATTCCCTCAAAAGGAGCAAGGACAACAAACACTTGGAAAAACGAATGTGGTTAGCGTTAGTGCAAAACCAAACATTCAAGAGGCGATTCACCAAATAAGTGTCGTCATCAAGCATAGCATATGGTGTGACAAGGGATTGTGACATGTCATGTAAGCACAAAAATTGAGCAAAATCAAGGACATCATGGAAACAAGCATGCAAATGTGAGGTAGCGATGCAAATATGTGTGTCAAGAGAATAAGCATCTACCTCAAGCTCATAGAAAGCATGCATAAGACTCTCCATGAACGGTCTATGGTAGGCATAAGAGTCATTCACAACACCAAATGAAATGAAATGTCTAAACACGTGGGGCAAGTGCAAGACAATCCAAGCATAATGTGCATATGGTGTGGTGAAGATAGTGTGGCACTCAACACAAATGATATAGCAATTGTGCAACATGTGCGAGGCAAGCAATTCGTGCAAGCTAGTAGTGCGAAGATGCAACATACTATAGGTAGTCATGGCAATCATGCCATGTGAGCAAATAATAGGCATATGCAATGCACATGACATATCACAAGCATGATTACAAAGCAAGATCAATGTATCATCATAGGAATGGATCACAAAGGAAACATGGCAAGAATAAGCAACGTTTCCACCAAGATTGCAAATATACATACAAGTAGTAGAATCAATTACCATGTGTAATGCAAAGCATGGGTCACAAATGCATGGTAAAGGTATATGAATAAGCATGTCATGCAAAGTGAACATGGCAAGATGGGCACATAATATGTAATGGACAATAACCCATAACCATTGGAGGGCCATGTAGAAAAAATGCGCGAAGTCTTTGCATGAAGAGAGCGGTGGGAAAGACAATCCACGGGATCCCAAGTCATCATTGCTCTCTAGAGCTCGTTTTATCAACTCATGGGATTGTGAGGTTGACAAGTATTCATGGGTACCTACACAAAAAAGAAACAAACCAAAGAAATTGTGTGCGTGGTAAATGTACACATCATCCATCATGATGTGTATGTGCATGTGTGAGTTAGCACAAGATAAGCATCGCTCAAAGAAATTTGATGCATGGTATAAGAACATGTCATCCATCATGAACGAATAGTTATTGTGTATAACACGATGAGGACACAAATTGAGAATGCAAGTATATGGTACATCAATATTATTTTCATTCATGGGGAGAATATTGTGCACACAAGTAGTGGGATCATGCAATGGATAGGATGAATCAAAATCTCCTAAAATGTATGAGGAAACTATGGGGGTCTTGTCGGTGTCAAAACCGGCGGATCTCGGGTAGGGGGTCCCGAACTGTGTGTCTAGGTGGATGGTAACAGGAGACAAGGGACACGATGTTTTTACCCAGGTTCGGGCCCTCTCGATGGAGGTAAAACCCTACTCCTTCTTGATTAATATTGATGATATGGGTAGTACAAGAGTAGATCTACCACGAGATCAGAGAGGCTAAACCCTAGAAGCTAGCCTATGGTATGATTGTTGTTCGTCCTACGGACTAAAACCATCCGGTTTATATAGACACCGGAGAGGGCTAGGGTTACACAGAGTCGGTTACAATGGGAGGAGATCTACATATCCGTATCGCCAAGCTTGCCTTCCACGCCAAGGAAAGTCCCATCCGGACACGGGACAAAGTCTTCAATCTTGCATCTTCATAGTCCAGGAGTCCGGCCAAAGGTTATAGTTCGGCTATCCAAACACCCCCTGATCCGGGACTTCATCAGTAGCCCCCGAACCAGGCTTCAATGACGATGAGTCTGGCGTAGATTTGTCTTCGGCATTGCAAGGCGGGTTCTTCTCCAAATTCTGTGTACCTGTTGAATAGTGTCCGACTTCTCGTGAATATTGTGCTCCTTGGCTTCCACGCCCAATAATGGCCGTCTTCCACGTGTCAAACGAATGCGAAAAGCCAGGGTGTTTTTACTTTTACCCCCCTAGCTGCGCAAATAAGCTGCCTTATAAAAGAGACGAGGATTCAGATCCGAATCACACCATCTTCCCTTCACGAGCATTCATCGGAGCACATCCGACAGAGATCCATTCCATCATGGCCAGTCCATGCAGCTCCTCCTCTCGCCCTCCCAGTCCTCAGCCTGGAGGTTGGGAGAGATGTTTAAATCCCGCTGGCGAGCTAGTGACGCTCCAAACCAAGGGATTCCTTCCCCAGCCTTCATGGTACCGGTTCGAGCCGGACTTGCCACCTATAATGGCGGAGAGCAAGCGGAGAGCGTCTCCAGTCCCTCCAAAGGAGAGCGGGTATGCCTTATCCCTTATCTGATAAGAGGGCTCGGATTTCCAATTCATGCGTTTCTCCGGGGGCTCCTGGAGTTCTCTGACCTCGGCTGCACAACCTTACGCCTGCCTCCATATTGCATATTGCGGGCTTCGTAGCCCTTTGCGAGCTGTTCTTGGGCGTCGAGGATCATTTCGCGCTGTGGAAGAAGCTGTTCTGCCTTGTGCCCCGTTCTCAGGAGGGGTCGATATATCAAGTGGGCGGAGCGAACTATGGCGCATCGCGGGACCGGATATCTATCCGGAACCCCAAGGAAGGCGTCCGAAGACTGGCCTTCAGAATGGTTTTATATAGAAGATGTCCCCCTGCCGGACCCTGTTCAGATCGGCCTCCCCGAGTTCAATAATGCTCCCTTGAAGAAGCGCCTAAGCTGGCATCCACGGAGCCCTCAGAGGGAAAATGACAAGAACGTTCTTTACTTGATGAGCCGGATAAGGTTGTTAGCTCATTCCGGACTGACCATGATCGGGGTCATGGCCACATGCATTATGTGGGGGGTGCAGCCGCTTCAGTATAGAGGCCACTCCATGTGGGTTTTCAACGGGGAGGATGATGCCACCCGCTGCGGCCATAAGGGGCCGGGATCGGTTGCTGCTCTGACGAAGGCCTTGTCCGCATTGTACAAGGGAGAAGAGGAGGAGTTCCTCGCGTCAATCCACAGGGCGGATTTTCTATGTACAATCCTCCAAGCTGGGTAAGCGGACACTTCTTTTTGCCCATCCTTTCCATATTCCCATAGTTAAGTACCTTACCTTGTGATTTCGACGCAAGAATTGCGAAGAGCCGTAAAGGATATAAACAGCCCTCCTCCACAACCCGAGGATCCGGAACGGTCCCTCGGTCCGGCCTTCCAAGAGGATCCGGACATATCCGTGGAGCTGATCGATGGGGTATTTTACCAACTGAGCATCGACATTGCCTTGGTCGCCATTACAGCCGATTACCCCGGAATACTTCCAGCCTCACAGGTAACTGAGACCGAAGTCCCAATACTTTGAAAATGATCCATCCGTGCTTATTTTTTATCACCGTATACCAATGGTGTTTTGCAGGGGGAGCCCTTGAGGCGGAAGGCCGAGCCTGCGGTGGCTAGCCAACAAGGGGCAACAAGGCCCAGCAGGCTGAAAAGAAGTGTGGTCCGGATTGAGACGCCGGCGCAACGGTATGGCGTGCCATCTTATTCCCAGGTTTTATTCCCGGAAGGCACACTAACGCCCGTGCTCTCTTCAGGAAAAGGAGCGCTTACCGGACTATATCCGGAGAGGTTGCCAATCGATCAGCCAGGCTCCAAAGCCAGGTCCAGAAGCGGAGGCAAACACGAGGCGTGCGTCGGACGCTCCTCCGACAGAGGATGCCGACAGACTGTCTGCCACCAATTCCGAGGTGGAGAGTGCCATGAATCACAGGCGTCGCCAGACAATTCTTCGTGATGCATGTTTCTCCCAAGAGGCATTGGATGCCTTCAATTCGGGAGATGTGCACCTCCGTGCCGCTCAAAATGGTCTAGCCAGAGCCACGGAGCAGTATGTGAAAGACATACGGGTGAGAAAATTTTATGGTTATATATGCCAGTAGCCCCCGAGACTTGAAGCGGTTAAAATAATTGATTTAAGGATCATTTGTTATGCAGGACCTTACAAAAAAGAATACCCAACTGTCCCGGGAGCTGGAAGAGTGCAAAGCCCAACTTGAGGCCGCACTAGCCGCGGCAGGGGAGGCCAAGGAGACCCCCTCTGGTAATATACGCTTTGAAAGATAAGTATGTTGTGAAGTGCGGCATGTGTGCAAATCTGACAATATCATTGCAGATGGCGCTGGAGTAGATCCGGACAAGCAACAACTCTTGCGCCGGTTAAAATCCGGCGAGAGCGTGCTTACGAGGGTGAGGCAGGAGAAGAATAATCTCCAAGATGCCAACACCAAGCTGGGCGAGGAACTGAAGGATGTTCGTGCCCAGCTGTCGGACTCCGTGAAGGAGAATCGACGGCTTCGACGCGACATTTTTAGTAAGTGCTTGAACGAACTTTAGAAAAGAGTTCGGCGAGGAATTCGACTAACAGAGTTATGTCTGTAGGTATGCTCACAGGTCGTCCTGCAGAGGAAATGCCCGGTTCTACGGGTGACCTTCTTCCCGAGCTCTTACAACTGCACGAACGAGTTCGGCAGGTGATGAAAGGCGTCGCCCAGGCCTTGTGGCCATCTGTCTCCCTGCCTGAAGGCCTTGGAGAGCTTGCAGAGAGGCTTAAGGGAGCGCGGCGGCGCTTCCGATTATGGAAGATATCGGCCTGCCGTCAAGGCGCCAGGGAGGCCTGGGCCATGGTGAAGACGGTACCACGGTTGTTGACCCAAACCACATGGCCGAGGTCGGACATGTGGGGCCCAATGGGAAGGAGATCCCTGCGAGCTTAGTGTACGGCCAAGTAGTGTTGGCCGCAAAGTATTCCCAACAGGACTGTAAACTAGATAGCCTATTAGATGGTATTGAGGAGGAATACACTCAGTTAAATTGACTATGTAATTTAAGATGACATGTAAAAATGCCTTCTAGCCGGATTGTAGATCGTTTGTCATGGCGGACCTTTTCGCTTCAACCTCGGGACCCTATAGTCCGGAGTGTGTCCGAATACCCTCACGGTTATGTAAGAACCGGGGCATGCGTGGAGACCAGGAGTAGGGGTCATTAGTGCTTGAACAGAAAAGTGCCCGACTAGTTATGTTATATTACATGGTTAGTAAGAAACATCTTCCAGGGAGAATAGTTCCGTTAGGGGTTCCTTTAGTTCCGTTAGGGGTTCCTTTCCCTGGGAGGCATGCCTTAAAGTGCATGTCCGGACTGCGAAAAAAGCAGAAAAGCATCCGGGGACAGATAAATAAATAAGTGTGAAATCATCTTTAGTTCACCGTCCGAATATTCCCTTAAGAATGCTAGCTTTCGGCTTCACCCAGTCTGAGGTACACATTCGGCTGACCCGGTAGTAACAATCGCAGAGGTGCTCCCTTTACCGCCTAGCCGAACAATCGGGAACGTAGGGGTAAGCACAGGAGCCATGCAACCCAGCTTGGCCAAAACTTAAGTCATATCGATGCATATAATGGTGAAGAAAAGGTACATGCGGAAGTATGACACATGTGTTAGGCATGAAGCCCGTACAAATAAGCTTCTGTTAAATAAGCCCCCAGGTATAATGAGCGCGGATAGCGCGTCAAGTGTGTGCGAACAATGTGCGAACGAGCCTTTAAAGGCTGTAAGAGAAAAGGAGGGAGAAGGAGAGAAATATAAGACAGCTAATGTGTAAAAATAGACAGAGGAAGGAGACGGACTCAGAATCCGGCGCTAGGCGTAGAATCTTCGGAGACGGGCTGCGTTCCATGGGTTCGGCTCGAGTCGGTTATCCGATGCATCTCGTAGACGGTACGCTCCGCCGGTCAGGACTTGGTCGATAATAAAGGGACTTTCCCATTTGGGCTTGAGTTTGTCCTTTTTCTTGTTCGGCAGGCGTAGAACTAACTCACGAACATTGTAAGTTTTGGCCCGTACTTCTCTGCTTTGATATCTTCGGGCCTGCTGTTGATACAATGCGGAACGGGCTTTTGCCACGTCATGCTCCTCCTCCAAGGCATCCAAACTGTCCTGCCAATCGAGCTCGGCTTCTCTTTCTTCGTACATGCGCACGCGAGGTGAGTCATGAATTATGTCGCAGGGCAGAACTGCCTCTGTGCCGTATACCATAAAGAATGGTGTGAATCCGTTCGTGCGATTCGGCGTGGTCCGCAGCCCCCAGAGTACGGAGTCTAGCTCCTCTACCCAGTGCATGTTAGATTCCTTGAGGGACCGCACTCTTCTGGGTTTGATGTCGCTCATGATTAGACCATTTGCTCGCTCTACTTGACCGTTAGTTTGAGGGTGATAGACTGAAGCATAGTCGAGCTTGATGCCCATGTTTTTGCACCAGAGTTTGACCTCGTCGGCCGTGAAGTTCGCGCCGTTATCAGTGATGATGCTGTGGGGGACGCTGTAACGGTGTACACCCCTGATATGAAGTCTATCACCGGTCCGGATTCGGCCGTCTTAACAGGGTTGGCCTCTATCCATTTGGTGAATTTATCCACCATGACAAGTAGGTATTTTTGCTTGTGGGTTCCTCCTTTAAGGGGTCCAACCATGTGAAGCCCCCAGACCGCGAAGGGCCAGGTGATGGGTATAGTTTGGAGCGCGGTGGGTGGCATGTGGCTTTGATTAGCAAAGAGCTGGCAACCGACGCATCGTTGGACTAAGTCTTGAGCATCTGCCCGGGCCGTCGGCCAATAAAATCCTGTACGGAAGGCCTTGCTTACAAGGGCCCGGGCTGCGGCGTGGTGCCCGCCGAGTCCGGCATGAATTTCAGCCAGAAGATTCTGCCCTTCCTCTTCGGAGATACACCTTTGAAGGACTCCGGTGATGCTTTTTTTATAAAGCTCTCCCTCATGGACTTTATAGGCTTTAGATCGCCACACTATGCAGCGTGCCTCGTTTTGGTCCTCGGGAAGTTCCTGCCTGGTTAGGTAGGCTAGGAATGGTTCCGTCCACGGGGCAATGACTGCCATTATTACGTGGGCTGAAGATGTAACTTCGTTGGCAGAGCCTCCAATTGTGCCAGAATGTTCGGTGTCGGGCAGTGCTGTTGGGTCCGGGCTGTTATTTCTCGACTCCCCTTCCCATAATACGGATGGCTTGAACAACCTCTCTAAGAAGATATTGGGGGGGGGGGGGGACGGCATCGCGCTTTGCGCCCATGCGTGCCAAGACGTCTGCTGCCTGATTGTTTTCCCGAGCTATATGGTGAAATTCGAGCCCTTCGAACCGAGCTGACATTTTTAGGAAGGCGTTGCGATAAGCTGCCATTTTCGGATCCTTGGCATCAAAGTCTCCATTTATTTGGGATATCGCGTGGTTTGAATCCCCGCGCACCTCTAGGCGTTGAATGCCCATGGATACTGCCATCTGGAGACCATGTAGAAGGGCCTCGTATTCGGCTGCGTTGTTGGAGTCCGTATACATTATCTGGAGTACGTATTGAACTGTATCTCCTGTTGGGGACGTCAGAAAGACGCCAGCCCCCAGACCAGCCAACATTTTGGAGCCATCAAAGTGCATGATCTAGTTGGAATATGTGCCGTACTCTTTAGGGAGTTCGGCTTTAGTCCATTCGGCGACGAAGTCGGCCAAAACTTGCGACTTAATGGATCACCGTGGCTTATAGGTTATGTCGAACGGGAGGAGCTCAATGGCCCATTTGGCAATCCGGCCCGTCGCGTCGCGGTTGTTTATAATGTCGTTAAGAGGTACTTCAGAGGCTACTGTTATCGAACACTCTTGAAAGTAGTGTCGCAGCTTCCGGGATGCCATAAACACCGCGTACGCTATCTTTTGATAATGCGGATACCGTGACTTGCATGGAGTGAGGACAGTGGACACATAGTAAACTGGTTTTTGAAGGGGGAACTTGTGTCCGTTCGTTTCTCGTTCGACAACGAGCACCGCGCTTACAACTTGATGAGTTGCTGCGATGTATAATAGTATTGGTTCGCCCATGTTGAGCGCGGCCAGGACCGGGTTTGTTCCCAATATGGCTTTTATTTCTTCGAGTCCGTCCATGGCGGCATCCGTCCACTCGAAGTGTTCGGTGCGCCGGAGGAGGCGATAAAGGGGTAATGCCTTTTCTCCCAAACGGGAGATAAAGCGGCTTAGAGCCATCACGCATCTAGTCAATTTTTGTATTTGTTCGAGGTCCTTTGGGATATCCAATTGTGACAAAGCTCGGATCTACCGGATACAATGAAGCCCAAGAGCTTTCCGGCTGGTACGCCGAAAACGCATTTTCCTGGTTAAGCTTGATGTCATATGTTCGGAGATTATCGAATGTGAGCCTCAAGTCGTCTACTAGAGTTTCGACATGCTTGGTTTTGACGACCACATCATCTACGTATGCCTCCACTGTTTTGCCGATCTGGTTTGCCAGACATGTCTGAATCGTGCACTGATATGTTGCGCCGGCGTTTTTGAGCCCGAAGGGCATTGTGTTGAAGCAGAATGGGCCGTATGGGGTGATAAATGCCGTTGCGGCTTGGTCAGGCTCTGCCATCTTGATTTGATGGTAGCCGGAGTATGCGTCGAGGAAACACAATGAATCGTGTCCTGCGGTAGTGTCGATAATTTGATCGATGCGGGGGAGGGGGAAGGGATCCTTTGGGCAAGCCTTGTTGAGGTCCTTGAAATCGACGCATAGGCGCCATGATTTGTCCTTCTTTGGTACCATCACCAGGTTTGCTAGCCAGTCCGGATGTTTTATATCTCTGATGAATCCGGCCTCCAATAGTTTGGCTAACTCCTCTCCCATGGATTGTCTCTTAGGTTCGGAGAAACGCCGAAGAGCCTGTTTGACAGGCTTGAATCCTTGTAGGATGTTTAGGCTGTGCTCGGCCATCCGGCATGGGATTCCTGGCATGTCTGAAGGGTGCCAGGAAAAAATGTCCCAATTTTCGCGTAGGAATTCTCGTAGTGTAGCGTCTACATTAGGGTTTAATTGTGCCCCAATGGAGGCCGTTTTTGTAGGGTCCGTTGGGTGGACTTGGAATTTGACTATTTCGTCCGCTGGTTTAAAGGAGGTGGACTTGGATCTTTTATCGAGTATCACATTGTCCCTGTTCACCGTGGAGCGCAGTGCAGTCAGTTCCTCGGCCGCTAGGGCTTCAGATAGTGCCTCAAGGGCTATTGCGGCTGTCTTATTTTTGGCGCGGAGTGCTATGTCTGGGTCACTAGCAAGAGTGATAATTCCGTTGGGCCCGGGCATTTTGAGCTTCATGTACCCGTAATGGGGTATAGCTTGAAAAATTGTGAATGCCTCCTAATAGAGCGTGGTATCCGCTGTTGAACGGGGCCACTTGGAACGTGACCTCCTCAGACGTGTAATTATCCGGCGTGCCGAACACCACATCCAGTGTGATTTTTCCTATGCAGCACGCTTCCCGATTGGGTATTATTCCTCTAAAGATTGTGCTGCTTCGCTCAATGTGGCTCCAGTCTATTTCCATTTTTCGAAGGGTTTCCTCATAAATGAGGTTCAATCCGCTGCCACCGTCCATGAGTACCTTGGTAAGGCGAAAGCCGTCCACTATTGGACTAAGGACCAATGCTGCTGGTGCTCGGGCTGTTCGGAATTTAGGTTCATCACTGGCATTAAAGGTAATAGCCGTGTCACTCCATGGATTTATTGTTGCTACTTGGTAGACTTCGGCAAGGCTGCGGAGTGTTCCTTTTCACATATTGTTTGATGCGAAAGTCTCGAAGACTGTTAATACCGTACTGGTATCCCTAGGCTGGTGCTCTGTGGATGCTGGGGTTAGAAGCTCTTCGCCACTTTTGGCCACCTGCCGGAGTATCCAACATGCTCTAAGGCTATGAGTTGGTGTGGCGCCCTCTGTACTATGAATTTTACAGGTCCGTAGAGCCTTCCCTCCAGTACGGTTCCATGCCCCGTAGGGGTTTTTTGTTTCTTGGTGTTTAACCCGGGTGATTGGCGATAATGCACCCTTTTATTTCGGACTGGGTTTGTATTCAGGGCCGGATTGTCCCAAAATCTTACTTCGGTTTTCCAGGCGCTTTCCATCGCACAGTACTTTCGTACTATGGACGCCAAGTCAGCAAAGCGTGTAATTTCACGGCGACCTATGGCGTTGAGGATTCCCTTGTCCATGCAATTATTGCAGAAGAATGAAATTGCGTCTTCCTCACGGCAGTCCTTTATCCTGTTCATAACCAGGAGGAATCTGGCCCAGTAATGATGTACTGTTTCCTCGGGCTCTTGCCTAATTTTGGATAGATCGCCTATGTTCGGGTGGGGGGGGGGGTGGAATTAGATCCGAAACCTCACCCAATCTGAGGCTCAAGGGCCAAGGAGTTTCCGAACTCGGAAGCTTGGATTCTTGGATGTTGTCCAATGAATCTAGCCCGTTGCTTGACTCTAAGTTCAGGTCTTGAGTGACGTCCTCCCCTCCGCGGATATCCGGCTTGGAGGGATCGGGAATCCGGACATAGCTAGTCCTTAAGATAGATGAAGGGTCGCCGCATTGTTCCTCCACCACAGCAACGTGATGGGTGACCTGGGGAGAGTTAATCTCTCTCAGATCGGGTTTAGGCCCAATCTGATCGTAGTCTGTAGCGACTCCCAGGGCGGCGATGCGATCCAGGAGCTCGTTTAAGGAAGAGAGCTCCGTCGGATCTAACTGCTCGGCGAGTTTCGAGTTGACGTGAAGATTGCTTTCGATGATCCGAGAAGTCATCGTCGGCGCGGCGGCCGAACAGGTGGTCATAAGAAAACCGCCTAGCCGGAGAGTTTGGCCGATAGCCAAAGCTCCTTTAGCAATAGTGTCGTCTTTAAAGACGGGATGAGGCATCCTTCCTGATGGCGACGACACAGAGGAACTCTCAATGAAAGCACCAATGTCGGTGTAAAACCGGGCGGATCTCGGGTAGGGGGTCCCGAACTGTGCGTCTAGGTGGATGGTAACAGGAGACAAGGGGCACGATGGTTTTACCCAGGTTCGGGCCCACTCGATGGAGGTAAAACCCTACTCCTGCTTGATTAATATTGATGATATGGGTAGTACAAGAGTAGATCTACCACGAGATCAGAGAGGCTAAACCCTAGAAGCTAGCCTATGGTATGATTATTGTTAGTCCCCACGGACTAAAACCATCCGGTTTATATAGACACCGGAGAGGGCTAGGGTTACACAGAGTCGATTACAATGGGAGGAGATCTACATATCCGTATCGCCAAGCTTGCCTTCCACGCCAAGGAAAGTCCCATCCGGACACGGGACGAAGTCTTCAATCTTGCATCTTCATAGTCCAGGAGTCCGGCCAAAGGTTATAGTTCGACTATCCGGACACCCCCTAATATAGGACTCCCTCAGGTCTCCACATGAGCAATAGTGGAAACACCATATGGAGAATATGAACAACATCCAAAACAATGCATATCCGAAGCTAGATGGTCATGGCATGGCATATGAGATAAATGATGCAAAGGGACCATATCAATATCATCACAAGAGAAACAAATGCCAATAACCATGGGCTTGTCATCTATGCCATAAGTGCAAATTTGGTTATTTTAATGGCATATGCATAGTCACTACGATGAGATCGCAAATGACATATGGTTGATCTCATGCATAGCATATGAAAAGTCAATCGGATTATCAAACATGATGTGACCTAGAGAATAGTCACAAGGAGTCCTATGTAACATGGCATCGCAATTAATGGACTCCACATGGCAATCATCAAACTCATCATAAATAGGTAAATCATCGCATGGGGAAGTCACAATAGCATGAAGCATGGTAGTAGGTGGATCAACATCATGCAAGCAATCAATGTCAAGAATGTCCACTAGTGGGACTAGAGCATCACCTTCACCTATGTTACCATTCTCACTCCACTCATGTGGTGTAAGTGAGGAGGCAAAGACCAAATGGTGGTCATCATCATCATCAACTTGATGGAACCATGTGCGGGGTGCATCATATTCCACCATGGCCATCGTCTTGTCCAAAGGAATGACGAAGTTGTCACGAATTGGTGCGTCATCATATATGGGGCTAGTGGTGAAGTCACTCTCACTCTCAATATGGTGGCACAAGTCACTCAAGTCATCAAACGTCGCCGTGGTCGAAGGGAAAATCCCATGCTCAACCATCTCGTCGTCGTCACCATGGATGAAGGCTGAAGATGGCACATCATCGCTCTCCTCCATGACCAAAGGGAAAATCCCATGCTCGATCATCTCACCACCGTCGGCGTGGATGAAGGCCAATGTAGGCATACTCGTTGAAGGTAGGCGAAGATGCCGTACGTCCAAAGGCGAAGATGCCTTGATAACACTTGGCGAAGATGCCAAAGTAGTGGTAGTAGTCATAGCTCCATCTTGTTGGTGCTCGTCTCGCGGTCTTCTTTTGTGCTCATGAAGGTTTTCTTGACGGTGCCGCGTGGTACTTGCATCTTGTGGCCGCTCCGAAGGTGTGCGACTTGAGCGTCTCCGCCGTGAAGATGATGAAGGGGAAGAAGACTTGTATTTGGCCACCAAGTCTCGTACTTGATCCATTTGTTCGTCCAACTTGGTGTCGATGTAGTCCCTTTTTCTTGCTTCGTTTTGGCGAATGTCGATGGCGAGTCGCTCAATGCCTTGCATTGCTTGTTGTAGTCCGAAGATGGTTATTTTTATGATGTAGTTGTTTGCACCGTCGTTGTCGAGGGAGACCAGAGATGAAATGCATTTCCTATCCATGATAAGACTCGAGAAAATGTGAGTGGAAGAAAGGAAAGAACTAGACCGAATGTACCTTTCCAATGTTGAAGATGGATCAATGATCACTCAATAATGTATCAAGGAAATAACACAATTGGTACCGGATCTTGTCAATTCTCACACCTACACAAGTAAGGCTTATGCTGGAGCTCGGTGAGGATAGTGGCACAAAAATTTGATGCAAAATGTTAGCAAGAGTCAACAATGTTGGAAAAGATTCACAAATTCGCAAGTGAAACAAGTAGACCAATAGCAATGGGTGGCACACGGAAACACACATATGGATAGATAAATGGGGTCGTGCAACCAAGGAATGAGCACAAAATGTGGAATCCAGGAAAAACGCTCGTGTTGCACAACTCTAGAGAGATGCTAGCACGATTGCTCAATAGGCGGATACAACACTTGTGAACAACCTATAAGATGCAAAATGTATCAAATTTCTATCCCAAGTATGCTATATATGTATAATGTTCCGGTGTTTCGCATACGATGATCCAAGATGATCAATATGGTAGTATGGCATGCAACGTGGCGATTCTATGGCTCTTTCTTACAAGCTTCTTTGCTCTCTTTTTGCTTAAAAGCTTATTCTCTTTTTTTGTATGGACACTTATGCAAAATGCACAAACCAAGATAGCAATTGTGTATATGCGGGAACAATCTTGTGACACAAGGGATGATATGATACCAAGATGATAGCAATATGATATGGTATGTCTGCAATGGAAGGTGTAGATCAATGATCACTAAAGTGCACACAAGTAACGTTGCCGGCAATACTCAAAGGCTAGTCTCGATAGGCAAGTGACACAAATTAGCTAAGGGGATAACAATGTAATGGCAAGAATGTACAATGATGGGATACCACGGTACCAAGATGATATAGAGGTTACCGTTCTTGCTTACGGTTAGGGTGTTAAAATGGTGAAGTGGTCGACGGCGAATCCTTGTCGAAGGTGAGCGGCGGCGTTGTCGATGTCAAACCGTTCCTAGTTAGCCGAAACACCCTAGAAAACGGGAAAAACCGCAAACTCAAAATCTCAAAGGAAAATGTCAAATGGTGGTAGTGGAATGCGTTGGTGGTTCCGGAGTTAGCAATGTGGAAGTGGTGGTGATTGATGTCTACTACACAACCTTCTTTTGTAGACGTTGTTGGGCCTCCAAGTGCAGAGGTTTGTAGGACAGTAGCAAATTTCCCTCAAGTGGATGACCTAAGGTTTATCAATCCGTGGGAGGCGTAGGATGAAGATGGTCTCTCTCAAACAACCCTGCAACCAAATAACAAAGAGTCTCTTGTGTCCCCAACACACCCAATACAATGGTAAATTGTTAGGTGCACTAGTTCGGCGAAGAGATGGTGATACAAGTGCAATATGGATGGTAGATATTGGTTTTTGTAATCTGAAAATATAAAAACAGCAAGGTAACAAGCGATAAAAGTGGGCACAAATGGTATTGCAATGCGTTGAAACAAGGCCCAGGGTTCATACTTTCACCAGTGCAAGTTCTCTCAACAATAATAACATAGTTGGATCATATAACTATCCCTCAACATGCAACAAAGAGTCACTCCAAAGTCACTAATAATAGAGACAAACGAAGAGATTATTGTAGGGTACGAAACCACCTCAAAGTTATCCTTTCTGATCGATCTATTCCAGTGTTCGTACTAGAATAACACCTTAAGACACAAATGAACCAAAACCCTAATGTCACCTAGATACTCCAATGTCACCTCAAGTATCCGTGGGTATGATTATACGATATGCATCACACAATCTCAAATTCATCTATTCAACCAACACAAAGTACTTCAAAGAGTGCCCCAAAGTTTCTACCGGAGAGTTAAGACGAAAACGTGTGCCAACCCCTATGCATAAATTCCCAAGGTCACGAAACCCGCAAGTTTATCACCAAAACACACATCAAGTGAATCAATAGAATACCCCATTGTCACCACGGGTATCCCACGCAAGACATACATCAAGTGTTCTCAAATCCTTAAAGACTCAATCCGATAAGATAACTTCAAGGAAAACTCTATCCATTACAAGAGAGTAGAGGGGAGAAACATCATAAGATCCAACTATAATAGCAAAGCTCGCGATACATCAAGATCGTGCGAATCAAGAACACGAGAGAGAGAGAGAGAGAGAGAGAGAGAGAGAGAGAGAGAGGTCAAACACATAGCTACTGGTACACACCCTCAGCCCCGAGGGTGAACTACTCCCTCCTCGTCATGGAGAGCGTCGGGATGATGAAGATGGCCACCGGTGATGGATCCCCCCTCCGACAGGGTGCCGGAATAGGGTCCCGACTGGTTTTTGGTGGCTACAGAGGCTTGCGGCAGTGGAACTCCCGATCTAGGTTTCTTTTTGGGGGTTTCTATATTTATTGGGATATTGGGCTTCGGGAACAAGTCAGGGGGGGGGGGGGGTCTCCGAGGCGGCCATGATGTAGGGGGGCGCGCGGGTGCCTCGGGACTCTTCTGGTCCATCTCTGATACTCCGTGGGCTTCTTCTGGTCCAAAAATAATCTCTGTGAAATTTCAGGTCAATTGGACTCCGTTTGGTTTTCCTTTTCTGCGATACTCAAAAACAAGGAAAAAACAAAAACTGGCACTGGGCTCTAGGTTAATAGGTTATTCCCAAAAATCATATAAATATGCATATAAATGCATATAAAACATCCTAGATGGATAATATAATAGCATGGAATAATAAAAAATTATAGATACATTGGAGACGTATCAGCATCCCCAAGCTTAATTCCTGCTCGTCCTCGAGTAGGTAAATGATAAAAACAGAATTTTGACGTGGAATGCTACCTAACATATTTATCAATGTAATTTTCTTTATTGTGGCATGAATGCTCAGATCCGAAAGATTCAAGACAAAAGTTTAATATAGACATAAAAATAATAATACTTCAAGCATACTAACCAAGTGATTATGTCTTCTCAAAAAAACATAGCCAAAGAAATCTCATCCCTACAAAATCATATAGTTTGGCCATGCTTTATTTTCGTCACACAAAATGCTCTCATCATGCACAACCCCGATGACAAGCCAAGCAATTGTTTCATACTTTAGCATTTTTAAACTTTTTCAACTTTCACGCAATATATGAGCGCGAGCCATGGACATAGCACTATAGGTGGAATAGAATATGATGATGGAGGTTGTGTGGAGAAGACAAAAAAGGGAGAAAGTCTCACATCGACGCGGATAGTCAACGGGCTATGGAGATGCCCATCAATTGATGTCAATGCGAGGAGTAGGGATTTCCATGCAACGGATGCACTAGAGCTATAAATGTATGGAAGCTCAACAAAAGAAACTAAGTGGGCGTGCATCCAACTTGCTTGCTCACGAAGACCTAGGGCATTTTGAGGAAGCCCATCATTGGAATATACAAGCCAAGTTCTATAATGAAAAATTCCCACTAGTATATGAAAGTGACAAAATAAGAGACTCTCTATCATGAAGATCATGGTGCTACTTTGAAGCACAAGTGTGGAAAAAGGATAGTAGCATTGTCCCTTCTCTCTTTTTCTCTCATCTTTTTTTGGGCCTTCCTTTTTTTTGGCCTTTCTCCTTTTTTTTATTTGGTCTTTCTATTTTTTTGGCCTTTCTATTTTTTTATTTCCTCACACGGGACAATTCTCTAATAATGATGATCATCACACTTCTATTTATTTACAACTCAAGGACTACAACTCGATACTAGAACAAAATATGACTCTATATGAGTGCCTCCGGCGGTGTACCGGGATGTGCAATGAATCAAGAGTGACATGTATGAAAAATTATGCATGGTGGCCTTGCCACAAATACGATGTCAACTACATGATCATGCAAGGCAATATGACAATGATGAAGCGTGTCATAATAAACGGAATGGTGGAAAGTTGCATGGCAATATATCTCGGAATGGCTATTGAAATGGCATAATAGGTAGGTATGGTGGCTGTTTTGAGGAAGATATAAGGGGGCTTATGTGTGATAGAGTGTATCATATCACGGGGTTTGGATGCACCGGCGAAGTTTGCACCAACTCTCGAGGTGAGAAAGGGCAATGCACGGTACCGAAGAGGCTAGCAATGATGGAAGGGTGAGAGTGCGTATAATCCATGGACTCAACATTAGTCATAAAGACCTCACATACTTATTGCAAAAATCTACAAGTAATCAAAACCAAGCACTACGCGCATGCTCCTAGGGGGATAGATTGGTAGGAAAAGACCATCGCTCGTCCCCGACCACCACTCATAAGGAAGACAATCAAAGAAACACCTCATGCTTCAAATTTGTCACACAACGGTTACCATACGTGCATGCTACGGGACTTGCAAAACTCAACACAAGTATTTCTCGAATTCACAATTACTCAACTAGCACGACTCTAATATTACCATCCTCATATCTCAAAACAATCATCAAGTATCAAACTTCTCATAATATTCAATGCACTCTATATGAAAGTTTTTATTATATCCCTCTTGGATGCCTATCATATTTGGACTAAATTTATAACCAAAGCAAGTTAGCATGCTGTTTAAGACTCTCAAAATAATATAACTGAAGCATGAGAGTTCATCTATTTCTTCAAAATAAAACCACCGCCGTGCTCTAAAAAGATATAAGTGAAGCACTAGAGCAAACGACAAACTACTCCGAACGATATAAGTGAAGATCAATGAGTAGTTGAATAATTATGTAACTATGTATAGAATCTCTAACATTTAAGAATTCCAGATCTTGGTATTTTATTCAAACAGCAAGCAAAACAAAATAAAATAAAATGACGCTCCAAGAAAAACACATATCATGTGGTGAATAAAAATATAGCTCCAAGTAAAGTTACCGATGAACGAAGACGAAAGAGGGGATGCCTTCCGGGGAATCCCAAGCTTAGGCTCCTGGTTGTCCTTGAATATCACCTTGGGGTGCCTTGGGCATCCCCAAGATTAGGCTCTTGCCACTCCTTATTCCATAGTCCATCGAATCTTTACCCAAAACCTTAAAACTTCACAACACAAAACTTAACAGAAAACTCGTAATTAAGCTCCGTTAGTATAAGAAAATAAATCACCACTTAGGTACTGTTGTTAACTCATTCATATTGGTGTACTATCTACTGTGTTCCAACTTCTCTATGGTTCATACCTTCCGATACTACTCATAGATTCATCAAAATAAGCAAACAACACAATGAAAACAGAATCTGTCAAAAACAGAACAGTCTCTAGTAATCTATATCAAACGAATACTTCTGGGACTCCAAAATTTTGAAACAAATTGGTGGACGCGAGGAATTTGTCTATTAATCATCTGCAAAAAGAATCAACCTAAAATCACTCAACAGTAAAAAATGGCAGCTAATCTCGTAAGCGCTAAAGTTTCTGTTTTTTACAGCAAGATCACAAAGACTTCACCCAAGTTTTCCCAAAGGTTCTACTTTGCACAAATACTAACTAAAACATAAAACCACATCTAAACAGATGCTAGCTGAATTATTTATTACTAAACAGTAGCAAAAAGCAAAGAACAAAAATAAAATTGGGTTGCCTCCCAACAAGCGCTAACGTTTAACGCCCCTAGCTAGGCATGATGATTTCAATGATGCTTACATAAAAGATAAGAGTTAAAACACAAAGAGAGCATCATGAAGAATATTACTAGCACATTTAAGTCTAACCCACTTCCTACGCATAGGGATTTCGTGAGCAAACAATTTATGGGAACAAGAATCAACTAGCATAGGAAAGCAAAACAAGCATAGCTTCAAGATTTTCAACACATAGAGAGGAAACTTGATATTATTGCAATTCCTACAAGCATATATTCCTCCCTCATAATAATTTTCAGTAGCATCATTAATGAATTCAACAATATAACCATCACATAAAGCATTATTTTCATGATCTACAAGCATAATATTTTTATTACTCTCCACATAAGCAAATTTCTTATCATGAATAATAGTGGGAGCAAACTCAACAAAATAATTATCATGTGAGGCATAATCCAATTGAAAACTAAAATCATGATGAGAAGTTTCATGGTTATCATTATTCTTAATATCATACAAGTCATCACAATAATCATCATAGATAGCAACTTTGTTCTCATATCAATTGGAACCTCTTCCGAAATAGTGGATTCATCACTAAATAAAGTCATGACATCTCCAAATCCACTTTCATAATTATCACAACAATATTCAACATCCTCCAAAATAGTGGGATCATTAATTCTTGAAGTTTACACTCTTCCAAACCCACTTTCATCATTATAATCATCATCAATAGGAGGCATGCTTTCATCATAATAAATATTCTCATCAAAACTTGGGGGACTAAACACATCATCTTCATAAAACATAGCATCCCCAAGCTTGTGGCTTTGCATATAATTAGCATCATGGGTATTCAAAGAATTCATACTAACAACATTGCAATCATGCTCATAATTCACATATTTTATGCCAAGCATTCTATGTAATTCTTCTTCTAGTACTTGAGGACAATTTTCCTTCCCATCATTTTCACGAAAGACATTAAAAAGATGAAGCATATGAGGCAACCTTAATTCCATTTTTTTATAGTTTTATTTTATAGAATAAACTAGTGATCAAACAAGAAACAAAAAGATCCGATTGCAAGATCTAAAGATATACCTTCAAGCACTCACCTCCCCGGCAACGGCGTCAGAAATTAGCTTGATGTCTACTACACAACCTTTTTCTTGTAGACGTTGTTGGGCCTCCAAGTGCAGAGGTTTGTAGGACAGTAGCAAATTTCCCTCAGGTGGATGACCTAAGGTTTATCAATCCGTGGGAGGCGTAGGATGAAGATGGTCTCTCTCAAACAACCCTGCAACCAAATAAAAAAGAGTCTCTTGTGTCCCCAACACACCCAATACAATGGTAAATTGTATAGGTGCACTAGTTCGGCGAAGAGATGGTGATACAAGTGCAATATGGATGGTAGATATAGGTTCTTGTAATCTGAAAATATAAAAACAACAAGGTAACAAGCGATAAAAGTGAGCACAAATGGTATTGCAATGTGTTGAAACAAGGCCTAGCATTCATACTTTCACTAGTGCAAGTTCTCTCAACAATAATAACATAGTTAGATCATATAACTATCCCTAAACATGTAACAAAGAGTCACTCCAAAGTCACTAATAACGGAGAACAAACGAAGAGATTATTGTAGGGTATGAAACCACCTCAAAGTTATCCTTTCTGATCGATCTATTCTAGAGTTCGTACTAGAATAACACCTTAAGACACAAATCAACCAAAACCCTAATGTCACCTAGATACTCCAATGTCACCTCAAGTATCCGCGGGTATGATTATATGATATGCATCACACAATCTCAGATTCATCTACTCAACCAACACAAAGTATACTTCAAAGAGTGCTCCAAAGTTTCTACCGGAGAGTCAAGACGAAAACGTGTGCCAACCCCTATGCATAGATTCCCAAGGTCATGGAACCCGCAAGTTGATCACCAAAACATACATCAAGTGAATCAATAGAATACCCCATTGTCACCACGGGTATCCCATAAGACATACATCAAGTGTTCTCAAATCCTTAAAGACTCAATCCGGTAAGATAACTTCGAAGGAAAAACTCAATCCATTACAAGAGAGTAGAGGGGGAGAAACATCATAAGATCCAACTATAATGGCAAAGCTCGCGATACATCAAGATCGTGCCAAATCAAGAACACGAGAGAGAGATAGATAGATAGAGAGAGAGAGAGAGAGAGAGAGAGAGAGAGAGAGATCAAACACATAGCTACTGGTACATACCCTCAGCCCCGAGGGTGAACTACTCCCTCCTTGTCATGAAGAGCGCCGGGATGATAAAGATGGCCACAAGTGATGGATCCCCCCTCCGGCAGGGTGCCGGAACAGGGTCCCGATTGGTTTTGGTGGCTACAGAGGCTTGCGGCGACGGAACTCCTGATCTAGGTTTCTTTTCGGGGGTTTCTATATTTACAGAGATTTTTGGCATCGGGAACAAGTCAGGGGGGTCTCCTAGGAAGCCACGAGGTATGGGGGCTCGCTCCCCACTCTCGTGGGTGCCTCGGGACTCTTCTGGTCCATCTCCGATACTCCGTGGGCTTCTCCTGCTCCAAAAATAATCTCCGTGAAATTTCACGTCAATTGGACTTCGTTTGGTTTTCCTTTTCTGCGATACTCAAAAACAAGGAAAAAAATAGAAACTGGCACTGGGCTCTAGGTTAATAGGTTAGTCCCAAAAATCATATAAAATAACATATAAATGCATATAAAACATCTTAGATGGATAATATAATAGCATGGAAGAATAAAAAATTATAGATATGTTGGAGACGTATCAGTGATGGTTGATGAAGAAGCACCCGTCCCTAAGTATCCGAAACACCTTAGGAGACTCAAGTCACCCCTCAAGCAACCACAAATGCTATATGGATCAAAATGGGTTAGGTTGCGGAAATCTATGGTGGTTTTGCGGATGATATGGTGGATGGCCTAGGCAAAGATACCAAAATGCCAAAAATTTTATGGAGTCAGATGGTGTTGGAACCTATCTAGATGGATGGGGGATGTCAATAGCTACTCAACGAGCTAAAGAACGTCAAAATCGGACTCCGGGAGTGAAAGTTATGGCCGAAACGGTTTTTGTTGATGGGCTGATTCTGGGAGGTGCGGGTGCCCGGGGGTCGGAGGTGAAGGAAATATGCCCTAGAGGCAATAATAAGGTTATTATTTATTTCCTTATTTCATGATAAATTTTTATTATTCATGCTAGAATTTTATTAACTGGAAACATAATACATGTGTGAATACATAGACAAACATAGTGTCACTAGTATGCCTCTACTTGACTAGCTCGTTAATCAAAGATGGTTAAGTTTCCAAACCATAGACTTGAGTTGTCATTTGATTAACGGGATCACATCATTAGGAGAATGATGTGATTGACTTGACCCATTTAGTTAGCTTAGCACTTGATCGTTTAGTATGTTGCTATTGCTTTCTTCATGACTTATACATGTTCCTATGTCTATGAGATTACGCAACTCCCATTTACCGAAGGAACACTTTGTGTGTTACCAAACATCACTGGGTGATTATAAAGGTGCTCTGCAGGTGTCTCCGAAGGTACTTGTTGAGTTGGCGTATTTCGACATTAGGATTTGTCACTCCGATTGTCAGAGAGGTATCTCTGGGCCCTCTCGGTAATGCACATCACTATAAGCCTTGCAAGCAATGTGAAAAATGAGTTAGTTGTGGGATGATGCATTACGGAACGAGTAAAGAGACTTGCCAGTAACGAGATTGAACTAGGTATTGAGATACCGACGATCGAATCTCGGGAAAGTAACACACCGATGACAAAGGGAACAACATATGTTGTTATGCGGTTTGACTGATAAAGATCTTCGTAGAATATGTAGGAGCCAATATGAGCATCCAGGTTCCGCTATTGGTTATTGACTGGAGACATGTCTCGATCATGTCTACATAGTTCTCGAACCCGTAGGGTCCGCACGCTTAAAGTTTCGGTGACGATTGTATTATGAGTTTATGTATTTTGATTTACCGAAGGTAGTTTGGAGTCCCGAATGTGACCACGGACATGACGATGAGTCTCGAAATGGTCGAGACATAAAGATCGATATATTGGACGACTATGTTCGTACACCGGAATGGTTTCGGGGAGTTTCAGACATATACTGGAGTACCGGGGGTTTACCAGAACCCCCTGGGAGTTTAATGGGCCAAGATGGGCCTTAGTGGAGAAGAGGAGGGCCGTCTAGGGCAGGTCGCGTGCCCCCTCCCCCTCTAGTCCGAATTAGACAAGGAGGGGGGCGCCCCCTTTCCTTCCTCTCTCTCCTTCCCTTCCTTTCCCCCTCCTACTCCAACTAGGAAAAGAGGGAGTCCTACTCCCGGTGGGAGTAGGACTCCTCCCTGGTGCGCCCTCCCCTGGCCGGCCGCCTCCTCCCCCTGGTCCTTTATATACGGGGGCAGGGGGGTACCTCTAGACACAACAATTGATTTCTTGATCTCTTAGCCGTGTGTGGTGCCCCCTCCACCATATTCCACCTCGATCATATCACACGGTGCTTAGGCGAAGCCCTGCGTCGGTAGCAACATCATCACCGTCATCACGCCGTCTTGCTGACGGAACTCACCCGTGAAGCTCTGCTGGATCGGAGTTCGCGGGACGTCATCGAGCTGAATGTGTGCTGAACTCGGAGGTGCCGTACGTTCGGTACTTGGATCGGTCAGATCGTGAAGGCGTACGACTACATAAACCGTGTTGTGCTGACACTTCCGCTTTCGGTCTACGAGGGTACATAGACAACACTCTCCCCTCTCGTTGCTATGCATCACCATGATCATGTGTGTGCGTAGGAATTTTTTTGAAATTACTACGTTCCCCAACAGGAGGTGCGGGCACCCGGGGTGGTCAGCGGGGTTGGGCGGAAGAAGTGGCCCAGGGGTCCGGGTGCCCGGGGGTAAGGGATGTGGGCACCCTGGGTGGTCAGCAGGGTTGGGCGGGGGGTCCGGGTGCCCGGGGTTTGAGGTCCGGGTGCCCGGGGGTCGCGGATTTTGGCGGAAATTTGTGGGAAAATGGGAGAAATTTGTGGATTTGTGGAGGGAAAGGCGAAGATGGATGGGGGGAGGCTAGATCCACTTGAAACCAAGCAAATCCATGGATCAAATCCAAGAAAACCTCATCAAACCAACAAATCACAAAAAAATTGGGGCTATTTTTTATGGGAAATTTTTGAAATTGGGGAAGAACACAACAAAATTAGGCTAGAGAAGAAGAAGGGGGGCTCCAATTTCATGAGAAACCATGGCTCATGATACCAAGATGTTGTAGGGTGGAACCCTAGATGGAGTCATTTTACGAATTGGAGGGGAAATCCCCAAGAACAAGAAGAACACAAAGGGGGAAAACAAAAGGAACACTCAAATTGACTTGATCCAATCACACATGTGCTAGATCCAATTACACAAAGAGAGATGCAAAGGTCCAAATCCAACACAAGAAGATACAAGAGGTAACTAGTTCATCCCAATCCTATGAGGAAAGAGGTCTTGATGATCCTATGATGGGGATCCTTCTCCAATAGGAGGCCTTGATACCCACAAGAGGATCTTCTCCCTTAAGAGGCCATGATCTCCATGGGGAGGAAGATGAGAAAACCTCTCTCTTTGTCTATCAAATACTTTGCTATCCTCTAGAACAAGCTAGGTGATGGGTACTTATAGTCTAGGGACGAAATGGGGGAAACGGAGGTACAAGGGTCATTTGACCCTAAGTGCACGCAAGCACATTTCGGGATGTCCGGGCACCCGGTGTAAATGTCCGGGCACCCATGGATGCCTAGGAGGAGGAGGTCGGGCACCCGGGCCTAAGGGGCCAGGCACCCGGGGTGCGCCAGGGGGGGGGGGGGGGGTCGGGCACCCCGGGGGTGAAGGCGTGGGCACCCGGGAAGGTCAGAGGCGTCGCGCCCCACTTGGCCGGCCGGTGCGGGCACCCGGGGGTGGATGGTGCGTGCACCCGAGGGTGTATGGTGCGGGCACTCGGGGTGCCCAGAGAGCCTCCGGTTTCTCTCGACTTGTCCCTTCTTCTCCTTGGGGCTCCACGTCTACTTGGAGATCCCTTCTTGCTTCTTCATGGTCTTCCCCTCGATACCTAGTCATGCACAAAGTCTCCACTTGATGTAGAAGCCATTTCTCATATGAAATCAAAGGGAGCTCGAAGAGGAAAGAGGTAACCTCAGTTTCAATAGTACGTGCATGGGTTGTTGTCATCGGTCCACTTAGCGTTTGTGGTGGTGATGGAATGCCCATGGGGATGACCGTGGGATGCTCTGCATCAGTGTGTATCAGTAAGACCTGAGCGTGAGATCAAATCCTGAGTATAGCGATGCTGAGAGAGATAGTAACCATCATTAGTTTGATCAACCTCAATTCCCAGAAAATAACTGAGAGAAAATCAATCTGACATCTTGAATTGCTCACTCAACTTTTTCTTCACAAAAGCAATGTACTTCTGATCATTCCCAGTGATCAACATATCATCAACATAGAGAAGAAGCAAGGTACGACTGCGGTCAGATGTATGAGTGAAAAGTGCAGGGTCATGCTCACTAGAAGAGAAACCAGCAGCTTGAACCACATAGCTGAACCACTCAAACCAAGCACGAGGTGGTTGCTTTTGAAGCAAAGTGCACCAATGCTACAAGCTGAATTTTATTGGCGCCAAATACATATTCTTTCAATTTATTACTTTTATACTAGAGTGTGTTTTACCTTTTCCACACTAACCGAGAGATAGTTTCAGGCTGAATTCTGAATGATTGTACTACTTGGTTGCATGGGTGTTTAGCGGGTTGGTGGTGTGTATACCATAATTACACATCATAACATAAAAAAAATAACATACAGTGGCAGAGCCAAGATTGGCTAACGCCCTAGACGAGAAACTAAGGGCCAAATAATACTAAAAAAGAAAAACGGTTTCAAGGCGTACAAAAGTCAAGTTGTGTTGCATAACTAATAACCAAAGGAAAAGTTGTGTGCACATCACTACAACCATATGCAATGCAAGATGACCACGGTTATTGCAATTCATTAAATGTGGATCGGCTTTGAATGACATGTTTCCGCACATCACGTGTTTTGAACTTGAAAAAATATGTATGCCATTGTCTTGTTACTTTTATTCATCTTGCCTTCCTGTACAATTATGTAGGAACAAAAATTACTAAATATCTAAATCGGTTTTCACATTTATGTTGGAAAGGGGACAATATTAAGAATTAAAATCATCACAAGACAATGTGTCTAGCAAGAAAAATAAGGATTTGGAAGAGCTGGAATGGTCGATGGGGATTACTTTGCAGTTTGCACTGTTAACTGTATAAATTTATTTGTTTATTTTTTTAAAAAATATGTAGCCTATTTTTTAAAAGTTTATGTATATACTATGTGTACTTGAAAGAAAAATAGACCAAGGGGAAATTTCAGGTTGTCCATAGACCATGTCCACCCACTAGCACAACCTCCCCTTTTGTCAGGCTCGACACATGCAGGTTCGTTCATCCAGAACCGCTCAAAATCACAAATGCACACTGTCTTATACTTCCTTCGTCGCATATATAGCATCAAAAACGTTTTTATATCATGAGACGAAGGAAGTGGTATATAAGAGAAAATAAAAACCAAACTAAACGCACCATATATAATCTGAAATGGAGGGAGTACCCAACTCAAAAAAGAAAACAGAAAGAAAGAAATGGAGGGGGTACTGCAGTAGAAAGCTCAGTCCAACCTCCAATGCGCCAAACTCCAACCAAGGATGGTTGGGACAAGGACGGATCACGACCCCGAAAGCCGAAAGCCGACGCAACCGAAGCCAAAACCAACAGAGAAATGTTTGTTAATTTCCCGTCAGGAGTATCAACCCGAGTTGGCCTTGTGCTCGATCGCCGGCCCCTCCCTCCCAGTCTTCTCGGGGGTTCACGTCACGTGGCGACCTCCGGCCACACACGCAGATCCGGCCGATCCAGACTCCAGACCCATCTCGGTCACCCTATCACCTTCCCACACGCACCTTCCCACGTGTCGCCGTCGCGCTCCGTACGCCCGCCCCCAGCCCGTCCAGCCACCTATATCTCCTCCCCGGCCTCCTCCTCCTCCATTCATTTTCATTCTCAGCTCGTCGTTCGAACTTCTAATCAATCTTCTCAGAGCTATAGCTTGTAGCCTTGAGCTAGCTGCCTTGCTTGCCGATCGATTTTCAGGTCAGGATGGGCATCCTGGACGCGATGTCGGACATGTGCGCGTGCCCGACGGTGCGCACGCGGCGGCACATCAAGAAGCGGCCGCAGCTGGAGACGGTGGAGATGAAGGTCCGGATTGACTGCGAGGGCTGCGAGCGCCGCATCCGCAAGGCCGTGGACGGCATCCGCGGGGTCACCGGCGTCGAGGTGCTCCCGAAGCAGAACAAGGTGGCCGTCACCGGGTACATCGACGACCCGGCCAAGCTGATGCGGCGGGTGGCGCGCAAGACCGGCAAGAAGGTGGAGCCGTGGCCGTACGTGCCCTACGACTTGGTGCCACACCCCTACGCCCCCGGTGCCTACGACAAGAAGGCGCCCCCGGGCTACGTCCGGAACGTCGTCGCCGACCCCGACGCCGCGCCGCTCGCCAGGGCCTCCTCCACCGAGGTCAAGTACACCTCCGCCTTCTCCGACGAGAACCCCAACGCGGCATGCGCCGTCATGTAGTCGGTGCTCGTACGTAGCCATCGTTTAGCCAGGCCTTGCTTCAGCTAAGCTTTTACTAGGCATGTATAGTTTTTGGGGGTCGTCTGTATAATTATTTTGCACGTTGTACTGAACCCACAAAGTGAAATTGTAAATTATAGTACTTGTTTATTGCCTATACGTAGCTAGTAGTTCGCTTGTTACAGTAGTTTGTGAATTTGAACCAGGGGATCCAGTTCCCTGTTTACTGTAAGATACTGTACTATATATTTTAATGAACTTCACATGTATAATTATCAAATTGTTGATTCTTGTTTATTTTAGAGTTACAATTCCATTTCTTACCTTTATTTTAGCGTTTGTGGCAACAATTACGTTATTTGATAAAAAAGTAATCATTTGTTATCTAATTTAAGCAAACTCGTGTCACTAATTAGGGCATATTCAATAATGGTGCTATCTTAGAGGTGTCACATAAAATAAATGTTGATGTGAAATAAATGTTGATGTGAGGGAGAGAGAAATTATAAGAAATGGCTTGTTTTCTTTTATTTTAAAAGATGATCTCTTAACATATTATGTCTTATCATGTTTTTAGGAATAACTAGTCATTAAAGATAAGATTAAGAGATGATCTATTGTAGACATACTTTTATAGTCATATTTAAATTACATGTAAGACTTAAGATAAAACTGTTTTACATGCCCTTATCCTTTCAATTTTGTTCATTATAACTTTTTTTAGCTTACCAAGCTGCCTGTCTACCTCCGCTGTGACTCGTTGGACCCGGGAAACATTGGCTGGTTTATTTGACCTGAGTTTATTTTTTGTTTGTTTTGGAGTTTCAATTCCAGTGATGACCCCTCTGGAGTCACCTGCATATACCGCACAACGACCACATGAGCGCCATCTTTCGAGCATCCACCATCTAGACTATCGGGAATGGTACTAGGTGCAAATTCTGGACCGATCACTAGATTAACGGGCCATCAATGTCTGAGATTGCACCTCAAGTCTATGTGATGTTCCCTCTGAAGAAAATATGCCCTAGACATAATAATAAAGTTGTTATTTTATATTTTTTATAGATAAATGTTTATTATTCATGCTAAAATTGTATTAACCAAAAACTTGATATATGAGTGGATGCATATAGTAGTAGAAAACAAGGCTTTGGTTCAGGCCTGGTCAGCCCATTAGTCCCGGTTCACTCATGAACCGGGACCCATGGGAGCATAGGTCTCAGTTCGTGAGGCCAGGGGGCCGGCCGGGCCTCATGGGGCATTGGTCCCGGTTCGTCTGGAGCCTTTGGTCCTGGTTCCAGACACGAATCGGGACCAATGGGCCTCGCTCTTGGCCCACATCCATTGGTCTCGGTTCGTGGTTGGAACCGGGACCAAAGGGTGGCGTTTAGTCCCGGTTCCAGTCACGAACCGGGACCAATGAGGTGGCTATATATACCCCTCGTCCACGGGCAGAGCACTCCATTGCTCTGTTTTTCTGGCCGGCAAGGGAAGAGCTTTGTGGTGCTCTAGCTCACCTACTATGCACATGAGGTGTTCTACCCGAGCCACACTACTTAACCTTTCACCTCTCCAAGCTCGACTTTCAAGCTTCATTTTTCTCAAGATTTGTCTAGGTTTAGCAGTCCGTCACGTCCTGTCCCCGTCTTCATCGCCGTCGATCGCCCGCGCCGATCTCGTCGCCAGCACCACCGTGGTGAGCCTCTTGTTCTTATCTTCTTTCTAAAAGAAATTTTTTTACTTGTATGATTAGATAAATACTTGTCTAATTTTCTTATTTTTATTATTGCTTGTTATTATATAGTGCGATGGTTTTGGTATCCGCCCCCGTCGGCCCTCGCCCTGTCTATGATTCGGATGTGGATATATTATCTTTTATTACTATTTGGTTCATTTATTGTTTATGGCAATTAGGCTGATCAACGAGACATAGATTTTATTTATCTAGGAGGTATGTGAACCGGGAATTCCAACCGACCTTATTGGTAAGAGGTTAATTTTAGTTGAAGAAGAAAACAATTACTTGAAGGAAAAAAT
Organism: Aegilops bicornis; assembly: GCA_021605145.1. Classification (NCBI taxonomy): domain Eukaryota; kingdom Viridiplantae; phylum Streptophyta; class Magnoliopsida; order Poales; family Poaceae; genus Aegilops; species Aegilops bicornis. The sequence goes on from CM038674.1 coordinate 44,186,449, forward strand.
AAAAAAAATTGAGGAGGAGAAGATGATATTGGAGTTGCATGTTGCGGATGTCGTCGATGATCACAAGACAAAAGGCCCTCCTTCCTGGGCAAGCCGCAGCGGCCACGTGGAGCCCCATCTGTCATGTTTCGTATAAGAACCGGGACTAAAGGTATTGGGCTTTAGTACCGACCCTTTAGTCCCGGTTGCAGAACCGGGACAAATGGGCCTTATGAACTGGGATAAATGGGCCTTTTTCTACTAGTGATAGACAAAAAAAAACAACGTCCCTAGTAAGTCTCTACTAGACTAGCTCGTTAATCAAAGATGGTTAAGTTTTCTAACCATAGACATGTGTTGTCATTTGATGAACGGGATCACATCATTAGGAGAATGATGTGATGGACAAGACCCATCCGCTAGCTTAGCATATTGATCGTTCAGTTTTATTGCTATTGCTTTCTTTATGTCAAATACATATTCCTTCGACTATGAGATTATGCAACTCCCGGATACCGGAGGAATGCCTTGTGCGCTATCAAATGTCACAACGTGACTGGGTGATTATAAAGATTATCTATAGGTATCTTCGAAGGTGTTTGTTGGGTTGGCATAGATCGAGATTAGGATTTGTCACTCCATCTATCGGAGAGGTATCTCTGGGCCCTCTCAGTAATGCACATCATAATAAGCCTTGCAAGCAATGTGACTAATGAGTTAGTTGCGGGATGATGTATTACGGAACGAGTAAGGAGACTTTCCGGTAACGAGATTGAACTAGGTATGAAGATACCGACGATCAAATCTCGGGCAAGTAACATACCGATGACAAAGGGAATTACGTATGTTGTCATTGCGGTACGACCGATAACGATCTTCGTAGAATATATACGAACCAATATGAGCATCCAGGTTCCCCTATTGGTTATTGACCGGAGAGGTGTCTCGGTCATGTCTACATAGTTCTCGAACCCGTAGGGTCCGCACGCTTAACGTTCGATGACGATTTTGTATTATTGAGTTATGTGATTTGGTGACCGAATGTTGTTCGGAGTCTCGGATGAGATCACATACATCACGAGGAGTCTCAAAATGGCCGAGAGGTAAATATTCATATATAAGATGATAGTATTTGGACACCAGAATTGTTCCAGGGGTACCGGGTACGTATCGGGTCACCGAAATGGGTTCCGGGCATCCCCCCGGCAACTACATGGGCCTAATGGGCCAAGAAGGGGACAGACCAGCCCCTAGGGGGCTGGTGAGCCCCATGTAGGCTAAAATAGGGGGGAAGGAAAGAGGAGAAGACGGAAAGGAAGGAGAGGGACACTAGTAGAAAACAGGGCTTTCGTCCAGGCCAGTTTAGCCCATTAGTCCCGGTTCAATCCAGAACCGGGACCAAATGGAGCTATTTGCCCCGGTTCGTGAGCCCAGGGGGCCGGCCGGGCCACGTGGGCCATTGGTCCCGGTTCGTCCGGACCTTTTGGTCCCGGTTGGTGGGACGAAACGGGACCAATGGTCCTGGCTCCTGGCCCACCACTATTGGTCCCGGTTGGTGGCATGAACCGGGACCAAAGGCTTCCATTTAGTCCCGGCTGGTGCCACCAACCGGGGCTAATGGTGCTGCCTATATATAGCCCCTCGCGCAAGATCAGCAGAGCACACTGCTCTGTTTTTTCTGGCCGAGGGGGAGAGGGCTTGGTGGTGCTCTAGCTCACCTCCTATGCACACAAGGTGTTCGATGGAATGCCCGAGCCACACTACTTAAGGTTTCTCTTCTCCAAGCTCGACCGCCAAGCTCCATTTTCCTCAATATTTATCTAGGTTTAGCGGTCCGTCACGCCCCGTCCCGTCTTCATCGCCGTCGATCACCGCGCCCGATCTCATCGCCCGGCACCACCGTGGTGAGCCTCTTGTTCTTATCTTCTTTACGAAAGGAAAAATATTATTACTTGTTTGTTTAGATAGATACTTGTATTATTTTCTTACTTTTATTATTGCATCTTATATAGTGCGATGGTTTTGGTATCCACCCCATCGGCCCTCGTCACATCTATGATTCGGATGTGGTATATATTATCTTTTCATAACTATTGGTTCATTTATTGTTTATGAAAATTATGCCGACCAACGTGACATAGATTTTATTTATCTAGGAGGTTGTTGAACCGGAAATTCCAACCGACCCTATTGTCGAGAGGTTAAATTTAGTTGAAGAAGAAAACAATTTCTTGAAGGAAAAAATAAAAAAAACTTGAGGAAGAGAAGATGATATTTGAGTTGCATGTTGCGGATGTCGTCGATGATCACAAGATCAAGATGGATGCAATGCGCTTGAAGATGAGAAAGATTAGAAAATATGCCATTCATACCGAGGCTTGGTATCATTATGCCGTTGGATCAGTTGTTACCTTGGTTGCGATTATGATCGTATTTGTTTTCACATGGAAATGTTTTACATAGTTTCAATGCATGGTTTAATTAATTTAGATGCTCTGCAGAGCTTTATGTTGTTAGACGAGAACTATGTATGTACTTTGGTTTTTATGTGATGGTGAACTTCTATTAATTTGGTCACTTAATTATCTATTCATGATGTTCCGTAATGATTTTTGACACACTTAATTATATATAATGCACGCAGATGAACCGGCAATGGATGTACGGTGACAGACACACCTCCGAGTACATTAAGGGCATGCATGATTTTCTCGAAGTGGCTGAGGCAAACAAGCAGAATGGTTTTATGTGTTGTCCATGCCCTATATGTGGGAATACGAAGTCTTACTCTGACCGGAAAATCCTTCACACCCACCTGCTTTACAAGAGTTTCATGCCACACTATAATGTTTGGACGAGGCACGGAGAAATAGGGGTTATGATGGAAGACGGCGAGGAAGAAGAGTACGATGACAACTATGTGCCCCCTGAATACGGTGATGCTCTTGAACATCAAGATGCAGACGATGTGCACGATGGTCCGGAGCAGGCGAAGCTGCTGAAGATCAAGAGGAACCAGACGATGTGCCCGATGATGATGATCTCCGCCGGTACTTGTCGATGCAAGGACACAATGCGAAAGTCAAAAGGAGAAGCTGAAGTTCTATTGAATGTTATAGGATCACAAAAAGGGTTGTACCACAATTGCGAAGATGGCAACACAAAGCTCGGTACAGTACTCGAATTGCTGAAGTTGAAGGCAGAGAATCTTGTGCTCGATAAAGGATTTGAGAAGCTACTGAAAATAATGAAGAAGAAGCTTCCAAAGGATAACGAATTGCCCGACAGTACATACGCATAACAAAGAAGGTCGTATGCCCTCTAGGATTGGAGGTGGAGAAGATACATGCATGCCCTAATGACTGCATCCTCTACCGTGGTGCCTACAAGGATCTGAACGCATGCCCGGTATGCGGTGCATTGCGATATAAGATCAGACGAGATGACCACAGTGATGTTGATTGCGAGCCTCCCGGAAGAGGGTTCTGCGAAGGTGATGTGGTATGCTCCTATAATACCACGGTTGAAACGTCTGTTCAGAAGCGAAGAGCAGGCCAAGTTGATGCGATGGCACAGTGAGGACCGTAAGAAAGGCGGGAAGTTGAGAGCACCCACGACGGGTCGCAGTGGAGAAAAATCGAGAGAAATACTTTGGGATGAGTTTGAAAAGGACCCAAGGAACGTATGGTTTGCTTTAAGCGCGGATGGCATTAATCCTTTCGGAGAGCAGAGCAGCAATCACAGCACCTGGCCCGTGACTCTATGTATGTATAACCTTCCTCCTTGGATGTGCATGAAGCGGAAGTTCATTATGATGCCAATTCTCATCCAAGGCCCTAAGCAACCCGACAACGACATTGATGTGTACCTAAGGCCATTAGTTGAAGAACTTTTACAGCTGTGGAATGGAAAGCGGTGTGCGTCGTGGGATGAGCACAAAAGGAGGAATTTGACCTAAAGGCGTTGCTGTTCGTGACCATCAACGATTGGCCCGCTCTCGGTAACCTTCGGAGACAGACAAACAAGGGATACCACGCATGCACGCACTTGTTTACTTGACACCGATAGTATATACAGGAAGCTGCAGGAAGAATGTGTACCTGGGCCATCGTCGATTTCTTCCGACCAACCATCAATGTAGAAAGAAAGGCAAGCATTTCAAAGGCGAGGCAGATAACCGGAAGAAGCCCGCAATGCGTACCGGTGATCACGTACTTGCCATGGTCAATGATTTACACGTAATCTTTGGAAAGGGTCCCGGCGGACTAGCTGTTCCGAATGACGCTGAGAATCACGCACCCATGTGGAAGAAGAAATCTATATTTGGGACCTACCCTCCGGAAAGACCTAGAAGTCCGCTCTTCGATCGGCGTGATGCACGTGACGAAGAACCTTTGCGTGAACCTGCTAGGCTTCTTGGGCGTGTATGGGAAGACAAAAGATACACACGAGGCACGAGAGGACCTGCAACGCTTACGAAAAAGAGGGCATGCCTCCGAAGTAGTATGAAGGTCCCGCCAGCTACGCTCTTCTGAAAGAAGAGAAAGAAATATTCTTTCAATGCCTGCTCGATATGAAGGTCCCGACCGGCTTCTCGTCGAGTATAAAGGGAATAATAAATATGCTAGAGAAAAAGTTCCGAGAACCTAAAGTCTCATGACTGCCACGTGATTATGACGCAACTGCTTCCGGTTGCATTGAGGGGCTTCTAGGAAAAGCGTCCGATTAGCCATTGTGAAGCTATGTGCATTCCTCAATGCAATATCTCAGAAGGTGATCGATCCAGAAATCGTACCAACGCTAAGGAGTGATGTGGCGCAATGTCTTGTCGGTTTGAGCTGGTGTTCCCACCATCCTTCTTCAATATCATGGCACGCGTCCTAGTTCATCTAGTCGACGAGATTGTCATTACGGGGCCCGTATTTCTACACAATATGTACCCCTTTGAGAGGTTCATGGGAGTCCTAAAGAAATATGTTCAGTAATCGCTAGGCCAGAAGGAAGCATCTCCATGGGCCATCAAGCGAGAGGATGTCATCGGGTTTTGTGTTGACTTCATTCCTGGCCTTAAGAAGATAGGTCTCCCTAAATCGCGGTATGAGGGGAGACTGACTGGAAAAACACGCTTGGAAGAGACTCAATAATATGTAGGGACGGATATTCTTGGTCTCAAGCACACTACAGTTCTCTGAGAACTCTACCTTGGTGACCCGTATGTCGATGAACACAAGAAACGATCTGCGCTCCAAACACCCGGAGCAAAGGCGACGACTGGATTACATGTGAACACATCAGGAATTTCAGCAGTTGGTTGGAAACACGTCTCAGAGGTGACATCACTGTTTGTGATGAGCTGTACTTGTTGTCCAGGGGACCATCTTCGACTGTAATGGTTTGGAAAGGATACGAGATAAATGGGAATACATTTTACACGATTGACCAAGATGAAAAGAGCACCAACCAAAACAGCGGTATCCGCTTTGATGCAGCAACCGACAAGGGAAATGACACATATTATGGTTACATAGTAGACATATGGGAACTTGACTACGTAGTAGATTTTAAGGTCCCTTTGTTTAAGTGCAAGTGGGTCAATCTGTCAGGAGGCGGGGTACAGGTAGACCCACAGTACGGAATGACAACAGTGGATCTGAAAAATCTTGGGTACACTGACAACCGTTCGTCCTAGCCAATGATGTGGCACAGGTTATCTATGTGAAGGACATGTCTACCAGACCGAGGAAAAGAAAAGATAAGGAAGCGAATACATCATACAATGAGCCAAAGCGCCACATAGTTCTTTTCGGGAAAAGGGACATCACAGGAGTGGAGGGCAAGACAGACATGTCTGAAGAGTATGAAAAGTTTCATGAAATTCCTCCCTTCAAAGTCAAGGCTGACCCAAGCATCCTGATAAACGATGAAGATTATCCATGGTTACGGCGCAATAAGAAAATGACACAAGCGAAGAAAAAGTGAAGACTTTCTCCCGCAACTATTATGATGATACCATGCCAACTTTGTAATGCATTTAGTATGATACCATTGTCCGTTTTGTAAATGCACATGCTATGCCAACTTTTTCAGAGTTCATTTGAAAACTATGAATTTGAAAACCTACGCCAAATCAAGGGCGCTCACACCGGTTTATAAGCCCGTCCCTCTACACACCATTTTGTTGTAAGCGAAACAAAATAAAATAAATAAAGCAACAAATAAAACAAAAAAAGTGTTTACAAATTTTAAAACAAATTGCACTAACATAAAGTTTAAAATTATTCTAAAACTAAAAGCAAAAAGAATTAAAAAATAAAGAAAAAAAAAATATTGCAGAAAAGCAGAACAAAAAACTGAAAAAATAAAAATAGCAACAATAAGTATTTTGTTGTAAGTAGAAACAAAATAAAATAAATAAAGCAACAAAGAAAACAAAAAAGAGTTTTCAAATTTGAAAACTAATGGCACTAACAGAAAGTTTATAATTTTTCTAAAACTAAAGGCAAAAAGAATTAAAAATAAAGCAAAAACAACAAAAACTAAATAATGCAGAAAAGCAGAACAAAAAACTGAAAAAATAAAAATAGCAACAATAAGTATTTTGTTGTAACTAGAAACAAAATAAAATAAATAAAGCAACAAAGAAAACAAAAAAAGAGTTTTCAAATTTGAAAACTAATGGCACTAACAGAAAGTTTACAATTTTTCTAAAACTAAAAGCAAATAGAATTAAAAAATAAAGCAAAAAACAACAAAAAATAAATAATAATGCAGAAAACAAAACAAAAAAACAGGAAAAAAATAGTGCCGCCTACTGGGCCCCCACGGCCTGAATATGACTAGAAACCCTATATGGGCCAGGATTCAGGCCCGTAGGAGGCCAAGTAGGCCCACAGGCACATAGCTAGTGACAGATTAGGCCCGAAAGCCTGCAGTTGAGAGGAGCTCGAGAGGGTGGGCGCAGCAGCGCTTATAAACCACTCTCGAGTTCTCTCAACTAGCGAGTGGGACTAAACTTTTAGGCGTGAGGGCAGCACAAGGCCTTTGGTCCCGATTGGTGGCACCAACCGGGACTAAAGAGGTTTAGTCCCGGTTGGTGCCACGACCGGGACTAATGCCCCTTTAGTCCCGGTTGGTGCCACCAACCGGGACCAAAGGCCGCTTCCGCCCTTTGGGCTGCTGAAAATTGGCCTTTGGTCCCGGTTGGTGGCACCAACCGACTAAAGGCATTAGTCCCGGTGGTGCCTGAACCGGGACTAATGCCCTTGCTATATAAGAAAACACTTGGGAGATTTCAGATTTCCCTCGCCAGTTTCCCCCCTACGACGCCGAGCACATCGACGCCGCCAGGCTGCCCTGACGCCACCCGTCGCCCCCGCCGTCGCCGTCGCCTCGCCTGCGTCGTCGTTGCCGTCGCCGCCGTCAGCTGCCGCCGCGCGCCACGCCGCCTCGCCGCCCGCCCTGCCCCGACGCTCCCGCCCGCCCACCACCGTCGCCGTCGCCCGACGCGCCGCCCCGGCCCGCCCTCGCCGTCATCCGCGCCTCTGCCCCGACCCCGCCATCCTCGCCGCAGCTTGGTCCGGCCGCCGGCGCCCTCCTTTTTCATATTTTTTTCATATATATATATGCTTGTTTTATATATTTTTTTGTATGAATGTATGTATTTTTTCAATTGTAATATGCATGGTGTTTTCAATTGTTCTCTGATTTAGTACATTAATTTTAGGTTAGTTTCATTTTTGGAAAAGTTTTATATATTTAGGAAGAAGGAAGAGAAGGAAGAAGGAAGAAGAAGAAAAAGTTTTATATATGCAAAAGTTACATTTTTAGAAAAGTTTTATATATCTAGCTAGAAAGAAGGAAGAAGAAGAAAAAGAAGGAGAGGAAAAAGGAAATAAGAAGAGGAAGAAAGGAGACGAAGATGAGAGGAAGAAGAGGAGAAATAAAGAAGAAGAGGAAAAAGAAGAAAAGAGAGGAGAAGAAGAAAGAAATAGAGGAGAAGAAGAAAAATAGAAAATATTCTTTTTTTCTTCTCTCTATTCCTTTCTTCTTCTCCTCTTTTTCTTCTTTTTTCTTCGATCTTTCCTCTGTCATCGCGATATACCCCTCCCGATAACTTCAACACGAGGGGGTCCATATACCCTCCCGATAACTTCAATACGTGGGGGGTCGATATACCCCTCCCGATAACATTAATTTCTCCCGTGTATGTATCTAAATCGTTGTCGATATTACCCCTTGAAGCGTTGTTGATATTATCCCGGTCGAGGGTTCTAGGGTCGAGGGATCGAGGGTTCGAGGTCGTCTAGGGGTCAAGGGTTCGAGGTCGTCGAGGGTTCAAGGGTCGAGGATCGCCGAGGGTCGAGAGGTTCCTATTGTCAAAGTATTGAAGAAATCCATGGCTTCATCATTAGCTGGAAGTAACCATGGCATGATGGTACGAAGTCCTCCAAAGTTGATACGGAATGGAGTCTCGGATAGGATAATTTGCCTTTACATGCAATTTCAGCAAAGGCCTGCCAAATAACGATATTCGGAAGGTTCTTGCTGAACTTTGTACCAAAAAGCGAATTATCTTATCTAGGACTCTGTTCCAAAATAACTTTGGAGAGCTTCGTACCATCATGCACCTGTTACTCTCGCCTACTGATGAAGACATGGTTCTGTTGAATCCTTTGACACTAGGTAACCTCCCGACCCCTCGGCGATCCTTGACCCCTTGACCCTCGACCGCTCGGCGATCCACGACCCTCTACCCTACCACGGGCGTCGATGCCCACGTCACTGGTGGGACATAGATGTAGTGTTCAACGCCGACCCCCTCCCGATAGCTTCGACACGTGGGGTCGATATTACCCCCTCCTAGCTTGAAGCGTTCTCGAGGCCACCCCCTAACCCTTGAAGCGTTGTCGAGGCCACCCCAAACCCTAGAGAAGCAGCGTCGAGGCCACTAATATGATTCCTTATTGTGATTAGCTAGCTAGTTCTATGTTTCCCACTAATATATCCATATTTGTCATGTTTGAATAATAATTTCCATGTTGTAAATATTTGTAGAAACTATGGACACCCCCCGAGACGAAGCACAAGAAGCGTTGTTGAGGTACATAATCGCACAAGGAAGTGATGCTGCGCTTTCGTTGATGTTTCTCAACGACAACGATGGTCTGGAAGGAGAGGGTGAAGAAGCAGCTGGCTATGATTTACATGGCTCCGATGACCCAATGCCGTTGCAAGAAGGAGAGGGTGAAGAAGTAGACCGTGAGGACGGCTCCGGTGATCACCAAACCGAGTCCGGCCAGGTATATATATTAGTTAAGCCTGTGTTGACTAGCTCTCGTCTTTGTTTTGGTATGTACACATATTAATTAACTCTCGTCTTTGTTCTTTTTCTAGCCCTCCGGATCGAGCACAACCCGGTAAAGAGACGAGGCCCGAAGAAAAAGTTGAGCTCGGATGAAAAGTTTGAGATCATACAAATTGCGTATGACGGCCAACCGATTGAACCCTACCGGACAAAGAAGGCATTTGTTGCTCGGTGGGGGTTACGGTTAGGGACAAGATCCCGATCAGCATCCACCAATTGTATAAGCCTAAGAACGAAGACCACGAGGTGTCTTGTGTCAATGATATGCAGAAAAATGATCTTTGGACTGAGCTGAAGTCAAATTTTACCCTACCGCTAGAGGATGATCCGGAGAAGCCAGTAATAGAGCCATTAATCAAGTCTTTTGCTCTTAAGAAGATGGCAGAACTATTCAGGAATTGGAAGAAAGAACTCAATACGTATGTCAAAAAAATGAGACACCAGAATTCAAGGGCAAATATGAGAAGATCGAGAGATGGTAGCCCGCATTTGTGGCCTACAAGACATCGGAAAAGAGTAAAAGATGTCGGCGACAAACAAGAGAAATGTTGCGAAGAAGAAGCTTCACCATCGACGGGGTCGGTGGCTACCTCGTAGCCCGGCCTAAGTGGGCCAAGGCTGAGAATGATCTGCTTGATAAAGGGATCGAACCAGAGACAATGAACTGGCGGACCGTTGCGGACTTGGTTCTTCGGGCGGCGGATCCTTGGACCCTATAACAGGAAGTGCATTTGGACGGACGAACAATTGGACATACCGGTCAAGAGGCTTCAGCAATATATCGAAGCGGCGCAGCAAGGGAAGTTCGTTCGAGACATGGAGAAGGACGAGCTCACAATGGCCCTCGGGAATCCTGAGCACCTGGACGGACACGAGGCACGCCGAGCTCCGTTTCATGGAAGGCTGGATTTCCGGACCTTGAGGGTTACAAAACCCATGAGAGGAGGAAGAAACTGAGCAGAGCCTAATGCGGCGCTGCACGAAAGGGTAATGGGGCTAGAGGAACGAGAAGAGGAACGAGAAGCAGCAGATCACAACAAACGACCTGCCAAGCTTCCCCGGCTACCCCGCCATCTCGGCAGAGAAGCGGCGTGGCTTCCACCGAGCTGCTTCAGCCGAGCAGCATGCCTTGACGGCTCCTGCCCGGCTATCCCGTGGATGCTATCACGGATGCTGAAAATTGCCACCTTATGGCGCAATGGAGCAATTTGAAGGTCAAGGCGGCTGTTGGCTCTGTTTATCCTACTAAACCCGACTCAACTTTTCACCGCGGCCGATTCGGAAGGATATGCTAAGGTGATGGTCGATGAAATAACGGAGGGATTTGAGGACCTCCGGCTTGACCACCCTACCGGTGAAGGGGAGTATCGGCTGGGTTCTGCTCTGAAGACTCCATGCCTATGGCGGAAGGATCTCATCAACCTTCCGAACTTGACGCCTCCGCCTCCTCCTCCTCCTCCGGCGAGTCAGGGCACTCCGCCTCCTCCACCGTCTCCTCCTCCGGCGAGTGACGATCAGGGCACTCGGCCGGGTCCTTCTCCGGCGCGTGGCGGCACTCCGCCTCCTTCTCCGCCTGCGCCGGCGCGCCCGAGCAGCCAGCCTCCTCCTTCTCCGCCTCGTCAGCAAGGGCGGAAGAGACCCGCCGCCGCTCCGGCTGCTCTGGCGCGTCGTAGTCCTTCTCCTCCGCCTCGTAAGCAAGGAAAGAAGACATCCACTCGCCTTTCTGCCCGGCGTCTAGTAGTACAGCCAAAGGCGGGAGGAGATATGATTTGGTCCTTCTCTCAAGACTCCAGAGAAGTTACTGCACGAGATGAGCGAGGAGGAAAGCGAAGATCGCGCAGATCAAGTGGATGACTGGTTTCAAGGGTTGAAAGCAAAGAGACATCCACCTCCGGAGGAGAAGGTAGATCCGGTGAAAGCGAAGCGCACTCTGGCTGCCCAGACAAAACCACCCAAGTCTCCGCCGAAAGGCAACTATGAGCGCATTATTGGAAAGGCATTTGCGAAGCGGAGAGGTCGGGAAGTCTTGTCGGTGATCAAAGGATGAAAGAACGACGAGGTGGGAAACAAATTGCCCAGCTCGGCTAACAAGCCACCCAATCGGGCCCCCCCCCCCCCCCGCTCAAGGTGCCTGCTAGCGACATCGTCGATCCGAGGATGGTGCCCGGTTATGGCAATCCTGCAGATTACCTGCCCGACGATGTACATTATGATTTCTTGGAGGTGCAGATACAAAGATACGAGTACGGAAGCCTCTCGTCAAAGATGAAAGTTCTCTATCAACGATGATGCGAAGAGTGCATGATTGGTACATGAAAACCTGCAAAGAGTCCGAGGGAGGAGTACTTTGTATGTGAGAGTTAAAAGGATCATGACCTCCTTGGAATTGAACTGTTGCCTATTCCATTTGAGGAGTTCTATCAGTTTTTCAATCAATTGGCCCTCGATAAAGCAAGCTGTCACCTGCTACATCGTCTGTAAGTAGTACTACTTACATCATTAAGTCTCTATATAACTCAGCCCTTTCTTTGCATGTATTTATAATTATCCTCACTATATTATGCAGATTGAAGATCGCCGAATTGAAGAAAAGACAAGTGGGTGATATTGGGTTCATTAACACATATCTCATAGATGCAACTGAGGTTAAATTTCGTGCCGAAGATACCGAGGTCAACTTGCTACAATCGTTGGTAATAAATGAACACAAAGATATAATACTCTTTCCTTACAACTTCAAGTGAGTGCTACTGTCTTGTGGCATATTCGGTTTTCCTTATTAGTCCAGGTCATAGTAATGTAATATTGATGAGTTATGCATGCATGCGCAGGTACCACTATATTCTCCTAGAGATTAAGCTTGAGCAGGGAGTAGTAACTGTCTTAGACTCGAGACGAAAAGATCCCAAGGAGTATGCGGACATGACTGAAATGCTCGAGAAGTAAGTTAAATCGATCATTATCCACCATATGAGCAACTTTGTTCATTTCTGATATCAAGTAATTGTTTTCTTTGTATGGCAGGGCTTGGAGAAAATTCACCAAAAAAGCTCCGGGACTGCCGAAGAAGCTGCAATTTAGACACCCGAAAGTAAGTACTATATAGTAGCATATTCCACACGCATCTCCTAGTGATTCAAGCGCTAGTTTCATCAATACCATTTAGCATGCTTGCTAATTATCAGATTGATTGACATCTGTTTCTTGTAAAGTGGTTGTGGCAGGAACAAGGGAATGATTTCTGTGGATACTACGTTTGCGAGTCCATCCGCCACACGACCTGTGAGAGGGGCTACTCCGACAAACAATATGAAGTGCGTAAATAAAAATATTCACAATTTTATTTTATTACCATAATTTGTGTTGCGTTTCATTCATTCATATATATATATATATATATATATATATATATATATATATATATATATATGTATTGACCCCTTTCTTAAAATTAGATGTTTCGGAAGCGGGATGAACTCCTAGCACCAGATCGCATGCGAGCAATTCAAGAGGAATTGGCGGCATTCTTTCTTGACCACGTGACCGCTGAAGACGGAGAATACTATGTGGACCACGCACCGTATTGTAAAAGATAATTATTGTATATATGTAGCCGGTAGTGTCGGATAGATATACGAGAACTTGTTGTTCGACCAATCTCTCGGAGAAGGAGAGGTGGTCGATATCACTTCTCTCTGTATGCATATATGTTCATGACGATCTTACATTTGCTTAATTACCGGCTAGCTAAGCGTGTCTAGCTAGTCCTCTCTATACGTATGTATAGTACGTAGCATCGACCAAGCACGGACAAAAGAGAGGACACTTTTCTCTATTAATTAGCTAGCTATAGCACAATATATGAAACACCTAAATTAACCCCCCAAAACCCCTCAAACCCCCCCCCCCTTTAAAAAAAACCACAGCCATAAAAATCCGACGTGGATGCCTATTGGTCCCGGTTGGTGCCACCAACCGGGACCAAAGGCCCTACTGGGCTCGTGGACAGGCCACGTGGAGGCCCATCGGTCCAGTTACTGGATTGAACCGGGACTAAAGGGCCAGGGTATTAGTACCGACCCTTTAGTCTCGGTTCATGAACCGGGACTAAAGGCCCTCACCAACCGGGTCAATAGGCCCCTTTTCTACTAGTGGGATTCGGCCTCCCCCTTCCTTCTCTCCTCCCTCCTCCTTCCTTCCCCCTCCGGATGAATATGGAAGGGGGGAGGCCGAATTGGGAGGCGCCGAAGTAGGATTCCTCCTACTCGGGGCTCCCCTTGGCTGCCTCTCCTCCCCTCCAACCTATATATATATGTGGGGGGGGGGGGCACCGCTAGAACACACAACATGTATTCCTAGCCGTGTGCGGTGCCCCCCACCACAGTTTACGCCTCCGGTCATATCTTCATAGTGCTTAGGCGAAGCTCTGCGCAGATCACTTCACCATTACCATCACCACGCCATTGTGCTGACCGAACTCTCCCTCGACACTTTGCTGGATCAAGAGTTTGAGGGACGTCATCGAGCTGAACGTGTGCATAACTCGGAGGTGCCGTACGTTCGGTGCTTGATCAGTCAGAATGAGAAGAAGTTCGGCTATATCAACCGCGTTGTCAAAAGCTTCCGCTTTTGGTTTACGAGGGTACGTGGACACACTCTCCCCCTCTCGTTGCTATACATCTCCTAGATAGATCTTGCGTGAGTGTAGGATTTTTTTTTGAAGTTGCATGCTACATTTCCCAACACCCTCGATGGCACTGCAAAATACACATTGTTCGTGATGGCCCGTGATACGTCCATTTTGCATCATGTTTTCTTACTGTTACTTATAGTGTTTTCATCCATAATAGTGCTTTTTGGAGTAATTCTAATGCTTTTCTCTCATAATTTGTAAGGTACACACCAAGAGGGAGAATTTCGGCACCTGGAAATCTGGACCTGAAAAAGCTACGTCAGGCCACCTATTCTGCACAACTCCAAATGAGCTGAAACTTCAAAGAGATTTTTTACAGATTTTATTTAAGAAATACTGGAGCCAATAAACACCAGAGGGGGGCCACCAGGTGGGCACAACCCACCTGGGCGCACCAGGCCCCCCAGGTGCGCCCTGGTAGGTTGTGGCCTCCTCGGCGCACCTCTAGTGCCCATCTTCTGGTATATAAGTCATTTTGACCTAGAAAAAAAAATAAGGAGAAGACTTTCGGGACGGAGTGCCACTGTCTCGAGGCGGAACTTGGGCAGGAGCAGTTTTGCCCTCCGGTGGAGTGATTCTGCCGGGGGAACTTCCCTCCCGGAGGGGGAAATCGTCATCATCATCATCACCAACAACTCTCCCATCTTGGGGAGGGCAATCTCCATCAACATCTTCACCAGCACCATCTCATCTCAAACCCTAGTTCATCTCTTGTATTCAATATTCTTATCGGAACTATAGATTGGTGCTAGGGGGTGACTAGTAGTGTTGATTACATCTTGTAGTTGATTACTATATGGTTTATTTGGTGGAAGATTATATGTTCAGACCATTATGCTTATTAATACCCCTATGATCTTGAGCATGTTTACCACTTGTGAGTAGTTACTTTTGTTCTTGAGGTCACGGGAGAAATCATGTTGCAAGTAATCATGTGAATTTGATATGTGTTCGATAGTTTGATAGTAATATATGTTGTGATTCCCTTAGTGGTGTCATGTGAACGTAGACTACATGACACTTCACCATATTTGGGCCTAAGGAAATGCATTGTGCAGTAGTAAATAGATGGTGGGTCGCGAGAGTGACAGAAAATTAAACCCCAGTTTATGCACTATTCCGTAAGGGTCCGATTGGATCCTAGAGTTTAATGCTATGGTTAGAATTTATTCTTAATACTTTTCTCGTAGTTGCGGATGCTTGCAGGAGGGTTAATCATAAGTAGGAGGTTTGTTCAAGTAAGAACAACACCTAAGCACCGGTCCACACACATATCAAATTATCAAAGTAGCAAACACAAATCAAACCAACATGATGAAAGTGACTAGATGTAATTCCCGTGTACCCTCAAGAACACTTTGATTATTATAAGAGACCGTTTTGGCCTGTCCTTTGCCTCAAAAGGATTGGGCTACATTGCTGCACTTTTTTTACTACTATCGCTACTTGCTCGTTACAAATTATCTTGCTATCAAACTACTACGTTACTTACAATTTCAGCACCTGCAGACATTACCTTACTGAAAACTACTTGTCATTTCCTTCTTCTCCTTGTTGGGTTCGACACTCTTACTTATCGAAAAGATCTAAAATTGATCCCCTATACTTGTGCGTCATCAAGGCTATTTTCTGGCGCCGTTGCCGGGGAGTGAAGCGCCTTTGGTAAGTGGAATTTGGTAAGGAAACATTTATATAGTGTGCTGAAATTTATTGTCACTTGTTACTATGGAAAACAATCCTTTGAGGGGTTTGTTCGGGGTATCTTCACCTCGTCCGGAACCACAATTAGTTACCCCTCAACCTACTGCACCTACTGAAAATATTGAATATGAAATTCCTTCGGGTATGATAGAACAACTGCTAGCTAATCCTTATGCAGGAGATGGAACCGAACATCCTTATATGCACTTGATATATGTGGAACAAATTTGTTGATTGTTTAGGCTTGCAGGTCTACCCCGAGATGAGGTGATGAAAAAGGTTTTCCCTTTATCTTTGAAGGGAAAAGCATTGGCATGGTATAGGCTATGTGATGATATTGGATCATTGAATTGGAATCGTCTGAATTGGAGTCCCACCAAAAAAAATATCCTATGCATCTAGTTCATCGTGATCGGAATTATATATATAATTTTTGGCCCCGTGAAGGAGAAAGTATTGCTATAGCTTGGCGGAGGCTTAAGTCAATGTTATATTCATGCCCCAATTATGAGCTCTCAAGAGAAATTATTATTCAGAACTTTTATGCTCGTCTTTCTCGTAATGATCAAACCATGCTTGATACTTCTTCCGCTGGTTCTTTTATGAAGAAGACTATTGAATTCCGGTGGGATCTTTTGGAAAGAATTAAACGCAACTCTTAAGATTGGGAACTCGACGAAGGTAAATAGTGAGGTATAAAGCTTAAGTATGATTGTGTTAAATCTTTTATGGATACCGATGCTTTTCAAAAGTTTAGCACTAAATATGGACTTGACTCCGAGATAGTAGCCTCCTTTTGTGAATAATTTGCTACTCATTTCGAACTTCCTAAAGAGAAGTGGTTTAAATATCACCCACCCATTAAAGGTGAAAATTAAAAACCAGTACCAGTTAAAGAAGAAACTATACTCTATAATGTTGATCCAGTTGTTCCTACTGCTTATATTGAGAAACCCCCTTTTCCTATTAGGATAAACAAACATGCTAAAGTTTCAACTGTGGTTAACAAAAGCTATGTTAGAACACCTAAACCTGATGAACAAATTAGAGTCGGACCTAATATTTTTATGGTTAAAGATCTCTTAGAAGAAGATGTCGATCGGCATGTTATCTACTTCTGTGCAGAAGCTGCTAGAATTGCCAAACCCGAAAAAAGGGATAAAAATAGACCAGTTGTTGGCCTGCCTGTCATTTCATTCAAAATAGGAGATCACTGTTATCATGGTTTATGTGACATGGGTGCTAGTTTGAGTGCTATTCCTCACTCCTTATATCAAGAAATTATGAAAGACATAGCACCTGCTGAGATAGAAGACATAGATGTTACTATTAAGCTTGCCAATAGAGATACCATATCACCAATTGGGACTGTTAGAGATGTTGAAGTCTTGTGTGGGAAAATAAAATACCCTACTGATTTTCTTGTTCTTGGTTCCCCACAAGATAACTTCTGCCCCATTATCTTTGGTAGACCTTTCTTGAAGACAGTTAATGCAAAGATAGACTGCAAGAAACAAACTGTCGGTGTTAGTTTTGGTGATGAGTCTCATGAGTTTAATTTTTCCAAGTTTAGTAGTAATCATCATGAAAAAGAATTGCCTAGTAAGGATGAATTAATTGGTCTTGCTTCTATTGTTGTGCCACCTAGTGATCCTTTAGAACAATATTTGCTAGAGCATGAAAATGATTTACATATGCATGAAAGAAATGAAATAGATAAGATTTTCTTTGAACAACGTCCTCTACTTAAACACCATTTGCCTATTGAAACTCGAGGGGGTCCTCCTCCACCTAAAGGTGATCCTGTGTTTGAATTAAAACAATTGCCAAACAGTTTGAAATATGCTTATCTTGATGAAAAGAAAATATATCCTGTTATTATTAGTGCTAACCTTTCAGAACATGAAGAAGAAATATTATCGAAAGTTCTAAGGAAGTGATACGTCTCCAACGTATCTATAATTTATGAAGTATTCATGCTATTATATTATCCATCTTGGACGTTTAATGGGCTTTACTTTGCACTTTTATATTATTTTTGGGACTAACTTATTAACCCAGAGCCCAGTGCCAGTTTCTGTTTTTCTCCTTGTTTCAGTGTTTCGCAGAAAAGGAATATCAAATGGTGTCCAAATGGAATGAAACCTTCGGGAGAGTTATTTTTGGAACGGAAGCAATCCAGAAGATTTGGAGTATACGTAAGGGAAGCAACGAGGAAGGCACGAGGCAGGGGGGTGCACCCACCCGCTCTGGGCACGCCCTCCACCCTCGTGGGCCCCTCGTGGCTCCCCTGGCCGACTTCTTTCGCCTATATATATCCATATACACTAAGAACTTCGGAACAGAATAGATCGGGAGCTCCGCCGCCGCAAGCCTCTGTAGCCACCAAAAACCAATCGGGACCCTGTTCCGGCACCCTGCCGGAAGGGGGAACCCTCACCGGTGGCCATCTTCATCATCCCGGTGCTCTCCATGACGAGGAGGGAGTAGTTCACCCTCGGGGCTGAGGGTATGTACCAGTAGCTATGTGTTTGATCTCTCTCTCTCTCTCTCTCTCTCTCTCTCTCTCTCTCTCGTGTTCTTGAGGTGATACTATCTTGATGTATCGCGAGCTTTGCTATTATAGTTGGATCTTATGATGTTTCTCCCCCTCTACTCTCTTGTAATGGATTGAGTTTTCCCTTTGAAGTCATCTTATCGGATTGAGTCTTTAAGGATTTGAGAGCGCTTGATGTATGTCTTGCCGTGCTTATCTGTGGTGACAATGGGATATCACGTGATCCACTTGATGTATGTTTTGGTGATCAACTTGCGGGTTTCGCCCATGAAACTATGCATAGGGGTTGGCACACGTTTTCGTCTTGACTTTCCGGTAGAAACTTTGGGGCACTCTTTGAAGTACTTTGTGTTGGTTGAATAGATGAATCTGAGATTGTGTGATGCATATCGTATAATCATACCCATGGATACTTGAGGTGACATTGGAGTATCTAGGTGACATTAGGGTTTTTGGTTGATTTGTGTCTTAAGGTGTTATTCTAGTACGAACTCTATGATAGATCGAACGAAAAGAATAGCTTCATGTTATTTTACTATAGACTCTTGAATAGATCGATCAGAAAGGATAACTTTGAGGTGGTTTCATACCCTACCATAATCTCTTCGTTTTTTCTCCACTCTTAGTGACTTTGGAGTGACTCTTTGTTGCATGTTGAGGGATAGTTATGTGATCCGATTATGTTATTATTGTTGAGAGAACTTGCACTAGTGAAAGTATGAACCCTAGGCCTTGTTTCCTAGCATTGCAATACCGTTTACGCTCACTTTTATCATTAGTTACCTTGCTGTTTTTATATTTTCAGATTAGAAAAACCTATATCTACCTTCCATATTGCACTTGTATCACCATCTCTTCGCCGAACTAGTGCACCTATACAATTTACCGTTGTATTGGATGTGTTGGGGACACAAGAGACTCTTTGTTATTTGGTTGCAGGGTTGCTTGAGAGAGACCATCTTCATCCTACGCCTCCCACGGATTGATAAACCTTAGGTCATCCTTTTGAGGGAAATTTTCTACTGTCCTACAAACCTCTACACTTGGAGGCCCAACAACGTCTACAAGAAGAAGGTTGTGTAGTAGACGTCAAGCTCTTTTCTGGCGCCGTTGCCGGGGAGGCTAGGTAAGCGGCACTCACACCCCGTCAACTAAGCTCTTTTCTGGCGCCGTTGCCGGGGAGGTGAGTGCTTGAAGGTATATCTTTAGATCTTGCAATCAAATCTTTTTGTTTCTTGTTTTATCACTAGTTTCGTCTTTAAAAGAAAACTACAAAAAATGGAATTGATTTTGTCTCATACGCTTCATCTTTTTAATATCTTTCGTGAGTATGATGGAAAGGAAAATTATGCCAAAGTGTTAGAAGAAGAATGCATTAAAATGTTTGGCACTAAATATTTGAATGATGAGCATGATTGCAATGTCGTTAGTATGAACTCCTTGAATATCCATGATGCTAATGATTTGCAAAGCCACAAGCTTGGGGATGCTATGTTTGATGAAGATGATATTTTTATACCCCCATGTTTTGATGAGCAAATTTATTATGATGAAAGCATGTCTCCTATTTATGATGATTATTGTGATGACACGTATGGTCTAAAACTGAAGATAACCATGAAACTTGTCATCATGATTTTAATTTTCAATTGGATTATGCTTCACATGATAGTTATTTTGTTGAGTTTGCTCCCACTACTATTCATGAGAAGAATTTTGCTTATGTAGAGAGTAGTAAACTTCTATGCAAGTAGATCATGAAAAGAATGCTTTATGTTCTGGTTATATGGTTGAATTCGTTCATGATGCTACTGAAAATTATTATGAGAGAGGATCATATGCTTGTAGGAATTGCAATAATATCAAGTTTCCTCTCTATGTGCTTAAAGTTTTAAAGTTATGCTTGTTTTGCCTTCCTATGCTAGTTGATTATTGTTCCCATAAGTTGTTTGCTCACAAAATCCCTATGCATAGGAACTGGGTTAGACTTAAATGTTCTAGTCATATTCCTCATGATGCTCTCTTTATGTTTCAATTCTTATGTCTTATGTGAGCATCATTGACATCATCATGCCTAGCTAGGGGCGTTAAACGTTAGCGCTTGTTGGGAGGCAACCCGATTTTTATTTTTGTTCCTTGCTTTTTGTTCCTGTTT
The DNA here is from genome assembly GCA_021605145.1 of Aegilops bicornis. Classification (NCBI taxonomy): domain Eukaryota; kingdom Viridiplantae; phylum Streptophyta; class Magnoliopsida; order Poales; family Poaceae; genus Aegilops; species Aegilops bicornis. The sequence continues at coordinate 44,206,898 of CM038674.1, forward strand.
AGTAATAAATAAATCATATAGCCTCTGGTTAGATGTGGTTTTATGTTTTAATTAGTGTTTGTGCCAAGTAAGACCTATAGGATCTTCTTGGATGATAGTTATTTGATCTTGCTAAAAATTCCAGAAACTTTCTGTTCACGAAAACAATTGTTAAAAATCAGTAGAACGTGATAAAATACTGATTCCAATTGCAGCATATCAATAATCAAATTATCTAGGACTTCCTATTTTGGTAGAATTTGTTTAGTTCCAAAATTTTGCGTTAGTTATAGATTACTACAGACTGTTCTGTTTTTGACAGATTCTGTTTTTCGTGTGTTGTTTGCTTATTTTGATGACTCTATGGCTAGTAAAATAGTTTATAAACCATAGAGAAGTTGGAATACAGTAGATTTAACACCAATACAAATAAATAATGAGTTCATTACAGTACCTTGAAGTGGTGTTTTGTTTTCCTTCGCTAACGGAGCTCACGAGATTTTCTGTTATGTTTTGTGTTGTGAAGTTTTCAAGTTTTGGGTAAAGATTCGATGGACTATGGAATAAGGAGTGGCAAGAGACTAAGCTTGGGGATGCCCAAGTCACCCCAAGGTAATATTCAAGGATAACCAATAGCCTAAGATTGGGGATGCCCCGGAAGGTGTCCCCTCTTTCGTCTTCGTTCATTAGTAACTTTACTTGGAGCTATATTTTTATTCACCACATGGTATGTGTTTTGCTTGGAGCATCATTTTATTTTCTTTAGCTTTGCTTTCTGTTTGAATAAAATACCAATATCTTAAATTCTTAAATGAGAGAGAGTCTTCACATAGCTACATAATTATTTAACTACTCATTGATCTGCACTTATATCTTTTTGGAGTAGTTTGTCATTTACTCGTGTGCTTCACTTATATCCTATGAGTAAATGGTTGCATGATTTGAATGTCATAAATCTGAAATTTTATATGTTTCATATTCCTTTCCCATGGGGGGTAATGCCTTCACATATAAGAAGTAGAGGTGGTAAATTTATTGAAGTTTAGCAAACATTGTATTGGTCACTTGAACAATTCATGAAAGAATATTGAAGGAAGAGAGATTTCACAAATAAATATACTATCTTGGACATCTTCTATGATTGTGAGCCCCATTAATTAATTTCAAACCTGAGCAAATTACATGAAGTTGGACAAGGAATACAACATAATGAGTTATGCTTGGGTATATTTGTATAGAAGTTATATTGTTATGGATCCTCTAACATGTGGTGCTTGCTATTTAGAATCCTTTGCTAGCCAAAATATCTATACTAATCGGGAATACTGCTTGTGCATCAAAATTCCTTGAACCAAGTTTCTTCCATGAGTGTCCACCATATCGACCTATATGTGGTATTTATATGCCGTTCCAAGTAAATTTGCATGTGCCAAACTCTAAACCTTCAAATAATAATCTGTTTTGTATGCAGAATCGCTCATGTAGCGACTAGGGGCTGTCAGTATCTTCCATGCTAGGTGGGTTATTCTCACGATGAGTGGACTCCGCTCATCATTCACGAGAAAATGGCTGGTAACTGGGATGCCCAGTCCTATGATCAAAAGATCAAAAACAAATTCACAAATAATTTAAACAAAACTCCCCCAGGAATGTTGATAGTTGGACGGCACCCATTCTTTCGGACAAGCCGTGGAGCGTGAATGTTGGTGGAGGGGGAGTAAAAACTTTACCTTTCTGCGTGGGAACCGCCTATAATGTATCTAGTATGGAAGATATTGAGAACTCTTGGTCGTTATGTTGACAATGAAAGCATATGTCTCAAAATTATTTTCATCTCTGTTTTTGCTTGAGCTCGCACCTCTGCAAATCCTCGCTCTCCTCTGCGAAGGGACTATCTTTTACTTTTATGCAAGAGTCAGTAGTATTCCTTCTGATTCCAACCTACTCTTTAGTTGGCAAGCATCATGTGATGTAAAGATCTAAGCATATATGGCCATTCAAATATATTTGAGCATGAATTATTACTGTTGACATTACCCTTGAGGTAAAAGGTTGGGAGGCGAAACATTAAGCCCCTATCTTTCTCTCGTGTTCGATGAATACTATTTGTTCTAAAAATATGCTTTGAGTGATAGCAATCATGGAAGACTAAATGATAGTTGAGTATGTGAAGTTTGCTGAATCAAAGCTCTGACATAGACTTTTCCTGAAAATAAGATGAATTGTAATTGTTTGATGACTAATAACATGGTTTGTTAGTTTTCAAGAAAGTTTATGATCTATACTTTAACATGTGAATAGTTTGTTACTTGATCATGCAAAGTTTTATGATATGAGCTACTATTATGACATATAATGATGCTAGAAAAGGTGATTGAAATTATTATTGATCAAACTTGTGCACCTGCTAGCATTCACACTTCATAAATTCTTTCTTTTATCATTTACCTACTCAAGGACGAGCAGGAATTAAGCTTGGGGATACTGATACGTCTCCAACGTATCTATAATTTATGAAGTATTCATGCTATTATATTATCCATCTTGGATGTTTAATGGGATTTACTATGGACTTCTATATTTTTTTGGGACTAACTTATTAACCCAGAGCCCAGTGCCAGTTTCTGTTTTTCTCCTTGTTTCAGTGTTTCGCAGAAAGGGAATATCAAACAGAGTCCTAACGGAATGAAACCTTCGGGAGAGTTATTTTTGGAACGGAAGCAATCCAGAAGACTTCGAGTATACGTAAGGGAAGCAACGAGGAAGGCACGAGGCAGGGGGGCGCGCCCACCCCCTGGGTGCGCCCTCCACCCTCGTGGGCCCCTCTTGGCTCCCCTGACCGACTTCTTTTGCCTATATATATCCATATACCCTAAAAACTCCGGGGAACAGAATAGATCGGGAGTTCACCGCCGCAAGCCTCTGTAGCCAACCTTGCCAGAGGGGGGAACCCTCACCGGCGGCCATCTTCATCATCCCGGCGCTCTCCATGACGAGGAGGGAGTAGTTCACCCTCGGGGTTGAGGGCATGTACCAGTAGCTATGTGTTTGATCTCTCTCTCTCTCTCTCTCTCTCTCTCTCTCTCTCTCTCTCTCTCTCTCGTCTTCTTGAGGTGATACGATCTTGATGTATCGCGAGCTTTGCTATTATAGTTGGATCTTATGATGTTTCTCCCCCTCTACTCTCTTGTAATGGATTGAGTTTTCCCTTTGAAGTCATCTTATCGGATTGAGTCTTTAAGGATTTGAGAGCGCTTGATGTATGTCTTGCCGTGCTTATCTGTGGTGACAATGGGATATCACGTGATCCACTTGATGTATGTTTTGGTGATCAACTTGCTGGTTTCGCCCATGAAACTATGCATAGGGGTTGGCACACGTTTTCGTCTTGACTCTCCGGTAGAAACTTTGGGGCACTCTTTGAAGTACTTTGTGTTGGTTGAATAGATGAATCTGAGATTGTGTGATGCATATCGTATAATCATACCCACGGATACTTGAGGTGACATTGGAGTATCTAGGTGACATTAGGGTTTTGGTTGATTTGTGTCTTAAGGTGTTATTCTAGTACGAACTCTATGATAGATCGAGCGAAAAGAATAGCTTCATGTTATTTTACTACTGAGACTCTTGAATAGATCGATCAGAAAGGATAACTTTGAGGTGGTTTCATACCCTACCATAATCTCTTCGTTTTTTCTCCACTCTTAGTGACTTTGGAGTGACTCTTTGTTGCATGTTGAGGGATAGTTATATGATCCAACTATGTTATTATTGTTGAGAGAACTTGCACTGGTGAAAGTATGAACCCTGGGCCTTGTTTCAACGCATTGCAATACCATTTGTGCCCACTTTTATCGCTTGTTACCTTGCTGTTTTTATATTTTCAGATTACAAAAACCAATATCTACCATCCATATTGCACTTGTATCACCATCTCTTCGCCGAACTAGTGCACCTAACAATTTACCATTGTATTGGGTGTGTTGGGGACACAAGAGACTCTTTGTTATTTGGTTGCAGGGTTGCTTGATAGAGACCATCTTCATCCTACGCCTCCCATGAATTGATAAACCTTAGGTCATCCACTTGAGGGAAATTTGCTACTGTCCTACAAACCTCTGCACTTGGAGGCCCAACAACGTCTACAAGAAGAAGGTTGTGTAGTAGACATCAGGAAGCACCGAGCTGCGATTGGATATACTCTTGATGATTTAAAGGGCATTAGTCCCACTCTATGTCAGCACAAAATTAATATGGAACCTGATGCTAAACCAGTTGTTGATCATCAACGTCGGTTAAATCCGAAGATGAAAGAAGTGCTAAGAACGGAAATATTAAAACTTATGGAAGCAGGTATAATCTATCCCATAGCTAATAGTAGATGGGGAAGTCCTGTTCATTGTGTCCCTAAGAAAGGAGGTATTACTATTGTTCCTAATGATAAGAATGAACTTATTCCACAAAGAATTGTTACAGGCTATAGAATGGTAATTGATTTTAAAAAATTAAATAAAGCAACTAGAAAAGATCATTACCCTTTGCCTTTTATTGATCAAATGCTTGAAAGATTATCTAATCACACACACTTTTGCTTCCTTGATGGATATTCTGGCTTTTCAAAAACACTTGTTTCTCAACCTGATCAAGAAAAGACTACTTTCACTTGTCCTTTTGGAACTTATGCTTATAGACGTATGCCTTTTGGTTTATGTAATGCACCTGCTACCTTTCAAAGATGCATGATGGCTATATTCTTTGACTTTTGTGAAAAGATTGTTGAGGTTTTCATGGATGACTTCTCTCTTTATGGGAAGTCTCTTGATGATTGTTTAAGCAATCTTGATCGAGTTTTGCAGAGTTGTGAACAAACAAATCTTGTCATGAATTGGGAGAAGTGCCACTTTATGGTTAATGAAGGCATTGTTGTCGGTGTCAAAACCAACGGATCTCGGGTAGGGGGTCCCGAACTGTGCGTCCGGGCGGATGGTAATAGGAGACAAGGGACACGATGTTTTTACCCAGGTTTGGGCCCTCTCGATGGAGGTAATACCCTACTCCTGCTTGATTAATATTGATGATATGGGTAGTACAAGAGTAGATCTACCACGAGATCAAGGAGGCTAAACCCTAGAAAGCTAGCCTATGGTATGATTGTTGTTCGTCCTACGGACTAAAACCCTCTGGTTTATATAGACACCGGATAGGTTAGTGTTACACAGAGTCGGTTACAATGGTAGGAGATCTACATATCCGTATCGCCAAACTTGCCTTCCACGGCAAGGAAAGTCCCAACCGGACACGGGACGAAGTCTTCAATCTTGTATCTTCATAATCTTGGAGTCCGGCCGTGATGATAGTTCGGCTATCCGGACACCCCCTAGTCCAGGACTCCCTCAGTAGCCCCTAAACCAGGCTTCAATGACGACGAGTCCGGCGCGTTGGTTGTCTTCGGCATTGCGAGGCGGGTTCCTCCTCCTAATACTTCATAGAAGGTTTTGAACACAAGGATAGTGTCCGGCTCTGCAAAACAAGTTCCACATACCACCGTAGAGAGAATAACTTTTTGCACAGATCTGCTGACGTATTCCATGGCGTGACATCACACCACGGCCAGGCCTTTATAAGAATCGTTTTTTACTGTCCCACCTCGGCGCGTTTAGCGAGGCGGTTTCCCTGGCACGTCTTATCAAAGCATAGATCGTGCCCCCTTATTCCGGGGTTCCCATCAATACGGACGTGGGTAACCCATCCACGCCATTGATTACGGCGCTTGGGAGATAAGCGAGTTTTACCAGGCTGGTGGGGGACGCATAGCTTCGTCCGTCCATATAAGGGGACAAGGATCCACCTTTTTCACCTATGCCTTCTTCCTCCTTTGCTCATCCATTTCTGCACACTCGAGCTCCAGCGCCCAAGTCCGCACACCCCACCTCAACCTTCTCCAACTATGTCCGGAGCGGGAGGCAGGTGGATGGCCTCCTCCGTCACGGAGGGGCACATCACAAGACTGCGGGAGGCCGGGTACTTGTCCGGCGACATCGCGCACCGGCTGCCCGACGCGGGGCAGCTCATTCCAACCCCCAGGCCCCATGAGAGGGTGGTGTTTCTCCCCCACTTCCTCCGCGGACTAGGTTTTCCACTTCACCCATTTGTCCGGGGGCTCATGTTCTACTACGGCCTGGACTTCCACGATCTAGCCCCGAATTTCATCCTCAACATCTCGGCGTTCATCATCATGTGCGAGGCCTTCCTCTGCATCCATCCGCACTTCGGCTTATGGCTGAAGATCTTCAACGTCTGGCCGAAGGTAGTGGCTGCCGTCAAGCGGAGTGCGGAGGCGCCATGGTTGGCAAGATGGCCAAAGTCCTATGGCTCGAGGGCTCCTTTGTGGGGACGATAAAGGGGTGGCAGTCGGGGTGGTTCTATATCACCGAGCCGCGTGACTCCAAATGGGCGGCGGCCCCTGAATTCAGATCTGGCTTCCCCACACGGCTCTAATCATGGAAAGAGACGGGCCTGACGTGGGGGAATTCGGAAGAGACATCTGGACTCCAAACATGCGTCCGAAATCTGGTGGACAAGAATCTCAGGCTTGTCAACGTAATCCAGGTGATGCTCATCCGCCGGATTCTCCCATGCCAACAACGGGCCTTCAAATTGTGGGAGTTCGATCCGGCACATCACTCGACTCTAAAAAGGCTCTTCGACACTACGTACGAAGATGCCTGGAAGGTGCTGTTCAAGGGCGTCGAGGCTCCCTCATCCGCGACTGAAGATCGCGGATACAACTCGCAATGTCAAGCCGGCGAGGTAAGTTATTTTACCCTTTACGGGACTCTTTTTTCATAGATTGACTCTATGCGGGATCTAAAACTCCCTAATCTTTGACAGGACTCGCTGAAGACGTCCGGACAGATTAACTGTCCGGCTCCTTTGCCGGAAGACCCAACGGATGCCCATTTGACGGGGCTGCTGGCTCCGGTACCCCATGTGGTGCCGGAGAAGAAGGCCAAGAAGGAGGCCACGGGAACTCGAAGGAGCTCCCGGCGCCAGGTGCTGTCAGATTCTGAAGCAGAATCTTCTCCCGAGGACGGGAGGAGGAAAGAAGCCTCTCCCAGCCGGGAGGAGAGGAAAGGAAGGCCACCTGATCGGGAGGCCGGAGGGTCTAAGAGGGGAAGAACCCTTCCTCCGGACTTCTCCACCAACGTCGACAACGACGAGGAGGATTGGCCAACAAGGGCCAAGCCCCTGGCGAGATCGTAAGTGTCCGGATACCCATGGCCTTTTATTATTGCATAGTGTCCTCTAATGTCGAACAATCATGCAGCCCGCCCAAGGGCGAGTTCGCCGCTTCATCGAGCGGGTCCCTGAGTTCGTCGGAAATGGAGAGTACTTCGCTTCCGGCCGCCTCCTCGCCCCATGCTGCGGACGACGCCGAGGTGGTGCCCCAAGGGGGGCCTTGTCAAGAGGAGGTGGCGCAGGAGGTGCCGCAAGGCAACCTCCCGGACTCCAGGCGCGTGGGGGGCAAGACCCCCAGGGGCTCTAAGCCCGACCCTTGTCCGGACTCCATGCCGGAACCTTCAGCGGTTCCGGAGTCCCAAGCGGTCCTTCAGAAGAAAGGTAAGACGCCGGTGTCCTCCGTCCCAACCGGAGGCACCGGACAGCATCTTGGAGGCGCTAACAGCGCCTCCATCGAGGAGGAGCACCGCACTGTTATGAGTGCGGTGATCCGGACGATTCGATCCGCCAAAAGCGGGCTGACCAAGCCTGTACCAGCCTTCTAACAGGCTTTGAGGTAAGTTTAGAATATGTAAAAATATTACCGCATAGACGGTAGCCCCTGATGCTTAGTTCGGTGTTCGGAAAGAAAAGCCGGACTGAGGATCTAAAAAGATATATGCAGGAGTCTAACATAAATATGTCAATATGGGAATGCAGGCTGCGCTGCTGACCTCTGCCGCACTGACTGCGGAGGTCAATGCATTGAAGCAGAGCCTCGAGCGGTCCAAGAGCAAGCTCGACCAAGCCAAGAAGCAGCTCGAGGACAAGGAAGGTAAGTAATACCTTACTAAAGAAATACCTTATAGAAAGGTTTCGGTTGCAAAAAATAACAGGAATAACATGGGTACTGCAGGGGCCACGAACAAGGTGGCGACCCTGAAGGAAGCAGTGTCCGCAGCCGAAATCAAAGCGGCTGCGGAACGCACCGAGCGAGAGAAGGGGGAGGCGCAGCTGGCGGAGGTGTGGCAAGAGCTCCAGGCTCTCATGGAAAAACACGAGGGTTTGGAGCGTGACTCGAAGACCCGAGATTCCGAGCTTGCTTCGGCTCTTGAGAATGCCAAAGCTACTAAGGCCGAGGCCCAAAAAGCCCTCCAAGAAATTGAATCATTAAAGAAGATAGCGGCGGATAAGGCATTCTTTATGCAAAGCAAGCATGTGAAAGTTAATTACCTATTACTTACCCGGATTCAGAGCTCTCCAGGAGCATTCGCAGATTTGCCCCAAAGTGTGTCTGATGCTGCCGCATTCTACCGCGCCAAGGAGGGGAGCTCGACGGAGAAGGTGTTCTGGTCTCGATATCGAGGCGAACGCCAGTGCCCTGAGCGACCAGCTGAAGCAGCTGGTCGAGCTCCACAAGGTTGCCGAACAGGCCATGAAGGTCCTTATATTTCGGTTGTGGCCATTGGAAGCCATGCCTGGGAGCTACTTCGGCTTAGTGCAGCGGCTGGTGGACGCCTGTCCACGGGTTGAAGTCATCAAGCGCTCCGTCTACATTGAAGGTGTCCGTCGGGCCCTTGCCCATGCTAAAGTGCATTGGGGCAAGCTGGATGCGGAGAAGCTTGTGACGGACGGGCCACCGAAGGGCAAGGAGCATCGCACACCCGAAATGTACTATGAGGGTGTAACACCCCGGATGTAACTTTCCATATTTGTAACTCCAACTATTGCCATTGTGATATGATATTCCCTCCGTGGTTGGGTTTTTGTCTTTTGTTTTGCATTTTGTCCATGTCATGCATCTCATATCATGTCATCATGTGCATCTCATTTGCATACGTGCTCGTCTCATGCATCCGAGCATTTTCCCCGTTGTCCGTTTTGCAATCCGGCACTCCTATGTCCCCCGGCGTCCCCTTTTACATTTTTCCGTGAGCGGGTACTAAACTTTCTCGGAATGGACCGAGGTTTGTCAAGTGGCCTTGGTACACCACCGGTAGACCACCTGTCAAGTTTCGTGCCATTTGGAGGTCGTTTGATACTCCAACGGTTAACCGCATAACCGCAGAGGCCTCTTTTGGGTTGCAGCCCAGCACCCCTTCAAAACAGCCCAATAACCCATCTAAGTCACTTCCATGTCCATCGCCGTTCGATCACGATCGTGTGGGCGAAAACTACACTCCATTTGGAGCTTCCTAACTCCTTCTACCTATAAAAACACCCCCTCCCCCGAAATTCCGAATCAAATCCGTGCCTAACCCTAGCCCCGCTCCCCTCGCGCCGCCGGACACGTCCGGATCGGGCCGGACGCGTCCGTCCGCCGCCGCCCGGCGAACCGCAGCCCGCCACGCAGCACGCCGCGCCCGCCGCCGCCAGCCCGCTTCGGCCCGCTCCACAGCCCCATGGTCCAGCCGCCGCCGCCTCGCGCCCAGCGCGCGCCGCCCGCCGCCGTGCTCCTCCGCCGCCTCGGCCGCCCGCCGCCGCCACCGGAGCTGGCCGCCCGCGCCATCGGAGCTCGTCGCCCGCGCCTCCTGTCGCCGCCGCCTCCTTCCGTCGCCGAGTCCGGCCGCTCGGCCCCGCCTCCGCCCGACGCCGCCGGCGCCGGATCCGGCCAGATCCGGCCGCCCCGGCCTCTCCTCCCTCCTTTTCCGGCACCAACTCCGGTGAGCCCGGCCTCGCCTCGGTTCGCGCGCGCCTCGGACGAACCCTAGATCCATCCGAGGTTGACCCCGTTTTTCCTCTCAAGTCTTTATCTGCAGATTATTTGTTGCATTTTCATCATGCCATAACTTTGCATTCGTGGCTCCGTTTTGGGCGTGTAGCATACCCAATTGTTCGTATCGACGAGTAAATCATTTCACCTCATTGCATCATTTTCATTTGAGCTCATATTGACGCCCGAAATGCGGGTAGAAGAGGGCTATATGATGTTAGTTTCAGATTCTTATCAGAACATGCACTTTTGTCATTTTTGCCATGATTGATGTGTGCACCCTATGAACTTGAGTCCTACATGTGTTTTGTAATATGCCATACCATATTTACAGGGGTGTATGCCATGTATTTTTGTGATCTCTGTGGTGACTAGCACAAACATGCAAACTAGGCTTCAGGATGTTGCTGATTTCAGCCCTTGTTTTGCTGATATTTTTATGCCATGTAAACTTGATGCTACCGAGAGATCCATGCATATTTTGAGATACTTAAGTAAGGATGTTTTGAACATATGGTTATTCTCTATCCATCCGTGGCCTTTTTTGCAATTATGGAGTGAGATAGCTTGAGTCAATCGAGCTCTACTTTTGCTATAAAATGTTTCCTGGCAGATTGTTTACATGTTATTCAATTTTGCCAAGGTTGTTGTAGTTGATCCATGTATGCTATGATGTTGTTCTTGCCATGTATAGCTTCTATGCCGTGTCTTTTTGATGGATGTATGCTTAGTTTATATTGAAATGCTCTGTAGTGAGTGCATCAAGCTCGCGAAGATGCCTTCATATTTCTGTCAATGTCATGCCCTGTTTGCTGAATCTGTTAACGAAACTTGCCATGTTTACGTGGGTGCCATCATATCTTCTGATCCTTTTTGGCTCATGGTCAGTAAGAGACTTTTGTTATACGATTTGAGTAGATTCAAGCCATGCCTTGTTTTGCTATTATAAGTGCCTGTAGCATGTTGTTCGCTTGCTCTGAACATTGCTTCCTGATGCTGATTCTGCCATGTTCAGTATTTTCAGTCTGTGAAGCTGATATATTTTGCACTTTTGCCATGCTTGTTTGGACCTGTTATTGTGTGAATTAGCCGTAGCTCAGTGTTCATCTTTTGTCAAGAATCTTGAGTAGATCACTGCCATATGCTTTGTTGGTACGTTTGGGTGTAGTAGTTTAATTTCTTGTTGCTTGCTATGTGGTATCATGCTGTGAATGGCAGATTTGTGCCATTCTTGTTTCGCTTGTCATTTGCAAACCGTGCATCCGATTCCGGTGATCTTTATATCGATTTCAACCGAAATCATCTCACATTTCCAGCGGCATACTTGGTTTGCCAAGTTGATGCCTTGTTCATCAGTTTCCTTCCGAAGCACGCATATGCATTGCATCTCACATCTCGCATATCATGCCATGTTTTGCATCATGTTGTTTGTGCATCGCCCGTGATTTATTGTGGTTCCATTGTTTGCGTTCTTGCTTTGGGTAGAGCCGGGAGACGAGTACGTGAACGAGGAACCTGTTGAGAACGCTTACGAGGATCAAGCTTTCGACAACTCTGAGAACCTTGCAGGCAAGATGACCATACCCTCGAAATCACTTCTATCTTTGCTTGCTAGATGCTCGCTCTTTTGCTATGCCTATGCTACGATGCCTATCACTTTCTTATCATGCCACCCATATTGCCATGTCAAGCCCTAACCATCCTTTCCTAGCAAACCGTTGTTTGGCTATGTTACCGCTTTGCTCAGCCCCTCTTATAGCGTTGCTAGTTGCAGGTGAAGATGAAGTTTGTTCCTTGTTGGAACATGGAGATGTTGTTCCTTGTTGGAACATGTTTACTTGTTGGGATATCACAATATCTATTGTTTAATTAATGCATCTATATACTTGGTAAAGGGTGGAAGGCTCGGCCTTATGCAGTGTTTTGTTCCACTCGTGCCACCTAGTTTCCGTCATACGGTGTTATGTTCCTTGATTTCGCGTTCCTTAAGCGGTTGGGTGATTTATGGGACCCCTTGACAGTTCGCTTTGAATAAGACTCCTCCAAAGAAGGCCCAACATTGGTTTTACCATTTGCCACCTAAGCCTTTTTCCCCCGGGTTTTCGTGAGCCCGAGGGTCATCTTTATTTACCCCCGTGCCAATGCTCCTCCGAGTGTTGGTCCAAACTAGAAACCACTTGCGGTGCCACCGAGGCAACTTGGGGTATCTTCGGTTGCCGTCGTAGTGTTCATCCGGATGTGCCACGAGAACGAGATATGTGCAGCTCCTATCGGGATTTGTCGGCACAATCGGCGGCTTTGCTGGTCTTGTTTTACCATTGTCGAAATGTCTTGTAGTCCGGGATTCCGAGACTGATCGGGTCTTCGGTAGAAGGAATATCCTTCGTTGACCGTGAGAGCTTATAATGGGCTAAGTTGGGACACCCCTGCAGGGTATTATCTTTCCAAAGCCGTGCCCGCGGTTATGAGGCAGATGGGAATTTGTTAATGTCCGGTTGTAGAAAACCCGAAGTTGACCTTAATTAAAATACATCAACCGCGTGTGTAGTCGTGATGGTCTCTTCTCGGCGGAGTCCGGGAAGTGAACACGGTGTTGGAGTTATGCTTGACGTAAGTAGTTCAGGATCACTTCTTGATCGCTACTAGCTTCACGACCGTGCCTTGCTTCTCTTCTCGCTCTCTTTACAAGTGTAGCCACCATATATGCTAGTCGCTTGCTGCAGCTCCACCTCACAACTCTGTCCTTCCTATAAGCTTAAATAGTCTTGATCTCATGGTGTGAGATTGCTGAGTCCCGTGACTCACAGATTCTACCAAAACAGTTGCAGGTGCCGGCGATGCGGTGCAGATGACGCAACCGAACTCAAGTGGGAGTTCGACGAGGAACGTGGTCGTTACTATGTGTCTTTTCCCGATGATCAGTAGTGGAGCCCAGTTGGGACGATCAGGGATCTCTGTAGCATGTGGGGTAGTCTTCTTTATTTTGGTTCCGTAGTCGGACCTTGAGTGTAATCTGAATGATGGATGTTTATTTATGTATTTTGTGAAGTGGCGACTGTAAGCCAACTATGTATCTCTTTCCCTTATGTATTACATGGGTTGTGTGAAGATTACCTCACTTGCGATATTGCTTTCAATGCGGTTATGCCTCTAAGTCGTGCTTCGACACGTGGGAGATATAGCCGCATCGAGGGCGTTACAGAGGGCCTCCTGAAGGGTGCCCGCCGAATAGCGGATGAGTGCTCCAAAGATGTAATTTTTGAATAGAATCGCATTTGTTATCCTGTACGCTGAAAACTTATTCATATGCGCTAAGCAACGCTTGTTAATTTAAAATATTACCTTCTGTGCGGCCGTTTATCAAATTTGAGAGATGGCAAGTCGTTGGCTTCAGCCCCCATGCCACGAGTGCTGGGGTGTTCGGGATAAACTTGAGCACTCTTGTTCCCATTATTGGGTCCATCTAGGGAGGCGCTCAGCATAGCGAACAAGGCAACCAGACTTATAATGCTTGAACACTCTCACTTAGCCATAGAATTCTATAATTTTAAATTTAGTGAAGCCCCTAGTATTCGGAAAACCGAGTTCGGGGCGCTATCCACGCCTTGGCCGGACAATTCCGGTTCCTCGCTCTAAGCGGCGTAAGTCTTTAGGGACCCGAAAAAACCTCTCGGACAGCGACCGGCTCTCGCCCTATCATGACGGTCAGTTTTAGCTTTCTTCACTAAGGTGCTCAACCCAGCTCAACCGGGGCACAATCGCAGTGGTTCTCCCGGTGCTACCTTAGCCGATATAACGGAAGGTAAGGTACCAAAACACGGGAGCCGGGCAAACCCAACTATTGACCCAAGACATGACTCGGAGCCGATTCATATAATGCTATAAGTTCAGGGTGCCGCACTTGTGAAAGTGTTCGGACTTATCACACCATGATTTTGGGGTACTTAAGCCCCTGGTGTATTGGCCGTACCAAAGTGTACGGGTGCGACATGTCATAAAATGAACATATGTATAGAATAAGAAAGGTGTGCAATAATAAGCAAAAGCTATGTACTGTTTATTCAAAAAAGGTACTGCAATGAAAGCAGAACGATAAAAATAGTGCGGTAAGCAAGGGATGGGACTATCTAACATGTCCCCCTCCAGGGGTAAGCTGCGGGATGGTATGTAAAACAGGTATAATGCTCGTAATAGAGACCACCTGAACACTCAACGTAGCTTTCTGCTTCCCTGGCTGTTGTATCGTGAGTTCGGCGATTCTAGTGCCGGACAGGACTTCTGGAAAACGGAGTCCTGAAGTAAGAAGAGAGAAAAAAGAAAAAAAAAGAAAAAGAATGACACAATCGGGAGCCCCTGGTGTGGTTGAGCCGCATTCCGGGCGTGCCATGGTCGTGCCCCTCCCCTTATGCCCATGGTATCTCCAGAGCGTAGTTATGTACGCAGCGTAATCGGGCTTCGCAATTTCACGAGGTCCGGGTTGGGGCGGATTACTCTGGCGTGCTTGGATCGTGCCGGGGGTCTTGTTGCAGGTTGCTCGGGCGCTTGGCAGTGTCCGGACACTTAGTGGCCGGACTCGAGAATTGCTGTGAGAGGCTGCTTTGTACCACTGCCGCGAGGGCCGCCGTGTGCTCCTCCGTTCTGAGAGAGCGTTCGGTGTTTCCATTCACCGTGATTACTCCTCGAGGGCCTGGCATCTTGAGCTTGAAGTACGCGTAGTGCGGCACCGCATTGAACTTTACCGTCACGGTTCATCCAAGCAGGCGTGATAGCCGCTGCGAACGGGACTATGTCGAAGATTAACTCTTCGCCGGAAGTTATCCGGGATCCGAAGACCACCGAGTGTAACTGAGCCTGTACAATTGGCCTCTACATCCGGTATGACGCCTTTAAAGGTCGTCTTTGTAGGTTTAATCCTTGAAGGGTCTATGCCCATTTTGCGCATTGTATCCTGATAAAGCAGGTTCAGCTGCTACCGCCGTCCATCAGGACTCTGGTGAGGTGAAACCCTCCAATAATTGGGTCAAGAACCAATGCGGCGAAACCGCCGTGACGGATGCTAGTGGGGTGGTCCCTTCGATCGAAGGTGATCGGGCAGGAAGACCATGGGTTGAACTTTGGGGCGACTGGCTCCATCGCATATACGTCCCTTAGTGCACGCTTCCGCTCCCTTTTGGGTATGTGGGTTGCGTATATCATGTTCACCGTCCGCACTTGTGTGGGAAAGCCCTTCTGTCCTTTGTTGTTCGGCGGCCGGGGCTCTTCCTCGTCATCGCTCTGCAGCCCCTTGTCATTGAGGTCGGCACTTAGCTTGCATGCTTGCTTGAACACCCAACAATCCCTGTTGGTGTGATTGGCTGGTTTTTCGGGGGTGCCATGTATCTGGCACAAGCGGTCGAGTATTCGGTCCAAGTTGGACAGGTCCTGGGTATTTCTTTTGAACGGCTTCTTCCGTTGACCGGGTTTAGAGCCTCTGAATCCGGCATTGACGGTCGTGTCTTCAGCATTATCGCCGTTAATGCGGCGCTTGTTCTTGTTGCGACGCGACCTGCCATTGCTGTCCTTGGTATCCGAACTATCAACGTGTTTGGCCAAGTTGTTGCTTCGAGCTAGCCAGCTGTCCTCTCCCGCGCAAAAGCGGGTCATGAGTGTTGTGAGGGCTGCCATGGATTTCGGCTTTTTCTGTCCTAGGTGCCGGGCAAGCCATTCGTCGCGGATGTTATATTTGAAGGCTGCAAGGGCCTCTGCATCCGGACACTCAACGATTTGGTTTTTCTTTGTTAGGAACCGTGTCCAGAATTGTCTGGCTGATTCTTCTGGCTGCTAGATTATATGGCTAAGGTCATCGGTGTCTGGTGGTCGCACATATGTGCCCTGGAAGTTATCAAGGAATGCGGCTTCCAGGTCCTCCCAACAACCAATTGATTCTGCTGGCAAGCTGTTGAGCCAATGCCGAGCTGGTCCTTTAAGCTTGAGTGGGAGGTATTTGATGGCATGTAGATCATCACCGCGGGCCATGTGGATGTGGAGGAGATAGTCCTCGATCCAGACCGCAGGATCTGTGGTACCATCGTATGATTCGATGTTTACGGGTTTGAAGCCCTCAGGGATTTGATGTTCCATTACTTCATCTGTGAAGCATCGTGGGTGTGCGGCGCCTCTGTATTGGGCTATATCACGACGCAGCTCAAATGAGCTTTGTCTGTTGCGTTCGGCCCGGCCGGAGTTTCTGTATCCGGCGTGAAGGTTATCATCACGTGTCATGGGGCGCCCACGTGATCCGTAGATCGATCTTGTATGTTTTGCCTTATCCTCCAATATATCTTGCAAGTCCGGCGCGTTTTCCCGTGCCTTGATACTTTTTGAACGGCATCGGGGTACGGCTTGAACGGAGGCTCTAGAGGCCTCTCTGTCGCGGCCACGGGGTGGCCGGTCTGCCATGTTGTACGCTGGTGACTTGGGTGCTTCCTCCTCTGATCGAGGCAACGGCCGGCGTTTGGGGTAGCTTTTGGAGGGGCGTTCGAGTTCATACTCTTTGGCTGCAAGGACTTCAGTCCATCTGTCAGCTAGCAGGTCTTGGTCAGCTCTTAGCTGTTGCTGCTTTTTCTTGAGGCTGTTTGCCGTGGCTATAAGCCTGCGTTTGAAACGCTCCTGTTCGGCGGGATCCTCAGGCATGACAAATTAAATGGCGTCGTTGAGGCTTGCCTCATCTTCGGAGGGGGGCGCGAATTATCTTCCTCGACCTCTCTTTCTGCCGCTTGCCGTCGTGCGGACCCTTCTCCCTCCTCCCCGTGACCGAGTCCCGCCGGAGGGGTTGTCTTCAAAGACTGTCCGGGTGTTATTATCTCCGTGCGGAATCACCGTTTTGCTGTGGCGGGATTGAGCAAGCGTCGCCGACGCCGGGCGCTTCGGTTGCTTCTTGGAGGGGTCATCCTCCGTTGTTCCATCGCTGTTCCCATCTTTTGGGATGTCCACCATGTATATGTCGTATGACGAGGTGGCCTTCCAGTGCCCTGTAGGTGCTGGGTCTTGGTCGTCTCCGGCATCGTCGTCCATACCGTCGATGTCTTCGGAGTCGAAGTCGAGCATGTCGATTAAATCATCGACAGTGGCTACAAAGTGGGTGGTGGGTGGGCGTTGAATTTCTTTGTCGGCAATATCCCAACCTTCCTGTCCGTAGTCCGGCCAGGGCTTTCCGGATAAAGAGAGAGACTTTAGTGAATTCAGGATGTCGCCAAAGGGCGAGTGCTGAAAGATGTCCGCGGCCGTGAAATCCATGACCGGCGCCCAGTCGGACTCGATTGGCAGGGGCGCGGAGGGTTCGGAGTCCGGAGAGGAGTCCGCACCACGAGTAAAGGTCTTCGCAGCGACAGGGATGGAGTTCGGCTCAATCGCCCGTGAGATCGTAGCCCGAGGCGGTGTCCAACCACTCGTCCTCGATCGGGAATCCGGCTCCGGATTGAGGGTCGGAGCGGATGATGCGGCCTCGAGGCACCGCTCGTGGCAGAGCTAGATCATACCCATCGGGACGATGCAGGCAGCCGGCTGCGGCTTGAATCCATCGAAGATCAAGTCTCCGCGGACATCGGCCGTATAGTTCAAACTTCCAAATCTGACCTGATGGCCAGGGGCGTAGCTTTCGATCTGCTCCAGATGGCTGCTTTAATTGCCCGCAGTGCAAAGCCGCCGAATACGAAGATCTGTCCGGGGAGAAAAGTCTCACCCAGGACCGGTTGTTGTTGATGATCGAAGGAGCCATCGGGCCTATCGGTGACGACACAAAGGAACTCTCAATGAAAGCACCAATTTCGGTGTCAAAACCAGCGGATCTCGGGTAGGGGGTCCCGAACTTTGCGTCTAGGCGGATGGTAACAGGAGACAAGGGACATGATGTTTTTACCCAGGTTCGGGCCCTCTCGATGGAGGTAATACCCTACTCCCCGCTTGATTAATATTGATGATATGGGTAGTACAAGAGTAGATCTACCACGAGATCAAGGAGGCTAAACCCTAGAAGCTAGCCTATGGTATGATTGTTGTTAGATCCACGGACTAAAACCCTCCGGTTTATATAGACACCGGATAGGTTAGGGTTACACAGAGTCGGTTACAATGGTAGGAGATCTACATATCCGTATCGCCAATCTCGCCTTCCACGCCAAGGAAAGTCCCATCCGGACACAGGACGAAGTCTTCAATCTTGTATCTTCATAATCTTGGAGTCCGGCCGTGATGATAGTTCGGCTATCCGGACACCCCCTAGTCCAGGACTCCCTCAATTGTCTTGGGTCATAAAATTTCTGAGAGAGGTATCGAAGTGGACCAAGCTAAAGTTGATGCAATTGAGAAAATGCCATGTCCTAAGGACATAAAAGGTATTCATAGTTTTCTAGGTTATGCTGGTTTCTATAGGAGGTTTATTAAAGACTTCTCTAAAATTTCTAGGCCTCTCACTAATCTTTTGCAAAAGGATATCCCTTTTGTTTTTGATGATGATTGTTTAGAAGCCTTTGAAACACTCAAAGCTTTAATCTCTGCACCTATTGTTCAACCACCTGATTGGAACTTTCCTTTTGAAATTATGTGTGATGCTAGTGATTATGCTGTTGGTGCTATTCTAGGATAAAGAGTTGATAAGGAATTAAATGTTATTCATTATGCTAGTAAAACTCTAGAGAGTGCTCAGAGAAATTTTGCTACTACTGAAAAGGTATTCTTAGCAGTGGTGTTTGCTTGTGATAAGTTTAGACCTTATATTGTTGATTCCGAAGTAACTGTTCACACAGACCATGCTGCTATTAGATATCTTATGGAAAAGAAAGATGCTAAACCTAGACTTATTCGTTGGGTTCTCTTGCTACAAGAATTTGATTTGCATATTATTGATAGAAAAGGAGCTGAGAACCCAGTAGCTGATAACCTGTCTAGGCTTGAAAATGTGCTTGATGACCCACTTCCTATTGATGATAGTTTCCCTGATGAGCAGTTAGCTGCAATAAATGTTGCTAATAGTACTCCTTGGTATGCTGACTATGCTAATTACATTGTTGCTAAATATTTTCCACCTAGCTTTACTTACCAACAAAAGAAAAAAATTCTTGTATGATTTAAGACATTACTTTTGGGATGACCACATCTTTATAAAGAAGTAGATGGTATTATTAGAAGTTGTGTACCTAAGAATGAACAGGCACAAATCCTATGGAAATGTCACTCTGAACCATATGGAGGGCATCATGCTGGAGATAGAACTGCTCACAAGGTATTGCAATCTAGATTTTATTGGCCTACTCTCTTACAGGATGCTTGTAAGTATGTCTCATCTTGTGATGAATGCCAAATAGTAGGTAATATTGGTAAGCATCAGGAAATGCCTATGAATTATTCACTTGCTGTTGAACCATTTGATGTTTGGGGATTTGATTACATGGGACCTTTTCCTTCCTCTAATGGGTATACACATATTTTGGTTGTTGTTGATTATGTTACTAAATAGGTAGAAGCTATTCCAACTAGTAGTGCTGATCAGAACACCTCTATTAAAATGCTTAAGGAAGTTATTTTCCCAAGGTTTGGAGTCCCTAGATACTTAGTGACTGATGGTGGTTCACACCTTATTCATGGTGCTCTCCGTAAGATGCTTGCTAAGTATGATGTTAACCATAGAATTGCATCACCTTATCATCCTCAGTCTAGTTGTCAAGTTGAGCTTAGCAATAGAGAAATAAAATTAATTTTTCAAAAGACTGTTAATAGGTCCAGGAAGAATTGGTCTAAGAAATTAGATGATGCACTTTGGGCTTATAGGACAGCATATAAAAATCCTATGAGTATGTCTCCTTATAAAATGGTTTATGGAAAAGCTTGTCATTTACCTCTTGATTTAGAACATAAAGCATACTGGGCAGTTAAAGAACTCAACCATGATTTCAAACTTGCTGGTGAAAAGAGGTTATTTGATATAAGCTCATTAGGTGAATGGAGAACCCAAGATTATGAAAATGCAAAGTTATTCAAAGAAAAAGTTAAAAGGTGGCATGACAAAAGAATTCAAAAATGTGAGTTTAAAGTCGGAGAGTATGTTCTTTTGTACAATTCTTGTTTCAGATTCTTTGCAGGCAAACACCTCTCAAAGTGGGAGGGCCCCTATGTCATCGAGGAGGTTTACCAGTCTGGAGCCATCAAAATAAATAACTTCTAAGGCACTAACCCGAAGGTTGTCAATGGGCAACGAATAAATCATTATATCTCAGGTACATCTATTAATGTTGAAAGAAATATTGTCCAAACTTTGACACTGGAAGAACACATAAAAGAGTCCTTCTGGAACACTCCAAAATCGTCAAGATAAGGAGGTATGTGGTACGGTAAGTAAACAGACTCCGAAAATCTGCAAATTTTTTTGGGTCAGTTTTGGAATAATTTAGAATTTTGGGAATAAAGAAACTCCCAGGAAGCGTCCCCTAGTGGGCACAAGACACCAGGGCGCGCCAGGCATGCCTGGCGAGCCCAGTGGGTTTTGCCCACCTGGGGCACCTTCTGGACTCCGTTTTCTTTTGTATACTTGTCCTGCAAGATGAAAATTCTATATATACTTCCTGAACCTGTTAACCACCATATCGCGAAGAAATCCTCTGTTCTCCTTTCTTGTTGTTTCTAGTCAGATCTATCAAGCCAGGCATCATGTCTTCCTGCTCCTCCAACTAAATGGAAGAAGATGCTTGGCTGTTGAAGATCGAGACGAAGAGGGAGGAGCCTACGGACGCCGTCAAGGGAGGCAAGGGCCAGGAAGCTACCGCAAATCCATCCCCGGTGACAGCACAAGCACTGCTGTCCGAGGAGGGGGAAGAAGATATCCTTAAGCCCTACCTTACTCGTCTTACCCCTGCTGAGATTGAAGCTCTTCGCGTCATTGAAATAGTTCACATAAAAAATAAGTATCTCACTCGTGAAAATATTCTGCATCAAGAGCATATTATCCATCTCCGGAGCGTCATCCATCGGCTGCAGGATCTTTTGACCCTGAAGGACAGGATCGCTTCATCACCACCATCACCTTCTTCACCACCAAAGGAGAACTGAGTATCGGGTATGGGCAGTTCCCTTGGTGTCGGTGTACAAAAAGAGGGGTGCGTTTTTGCACCCCTATACCTGTGCACGGGCAGTCGGAGCCGCGCCTACGGTCACGCCAAGCAGAGCAGGGGAGGCGAGCCAAGGTAAGACCGAAGCTCAAGATAATTAGAGCAAAGCCAAGGACAACACCACAAATAGCAGAGGGACGAAGCAGGTTCCCATGGCAAGACCCTTGCTGGGGCAGCCTCAGCATCCCCGGCAAGATCCTTGCCGGGACAGCTCGCCCCACACCAACAGAGCGAGCCACCCTTGAGACCATGGTCCCCAATGCCATCATCCACATGGGGCCAAGGCTCGGGAAGACACCTCTGTGGTGGCATGCAGATCTTTGTGAAGACATATTCAAGATCAGATGAGGATTAGAAGACGACGATCCTCGGCAAGATCCTTGCCGAGGAAGGCCACCAAACCCCCGGCAAGGCCCTTGCCGGGACACACGGCAAGACCCTTGCCGGGCCACCCGACAAGGCCCTCACCAACGACGCCAGCAGGGCCACCGCCAGGCCCACGCCAACCAAGCTTCCACCACCGTTCACATGCAGTTGCCAGCCCAACCAGCTAGGCGGGCACCTGCGTGGCAACATGCAGCTCCCAGGCCAACTCATCGAGTGCCTGCGTGGCGGCATGCAGATCTTCGTGAAGGCTCCGCCACTGCGCCACCTCAGCTGCCTGCCTGCCTACATGGCACCACACGCCTCACTGGCCAGGGCGCGTGTCAAAGCGAGGAGGAGCGGCGACGGACGGGACGGGCCTCGCCCCCGTCCCCAATAAAGCAAGGGGACACCTAAGCTACGCATTAAATGCGTCTTGTCCTGTAATACGAGCGATAAGCTCAGGGCACTGTACGCCTTTCCACCTCCTGTGTGCCATTGTAGCAGCCCCTTCCGACTATAAAAGGAGGCCCATTGCATACTGGAGAATGATTCGGCTCTTTCGAACCACACACTCACCACAGCTAGTTCGAGAGCTCAAGAACTCTCTGAAATTCACCCACCAAAGCAGGACTACGGTTTTACGCATCCTCGCGGCCCGAACCTGGGTAAACGATCCTTGTGCTGGCTATTGATCCTGCTCTTCTCGCAACCCTGCGCCCCGGCAACCATAGCAGGGATTCTTGTGATCCCATAGGTGTCGTTCCACACTGAAATCTTTGGCGCGCCAGGTAGGGGGCGCAATTGTGAGAATCTGGTCTAGTAGTTAGCCTAGCAGTTCTTCGTCGCCATGGCTCCCAAGAAGAAGACGGCCACGGCGATCGGCTCGTTGGGAGCCGAACGGCCCGTGCCGGTGCGCACGAGCAGTGGACCGGTCGCGGACAGGACCCGGGCCGCGGTCCGCGAGCACCAGCATCGCCCTGGCAGTCAGAGCCTGGCGAGCGGCGTCGTTCGCGCGCCAGACGACCGGCCGCACGTCGCCAGATCCAAAGACGGAGCTGGGCCCCCCGCAGGCGGCGCGGGGCCCTCCAGGGGTGTCGTTGTGCCACCTCCGGGCGGCGCAGCGACCTCCAAGACGCCCACGCCAGCGACCACTGCGCGCTCTTCCCATGGTGTGCACACCGAGCAGCGTGATCACGCTGGTGACCCTGGGCACCGTCGTGGGAAGAGCCCTGTGCGTCATCCGTGGGATGAAGGGGTTCAGCATGCCCGCCGAAGCGCTGGCGAAAATGGCACGCAATCGTTGGGTCGTAGCGGAGCTCCTTCTAACATAGTTAGAAGTCGAAGCGCGCCGCGATCCATGCAGCTGTTGCCGCCGCCCACGCCAGCAGAAGCTTTGGCGTGCACGCAGCTGCTCCTCGACTTCCCTCCTACTGCAGAGAAACTCGACGAGTGGAGGGCTACCATCCGGAGCCTCATCGTCGTTGCCAACAAAGACGATCCACGACCAGCGGGGCCCTCGGGTCGGCGCTCCATCGAGCCACCACGTGCTGGCGCTGGGAGGACCGGGGGAGCCGCGACCACGGTGCATTCTCCTCCTCCTCGCCAGCCGCCGCGGGCGTCGGCCCGTCGTGATGACGCTTGTGATAACATCTCTATAGCGTCGTCTGACCCGCGGACCTACCGTGACCAGCACCAAGTTCTTCGAGAACGAGCCCACGAAGATGATCGGACCACCATCGCGCGCCGGCGTGATACACGACACTAGTCGGACAAGCGGGCGGGACCCGCTATGCACCACCCAGCACCGGGGGTGGCTCCGGCGGCCTACCTTACGAGGTGGGCTGCCCGGCCTTCACCCGTGAGCTGCGGCAGTTCCAGTGGCCGTCCCACCGCACGTTCAAGCCCGACGTCGGCGAGAAGTACACTGGCAAGACCCATCCGTCTGAGTTCCTCAGCATCTACACCATCGCGATGCAGGCTGCTGGAGCTCGTGACGACAAGGTGCTTGCCAACTATTTCCCGCTGGCACTGAAGCCCAATGTTATGTCCTAGTTGATGCACTTGCCGGCGGATTCCATTTCTTCTTTGTCGGATCTGTGCCATGAGTTCGTTGGTGCATTCATAGGAGGCCACCAAGCTCATGCCCAGGCCAATGATCTGCATATCATTCCCCAGAAGGAAGGGGAAACCTTGCGCAAGTACATCCAGAGATTCAGCCGGGTGCAGTACAACATCCCCGCCGTTCATCCTGTTGGGGAACGTAGCAGAAATTCAATATTTTCCTACGTGTCACCAAGATCTATCTATGGAGAAACTAGCAACAAGGGGAAGGAGAGTGCATCTACATACCCTTGTAGACCGCTAAGCGGAAGAGTTCAAGAGAACGGGGTTGAAGGAGTCGTACTCGTCGTGACCCAAATCACCGGAGATCCTAGTGCCGAACGGACGGCACCTCCGCGTTCAACACACGTACAGCCCAGTGACGTCTCCCATGCCTTGATCTAGCAAGAAGAGAGGGAGAGGTTGGGGAAGACTCCATCCAGCAGCAGCACGACGGTGTGGTGGTGATGGAGGAGTGTGGCAATCTTGCAGGGCTTCGCCAAGCACCGCGGGAGAGGAGGAGGACTTGGGAGAGGGGGAGGGCTGCGCCAGGGGCAAGGGTGCAGCTCCCATGCCCCTCCCCACTATATATAGGGGTGGAGGGGGATTATTTATTGCCCTCCAAGTCCATTGGGGCGTTGGCAAAGGTGGGAGGAAAGAAATCCCATCCTTTCCTTTCCCCACCGATTGTTATCCCCCCTTTTTAGGGATCCTGATCTTATCCCTTAGGGATATGATCTTATTCCTTCTAAGGGGGGATCTTGGTGCGCCTTAACCAGGGGTGTGGGGCCTTGCCCCCACTACCCACGTTCATGTGGGTCCCCCCATGCAGGTGGGCCCCACTCCGGAACCTTCTAGAACCTTCCCGGTACAATACCAAAAAATCCCGAACATTTTTCGGTGGCCAAAATAGGACTTCCCATATATAAATCTTTACCTCCGGACCATTCCGGAACTCCTCGTGACGTCCGGGATCTCATCCGGGACTTCGAACAACATTCGGTAACCACGTATATCTATTCCCTATAACCCTAAGCGCCATCGAACCTTATGTGTAGACCCTACGGGTTCGTGAACCATGCAGACATGACCGTGACGTTCTCCGCTCAATAACCAACAGCGGGATCTGGATACCCATGTTGGCTCCCACATGTTCCACAATGATCTCATCGGATGAACCACGATGTCAAAGACTCAATCAATCCCGTATACAATTCCTTTTGTCTAGCGGTATTGTACTTGCCCGAGATTTGATCGTCGGTATGCCGATACCTTGTTCAATCTTGTTACCGGCAAGTCTCTTTACTCGTTCCGTAACACATCATCCCGTGATCAACCCCTTGGTCACATTGTGCACATTATGATGATGTCCTACCGAGTGGGCCCAGAGATACCTCTCCGTTACATCGGAGTTACAAATCCAGTCTCGATTCGTGCCAACCCAGCAGACACTTTCGGAGATACCTGTAGTGCACCTTTATAGCCACCCGATTACGTTGTGACGCTTTGGTACACCCAAAGCATTCCTACGGCATCCGGGAGTTGCACAATCTCATGGTCTAAGGAAATGATACTTGACATTAGAAAAGCTTTAGCATACTGAACTACGATCTTTGTGCTAGGCTTAGGATTGGGTCTTGTCCATCACATCATTCTCCAAATGATGTGATCCCGTTATCAACGACATCCAATGTCCATGGTCAGGAAACCGTAACCATCTGTTGATCAACGAGCTAGTCAACTAGAGGCTTACTAGGGACATGGTGTTGTTTATGTACCCACACATGTATCTGAGTTTCCTATCAATACAATTATAGCATGGGTAATAAACGATTATCATGAACAAGGAAATATAATAATAACTAATTTATTATTGCCTCTAGGGCATATTTCCAACAGTCTCCCACTTGCACTAGAGTCAATAATCTAGTTCACATCGCCATGTGATTAACACTCACAGGTCACATCGCCATGTGACTAACATCCAAAGAGTTTACTAGTGTCACTAAAATAGTTCACATCATCATGTGATTAAGACTCAATGAGTTCTGGGGTTTGATCATGTTTTGCTTGTAAGAGAGGTTTTAGTCAACGAGTCTGCAACATTCAGATCCGTATGTACTTCACAAATCTCTAGGTCATATTGTAAATGCTGCTTCCACGATCCACTTGGAGCTATTCCAAATGGTTGCTCCACTATACGTATCCGGTTTGCTACTCAGAGTCATTCGGATAGGTGTTAAAGCTTGCATCGACATAACCCTTTACGTCGAACTCTTTATCACCTCCATAATCGAGAAACATATCCTTATTCCTCTAAGGATAATTTTGACCGCTATATGGTGATCCAATCCTTGATCACCTTTGTACCCTCTTGCCAGATATTTATCAAGGCACACATCAGGTGCGGTACATAGCATAGCATACTGTAGAGCCTACATCTAAGGAATAGGGGACGACCTTCGTCCTTTCTCTCTTTTCTGCCGTGGTCGAGCTTCAACTCTAAACTTCATACCTTACTACTCAGGAAAGAACTCCTTCTTTGACTGATCCATCTTGAACACCTTCAAGATCATGTCAAGGTATGTGCTCATTTGAAAGTACCATTTAGCATTTTTGATCTATCCTCATAGATCTTGATGCTCAATGTTCAAGTAGCTTAATCCAGGTTTTCTATTGAAAACACCTTTCAAATAACCCTATATGCTTTCTAGAAATTCTACATCATTTCTGATCAACAATATGTCAACAACATATACTCATCAGAAATTCTATAGAGCTCCCACTCACTTCTTTGGAAATACAAGTTTCTCATAAACTTTGTATAAACCCAAAATCTTTGATCATCTCATCAAAGCGCACATTCCAACTCCGAGATGCTTACTCCAGTCCTTAGAAGGATCGCTGGAGCCAGCATACCTTTTAGCATCCTTAGGATCCACAAAAACTTTCTGATTGTATCACATACAACCTTTGCTTACGAAGACTGGTAAGGAAAATCATTTTGACATCCATCTGCCAGATTTCATAAATGCAGCTAATGCTAACATGATTCCGATGGACTTAAGCATCGCTACGGATGAGAAAATCTCATCGTAGTCAACTCCTTGAACTTGTGAAAAACTCTTCTCCACAAGTCGAGCTTCATAGACGGTGACATTACCGTCCACGTCTGTCTTCTTCTTAAAGATCCATTTATCTCAATGGCTTGCCGATCATCGGGCAAGTCCACCAAAGTCCATGCTTTGTTCTGATACATGGATCCTATCTCGGATTTCATGGCTTCTAACCAATTCTCAGAATATGAGCCCACCATCGCTTCCCCATAGCTCGTAGGTTCATTGTTGTCTAGCAACATGACCTTCAAGACAGGATTACTGTACCACTCTGAAGTAGTACGCATCCTTGTCACCCTACGAGGCACAGTAGTGACTTGATCCAAAACTTCATGATCACTATCATAAGCTTCTACTTCAATTGGTGTAGGCGCCACAGGAACAACTTCCTGTGCCCTGCTACACACTTGTTGAAGTGACGGTTCAATAACCTCATCAAGTCTCCACCATCCTCCCACTCAATTCTTTCGAGAGAAACTTTTCCTCGGAAAGGACCTAATTCTAGAAACAATCCTTTTTGCTTCCGAATCGAGATCGGAAGTATACCCAACTGTTTTGGGTGTCCTATGAAGATGCATTTTATCCGCTTTGGGTTCGAGCTTATCAAACTGAAACTTTTTCACATAAGCGTCGCAGCCCCAAACTTTTAAGAAACGACAATTTAGGTTTCTCCAAACCATAGTTCAAATGGTGTCGTCTCAACGGAATTACGTGGTGCCCTATTAAGGTGAGTGCGGTTGTCTCTAATGCCTAACCCATGAACGATAGTGGTAATTCGATAAGAGACATCATGATACGCATCATATCCAATAGGGTCCAACTATAATGTTTGGACACACCATCACACTATGGTGTTCCAGGCGGTATTTATTGTGAAACAATTTCCACAATGTCTTAATTGCGTGCCAAAGCTCGTAGAATCAGATACTCATCTCTATGATCATATCATAGACATTTTATCCTCTTGTCACGATGATCTTCAACTTCACTCTGAAATTACTTGAACCATTCAATAATTCAGACTTGTGTTTCATCAAGTAAATACACTCAAGATATCTACTCAAATCATCCGTGAAGTAAGAACATCACGATATTCATCGCATGCCTCAAAGACTCATTGGACTGCACACATCAAAATGTGTTACTTCCAACAAGTTGCTATCTTGTTCCATCTTACTTAAACCGAGGCTTTTCAGTCATTTTGCCCATGTGGTATGATTTGCATATCTCAAGTGATTCAAAATCAAGTGAGTCCAAACGATCCATCTGCATGGAATTTCTTCATGCGTATACACCAATAGACATGGTTCGCATGTCTCAAACTTTTCAAAAACGAGTGAGTCCAAAGATCCATCAACATGGAGCTTCTTCAGGCGTTTTATACCAATATGACTTACATGGCAGTGCCACAAGTAAGTGGTACCATCATTACTATCTTATATCTTTTGGCATGAAAATGTGTGTTACTATGATCGAGATTCAATAAACCATTCCTTTAGATGCAAGACCATTGAAGGTATTATTCTAATAAATAGAGTAACCATTATTCTCCTTAATTGAATAACAGTTTTGCAATTGACATAATCCAATCATGTCTATGCTCAACGCAAACACCATATGACAATTATTCTGGTTTAATACTAAACTTGATGGTAGAGGGAGCGTGCGATGTTTGATCACATCAAACTTGGAAACACTTCCAACACATATCGTCAGCTCACCTTTAGCTAGTCTCCGTTTATTCTGTAGCCTTTTATTTCGAGTTACTAACACTTAGCAACCGAACCGGTATCTCATACCCTGGTGCTACTAGGAGTACTAGTAAAGTACACAATAACTTAATGTATATCCAATATAATTCTATCGACCTTGCCAGCCTTCTCATTTACCAAGTATCTAGGGTAATTCTGCTCCAGTGGCTGTTCCCCCTATTACAGAAGCACTTAGTCTCGGGTTTGGGTTCAACCTTGGGTTTCTTCATTAGAGCAAAGACTGATTTGCTGTTTCGTGAAGTATCCCTTCTTGCCCTTGCCCTTCTTGAAACTAGTGGTTTCACCAACCATCAACAATTGATGCTCCTTCTTGATTCCTACTTTCGCGGTGTCAAACATCGTGAATATCTCAAGGATCATCATATCTATCCCTGATTTGTTATAGTTCATCACGAAGCTCTAGCAGCTTGGTGACAATGACTTTGGAGAAACATCACTATCTCTAGAAGATCAACTCCCACTCGATTCAAGTGATTGTTGCACTCAGACAATCTGAGCACAAGCTCAACGATTGAGCTTTTCTCCCTTAGTTTGCAGGCTAAGAAAATCATCGGACGTCTTATACCTCTTGACGTGGGCACGAGCCTGAAATTCCAATTTCAGCCCTCGAAACATCTCATATGTTCCACGACGTTTCGAAAAATGTCTTTGGTGCCTGAACTCTAAACCGTTTAACTGAACTATCACGTAGTTATCAAAATGTGTATGTCCGATGTTCGCAACATCCATGACGACGTTTGGGGTTCAAAGACAATCGAAGCGGTCACTAGTAGAAAAAGGGCCTATTGTCCCGGTTGGTAGGGCCTTTTAGTCGGTTGGTGAACCGGGACTAAAGGGTCGATTAATGTTCCCTCCCTTTAGTCCCGGTTCAATCCAGAACCGGGACTAAAGGCCGCGGCCACGTGGAGCTCCACCTTTAGTCCCGGTTGGTAACACCAACCGGGACTAATGGAAATTTTATGATTTTTTTTGAAATTTTTTTTGAATAATTTTTTATTTTCAAATTTCTGAATTATTTTAACCCCTAATCTCTAATCAGCACCCCTCATCACTGCTCAATTTATCCTCTTCTCTAATCATCCTCATCATTCCAAATCACCTAACTTCCCGAACGGTCACCCATCCTCCCACTCACCCAGCCTGAGCACGCTTAACTTCCGGGTTCTATTCTCCCTCGTTTCCAAGTCTGCACTTGTTGTTTTCCTGACAATAGTAAGATGTCAATCCTATTAACCCTCGGGAATTTTGCTTGAGCATGAATTGACACATTTCACTGTTTGAGTTTCAAACTATTGTTTTCAAAAACAATAATTATTTAGAAAACAATAGTTATTTTGAATAATTAGTTTGACCATGGTTTGACCATAGTTTGACCACAGTTTGACTACAGTTTGACCAGATTTGACCAAAATTCAAAATAACTGAACAAATTATTTAGTAACACTAATATTCTAGAATAATTAGTTTGACCATGGTTTGACCATAGTTTGACCATTGTTTGACCACAGTTTGACCAGATTTGACCAAAATTCAAAATAACTGAACATATTATTTAGTAACACTAATATTCTAGAATAATTAGTTTGACCATGGTTTGACCATTGTTTGACCACAGTTTGAAATTTTTTCGATTTTTTCCACTCTAGATATTAAAAGCCCCGTATTAGTATGTAACTTTGGATGTAACTTTTCGAGTAGATGATTTTTCATATAAAAAACTTTTTCATCCGAGTTAGTATGCAAAAGTTATGCCCATATTTACAAATTCCAGAGAGATTTTGCAAATAAAGTCGAAATTCACATTTGCAAATTTTCCCAACAACTAGACCACATATCACATGGGAAACTTATTTTCTTTTATTCGTTTGACCGTTCCATCATTTTCTTTTATCGTTTTCAAAATTGAAAAGGCGAGCCCCCGGGGGGTAGAGATTGAAAATGGGACCTTTAGGACCGGTTCGTGAGGGAACCGGGACTAAAGGTCTCAATTCATTAGTCCCGGTTCGTGCTCGAACCGGGACTAAAGGTTCTACTCTTTAGTCGGTTTGAGGCATGAACCGACTAATGGTATCGCACCCTTTAGTCCCGGTTTGAGGCACAAACCGGGACTGAAGGGCACACGTGAACCGGGACTAATGCCTTAGCCGCACGAACCGGGATAAATGCTCACATTAGTCCCGGTTCTGGATTGAACCGGGACTAATGGGCTAAACTGGACTGGACGGAAGCCCTGTTTTCTACTAGTGGGTGCATTAAGGACACAAGCTTTCTTCTGTCCGCATAATAGCTACTGTCAACTTTCAACTATATTTTCTCTAGGAACATATCTAAACAGTGGAACTAAAGCGCGAGCTTACGACATAATTTGCAAAGATCTTTTGACTATGTTCAGGATAATTAAGTTCATCTCATGAACTCCCACTCGAATAGACATCCCTCTAGTCATCTAAGTGATTACATGATCCGAGTCAACTAGGCCGTGTCCGATCATCACGTGAGACGGACTAGTCATCATCGGTGAACATCTTCATGTTGATCGTATCCTCCATATGACTCATGCTCGACCTTTTGGTACCTTGTGTTCTGAGGCCATGTCTGTACATGCTAGGCTCGTCAAGTTAACCTAAGTGTTTCGCATGTGTAAATCTGGCTTACACCCGTTGTATGTGAACGTAAGAATCTATCACACCCGATCATCACGTGGTGCTTCAAGCCATTTAACTTTCGCAACAAAGGTACGATTAGGGGAAACACTTTCTTGAAATTTTAATGAGGGATCATCTTATTTACTACCGTTGTTCTAAGCAAATAAGATGTATAAACATGACAAACATCACATGCAATCAAATAGTGACATGATATGGCCAATATCATATTGCTCCTTTTGATCTCCATCTTCGGGGCTCCACAATCATCATCGTCACCAAAGATGACACCATGATCTCCATCATCGTGTCTCCATGAAGTTGTCTCGCCAACTTATTACTTCTACTACTATGGCTACTGGTTAGCAATAAAGTAAAGTAATTACATGGCGTTGTTCAATGACACGCAGGTCATACAATAAATAAAGACAACTCCTATGGCTCCTGCTGGTTGTCATACTCATCGACATGCAAGTCGTGATTCCTATTACAAGAACATGATCAATCTCATACATCACATATCATTCATCACATTCTTTTTGGCCATATCACATCACATAGCATACCACTGCAAAAACAAGTTAGACGTCCTCTAATTGTTGTTTGCATGTTTTACGTGGCTGCTATGGGTTTCTAGCAAGAACGTTTCTTACCTACGCAAAACCATAACGTGATATGTCAATTGCTATTTACCCTTCATAAGGACCCTTTTCATCGAATACGATCCAACTAAAGTGGGAGAGACTGGCACCCGCTAGCCACCTTATGCAACAAGTGCATGTCAGTCGGTGGAACCTTGTCTCACGTAAGTGTACGTGTAAGGTCGGTCCGGCCGCTTCATCCCACAATACCGTCGAAACAAGATTGGACTAATAACGGTAAGCATATTGAACAAAATCAATGCCCACAACTACTTTGTGTTCTACTCGCAAAGAATCTACGCAATAAACCCGGCTCGATACCACTTGTTGGGAACGAGCAGAAATTCAATATTTTCCTACGTGTCACCAAGATCTATCTATGGAGAAACTAGCAACGAGGGGAAGGAGAGTGCATCTACATACCCTTGTAGATCGCTAAGCGGAAGCGTTCAAGAGAACAGGGTTGAAGGAGTCATACTCGTCGTGATCCAAATCACGGAGATCCTAGTGCCGAACGGACGGCACCTCTGTGTTCAACACACGTACAACCCAGTGACGTCTCCCATGCCTTGATCCAGCAAGGAGAGAGGGAGAGGTTGCGGAAGACTCCATCCAGCAGCAGCACGACGGTGTGGTGGTGATGGAGGAGCGTGGCAATCCTGCAGGGCTTCGCCAAGCACCGCGGGAGAGGAGGAGGACTTGGGAGAGGGGAGGGCTGCGCCAGGGCAAGGGTGCAGCTCCCATGCGCCTCCCCACTATATATAGGGGTGGAGGGGATTATTTCTTGCCCTCCAAGTCCATTGGGGCGTTGGCAAAGGTGGGAGGAAAGAAATCCCATCCTTTCCTTTCCCCATCGATTGTTATCCCCCTTTTAGGGATCTTGATCTTATCCCTTCAGGATATGATCTTATTCCTTCTAAGGGGGGATCTTGGTGCACCTTGACCAGGGGTGTGGGGCCTTGCCCCCACTACCAACGTTCATGTGGGTCCCCCCATACAGGTGGGCCCCACACCAGAACCTTCTAGAACCTGCCCGGTACAATACCGAAAAATCCCGAACATTTTCCGGTGGCCAAAATAGGACTTCCCATATATAAATCTTTACCTCCGGACAATTCCGGAACTCCTCGTGACGTCCGGGATCTCATCCGGGACTCCGGACAACATTCGGTAACCACGTATATCTATTCCCTATAACCCTAGCATCATCGAACCTTAAGTGTGTAGACCGTACGTGTTCGGGAACCATGCAGACATGACCGAGACGTTCTCCGGTCAATAACCAACAGCGGGATCTGGATACCCATGTTGGCTCCCACATGTTCCACGATGATCTCATCGGATGAACAACGGTGTCAAGGACTCAATCAATTCCTTATACAATTCCCTTTGTCTAGCGGTATTGTACTTGCTCGAGATTCGATCGTCGGTATGCCGATACCTTGTGCAATCTCGTTACCGGCAAGTCTCTTTACTCGTTCCGTAACACATCATCCCGTGATCAACCCCTTGGTCACATTGTGCACATTATGATGATGTCCTGCCGAGTGGGCCCAGAGATACCTCTCTGTTACACAGAGTGACAAATCCCAGTCTCGATTCGTGCCAACCCAACAGACAATTTCGGAGATACCTGTAGTGCACCTTTATAGCCACCTAGTTACGTTGTGACGTTTGGTACACCCAAAGCATTCCTACGGCATCCGGGAGGTGCACAATCTCATGGTCTAAGGAAATGATACTTGACATTAGAAAATCTTTAGCATACAAACTACGATCTTTGTGCTAGGCTTAGGATTGGGTCTTGTCCATCACATCATTCTCCAAATGATGTGATCCCGTTATCAACGACATCCAATGTCCATGGTCAGGAAACCGTAACCATCTATTGATCAACGAGCTAGTCAACTAGAGGCTTACTAGGGACATGGTGTTGTTTATGTACCCACACATGTATCTGAGTTTCCTATCAATACAATTATAGCATGGGTAATAAACGATTATCATGAACAAGGAAATATAATAATAACTAATTTATTATTTCCTCTAGGGCATATTTCCAACACATCCCGCCGCTGTGATCAGCGCGTTCCATCAGAACATGCGCAACCGCAAGATGCGCGAAGAGCTGGCGATGACCAAGGTTAAGGATGTGGCCGAGCTCTACGTTCTGGCCGATAGGTGCGCCCGGGCTGAACAGGGAAGGAAGTACCCCGGCGAAGACGCCGGTGCAGAAACCAACTCTACCGACGAAGACGCCGCCTCCCCAAAGAAGAAGGGCCCGCATAGCAACATGAAACGCAAAGGCAAGGCCATGCTTGCCGTTGAAGGATCTGACGACACCGGCGCTGCCAAGAAGGTCAAGGCAGACGCCCCCGGCAAGAAGATTGCCGGGTGTGCCGCCTGCCGGGCCTTGGCGGCTACCAACAAGCCAGGAAGCTCAGGCAAGCAGTATTGCAAGATCCACCGCACCAAGGGCCACGTCCTCCAGAACTACCGACAAGTCGAGCTGCTTGCTGAGAAGCAAAAAGCTGAGTACGAGAGGCGGGACAAGGAGAAGGACCTGGATGGTGCTGAGGGATCTGGCAAGAAGCGTGGCGGCCAAGGAGGCCGCCGCGGCAAGGACAACCGGCAAGAGAGGCCCGCCCGGGGTCGTGACAAGAAACAAGAAGACGATGATCACGATGAGGACGACGAGTTCGGTGAGCAAGAGTTCTATAAGGCTACGAAGGCCATGTGCGTCGATGGTGGCGCCTTGCTGCATACTTCTCACCGCCAGCTCAAGCAGTGGGCGCGTGAGATTACAGCAGCGGAACCATCGTTCGATGCTCAAAAGCCGCTGAAGTGGTCTAGAACGCTCCTCATCTTTGACGCCGAGGACCACCCTGACCGCACTACCGCGGTCGGGTGTTTGCCATTGTTGGTCACACCAACGATACGCAACCTCAGGGTGAACAAGATGTTG
Source organism: Aegilops bicornis (assembly GCA_021605145.1). NCBI lineage: Eukaryota > Viridiplantae > Streptophyta > Magnoliopsida > Poales > Poaceae > Aegilops > Aegilops bicornis. The sequence goes on from CM038674.1 coordinate 44,241,554, forward strand.
GTTGACGGTGCGGCCGGCCTGAACCTGATCTCGCCTGTCGTGATCAAAAGGTTGGAAATCCCTGATGGAGACCTCGAGGAAACGGGCACGTTTCACGGGGTCAATCCTGGGAGGAGCCAACCGAAGGGAAAGGTCACACTGCCCATGACATTTGGAGGAGAGTTGAACTACAGGACTGAGAGGTTCGTCTTCGACGTGGCTGAGATCCCCTTGCCCTACAACGGGATCCTCTGCCGCCGGGCACTAGTCAAGTTCATGGCGGCGTCACACTACGCCTACAACATGCTAAAGATGCCCGGGCTGTTGACCATCATCTCTGTCCCCTCCGACAAAAAGGACGCGCTGATTTGCGCCGACCAACTCTACCGGGAGGCAGTTGCAGCAGCTGCAGCCAAGGCACCTGCTCCTGCCACTGAAGCCCCGGGAGGGAGGAAGAAGCCCGACAAGACCTCTCGCACCCACTCCGGCAAGCGCACCTCTTCGGAGTGTTGTGCTGCCGTCGAGGACGTGCCAGAGAGCTCTACCGACAAGAGCAAGAGATCCAGAGCCGAGCCACCACAAACCAAGAAGGTGTCCACCAGGGAGGATGGCACGGGAGGGACCTTCACCATAGGCTCCACCCTCGGCAGCAAATAGGAAGGCGTGCTCGTCACCTTCCTGCGGGCGAATGTCGACGTGTTTGCATGGCAAGCATCCGACATCCCCGGTGTTCCCAGGGAGGTGATTGAGCACCACCTAGCTGTCTGCCCTCATGCGCGGCCCGTCAAGCAGAAGGTCAGAAAGCAGGCTCTGGAGACGTAGGAGTTCATCACGGAGGAGATCAGGAAGTTGGAAGCGGCAGGTTTGGTGAGAGGTGTGCTCCACCCGACGTGGTTGGCCAATCCGGTGGTGGTGCGCAAGGCGAATGGGAAGTGGAGGTTGTGTATTGATTACACAGATATCAATAAGGCTTGTCCTAACACTACAAAAAAAGACACATCCGTGACATTTTGCCCCGAACGAAATGTTTTTCTATCATATATATGACACTTCTATGACGATAATTGTGACAAAACCCGGTATCATCATAGATGTGGTGGGCTCCTACTTCTATGACAAAAAATCATGACAGAAAATGGGCTTTTCGTCCTGGGCGGGCTGGAGACGCAGCTGCATGACATTCTTTGGGCCGTCCATGACGGAAAAACCGTGGTAGAAGCGGGGGGGGGGGGGAGGAAAATTTCGGGGATTTGCCGGTTATGGTGGGAGGTCGGGGGTGGAGCGATGCACGTTTCTCTCATACGTACACGCGTGTGTGCGAGGTGTTGGCTCTAACTGAACCCGAGCGATTGCACTGCAGGCTACGCGTTACTGAACCCGAGCGATCAATCGATGGCTGTTAACTAAACCCGATCAAGCGATTCCTTCGCTACTGCTGCTAGTGAGCGTTGCGGAGGGGGAGGGGGTGTTGGATGAACAGTGAGCGGTGGCGTTGCCTCTGGATGAACAGGAACCCGTGGTGTGGAGGGCTGGATGAACAGTAGACGGTGGAGGGGTGGCCGTGGAGGGGTGGTTGAACAGGACCCCGTGGTGTGGAGGGCTGGATGAACAGTAGACGGTGGAGGGGTGCCCGTGTGGAGGGGTGGTTGAACAGTAGCCGGTGGAGTAGCGCGCGGTGGAGGCTGGATGAACAGGAGCCCGTGGAGGCTGGAGGAGGTCAACGGTGGAGATGAACAGTATCCCGTGGAGTCCCGTTTTGTGGTACGCCACACCTCCCCTGCTTCGACCAGAAGCGCCCAACACAAGTCCGTTTCGTCTGTTTTGCGGTACGCCACACCCCTCCTAATCAACAGGACCCCGTTTCGACCGTAGGAGGTCCGTTTCCTCCGTTTTGCGGTACACCACACCCCTCCCGATCAACAGGACCCCCGTTTCGACCATAGGAGGTCCATTTCCTCCGTTTTGCGGTACGCCAGGCCCCTCCCGATCAATAGGACCCCGTTTCGAACATGGCCGGTCGAACGCAAGGCCGTTTCCTCCGCCAGCGGTACGCCAGTGCTCGCTTTCCATCGCTGTTCCGCCCAAGCCCTCCCGATGAACACGACCACACATTCCGTTCCGACCCAGCCGGTTGGCTCCCCATGAACACGACGACGACGCTGTTTCTCCGTTCCGACCCAGCCATGTACGTATGCGCGCGAGTAGGCATTCGAGACCCTGCCCGTATGTACGACGCGTGGTCAGATTTTCTTTCTTGCACCCTCGCCGCTGTACGTACGTGTACATGCTACGTGCGCGCCTCTCCTCCAACACGTGCGCGCCTCTACATCTACGACACGTGCACGCCTCTACATCGACCAGTATGTACGCATAACGCTTCGCGACCAGAATGACAACGCCACGCACGCTTTGACCAGGTGGGTCCCGACCGCCGTGCACTTCCTTGCATGCGAAGATGTAGCTGGTGGGTCCCAGCAGTCAGGGGGGCGAATCGTTTTGGTGTTTTTTGCCCGGACGCACTTCCTTGCGTGTGAAGATGTAGCTGGTGGGTCCTAGCAGTCAGGGGGAAACGTTTTTTCGTGAAATACAGTGGCCCGTCTGGTGGGTCCCAGCTGTCAGGTGGAGGAATCATTATTTTTCTGGTAATAAGGAGGCACTTCCTTGCTGCGGCCGTGGACCCAACTTTCAGCCTCTCCACGTATAGTCCACGTCCGATGGAAGTCGTTCCTTGACCACGTGGACCACGCTGCGCCGAGAGCACCAGGGCAGTGGACGACGGCGAGGCCAAGGAAGGGGACGACGGGGAGTCGGGGAAGACGCGGCAGTGGAAGCCCGCGCGGAGAGGAGTACGAGGGTTCACTGGCTCGGCTGCGGTGTGAGGCTGGCATCGCTGCAGGGCCTGGCCAGCGGTGGGAATAGTAGGGGGCGGTGAGGCCTCCAAGGGCAAAGACAGCCGGCCATGGGAGGCATGCGGCACGACCGGCGCTGCTTTGGGCGGCCGGAGCAAGAAGACCAGAGGTTGAAGAAGCACTACGGCCGTTGGATGGACATCGTGACGTCACCGGAGCTAGAATCGTTCATATTGACTAAAGTTGACAAAGGTCCCGTCCCCACCAACTTAGTAGGCCCACAAGTCAGCCTCCCACCATGGTGGGTCCCAGCTAGCAAGGGGAGTATTCATTTTTTTGTGCGTAATAAGGAGGCACTTCCGGTGGGTCCGAGCTGACAGTGCGGGGAATGCTTTTTTCACGAAATACGATGGCCCGTCCGGTGGGTCCCAGCAGTCAGGGGGAAAGGTTTTTTCACGAAATAAGGTGGCCCGTCCGGTGGGTTCCTGCTGTCAGGTGGAGGAATAATTATTTTGCACGTAATAAGGAGGCACTTCCTTGCGGCCGCTGGACCCAAATTGTCAGCCTCTCCACGCATGCGATACTCTTCCGATGGAAGTCGGTCGTTGACCACGTTGACCACGCCGCACCGAGAGCACCAGGGCGGTGGTCTGGACGACGGCGAGGCCTAGGAAGGGGACGACGCGGAGCCGGGGAAGACGCAGTAGTGGTAGCCCGCGGAGAGAGGAGTACGCGGGTTCACTGGTTTGGCTGCGGCGTGAGGCTGCCGTCGCCGCAGAATAACAGGGGGTGTGGGTGAGTAGAGGGATACCCTGGGCCAGCGGTGGGAGTAGTAGGGGGCGGTGAGGCCTCCGCGGCATCACAGCCGGCCACTAGAGGCAGGAGCACGCGGCACGACCGGTGCTACTTTGGGCGTTGGAGCAAGAAGACCAGAGGTTGAAGAAGCACTATGGCCGTTGGATGGACATCGTACGGTCACTGGAGCTAGAATCGTTCATATTGACTAAGTTGACAAAGCACTCCGTCCCCGTCAACTTAGTTGGCCCACAAGTCATCCTCCCACTATGGTGGGTCCCATCTAGCAGGGTGGGTATTCATTTTTTTGTGCGTAATAAGGAGGCACTTCATTGCGTGCAAAGATATAGCTGGTGGGTCTGACATGTCAGCTGGGGGGACGTTTTTTTCGTGAAATACAGAGGCCCTTCCAGTGGGTCCCAACTGTCAGGTGGAGGAATCATTATTTTGCGCGTACAATCCATGGCCGATGGATGTCATTCGTTGACCACGTTGACCAGGCCGCGCCGAGAGCACCATGGCGGTGGACGACGGCGAGGCCTAGGAAGGGAACGACACGGAGCCGGGGAAGACTCGGCAATGGTTGCCCACGCGGTGGGGAGTACGAGGGTTTACTGGTCTGGCTGCCGTCGCCGGAAAATAACAGGAGGTGTGGGTGAGTAGAGGAATGGCCTGGCCAGCAATGAAGTAGGGTGGGGCGGTGCGGCCTGTGCGGCAGCACAGCCGGCCATGGGAGGCGGGAGCAGGCAGTCCCACCGGAGCTGGTTTGGGCGGCTGGAGCAAGAAGATCAGATATTGAAGAAGCAGCACGGCCGTTGGATTAACATCCAACGGTCACTGCTGCTAGAATCGTTTGTGGACTAAGTTGACAAAGCCAAAGTACACGCCAACCTAGTAGACCCACAAGTCAGCCTCCAAATCTGTCCCAAACAGCATACAGGCCGAAATTTCTAGCCGGATTCAAATTAATTTTAAATCTAAATATACCTTCATTTAAATTAAATGAAATTTTACCCGCACAAAAACAATGAAATTTAAAATATCAAAATCCGAAAGAAAACAGTATTTGGGAACTAATTGCCTGTTTGCTGTATTTTTTTCGTTTTACAGCCCATTTATTATTACTTATAGCCCATTTCTTATTACTTATAGCCCATTTCTTATTACTTATAGCCCATTTTCTGGGCAAAATGCATCCCTCCTCGTCTTGAAAGATTTTCGGCCCAGCAGGGCGTAGAAAAGCAAGTAGGCCTATGTTGGTTATTCTGCAAAAAACAAAATAGCTGGCTAGCCATTTTTCAGAAAGGAAAAAAACAAACTGGGCTGGTCATGTGCTAAACGTATGTAATAAAAGCCTGGGCTAGACGGGCGACGGGTCCCGCACAACCCAGTTGGTACCCTTCTTCGTCTCGTAAAAACAAAGTTACTGAGCGCGCTACTGGGTCCCTACTGTCATCCTCACCATGTACAGCCATCTCCTTATTCCTCTCGGTTGTTGACCATGTTGACAACACCGGAGGGCGGCACCGCGGCGAGCGCGGGGGATGATGGTGAGGCCTCGGACGGGAACGAATAGGAGTCGGGGAAGATCACAGCCAGCCGCGGGAGGCGGGAGCAGGCGGTCCCGCCGGCGCTGGTTTGTCTTTGGCGGCTCGAGGAAGAAGAGACTGAAGAAACGCGACAGACGTTGAATGTCAATCGAACGGTCAAGGTTGGAACAATCGTTTTTTTACTAAGCGGACACCAAGTAGCATACTTTTTTATATATAGGAACAAAATTGCGAGGAAAATGCGTTCGTCTGTCGTCCTCCTAACAGGGAACGTTCGCCACATAAGTGACTAGCACCCTTGGTTTTCTACCGAAAGGTCTTGGGTTCGAGTTCGGGGAACTCTCAATTTTTTCCTCCTTCCTTCCTCGCAAAAAAAGGGAAAGAAAATCAAAGACTTGGGAAGGCGTACAGAACAAGCTAGTGTACCAGTAAAGAGACGTTGCCAAGTTTTAGAAAAAAGAAAGACGTGCTCCTGTAGCTGGTTCGAATCCAAACCTAGACTATGACTATATATGGTGCTATGCTACTATGCAAGTAATGAAACTGACATATCCAACGTTCGCTTCTCCTCTTCTCTACTTACTCTGCCTAGCATCAGAAGCTCTGGCCGCAGCAACCATGTCCGCTGGATGCTTGTCCACCTGCTCTTCAGCAGGCAACAACCAGATATGCGCCAAGTCGCCACCCGTACCATCGCTTCTGGGTCTCATCACACCCCCGCCGGAAGGCGCACCGCAACCGATTACTCATCGCAACCCGCTGCCGTTGGTGTGGTGCCACTGTTGCAAATCACGCAGAGTCATCCATCGCGTCTCAACCACAATCCGCAACCCTGGCCGAGTCTTCTACAAATGCCTGAATCATGGGGTAATAATATGTTTAAGTGTTGTTCTGCTGCTTGCAGTTGCTAATTCTTTTAATAGTTTGGTTGATGATCTTCCAATTTGATTCGTGTAGAAAAGGTAAGATTTGTGTGATTTGTATTTCTGGGAAGTTGCTGATGTGGGGGAATGCAACTACACTGATTATTTGGTTAGCCGAGGAATCTCAATACCAGCAGGTTGGGGTGTTGGACAAGTAACTGAAGGAACGACAGAAGAGGAAGATGCAGAGCAGAAGGTTAAAGACGCAGTTCCTCTGATCATGGACAAGCAACAGCTGCTGAACGGCCTTGACAACAATGAGGAGATGAAAGAGCTTGTGAAGATAATGGGCAAAATCGATGTGCTCTGTAGGATGATTGTCTCTTTATTTGCAGTGTATGTAGAACTCGTGATGTATTCAGTGGCTACGACATGAGCACTTCGCTGAAACTAGTAATGAATGAAACCTGTGTAGCAGGCTGGACGTAGTGTTGTGAACATCTAATGATTTCTATTAATGGAAATCAGGGGGTATCCCCTTTTGCTCATATAAATAAATAGATAGCAGAGGCCCTCTGGTCAGCTTTGTTCTCATTCAAGACGTCGAGCAAATTGCAGTCCAACAGCAAACTATGTCATCAAATTCAAGTTTCACAGCCAAATATGAGTACAATTAAACAACAATGTCATCATGTTTTAGTTGTCATACAATCACCAAACACAAATCATTATACATAACAAGTGATGTTCTCACAGCAAAATACTAAACAACATGTTCATCAGTTTTCAGTTGTCATAGCAAACACAATTTCACATAGTAGATAAAAAAACATTTTCTGACAGGCAAATACGACAAAAGCAATGTAATCATCATCCGCAGCAGCAGCGTCAACATCTTCGCCATGTGTATCAGTCTGAATCGTAATTCCCCATGGTGTCATCTTCTTCAACGTCCTTGAACGTTGGCTTCTTCTTGATCAACTCTTGTATGTCCACAGCACGACAGGCAATCTTTTCGCCGGCGTAATTGACGTGATGGTTCTCAAAGATATTAGGAACATCTGTGTTATCTTGTACATCAGGAATAGTGTAAGCATCATCTTGTTGTGCAACTTCATTAAACGAATTCCTTTGCTCAAACCTTTGTAATACTCTCCAGTCATCACTACGTGCAAATGTGTCTTCCAAGAAAAATATCTGTGTTTCTTGATTTGCCAAAATAAAAGGCTCGTTGGTCTGGTACGCCGCCTTGACATTGATGGATTTGAAATAATCATCAGCTCTGGGTTTTGCGATCCTGGAAAACAGGTTATACCAACGACAAAGACAATGTAACCACACACCGATGATCCACGAAATCGAGATATATCGCAATGTAACAATGTCTGTTATGTTAGCATACATTTCAGTTGTCTCTTTGTCATACGTATCCGTGCTCATGATGGCACTGTTTTCTGTCTTCCTGCCTTCGTCTCATGCAAGGGTGTTGTAGCGCACATCTCCAACAACGCAAGATTCATAATGTCTTACCCGAGTATCAGGACGCATTGCTAGTGAGTAAAGGGCATCATCAACTGCCTGCCCATCCTCCCGCATCTTCTTAACCTATGGTTAGAAAATAGACAAGCTCATCATCTTATGTACTCAATATATTAAAAAAACTGACAGTGCACTTCAAAAGCTTACATGATTCTTGAACCATTTCGCAAATCCTGCCATAACCAGTTTGTCAATATTTCTTGGATTTTGCGGCAGTAACTCCTCTTTGTACATGCTGCACAACATAGTGATTGCGTCAAACATCTAAATATATAAGAATGTGCTGCAAGTTTAGTAGATTATGATGTATAAGCTGCGATCGCACTTACTTGATATAAGGTAGTATCTCGTGATGCTTATTCAATATATACCAAACCATTTTGTCCAAATCTTTAGGTTTGTCCTCTTGTCGACTCTTCCCTGTAACTCAAACAGAATAATCGAAAACATTGAGCCCGGGATTGTCTTCACCCATCTCTTTGCTAAGCTGATCAGCTGTTTCAATGTATTTTGAGCAGAATGTCAACGCTTCTGTAGCAATGTAGGCCTCTGCAATGGAACCCTCGGGTCTAGCTCTGTTCCTAACATAGCCCTTGAAAGTGCCTAACCGCCTTTCAATAGGATACATCCAGCCATACTGTACTGGACCTCTAAGTAGTGCCTCATCAGGTAGATGAACAGCCAAATGCACCATCACATCAAAGAAGGCTGGAGCATATATCTTCTCAAGGTCGCATAGGATAGTTGGTATCTGGTGTCTAAGACGCTCCAAAGCATCTATCCTGATATTTCTACTGCAGAGTTCCCTGAAGAATTATCCCAACTCTGCAACTGCTCTGTATAAGTCAGGGTGGCCCAATCCTCTAAGGATACAGGTAAAACCCTTTGAAGTAGGACGTGGCAGTCATGAGTTTTCAACCCTTGTACCTTGTTTCCATCTGCACTGACTCTCCTTTCAGCGTTGGAAGAAAATACATGTGGGAATCTCACACGTGACAGGACCTCGCAGAATTGTTTTCTTTTTACCTTGTCCAAGACGTACACAGCTGGTGCCATATCCCGTGGTTTACCTTCATCTTGCACCTGCAAATCCTTTCTGATACCCAGGTGTGTCAAATCAATCCTAGATTTTAAGGTATCTTTTGTCTTGCCTTCAATGTTAAGAAATGTGCCGATAATGTTGTCACATATATTTTTCTCGATGTGCATCACATCAAGATTATGCCGCAGATCCAAATCTTTCCAATACTACAAGTCCCACAAAGTGGACCTGCGGGTAAACAATAATCTCTCTTCTACCGTGCCACGCTTCCTTTTCCCTCTACCATTACCGGATGGTTTCACAGTGTAATATGCCCGACCTTCTCTAATTCCACTTGCAACTCATCGGCGGTGAGCCTCTTTGGCGCATCACGGTTTTCATGCTTTGCATTGAACACATGTCTTCGGTATTTTCTAGGATGCGGCTTGTCCTTGGCAAGGAAACGGCGGTGTCCAATGTAACAGATCTTGCTAAGTATTAAGTATGACAATGATTCTGTCACCGCTGAACACATGGATTGTAACCATGTGTCGCTCGCCTCGACATAGTGCCCAAAGCCGGATAATCATGGATGCACCAAATTACAACAAAGACTCGAGAAAGAAATCAGCTGGTGGGATGCTATATAGGTCTCGAGTGAGAACACCCTTCCATAGCTGTTGAAGTTCCTCCACAAGAGGCTCCATGAACAAATCAAAATCCTTTCCGTGACTTTTTGGACTGGGATGAGCAAGGCCATCATGTAGTTTGATTCTTTGGTGCAGACATTTGGAGGCATGTTGTAAGGGATAACAAGCAATCGCCACATGCTATATGTGGCGCTCTGGCCAAATGGGTTAAATCCATCCGAAGCTAAGCCAAGTCTAATGTTTCTCGGGTCAGCAAAGAAACTCTTTGTGTTTATCGTTGAAGCTTTTCCACTCACTACCATGAGATGGATGGCTCATTACATTACGATCTCTGTACTCCTGGTTCCTAGAATGCCACAAGACATCCTCTCTTGTTTCCACATCATGAAACAACCTCTTGCAATCTTGGTGTAATTGGAAAATGTCTCAGAACATTACGAGGAACCCTCTTCACAACATCGCCATCTTTCCATATTGATGATTTGCATTTCGTGCATTCACTTAAGTTGGCATAATCCTTCCGAAACAGAACACAATTATTCTTACAAACATGGATCATATCATATCCAATTCCAACTGCACGAAGGAAATTCTTCATTTTACTGTAGGTGTGTGGCAGCTCATACGCATCTGGGAAAGATTTGCGGAAAGCAGCCAACATCGCATCGAATGATTTGTTGGTCATTTGATCAGATGTCTTCACCTGAAGAAAGGTGACCATAGCTGAGAATACTGACATCTTATTTCCTGGGGTGACAGCAACGTTGCATTGTTCCAACATGCGGGCCCACCGTTTTTCTTCTGCAGGTGAAAGTTCACGGAATGCACGAGCATTTCGTAGCATTTTTTCAATGTTGGTCAAACTCACTGGCTCCGCCACCACCACCTCCTCCTCCTCTTCCACCTGAGCATCAGGCAGATCAAGATGGTGATCTGCTGCTTCCACGCAGTCAATAACATTGACGTTCACAGCTTCACCATGATGAACCCACCTAGTATCTGTGACCGACATCCCATACAAGTGTAGATGATTTTGCACAGTTGACTGGGGTCTTGTAACTGAATTCATACAACTGCTACACGGGCAGAGCACATCTGATTTTGGACCACCGTACTCAGCTCTGATAAAGTTCATGAAGTTTTCAACCCCCTCGACATATGCAGCGGAGAATCTTGAGCGAAGTTATCCAGGTCCTGTCCATCTGTTAGACATACTGATTAGTTCTTCTACTAGATATTACAGGAAAAACATATATGCTTTTTATGAAGTCCGAAAAAAAATACCTAGGTCGATGTCTAAAGCTATGGCAAGATATTTGGACGAGCAGATCTAAGTAACGAAATATATGTAAAGCTAATTCAGCAAACAAATTTGAGTGCTAAATTATGGCAGACTGTTTCAGCAGTCAATGAGCTCGAGCACACAGCCATCGAACTATCGAAGGCCATCGCAACAACAAAGATCGAGTATAAAACGGTGTAGAGTTATTTCACCTAACAGATTGGCTACTAGACCATGGCAATCTACGTCATAATAAATATATGGCAGCATATTTTAGCAACTAATCGGCCTTGGCATGCCATCTCAGCTAAGCAGATTGAGTGCAGAACAGGGCAAGGAAGCTTCTTAAGCAGAGCATATTGACAGTAAACTACTTCGGCAAACAGTGAGATTAATAGCGTCTATCAGCTAACATTCAGCGCTACACCGACATGAACGGGGCCTCAGTCTAGAATGCGCGTACCGTGGGAGAAGCTGACTGCCGTGCGTCTCCACACGAACATCGCCAGCGGTGGCGGCACTGAACGCCGTGCGCCTCCACAAGAACGTAGCCAGAGGTGGCGGCACGGCTAGAGGACGACATTCTATGAGAGCGTACTGTGGGAGCGAGAGAATCGCCGTGCTTCCCCTCGACGAACCGCGGCGCTGACGTATCGGCGCGGCGGGGAGGGCGGCTTTGGCGGAGCGAATGGAGTGGAGGGGGGACGGAGGGGAGGGGGGTTTGGGGAATATTTGGCCGAAGCACGGTTGAATCGAATTTGGGGGGGTTTTTGTGTGGGGGGGGGGGGGGAGGATATTTGCGCGGTGGGCGGGGGGATTTTGGCGCATGGTCGGTTTCTCCAAGTGCAGTCCCACATGTCAGTGAAGAGGCAAGACGAAGCGCGTTCCGTTTGCGTGAGCCGTGTGCAGGACCGAATATGTGTGGGATGCAATGCGACCGCGACAGGAGTACTGTGAGTGTACGGCCTTTTTTCCTTTTAAACTAGGTGCTTCGCCCCCTCAAGAAAAATGTTGCTTCGCGCGATCCATTGATACTACTACTAGTAATCCGGTAATCCCGACTAAAACGGCGCGGCCGGCTCTTTTCCCGCGCGATATGCTGGGAGGTTGGCTTAGTTGGGTTTTTTAGATTTGTCTCGGTTCAATAAAAAATAGAGTTGGTGATGATGGTGTGCCTGTCATCCTGCAATATAGGCCGTCCGATCTATATCTAACGGATAGGAAGGAAACTATGACAATTTACCGGCACTCCTCTCCACATTTGCAGATAAGGCTTTCCCTCGTTCATCCTTTTCTCCCACAAGATCTTGATCTTCCGTGCACTAGTAATTCTACAATATGTATATTATTGTGAAAGTTCATAAAAACCGGCCGAGATTAATGCAAACATGACAGATTTTCATTACATTTCGAACTTTTATAAGACAGAAAAATAAAAGAAACCCGACCCTAAACCTATTCTACGGCAGCGACCGACGTCCTCCATCTGCGATCTCTATGTACGGGGGCGGGGTTCAAGACCCGTGAAGTGAAGGTGCGGTCTCCGGCGAGGAAGAGTAGAACACGGGATACGGACCGGCCAGTTGGCACACCATGCCCTGTCGCCTCCCATGCCCTACTCATCCTCGGAGGAGTCCCTGACCTCGGCGGTGCCGGACGTTGGACGGTGGCAAGTAGGACGCGTGGCTGACGGTGCTCCCGTCGTCGGCCGCCAGCGTGGCCACCGCTTGTGCGGTCGCGTCCACGCTACGCCGCTATTGCATCGCGGGCGCTGACTTGAGCGAGGGCGGCGACCTCGAGCTTCATCCCTGAAGACAAGCTCTCCTGCAGAGCGTTCATGCTCGCGGTCATGGCTGATGTGGTGCCAGGTAGGAGGACAATGCGCTATGGTGTGGAGGTTAGCTGGGCGTTGCCGCTTTAAGTAGCGCATTACGGTGAGGCCAAGCGTCCGGGTGCGTCATTAAGTCGCCGGAGTTGGTTCCTTGGGCTCCGAGCCTCTTAACGACGACATATGAATGGACGACATGAATGCGGGCAGCTGGCGCCGGCTGGGAACGTACCACGCGACGGCGCAAGGGACGAGGGCTTTGGTGTGCCAGGGTAGTCAGCTGCGGTCGTGGCAATGTTGGAGATGCCCTTTGCTCAAATGTGATCCCCGCATGTCATTGAAAAAGCAAGACGACCCGACATGGTCTCAGGTCAAGAGGATGCAGTTGGCCGCGCTACACCACTCCGCGGACGCGTCGCGGCACCCCGTGCATCCGCGACGATCCGGGTGTTGGGGTGTGTTTGGATTGTGGCCAAAGTGCACCTTACCAAATTTTTGGTCATGACCCAAAGATTGGTCTTTGTTTGGATCGTTGCCATTTCTTTGGCATGCCAATGAACTCTAGCCAACTCTAGTTCATTTTTCTTGCCAATGTTGGCCAAATCATGGGCAACCAATACCTCAACCAAAATTTTGGCTACCCAATGCTTTGATGGGGCAACCTTGGGCACAAACCAAACATACCGTTGGTCGTGCCACAACACAAACGCCATCCTCGGCACACTGAAACCGACCGTGTCTTTCGATGATATGAGTGTGTCGCTCACCGCGGTCGCCGTGTCCAGAGGCGGTGCTGGAGCTGCGCCCCGTTGTTGGCCCCAAAGACCCACATGAACGGTTGTCGGTGGCGAGGAGGTCGTGGGCCAGCTCGTCCATTGGACTAGTCTGCGCTACGTCGTCCCGACGGGTGTGCCCCACATGTCGGTTTCCCTGTTTTCCCAGCCATATTCGAGCGTCAGTGCTCCGCGTTGCGCATTAGGACTTTCACTATGTAGGCCAAGCGAGACAACTTATTGTTTATTTGAGCCGTTCAAGTGTAATCATGTGGCGTTTGCTTATTTCTCATTCCTCTCCAACCCTCTTCTCCATCGATCATGTCGCCTTCCAGTCGAGTCCATCCTCCCGCATGCCTCATTTGAACATTCCGCCGAGTATCATTCGCATGTACCCACCCTAGTACTCTTTCAATAGATCTCCGGACCCCGAGATGAAATCGAGACGGAACGAGTGGGGGCACGTGATACCTAAGGCGGATTCAAAATTTTGAACCGGTGATCATAGCATCCGCAAATCATATATAAAGGGTATTCAATGTTCGTTTCGTTTTTGAACGTACAATATACTCCCTCCTATCCTTTCTACCTTACATATAAGTTTTATGTGTAGTCAAAGTATCTCTACTATGATAAAAAAAAGGTATCAACATTCAACAACGCCCAATCAATATTGTTAGCTTCGTAAGTACTCCTAGATTTGTACTCGAGATGGTTTCCAATTTGACTATTGACAAGATTAATAGTACTCCTTTCACATAGGTGAGTAAGTCATCTTAGGCTGTGCACCGTGACCAATGAGGAGGGGAAAACGAGAGACATTAATGTTTATTTGCTAATTAATAGTTTTGCATGCAATGAACTAACCATTGCATGTCATGTTTGATAGTCTCGGGTCATTAAAAGCATGCACACCCTCATCTTATTGGTTCATATGTCAAGAAACAAGAAACGAGGTAGAAGTTAATGCACCGCGCCTACGTGTTTTGGGATTATTTGGTTTTCGTAAGATGACTTACACACCTAGACGGAGGGAGTACATGAGATGTATAATGTGAAAATTATATCATTGGAAACTCCTTTCACATACGAAATTGACCATATGCTTTGTGTAAGTTGCATGTCATATATTATTACTCTAACATTTGGTCAAAGTTATCCTCGAAAACGCATTAGACGATGTATGCTTTGTGTAAGTTGCATGTCATATATTATTACTCTAACATTTGTGTAAGTTGCATGTCATATATTATTACTCTAACATTTGGTCAGAGTATAGTGGAAGTGGATCCTCTGACGTAGGTATCCCTGCCTTACCCTCCCTTTCGTTCACTTACTGGCGGACCCCATGCTTGCTAGGCCCCGCATGTCAGTTACTCAATGGGTTCGGCCACGTCAGGGGATCCTCATCCGTAGTATACTCCCTCTGTTTTTATTTACAACGCATAAAACGGAGGGAGTAGTGGTATAATAAATGACGCGGGCGGGGGAGGAGGAAGGACGTCGGTTTGCTCTCAAATGCGGTCCCACAAGCGAGCGAAAACGCAAGACGAAGCGCGTTCCATTCGGTGAGCGACGTGGAGGGTCTAGCGTGCCGGGCTGCAACGCGAACGCGACAAGAGCGATGTACAGTCAAAACCGATTGACCGATCGTCACCGGAACCACTATTCACACCAGAACCTTCGCTGCTCGGCCTACGCCAGCCACTGCCCTAAGACAACACCAAATCTCTAGCCCATTCCCCCACCTTTCGATCCCCTAGCCCGAATCAGGCGTCCCCAAGTTCGTCGGAAAGCCATGGTGCGCCGCAAGATCACTTACTACAAGATGCTGACGCCGGAGCGCCGCGCAGAAATCGCGGCGGCGGTCGGCGCCACAGACCTCCGTTCCCAAGCTCGCTTTGCGGCGGGCCAATCCCCGAGTTCTCTGGAGCCAAGCTACGAGGAGGAGGAAGCTGATCCAATGTTCACTGCGGAGGTCGCGGCGCAGAAGGCCCCCGATGGGTATGAGACGATGGACGTCGACTTCGTGCCGGCGTCCGAGTCCCCCATGGTGCAGGCGGACCAACGGTTCAACATGGCGATACTAAAGGAGGACCGGGAGGCAGAGGCTCAACTCGACGCGGAGCGCGCGCATGCCACTGCCATCGAGGCTCTCCTGCAGGCGGAACCGGATGTCGTGGATGTGAATCGGGCGGCGGAGGCTCAACTTGAGGCGGAGCGCGCGGATGCCGCTGCCATCAAGGCCCTCCTGCAGGCAGAACCGGACGTCCTGGACATGAACCGGGCGGCAGAGGCTCGACTCGACGCAGAGGGCGCGGATGCCGCTCTCATCGACGCCCTCCTGCGGGCGGAACCGGAAGTCCTGGACTTGAACCGGGTGGCAGAGGCTCGACTCGACGCGGAGCACGCGGATGCCGCTCTCATCGACGCCCTCCTGTAGGCGGAACCGGAAGTCCTGGACTTAAACCGGGCGGCAGAGGCTCGACTCGACGCGGAGCGCTCGGATGCCGCTGCCATCGAGGCCCTCCTACAGGCGGAACCGGACGTCGTCGACTTGAACCGGGCTGTGCTCTCGTCCGTGCAGAACACCCGCACGCTCCGCTTGAACGAGTAACTGGTGGCCGAGGACAACCACGGTGCGGAGACACACGTCGGCAGCGACGGCTAGTTCGCGCCGGCAGCCAAAGACGACGAGGCTGTCTCCTTCCACGAGCTGTGGTAGTTTTTCTTTATGTTGTTGTTTTTATTATTATGGATCTTCTGCTATGTAAAAACATACTATTTTTTAGAGTCTACCATTTCAGGCAGTTGGATGAATATCCTACGTCTCCTAACCCTTCTTTCCTTCTTCCTCACCTCTTCTTCTTCCCCAACAGACCACCGCACGGGCCGTACGGATACTCCGGTTGGATAAACATACTCTATGAACGAAAATTATGTGTCAGCGATAGGATGGCTGAGTTTGGTTTGTTCACATGCGACATCACGTGTCAGTGAGGGTGCGTTCCCTTGGTTGGGTTTGCGGCGTGCAGGAGCGAAGTGTGAGGGTGTGGTGCGACCACGACAGCCGTGCGCAAGTGTACCTCCTTCTCATTTTGAAAACTTTAGGCAAGCTTTGCAAAAATGTGTGGCGAAGTTTGGCAATGCAAGGCCTAGACCCAAACAGGATAAATACGTACTACCTCTATCCGGGTTTATTGGTCCCCATTGTATTTCGTGCCAAATTTTGACCATAGATTAAACTAAGAAAATGTTCACGCATGTCACCAAACATTATATTTTTCAAAACTATGTTCAAATACGAATCCAATGAGATAATTTTTCTTGACATGCATTAACATTTTGTTAGTTAAATCTTTAGTCAAAATTTGGCACAAACTATAAAAGGGACCTATAAACCAGGACGGAGGTAGTACGTACTAGGAGTACTAGTGTTAAAAAGAAAGGCGGGGTTTTCCTTCGATACAAATCCTCGTTTCACGTGTCAATTAATGCGTTTTTTTTCTCGAAATACCAAAGAGCTAACCATCTCACTCCTCATCGCTTGATCAATGCAGCGCCATGCAAACGAACCTTCTCACTTCCGCATGCATGCAGGGGATATTAATGTCCTAGGTTGCTAACCCCATCAATTTTGCCTCGATTAGTGTTAGTGGCCCTTTGCAAATTGTAATTTTGATATACTGGCCTTGTGTACAAAAAATGGAGGTAGTAACTATATTTGAATTCCTTGCCCATTGCGGTGACGTCGATGACTTTTTTTTGTGGTTTGGCAAAGTGCTTTCGACGGAGAACACCATTGAGGGAGACCACGGTAAGTCATTTGCAAGTGCCGCCTGCAAGCCGAGACAACCGCCTTATTTGCATACAGGAAGTCCTTTACTAGTACTACTACTAGGAGTACTAGTGCGGTGAGATGGTTTCTCGAAGAAGATAATGGAGAAGCGGAGTCAGCGAAGAGTGAAATGATAGTTGCTTCGTCCGTGCTTTGTGATTTGACGCCTCAATGCTATGAGATTTGTGATAGAAGTGACAGGGGAGTAGACTCTGTGCTCTATACTGTACTACTCCTACATGCGTCCAAGCATGGGAGAGAGAGGAGAGACGTTGCATTTTTCTATTCCTTCAATCAATCAATCAGGGAGCTTCGGTTCCATCTTTTTGGCTTTGGCAACGCCGTCCATAATGGTTCCCACGATGCCAAAAGCTATTTTCACATTTGGCTACACATTGTGGATGCCCTTAACCTTACCACTTGGTTTTGCTCCTGTGTGCTATCTATACAAATCTCAATTATATTGATCTAAAAAATTATACAATCAAAGATTAGTATATGGAGGTGATTTTGCCGCGCGGATGGCGGGGGAGGTTTCTTATTTTCGGAGGACGTTGTCCTGGCGGTTTGCTAACATGCGGTCCCACGTGTTAGTGCTTTACCAAGCTGATCCGCGTTCCACATGAGGCAGAACAACGGCAGAAACAACACGTGGTTAAGTTGAAGAAGATGAGGGAGAAGCGACCAAGCTGATCCGTGTCCCACATGAGGCAGAACAACGGCAGAAGAAACACGTGGTTAAGTTGAAGAAGATGAGGGAGAAGCGGATTCAGCAACGAGTGAAATGATGGTTGCTTCGTCCCTCCAACTTCTTTTTTAGCATTATTACTTCGTCCCTCCAACTTAAGCTGCGGAAAGGTGCAGCTTTGTGATTTGACGCCTCATTGCTCATTACTACGCCGGGCGCCATGACCGGGGTGCTTCACCCTGCTGCTCTGCCTTGTATTCGGTATGGCACGTGGACCGGTAGCTTGATGTCCCACATGTCGGTGAAAAGGGACTAGAAGATTTATGAAAGCGGCTGCCCAATCGTTATTTACAGAGGAGTAGAACACGACGGCCCAAAGCTGAACTGTCACATGTCTTGTATAGTACTATAGTTTTGCTGTTTCATACGATCCATCGATACAAACCCGATTAAACAGGAAAGGCGGGATTTTTCCCGCGGTAGATGATACTGGCCATACATTTCAAAGGCGATTTTAATGTATGCAAACTAAATAATTATAAGTAACAATATGATATCTAGTAAAACTAAAAACACATATGATTTATTGTGTTAGAGTGTAGTAGTAGTGCTGTATTGCATAGTTGTTACATGTAACATGCGAGAACGTGTAGAGATGTAGTTTTGGAGGGCCTACAGAGAGAAAAGCGTAGTACAGTCACCGAACTTCAGAATAAGCTGATTACGGTCACAATATACGTTTTGTGGTGATTATCCGGTCACTTGCTCACAGTTCAACATCGGATTGCACTCTGTTGACCGGCCAAATAGTCTGCGTGGCGCCATGTTGACTAGTTAAATTAACCACGTTCCTTGTGGGTCCCACTTGTCAGTTCGCATAGGGAAAAGGTCAGATAAACACAAATTTACGCAGGCGCGACAAGGCTCCAACCCGTGCTCGGGAATCACCTGGTTGTGTGTGTCTGTCAGGGCCTGATGTGTGCGCATGCACGTGTAGGTTGAGCACTTGAGCGTGAATGTGTGTGTTGGTCGTGTGGTGTACTGGTGTGTGCATGCATGCGTGCGTGTGTGCGTGTGAGTGTTGCGTGCATGCGTGGCTGCGTATGTACGTGTGAGTGTTGCGTGCGTGCGTGGGTGCATGTGTTTGTGTGAGTGTTGCATGGATGGAGTTCGTGTCCATGCGTGCGTGTGTGTATAATCACCACACCAGCTCCTGTGTGTTAAAACAGACGCCTCAGCATACCAATACAAGGCCACCTTGTCCGATGTGCCCGCGGTCATGACTTCGCACCACCGTCAAAATATTTTTTGTCGTTTCTTTTCATTCTTACTAGCAAGATGCCCGTGCGTTGCATGTAACATCAAGATGCATTTGTATGACTTGTTTATCTTGTCAGAGAAAAGGATGAACGAGGGAGGGCCTTATTTGCAAATGTGGAGAGGTGTGTGGGTACCTTTTGCAAAACTGCCATAGTTTCTTTCCTATCCGTCAGATATAAATCGGACGGCCTATATTGCAGGATGGCAGGCACACCATCATCACCAACTCTGTTTTTTATAAGAGTGTATTTTATGTATTTTATAATAGTGTAGATGTAGAGTAGATACAAGTCGACAGGTTGGCACGATGTTAGTGAGATAATGTGATTCAACACTAGATTAGGTGCCACGTGGAGCGTTCAACTGGTCAACTAGTCATGTCATGAGAAAATACAAAGTTGTACGGTGAGCCCGTGACTGTATAATAACCACTAAACGTAAACGGTGACCGTAATGAGTGGATTATGAAGTCCAATGTATGTATCGTGCTTTCACTTCAAATACAATTATCGTCATTGCATATATCGCGAGAGGAAGATGAAACACGCGTGAATTTTCTAGGGGCTTACTTTTAGAGGACATGGAGATCGTTTTGTGTGCATACGTGAAAGGGGCGTACAGGGGGGTATGCGATGGAGAGAGAGATGCTCTTCGTTTCTCTTTATTATGACTAACTTTGTATATAGTATAAAAATATACAAATTCACGGTCTTGGAATAAATATCATTGTGGGCACAATGCAATGCAAATTAGCGTTCGTACTCCTCCATATAACTTTGTAATGTTGTATATATGTAGAAACTCTAAAATAGTTTTTTGGCCACACTTTGTTGAAAAGGAATGTTGTATGCGAAATAAACGTGAAGAGAGGGCTTTTTAGATCAATGGGGTACGTGATGTAACATGTGTGAATGTGTAGTTGATGCATTTGGCGGGGCCTAGAGAGGTATGTGTGTGTATTACGATTCGAGAGAGGCATGGATAGAGGGACCGACGGGGGAGATAGTACGAGAAATGAGGATGGTCTAGAGAGAGAGACGAATATGACGTCACGACAAGAGATTCTATTCCCTTGAGTGTGTATATGCAAGGGGAGGGAATAGAGGCACCAGGAGAATTTTTACGTGTGTGTGGTGTTTGTGTTGGTATGTGTGGGTGTGAGAAGATAATGAGACGTGGGGGCAGAGGGTGTGTCACCGCGTGAGGTCCGTGGGTCGAGGTGAGGCCCTTTGTTCGGTTCCGTCCTGCGCCACATTGGTCGGCCCATGACACATTTAGGAAGACCCATGGATGACTAGTCGTACAAGACAAAGATAGCACAATTGTGAAGGACTCTGTGTCCATCGACAAAGCCGGCTAGGATTTGTAACCCTAGGTTCTCGGACTAAGGTAACCCCTCTATCTCCGATATTACTATTCATCCAACCTAACTTTAAGGGGCATCCTACAGAATGCTCTACTGGAATCATACTCACGATTAGGAAGAGAGGTGTGAGATAATGCGTGAGAGACAGGCGTAAAGATAATGTGCGTACATGAGACACGTGAGGCAGGTCCATGTATATAGAAAGGGTTGATGAGGATTGTGCGTGTGTATGTTTGCGAGAGGAAGAGTGCTTGTGATAAAGGTTAGTGAAAACAGTTGTAAATGGTTACGAGAGGGAGGGAGGGTTATATCTAGAGAATGTGTGCGAGAAAGATACCTCGGGAGAGAGTGTGTGAGCATGTGTGAGAGACCACCGATGGAGAGTGAAACTACACATAAAAGACTGCTCTACACATTGATTAAAGATATAAATTGTATCCAAATATTAGGATGGGATCATGATATTTGCAATTCGCGTAAGGAGCGGTCATTGATCCATCAGACATCTAGATTCTATCGAATTTGAGCATGTCTATGTTATTATTCGACACAATTGATCCACATAGTTAGTATTTTGAACTCCAGACAATGCATCGCTTTAGCAATCGAATATAAACGTGAGTATAGTTCATGTTGTGTGTGTAAAGCACATTATACATCCGAAAGTTACACAATGGACATTTATAAATAGCTACCTATGAACTAGTATACATTTGACTTCAACCTAAGGTGGTTTAAAAAAATCGAATTCAACATGAATTCCATTCAATTATTTGAATTTGATATCATGGCATTTGTAAACCATACCTAAACTATGGGGGTACCAATCTTTGCTCTGATTTTGTACATAATAGCATATGTAGTCGTGTACAAAATAGATTCAAATTTAGCTCCTCCATTCCAAAAGAATCGTATTTATAGGATTTTCAAGTGTCAAAATTCAAAAGGAAGCGGATAATTTAATGAGGTTTTCAAACATACAAGGTCAAATATAACGTTGTCTATTTAGGTCAATCCTCATAGTTCAAGACTACTCTAAACGTGAATGCTTGTGTTTCAAAATTTCGAACGAACCGCCAAAAGAGCCTCTACTCGCCCGAAACCGCGTGAGACCAGTGGTTGGTAGTACAAGGAAATTACTTTTCTAATAACTCCGACCTGTGAAACCTACCGGCCCGACGCCAAAGGTCTAAACCGGGGTAGGTTTGTAGCTTCACCTAGACGCCACGCAACCGCCTCCGAAAAACATTCATACACAATGGCCGCCTAAGCACACATGCGCGCGGCCGAAATCGCTCCCGCCCACTATTTTGGGACACGTGGGATTACCATCCTACCCCCGACCCGCAGTAGGTCCGAAATTTAAAAGGGGGGAAAAGTTTGTACTTCCCCAAAATTTCAAACAAGCGCGTCCCATATTCTGTTCAAAAAAGCCAAAAACAAGCGCGTCCCAGACCGAAACATGGTTCCCCCACCACCCGTCCAATTCCCCATTCGTACTCCGTGGGCTACGCCGTCCTTTGCCGCCTCGGATCTGCTTCCCCTCCGCCGACATACAGCCACGGCAACACAGTCAACAATTTGGCCATGGGTTCGTCCAAGCCTGCACCCACCAGAACATCCGTTTCCCCGGTAAAAACAAGAAGACCGGCGCGACATGTGGAGGTGACCACACCGACAACCGAAGAAGGTACTCCTCTTCCCTTATTCGTGCAAATCTTACGTCTCTGCTTGCACGGTATTCATCCCACAGAAGACACTAGTTGACCACTTCTTCTTGATACTAGATGTTCCTAGTAACTCGCGATGCACAAGGTTTCTCCTCATATACTATTTCACCTTAGCTAGAGGTCCGTCGCCCCCCTGAATTTTAATTTCTGGCCAGTTGATTCCCAATTAACGGAAGCATTCCCCGGCGTAACAGGCGCTAGTACGACTATTACGCTGGGGAAGCAGCGCCTTGGTGTTTATCTTAGGGCCGTCTGCGGCCTAGAGCTACTGGCGCCCGATCTGGAGGTCGGCCGGGATTAAAGGGATGGCTTGGGGCGCTGCCAAGCACGGCGGTGGTGTGAGGTCGGTTGGAGGGCGGGGCGGCGGAGGCACGGGTCTGGGCCGGTGGTCGCTGGCGGTTCATGAAAGATCGTCAACAGTGACTGACGGGTGGTAGACGAAGGCCATCTGCCCGTTCCTTATAGATCGGACGGTTCATTAAAAAAATCGACTGACCTATTTATTTTCAGTCGACTGTTATCTTAGATATTACCACATGTGGTGATGTGCTGGAGGAGTACCTGCATTTCCTATGCTCATATATTACAAAATCATACGGAGTAGAATCTAATTTTGTTTGCCATGCAATGTTGTAGAGCTATCATACGTCTCCTGTCAATTATTTTTAAGCCACCTGCTATCTGCTACTTTTACAGTGCACTAGTTCTGCACACACTTCACCCATACTCTAACTATTGTGTTTTTATGCAAGGGTATTTCAGACACTCCTACCGAAAGAGAAGCAGCAAAGAAAAGAGAGAAGTCGCTCCATCTTGGTATACGGGTAGGCAAGACACGTTACAACGCTATAAAGGGTGTAGTGTCGTGACGAGAGACGGTAAACGTAGCTCTGTAGTTGATGACCTCGCTGCAATGAACTACCATCCCAGGTGCTTGCTTTAACTTCGCGGTGTCATATGTGGTTGCATGTTGGTGTCTAGCTTGTATTCGAAAGGCCGAAGTCGGTCTTTATTAAGATAAGGAAAGATATTTTTTACATGAACCACCATCCCGTGAGCACTAGAAGACAAATAGCTAGTCAGGGCACTGGCCGAGCCAGTGACAAGCCCAGCAAAGACAGACATCACCTGGAAGCCAACTAAAAAGACGCAATGGTGGCGAAGCAGCCCGCCTCGCACCAGGCTCTCAGGTCCTAGATGATCATGTTCACCACTCCAGTCGGATGTCTATCTTGTATTGCTTCCAATTTGGTTAAATTGCATCTGCTTAGCTTACACATTATACCTTTGAATATGACATGCCTTTCTGTTTTTGGTACATAGTAGTACATCTGTGTATTAACCATGTTCTTACATCAAACTAATGTTCTTGTGGATCCCTCATCAATCACTTATGACGAGGCAGACAGGCAAGGGGACTACTCCTCATTTAAAGAATGCAGCGTCAGCCTCCCGACATGATTCTCAAGAAACAGAAATGCTAGATGAAGATATGAACGTAGCTCTGTAGTTGATTACATCATTTCTCCTACACTAGAATTGCAGGTGCTTTCTCTAACTTGGCAGCGTGATATGTGGTTGCATGTTGCATATGGTGTCTAGATTGTAATTCTTCCAATCTGGTTAAACTGCATGTGCTAGTCTGCTTAGCTTATACTCCTGTAAATGTGACATTATACCTGTTAATGTGACATGCCTTCCTGTATTTAGTACATAGTACATTTGTCTATTAAGCATGTCCTTACATAAAACTATTGTTTTTTTCGTATCCCGCATAAATCAATATGACGAGACACCTTTAGTGTATGTAGTGCGATATTAGTTGCATCTTTCATATGATTTATAGCATGCGCTGCTTCTAATTTGTTGAAATTCCATTTATGATGGGACGCTTTTAACTTGGTAGTCATATTGGTTGCATCTTTCATGTGGTGTCTAGCTTGCATTGCTTCTTATTTGCTGGAATGGTTTACGCTTAGTTTACACAAATAGTTGTGAACATGCCATGCCGCCCTGTTTCGTACATATTCCATCCTGGTATCATGTGTTTGCCATACATCAAAGTAGTGATTGTCGTTACCATGCATGAATGAGTTACGAAGAGAGAATTTTATTGCTTTTTCTTGTCGGTTTTACTTGACAATTCAAAATCAATAAAGCGGAAGGAAGTTAGCAAGGCAGCGGATAAAGGGGCTCCTTCCAAACGGAGGGCCTCTACAGTTTCTACTCCTCCACACCCCCAAGATGATTTCCAGGACAACACATGCATAGACACTTAACAAAGCTGTGTTTATGATGAGCACATCTCCCCGAGTGCTGCATCACTGGTGCTCCCTCTAACTTGGTAATGTTATATGTAGTTGCATGTTATGTGTGATGTCTAGCTTGTATTGCTTCTAATTTTGTTGAATTGCATCTGCTTACTTTACACATTATACTTGAATAAGACACGTGTTCCTGTTTCTAGAACATACAATATCTGTCTATCACACCATGTTCTTACATCAAATTACTACTGTTGTGTAACCTGCAACAATCACTTATCATAAGACACGTTTGACTTCGGAGTGTGATATAGGTACATCTCACATTCTTTTCTAGCTTGTACTACTAATTTGTTAAAATGGCACTTATGACGAGACAGTTTTAACTTGGTAGAGTGATATTATTTGCATCTTTCATATGGTGTCTAGCTTTCATTGCTTCTAATTTGTTTAAATGCCTTCTCCTTAGTTTACACATCATAAGTTGTGAATATGCAATGGCACTAATGACGAGAGACCTCTAACATGGTAGTGTGATGTTGTTTGCATATTGCATATGATTTATTTCTTGTCTTGCTTCACATTTGTTTAAACGCCATTTATCTTTGAGACACTTTATTAACTTGGCAGAGCGATATTTGTAGCATCTTACATATGGTGTCTACCTTCCATTGCATTGCTTCTAATTTGGTGAAATGTCTTCTTCTTAGTTTAGACATCATAGTTCTGGTTATCTCTTCCGTCCCGTTTTTCATACATATTACATCCTCCTGTCATGTGGTTGTCTAACATCAAAGTTTTATTCGTCTGCATCACGCATCAATTTGTTCTGAAGAACTAAATTTTATTCGTTTTTCTTGTCGGCTTGACTTAATATGGCACAGAGAAAGAGGAAGAAACAGAGAATGGCAGGGAATGAGAAGCGGATGAATCTTGCAGATTCTGCCGGTACTGATGGTGCAATAGAAGGTGAAAGTCCAGAGGAAAATTCTACAAACACGGCATCCCATGCTACACGAACTGCAAAAAAAGCCAAACAGAAACAAATAGCTACCACCGAACAAGCAGAGACGGCCCTAGTTCTTGCAACACTTACCATAGTACTACCAGCTGCACGACATACTCGTGCGTCAACTGAGCTAGCAGCACGTTCCCAAGCTCCCTTGCCACCTGACACTACTTTCCAAGCACTCTTGACACAAGACGAGTTGGCAATATCAGATGAACCTTGTGAGCTTCAACAGCAAGAAGGTAGTTCTTTGGAGTCAAGTTCTGATTGCATGCTTCTTTATATGTAGTCTCACAGTTTGATGTACACTAACACTTCCTATGTTTGTTGTTGGACTAGCACCTAGGCGCAAGAGGAAACAAACATCAGGGATAATGCTTGATAGGTTAACTAAATCTAGAGGAGGAAGAATGGAGATACGTTTTGAGGTAGGTTTAAAAAGGCCACGTGATGCTACAGAGCCAGCCAAGTTAGTATCAGAGGCAGCGGTTGCCGTTTGGTGTCATGTACGTATCCTCCCAACATGGATTTAGTACAGGAATGACAAAGACAAAACCCAGTTCAACACCTTCCTTGACCATTTATCTGTAAGTATGGTTATGTATGGAAACTAGTAATATCGTCTTGCTCTGTCCCATACTTTCTAGGTTGCTGATAATGAGACTCCCATAATTTTCAACAGATGAGGTTCAAGTTGGATAGCCAAGATGATGCAACCAGACAAGCTTGCACCCATGTTTTCAAGTCTGCTCTGCGACAGTATCGGTATAACTTGAGGAAAACTCACTTTGAAGGCAAGGCTAACAGTGAACTTTCGCAAACATCTCAAGTGGAAAATATATCGGATGAAGACTGGAGGGCCTTGTTAAACACCGGTCCGATCCAAGTATCGGTACACTATATATATGTGATCAGATCACATGTTGAAGTCCTATTGACGCATGTGCCACACAAATCTATCTTCTTGTAGGTGAACTGTTCAAAGAATAAGGCCAACCGTACGAAAGTGAAATTCCAACAGACGACAGGATCTCGTAGCTATATTGCACACTGCGAGGCTCTTGTAATCAGCTATTGTTTCACTCTTTTCGCTGTACCATATTATCAGATCTATATTGACTTGTTCAAAATGCAGAGGAAAGCCCGCAAGGACCAAAAAGTACCTGAACCAAATGCTGTGGAAATCTTCAAGGACTGTCACACCAGCAAGAAGAAGGGCATGACTACACCAGTCAAAGCCGCTGTTGTAAGTCCTTAATCCTCGTGCCTTTTAACTACTACTTACTCTGACTTGTGCCTTGAACTGCATGGTTTGCAGCCAATGTCTGTTACTCTTTTCAATTTTGTACAAAATTGTCTTAGCGTATCATTGCACCTTACAAGGTTTAAAAGGGAGGAGTGATGTTCCTTTGATCTTGACCCGTAATCTAGTTCCGTGCTGGACTTGCCCACACAACATTACAATTGCCTGTTTGTCTGTTCTTAGTTGTTTTGTGATATGAATGATGCCATACTATACTTACCGTATTATAAACTTCGTCTCTTTATCCTTAGCCCTCAATACTATGTGAAGAAATAGATAATACATTAGCGATGGTACATGGTCATATGTTTGGAACCTGGTTTTATTATGTACTTTGCAATAAAATACAACTAATATTTTACATGGGTTCACCGTAATAAGTTACGTATATAGATCAAAGCTATTTTGTTTGGTTTTGCTGCCTCCTTAATATCTTACATTATGGTACTACTAATGTAAAACCTCAACTTTTCAGCGAGCTATGGAAAAAATGGTGGAACCGCCACCTTACGAAGGTGGCGAGGCAACTATAACCGCAATGTCGACTCTTGCTGCGGTGGGTGATGCACAATCCACTAACGATTGCCAAAAAGCACGTTCTGCGTAATCTTGGGTTGGTTGTTAAGGCAATATCGTCCAAACTGCCTCATGATCAAGATATGCAAGCTCAAAGCAATGTTGTATCGGCACTCCAGACACAAGTCCATTCCCTAACAGAGGCCCTTTGTGAAACAAGGAGAAACATTGCTCAATGTCGTCAAGATATGCATGGTTTTGAAACCAGACTATCAGACATTTGCTATGTTGTTCAGGAGCCTAGGGGAAATGAAGGCGAGGGTTATGGTGTTCCATCGGACAATACAACATGAAAACGTAACAGTCAGGTCAAATGAACCGAGCTTCTGAACTTCTGGTGGTGCATTTATCTGCTAGACTGTTAAGTTTTATGCCAACCTTCCTTTTGTTATATTGTTGTAATTTGTTTTGGTGCGATACAAAATTTATTCTTAACGTGCATCCACCGGCCGAAGAAAACAGCAAGCCATTTTTGTATAGTGTAGGGTGTTCCCTATATTTGCACTGGTGGCGATCTTTGATGCCGAGTGGATGTAATCTGTGCACTTGCCTTAATAGCCTAGCGTTAGTTTGGGCCTTATTTATTTCCTAGTCTTCTTTTACCCTAGTTTGCTAGTGGCCGCAACTACCCATGGGCCTTATACGGGCCGTAGGATCCATGGGTCTCCTACGGGCCGTCGATAAATGGGTCTGTAATCAGTGGGCCTCGGGCCGTTGATAAATGGGCCTAGGGCCGTCGGATAAATGGGTCCACATGGGCCGTAATCGGGCGTAATTGGTATCGGCCCAGCACGGCAACGGGCCGTTAACAGGCCTAGGACTGCAAAAGCTTAATTCTATCATAGGCATAACGGGTCGTTAATGGGCCAGAATATAGGACGGGCTGGCCAGAAACGGGCCGACTCTTGCCATGGGCCGAATTTGGCCCATTAGGGTAACGAGCGATGTGTCGACTCTTGCCATGGGCCGAATTTGGCCCATTTGGGGAACATGCCAGTAAGGGCCGACTCTTGTCATGGGACGAATTTGGCCCATTAGGGGAATAGGCCAGTAAGGGGTCGGAAGTAATCGAGGGCCGAAAAGGAGCCCAAGAACGTATGGGCCGTCAATAGGCCGAAAGCTAACACGGGCTGGAAACGGCCCATGTAAATCATGGGCCGTTAACGGGTACAAAGAAAATTACTGTTCATTATGG
Organism: Aegilops bicornis; assembly: GCA_021605145.1. NCBI lineage: Eukaryota > Viridiplantae > Streptophyta > Magnoliopsida > Poales > Poaceae > Aegilops > Aegilops bicornis. The sequence goes on from CM038674.1 coordinate 44,269,972, forward strand.
GCTAGAGTCACCGTGGGCCTGTAAAGGGCCGAAAGATACGATGGCCTCATATGGGCCGAACGACGTCGTGGGCCATACATGGGCCGAAAGTGAAATGGGCTGGTGTTATATTTGACGGGCCACATGACGTTGTTGGGCCGATTTCCTTTAGTGCCTAACGGGCCGTAAAATGGGCTATTTGCGAAGAGACCGTTAACAGGCTTTTCATGGGCCAGCCCGTTAACTTTTGACCAAGTCAAACGGGCTGGCTTTGTAAGCTAAATGGGCCAGTGGTGGGCCGTGGCACGTGTCGACATATCATAGGCGCCTATCTGACCCACTGACGAGCTGACACGTGTTTCGTTCGGCCAATAAGAATTTTACACGTGGAAATTTCCCATTGGTCGGGGCTGTTAACGGGTTATCGGATCCAAAACCCGACCCGATAGCTTAACGCGTTCCGTTATGGTGGATGCCACGTGTCGGTCACCCTTGACGAAAGCACTTCTGTGACGCACGATTTATCATCATGGAAGTGGACACTCGTGATGATAATTTTGGTAATGTCATGGAACACTTCTACGACAAAGACGGTATGACTATCTTGATTCTGTCACAAATTTGTCATGGATGTACATGCATGACAAAAAATGCGACCTACTGTGACAAACACGTATCATCACGGAAGTGTATTTTTTGTAGTGGAAGGACCCCTTCCCGTTGCCACGCATCGACCAGATTGTTGACTCCATGGCCGGGTGTGATCTGTTATCATTCCTCGACGCCTACTTGGGCTACCACCAAATCTTCATGACAAGAGAGGATGAAGAAAAGACAACATTCATCAACCCGTGTGGTACGTATTGCTTTTTATGGATGCCTTTCGGGTTGAAGAGTGCTGGCTCGATGTTCGCAAGAGCAGTCCAAATTGGTTTTGAACCTCAGCTCCATAGAAATATGGAGGCATACATGGACGACATAGTGGTCAAAACCAAGGACGGGCCAACTCTTGTGCAAGATCTGGAAGAGACATTTGCCAACCTGCGCAAGATCAACTGTCGGTGTCAAAACCGGCGGATCTCAGGTAGGGGGTCCCAAACTGTGCGTCTAGGCACATGGTAACAGGAGACAAGGGACACGATGTTTTTATCCAGGTTCGGGCGCTCTTGATGGAGGTAAAACCCTACTCCTGCTTGATTAATATTGATGATATGGGTAGTACAAGAGTAGATCTACCACGAGATCAGAGAGGCTAAACCCTAGAAGCTAGCCTATGGTATGATTGTTATTCGTCCTACGGACTAAAACCCTCCGGTTTATATAGACACCAGAGAGGGCTAGGGTTACACAGAGTCGGTTACAATGGGAGGAGATCTACATATCCGTATCGCCAAGCTTGCCTTCCACACCAAGGAAAGTCCCATCCAGACACGGGACGAAGTCTTCAACCTTGTATCTTCATAGTCCGTGAGTCCGCCGAAGGTTATAGTTCGACTATCCGGACACCCCCTAATCCAGGACTCCCTCAGTAGCCCCCGAACCAGGCTTCAATGACGATGAGTCCGGCGCGCAGATTGTCTTCGGCATTGCAAGGCGGGTTCTTCTCCAAATTCCGTGTACCTGTTGAATAGTGTTCGGCTTCTCATGAATATTGCGCTCCTTGGCTCCCATGCCCAATAATGGCCATCTTCCACGTGTCGCATTTAATGCGAAAAGTCAGGGTGTTTTTACATTTACCCCCTAGCTGTGTAAATGAGCTGCCTTTTAAAGAGACGAGGATTTAGATCCAAATCACACCGTCTTCCCTTCGTGAGCATTCATCGGAGCGCATCCGACAGAGAACCATTCCATCATGGCAAGTCGACGCAGCTCCTCCTCTCGCCCTCCCAGCCCTCGGCCTGGATATTGCGAGAGATGCTCCGTCCCGCACAACGAGCTAGTGACGCTCCAAGCCAAGGGGTTTCTCCCCCCAGCCTACATGGTCCCGGTTCGAGCCGGGCTTGCCACCTATAAGGGTGGAGAGCAAGCGGAGAGCGTCCCCAATCCCTCCAAAGGAGAGCGGGTATGCCTTGTCCCTTATTTGATAAGAGGGCTCGGATTTCCAATTCATCCATTTCTCCGGGGGCTCCTGGAGTTCTACGGCCTCCAGCTGCACAACCTTACGCCTGCCTCCAAATTGCATATTGCGGGCTTCGTAACCCTTTGCGAGCTATTTTTGGGCATCGAGGCTCATTTCGCGCTGTGGAAGAAGCTGTTCTGCCTTGTGCCCCGTTCTCAGAAGGGGTCAATATATCAAGTGGGCGGAGCCGAAGTATGGCGCATCGCTGGGACCAGATATCTATCTGGAACCCCAAAGAAGGCGTCCGAAGACTGGCCTTCAGAATGGTTTTATATAGAAGATGTCCCCCTGCCGGATCCTGTTCGGATCGGCCTCCCTGAGTTTGATAATGCTCCCTTGAAGAAGCGCCTGAGCTGGCGTCCACGGAGCCCTCAGAAGGAAAATGACATGGACATTCTTTATCTGATGAGCTGGATAAGGCTGTTAGCTCATTCCGGACTGACCATGATCGAGGTCATGGCCACATGCATTATGCGGGTAGTGCAGCCGCTTCAGTATAGAGGCCACCCCATGTGGGATTTCAACGGGGAGGATGATGCCACCCACTGCGGCCGCAAGGGGCCGGAATCGGTTGCCGCTCTGACGAAGATCTTGTCTGCATTGTACAAGGGAGAAGAGGAGAAATTCCTCCGCGTCAATTCTTAGGGCGGATTTTCTATGTACAAAAGCGGACACTTCTTTTTGCCCATCCGTTCCATATTCCCATAGTCAAGTACCTTATATTGTGATTTCCACGCAGGAATTGTGCCGGGCCGTAAAGGATATAAACGGCCCTCCTCCACAACCCGAGGATCCGGAACGGTTCCTCGATCCGGCCTCCCAAGAGGATCCGGGCATATCCGTGGAGCTGATCGATAGGGTATTTTACCAACTGAGCATCGACAACGCCTTGGTGGCTATTACAGCCGATTATCCTGGACTACTCCCCGCCTCACAAGTAATCGAGACCGAAGTCCTAATACTTCGAAGATGATCCATCCGTGCTTATTTTTTATCACCGTATACCAATGGTGTTTCACAGGGGAGGATCTCGAGGCGGAATGCCGAGCCTGCGGCGACTGGCCAACAAGGGACCACGAGGGCGGGCAGGCTAAAGAGACACGCAGTCCGGGCCGAGGCACCGGCGCAGCATTAAGGTGTGCCGCCTTATTCCAAGGTATTATTCTTACGATGCGTACCAATGCCCGTGCTCTCCTTTTTTAGGAAAAAGAGGGCTCGCCGGACTATATTCGGAGAGATTGCCAATCGCGCCTACACCAGCCAGGCTCCAAAGCCAGGTCCAGAAGCAGAGGCGAACACGAGGCGTGCGTCAGACGCTCCTCCGACGGAGGATGCGGACAGACTGTCCGCCACCAATTCCGAGGTGGAGAGTGCCATGAATCACAGGCGCCACGGACAGTTCTTCATAACGCTTGCTTCTCCCAAGAGGCATTGGGCGCCTTTAATTCAGGAGATGCGTACTGCATGCCGCTCAAAATGGTCTAGCCAGAGCCACGGAGCAGTATGTGAAAGACATACGGGTAAGAAAATTTGATGGTTATATATGTCAGTAGCCCCCGAGACTTGAAACAGTTAGAATAACTGATTTAGGGATCTTTTGTTATGCAGGATCTTACAGAAAAGAATACCCAACTGTCCCAGGAGCTGGAAGAGTGCAAAGCCCAACGTAAGGCCACACTAGCCGCGACCGGGGAGGCCAAGGAGACACCCTCTGGTAATATATGCTTCGAAAGAAAAGTATGTTGTGAAGTGCAGCGTGTGTGCAAATCTGACAATAACATTGCAGATGGCGCCGGAGTAGATCCGACAAGCAACAACTCTTGCGCCGGTTAAAGGCCGGCGAGAGCATGCTTACGAAGGTGAGGCAGGAGAAGAATAATCTCCAAGATGCCAACACCCAGTTGGGCGAGGAACTAAAGGATGTTTGTGCCCAGCTGTCGGACTCCGTGAAGGAGAATCGACGGCTTCGGCGCGACATGTTTAGTAAGTGCTTGAACGAACTTTGAAAAAGAGTTCGGCGAGGATGTCGACTAACAGAGTTATGTCTGTAGGTATGCTCATAGGTCGTCCTGCAGAGAAAATGCCCGGTTCTACGGGTGACCTTCTTCCCGAGCTCTTACAACTGCATGAACGAGTTTGGCAGGTGATGAAGGGCGTCGCCCAGACCTTGTGGTCATCTGTCTCCATGCCCGAAGGCCTTGGAGAGCTTGCAGAGAGGCTTAAGGGAGCGCGGCGGCGCTTCCGATTATGGAAGATATTGGCCTGCCGTCAAGGCGCTAGGGAGGCATAGGCCATGGTGAAGACGCGGTACACGAAGGCTGACCCAAACCACATGGCCGAGGTCGGACCTATGGGGGCTGATGGGAAGGAGATCCCTGTGAGCTTAGTGTACGGCCAAGTAGAGTTGGCCGCCAAATATTTCCAACAGGACTGTAAACTAGACAACCTGTTGGATGGTATTGAAGAGGAATATGCCCAGTCAAATTGACTATGTAATTTAAGATGACATGTAAAATGCCTTCTAGCCGGATTGTAGATTGTTTGTCATGGCGGACCTTTTCGCTTCGACCTCGGGACCCGATAGTCCGGAGTGTGTTGGAATACCCTCTCGGTTATGTAAGAACCGGGGCATGCATGGAGACCAGGCGTAGGGGTCATTAGTGCTTGAGCAGACAAGTGCCCAACTAGTTATGTTATATTACATGGTTAGTAAGAAACATCTTCCCGGGAGAATAGTTCCGTTAGGGGTTCCTTTCCCTGGGAGGCATGCCCTAAAGTGCATGTCCGGACTGCGAAAAAAGCAGAAAAGCATCTGGGGGCAGATAAATAAACAAGTGAGAAATCATCTTTAGTTCACCGACCGAATATTCCCTTAAGAACGCTAGCTTTCGGCTTCACCCAGTCTGAGGTACACATCCGGTTGACCCGAAAGTAACAATCGCAGAGGTGCTCCCTTTACCACCTAGCCGAACAATCGGGAACGTAGGGGTAAGCGCAGGAGCCAGGCAACCCAGCTTGGCCAAAACTTAAGTCATATCGATGCATATAATGGTGAACAAAGGTACACGCGGAAGTGTGACACATGTGTTGGGCATGAAGCCCATATAAATAAGCTTCTGTTAAAGAAGCCCCAGTGTATAATGAGCGCGGATAGCGCGTCGGTTGTAATCTTGAGCAGTGTGAGCAGGCCCCTAAAGGTTGTAAGAGAAAAAAGGGGGGGAGAAGGAGAGAAATATAAGAAAGCTAATGTATAAAAAATAGACAGAGGAAGGAGACGAACACAGAGTCCGGCGCTAGGCGTAGAATCTTCGGAGACGGGCTGTGTTCCATGGGTTTGGCTTGAGTCAGTTGTCCGATGCATCGCACAGACGGTACGCTCCACCAGTCAGGACTTGGTCAATAATAAAGGGACCTTCCCATTTGGGCTTGAGTTTGTCCTTTTACTTGTCCGGCAGGCGTAGAACTAACTCGACAAGATTGTAAGTTTTGGCCCGTACTTCTATGCTTTGGTATCTTCGAGCCTGCTGTTGATAGAATGCAGAACGGGCTTTTGCCACGTCACGCTCCACCTCCAAGGCGTCCAAACTGTCCTGCCGATCGAGTTCGGCTTCTCTTTCTTCATACTTGCGCACGCGAGGTGAGTCATGAATTATGTCGCAGGGCAGAACCGCCTCTGCACCGTATACCATAAAGAATGGTGTTTATCCGGTGGTGCGATTCGGCGTGGTCCGCAGCCCCCAGAGCACGGAGTCGAGCTCCTCTACCCAGTGCGTGTTAGATTCCTTGAGGGACCGCACCAATTTGGGTTTGATGCCGCTCATGATTAGACCATTTGCTCGCTCGACTTGACCGTTAGTTTGTGGGTGATAGACTGAAGCATAGTCGAGCTTGATGCCCATGTTTTTGCACCAGAGTTTGACCTCATCGGCCGTAAAGTTCGTGCCGTTATCAGTGATGATGCTGTGGGGGATGCCGTAACGGTGTACGACCCCGGATATGAAGTCTATCACCGGGTACGGATTCAGCCGTCTTAACAGGCTTGGCTTCTATCCATTTGGTGAATTTATCCACCATGACCAGTAGGTAGTTTTGCTTGTGGGTTCCTCCTTTAAGGGGTCCTACCATGTCAAGCCCCCAGACCGTGAAGGGCCAGGTGGTGGGTATAGTTTGGAGGGTGGTGGGTGGCATATGGCTTTGGTTAGCAAAGAGCTGGCAACCGACGCATCGTTGGACTAAGTCCTGAGCATCTGCCCGGGCCGTCGGCCAATAAAATCCTGTACAGAAGGCCTTGCTTACAAGGGCCCGGGCTGCGGCGTGGTGCCCGCCGAGTCCGGCATGAATTTCAGCCAGAAGATTCCGCCCTTCCTCTTCGGAGATACACCTTTGAAGGACTCCGGTGGTGCTTTTCTTATAAAGCTCTCCCTCATGGACTTTATAGGCTTTAGATCGCCGCACTATGCAGCGTGCCTCATTTTGGTCCTCGGGAAGTTCCTGCCTGGTTAGGTAGGCTAGGAATGGTTCCATCCACGGGGCAATGACTGCCATTATTACGTGGGCTGAAGATGTTACTTCGTTGGCAGAGCCTCCCGTTGTGTCACAATGTTCGGTCTCGGGCAGTGCGGTTGGGTCCGGGCTGTTATTTCCGGACTCCCCTTCCCATAATACGGATGGCTTGAACAGCCTCTCCAAGAAGATATTGGGTGGGAAGGCATCGCGCTTTGCGCCAATGCGTGCCAAGACGTCTGCTGCCTGATTGTTTTCCCGAGCTATATGGTGAAATTCGAGCCCTTCGAACCGAGCTGACATTTTTAGGACGACGTTGTGATAAGCTGCCATTTTCGGATCCTTGGCATCAAAGTCTCCATTTATTTGGGATATCACGAGGTTCGAATCCCCGCGCACCTCTAGGCGTTGAATGCCCATGGAGACTGCCATCCGGAGACCATGTAGAAGGGCCTCGTATTCGGCTGCGTTGTTGGAGTCCGTATACATTACCTAGTGTACATATTGAAATGTATCTCCTATTGGGGACGTCAGAACGACACCAGCCCCTAGACCAGCCAACATTTTGGAGCCGTCGAAGTGCATGATCCAGTTGGAATATGTGCCGTACTCTTTGGGAGTTCGGCGATCCATTCGCCATTTAAGTCGGCAAAAACTCTGACTTAATAGCTCGCCGTGGCTTATAGGTTATGTCGAACGGGAGGAGCTCAATGGCCCATTTTGCAATCCGCCCGTCGCGTCATGATTGTTTATAATATCGTTGAGAGGTACTTGAGGCTACCGTTATTGAACACTCTTGAAAGTAGTGTCGCAGCTTTCGAGATGCCATAAATACTGCCAGACGCTATCTTTTGATAATGCGGGTACCGCATAACTTGCATGGAGTGAAACGATGGGCCAGCGTAGTAAACTGGCTTTTGAAGGAGGAATTTGTGTCCGTCCGTTTCTCGTTCGACGACGAGCACTGCGCTTACAACTTGATGAGTTGTCGCGACGTATAATAGCATTGGTTCGCCCATGTTAGGCGCGGCCAGGACCGGGTTTGTTGCCAATATGGATTTTATTTCTTCGAGTCCAGCCGTGGCGGCATCCGTCCACTCGAAGTGGTCAGTGCGCCGGAGGAGGCGATAAAGAGGTAATGCCTTTTCTCCCAAGCGGGAGATAAAGCAGCTTAGAGCCGCCACGCATCCGGTCAATTTTTGAATTTGCTTGAGGTCCTTCGGGATATCCAATTGTGACAGAGCTCGGATCTTGGCTGGGTTTGCTTCTATTCCTCTACCGGATTCTATGAAGCCCAAGAGCTTTCCGGCTGGTACACTCAAAACGCATTTTTCCGGGTTAAGCTTGATGACATATGTTCGGAGGTTGTCGAATGTGAGCCTCAAGTCGTCTACTAGGGTTTCGACATGCTTGGTTTTGACGACCACGTCATCTACGTATGCTTCCACTGTTTTGCCGATCTGGTTTGCCAAACATGTCTGAATCATGCGCTGATATGTTGTGCCGGCGTTTTTGAGCCCGAAGGGCATTATGTTGAAGCAGAATGGGCCGTATGGGGTGATGAATGTCGTTGCGGCTTGGTCTGGCTCTGCCATCTTAATTTGATGGTAGCCGGAGTATGCGTCGAGGAAACACAATGAATCGTGTCCTGCGGTAGCGTCGATAATTTAATCGATGAGGGGGAGGGGGGAGTGATCCTTTGGGCAAGCCTTGTTGAGGTCCTTGAAATCGACGCATAGGCGCCAGGATTTGTCCTTCTTTGGTAACATCACCAGGTTTGCTAGCCACTCCGGATGTTTTATATCTCTGATGAATCCGGCCTCCAGTAGTTTGGCTATCTCCTCTCCCATGGCTTGTCTCTTAGGTTCGGAGAAACGCCGAAGGGCCTGCTTGACTGGCTTGAATCCTTCTAGGATGTTTAGGCTGTGCTCGGCCAGCCGGCGAGGGATTCCTGGCATGTCTGAAGGGTGCCAGGATAAAATTTCCCAATCTTCGCGTACAAATTCTTGTAATGCGGTGTCTACATCAGGGTTTAATTGCGCCCCGATGGAGGCCGTTTTTGTAGGGTCCGTTGGATGGACTTGGAATTTGACAATTTCGTCTGCCGCTTTAAAGGAGGTGGACTTGGAATTTTACAATTTCGTCTTTTATCGAGTATCATGTCGTCCCTGTTCACCGTGGAGCGCAGCGCAGTCAGTTCCTCGGCCGCTAGGGCTTCGGATAGTGCCTCAAGGGCCAGTGCGACTGTCTTCTTTTTAGCACGGAGTGCTATGTCCGGGTCACTAGCAAGAGTGATGATACCGTTGGGCCCGGGCATTTTGAGATTCATGCACCCGTAATGGGGTATAGCTTGAAAAATTGTGAATGCCTCTCGCCCTAATAGAGCGTGGTATCCGCTGCTGAACGGGGCCACTTGGAACGTGACCTCCTCGGACCTGTAATTATCCGGCGTGCCGAACACCACATCCAGTGTGATTTTTCCTGTACAGCACGCTTCCCGACTGGGGATTATTCCTCTAAAGGTTGTGCTGCTTCGCTCAATGCGGCTCCAGTCTATTTCCATTTTTCGAAGGGTTTCCTCGTAAATGAGGTTCAATCCACTGCCACCGTCCATGAGTACCTTGGTAAGGCGAAAGCCGTCCACTATTGGACTGAGGACCAATGCGGCTGGTGCTCGGGCTGTTCAGAATTTACGTTCATCACTGGCATTAAAGGTAATAGCCGTGTCACTCCATGGGTTTATTGTTGCTACCTGGTAGACTTCGGGAAGGCTGCGGAGTGTTCGTTTCCGCATATTATTTTATGCGAAAGTCACGAACACTGTTAATACCGTACTGGTATCCCTGGGCTGGTGCTCTGTGGATTCTGGAGTTAGAAGCTCTTCGCCACTTCTGGCCACCTGCCGGAGTATCCAACATGCTCTAAGGCTATGAGTTGGTGTGGCACCCTCCGTACTATGAATTTTGTAGGGTCCATTGAGCCATCCCCCCAGTACGGTTCCATGCCCTATAGAGGGTTTTTGCTTTTTGGTGTTTAACCCAGGTGCCTGGCGATAATGCACCCTTTTATTTCGGACTGGAGTTGTACTCAGGGATGGATTGTCCAAAAAATTTATTTCAGTTTTCCAGGCGCTTTCCATCGCATAGTACTTCCGTACTATGGACCCCAAGTCAGCGAAGCGTGTAATTTCACGGCGACTTATGGCGTTGAGGATTCCGTTGTCCGTGCAATTATTGCAGAAGAATGAAATCGCATCCTCCTCGTGGCAGTCGTTTATCCTGGTCATGACCAGGAGGAATCTGGCCCAGTAATGGTGTACTGTTTCTGCGGGATCTTGCTGAATTTTGGATAGATCGCTTATGTTTGGGTGGGCGGGTGGAATTAAATCCGGAACCTCGCCCAATCTGAGACTCAGGGGCCAAGGGGTTTCCGAACTCGGAAGCTTGGTGAGGGAGTCCTGGATTAGGGGGTGTCCGGATGGCCGGACTATGACCTTTGGCCGGACTCCTGGACTATGAAGATACAAGATTGAAGACTTCGTCCCGTGTCCGGATGGGAATTTCCTTGGCATGGAAGGCAATCTTGGCGATACGGATATGTAGTTCTCCTACCATTGAAACCAACTCTGTGTAACCCTAACCCTCTTCGGAAGATGGTGTGATTCGGATCTAGATCCTCATCTCTTATATATGCAGCTCATTTGTGCGGCTAGGGGGTAAATGTAAAAATACCCTGGCTTTTCGCATTCATTCATGTCACAACCCCAGAATTGGTTGTAACTAGTGGCATCTGCATCCATGCATCATGTTTGATTTCAAAGGAAATTGTGAAGTGGGGATGACCAAGCCCTAGCACTAAAGCAATTCAAATAGGTTCAACTAAAAATATTTTTCAGTGAATCCAAATGCCTTTAGAAAATGTTCATCATTTCTGAAAAAAATGCTATAAACCATAACCAGAGTTGCTGCACATTTTTCATGACATATTTGGTCACTGGATTAATTCATAAAGTATTTGCATTTGGGAATTTAAAGTTAATAAATAGTTTAAATGCTCAAATAATCATAAACTAAAATGGTTGCTGTTTGTTATATTCCAAACAGTGGCATTGAGCAGTTTTATGATTTTTGGATCTATCTTAGTATTTTTAGTAAAGCCACAAAGTTACAGAATAATAGAAAACTGAAATAATTAGAAAAGAGAGAGAGAAGAGGCCCTGTGCCACTTACTCGACTGGCCCGGCCCATCCGGCCTGCAAGGCCATCACCTACCTCTGCCAGTAGGCAGAGGAGGGACACCGCGACGCCGCCGCGCTCGCCACGCCACCACCCAGCCTCCCTGCCGTCGCCCACGCCAGCGAGACGCCTCGAAGCGCCTCTGCGGCACCGCCCCGACCCCTGGACACAACTCTCCCCTCCTCTGCTCTCCCCCTGGTCCTCTCCCCCTCATGCCCGAGCGGGTCCGTCGCCGCCGACGCCGTTTACCGCGGCCACAACCACCCCCTCGCTCCCTCTATGCATCCCTGAGCTCCGCCCTGACCCCGTGGAGCTACACACCCGACGCACGCAACCAGAGGAGGCCCCAGTCGACCGGAGCGTCGTCGTCCTCATCTCCGGTGCCCGGAGATCGCCGTCGTCAATTCGCCGTCGCAGAAGCTTCCCCGAGCCCACCGAGATTCTCTCCCGACCCCTTGTGAGCTCCTACGCCTTTTCCCTCTCTCCCCGCAGTCTAACTCGCCCTCTAGCACTAGCGCTGCCGCGCCCGAGAGCTTGCTGCCGCCGTCCATGGCGCCGCCGCGGCCACAGCTGCTGCCACTTGCGTCCGAGCGTTGCCCCGTGCTCAGCACGCTCCCAGGAGCCGGGCGCGCCCACCAGTTCGACCTACCGTGCACCCTAGCGCCGAGCCGGACCTGCCCGAGCTCCGGCCGCCGCGGAAATGCTCGCCGCCGTCAACTCCGGCCATCCCAGCTGCTGCCGCCACCACCACTAGATGCGCGAGTCTTCCAGCTCGCTGTAGCCGCAAACCACGAGCAAAACGGTGCCCTGTAGCGCGAACCCGAGCCCCTCCGCCGCACCTATCGTCGCCGGCGTCGAGCCGCCGGCGAGTTAGCCTCAGTTGACCAGGGAGTTAAACTAAATTAGCTTAACCTAGGTTAGTGCTAATTAAACTAGGTTAGTTTAGTTAGTCACTGACATGCAGGACCCACGCGTCAGGTTTGACCTGGACCGGGTCTGTTGACCTGCTGAGGTTAGCATGACGCAATGCTGACACAGTAATAGGATTTTCTGGATTTAATTTAATTCAGGAAATTTCAGAAAATACCCCAAACTTCTAAAAATCATATAAATTCAACCGTAGCTCCGAATGAGATAAATTATATATGAAAAATGATCAGAAAAATCCAATCTATCCATCTGTATCATTTTCATGCATGTTAGAACAACTTATGACTACTGATTAGGACAACTGAAATGAATGGCATTTAAATAACTACATGTGGAGTTTGAATTTGAACCTAGGGTTCAAACCAACTTCATTTAACCTGCTGCTAGTTGCATTAGCTCAAATCACATCATATTGCCATGTCACATTCATGCATCATATTGTCGCATTGCATTGATTGTGTTCTTCCTTGTTTGCGGTGTTTGTCCCTCTCGCAGAGCTGACGTACCGACGATGAGTTCGATGACACCGATGAAGAACTATATTATCTTCAGAAGTGTCAGGCAAGCAAAACCCCCTTGTTCATTCCGATATAATCCCACTCTCTCGCTCCTGCTCTATTTTACTGCATTAGGACAACAACGACTCATGTGTTACTTGTTGCGGTAGCTGAACCCCTTTATCCTCTGCATGACCCGTCATTCCACAGTAATTAGATGAAACCCACTAGCATGAGTAGGAGTTGTTTGAGCCCTGTTGTGCCTACTCATTCATGCTTGATTGTCATGCCTGCTACTGCTTAGAGTTGAGTCAGGCCTGATTCATCAGGAATGAATTGTAATGGGGTGTGAACATGTCCTACTGTGTGCGAGCTAAGTGTGTGAACACGATTTGGTAAAGGTAGCGGTGAGAGGCCATGTAGGAGTACATGGTGGGTTGTCTCATTGCAGCCGTCCTCAGGAACTGAGTTCTGTGTTTGTGATCCATGAACAGTTACTACCACACATTGGGTTCCGGTAACTCGACCCCTCTCGACTTATTAATCAACTTGATCTCTGTCCAGGAGTTGCAACTAGTTTCTGGTGTTTGTAGGTAGTGTTAGTAGTCTACCAAGTGGCACCCGGTACAGGTGGGCTTGGGACAGACTAGGCACCGTGGCCGGGTATGCCAAGCGCCGCCCGTTTGGTGGGCTTGGAACCCTGTACACATCGTTTGGGGCCGTGAGCGACACCCCGGCCGGATCTCCTTGCGGATGGAACCCGAATAGGCGATAAACCTGGACGAGAGACTTGTGTGGTTAGTCAGGTCGTGGCCAACTCCCTCGCCCGGCTTCCGCTTGAAGGTTGCCGAGGTACATGACGTGTACAGGGCGATAAGTGGCGAGAGCGTGTGTGAAGAAGTACACCCCTGCAGGGTTATCATTATCTATTCGAATAGCCGGATTCCTCGGATATGGAAACTTGGACCCCTTGCATAGTTAATAGACAAGTGAAAGTGGATACTCTAAAAATGCGCAAGATAAGCGTGAGTGCTATGGATGGCGTTCTCGTAGGTAGACGGGAGCGGATCCATAGTGGTGTATTGATATGGTGAATATGTGGACTCGTAGCGCCACCTCAAAAGAGTTACTTGCGATGCGTAGTTTAGGATAGCCACCGAGTCAAAGCTGGCTTGCTGCAGTCGAACTCCACCACCCCCTTTTGAGAATGATGCATATGTAGTTAGTTCTGATGTAAGTCTTGCTGAGTACATTTGTACTCACGTTTGCTTATTTTATGTTTTGCAGAGAGACGTTAGTCTCGCTAGTAGTTCCACGTGGACTGTTGGGGAACGTAGTAATTTCAAAATTTTCCTACGATCACACAGGACCATGGTGATGGCATAGCAACGAGAGGGGAGAGTGTTGTCTACGTACCCTCGTAGACCGTAAGCGGAAGCGATCACAATGTAGAGGAAGTAGTCGTACTTTCTCCTCGCGATCCTGCCGATCCCAGCGCCGTTACTCCGGCACCTCCGAGTCGATGATGACGTAGAGGAAGTAGTCGTACGTTCTCCTCACGATCTAACCGATCACAGCGCAGTTACTCGGCGCCTCCGAAGTTCTTGGCACACGTTCAGCTCGATGGCGCTCCACGGGCTTCGATCCAGCAAAGCTCGGGGAGGGAGTTCCACAAGACGACGGGCGTGGTGACGATCTTGATGTTTCACCGTCGCAGGCTTCGCCTAAGCACCGCTACAATATGACAGAGGTGGAATATGGTGGAGGGGGCACCAGACACGGCTAAGGAACGATCTCAAGGATCAACTTGTGTGTCTATGGGGTGCCCCCTGCCCCGTATATTTAGGAGCAAGGGAGGGTGGAGGCCGGGCGTATGTTTGGCGCGCCAAGGGGAGTCCTACTCCCACCGGGAGTAGGATTCCCCCTTTCCTAGTCCAACTAGGAATCCTTCCATGTTGGGGGAGGAAGGGAGAAGGAAGTGGAGGAGTAGGAAAGGTGGCCGGCCCCCTTTTCCCTAGTCCAATTCGGACTAGAGGGGAGGGGGGGCGCAGCAGCCTTTTCCTCTTCCCACTAAAGCCCATCAAGGCCCATTACTTCTCCCGTAACTACCGGTACTCCGAAAAATACCGAATCACTCGGAACCTTTCCGAACTCGAATATAGTCGTCCAATATATCGATCTTTACGTCTCGACCATTTCGAGACTCCTCGTCATGTCCCCGATCTCATCCGGGACTCCGAACTCCTTCGGTACATCAAAATACATAAACTCATAATAACCGTCATTGAAACCTTAAGCGTCACGGACCCTACGGTTCGAGAACAATGTAGACATGACTGAGACACATCTCCGGTCAATAACCAATAGCGGGACCTGGATGCCCATATTGGTTCCTACATATTCTACGAAGATCTTTATCGGTCAGACCGCATAACAACATACGTTGTTCCTTTTGTCATCGGTATGTTACTTGCCCGAGATTCGATCGTCGGTATCCAATACCTAGTTCAATCTCGTTACTGGTAAGTCTCTTTTACTCGTTCCGTAATACATCATCTCACAACTAACTCATTAGTTGCAATGCTTGCAAGGCTTATGTGATGTGTATTACCGAGAAGGCCCAGAGATACCTCTCCGACAATCGGAGTGACAAAACCTAATCTCGAAATACGCCAACCCAACAAGTACCTTTGGAGACACCTGTAATACTCCTTTATAATCACCCGATTCACGTTGTGACGTTTGGTAGTACCCAAAGTGTTCCTCCGGTAAATGGGAGTTGCATAATCTCATAGTTATAGGAACATGTATAAGTCATGAAGAAAGCAATAGCAACATACTAAGCGATCAAGTGCTAGGCTAACGGAATGGGTCATGTCAATCAGATCATTCTCCTAATGATGTGATCCCGTTAATCAAATGACAACTCATGTCTATGGTTAGGAAACATAACCATCTTCGATTAACGAGCTAGTCAAGTAGAGGCATACTAGTGACACTCTGTTTGTCTATGTATTCACACATGTATTATGTTTCCGGTTAATACAATTCTAGCATGAATAATAAACATTTATCATGAAATAAGGAAATAAATAATAACTTTATTATTGCCTCTAGGGCATATTTCCTTCAGTCTCCCACTTGCACTAGAGTCAATAATCTAGTTCACATCATCATGTGATTCAATACTAATATTCACATCTGTATGTGATTAACACCCACAGTTCACATCGTCATGTGACC
Organism: Aegilops bicornis; assembly: GCA_021605145.1. Classification (NCBI taxonomy): domain Eukaryota; kingdom Viridiplantae; phylum Streptophyta; class Magnoliopsida; order Poales; family Poaceae; genus Aegilops; species Aegilops bicornis. The sequence goes on from CM038674.1 coordinate 44,285,478, forward strand.
AATACCCAAAGGGTTTACTAGAGTCAATAATCTAGTTCACATTGTTATGTGATTAACACCCAACGAGTACTAAGGGATGATCATGTTTTGCTCGTGAGAGAAGCTTAGTCAACGGGTCTGTCACATTCAGAGCCGTATGTATTTTGCAAATATTCTATGTCTACAATGCTCGCGGGGCTACTCTAGCTAATTGCTCCCACTTATAATATGTATCCAGATTGAGACTTAGAGTCATACGGATCAGTGTAAAAAGCCTGCATCGATGTAACTCTTTACTGACGGGCTCTTTTATCACCTCCATAATCGAGAAATATTTCCTTAGTCCTCACTAAGGATGTTCTTGACCAATGTCCAGATCTACTCCTAGATCACTATTGTACTCCTTGCAAAATTCAGAGCAAGGTATACAATAGGTCCGGTACATAGCATAGCATACTTTATAGAACCTATGGTGAGGCATAGGGAATGACTTTCATTCTCTTTTCTATTTTTCTGCTGTGGTCGGGATTTGAGTCTTACTCAATTTCACACCTTTGCAACACATGCAAGAACTTTTCTTTGACTGCTCCATTTTGAACTACTTCAAAATCTTGACAAGGTATGTTCTTATTGAAAAACTCATCAAGCGTCTTGATCTATCTCAATAGATCTTAGAATCACAATTTGTACGCAGCTTCACCGAGGTCATTCTTTGAAAAACTCATTTCAAATACTCATTTATGATTTGCAGAATAATTCTACATTATTTACGATCAACAATATACTGATCAGAAATGTTGTAGTGCTCCCACTCACTTTCTTGTAAATACAGGCTTTTCCACAAGTGCGTATAAAACTATATGCTATGATCAACTTATCAAAGCATGTATTCCAACTCGAGATGCTTGCACCAGTCCATAGATGGATCACCGGAGCTTGCATATTTTGTTAGTTCCTTTAGGATTGAAAAACCTTGATTTGCATCATATACAACTCTTCTTTAATAAATCCATTAAAGAATGTAGTTTTGACATCCATTTGCCAGATTTCATAAAATGTGGCAATTGCTAACATGATTCGGACAGACTTAAGCATCGCTACGGTTGAGAAAATCTCATTGTAGTCAACACCTTGAACTTGTCGAAAACCTTTTTGTGACAAGTCGAGCTTTGTAGATAGTAACACTACTATCGTTGTCCGTCTTCCTCTTGAAGATCCATTTATTTAACATGGCTTGCTGATCATCGAGCAAGTCAATCAAAGTCCATACTTTGTTCTCATACATGGATCCTATCTCAGATTTCATGGCCTCAAGCCATTTCATGGAATCTGGGCTCATCATCGCTTCCTCATAGTTCGTAGGTTCATCATGGTCTAGTAACATGACTTCCGAACATGATTACCGTACCACTCTGGTGCGGATCTTACTCTGGAAGACCTACGAGGTTTGGTAGCAACTTGATCTGAAGTTTCATGATCATCATCATTAACTTCCTCACTAATTGGTGTAGGAATCACTAGAACTGATTTCTATGATGAACTACTTTCCAATAAGGGAGAAGGTACAATTACCTCATCAAGTTTCTACTTTCCTCCCACTCACTTCTTTCGAGAGAAACTTCTTCTCTAGAAAGGATCCACCTTAGCAACGAATAACTTGCCTTCGGATCTGTGATAGAAGGTGTACCCAAGGGTTTGATCTTATCAGGTGAAAACTTTTTCACATAAGTATCACAACTCCAAACTTTTAAGAAATGACAGCTTAGGTTTACTGTTAAACCATAGTTCATACGGTGTCATCTCAACGGATTTAGATGGTGCCCTATTAAACGTGAATGCAGCTGTCTCTAATGCATAACCCCAAAGCGATAGTGGTAAATCGGTAAGATACATCATAGATCGCATCATATCCAATAAAGTGTGGTTACGACGCTCGGACACACCATTATGCTGTGGTGTTCTGGTGGCGTGAGTAGTGAAATTATTTCACATTGTTTTAATCAAGGCCAAACTCAGAACTCAAATATTTTTCCTCTGCGATCATATCGTAGAAACTTTTATTTTCTTGTTACGATGATTCTTCACTTCACTCTGAAATTCTTTGAACTTTTCAAATGTTTCAGACTTGTGTTTCATCAAGTAGATATACCCATATCTGCTCAAATCATCTTGTGAAGGTCAGCAAATAACGATACTTGCCACGAGCATCAACACTTATTGGATCGCATACATCGGTATGTATTATTTCCAATAAGTCAGTAGCTTGTTCCATTGTTCCGAGAACGGAGTTTTAGTCATCTTGCCCAAAAGGCACGGTTCGCAAGCATCAAATGATTCATAATCAAGTGATTCCAAAAATCCATCAACATGGAGTTTCTTCATGCGCTTTACACCAATATGACCTAAACGGCGGTGCCACAAATAAGTTGCACTATCATTATTAACTTTGCATCTTTTGGTTTCAATATTATGAATATGTGTATCACTATGATCGAGATCCAATGAACCGTTTTCATTGGGTGTGTAACCATATAAGGTTTTATTCATGTAAACGGAACAACAATTTATTCTCTTACTTAAATGAATAACCGTATTGCAATAAACATGATCAAATCATATTTATGCTCAACACCAAATAATACTTATTTAGGTTCCACACTAATCCCGAAAGTATAGGGAGTGTGCGATGATGATCATATCAATCTTGGAACTACTTCCAACACTCATCGTCACTTCCCCTTCAACTAGTTTCTATTCATTCTGCAACTCCCGTTTCAATTTACTACTCTTAGCAACTGAACCAGTATCAAATACCGAGGGGTTGCTACGAACACTAGTAAAATACACATCAATAATCTGTATATCAAATATACCTTTGTTCACTTTGCCATCCTTCTTATCCGCCAAATACTTGGGGTAGTTCCGCTTCTAGTGACCAGTTCCATTGCAGCAAAAGCACTTAGTCTCAGGCTTAGGTCCAGACTTGGGCTTCTTCACTCGAGCAGCAACTTGCTTGCCGTTCTTCTTGAAGTTCCCTTCTTCCCTTTGCCCTTTTCCTTGAGACTAGTGGTCTTGTCAATCATCAACACTTGATGCTCTTTCTTGATTTCTACCTTCGTTGATTTCAACATCACGAAGAGCTCGGGAATCGTTTTCGTCATCCCTTGCATACTATAGTTCATCACGAAGTTCTAGTAACTTAGTGATGGTGACTAGAGAATTCTGTCAATCACTGTCTTATCTGGAATATTAACTCCCACTTGATTCAAGCGATTGAAGTACCTGCACAATCTGAGCACATGCTCACTAGTTGAGCGATTCTCCTCCATCTTTTAGCTTTAGAACTTTGTTGGAGACTTCATATCTCTCAACTCGGGTATTTGCTGGAAATATTAACTTCAACTCCTGGAACATCTCATATGGTCCATGACGTTCAAAACGTCTTTGAAATCCCGATTCTAAGCCGTTAAGTATGGTGCACTAAACTATCAAGTAGTCATCATATTGAGCTAGCAAAACGTTCATAACGTCTGCATCTGCTCCTGCAATAGGTCCGTCACCTAGCGGTGCATCAAGGACGTAATTCTTACGTGCAGCAATGAGGATAAACCTCAGATCACGGATCCAATCCGCATCATTGCTATTAACATTTTTCAACACAATTTTCTCTAGGAACATATCAAAATAAACAGGGAAGCAATACCGCGAGCTATTGATCTACAACATAGATATGCTAATACTACCAGGACTAAGTTCATGATAAATTAAAGTTCAATTAATCATATTACTTAAGAACTCCCACTTAGATAGACATCTCTCTAATCCTCTAAGTGATCACGTGATCCAAATCAACTAAACCATGTCCGATCATCACGTGAGATGGAGTAGTTTCAATGGTGAACATCACTATGTTGATCATATCTACTATATGATTCACGCTTTCGACCTTTCGGTCTCCGTGTTCCGAGGTCATATCTTATATGCATAGCTCGTCAAGTATAACCTGAGTATTCCGCGTGTGCAACTGTTTTGCACCCGTTGTATTTGAACGTAGAGCCTATCACACCCGATCATCACGTGGTGTCTCAAAGACGAAGAACTTTCGCAACGGTGCATACTCGGGGAGAACACTTCTTGATAATTAGTGAGAGATCATCTTATAATGCTACCGTCAATCAAGCAAAAATAAGATGCATAAAGGATAAACATCACATGCAATCAATATAAGTGATATGATATGGTCATCATCATCTCGTGCTTGTGATCTCCATCTTCGAAGCACCGTCATGATCACCATCGTCACCGGCGCGACACCTTGATCTCCATCGTAGCATCGTTGTCGTTTCGCCAACTATTGCTTCTACGACTATCGCTACCGCTTAGAGATAAAGTAAAGCAATTACATGGCGTTTGCATTTCATACAATAAAGCGACAACCATATGGCTCCTGCCAGTTGCCGATAACTCGGTTACAAAACATGATCATCTCATACAATAAAATATAGCATCACGTCTTGACCATATCACATCACAACATGCCCTGCAAAAACAAGTTAGACGTCCTCTACTTTGTTGTTGCAAGTTTTACGTGGCTGCTACGGGCTGAGCAAGAACCGTTCTTACCTACGCATCAAAACCACAACGATAGTTTGTCAAATAGACTCCGTTTTAACCTTCTCAAGGACCGGGCGTAGCTACACTCAGTTCAACTAAAGTTGGAGAGACAGTCTTCCGCGAAGCCATCTATGTGCAAAGCACGCCGAGGGAACCGGTCTCGCGTGAAAGCGTCTGGCGTAAGGTTGGTCCGGATCGCCTCGTCCAACAATACCGCTGAACCAAAGTATGACATGCTGGTAGGCAGTATGACTTGTATCGTCCACAACTCACTTGTGTTCTACTCGTGCATATGACATCTACGCATAAAACCTGGCTCTGATGCCACTGTTGGGGAACGTAGTAATTTCAAAATTTTCCTACGATCACACAGGACCATGGTGATGGCATAGCAACGAGAGGGGAGAGTGTTGTCTACGTACCCTCGTAGACCGTAAGCGGAAGCGATCACAATGTAGAGGAAGTAGTCGTACTTTCTCCTCGCGATCCTGCCGATCCCAGCGCCGTTACTCCGGCACCTCCGAGTCGATGATGACGTAGAGGAAGTAGTCAGACGTTCTCCTCACGATCTAACCGATCACAGCGCCCGTTACTCCGGCGCCTCCGAGTTCTTGGCACACGCTCAGCTCGATGGCGCTCCACGGGCTTCGATCCAGCAAAGCTCCGGGGAGGGAGTTCCGTCAAGACGACGGCGTGGTGACGATCTTGATGTTTCACCGTCGCGGGCTTCGCCTAAGCACCGCTACAATATGACAGAGGTGGAATATGGTGGAGGGGGCACCAGACACGGCTAAGGAACGATCTCAAGGATCAACTTGTGTGTCTATGGGGTGCCCCTGCCCCGTGATATAAAGGAGCAAGGGAGGGAGGAGGCCGGCCCTATGTTTGGCGCGCCAAGGGGAGTCCTACTCCCACCGGGAGTAGGATTCCCCTTCCTAGTCCAACTAGGAATCCTTCCATGTAGGGGAGGAAGGGAGAAGGAAGTGGAGGAGTAGGAAAGGTGGCGGCCCCTTTTCCCTAGTCCAATTCGGACTAGAGGGAGGGGGCGCAGCAGCCTTTTTCCTCTTCCCACTAAAGCCCATCAAGGCCCATTACTTCTCCCGTAACTACCCGGTACTCGAAAAATACCCGAATCACTCGGAACCTTTCCGAACTCCGAATATAGTCGTCCAATATATCGATCTTTACGTCTCGACCATTTCGAGACTCCTCGTCATGTCCCCGATCTCATCCGGGACTCCGAACTCCTTCGGTACATCAAAATACATAAACTCATAATAACCGTCATTGAAACCTTAAGCGTGCGGACCCTACGGTTCGAGAACAATGTAGACATGACTGAGACACATCTCCGGTCAATAACCAATAGCGGGACCTGGATGCCCATATTGGTTCCTACATATTCTACGAAGATCTTTATCGGTCAGACCGCATAACAACATACGTTGTTCCTTTTGTCATCGGTATGTTACTTGCCCGAGATTCGATCGTCGGTATCCAATACCTAGTTTAATCTCGTTACCGGCAAGTCTCTTTACTCGTTCCGTAATACATCATCTCACAACTAACTCATTAATTGCAATGCTTGCAAGGCTTATGTGATGTGTATTACCGAGAAGGCCCAGAGATACCTCTCCGACAATCGGAGTGACAAAACCTAATAACGAAAAACGCCAACCCAACAAGTACCATTCGAGACACCTGTAATACTACTGAATAATCACCCAGTTACGTTGTGACGTTTGGTAGTACCCAAAGTGTTCCTCCGGTAAATGGGAGTTGCATAATCTCATAGTTATAGGAACATGTATAAGTCATGAAGAAAGCAATAGCAACATACTAAACGATCAAGTGCTAGGCTAACGGAATGGGTCATGTCAATCAGATCATTCTCCTAATGATGTGATCCCGTTAATCAAATGACAACTCATGTCTATGGTTAGGAAACATAACCATCTTCGATTAACGAGCTAGTCAAGTAGAGGCATACTAGTGACACTGTTTGTCTATGTATTCACACATGTATTATGTTTCCGGTTAATACAATTCTAGCATGAATAATAAACATTTATCATGAAATAAGGAAATAAATAATAACTTTATTATTGCCTCTAGGGCATATTTCCTTCATGGACTTCGACGTTTAGCTTGTTACCTCAGCTACGATCTTGTGCCCTCGGCAGGATCTGGTAGATAGTCAGGCTTCTCAGCCTTTTTCATTTGTAGATGTCTGTACTCAGACATGTTAAGCTTCCGCTTGTGTTTTGACTTGTATGCTCTGAGTGTTGGGTCATGAGACCCATGTTTGTAATATCTCGCTCCTCGGAGCCTAATGAATAAATATTTGAGTCGTAGAGTTATGTTGTGATGCCATGTTGTATTTACACATATTGAGCATATTGTGTGTATGTTTGAAATGCTTGGTATGTGTGGGATCCGACAATCTAGTTGTTTATCCTTGGCAGCCTCTCATATGGGGAAATGTAGTCTAGTGCTTCCTAAGCGATAGTAGTCCGCTACAGCCCGGTTCACCGGAGTCCTGCTAGCCCAGCACTACTGCTCTGGACACTTGACTGGCGGCATGTGTTTCACTTCGTTCCTGTGTCTGTCCCTTCGGGGAAATGTCACGCGGTGACATCCGGAGTCCTGCCTAGCCTGCTACAGCCCGGGTTCCCGGAGTCCTGTTAGCCCAGTGCTACAGCCCGGATTCACACGCTGCTGACCGACATGCTCGATGTGATTCATGTATGCCTGTCCCCATGGGTTAGCGCCGCTTTGGGTTCACGACTAGCCATGTCGGCCCGGGTTCTCTGTCATATGGATGCTAGCGACACTATCATATACGTGAGCCAAAAGGCGCAAACAGTCCCGGGCCATGGTAAGGCGACACCCATGGAATACCGTGCGTGAGGCCGCAAAGTGATATGAGGTGTTACCGGCTAGATCGATGTGACTTGGAATCGGGATCCTGACAATTCAACACGTGGAAGATGGCCACTATTGGGCGTGGAAGCCAAGGAGCGCGATATTTACGAGAAGCCGGACACTATTCAACAGGTACACAGGATTTGGAGAAGAACCCGCCTTGCAATGCCGAAGACAATCTATGCGCCGGACTCGCCGTCATTGAAGCCTGGTTCGGGGGCTACTGAGGGAGTCCTGGATTAGGGGGTGTCCGGATGGCCGGACTATGACCTTTGGCCGGACTCCTGGACTATGAAGATACAAGATGGAAGACTTCGTCCCGTGTCCGGAAGGGACTTTCCTTGGCGTGGAAGGCAAGCTTGGTGATACGCATATGTAGATCTCCTACCGTTGTAACCAACTCTGTGTAACCCTAACCCTCTTCGGTGCCTATATAAACCGGAGGGTTTTAGTCTGTAGGACGAACAACAATCATACCATAGGCTAGCTTCTAGGATTTAGCCTCTCCGATCTCATGGTACATCTACTCTTGTACTACCCATATCATCAATATTAATCAAGCAGGAGTAGGGTTTTACCTCCATCGAGAGGGCCCGAACCTGGGTAAAAACATCGTGTCCGTTGTCTCCTGTTACCATCCGCCTAGACGCACAGTTCGGGACCCCCTACCCGAGATCCGCCGGTTTTGACACCGACATTGGTGCTTTCATTGAGAGTTCCTCCGTGTCGTTGCCATCAGGAAGGATGCCTCATCCCGTCTATAAAGAAGGCACTGTTGCTAAAGAAGCTTCGGATGTCGGCCAAACTCTCCGGCTAGGCAGTTTTTTTATGACCGCCTGTTCGGCTGTCGCGCCGACGATGACTTTTCGGGTCATCGAAAGCAATCTTCACGTTAACTCGGAACTCGCCGAGCAGTTAGATCGAATGGAGATCTCTTCCTTAAACGAGCTCTTGGATCGCATCGCCGCCCTGGGAGTCGCTACAGACTATGATCAGATTGGGCCTAAACCCGATCTGAGAGAGATTAACTCTCCCCAGGTTACCCGCCACATTGCTGTGGTAGAGGAACAATACGGCGACCCTCCTTCTATCTTAAGGACTAGCTACGTCCGGATTCCCAATCCCTCCATGCCGGATTCCCGCGGAGGGGAGGACGTCACTCAAGCCCTGAACCTAAAGTCAGGCAGCGGGCTAGATTCGTTGGACAACATCCAAGAATCCAAGCTTCCAATTTCGGAAGCTCCTTGGCCCTTAAGTGTCAGATCGGGCGAAGTTCCAAATTTAACTCCACCCGCCCACCCAAACATAAGCGACCTATCTCAAATTCGGCAAGAGCCTGCAGAAATAGTACACCATTACTGGGCCAGATTCCTCCTGGTTATGGACAGGATAAAGGACTACCGCGAGGAGGACGCAATCTCATTCTTCTGCAATAACTGCACGGACAACGGGATCCTCAACGCTATAAATCGCAGTGACATTACACGCTTTGCCGACTTGGCGTCCATAGTACGAAAGTACTATGCGATGGAAAGCGCCTGGAAAACCGAAGCAAGATTTTGGGACAATCCGGCCTTGAATACAACCCCAGTCCGAAATAAAAGGGTGCATCATCGCCAGGCACCTGGGTTAAATACCAAAAAGCAAAAACACACTATAGGGCATGGAACCGTACTGGAGGGATGGCTCAATGGACCCTGTAAAATTCATAGTACAGAGGGCGCCACTCCAACTCATAGCCTTAGAGCATGTTGGATACTACGGCAGGTGCCCAAAGTGGTGAAGAGCTTCTAGCTCTAGAGCACCAGCCCAGGGATACCAGTACGGTATTAACAGTCTTTGAGACTTTCGCATCAAATAATACACGGAAATGAACACTCCGTAGCCTTGCCGAAGTCTACCAAGTAGCAACAATATAAACCCATGGAGTGACACGGCTATTACCTTTAATGCCAGTGACGAACCTAAATTCCGAACAGCCCGAGCACCAGCCGCATTGGTCCTCAGTCCGATAGTGGACGGCTTTCGCCTTACCAAGGTACTCATGGACGGCGGCAGCGGATTGAACCTCATTTACGAGGAAACCCTCCGAAAAATGGAAATAGACTGGAGCCGCATTGAGCGAAGCAGCACAACCTTTAGAGGAATAATCCCCAGTCGGGAAGCATGCTATACAAGAAAAATCACACTGGATGTGGTGTTTGGCACGCCGAATAATTACAGGTCCGAGGAGGTCACGTTCCATGTGGCCCCGTTCAGCAGCGGATACCTCGCTCTATTAGGGCGAGAGGCATTCACAATTTTTCAAGCTAGACCCCATTACGGGTACATGAAGCTCAAAATGCCCGGGCCCAACGGAATCAGCACTCTTGCTAGTGACCCGGACATAGCACTCCGCGCCGAAAATAAGACAGCCGCACTGGCCCTTGAGGCACTATCCGAAGCCCTAGCGGCCGAGGAACTCACTGCGCTGCGCTCCATGGTGAATAGGGACGATGAGATACTCGATAAGAGATCCAAGTCCACCTCCTTCAAACTGGCGGACGAAATAGTCAAATTCCAAGTCCATCCAACGGACCCTACAAAAACGGCCTCCATCGGGGCACAATTAAATCCTGATGTAGACACCGCACTAAGATAATTCTTACGCGAAAATTGGGACATTTTTGCCTGGCACCCTTCAGACATGCCAGGAATCCCACACCGGCTGGCCGAGCACAGCCTAAACATCCTCAAAGGATTCAAGCCAGTCAAACAGGCTCTTCGGTGTTTCTCCGAACCCAAGAAACATGCCTTGGGAGAGGAGCTAGCCAAACTATTGGAGGACGGATTCATCAGAGATATAAAACATCCGGACTGGCTAGCAAATCTGGTGATGGTACCAAAGAAGGACAAATCCTGGCGCCTATGCGTCGATTTCAAGGACCTCAACAAGGCTTGCCCAAAGGATGCCTTCCCGCTCCCACGCATCGATCAAATTATCGATGCTACCGCATGACACGATTCATTGTGCTTCCTCGACGCATACTTCGGCTACCACCAAATTAAGATGGCAGATCCTGACCAAGCCGCAACGGCATTCATCACTCCAGATGGCCCATTCGCTTCAACACAATGCCCTTCGGCTCAAAAACGCCGGCGCAACATATCGGTAGCATGATTCGTGCATGTCTGGCAAACCAGATCGGCAAAACAGTGGAGGCATACGTAGACGATGTGGTCGTCAAAAGCAAGCATGTCGAAACTCTAGTAGACGACTTGAGGCTCACATTCGATAATCTCCGAACATATGGCATCAAGCTCAACCCGGAAAAGTGCATTTTCGGCGTACCAGCCAAAAAGCTCTTGGGCTTCATTGTATCCGGAAGAGGAATTGAAGCAAACCCAGCCAAGATCCGAGCTCTGTCACAATTGGATATCCCAAAAGACCTCAAACAAATACAAAATTGATCGATGCATGGCGGCTCTAAGCCGCTTTATCTCCCATTTGGGAGAAAAGGCATTACCCTTTATCGCCTCCTCCGACGCATCGAACACTTCGAGTGGGCGGATGCATACGGCCGGACTCGAAGAAATAAAAGCCATATTGGCAACAAACCGGTCCAGGCCGCGCCCAACATGGGCGAACCAATGTTATTATATATCGCGGCAACTCATCAAGTTGTAAGCGCGGTGCTCGTTGTCGAACGAGAGCGGACGGACACAAGTTCCCCTTCAAAACCAGTTTACTACGTGTCCACTGTCCTAACTCCATGCAAGTCACAGTACCCGCACTATCTAAAGATAGCGTACGCGGTGTTTATGGCATCCCGGAAGTTGCGACACTACTTTCAAGAGTGTTCGATAACAGTAGCCTCCGAAGTACCTCTTAACGACATTATAAACAACCGCGACGCGACGGGCCAGATTACCAAATGGGCCATTGAGCTCCTCCCGTTCGACATAACCTATAAGCCACAGCGAGCTATTAAGTCGCAAGTTTTGGCCGACTTCGTCGCCGAATGGTCCGAAGCTGAACTCCCTAAAGAGTACGGCGCATATTCCAACTGGATAATGCACTTCGACGACTCCAAAATGTTGGCTGGCTCGAGTCAAGGCTGCGTCGAGCGTCCCCAACCGGAGATACAGTTCAATACGTACTCCAGATAATGTATACAGACTCCAACAACGTAGCCCAATACGAGGCCCTTCTACATGGTCTCCGGATGGCAGTCTCCATGGGCATTCAACGCCTAGAGGTGCGCGGGGATTCGAACCTCTCGATATCCCAAATAAATGGAGACTTTGATGCCAAGGATCCGAAAATGGCAGCTTATTGCAATGTCGTCCTAAAAATATCAGCTCGGTTTGAGAGGCTCGAATTTCACCATATAGCCCGGGATAACAACCATGCAGCAGACTTGTTGGCTCGCATCGGCGCAAAGTGCGATGCCGGGCCCCCCCCAACATCTTCCTAGAGAGGCTGTTGAAGCCATCTGTACTATGGGAGGGAGAGTCGGGAAATAACAACCTGGACCCAACCACAATGCCCCACACCAAACATTCTGACACAGTTGGCGGTTCTGCCAACAAAATAACACCCTCAGCCCATGTAATAATGGCAGTCATTACACCGTGGACAGAACCATTCCTAGCCTACCTAACCAGGCAGGAACTTCCCGAGGACCAAAATGAGGCCCGATGCATAGTACGGCGATCTAAAGCCTATAAGGTCCATGAGGGAGAGCTTTATAAGAAAATCACAACCAGAGTCCTTCAAAGGTGTGTCTCCGAAGAGGAAGGGCGGAATCTTCTGGCTGAAATTCATGCCGGACTTGGCGGGCACCACGCCGCAGCCCGGGCCCTTGTAGGCAAGGCCTTCCGTACATGATTTTATTGGCCGACGGCCTGGGCAGATGCTCAGGACTTAGTCCAACGGTGCGTCGGATGCCAGCTCTTTGCTAATCAAAGCCACATGCCACCCACCGCCCTCAAAACTATACCCATCACCTGGCCCTTCGCGGTCTGGGGGCTTGACAAGGTTGGACCCCTTAAAGGGGGAACCCACAAGCAAAAATACCTACTGGTCATGGTGGATAAATTCACCAAATGGATAGTGGCCAAGCCTGTTAAGACGGCCGAATCCGGACCGGTGATAAACTTCATATCAGGGGTCGTACACTGTTACGGTGTCCCCCACAACATCATCACTAATAACGGCACGAACTTTACGGCCGACGAGGTCAAACTCCGGTGCAAAAACATGGGCATCAAGCTCGACTACGCTTCAGTCTATCACTGTCAAACTAACGGTCAAGTCGAGCGAGCAAATGGTCTAATTATGAGCAGCATCAAACCCAGATTAGTGCGGTCCCTCAAGGAATCTAACATGCACTGGGTAGAGGAGCTCGACTCCGTACTCTGGGGGCTGCGGACCACTCCGAACCGCACAACTGGATTCACACCATTCTTTATGGTATACAGCGCAGAGGCAGTTCTGCCCTGCGACATAATTCATGACTCACCTCGCGTGCGCATGTACGAAGAAAGAGAAGCCGAGCTCGATCGCCAGGACAGTTTGGACGCCTTGGAGGAGGAGCGTGACGTAGCAAAAGCCCGTTCCGCATTCTATCAACAGGAGGCTCGAAGATATCGAAGCAGAGAAGTACGGGCCAAAACTTACAATGTTGGCGAGCTAGTTCTACGCCTGCCGGACAAGAAAAAGGATAAAATCAAGCCCAAATGGGAAGGTCCCTTTATCATCGACCAAGTCTTGACCGGTGGAGCGTACCGTCTGTGAAATGCATCGGATAACCGACTCGAGCCGAACCCATGGAACGCAGGCCGCCTCTGAAGATTCTACGCCTAGCGCCGGATTCTGAGTTCGTCTCCTTCCTCTGTCCATACTTTACACTTTAGTTGTCTTCTATTTTTCTCCTTCTCCATCCTTTTTTTTTCAGCCTTTGAAGGCTCGTTAGCGCATTGTTCACACACACTTGACGCGCTATCCGCGCTCATTGTACCTGGGGGCTTCTTTCACAGAAGCTTATTTATAAGGGCTTCATGCAAAATACATGTGTCACACTTCCGTATGTACCTTTTATTCGCCATTATATGCATCGATATGACTTTAGTTTTGGCCAAGCTGGGTTGCCTGGCTCCTGTGCTTACCCCTACGTTCCCGATAGTTCGGCTAGGTGGTAAAGGGAGCACCTCTGCGATTGTTACTGCCGGGTCAGCCGGATGTGTACCTCAGACTGGGTGAAGCCGAAAGCTAGCATTCTTAAGAGAATATCCGGTCGGTGAACTAAAATAAGATATCTTACCTATTTATTTATCTGCCCCCAGATGTTTTTCTGCTTTTTTCGCAGTCCGGACATGCACTTTAGGGCATGCCTCCCAGGGAAAGGAACCCCTAGCAGAACTATTCTCCCTGGAAGATGTTTCTTACTAACCATGTAATATAACATAACAAGTTGGGCACTTGTCTGATAAAGCAATAATGACCCCTACGCCTGGTCTCCACGCATGCCCCGGTTTTTATATAACCGCGAGGGTATTCGGACACACTCCGGACTATTGGGTCCCGAGGTTGAAGCGAAAAGGTCCGGTATGACAAATGATCTACAATCCGGCTAGAAGGCAGTTTACATGTCACCTTAAATTACATAGTCAATTTGACTGATTGTATTCCTCTTCAATGCCATATAACAGGCTGTCTAGTTTACAGTCCTGCTGGGAATACTTTGCGGCCAATTCTACCTGGCCGTACACTAAGCTCACAGGGATCTCCTTCCCATTGGGCCCCACAGGTCCGACCTCGGCCATGTGGTTTGGGTCAGCAACCGTGTGCAGCGTCTTCACCATGGCCCAGCCTCCTGGCGCCTTGAAGGCAAGCCGATACCTTCCATAATCGGAAGCGCCGGCCAAGGCCTCCGGAGCCTCTCTGCAAGCTCCGAAGACCTTCGGCAGGGGAGACAGATGGCCACAAGGCACGGGCGACGCCTTTCATCACCTACCGAACTTCGTTAAATGCAGTTATCTGAGCTTCGGGAAGAAGGTCACCAGTAGAACCGGGCATTTCCTCTGCAGGGGCGGCTCGTGAGCATACCTCTGAGACATAACTCTGTTAGCCGACTTCCTCGCCGAACTCTTTTTCAAAGTTCATTTAAGCACTTACTAAAAATGCCGCGTCGAAGCCGCCGATTCTCCTTAATGGAGTCAGACAGCTGGGCACGAACATCTTTTAGTTCCTCACCCAGCTGGGTGTTGGCATCTTGGAGATTATTTTTCACCTGCCTCACCCTCGTAAGCACGTTCTCGCCGGCCTTTAACCGGCGTAAGAGTTGTTGCTTGTGCGGATCTACCCCGGCGCCATCTGCAATGTTATTGTCAGATTTATACACACGCCGCACTTCACAACATACTTATCTCTTAAGAAAAACGTATGTTACCAGAGGGGGTCTCTTTGGCTTCCCCTGTCGCGGCTTGTGCGGCCTCAAGTTGGGCTTTGCACTCTTCAAGCTCCTGGGATTCTTGGGTATTCTTTTCTGTAAGATCCAGCACAATGAATGATCCTTAAATCATTTATTCTAACTATTTCAAGTCTCGGGGGCTACTGGCATATATAACTGTTAAATTACCTCACTCGTATGTCTTTTACATACTGCTCCGTGGCTCTGGCTAGACCATCTTGAGCGGCAAGGAGGTGTGCATCTCCCGAATTGAAGGCGTTCAATGCTTCTTGGGAGAAACATGTGTCACAAAGAATTGTCCGGCGGCGCCTGTGATTCATGGCACTCTCCACCTCCGAGTTGGTGGCGGACAATCTGTCGGCATCCTCTGTCAGAGGAACATCCGATGCACGCCTCGTGTTCGCCTCCGCTTCTGGGCCTGGCTTTGAAGCCTGGCTGGCGGAGGCTAGATTGGCAACCCCTCGGGATATAGTCCGTCAAGCGCTCTTTTTCCTGAAGAGAGCACGAGCGTTAGTATGCCTTCCGGAATAAAACATGGGAATAAGGTGACACACCATACTGTTGCTCCTGCATTTCAATCCGGACCGCACTTCTTTTTAGCCTACTGGGCCGTGCTGCCCCTTGTTGGCTAGCCGCCGCAGGCTCGGCCTTCCGCCTCAAGCGCTCCCCCAACAAAACACCGTTGGTGTACGGTGATCAAAAATAAGCACGGATGAATCATTCTCAAAGTATTGGGGCTTCGGTCTCAGTTACCTGTGAGGCTGGTAGTATTCCGGGGTAATCGGCCGTAATGGCAACCAAGGCATTATCGATGCTCAGTTGGTGAAATACCGCATCGATCAGCTCCACTGATATGTCCGGATCCTCTTGGGAGGCCGGATCGAGGAACCGTTCCGGATCTTCGGGTTGTGGAGGCAGGCTGTTTATATCCTTTACGGCCTGGCGCAGTTCCTGCGTCGAAATCACAAAATGAGATACTTGACTATGGGAATATGGATCGTATGGGCAAAAAGAAATGTCCGCTTACCCAGCTTGGAGGATTGTTCATAGAAAATCTGTCCTGTGGATTGACGCGAAGAAATTCCTCCTCTTCTCCCTTGTACAATGCGGACAAGGTCTTCATCAGATCGGCGACCGATCCCGGCCCCTTACGGCCATGGCGGGTGGCATCATCCTCCCCGTTGAAATCCCACATGGGGTGGCCTCTATACTGGAGCGGTTGCACCCCCCGCATAATGCATGTGGCCATGACTCCGATCATGGTCAGTCCGGAATAAGCCAACAACCTTATTCGGCTCATCAGGTAAAGGACGTCCCTGTCATTTTCCCTCTGAGGGCTCCGTGGACGCCAGCTTA
Source organism: Aegilops bicornis (assembly GCA_021605145.1). Classification (NCBI taxonomy): domain Eukaryota; kingdom Viridiplantae; phylum Streptophyta; class Magnoliopsida; order Poales; family Poaceae; genus Aegilops; species Aegilops bicornis. Next base: position 44,301,806 of record CM038674.1, read on the forward strand.
GGCGTTTCTTCAAAGGAGCATTACTGAACTCCGGGAGGCCGATCCGAACAGGCTCCGGCAGGGGAACAACTTCTATATAAAACCATTCCGAAGGCCAGACTTCGGACGCCTTCTTCGGGGTTCCGGATAGGTATCCGGTCCCGGCGATGCGCCATAGTTCGGCTCCGCCCACTTGGTATATCGACCCCTCGTCAGAACGGGGTACGAGGCAGAACAATCTCTTCCACAGCGCAAAATGAGCCTCGATGCCCAAAAACAGCTCGCAAAGGGCCACGAAGCCCGCAATATGCAGAATGGAGGCAGGCGTAAGGTTGTGCAACTGGAGGCCATAGAACTCCAGGAGCCCCCGGAGAAACGGATAAATTGGAAACCCGAGCCCTCTTATCAAATAAGGGACAAGGAATACCCGCTCTCCTTGGGAGGGACTGGGGACTCTCTCCGCTTGTTTTCCGCCCTTATAGGTGGTGAGTCCGGCTCGAACCGGAACCATGAAGGCTGGGGGAAGAAATCCCTTGGTTTGGAGTGGGACGAAGCATCTCTCCCAATCTCTAGGCTGAGGACTAGGAGGGCGAGAGGAGGAGCCGCGTCGACTGTCCATGATGGAATGGATTTCTGTCAGATGCGCTCCGATGAAAGCTTGCGAAGGGAAGATGGTGTGATTCGGATCTAGATCCTCATCTCTTATATATGCAGCTCATTTGTGCAGCTAGGGGGGTAAATGTAAAAATTCCCTAGCTTTTCGCATTCATTCAACACGTGGAAGATGGCCATTATTGGGCGTGGAAGCCAAGGAGAGCGATATTTATGAGAAGCCGGACACTATTTAACAGGTACACGGGATTTGGAGAAGAACCCGCCTTGCAATGCCGAAGACACCCACGCCACCGGACTCGTCGCCATTGAAGCCTGGTTCACATCGAGGAGTCTCGATTAGTTGTCCGGATGGTCAGACCTTTGGTGACATTTCTCAATATGTAGATTCTCTGTAACCCAACCTCTTGGTGTCAATTTTGTTCTCACTGATCATTAGTTGTTTGATCACACACTGGGTTCTTGGACTATCCATTGGACAACATCCAAGAACCCAAGTGTCGGTGTCAAAACCGGCGGATCTCGGGTAGGGGGTCCCGAACTGTGCATCTAGGCGGATGGTAACAGGGGACAAGGGACACGATGTTTTTATCCAGGTTCGGGCCCTCTCGATGGAGGTAAACCCTACTCCCGCTTGATTAATATTGATGATGCGGTAGTACAAGAGTAGATCTACCACGAGATCGTAGAGGCTAAACCCTAGAAGCTAGCCTATGGTATGATTGTTGTTCGCCCCACGGACTAAAACCCTCCGATTTGTATATACAATGTAGAGGGCTAGGGTTACACGTAGTCGGTTACAATGGGAGGAGATCTACATATCCAGACGCCAAGCTTGCCTTCCACGCCAAGGAAAGTCCCATCCGGACACGGGACGAAGTCTTCAATCTTGTATCTTCATAGTCCAGGTGTCCGGCCAAAGGTTATAGTTCGGCTATCCGGACACCCCCTAATCCAGGACTCCCTCATCAACCTCAAGCTGAACCCTGAGAAGTGTGTCTTCGGCGTTCCGTCCGGCAAACTTCTCGGGTTCTTTTGTCATAGCGCGGGATCGAGGCAAACCCAGACAAAATCAAGGCGATTGAGCAGATCGAGGCGCCCAAGCGGGTCAAAGATGTGCGTCGGCTCACCGGCTACGTCTGCTGAGCGCGCCCTTCCTTTCTTCAAAATCTTGAAGAAGGCGGGCCCGATGGAGTGGACCCTAGAAGCCGAGGCAGCATTGCAGGATCTGAAGAAATACCTTTCCTCCACGCCAATACTGGTTGCGCCTAAACCACAAGAGCAGTTGCTGCTATATGTGGCGGCGATGAATCAAGTGGTCAGCGCCACACTGGTGACACAGAGGGAGGTCGACGAGGAGGCAGTGACGGCGACAGAACCAGCGGATGGCAAGCCAAAGATTCCCCCGACAGGTCCTGGTGCCGGCAAGGCGCGAATTTCGGCAGTAGTCCGATGCCACCAAGGCAAAGGCTCCGCACAATGAAAGTGAGGTGGAGCAGAAGAAGAAGATGATGCAGCGCCCAGTTTACTTTGTCATCTCCCTCTTGCAGGGGGCTAGGTCGAGGTATTCCGGTGTGCAAAAATTGCTCTTCGGCCTCCTTATGGCCTCGAGGAAGCTGTGTCATTACTTCCAAGCCCACGAGACCACTGTCGTCACCCGCCTCCTGTTGCAACGGATACTGCATAACCCAGATGCAACCGGAAGGATTATGGAATGGGCCTTGGAGCTATCAAGTTTCAGTTTGAAATTTGAAAGTACCTCGACAATCCAGAGCAGAGTCTTGGCGGAGTTCATTGCAGAATGGACCTCAACGCCTGACGAAGAAATCCAGGAGACCACTCTCCCCGGCAAGGAAGCAGACCGCGACTGGATCATGTACTTTGATGGGGCTTTCTCGCTACAAGGTGCAGGTGTGCTGCTCGTCGCGCCCACCGGAGAGCACCTCAAGTACGTCATCCAGATGCACTTCCCCAGGGAGATGTCCACCAACAACACTGCTGAGTACGAGGGGTTGCTCGCCGGTCGCAGGATCGCGGCAGACCTCGGGGTTAAGAAGCTCATCGTCAGGGATGACTCACAGCTTGTTGTTAGGCCGGTTAACAAGGATTATCAGAGCCCATTGATAGAGGACTACGTAGATGAGGTGAGGAAGCTGGAGGAACGCTTTGACGGTATTCAAGCGGAGCACGTCCCCCGAATGGAGAACGACATCGCCGATTACCTGTCAAAGTGTGCTGCATTCAAGCTACATGTGGAACCAGGTACCTTTTTTGCTCCGGTTAACTCAACCATCTGTCGAGCCATCAACGGGGAAGAACAAGCAGAGGAAGTCAGGTCCCGGCAAGTACTTTCCTACCGATCCCCCTGGGGCCGCCGGCAAGGGTGCTGTCGTGGAGACTGGGCCTGCCCAAGAGCAACTGGCTCCGGTAGGGCGTCAAGCCCTGGCCGTAGAGACAACCGCTCCCATGGCGGAAGATATGCCTTTGGTCCTCACCGTCGAGCCCTGTGCTCCGCATGGGCGAAAGTATACCGCCCAATTCCTCCAATAGGGAGCTTCTCGAGGAGCAGGAAGAAGCGGAGAAAGTAGCCTGTCGGTCCATACTGCACTGGTTCGTCGATGACGCCCCTGCAGGAGAAGGCCGAATGGCGTGAAACTAAAGTGCATCCCCCGGGAGGAAGGACTGGAGCTGTTCGCGGAGATACATGGAGGCATATGTGGCTCCCACGTAGGGTCGAGGGCCCTTGCCGGAAAGGCATTCCGGCAAGGTTTCTTCTGGCCCACCGCCCTCCAGGATGCGATGGCACTAGTAACCAAGTGTGAAGCATGTAAGTTCCATTCAAAGAAGCTTCATCAACCAGCTCAAGCCCTCCAAACAATCCCTCTCTCCTGGCCATTCTCGGTCTGGGGGCTCGATATACTAGGCCCTTTCCCCACGCTGTCGGGGGCTTTGAGTACTTGTACGTTGCAATCGACGAGTTCACAAAGTGGCCGTAAGTGGAAGCTGTGAGAAAGGTGACTGCTCAGTCAGCCGTCAAGTTCTTCAAGGGACTAGTCTGCCGTTTTGGTGTGCCAAACAGAGTCATCACCGACAACGGCACGCAGTTCACAAGCTACACCTTCATGCAATACATTCAAGACCTCGGTAGCAAGGTCTGTTTTGCTTCCGTGGCACACCCGTGGAGCAACGGCCAAGCGGAGAGGGCAAATGCTGAAGTGTTGCGAGGCCTGAGAACGAAGACCTTTGACAAGCTGCACAAGAGTGGAAGGTGCTGGATTGATGAGTTGCCGGCGGTTCTTTGGTCGATCAGGACGACGCCAAATCGAGCCACCAGCCATACACATTTTGCCCTGGTCTACGGGGCAGAAGTAGTTCTCCCCACGGAACTCATATACAGGTCACCTCGAGTGCTCGCTTATGATGAGCTTGAGCAAGAGCGGTTGCGCCTGGATGACGCAACGCTCCTTGAGGAAGATCGTCTTTGGGCGGCTGTGAGAGCAGCGCGCTACCAGCAAGCCTTGCGCCGCTACCATAGCCGCAAGGTTCATGCCTGAAGTTTTGAGGAAGGCGACCTTGTTCTTCGGCGCGTTCAGTCGACTAAGAATACCAAGAAGTTGACGCCGAAGTGGGAAGGCCCTTATCGGGTAATACGAGTCACCAGGCCCGGCGCAGTCCGCGTGGAGACCGAAGATGCCGTCCCAGTGAGCAACTCCTGGAACATCGAGCATCTTCGCAAGTTTTACCCATAAGGCGCGGCTTGCCGGGCCTCCCGGCAAGCCACCTTTTGTACAAGCTTTGCCGGCAAGGCATGTGACCCTTTGTACAAAGCCAGGCGCAGACCCTGAGCATAAATAAATGAAGCGCTGGCGCCCTAAGTCATAGCATGCATGCTAGGTCGAGTCTCTTCCTTGGTTAGTGTCGAGTGTGCGTCTATATGTTTCTCTTCTATCCTCTTTGGGTTCGCAGGGCACATGAGCACTTCCGCCGAGCTACTTGGAAGAAAGAAACCCGACCGGCATCCCGACCCCGGCAAACCAGAGTTGCCGGGGGCTGCAAGCACAAGGATCCAACCGCGGCAAGATGTGATTGTTGGGGGCTGCAAATCCAGATAAGTCTTTTATCCTCTGTCATGCATTTCGGAACCGAACTGGGGCATGTGAAACCTTGTTTTTATCTCTAGGATGCCGTGCTCCCCTTTTTCCTATACCTAGGGATTATTTCCTGGGTTCGGATTTGGTTGTAGCCGCGGCGGCAACAAGGTAGAACGAGGAGCCTAAAGCCCACTTCATCCATGCCTCCGCCAAGAGTGTGAGAACGGTCGAGTGGAGTGGGGGACGGCAAGGCCTGTTGCCGGGAGAAAAACGTTTATCTTAAACAATAACAAGGATTCGCTCCTTGTCGTGGTATTTACCCACGAGCGAAAAACCCGGGAAGCATCCCTTTTTCATTAAAAACATCCCATACAGGTACAGTTCGTACGGAATGAAAAACATGAGCAAGGGGATTACAAGTTCTAAATTTAACGAAGGCCCGCAGGCTTACAAACTAAAAAAGAGATAAGATGCCCGTAATCCCTTTCTTTTCCCTCTCCTCAGGAGGCAGGTCAAGGAGGCGAGAGGGCAAAAGGGGCGCCTAGGCGAGCTACGAGCAGCAGAAAGCGCCAAGAAAACACCTCGGTGGCCGCCCACGGGTGGGCCTGTGATGACGGTGCCAGGAAAGGAGCTGGAAGACGAGGCGGCAGGACCAGCAATACGTGATGAATTCGTCGGTGCCCGCGTACTCTGAGTTGATGGCCTTGTCGCCCGCCATCTTCCTCTTCCACAGCCTCCCGACGCCAGCCGCCCAAGAAGACGGCCCCGAGAAGTTCAAGGAGCTGGCCCCACCCCCGGCAAACCTCTGCCGGAGGAGCGGCCAGGTGCAGATGCTGCTGCTGCCGCACCCGCCGCCAGCGCAGTGGCGTCCGACGCCTAGTCGGACTGCCCCTCACATCTCGCCATTGTCCTCCTCTCACTTTCGCTCGAGGAAGAGCTTCCATCGTCCGAATCTCTGTCGGAGGTGCTCTCAACGCAGCACTTCAGGCGAGTTCCAAACTCTCCGAAGACCTTGACGGAGAGCAGGCCGTCCTCCATTAATTTGAAGTAAAGGACGAGCCCTCCCGTCAGGCTGTGGATGCGAGCGAACATCTTCCATCCACGGCGGAGGTACATAACCCGAGGAGCCGTGAAGTCGACGTCGACCCGCGTGCCCCCGTTCCAACAGCCCCTCATGTGCAACCAGAGGGTCTGGGGCGGGTCATGCTCCATCACCCGAGCAAACGGGGTGGGGAGACGAAGACGACGACGCGGAGGCCGGCGCAGCCTGATGAAGAACTCGTAGGGCTGGTCTTTGATACGTCTCCAACATATCTATAATTTTTGATTGCTCCATGCTATATTATCTTCTGTTTTGGACATTATTGGGCTTTATTATTCACCTTTATATTATTTTTGGGACTAATCTATTAACCGGAGGCCCAACCCAGAATTGCTGTTTTTTGCCTATTTCAAAGTTTTGCAGAAAAAGAATATCAAACGGAGTCCAAACGGAATGAAACCTTTGGGAACGTGATTTTTGGAACGAACAAGATCCAGGAGACTTGGACCCTACGTAAGAGAAGCTTCCAGGAGGCCACGAGGTAGGGGGTGTGCCTACCCCCTAGGGCGCGCCCTCCACCCTCGTGGGCCCCCTGTTGCTCCACCGACGTACTCCTTCCTCCTATATATACCTACGTACCCCCAAACGATCAGAACGGGAGCCAAAAACTTAATTCCACCGTCGCAACCTTCTGTACCCACGAGATCCCATCTTGGGGCCTGTTCCGGAGCTCCGACGGAGGGGGCATCCATCACGGAGGGCTTCTACATCAATACCATAGCCTCTCTGATGAAGTGTGAGTAGTTTACCTCAGACCTTCCGGTCCATAGTTAGTAGCTAGACGGCTTCTTCTCTCTTTTTGGATCTCAATACAATGTTCTCCCCCTCTCTCGTGGAGATCTATTCGATGTAATCTTCTTTTTGCGGTGTGTTCGTTGAGATCGATGAATTATGGGTTTATGATCAAGATTATCTATGAACAATATTTGAATCTTCTCTGAATTCTTTTATGTATGATTGGTTATCTTTGCAAGTCTCTTTGAATTATCAGTTTGGTTTGGCGTACTAGATTGATCTTTCTTGCAATGGGAGAAGTCCTTAGCTTTGGGTTCAATCTTGCGGGTGTCCTTTCCCAGTGACCGTAGGGGCAGCAAGGCACGTATTGTATTGTTGCCATCGAGGATAACAAGATGGGGTTTTTATCATATTGAATGAATTTATCCCTCTACATCATGTCATCTTGCTTACATGCGTTACTGCTTTCATGAACTTAATGCTCTAGATGCATGCTGGATAGCGGTCGATGAGTGGAGTAATAGTAGTAGATGCAGGCAGGAGTCGGTCTACTTGTCTCGGACGTGATGCCTATATACATGATCATACCTAGATATTCTCATAACTATGCTCAATTCTATGAATTGCTCAACAGTAATTCGTTCACCCACCGTAAAATACTTATGCTCTTGAGAGAAGCCACTAGTGAAACCTATGGCCCCCGGGTCTATCTTCATCATATTAATCTTCCAACACTTATTTATTTCCTTAGCTTTTTACTTTGATTTTATTTTACTTTGCATCTTATCATAAAAATACCAAAAATGTTATCCTATCATATCTATTAGATCTCACTCTCGTAAGTGACCGTGAAGGGAGTGACAACCCCTTATCACGTTGGTTGTGAGGATTTATTTGTTTTGTGTAGGTACGAGGGACTCGCGCGTAGCCTCCTACTGGATTGATACCTTGGTTCTCAAAAACTGAGGGAAATACTTATGCTACTTTGCTGCATCACCCTTTCCTCTTCCAAGGAAAACCAACACAGTGCTCAAGAGGTAGCAGTCTTCAACGTGGCCCTCCGTCGGGAAATTCATCATTGGCGGGTGCAAAGCCGGTGCACCGCCCCGGCCTCCTCTTCCCCGAGCACCTCGGCCTCTGATGCGGCATTGCCCACGGCCTCTCCCCCTCTCCCTTCCCCTCACAGCCGGTGATAATACCCAAGTGCAGGAAATCATCATAGCAATTTCCAAAGGTGGAAGTGATAAGTATGGAGTGTCGAACCCACAGGGAGCTAAAGGTAAGATCAATATTCTCTCAAGCCCTATCTGCCACTGATACGACTCTACGTGCAACGAACGTTTGCTTTCAACTAGAAACGAGAAATAAAACTACGTTGTGGGTATGAAGAGGATAACTTTGCATGGTATCGGAAAGCTAAAATATAGAATATGTGCGGTTACCATAAAGTTAGAATATATTACTAAATATTATAAATAGCGAGTATGGAATAATGGTGGACCGGTGTGCGGAATTGTCCTAGGCAGTTATTAACAAGACCGGTAGTCATCATTGCAATTTCATATGAGGGAGAGGCATAAGCTAACATACTTTCTCTACTTGGATCATATGCACTTATGATTGGAACTCTAGCAAGCATCCGCAACTACTAAAGATCATTAATGTAAAACCCAAACATAACATTAAAGCATCAAGTCCTCTTTATTCCCATACGCAACAATCCTTCTTACTCGTGTTTGTGTTTCAGTCACTCACCAACCCACTATAAGTGAATCATGAACGTATTGCAACACCCTACAGAGGGAGTCCCTCACGCTTGCGCGACACGGAGGGCACCATAGGACAGCACCAAAATAAAACATACAACTCATACCAATCTAGATCATCAATCAACCCAAAGACAAAAGATATCTACTCAAAACATCATAGGATGGCAACACATCATTGGATCATAATATGTGGTATAAAGCACCATGTTCAAGTAGGGATTACAGCGGGAAGTGCGGGAGAGTGGACCGCGTAAAAGAGATGAGGATGGTGATGATGATGGTGATGTTGATGAAGACGATCACCGTGGCGATGATTCCCCTCCCGATGGCACTCCGGCGCCACCGGAAGAGAGGAGGAGAGGTTCCCCCCCTCGCGCTTCCTCCTCCATGGCCTCCGCCCTATGGTCCTTGGCCTTCATGGTGATGATGGCCACTCCGGGATACACCTCCATGGCCACCGGTGATGATGGCCCCCTCCGGCAGGGTGCCGGAGAGGGCCTACATTGACTTCCCGTGGCTACAGAGGCTTGCGGCGGCGGAACTTCTGATCTAGGTTTCTTTCTGTAAGTTTGGTATATATATAGAAGATTTTTGTGTTGATTTCACGTCAGGGGGGTTTCCGGGCTGTCCACGAGGCAGGGGGGCACGCCCTAGGGGGGTGGGCGCGCCCCCACCCTCGTGGGCAGCCCGAGACTCTTCTGGCCTGCTTCTGGTACTCCGTTGGCTTCTTCTGGTCCAAAAATCACTACTAGGAAAAGGCCTACTAATGGCGCACTGGTTTTTCCTACTAATGACGCATTACCAGTGCGCCATTAGTAGCACGCCACTAGTATTTCTTACTAATGGCGCACCACTGGTGCGCCATTAGTATCTGGTATACTAATGGCGCACCAAGCAGTGCGCCATTAGTATGTAACACCATGCGCCATTAGTGTGCCTACCGGGGCCATACGTAAGCATGTGCTTTGTCATACTAATGGCGCATTCTGTGTTGATGCACCATTATTATCCTTTGGCATACTAATGGCGCACCTGGTGGTGATGCGCCATTAGTATGAATATTTGGTTTTTTTTCTTTTCTGATTTTTGCACAGGTTATAAAATATATTATTGCACAGAATATAGACAGCAGCACACAGCAACATCAGATTCATCAAATACAATAGAAGATTAGTGTCCGAATACAATTCATCATATTAGTCTCCGAATTCAAAAGACCGAACAAAGATAAAACATTACAAGTCTCAAGACCGCGAGTATCGAGTTTGTCTTCACATTACAAGTCGATATCGATCATCTAAACTACCATCACATAGAAGAGAGTTGTGGTCATCACGATGAGCATCATCGCGATCAAACTGGTCTTCATCCGGTTCCTCCAACGCCTCCTCTCTCCCCGCTAGATAGCGGGCATATCTAGATTCGCCTCCGCCTAGTGGTGTACCCTTTGTAATCATTACCGCTGAACGGTGAACCTGTCTCCGACACTCCTCCCGATCATCGTAGACTCCGGGAACCTTACCCTTGTACACGACATACGACGGCATCTCTATGCACAAGCCAAACAGCAGACAATACATAAGCAATATGTAAGTATGCAACAAAAGGATCGGAAGAGAAAAGCAAGACATTAATAGCACGATTCATGGTCCTACTAATAAATAGCATCGATTACATCTAAGTTGAACGACTGTCCAAACGAATTCATTATAGTATAATTACAACATGAGCCAATCAATGTTTCAGAACTACACATCACTACTTTCGACTCGATTCATCGGACAGGAGCGTGGATGAAGCCGCCGTCTGTCGTGATGGTCATGAAATCGCGGTTGTTGTCACCCTGCATTTGTAGCGTTTCATCTATCTCACTGTTGGATGGTTGATATCTGAGGAAGAACTGCCCCGTGGTATGAAGGACATCTTGATGGATGATGTCCGCAAACTCCGACTGGATGCGAAAGAATTCTTGTCTGAGGTCCGCAAACTCCGACTGCCGACAAGCTCGCGGCCCAATCTTTGAAATTATCTGGTAGCAGAAATTGATGATGGTCCCTTACGATCGCCCGCATGTGATGGAGGGCGTAGTAGGCATCCTTCTGACCGCCAGGCGGCTGCTTGACGAGCAGAACTTCAGTGTGTGAGAACATGTGCTTGCCGTACTTACGAACTGCCCTGGTGAAGGTGCCTCCAGATTTGGTGTAGCCGGCTAGAACATCATCAAGAACTTTCTTGACATCTGTGTAGTCTATCTTGGAGTTACGGTTCGGGTCGAAATACGTGGCCATGGAATATTTAAGGTTTAAGAGGATGAGTGTGCAATGTGTGTCACTGCACAGAACACAAAATGTTAGAAAAAAAAAGAACGACCGAAATCTAAGAAATCATATGTTACGGGGCGGTTAAGGGATGACTTACTCGGGAAAGTAAGCCACAAGGAAGTTATCCTTATCCGGGTTTGCTGTAATGACGCCTTCGAGGTGTGAACTCGCAACTTGGCGGTCCCCAGCGCTGCTCAAGTGCTTGGCACGCATGTAGAAGGGGTCGAGTATCACGATGTCCGGGGTCTTGTCTCTAATGATCCGCATCTCCATACTCAGCGAAAACAGCCAAACGAAGGTGTAGTGCAGCGGATGAAGGTTAAATATAGCAAAGATGCCATCAAACCGCAGGACGATCGTACCCCCGATGTCGCCATCCACAAAGCCCTTGCCCTCTGGCACCTTGGCAACGAAAACCGGGTATGCCACATCCTTCTCTCTGAGACGCCGTTTCCCCAAAGAAAGAACACTGTCGTGCAGACTCCGCATAGCACCGGTTGCAGCATTCAGCATATTTGGCGGTAGCATCGCCCTACCCGCCACATGCACCCTCCTCGAGATATCCTTAGGTGAAGGTGGCCCGTCCTGAGCACGGATCGTACTCGGTGCCGGCTGGCTCGCACCGGCGCCCTTTTTAGTCTTTCGTTTCCGTCCCTTCTTCTTGATCTGCTGTAATGGGACCGAGTTCTGCTCACAGACCGCCTTCTTGAGCGTGTTGGGGCTGATAATATTTCGCACCTCAGCTATCTGAGGCTCGGTGAAGGCGGGAGCTAGAGGCGTGTCTTGAGAACTGAACGCCGCATCGACGCCTGTTGCAATTGGATTTCTCCGCCGTACCAGCTAGATCGCGGTCGTCTTGGTTGGGTTCTTGAGAAAGAGGCCCGCAGAATTCGTCAGCGTACCCATGTTCGGCAAAGTACTTATCAACTTTGGTAAATGTACCGTCGTCGTTGTCGTCGCCGTCCGGATCCTGTGCCATAGGGCTGTCCGGATCCTGTGCCATAGGGATGTCCGGCAGGTCCGATAGCGTTGCGGCGTTCTTGCCATGGCTTGGCGCCGGCACGACTGGCGGTCTTGTCTGGGGGGTGTCCCCCGTCCCCAAACGAATCTGGCTCTTCGGCCAAAGCAGGGGCAGTTTATGCAGACGCTGAGGGTCATCTCATCTTCTTCGTCGGCCCCAGCGGGTCGAATCGGAGGTAACAGCTCGTCGCAGCCTGGCAGCACCCGAACCACTTCAAACCTATACAATGTGAGTGGCATCGGATTACCGTGGAACATGGGGTTTCCCGGTTGAACGATTCTGCCCTTGGCGACATCGACCAACTCGGCGCCCACGAAGTGCAGAAGAGTGCAAGGAACGTCGGTGGTGCCCTGCGAAAACATGTACAGGGCGTCAGGGATGCCCAGTCAAAGGCAAGGAGATGAAGTCATCGGCCGAGAGGCTTAGTTACCGTGATGCCGTCGAGCTAGGCTAATGACGAGGCACCGCCAACGGCGGGTGTGCAACTGACGGAGCGGGCGCTTGCTGGCGAGGTGCCGGCCGGCGTACACCCGGGTGCATTAAGCTCCAACGCCTGTGCCGGCGCCGGAGACACGAATACCGCCTCCGCCGGAGACACCAATGGCGCCGCCGCCGGTGTGACGCCCCCGATTCAATCATACACTAATCATGCACGCAAACGTGTACGATCAAGATCGGGGACTCACGGGAAGATATCACAACACAACTATAAAACATCAGTAAGTCATACAAGCATCATAATACAAGCCAGGGGCCTCGAGGGCTCGAATACAAGAGCTCGATCATAGACGAGTCAGCGGAAGCAACATTATCTCGAAAGTACGTACATAAGTTAAACAAGTTTGCCATAAGATGGCTAGCACAAACCGGATACAGATCGAAGAGGCGCAGGCCTCCTGCTGGCTCCTCCTAAACTACTTCCAGTGTCGCCGCCGGGCTGCACGTAGTAGTAGGCACCTCCGGTTTAGTAGTCGTCATCGACGGTGGCGTTTGGCACCTGGGCTCCATCGTCTGGTCGCAGCAACCGGGTAAAGAAAGGGGGAACAAGGCAACCGTGAGTACTCATCCAAAGTACTCGCAAGCAAGGAGCTACACTACATATGCATGGATATATGTGTAAAGGGCCATATCAGTGGACTGAACTGCAGAATGCCAGAATAAGAGGGGGATATCTAATCCTGTCGAAGACTACACTTCTGGCAGCCTCCGTCTTGCAACATGTAGAAGAGAGTAGACTGAAGTCCTCCAAGTAGCATCGCATAGCATAATCCTACCCGGCGATCCCCTCCTCGTAACCCTGAGAGAGTTCGACCACCGGGTTGTATCTGGCACTTGGAAGGGTGTCCCATTTGGCCGGACAGACTTTCCTGGGTCATGCCCGGCCGCGGAAGATCAACACGTCGCAGCCCCACCTAGGCACAACAGAGAGGCCAGCACGGTCTAAACCTAAGCCCACAGGGTCTGGGCCCATCGCCCAATGCACACCTGCACGCTAAGTAGGGCGGCCGAAAGCGTAACTAGCCCCTTAATACAAGAGCAGGCTTACGTTCCAATCCGGTAGCCGCTGCTCGGTCGCCGACGTCACGAAGTGCTTCGGGCCGATACCACGACGCCGAGTGCCCATATCTTTCCCACGTAGTTGGTTAGTGCGTATAGGCCCGTGAGGCGACTCAGATCAAATACCAAGATCTCGTTAAGCGTGTTAAGTATCCGCTGAACGCCCGAGCAGGCCAGGCCCACTTCTCTCCTAGGCGGTCTCAACCTGCCTGCCGCCTCCGCCACAAAGATCCACTCGCGGGTGCTCCACCAGCCGACCCGACTTTAGTCTCCACATGTATCATGTATAAAGTATATAGTATATACCCGAGATCACCTCCCGAGTGATCTTGGCCCGATAGTATAGCACAGCAGACGGACAAGAATGCAGGGCCACAGATGGAATACTAGCATCCTATACTAAGCATGTAGGATTGCAGGTAAAGGTAACAACAGTAGTAGCAAGGACAGGCTATGCATCAGGATAGGTATAACAGAAAGCAATAACATGCTACACTACTCTAATGCAAGCAGTATAGAGAAGAGTAGGCGATATCTGGTGATCAAAGGGGGGGCTTGCCTGGTTGGTCTGGCAAGAAGGACGTGTCGTCAACACCGTAGTCGAACTGGGGGTCATCAGCAGCCTCAGGGTATACCGGAAAGAAGTATCGGAGGGGGAACACGATAAATAACAGAGCAATCAAAGCATCACAAAGCATAACGAGGTGATACGCGGTGCTAGGTATGCCCTAACGCGGTAGGAGGTGATACCGACGAAGGGGGGGAAACATCCGGGAAAGTATCCCCGGTGTTCCGCGTTTTCGGACAGATGAACCGGAGGCGAAATGTTGTAGGTTCACTATGCTAGGGACGCGTGGCGGACGAACGGGCAGCGTATCCGGATTCGTCTCGTCGTTCTGAGCAACTTTCATGTAGAAAACATTTTCATCCGAGTTATGGATTATTTTCTATGATTTTCTAAAGTTTTAATGATATTTTGCAATTTAATTAATTCGAAAATAATGAGTAAATGCTAGGTGCACCCAGATCTGTGTACACATAAGTGTACCAGAGGGTGACATGTGGGTCCAGGCGGTCCCAGTTGACCAGTCAAAGTTTGACTGGTCAACAGAAGTTGGGGCCCCCTGTCATTCACTGCCTAGTTAACTACCAGTTTTAGTTAGACTAATTAGGTAGTTAACAGGTTAATTAACAAGATTAATTAGATAAATTAATTCATGTGGTTAATTAATTAACTAATTATTTTAATTATTATATCTTTTCACTTAATTAATTTTCATTTTCGGGTGGACCCCGCGTGTCATTGGCCAGAGGCCTTAGCGGGCACTGGGTGCAAAGCGGGGCGGACCAATCGGGCACCCGCCCAGAAGGGGGCGAGGCCACGGCCAGTGAAGGAGCGAGACGTGCGGTCGCGGGCAGAGGCTGCCGCCGACGCCAGCAGCGGCGGGAGGCAAGCGGGTCCGGCCGGATGGAGCAGGGCGGGAGCCGGCCGCTGCAGGCGGCGATGCGATGCACTTGATGGCGCACGGGAGCAGCGGGTGTGTCGCGCGGGGAGCACGGGCTGGGGACCCCCGGGGCACGCACGGGATGGCCGGTGTGTGGGCACGGACGCGGTTACGGAGGGATGAGCGCAGCATGGGCGGTGGGGCGGCCTACGGCGACCGGAGCAAAGGGGAACGGAGCGAGGGCGGACGAGGCCTCACCGGGCCTCAGAGTTGTGCTTAAGTCGGCTCGGGCAGGGGCCGGGGAGGCGGTCGGCGATGGCGGGGACGAGGCGACGACGGAGAGGACGACGACGATGGAGTCCGGCGAGGAGGATGGGGACGTCACGCGGTGGGGAGGAGACGAGGTCGAGGCGGATCGTTCCGGCGGAGAGGCGGTCCGGTGGGGCGGCTTTCACGACGGCGGGCGTAACCGGGCGGCGCTGGGTTCGCGAAGAGGGCGGAGGCGCCATGGTGCGCGACGCAGCGGGATTGTCGGCGGCGGGCGCCTTTTCCCCGATCCAGATCGGGAAGCGAGGCGGCGGTGTGGGGTAGTTGGGTCTCGGCCCGATCCAGATTGGATCGGGAGGGGGGAACGGCGTGGGGGGGGGGTGCGGGTGGTGGGGTTAGGGTTTCGGGTTCCAGGGGATAAGGGAGAGTGGGGGCGGGCCGACATGGGCCGGTGGGAAAAGTGGGGCAAGCAGCCCAGGAGGGGTCTGCCCCCTTCCCCCATTTGTTTTGTTTTGGGTTTTTTAATGTTTAGCACCTAATTGATTTTTATAATATAGGGGAGCTAGCTCACAAATTGCAGTGCATTAGATCCTAGCACCAAAAACTAGTTTGGGTGAAATACTATTTCATATTAGATTTAGATTAATTAAAAGGTTATTAAATAATGTATTCAACCACTGTTTGAGATTGTTTAGATGAATTATCATATTTCAACAATGTTGTTTACGATTTTATCCTAGCCTCTGATTTATCTACTATTTATTGAATATTTTAGTTTTTAAGTTTAAAAACTTTTGTTGTTTGCCTTTAATTAAATTTTGAATTTGAATCGTTTTGAACTAACGCGAGATTAGCAACAAAGAATCATGGCGACGTGGCATCATTAGTAGAAGGTTACTGTAGCTTAATTATCGGGGCTCACAATTCTCCTCCACTACTAGAAATCTTGTCCCGAGATTTAAGAGGGGAGTAAGGGGGAAAATTCTGGTTACGAAATTTTAACGGGTGTCCTCGGTCTTGATTGCTCTTCTCGAAGTGGTCGATCCATTGTGTTGCTATCTTCATTCCTCCGCCTTGGGCATCATGATAAAGTCGTCATCCTTTCTTCGGGGTGCCATCGCATTTCATTTAAAAAAAAAGGATAATGGGTATCTTCGGAAGAACGGACCATACAAGGCTGAATATCTGGCAGATAACTCAGGGAATGTGGTAGAAAGTTACTCTTGAATAGATACTTAAGATATATCGAGAGTAAAGTAAGAAGGTACCATGAGAAGTTTCAAACGGATAGGCAGTCGTTCGATGTCTGAAACAACATGCGGAAGGGGTCCAAAGCAACGAGATTGAATATTGCGTCTGTTACCAGAATAGATCACAAGGACGGTGGCCCGTGAATTACATACGAGGCCACGCGCGAGGAATAACTTTGGGAATAGGGGGTGTACAGGAGAGTCAGGTTTCGCTCCAGTGGACCTGTGGGTTATGGGCCCGCCATGTGGGTTAAAGTAGGAAGGGCGGAGACGTCTTGCGTGATCATGCAAGCAAGGTATGTCAGAGGATAGCCTATCAGTTATGTCGGCCACAACATCGCATTACCAAGGGCGAGGGACGAAGAGGACCATTTTCCCGCCGTTGAACGAGGCGGACCGATAGGCAAGGTTCTCGCCCATCGGTGGCTACCGGAATGTCGAACAATAGTAACAGGATCTTACCGATGAGTGGTACAACGAGGTGTTTACATAAGGTGGAATATTACTGCTTTTATTATATAAATCACAAGAAGGTTTAAACAAACCAATGGGAAGGAAAAGTGATTATCAGGTTTAAACAGAACAATGGAAAGGAAAAATGTGTTTAAACACATATTTCAGGGGTATATCCTTCCCAAAGACAAACAGAGCATGATATTCATGACAGGATATAATGTAGAAAACTCCTTAGGTAAGGGGAGAGAAATTTTATGACATTACCCATAGAACGGTGTTTGGATAATTGAGCAAGAAAATATTTAGCATTGGGCTTCAAATGTTTTTATTGATAATCGGAGTACCATAGACATGCTTCAAGATAGCACTGACATGGTGGCCAGACTTTGGATACACCAATGATCCATCAGGAGTAACTTATAAAATAAGTCCTACAATTTCCTCCAGGAGGAATGGTTATCCTTGCAAAAGAAATTATAATGATAGGTCCTCCAGCCGGGGGGGGGTGCTAGGCATGACATCATATTGCCGGGTCATCAAAGGACCAACAACATAACTCCTGGAAAGTTGTCCCAACCATCATATCTGACCGAGATTCAGATCCAATTGGTGTCATGATACCTCAGACTCAGGATGTCCGAGAAGAAAAGGTGCAACACAAATCGTTCAAATGGCATTGCAAGATTCTCGGGAAATGAACTATGGAAGCGGTTTCCCTTAACAAGAGTTCATCATTATCGCAAGGAGAGGACAAGGAGGTGGATGATGAACTCAACGACAATTCTTCAAGATTTCCAAAAGATGGATTTCCACAATTAAGTGAACAAGGAGATAACATTTGTCAGATCAAATGATATAAGGAAGTGTGCTCGAGGAAAACATACACAATTAAACATTGGTTGAAAGGTGCACCCGAAATATGGGTTGGGTTGCACGACCAATGTCAGAATGGTGATTCAATAATCAACTGTCTAAGAATGAACGACCGACCATTAACTTCAAAGCAATAGGTTTGCTAGAAGTTTTGGGATTACACATCACAGTCCATTTGTCGGTGGTTAGAGATAACACGGTGACCAGGAAAAGAATGGTGATGGTGATAAGTATCACTTGTATCAAGAATTCTCCAGAGGTGGTGAAATTCTCACAACATTGAGGACATAAGAGTGCAAATGTACCAAGGTAAAGAAGAACAATTACTGGATAACAAGGAACTCAAGGTATAACACCAAACACGAACAAGCTTGTGTTGGTGGGAAGGCCATAAAGTGGTCGATGATAACACGGATCATCAAGGGCAAGGATGGTATTTCTCATCATGAACTCAATTGATATCCTGGAAGATCTCATAAGGTCGATGATGATCACGACACATTTGTCGAGAGGTTTCACGAAGATGTAATCAACCAGCGACGACATCAAGTCAAAGGAATGAGGTAGCGGAAGGTTATTGGAGCCATGGGTAGGACACAAACTTGAAATCAAGCTTGTTGTTCAAGGCGGACTGATATGACAAGGAAGATCGACGTAAGATTAGCTCATCGTTGAAAATTTTGTGCTCCGGGAAGAAGGACCAGGTAGTACAGTTAGAAGTTTGCACGATAATGATATAGCTGATAAGGCTAGGAATAATTTGAAGGATTATTAAACTCGTAAGCAACCAGAATTACTTAGATTTATTGAATCGGAGTGCGGAATCGATTCACTTATCGGTGTTCTCGGTTGACGACAACCCAGAACCCAGGAAAATTGGAATCGGTGAGAGATAACAGTTGATGAAGAACCCATAAGAAGTTATGTAGTTCCCTGACATTCTCGCGGTACCAGAGGGTATACTCAAGGGTAGAGCGGGATAGAGGTTGGACAAGTGAAATCATTTGCAGAAGGCAAGCACTTAAACTTGTCCAAGAAATGGGAAAGAAGAACAATATGGCCGAAACCACGGTCGCAAAAGACCAAGCATAGATAAGAGAAGAAGTTATAACAAGGGGATTATTATTACTATGAGAAGCTTCCATGATAAGTTCCACCTCGGGTCCATGGGCATGAACACAAAGTTCAAGGTCGACTCCCACTTCTCCAAAGCATAACCTTACATTCACTTCTCGTTTCGATAATGGCATTAGTTGTTGAAAGTTTTACCTGGTGCAATACCAGATAAGTATGACTCGTGAAATCTTTTGGGTTCACACCGATGAGGGAAGGCGTTGGTTCAATCCCATTAGGGCTTCTTACGAACATATACCATAAGCTTCAAGAGAAAATATCACCAGCTCAAAAGTAGAGCATGGTTGACAAAAGGAAAGGATACAATTTAACAAAGGCATTATGTATCGGAGAAGGACTCACAAGGTGATTAATTATTAAGGACAGCATGGGATATAATGATCCAACAGTGGATATGGCGATCCACAGTGGAGCTGAGGTGAGTATCGATACCCAATCATAGGAAGAAAGAATGCAAATGCAACAGATTATGGATTCATCTGAATAATTCAAAGCTTAAATGCAAAGGAATTATGATTTCCAAAACAAGGGATCAGAAGCAGACGTACTGATCAAGGATGGATCACTTGAAAATACCAGAGGCACAATCAACGACAGATAGTTTGGTCGAGAACCAGCTCATGTTCAAAATGACGTCTGAGCCGGAAAGATAATCCTAGGACTCGACTGATGGTTGTGAACATTCACAACGTATTGAATCAACGGACTCAAAAATGATGGTGACAAAGGATGTCAATATGATTACTATACTTATGGGATTAATCATAATGAAAGCAAACAAGAAATTCCAGAGCAATAGGTTGCTGAGGATTTACGGAATATCGAATGGTATTTCGAAGACTTTTGTGTAATACATGATCAACTGGGGGATGAGCGGATACTCGATAAGTGCGAGAATCAACCGTAGGGGTATTCAGGTGACAAAGAACAGCAAGGCAGTAAGCTCAAAGGATTATCGAAACAACGACGAGTTTTTCGGGGTATCTTGTAATAGAAAGACCAATCGGGATTTAAGGTAAGAATAACAACTGCAAGTAGTTATCCATAAGGGTTTACGGTGGAAGGGGAATTGCAAACGCGATGAACACAAGTTCTCGAGTTAACAGCGGAGAGTATCTTCAGGGTCTTCTGGTGCAGCCGACGATCATCAGTAATAAGGGGCTCTCCAGGTGAAAGTGATAACGATATCCTAATGTTAGATTTAGCAAAATTCATTTAACCCGAATGGAGGAGAGATCAGAGTCCCAGAGTAAAGGTCGAGGAGTAAAAGATCCTAATACCACCCAATGGCGACGTGGGCCCATGGGCCGCACAGCCATGTTAGTAAAAGTTTTTTCAACGACTAGACTCGACTTCGGCAAAGGAGTTGGAAAGGGCATTCCTACAGGCAGTCGGCTCTGATACCAACTTGTGACGCCCCCGATTCAATCATACACTGATCATGCACGCAAACGTGTACGATCAAGATCAGGGACTCACGGGAAGATATCACAACACAACTCTAAAACATCAGTAAGTCATACAAGCATCATAATACAAGCCAGGGTCCTCGAGGGCTCGAATACAAGAGCTCGATCATAGACGAGTCAGCAGAAGCAACATTATCTGAGTACAGACATAAGTTAAACAAGTTTGCCATAAGATGGCTAGCACAAACAGGGATACAGATCGAAAGAGGCGCAGGCCTCCTGCCTGGGATCCTCCTAAACTACTTCCGTGTCGCCGCCGGGCTGCACGTAGTAGTAGGCACCTCCGGTGTAGTAGTCGTCATCGACGGTGGCGTTTGGCTCCTGGGCTCCATCGTCTGGTCGCAGCAACCGGGTAAAGAAAGGGGGAAAAGGGGGAACAAGGCAACCGTGAGTACTCATCCAAAGTACTCGCAAGCAAGGAGCTACACTACATATGCATGGATATATGTGTAAAGGGCCATATCGGTGGACCGGACCGCAGAATGCCGTAATAAGAGGGGTATATCTAATCTCGTCAAGACTACGCTCGGCAGCCTCCGTCTTGCAACATGTAGAAGAGAGTTGATCAAGTCCTCCAAGTAGCATCGCATAGCATAATCCTACCCGGCGATCCTCCTCGTAACCCCGAGAGAGAGCGACCACCGGGTTGTATCTCGCACTTGGAAGGGTGTGTTTTATTAAGTATCCGGTTCTAGTTGTCATAAGGTCAAGGTACAACTCCAAGTCGCCCGTTATCAAGATCACGGCTATTCGAATAGATTAACTTCCTGCAGGGTGCACCACATAACCCAACACGCTTGATCCCATTTGGCCGGACACACTTTCTCGGGTCATGCCCGGCCGCTGAAGATCAACACGTCGCAGCCCACCTAGGCACAACAGAGAGGCCAGCACGCCGGTCTAAACCTAAGCGCACAGGGGTCTGGGCCCATCTCCCAATGCACACCTGCACGTTGCGAGGGCGGCCAAAAGCAGAACTAGCCCCCTTAATACAAGAGCAGGCTTACGTTCCAATCCGGCGCACGCCGCTCAGTCACTGACGTCACGAAGTGCTTCGGCTGATACCACGACGCCGAGTGCCCATATCTTTCCCACGTAGTTGGTTAGTGTGTATAGGCCCGTAGCCAGACTCAGATCAAATACCAAGATCTCGTTAAGCGTGTTAAGTATCCGCGAACGCCGAACAGGGCCAGGCCCACCTCTCTCCTAGGCGGTCTCAACCTGCCTCGTCATGGTGCTCCACCACCAATTCGACTTTAGTCTCCACATGTATCATGTATAAACTATATAGTATATACCCGAGATCACCTCCCGGGTGATCTCGGCCCGATAGTATAGCACACCAGACGGACAAGAATGCAGGGCCACAAATGGAATACTAGCATCCTATACTAAGCATGTAGGATTGCAGGTAAAGGTAACAACAGTAGTAGCAAGGACAGGCTATGCATCAGGATAGGTATAATAGAAAGCAGTAAAATGCTACACTACTCTAATGCAAGCAGTATAGAGAAGAGTAGGCGATATCTGGTGATCAAAGGGGGGGCTTGCCTGGTTGGTCTGGCAAGAAGGACGTGTCGTCAACACCATAGTCGAACTGGGGGTCGTCGGCAGCCTCGGGGTCTATCGGAAAGAAGTATCGGAGGGGGAACACAATAAATAACAGAGGAATCAAAGCATCACAAAGCATAACGAGGTAATACGCGGTGCTAGGTATGCCCTAACGCGGTAGGAGGTGATACCGACGAAGGGGGGAAACATCCGGGAAAGTATCCCCGGTGTTCCGCGTTTTTGGACAGATAAACCGGAGGTGAAATGTTGCAGGTTCACTATGCTAGGGACGCCTGGCGGACGAACGGGCTGCGTATCCGGATTCGTCTCGTCGTTCTAAGCAAGTTTCATGTAGAAAATATTTTCATCCGAGTTACGGATTATTTTCTATGATTTTCTAAAGTTTTAATGATATTTTGCAATTTAATTAATTCGAAAATAATGAGTAAATGCTAGGTGCACCCAGATCTGTGTACACATAAGTGTACCAGAGGGTGACATGTGGGTCTGGCGGTCCCGATTGACCAGTCAAAGTTTGACTGGTCAATGTGGTTGGGGCCCCTGTCATTATCGACGCCTAGTTAACTAACAGTTTTAGTTAGACTAATTAGGTAGTTAACAGGTTAATTAACAAGATTAATTAGATTAATTAATTCATGTGGTTAATTAATTAACTAATTATTTTAATTATTATATCTTTTCAGTTAATTAATTTTCGTTTTCGGGTGGACCCCGCGTGTCATTGGCCAGAGGCCTTAGCGGCACCTTGGGTGCAAGAGGGCGGACCAATCGGGCACCCGCCCGAAGGCGAGGCCACGACCGGTGAAGGAGCAAGACGGCGGTCGCGGGCAGAGGCTGCACGACGCCAGCAGCGGCGGAGGCAAGCAAGGCACGACGGCGGTCCGGCCGGATGGAGCAGAAGCGAGCCGCCTCGGCAGCGTCGCGGCGATGCACTTGATGGCGACGGGAGCAGGGGTGTGTCGCGCGGGGAGCACGGGCTGGGGACCCCGGGCACGCACGGATGGCGGTGCGTGGGCACGGACGCGGCTACGGAGGGATGAGCGCAAAGACGGGCGGTGGGGCGGCCTATGGCGGCCGGAGCAAAGGGGAACGGCGAGCGGGCGACGAGGCCTCACCGGGCCCTCAGGTTGTGCTTAAGTCGGCTCGGGAGGGGCCGGGAGGCGGTCGGCGATGGCGGGACGAGGCGGCAGCGGAGAGGACGACCACGATGGAGTCCGGCGAGGAGGATGGGGACATCACGCGGTGGGGAGAAGACGAGGTCGAGGCGGATCGTTCCGGCGGAGAGGCGGTCCGGTGGGGCGGCTCTCCGCGACGGCGGGGCAGAACCGGGCGGCGTCGGGGTTCGGCGACGAGGGCGGAGGCGCCATGGTGCGCGACGGCAGCGGGTTTGTCGAGTGGCGGCGGGGCGCCTTTTCCCCCGATCTAGATCGGGGGGAAGCGAGGGGGGCGAGCGGGGTGGGGCGAGTGGGGGTCTCGTCCCCGATCCAGATTGGATCGGGAGGGGAGAACGACGTGGCGGGGGGGGGGGAGTGCGGGTGGTGGGATTAGGGTTTCGGGGTCCAGGGGATAAGGGAGAGTGGGGGCGGGCCGACATGGGTCGGTGGGAAAAGTGGGCCAAGCAGCCCAGGAGGGGTCTGCCCCCTTCCCCCATTTGTTTTGTTTTGGTTTTTTTTAATGTTTAGCACCAAATTGATTTTTATAATATAGGGGAGCTAGCTCACAAATTGCAGTGCATTAGATCCTAGCACCAAAAACTAGTTTGGGTGAAATACTATTTCATATTAGATTTAGATTAATTAAAAGGTTAATAAATAATGTATTCAGCCACTGTTTGAGATTGTTTAGATGACTTATCATATTTCAACAATGTTGTTTACGATTTTATCCTAGCCTCTGATTTATCTACTATTTATTGAACATTTTAGTTTTTAAGTTTAAAAACTTTTGTTGTTTGCCTTTAATTAAATTTTGAATTTGAATCGTTTTGAACTAACACGAGATTAGCAACAATAATCATGGCGATGTGGCATCATTAGTAGAAGGTTACTGTAGCTTCATTATCCGGGTGTCACAATTCTCCTCCACTACAAGAAATCTCGTCCCGAGATTTAAGAGGGGAGTAAGGGGGAAAATTCTGGTTACGAAATTTTAACGGGTGTCCTCGGTCTTGATTGCTCTTCTCGAAGTGGTCGATCCATTGTGTTGCTATCTTCATTCCTCTGCTTCAGGGCATCATGATAAAGTCGTCATCCTTTCTTTGGGGGTGCCATCGTACTTACGAAAAAAAAGGATAATGGGTATCTTCGGAAGAACGGACCTTACAAGGCAGAATATCTGGCAGATAACTCAGGGAATGTGGTAGAAAGTTACTCTCGAATAGATACTTAAGAAATATCGAGAGTAAAGTAAGAAGGTGCCATGAGAAGTTTCAAACGGATAGGCGATGCTCGATGTCACGAAACAACATGCGGAAGGGGTCCAAAGCAACAATATTGAATATTGCGTCTGTTACCAGAATAGATCACTAGGATGGTGGCCCGTGAACTACATACGAGGCCACGCGCGAGGAATAACTTTGGGAATAGGGGGTGTACATGAGAGTCAGATTTCGCTCCAGTGGACCTGTGTGGGTTATGGGCCCGCCATGTGGGTCAAAGTAGGAAGGGCGGAGACGTCTTGCGTGATCATGCAAGCAAGGTATGTCAGAGGATAGCCTATCAGTTATGTCGGCCACAACATCAGTACCAAGGGCGAGGGACAAAGAGGACCATTTTCCCGCTCGTTGAACGAGGCGGACCAATAGGCAAGGTTCTCGTCCATCGGTGGCTACCGGAATGTCAGCAACAATAGTAACAGGATCTTACTGACAGAGTGGTACAACGAGGTGTTTACATAAGCAGGGAATATTACTGCTTTTATTATATAAATCACAAGAAGGTTTAAACAAACCAATGGGAAGGAAACGTGATTATCAGGTTTAAACAGAACAATGGAAAGGAAAAATGTGTTTAAACACATATTTCAGGGGTATATCCTTCCCAAAGACAAACAGAGCATGATATCCATGACAGGGTATAATGTAGAAAACTCTTTAGGTAAGGGGAGAGAAATTTTATGACATTACCCATAGAACGGTGTTTGGATAATTGAGCAAGAAAATATTTAGCATTGGGCTTCAAATGTTTTTATTGATAATCGGAGTACCATAGACATGCTTCAAGATAGCACTGACATGGTGTTTCAATCAAGGGCCAGACTTGGGATACACCAATGATCCATCAGGAGTAACTTATAAAATAAGTCCTACAATTTCCTCCAGGAGGAATGGTTATCCTTGCAAAAGAAATTATAATGATAGGTCCTCCAGCCAGGGGGGGTGCTGGGCATGACATCATATTACCGGGTCATCAAAGGACCAACAACATAACTCCTGGAAAGTTGTCCCAACCATCATATCTGACCGAGATTCAGATCCAATTGGTGTCATGATACCTCAGACTCAGGATGTCCGAGAAGAAAAGGTGCAACACAAATCGTTCAAATGGCATTGCAAGATTCTCGGGAAATGAACTATGGAAGCGGTTTCCTTTAACAAGAGTTTATCATTATCCCAAGGAGAGGACAAGGAGGTGGATGATGAACTCAACGACAATTCTTCAAGATTTCCAAAAGATGGATTTCCACAATTAAGTGAACAAGGAGATAACCTTTGTCAGATCAAATGATATAAGGAAGTGTGCTCGAGGAAAACATACACAATTAAACATTGGTTGAAAGGTGCACCCGAAATATGGGTTGGGTTGCACGACCAATGTTAGAATGGTGATTCAATAATCAACAGTCTAAGAATGAACGACCGACCATTAACTTCAAAGCAATAGGGTTGCTAGAAGTTTTGGGATTACACATCACAGTCCATTTGTCGGTGGTTAGAGATAACACGGTGACCAGGAAAAGAATGGTGATGGTGATAAGTATCACTTGTATCAAGAATTCTCCAGAGGTGGTGAAATTCTCACAACATTGAGGACATAAGAGTGTTAATGTTCCAAGGTAAAGAAAAACAATTACTAGATAACAAGGAACTCAAGGTATAACACCAAACACGAACAAGCTTATGTTGGTGGGAAGGCCATAAAGTGGTCGATGATAACACAGATCATCAAGGGAAAGGATGGTATTTCACATCATGAACTCAATTGATATCCTGGAAGAGCTCATAAGGTCGATGATGATCATGACACATTTGTCGAGAGATTTCACGAAGATGTAATCAACCAGCGACAACATCAAGTCAAAGGAATGAGGTAGCGGAAGGTTATTGGAACCATGGGTAGGACACAAACTTGAAATTAAGCTTGTTGTTCAAGGCGAACTGATATGACGAGGAAGATCGACATAAGCTTAGCTCATCGTCGAAAATTTTGTGCTCCGGGAAGAAGGACCAGGTAGTACAGTTAGAAGTTTGCACGATAATGATATAGCCGATAAGGCTAGGAATGACTTGAAGGATTATTAAACTCGTAAGCAACTAGAATTACTTAGATTTATTGAATCGGAGTGCGGAATAGATTCACTTATCGGTGTTCTCGGTTGACGACAACCCAGAACCCATGAAAATTGGAATCGGTGAGAGATAACAGTTGATGAAGAACCCATAAGAAGTTATGTAGTTCCCTGACATTCTCGCGGTACCAGAGGGTATACTCAAGGGTAGAGCGAGATAGAGGTTGGACAAGTGAAATCATTTGCAGAAGGCAAGCACTTAAACTTGTACAAGAAATGGGAAAGAAGAACAATATGGTCGAAACCACGGTCGCAAAAGACCAAGCATAGATAAGAGAAGAAGTTATAACAAGGGGATTATTATTACTACGAGAAGCTTCCATGATAAGTTCCATCTCGGGTCCATGGGCATGAACACAAAGTTCAAGGTCGACTCCCACTTCTACAAAGCATAACCTTACATTCACTTCTCGTTTCGATAATGGCATTAGTTGTTGAAAGTTTTACCTGGTGCAATACCAGATAAGTATGACTCGTGAAATCTTTTGGGTTCACACCGATGAGGGAAGGCGTTGGTTCAATCCCATCAGGGCTTCTTACGAACATATACCATAAGCTTCAAGAGAAAATATCACCAGCTCAAAAGTAGAGCATGGTTGACAAAAGGAAAGGATACAATTTAACAAAGGCATTATGTATCGGAGAAGGACTCACAAGGTGATTAATTATTAAGGACACTGTCGGATATAATGATCCAACAGTGGATATGGCGATCCACAGTGGAGCTGAGGTGAGTATCGATACCCAATCATAGGAAGAAAGAATGCAAATGCAACAGATTATGGATTCATCTGAATAATTCAAAGCTTAAATGCAAAGGAATTATGATTTCCAAAACAAGGGATCAGAAGCAGACGTTCTGATCAAGGATGGATCACTTGAATATACCAGAGGCACAATCGACGACAGATAGTTTGGTCGAGAACCAGCTCATGTTCAAAATGACGACTGAGCCGGAAAGATAATCCTAGGACTTGACTGATGATTGTGAACATTCACAACGTATTGAATCAACGGACTCAAAAATGATGGTGACAAAGGATGCCAATATGATTACTATACTTATGGGATTAATCATAATGAAAGCAAACAAGAAATTCCAGAGCAATAGGTTGCTGAGGATTTACGGAATATCGAATGGTATTTCGAAGACTTTTGTGTAATACATGATCAACTGGGGGATGAGCGGATACTCGATAAGTGCGAGAATCAACCGTAGGGGTATTCAGGTGACAAAGAACAGCAAGGCAGTAAGCTCAAAGGATTATCGAAACAACGACGAGTTTTTCGGGGTATCTTGTAATAGCAAGACCAACTGGGGACGAAGGTAAGAATAACAACTGCAAGTAGTTATCCATAAGGGTTTACGGTGGAAGGGGAATTGCAAACGCGATGAACACAAGTTCTCGAGTTAACAGCGGAGAGTATCTTGAGGTCTTCCGGTGCAGCCGACGATCATCGATAATAAGGGGCTCTCGGTGAAAGTGATAACGAGATCCTAATGTTAGATTTAGCAAAATTCATTTAACGAATAGAGGAGAGATCGAGTCGAGTAAAGATCGAGGAGTAAAAGATCCTAATACCACCCTATGGCGACGTGGGCCCATGGGCCGCACAGCCATGTTAGTAAAAGTTTTTGCAATGTCTAGACTCAACTTCGGCCAAGGAGTTGGAAGGGGGATTCCTACAGGCAGTCGGCTCTGATACCAACTTGTGACGCCCCCGATTCAATCGTACACTAATCATGCACGCAAACGTGTACGATCAAGATCGAGGACTCACGGAAGATATCACAACACAACTCTAAAACATCAAGAAGTCATACAAGCATCATAATACAAGCCAGGGGCCTCGAGGGCTCGAATACAAGAGCTCGATCATAGACGAGTCAGCGGAAGCAACATTATCTGAGTACAGACATAAGTTAAACAAGTTTGCCATAAGATGGCTAGCACAAACTGGGATACAGATCGAAAGAGGAACAGGCCTCCTGCCTGGGATCCTCCTAAACTACTCCAGGTCGTCGTCAGCGGGCTGCACGTAGTAGTAGGCACCTCCGGTGTAGTAGTCGTCATCGACGGTGGCGTTTGGCTCCTAGGCTCCATCGTTTGGTCGCAGCAACCGGGTAAAGAAAGGGGGAAAAGGGGGAACAAGGCAACCGTGAGTACTCATCCAAAGTACTCGCAAGCAAGAAGCTACACTACATATGCATGGATATATGTGTAAAGGGCCATATCAGTGGACTGAACTGCAGAATGCCGTAATAAGAGGGGATATCTAATCTCGTCGAAGACTACGCTTCTGGCAGCCTCCGTCTTGCAACATGTAGAAGAGAGTAGACTGAAGTCCTCCAAGTAGCATCGCATAGCATAATCCTACCCGGCGATCCCCTCCTCGTAACCCTGAGATAGAGCGACCACCGGGTTCTATCTGGCACTTGGAAGGGTGTGTTTTATTAAGTATCCGGTTCTAGTTGTCATAAGGTCAAGGTACAACTCCAAGTCGTCCTGTTACCGAAGATCACGGCTATTCGAATAGATTAACTTCCCTGCAGGGTGCACCACATAACCCAACACGCTTGATCCCATTTGGCGGACACACTTTCTGGGTCATGCCCGCCATGGAAGATCAACACGCCGCAGCCCCACCTAGGCACAACAGAGAGGCCAAAGACGCCGGTCTAAACCTAAGCGACAGGGTGCGGGCCCATCGCCCAATGCACACCTGCACGCTATAGGGCGGCCGAAAGCGTAAATAGCCCCTTAATACAAGAGCAGGCTTACGTTCCAATCCGTGGCGCGCCGATCGGCCGACGTCACGAAGTGCTTCGGTGATACCATGACGCCGAAAGTGCCCATATCTTTCCCACGTAGTTGGTTAGTGCGTATAGGCCCGTGAGCTGCACTCAGATCAAATACCAAGATCTCGTTAAGCGTGTTAAGTATCCATGAACGCCCGAGCAGGGCCAGGCCCACCTCTCTCCTAGGTGGTCTCAACCTGCCCTGTCGCTCCGCCACAAAGATCCACTCACGGGTGCTCCACCAGCCGACCCGACTTTAGTCTCCACATGTATCATGTATAAAGTATATAGTATATACCCGAAATCACCTCCCGAGTGATCTCGGCCCGATAGTATAGCACAGCAGACGGACAAGAATGCACGGCCATAGATGGAATACTAGCATCCTATACTAAGCATGTAGGATTGCAGGTAAAGGTAACAACAGTAGTAGCAAGGACAGGCTATGCATCAGGATAGGTATAAAACATGCTACACTACTCTAATGCAAGCAGTATAGAGAATAATAGGCGATATCTGGTGATCAAAGGGGGGGCTTGCCTGGTTGGTCTGGCAAGAAGGACGTGTCGTCAACACCGTAGTCGAACTGGGGGTCGTCGGCAGCCTCGGGGTCTACCAGAAAGAAGTATCGGAGGGGGAACACAATAAATAACAGAGCAATCAAATCATCACAAAGCATAACGAGGTAATACGCGGTGCTAGGTATGCCCTAACGCGGTAGGAGGTGATACCGACGAAGGGGGGAAACATCCGGGAAAGTATCCCCGGTGTTCCGCGTTTTCGGACAAATGAACCGGAGGCGAAATGTTGCAGGTTCACTATGCTAGGGACGCGTGGCGGCTGAACAGGCTGTGTATCCGGATTCATCTCGTCGTTCTGAGCAACTTTCATGTAGAAAACATTTTCATCCGAGTTACGGATTATTTTCTATGATATTCTAAAGTTTTAATGATATTTTGCAATTTAATTAATTCGAAAATAATGAGTAAATGCTAGGTGCACCCAGATCTGTGTACACATAAGTGTACCAGAGGGTGACATGTGGGTCCAGGCGGTCCCAGTTGACCAGTCAAAGTTTGACTGGACAACAGAAGTTGGGGCCCCCCTGTCATTGACTGCCTAGTTAACTAACAGTTTTAGTTAGACTAATTAGGTAATTAACTGGTTAATTAACAAGATTAATTAGATTAATTAATTCATTTGGTTAATTAATTAACTAATTATTTTAATTATTATATCTTTTCACTTAATTAATTTTCGATTTCGGGTGGACCTCGCGTGTCATTGGCAGAGGCCTTAGCGAACCTTGGGTGCAAAGCGGGCGGACCAATCGGTGCACCCGCCGAGAAGGGCGAGGCCACGGCCGATGAAGGAGCGAGACGTGCGGTCATGGGCAGAGGTTGTCGCCGACGCCAGCAAGCGGGAGGCAAGCAAGGCCTGACACGGCGGTCCGGCCGGATGGAGCAGAAGCGCGACGCCTCGGCCCCGTCGGCGATGCACTTGATGGCGACGGGAGCGAGGGTGTGTCGCGCGGGAGCACGGGCTGGGGACCCCGGCACGCACGCAGGATGGCGGTGTGGGCACGCAGACGGCGGCTACGGAGGGATGAGCG
The DNA here is from genome assembly GCA_021605145.1 of Aegilops bicornis. Classification (NCBI taxonomy): domain Eukaryota; kingdom Viridiplantae; phylum Streptophyta; class Magnoliopsida; order Poales; family Poaceae; genus Aegilops; species Aegilops bicornis. The sequence goes on from CM038674.1 coordinate 44,332,437, forward strand.
CAGCATGGGCGGTGGGGCGGCCTATGGCGACCGGAGCAAAGGGGAACGGAGCGAGGGCGGACAAGGCCTCACCGGGGCCCTGTAGTTGTGCTTAAGTCGGCTCGGGGAGGTACCGGGGAGGCAGTCGGCGATGGCGGGGACGAGGCGACGACGGAGAGGACGACGACGATGGAGACCGGCGAGGAGGATGGGGACGTCACACGGTGGGGAGGAGACGAGGTCGAGGCGGATCGTTCCGGCGGAGAGGCGGTCCGGTGGGGCGGCTCTCGGCGACGGCGGGGCAGAACCGGGCGGCGTCGGGGTTCGGCGAAGAGGGCGGAGGCGCCATGGTGCGCGACGGCAGCGGGATTGTCGAGCGGCGGCGGGGCGCCTTTTCCCCCGATCCAGATCGGGGAAGCGAGGCGGCGGTGTGGGCGAAGTTGGGTCTCGTCCCGATCCGCATTGGATCGGGAGGGGGAACGGCGTGGGGGTGCGGTGGTGGGGTTAGGGTTTCGGGTTCGAGGGGATAAGGGAGAGTGGGGCGGGCCGACATGGGCGGTGGGAAAAGTGGGGCAAGCAGCCCGGAGGGTCTGCCCCTTCCCCATTTGTTTTGTTTTGGGTTTTTAATGTTTAGCACCTAATTGATTTTTATAATATAGGGGAGCTAGCTCACAAATTGCAGTGCATTAGATCCTAGCACCAAAAACTAGTTTGGGTGAAATACTATTTCATATTAGATTTAGATTAATTAAAAGGTTATTAAATAATGTATTCAACCACTGTTTGAGATTGTTTAGATGAATTATCATATTTCAACAATGTTGTTTACGATTTTATCCTAGCCTCTGATTTATCTACTATTTATTGAATATTTTAGTTTTTAAGTTTAAAACTTTTGTTGTTTGCCTTTAATTAAATTTTGAATTTGAATCGTTTTGAACTAACGCGAGATTAGCAACAGTAATCATGGCGACGTGGCATCATTAGTAGAAGGTTACTGTAGCTTAATTATCGGGGCTCACAATTCTCCTCCACTACTAGAAATCTTGTCCCGAGATTTAAGAGGGGAGTAAGGGGGAAAATTCTGGTTACGAAATTTTAACGGGTGTCCTCGGTCTTGATTGCTCTTCTCGAAGTGGTCGATCCATTGTGTTGCTATCTTCATTCCTCTGCTTCAGGGCATCATGATAAAGTCGTCATCCTTTCTTCGGGGGTGCCATCGTACTTACGAAAAAAAGGATAATGGGTATCTTCGGAAGAACGGACCATACAAGGCTGAATATCTGGCAGATAACTCAGGGAATGTGGTAGAAAGTTACTCTTGAATAGATACTTAAGATATATCGAGAGTAAAGTAAGAAGGTACCATGAGAAGTTTCAAACGGATAGGCAGTCGTTCGATGTCTGAAACAACATGCGGAAGGGGTCCAAAGCAACGAGATTGAATATTGCGTCTGTTACCAGAATAGATCACAAGGACGGTGGCCCGTGAATTACATACGAGGCCACGCGCGAGGAATAACTTTGGGAATAGGGGTGTACAGGAGAGTCAGGTTTCGCTCCAGTGGACCTGTGGGTTATGGGCCCGCCATGTGGGTTAAAGTAGGAAGGGCGGAGACGTCTTGCGTGATCATGCAAGCAAGGTATGTCAGAGGATAGCCTATCAGTTATGTCGGCCACAACATCAGTACCAAGGGCGAGGGACGAAGAGGACCATTTTCCCGCTCGTTGAACGAGGCGGACCGATAGGCAAGGTTCTCGTCCATCGGTGGCTACCGGAATGTCAGCAACAATAGTAACAGGATCTTACTGACAGAGTGGTACAACGAGGTGTTTACATAAGCAGGGAATATTACTGCTTTTATTATATAAATCACAAGAAGGTTTAAACAAACCAATGGGAAGGAAACGTGATTATCAGGTTTAAACAAAACAATGGAAATGAAAAATGTGTTTAATTACATATTTCAGGGGTATATCCTTCCCAAAGACAAACAGAGCATGATATCCATGACAGGGTATAATGTAGAGAACTCTTTAGGTAAGGGGAGAGAAATTTTATGACATTACCCATAGAACGGTGTTTGGATAATTGAGCAAGAAAATATTTAGCATTGGGCTTCAAATGTTTTTATTGATAATCGGAGTACCATAGACATGCTTCAAGATAGCACTGACATGGTGTTTCAATCAAGGGCCAGACTTTGGATACACCAATGATCCATCAGGAGTAACTTATAAAATAAGTCCTACAATTTCCTCCAGGAGGAATGGTTATCCTTGCAAAAGAAATTATAATGATAGGTCCTCCAGCCGGGGGGGGGGGGGGGTGATAGGCATGACATGATATTACCGGTTCATCAAAGGACCAACAACCAAACACCAGGAAAGTTGTCCCAACCATCATATCTGACCGAGATTCAGATCCAATTGGTGTCATGATACCTCAGACTCAGGATGTCCGAGAAGAAAAGGTGCAACACAAATCGTTCAAATGGCATTGCAAGATTCTCGGGAAATGAACTATGGAAGCGGTTTCCTTTAACAAGAGTTTATCATTATCCCAAGGAGAGGACAAGGAGGTGGATGATGAACTCAACGACAATTCTTCGAGATTTCCAAAAGATGGATTTCCACAATTAAGTGACCAAGGAGATAACATTTGTCAGATCAAATGATATAAGGAAGTATGCTCGAGGAAAACATACACAATTAAACATTGGTTGAAAGGTGCACCCGAAATATGGGTTGGGTTGCACGACCAATGTCAGAATGGTGATTCAATAATCAACAGTCTAAGAATGAACGACCGACCATTAACTTCAAAGCAATAGGGTTGCCAGAAGTTTCGGGATTACACATCACAGTCCATTTGTCGGTGGTTAGAGATAACACGGTGACCAGGAAAAGAATGGTGATGGTGATAAGTATCACTTGTATCAAGAATTCTCCAGAGGTGGTGAAATTCTCACAACATTGAGGACATAAGAGTGTTAATGTTCCAAGGTAAAGAAGAACAATTACTAGATAACAAGGAACTCAAGGTATAACACCAAACACGAACAAGCTTGTGTTGGTGGGAAGGCCATAAAGTGGTCGATGATAACACAGATCATCAAGGGCAAGGATGGTATTTCTCATCATGAACTCAATTGATATCCTGGAAGAGCTCATAAGGTCGATGATGATCACGACACATTTGTCGAGAGGTTTCACGAAGATGTAATCAACCAGCGACAACATCAAGTCAAAGGAATGAGGTAGCGGAAGGTTATTGGAACCATGGGTAGGACACAAACTTGAAATCAAGCTTGTTGTTCAAGGCGAACTGATATGACGAGGAAGATCGACATAAGCTTAGCTCATCGTTGAAAATTTTGTGCTCCGGGAAGAAGGACCAGGTAGTACAGTTAGAAGTTTGCACGATAATGATATAGCCGATAAGGATAGGAATGACTTGAAGGATTATTAAACTTGTAAGCAACCAGAATTACTTAGATTTATTGAATCGGAGTGCGGAATAGATTCACTTATCGGTGTTCTCGGTTGACGACAACCCAGAACCCATGAAAATTGGAATCGGTGAGAGATAACAGTTGATGAAGAACCCATAAGAAGTTATGTAGTTCCCTGACATTCTCGCGGTACCAGAGGGTATACTCAAGGGTAGAGCGAGATAGAGGTTGGACAAGTGAAATCATTTGCAGAAGGCAAGCACTTAAACTTGTCCAAGAAATGGGAAAGAAGAACAATATGGTCGAAACCACGGTCGCAAAAGACCAAGCATAGATAAGAGAAGAAGTTATAACAAGGGGAGTATTATTACTACGAGAAGCTTCCATGATAAGTTCCACCTCGGGTCCATGGGCATGAATACAAAGTTCAAGGTCGACTCCCACTTCTACAAAGCATAACCTTACATTCACTTCTCGTTTCGATAATGGCATTAGTTGTTGAAAGTTTTACCTGGTGCAATACCAGATAAGTATGACCCGTGAAATCTTTTGGGTTCACACCGATGAGGGAAGGCATTGGTTCAATCCCATCGGGGCTTCTTACGAACATCTACCATAAGCTTCAAGAGAAAATATCACCAGCTCAAAAGTAGAGCATGGTTGACAAAAGGAAAGGATACAATTTAACAAAGGCATTATGTATCGGAGAAGGACTCACAAGGTGATTAATTATTAAGGACACAGTTGGATATAATAATCCAACAGTGGATATGGCGATCCACAGTGGAGCTGAGGTGAGTATCGATACCCAATCAGAGGAAGAAAGAATGCAAATGCAACAGATTATGGATTCATCTGAATAATTCAAAGCTTAAATGCAAAGGAATTATGATTTCCAAAACAAGGGATCAGAAGCAGACGTTCTGATCAAGGATGGATCACTTGAATATACCAGAGGCACAATCGATTTACGATAGTTTGGTCGAGAACCAGCTCATGTTCAAAATGACGACTGAGCCGGAAAGATAATCCTAGGACTTGACTGATGATTGTGAACATTCACAACGTATTGAATCAATGGACTCAAAAATGATGGTGACAAAGGATGCCAATATGATTACTATACATATGGGATTAATCATAATGAAAGCAAACAAGAAATTCCAGAGCAATAGGTTGCTGAGGATTTACGGAATATCGAATGGTATTTCGAAGACTTTTGTGTAATACATGATCAACTGGGGGATGAGCGGATACTCGATAAGTGCGAGAATCAACCGTAGGGGTATTCAGGTGACAAAGAACAGCAAGGCAGTAAGCTCAAAGGATTATCGAAACAACGACGAAGTTTTTCGGGTATCTTGTAATAGCAAGACCAATCGGGATTTAAGGTAAGAATAACAAGCGCAAGTAGTTATCCATAAGGGTTTATGATGGAAGGGGAATTGCAAACGCGATGAACACAAGTTCTCGAGTTAACAATGGAGAGTATCTTTAGGGTCTTACAGTGCGGCCGATTTATCATCTAATAAGGGGCTCTCCAGGTGAAAGTGATAACGAGATCCTAATGTTAGATTTAGCAAAATTCATTTAACCAGAATAGAGGAGAGATCAGAGTCCCAGAGTAAAGGTCGAGGAGTAAAAGATCCTAATACCACCCAATGGCGATGTGGGCCCATGGGCCGCATAGCCATGTTAGTACAAGTTTTTGCAATGTCTAGACTCAACTTCGGCCAAGGAGTTGGAAAGGGGGATTCCTACAGGCAGTCGGCTCTGATACCAACTTGTGACGCCCCCGATTCAATCATACACTAATCATGCACGCAAACGTGTACAATCAAGATCAGGGACTCACGGGAAGATATCACAACACAACTCTAAAACATCAGTAAGTCATACAAGCATCATAATACAAGCCAGGGGCCTCGAGGGCTCGAATACAAGAGCTCGATCATAGACGAGTCAGCGGAAGCAACATTATCTGAGTACAGACATAAGTTAAACAAGTTTGCCATAAGATGGCTAGCACAAACTGGGATACAGATCGAAAGAGGAGCAGGCCTCTGCTCAGGATCCTCCTAAACTACTCTGTGTCGCCGTCACCGGGCGGCACGTAGTAGTAGGCACCTCCGGTGTAGTAGCCATCGACGGTGGCGTTTGGCTCTGGGCTCCATCGTGCAGTCGCAGCAACCGGGTAAAGAAAGGGGAAAAGGGGAACAAGGCAACCGTGAGTACTCATCCAAAGTACTCGCAAGCAAGGAGCTACACTACATATGCATGGATATATGTGTAAAGGGCCATATCGGTGACTGAACTCCGTAATGCCGTAATAAGAGGGGATATCTAATCTGTCAAGACTACGATTACGGCAGCCTCCGTCTTGCAACATGTAGAAGAGAGTAGATCAAGTCCTCCAAGTAGCATCGCATAGCATAATCCTACGGCGATCCCTCCTCGTAACCACGAGATAGAGCGACCACCGGTTCTATCTCGCACTTGGAAGGGTGTGTTTTATTAAGTATCCGGTTCTAGTTGTCATAAGGTCAAGGTACAACTCCAAGTCGCCCTGTTATCAAGATCACGGCTATTCGAATAGATTAACTTCACTGCAGGGTGCACCACATAACCCAACACGCTTGATCCCATTTGGCGGACACACTTTCTGGGTCATGCCCGTCATGAAGATCAACACGCCGCAGCCCCACCTAGGCACAACAGAGAGGCCAAAGACGCCGGTCTAAACCTAAGCGACAGGGTCCGGGCCCATCGCCCAATGCACACCAAGACGCTATGAGGGCGGCCGAAAGCAGAAATAGCCCCCTTAATACAAGAGCAGGCTTATGTTCCAATCCGGCGCGCGCCGCTCAGTCGCTGACGTCACGAAGTGCTTCGGCTGATACCATGACGCTGAGTGCCCATATCTTTCCCACGTAGTTGGTTAGTGCGTATAGGCCCGTAGCCAGACTCAGATCAAATACCAAGATCTCGTTACGCCGAACAGGGCCAGGCCCACCTCTCTCCTAGGCGGTCTCAACCTGCCCTGTCGCTCCGCCACAAAGATCCACTCGCGGGTGCTCCACCAGCCGACCCGACTTTAGTCTCCACATGTATCATGTATAAAGTATATAGTATATACCCGAAATCACCTCCCGAGTGATCTCGGCCCGATAGTATAGCACAGCAGACGGACAAGAATGCAGGGCCATAGATGGAATACTAGCATCCTATACTAAGCATGTAGGATTGCAGGTAAAGGTAACAACAGTAGTAGCAAGGACAGGCTATGCATCAGGATAGGTATAACAGAAAGCAAAGAACATGCTACACTACTCTAATGCAAGCAGTATAGAGAATAATAGGCGATATCCGGTGATCAAAGGGGGGCTTGCCTGGTTGGTCTGGCAAGAAGGACGGTCGCCAACACCGTAGTCGAATCGGGGGTCGTCGGCAGCCTCGGGGTCTACCAGAAAGAAGTATCGGAGGGGGAACACAATAAATAACAGAGCAATCAAAGCATCACAAAGCATAACGAGGTAATACGCGGTGCTAGGTATGCCCTAACGCGGTAGGAGGTGATACCGACGAAGGGGGGGAAACATCCGGGAAAGTATCCCCGGTGTTCCGCGTTTTCGGACAGATGAACCGGAGGCGAAATGTTGCAGGTTCACTATGCTAGGGACGCGTGGCGGACGAACAGGCTGTGTATCCGGATTCGTCTCGTCGTTCTGAGCAACTTTCATGTAGAAAACATTTTCATCCGAGTTACGGATTATTTTCTATGATTTTCTAAAGTTTGAATGATATTTTGCAATTTAATTAATTCGAAAATAATGAGTAAATGCTAGGTGCACCCAGATCTGTGTACACATAAGTGTACCAGAGGGTGACATGTGGGTCCAGGCGGTCCCGATTGACCAGTCAAAGTTTGACCGACAATGTGGTTGGGGCCCCCTGTCATTGATCGCCTAGTTAACTAACAGCTTTAGTTAGACTAATTAGGTAATTAACTGGTTAATTAACAAGATTAATTAGATTAATTAATTCATTTGGTTAATTAATTAACTAATTATTTTAATTATTATATCTTTTCACTTAATTAATTTTCGATTTCGGTGGACCGCGTGTCATTGGCGGAAGGCCTTAGCGAACCTTGGAGTGCAAAGCGGGGCGGACCAATCGGTACCCGCCTTGAAGAAGCGAGGCCACGGCTTGATGAAGGAGCGTAGACGCGGTCGCGGCAGAGGTTGTCGCCGACGCCAGGCGGCGGAGGCAAGCAAGGCACGACGGCGTGGTCCGGCCGGATGGAGCAAGCGCGAGCCGCCTCGGCAGCGGCGGCGATGCACTTGATGGCGACGGGAGCGGTGGGTGTCGCGTGGGAAGCATCGGGCTGGGACCCCGGGCACGCACGGGATGGCGGTGCGTGCACGCGACGCTGGTACGGAGGGATGAGCGCAAAGACGGGCGGTGGGCGGCCTACGGCGCATCAAGCAAAGGGGAACGGAGCGAGGGCGGACGAGGCCTCACCGGGGCCCTGTAGTTGTGCTTAAGTCGGCTCGGGGAGGGGTCAGGGAGGCGGTCGGAGACGGCGGGGACGAGGCGACGACGGAGAGGACGACGACGATGTAGTCCGGCGAGGAGGATGGGGACGTCACGCGGTGGGGAGGAGATGAGGTCGAGGCGGATCGTCCGGCGGAGAGGCGGTCCGGTGGGGCGGCTCTCGTCGACGGCGGGGTTGAACCGGGCGGCGTCGGGGTTCGGCGACGAGGGCAGAGGCGCCATGGTGCGCGACGGCAGCGGGTTTGTCGAGCGGCGGCGGGGCGCCTTTTCCCCCGATCCAGATCGGGGGGAAGCGAGGGGGGCGAGCGGGGTGGGCGAGTGGGGGTCTCGTCCCCGATCCAGATTGGATCGGGAAGGGGGAACGACGTGGGGGGGAGTGCGGGTTGTGGGGTTAGGGTTTCGGGGTCCAGGGGATAAGGGAGAGTGGGGGCGGGCCGACATGGGCCGGTGGGAAAAGTGGGCCAAGCAGCCCAGGAGGGGTCTGCCCCCTTCCCCCATTTGTTTTGTTTTGGTTTTTTTAATGTTTAGCACCTAATTGATTTTTATAATATAGGGGAGCTAGCTCACAAATTGCAGTGCATTAGATCCTAGCACCAAAAACTAGTTTGGGTGAAATACTATTTCATATTAGATTTAGATTAATTAAAAGGTTATTAAATAATGTATTCAGCCACTGTTTGAGATTGTTTAGATGACTTATCATATTTCAACAATGTTGTTTACGATTTTATCCTAGCCTCTGATTTATCTACTATTTATTGAACATTTTAGTTTTTAAGTTTAAAAACTTTTGTTGTTTGCCTTTAATTAAATATTGAATTTGAATCATTTTGAACTAATGCGAGATTAGCAACAGTAATCATGGCGACGTGGCATCATTAGTAGAAGGTTACTGTAGCTTAATTATCCGGGCGTCACAGCCGGAGACACCAATGGCGCCGCTACTGCGGCGAAGTTGTCGGGCCGTGAAGTCGGGAACCGTGGAGGCCCTGTTGGCCGCCCGCAATCCACGTCGTCAGCCCATGAATCAACGTATGCACCATGGCTTGAGCTTCTTTCCCAGTTGTTGTTCCACTTGCTCTTGGACAAGCTCCGGAATCCGCGCCACTTGTGCCTTGAGTTCTTCAACCTCGCGCGTCTGGCTTTCAGAGCTGGTCTTTTTCTCCTTCCGCACACCAGCAGTATAGTATGACCCCCATTTTGTGGACAAGCCTTTGCCAGCCACACGACCAGCTGACGTCGGCTTAGTGAGCTTATCCTTGTTTTTCATTACCTTCAACACCCTATTTAAAGGGGTGTCGAAAGGGGAGCTCTGAGACGACCCCGCGCTGCTGCTTTCAGTGTCCTGCGAAAGGAACGTGAATCATTTAGAAATATTGGGGACTAATTAGAGTGCAACCATATGGAGCTAATTACGCGGGGGTGTATTCCTTACCAGAACAAGCTCAAGCGCCCTGGTCTTCGAATCAGTGGTAAGCTCCTTTGTTATCGGGTCCTCCTTGTACCGGGCCCTGACATAGTTCCTGGTCTGCGTGTCACCGCTGTATTTCTCGAAGCGGGGTGGTAGGCCTTGCTCGGCACGCTCCGCGTCCTCCTTGTCCCATATAGGCTCCGCCACTCTGTAACCGCCGGGACCGAGTTTGTGTTCTCCTAAGTTCAACTCCCGCATTTCTTTCCCCCGCTGACTTGATTCGGAGGTTGCACTGCTCTCACACTTGATCTTGAACTCCTTGTACTCATCTTTGCTCATAAAAGGATATTTCGCCTTGATCTTCTCATAACTATCACCTTTATCAATCATTCTCTTCACCGCGCTTCTCCAAGTAGATAGGGTCGTGCTCATCTTCGTGAGGGCGGCACTGTTCACTTTATTCCCTGAGAGGCGTGTGTTTTCAAATTCGGCGGGGAACTTGTATCGTCCGTGCAGCTTCGTGAAGAGGAGGTTGTGCAAATTCCCTCGGTCCTTATGCCTAAGGTTCTCTGTGTTGATCGAGACGGTGCTCCGGAGAATGCACCCGAGCTGAACAGAGTACCCCTTGACTATATGTTTGGGCTCCGTTGGATTCCCGTCGGAGTCCACTTGATTGAATTCCTCCTTGAGGGTGCGGAGCGCATTCGGGCGCCGGTCCTTCCTTTGCTTCTTCGGTTGGCTGCCATCTATGTGTGCGCCGCCATCATCAGTGGTGGCATCCTCGGCGGCACCATCAGTGGTTGCATCCCCGACGACACTAGGGGTTGTGTAATCAGGATCAGTGTCTTCTGCGGCGTCCTCATAGCGGTGAGGTTGTTCCTCCATCTCCTGGGACAGCTCCCAGAATTGCTTGCCGCCCGAACCACCAGCCTCATCGTTGTGGGCCATGTTTCGCTCTAAATAGGAAAAAAGTTTGGTCAAAAAGTTGGTTATTGTCAAGGAACAAGATCATGGTCTCATCATTTAGGGTTTGTCGACACCGAGGCACCCTAAAAGCCTAAGCTTTCATCATTTAGGTTTGTCGACGCCGAGGCACCCTAAAAGCCTAAGCATACATCATTTAGGTTCTCATCGACACCGAGGCATCCGGGGCAGCCAAGTTAAGTTTTCATCATTTAGGGTTTATCAATGCCGAGGCACCCTAGGTTGGGCCTAATCACTTGGCACTAATCACTTGGCTCTATTGCCACCTATGTTGGGTTTATCATCTAGGGTTTATCGATGCTAAGGAGAATTCGAAGTTGGGCCTAATCACTTGGCTCTATTGCCACCTATGGTTTAATGCAGCAAGAATGGCAGGGCAGTTGATCCTACTTAACTAAGTACTAAGATACCCTGGCCCATGCATTAGTCGCAAGTACCCCAAATGTCCTATTTTTAGCAAAGTCATGCTAAAATTCACGGAAAATTTTAGCATGACCTTTGCTGAAAATAGGACATATGGAGTACCCGAATTTGCCGGAACGGAAGTTAATCGACATTCCGGCAAACTCAAGGGCCTCTCGGGTACCTGCAAATTCATCACGACACAATGGTCGGAGACAAAACCCAGCAAACTAGCAAGATGATCATCATCTTTGCAAGACAATAGCTCAAGTTTTTGACAAGAGCCTCTCAAGAAAACAGCATTGCAACATTCAGGTTTAGACATACACACTAAACATTTGACGATTACCTCACGAAGAAAAATATACGCTGACTATTGGACACAAAGAAAACAGCTATTGTAAACATTAAGTCATGGTAGTGTGCCTTTGAAGCAATTACAAGATAGGAACAACAACACAACGATAGCAAATACAAGTCCTCGAAGTGTAAGAGAAGTGTACTAGAGCTGTAAACAGACTTATAAAACCCACATGATGTTATAACTGTATACACTGAACATGATGATACCAAATGGGAAGGAAAATTGTATCACTCTAGATTAGTGTAGCCACTATCTAACAAAACCAGAATGTTAACAAAATTACACCATGATGATACCAAATTCTTGTAGCAGTACAATGAGTTCACGGGATAAAAATCATCCACATTCACCAACCCAAACTGGTGGAGATATGACAAACCGTAACCTCCTGTGTTTCTCGCCATTTTATTTTTCCCACCGTATATGTTTTTGATTCATGTCATGGTACTTGCTGTCAAACCAAGTATTTTCTTTCTACATAATCTGGGAAGTTTCCTTCTTACTGTCTCACTACAAAAAACTAGTATGCTTAGTTGAGACTAGTATGTTTAGTTGCATTATGACAGGCAAAGTGTCACGATTCAGACAACAGAGCAGCTAAGCATAGCATGTGGATAGTTTAGTCAGTATACTAGTAATCTTTAGAAAGCATGAGACATATATTACCTGGAGGAGACTTCGTCGGAGAGTTGCCTCGTGAATTGAAAATACAACGAGATCAGCAAAGGACAAGAAGATATATACTGAAATTATCATAACAAAATGCCAGCCATCGCCATGGTCAAAGAATATATTATGATAGCTGGACAAGTACATGTCAAACTAGATAATTTTCAGAACCGGTTTAACCACCGCAGGATAAAACAATGCATCCAAGACTGGGCTTAGACTAATATCCTCATAGCATAATCTGACATCAAGCACATATTATAAGAACAGTGAAAATGTATGTTCACCGCAAATGAATATGGACCAAGTGTTCTCATTAACTACTTAAAGAATTAGTTCCATATTGTTGCATGAGAATTGTAGAGAGAAAAGATACATGGTTGTACTTACGGGATTGGTTACATCTCTTATTGTTCACATTCTTGTCAAAGGACTTTAACCATTAATTATCGGAAGAACTAATGCACATTTAAACACCACGAATCCGGAAGAAGTAATACAACACTACATAGTACCTCTGTAGTTTCCATGCCAAACTTGCCAATAATGTTCATCTACTCATTCGTAACCCCTTCTGGTAACAAATATTCATCTACTCATTTGTAGATACCTAGGAGTAACAAGACCGCACTTGCCAATAATGTTTTATTTATGCTTCCCAAGGACCAACTCCTAAACTGAACACAAAAACCGTGTGCACATCTCGCAAGTTGTAGAAGGAAAAGGTGCAACACTAAAAAACTATCAAACTAACAGATCCATTAATCAATTGTGGACTTCTTACATGTTACATCTATCATTAGTGGCCAGAAAGAATAGTAATTAATGTTTCATATTGTTGCATGAATCCAAACTCACTGGAAAATTCACTAATTGAGCCTAGCTACTTAAAGAAAGAATCTCTAGGCGGATGCTTAGTTGAGACTAGTATCCTCTAAAATGCATCTAAATGCAAGCTCAGAGATTTGAACATTTGGAAAACCCGGAAGGTGGAAGAAAAGAAGACCAATGATGCAAAAATAACCCAAACTTCTCTATTCTGCAAAAAGACTGACAGTAGCAGAGGCTTGGCTACGAATGGTTCTTGCAGGTTGCAGCTAGCACAGCCTCCTATTCTGAACATCTAGAAGAAGCTCAGAGATTTGAACATTTGGCAAACCCTAGCCACTTAATTCTCCAACCCCCTTTCCTTGTCCAAATTTCTCCAACCCGCAACCCTAGAACACATCAGAAGGAAATAAAGAGGGGGGAAGAGGGGGAAGCGGCTCGGGTGCTCACTTTGGAGGTAGAGGGCGACTCGGGGCAGCCGGAGCTAGTCGAGGCGGCGCGAATTCGGCGTCGAGCGGTGGTGGTCCTCCTGGGCAGGCCGTGCGGTCGAGGGCGTCGAGCGGTGGCGGTCCTCCTGGGTGTCCGAGCTCGTCCGGGTCCTCGTAGTCGAAGAGGAAGACGGCGGCGGTCCTCCTGGGCAGGCCGCGCGGTGTTGGAAAGCGAGCACGTCGAGGGCGCAGGCGGGCCGCTGGGAGGGGGGCGCTTAGGCGGGAGGCCGTCGAGGGCACTCGGCTCGAGACGGCGGGGAGGCGGCGCTGCCTGGGACGGGCGAGGGAGGCGGCGAGGGAGGCGGCGCTGCCTGGGACAGTGAAGGAGGCGAGGGCGAGGGGACGGCGAACACGGGGGGCCGCGGGTGAGATCGATGAGGCAGTTGAGAGATTAGAGAGATTGGGGATTTAGTGTGGGGGGAAGCTTTCTAATGGCGCACCGCCCCGTCGTGCGCCATAAGTACAACTATTCTAATGGCGCACCACCCCTCGGTGCGCCATTAGAATTTTTTGTAATCTAGCCCACTAGCCCTATCTACAACCTAACCCTATCTACAACAGAACTCACCCACTAGCCGGACTGGTCAGCATGCAGCACACACACCAGGAGGTCCTGGGTTCGATTCCCAGGCTCTCCAATATTTTTTTTATGCATTTTAAATGCTGTTTTTTATATTTATTTGTGTTTAAATATGTTCAAACTTGTTCAAATCGTAACAGTAATATTTTTTTTATAAAAACAGTAATAATTTTTTAAAAAATATGTTCAAATTTGTTACTTGAAAATATCATCGGCGGCGGCGGTGGTGGGGGGGCGGGTGCGGGGGCCGGGTGCTCATCGGCGGGCGGTGTGGAGCGGGGAGGGTTGCGGTGGGTCGTCGGGCGGGCGGTGGAGCTAAGCGGGGAGGGTGCGTGTGGGATCGAGATGGAGGAATCGAGATCGAGATGGAGGGGGATCGAGATCAAGTGTCCTCATGAATTCAAAAAGTGCCCATGAAATTTAAAAATATTCATGATATCAAAAAGTGCCCATGAAATACAATCGAGAAATGAAGACTACGATTGAAATACAATCGATCTTAGCTAGCTATCTGTTCACAATCTTCTTGCCCTTCTTTTTCGCAAATGGATTTCTTACGTGGAGCAGACGTCCTTTAGGTAGGGTGTTCTCGCTTCTTCTTGTGGTGTGTGCTGCTACTTCATCGTCGTCCGCCATGTTCGATCTTCGGTCGCCAGATTTGTCGAAGTCTTGCTCATTGGCTACTCCATCCATTCCGATGATCTTCCTTTTGCCTCTCCTCACGACAACACGACTGGGCTTTGACGGGGCGGTAATGAAGAAGCATTGGTCCACTTGGGAAGCCAGTACCCATGGCTCATTTTTGTGGTGATGTTTGCACCCGCGGTCTTGGATTTGGCTTCGGGTATAACCATGGTGGTGAAATACCGGTCTTCTTTTAGGACGCTCTTGGCCCATCCGACACGGAACATCGGACGTTCTCTCCACGTAGCTCAGCTCCCAGATCTCCTCGATCCTTCCGTAGTATCTGTCCTTGTCGTTGCGGTGTAGGATTCCATTGTTACCCGGAGTTCTGATAACCATCGCTCTTCATGTCCTTGTTCTCGGTGTAGAATGTGCAGTCATGATATCGTACGCCTCAGAGGTCATCAGGTTGTGCTCGGCGCCCTGTGACAAGGCGAATATGAGTTGTTCTTCCGCGGAAGAATCCTCATGCAAAGGGTATGACAGAAGCTTCTGCTTGAACCAACGCATGAAACATGAGTTGTGCTCTTTGATTATATCTCCGTCCGTCCTCTGTTGGCCTCGGTCATTGTACATCTTCTCAATAAAGGTTTTGTGCTCTACCACCCAAGGATCGACCACGTCTATGTGTTGTAGCGCGACTAGGTTTGCTCTTTCAAAGTCGGCGAGTCGACCCTCGAAGTCGACATGCATTTCGCGGTGACCCTCACGGTGACCCCATCCAGCGAGCCTGCCGAGGTGCCTGTTGATGGGCAGACCAACGGGGTTCTCGATGCCTAGATAATTCATGCAGTAGGAGATGCACTCTTCGGTCAGAAAGCCCCTGGCTATACTTCCCTCTGGACGTGACATGTTGCGAACGTATCCTTTGATGACACCATTCATCCTTTCAAACGGCATCATGTTGTGCAGGAACGTCGACCCGAGTTGGATGATATCCTCCATGATATGGACCAGCAGATGCACCATAACGTCAAAGAATGCGGGCGGGAAGTACATCTCAAGCTCGCATAGTATCACCACGATCTCTTCCTGTAGCCTTCTAAGTTGCCTCACGCCAATCGACTTCCGAGAGATGACGTCGAAAAAGTTGCATAGGCCAAATAGCGTTTCACGGACGTGCGCGTCCATGATCCCATGGATTGCAACTGGAAGTATCTGCGTCATCGGCACGTGAAAGTCGTGAGACTTCATCCCACTGAACTTCGCTGGGTCTAGGTATCTGCTTATCTTCCCTGCGTAACCGTACGGAAGTTTTACTCCTAGGAGGCAGGTGAAAAACTGCTCGATCTCCTCCTGACTTAGAGTGAAGCACGCGACGGTAGTCATTTCCGGTCTTCTTGGCCTTTTGCCTTTGGCGACGACTTTACGTGGTCCTGCTTCATCATCATCATCATCATCATCATCATCGTCATCATCATTAGCGTGAAGCTCTTGCCTGATGCCCATTGATTTCAAGTCTGCCCTTGCTTTCGGCCCATCTTTGGTCCTCTTTGGCATGTTGAGCAGGGTACCAAGCAGACTCTCGCACACGTTCTTCGTGATATGCATGACATCAAGGCTGTGAGGCACACGGTGGATCTTCCAAGACGGCAAGTCCCGTAAAACATACCTCGCTTTTCCATACCTTCAGCAGCGGCTCTGGCGCCTTTCGCTTCTTTCCGGCTCTGGCGCCTTTTGCTTCTTTCGGCGGTGGGCAGTCTTTCCAATTTTTCAACAGCTCGTCTATTTCCTCGCCGCTCCTCGTAAACGGGCGTTTTCGGGGTTCGGTTTCACCATCGAACAAATCCTTTCGTTTCCTCCATGGGTCATCGTCGCGAAGCCACCTTTGATGTCCCATGAACACGGTTTTCAAAGACCCGGGATCTCTATCTAGTTGGCAATACGTTGTGTCATCCAGGCACCTTACGCATCCAGAAAATCCGTGGACTACCTGCCCCGCGAGATATCCGTAACCGAGATAGTCGTGCACCGTCGTGAGCAAAGGCGGCTCTCATAGGGAAATATTCTTTCACGGCATCCCACGTATTGGCTGGCATTTTCCACAGCGTGTCTAGCTCCTCCTTTAGCAGCCCCAGACATGATTGATGTCATTCCCTGGTTGTTTCGCCCTTCAATTAGCATACTCATGTGAATGTACTTCCTCTTCATGCACAACCAGGGGGAAGGTTGTACATCCACACAAACACATGCCAGTGCTATGTGTGCTTCTCGGCTGCCAAGCGGATTGACTCCATCTGTGCTCGCTACCAAAGACGATGTTCCTTGGATCCTTCCCAAATTCTGGGTATTCGAAATTCAACGCTTGCCACCGGCTCGCATCCTTAGGGTGACTCAGCATCTTGTCTTTTTATTTATCTCCAGATCATTTCCGTCATCTTCCCGCTTCTTCTCCTCCCTATCCGGCGTACAACGCAGGAGCTTTGCTACCTTAGGGTCCGCGAAATACCGCTGCAGAAGAGGAGTGATTGGAAAGTACCACACCGATTTTTGAGGAGCTTTCTTCCTCTTCTTGTATCGAGTGACGCCAAGACACCGGACATATGGTAGACTCCGCGTGCTCGTCCCGATAAATGATGCAATTGTTCATGCACACATGGTATTTCACGTGCGGTAAATCCAGAAGACACACGATTTTCTTCGCCTCCTCGAAACTGGTTGGGCACTTGTTCCCCTTGGGAAGACGTTCGTGCCAGAATGACATGTTTTCGTCGAAGCATGCGTCGGTCATTTTGTGTTTTACCTTCATCTCGAGCCATGAGCGTTACTTTCAGCGGGTATCCTCGGCCTGCATCCTTCATACAATGGAGTAACCGCGTCTATCTCCGATTGATCCAGCTTGGCTTTCTCTCGGCGGCAGCTCTTGCGTTATCCGTGCGCTTGAGAAGCAGCTCTTGAATATGAGGGTCCTGTACCCAGCCTCCATCGTCGTCCCGCTCCGGCATCTTCATCTTCATGATCATGCCCTTCGTCTTGATCTTCCTCATCATCATGTACGACATCTTCTACATGATGACTGTACAGCATCACCGCCGTGATCATGTCCTGGAGATTCTTCGTCTTCTCGCCCGCCCTCGCTGCGGTGGTACTTGTCTTGTTGCCCTTCCTCATTTCTTGCCCGGCCCCTATGGACGACTTCATAGTCATCTTCATCACCTTGCCACCGATAGCCATCCATGAAACCACGCAAGAGCAGGTGGTTCCGCACCTGCCCGGAATCCGGGTCCGCAATAAGGCTCTTGACTTGCATCTTCGACACGGACATCTTATCTCCGTCTCGTTCTTTTGAAGCATCTCAGCCTTCGCGGAGCTCAAAAACCTATTCATGATGCCTTCGGTCATCATGCGGACCATGGTCGCCTGCGGGGTACAGCAAAACGATATTTTAGAACCAAGAAAAAATTTGGCATGACCTTCCCTAAAAATAGGACCAAAAAGAATACATAGTGCCAAAATTCTCGCCGAAACAGAAATGAATCAACATTCCGGCAAAATATTGGACACTATCGCATTTCAAATACCGGTACCTGCAAACACAAACATATATGCAACACCACAAACACAAGCAACACCACAAACATACATAGATCTAGCTAGGCCACAAAAAGTGCATGTGCACGTTGTTGGAGCGAGCTAGGGAGAAAAAAGTAGATCTACATCATGAAGATAGCTTTCCCTTATTTACCTATCAAAAAAGGTAATTTCACCACTTAATTTTGATGAATCTATGGTGGAAATGAGGTGAGGAGGAGGAGGCAGCCGAAAGCTTGGAGAAGGAGGTGGAGGGAATGAAGTGGGGAAAGTGAGTGGGTAGGTGTGGGGCTGTCCAAAATATCTTGTTGGGGTCCCAGGTTACTAATGGCGCATCAGCAGCAAATGCGCCATTAGTAACCCTGGTTACTAATGGCGCACCTGCAGGTGGTGCGCCATTAGTAGTGTTGCAGAAAAGTAAAAAATAATATATATATATATATATATATATATATATATATATATATACTAATGGCGCACCTGGTCAATAGTAGTGGCCAGAGTGCGCCATTAGTAGTTTTGCAAAAAAAAGAATAAAAAATACAGTAATGGCGCACGATCTGCCTCGTGCGCCATTACTAGTTAGAACTAGTAATGGCGCACTTCGACCTGATGCGCCATTAGTATGTATGGAAAAATGGAAAAAAACATTTAATACTAGTGGCGCACCGTGTTTCTGGTGCGCCATTAGTGTCTTCCACACTAATGGCGCATCACCGACCGGTGCGCCATTAGTATATAGTAGTGGCGCACTTGTTCCACGGTGCGCCATTAGTATCAATCCTATCTATAGCCCTGTTCCTAGTAGTGAATGATCTCCGTCAAGTGGCACGTCAATTGGACTCTGTTTGGTTTTCCTTTTCTGCGATACTCTAAAACAAGGAGAAAACAGAAACTAGCACTGGGCTCTAGGTTAATATGTTAGTCCCAAAAATCATATAAAATATCATATAAATGCATATAAAACATCCTAGAAGCATAGTATAATAGCATGAATACTTCATAAATTATAGATATGTTGGAGACGTATCAGCATCCCCAAGCTTAATTCCTGCTCGTCCTCAAGTAGGTAAATGATAAAAGAAATAATTTATGAAGTGTGAATGCTAGCAAGTGCTTAAGATTGATCAATGATAATTCCAATCACTTTTTCTAGCATCATTATATGTCATAACAATAGCTCATCTCATAAAACTTTTCATGATCAAGTAACAAGCAAATCACATGTTTAAAGTATAGATCATAAACTTTCTTGAAAACTAACAGACAATATTCTCAGTCATCGAACAATTGCAATTTATCTTATTTTCAGGAAGAGTCTATGTCAGAGCTTTGATTTAGCAAACTCCACATTCTCAACTATCATTTAGTCTTTCACAATTGCTAACACTCACACGATAATTATGGGTTCAAAGTTTTAATCAGACACAGAGAAAGATAGGGGCTTATAGATTCGCCTCCCAACCTTTTACATCAAGGGTAATGTCAACAATAATAGTTCATGATTCCTTACATCCAATTGGATATATATATATATATATATATATATATATATATATATATATATATATATATATATACATATATACATATATATATATCTGAACCTTTCCAACACAAGGTGCTTGCCAAAGGATAAAATGTAAAAAGGAAAGGTGAAAATCACCGTGACTCTTGCATAAGGGTAAGAGATAAAAGTAAAAGATAGGTCCTTTGCAGAGGGAAGCAGAGGTTGCCATGCGCTTTCAGGGTTGGATGCACAAAATCTTAATGCGAAAGAACGTCACTTTGTATTGCCACTTGTGATATGGACCTTTATTATGCAGTCCGTCGCTTTTACTTCTTCCACATCACAATGTCGTATAAAGCTTATTTCCTCCACACCAATCAATCATACATAATTAGAGGGCAATTTTTATTGCTTGCACCGATGAAAACTTACTTGAAGGATCTTACTCAATCCATAGGTAGGTATGGTGGACTCTCATGGCAAAACTTGGTTTAAGGATATTTGGAAGCACAAGTAGTATCTCTATTTAGTGCAAAGAATCTGGCTATCATGAGGGGGAAAGGCAAGCTCAATGTGTTGGGCGATCCATGACAATATACTTTATTTTAGATTTAAGAAAACATAACCCATTACGTTGTCTTCCTTGTCCAACATCAACCTTTTAGCATGTCATATTTTAATGAGTGCTCACAACTACAAAAGATGTCCAAGATAGTATATTTATATGTGAAATATCTCTTCCTTCAATATTTTTTCATGAATTGTTCAAGTGACCAATCCTACGTTTGCTGCAGACTAAGGCATAGCCTAGTGGTGGGAAGGGGCTGATGCCTTCCCACCCACCCAGGTTCAAGGCATGGTACTTGCAATTTGGGTTTGTTGCACCAATTATACTGTAAGGGGTTCCCTTACAGTCTTTCTGTCAAAAAAAAACCAATCCTACGTTTGCTAACTTTCAATAAGTTCACTACCTATACTTATTATGTGTGAAGTCATTACTCCCTATGTTATAAGCATACGAAACATATATAAATTCAGATTTATGACATTCAATTTATTCAACCATTTACTCATAGGATATACATGAAGCACACAAGATTTGATTGAAGAACACTGAGTAGGCAAATAATTAACTAGCCATGGGAGGATTCTATTTCGTTCAAGATTTCAGATCCAATGATTTTATTCAAACAGCAAGTAAAAATGAAAATACGTTCGAAGCAAAACACATATCATGTGACGAATAAAAATATAGCTCCGAGTAAGATATACCGATAGTTTTGAAGACGAAAGAGGGGATGCCTTACGGGGCATCCCCAAGCTTAGGCGCTTGAGTCTTCCTTGAATATTACCTTGGGGTGCCTGGGGCATCCCCAATATTAGGGTATTTCCACTCCTTATTCTCCTCATATCGATATCTCACCCAAAGCTTGAAAACTTCAATCACACAAAACTTAACGAACTTCATGAGATTGGTACTGTCAAATACAAGGTTCATAATTGTTCTCATAAAGAGCAAACCATTCACTTTGGTACTGTCAAATACAAGGTTCATAATTGTTCTCACACAATTCCTACTGTACCATATTATTTCTACAATTTATATTGAGGAATATAAGTCATAGAAATTAGAAAACAAGCAAACTATGCGATGAAAACAGAATCTGTCAGAAACAGAACAGTCTTTAATGATCTGAACATAAAACATGCTTCTGCTACTCCAAAAATTACAAAATAAATTGGTAGACGTGAGGAATTTGTATATTAATCTTCTGCAAAAAGAATCAACTAAAAATCACTCTTCTGTAAAAAACGACAGCTAATCTCGTGAGCGCAAAGTTTCTGTTTTTTACAGCAAGATCACATTGACTTTCTCCCAAGTCTTCCCAAAGGTCTTACTTGGCACTTTATTGAAACAAAAGCTATAACACATGATTACTTCAGTAGCTTAATCATGTAAACACACAAAAACAGTAAGGGTAAATATTGGGTTGTCTCCCAACAAGCGCTTTTCTTTAATTCCTTTTAGCTAGGCATGATGATTTCAATGATGCTCACATAATAGACAAGAATTGAAACACAAAGAGAGCATCTTGAAGAATATGACTAGCACATTTAAATCTAACCCACTTCGTATGCCTAGGGACTTTATGAGCACACAACTTATAGGAACAAGAATCAACTAGCATAGGAAGGCAAAACAAGTATAACTTCAAGACTTTAAGCACATAGAGAGGAAACTTGATATTATTGCAACTCCTACAAGCATGTATTCCTCCCTCATAATAATTTTCAGTAGCATCATGGATAACAACTTTGTTCTCATACTCAATTGAAACCTCTTCCGAAATGGTGGAATCATTACTAGCTAAAGTTGACACTCTTCCAAATCCACTTTCATAAATATCACACTAAGATTCAACACCCTCCAAAATAGTGGGATCACTAATTCCTAAAGTTGATACTCTTCCAAACCCACTTTAAATGATAGTATTATTCATACTCCAAAGTTTATAAGTGAAGTTCATGGAGCATTCTACAATTAATATAGACTAACCAAGCTCAAAATGTATAAGTGAAGCGCACGAAGCATTCTATAAAACCATACTCAAAAGATTTAAGTGAAGCACAAAGAGAAATTCTATAAGATCATTCTTAAAAGATATAAGTGAAGCACATGAAGTATTCTATAAATCAATGAAGGTCTATCTCATGCTAGCATGGTTCCTAAAGGAAAAACAAAAACACAAAGGACACAAATCATGTGAACAAAACAAAAACTGAGGTATACCCAAGCTTAGATGCTAGAGTATCCTTTGAAATATTTACTTGGGATGCCTTGGGCATCCCCAAGCTTGAACTTTTGCCTCTCTTTATTCTTCTCACATCGGTAACTCCTCGTTCTTCGAACACTTCATCCACAAAAACTTAACAAAAACTTTGTGAGATCCGTTAGTATAACATAGCAAATCACTACTATAAGTAATGTTGCAAACCAATTCATATTTCATTTTTGCATTATATCTACTGTAATATAAATTCTACATGGCCTAATCCACTGATAGGAATCGATAGTTTCATCAAAACAAGCAATCAATGCATCAAAAACAGAATCTGTCTTAAACAGGACAGTCTGTAGTAATCTAGAAGTTTAGTAAACTTCTGTAACTCCTAAAATTATGAACTCAATTTGACATTTGAACAATTTGTACATAAGTAATGTGCAAAAAATTTCAGACCCATTTGACTTTCCAGCAAAAAATGTAAATTCACGCACTACAGCCAAAGTTTCTGTTTTTGTTCTGCACATAGCAAACAAGCAATCTAATCATCCTAAAACCAAAGCTTGGAACATTATTTTTATAATACAATGGATATATACAAGGGGATAATTATTTATAGAGAAACTTCCATGAAAAATTCTACATTGTTTCTGTGAGCATGAACACAAGTCCTCAAGGTCGACCCTCACTTCTTCAATGCATAACTTTCCAATCACTTCTCTTTTTGAAAAACTTTTTAGGCATGAAAGGCAAGTAATAATTTTTTTGTATTTTCATTCTTTTAATTTTTTTTGTATGTTTCACCCACAACTAAACAGAAACAAAAAGGAAAAACAAAATCTACTTAGTGAAGAAAGGAAACAAGCACACACGAGATTATCAACCCCACGCTATTGCTCCCCGGCAACGGTGCCAGAAAAGAGCTTGATAATCTCCAAGTGCAGGGAATCATCGTAACAATTTCCAAAGGTGGAAGTGATAAGTATGTAGTGTCGAACCCACAAGGAGCTAAAGGTAAGATCAATATTCTCTCAAGCCCTATCTGCCACCGATACGACTCTACGTGCACCGAACGTTTGCTTTCAACTAGAAACGAGAAATAAAACTATGTTGTGGGTATGAAGAGGATAACTTTGCATGGTATCGGAGAGCTAAAATATAAAACTAGGCGCTGTTATCATAAAGTTAGAATATATTACTAAATATTATAAACAGCGAGTACGGAATAATGGTGGACCGGTGTGCGGAATTGTCCTAGGCAGTTATTAACAAGACCGATAGTCATCATTGCTATTTCATATGAGGGAGAGGCATAAGCTAACATACTTTCTCTACTTGGATCATATGCACTTATGATTGGAACTCTAGAAAGCATCCGCAACTACTAAAGATCATTAAGGTAAAACCCAACCATAGCATTAAAGCATCAAGTCCTCTTTATTCCCATACGCAACAATCCCTCTTACTCGGTTTGTGTTTCAGTCACTCACCAACCCACTATAAGCGAATCATGAACGTATTGCAACACCCTACAGCGGGAGTCCCTCACGCTTGCGCGACATGGAGGGCACCATAGGACAGCACCAAAATAAAACATACAACTCATACCAATCTAGATCATCAATCAACCCAAAGACAAAAGATATCTACTTAAAACATCATAGAATGGCAACACATCATTGGATCATAATATGTGGCATAAAGCACCTTGTTCAAGTAGGGATTACAGCGGGGTGCGGGAGAGTGGACCGCGTAAAAGAGATGAGGATGGTGATGATGATGGTGATGTTGATGAAGACGATCACCGTGGCGATGATTCCCCTCTCGATGGCACTCCAGCGCCACCGGAAGAGAGGAGGAGAGGTTCTCCCCCTCGCGCTTCCTCCTCCATGGCCTCCACCCTCTGGTCCTTGGCCTTCATGGTGATGATGGCCCCTCCGGCATACTCCTCCATGGCCACCGGTGATGATGGCCCCCTCCGGCAGGGTGCCGGAGAGGGCCTAGATTGACTTCTCGTGGCTGCAGAGGCTTGCGGCGGCGGAACTTCCGATCTAGGTTTCTTTCTGGAAGTTTGGGTATATATATAGAAGAGTTTTGCATTGATTTCACGTCAGGGGGGTTTCCGGGCTGTCCACGAGGCGGCGCGCCCTAGGGGGTGGGCGCGCCCACCCTCGTGGGCAGCCCGGACTCTTCGCCTACGGTACTCCGTGGGCTTCTTCTGGTCCAAAAATGATCTCCGTCAAGTGGCACGTCAATTGGACTCCATTTGGTTTTCCTTTTCTGCAATACTCTAAAACAAGGAGAAAACAGAAACTGACACTGGGCTCTATGTTAATATGTTAGTCCCAAAAATCATATAAAATATCATATAAATGCATATAAAACATCCTAGAAGGATAGTATAATAGCATGAATACTTCATAAATTATAGATACGTTGGAGACGTATCAACCGGCTCCACCACCGCGGTCTCAGGAGGAGGAGGGACGCGTTGTCGAGCGGCGACCCTCGCCGCCACCGTCGAGGGACCGGGATTCCCCTTCTTCATGGCGGGTGAGAGAAAGAAGCAGAAGCAGGAGGAGATAGAAGATAGAAGAATGTGGGATGCCATCCCCCTTCCCTCTCTTTATAAAGGAGCGGGGTCGGGGCTCGGCTGCCCCACTCGACCAATCCAGACACCGGAGGCGCAGGGAATCAGGACCGACCCGCTGCCCCAACCAGCGATGGCCCGGTTTCCCGCCTCCACCGCTTGCCACCCCGGGCGCATGAAGGACGCGTGGCGGACGTGCAGAACTGAGGGGACGGGTGAAGCGACCTCTCCCCATCCCGTGTTCGTGGGGAGTGGACGCCTTGAAGACCGCGACCCAGCCCCGTTCAGTAAATGAGCCGCGCGTCCACGCCTCCCTCTTTTTACAGGGAGGGAGCGAGCCGCCTCTTTACTGTGATGTGACGCATATGTGCAGAAACCGCCCCACGCATGTCGCCCACGTAACGCACACCCCTCCAAGCCGCGTCGCGCACGCGGGTCATGGGAAGCGAAGCGCGCGAAAAGTTTTACCGCGGTAAAAACTGCCCCGCCTGCCCGCGCACCGTTTTGGCCCTGGCCCAACAATGTGTCGCGCTTATGTGTGGCCCAGGCCCAGGGGCTCCTGTCGGTGTACGAAAAGAGGAGTGCATTTTTGTACCCCTACACCTGTGCACGGGCAGTCGGAGCCGCGATTACGGTCACACCAAGCAGAGCAGGTGAGGTGAGCCAAGGTAAGACCGAAGCTCAAGATAATCAGAGCAAAGCCAAGGCCAAGACCACAAAGAGCAGAGGGACGAAGCAGGTTCCCCCGGCAAGACCCTTGCCGGGGCAGCCTCAGCAGCTCCGGCAAGATCCTTGTCGGGACAGCTCGCCCCACACCAACATAAGGAGCCACCCTTGAGCCCATGGTCCCCGACGCCATCATCCACGTGGGGCCAGGGCTCGGGAAGGCACCTCTGTGGTGGCATGCACATCTTTGTGAAGACATATTCAAAATCAGATGAGGATTAGAAGATGATGATCCTCGGCAAGATCCTTGCCGAGGAAGGCCACCAGAACCCCGACAAGGCCCTTACTGGGGACGACAGCATGCCACGGCAAGACCCTTGCCGGGCCACACGACAAGACCCTTGCCGGGCCACCCGGCAAGGCCCTCATCAAGGATGCCAGCAGGGCCACCGCCAGGCCCACGCCAACCAAGCTTCCACCACCGTTCACATGCAGCTGCCAGCCCAACCAGCTGGGCGGGCACCTGCGTGGCAACATGCAGCTCCCAGGCCAACTCATCGAGCGCCTGCGTGGCGGCATGCAGATCTTCGTGAAGGCTCCGCCACTGCGCCACCTCAGCTGCCTGCCTGCCTACATGGCACCACACGCCACACCAGCTAGGGCGCGTGTCAAAGCAAGGAGGAGCGGCGACGAACGGGACGGGCCTCGCTCCTGTCCCCAATAAAGCAAGGGGACACCTAAGCTACACATTAAATGCGTCTTGTCCTATAATACGAGCGATAAGCTCAAGGCACTATATGCCTTTCCACCTCCTCTGTGCCACTGTGGCAGCCCCTTCCGACTATAAAAGGAGGCCCATGGCATACTTGAGAAGGATTCGACTCTTTCGAACCACGCACTCACCACAGCTAGTTCGAGAGCTCAAGAACTCTCTGAAATACACCCACCAAAGTAGGACTAGGGTTTTACGCCTCCTCGTGGCCCGAACCTGGGTAGACGATCCTTGTGCTGGCTACTGATCCTGCTCTTCTCGCAACCCTGCGCCCCGGCAACCGTAGCAGGGATTCTTGTGATCCCATAGGTGTCGTTCCACACCGACACTTGGCTTCCACCAAGCTTGGGGGAGGTGCCCCGGTATAGTATCATCCCACTATCTTTTTGCTTTTACTCATTTTAGTTCAATCTTTGGCTTAGATGAATAAAGTTTAGTTCGATCTTTTCTTCTTTGAGAGTTTTCTTAGTGATCAATCATTGTTATCGTGTGCAAGTAATATAATAAAGTTAGTTCGAGTTTTTACTTTCTTTACTTTCCTGTTGCAAATAAGGAAAAGAAAAAGAGAAAGAAAGCAAACAAAAGAAAGGAAATAAATTAATAAGATCATATACTAATCCTATGGTATGTGATAGCACCACATAAGGAAAAAGTATAAGTAAGAAAAATTTATTAGAGATTGATAAACATTGCATTGGTCAGTGATGCAACTCATGAATGACTTAATAAGGGAAGGGAAGATTCACATATAAATATACTATCCTAGAAATCTTTTGTGATTGTGAGCCCTCATCAAAATATTATATGCCAAAATTGTTGACGTTGGAAAAGGAAGCCAACGTAATGGTTTATGTATGTTTATATTCACATAGAAGTCATATTGTCATAGATCCTTTAACATGTGATGCTTGCCCCCTATCTTTGCTAGCCAAAAATTCCGCACTAAGTAGAGATACTACTTGTGCATCCAAAACCCTTAAACCCAAATCTTTTTCAAGTGTCCACCATACCTACCTAGGGATTGAACAAGATCCCTCAAGTAAGTTGTCATCGGTGCAAAAAGGCAATAAAAATTGCTTATAAATATGTGAGATCTTTTAGTGTAAGGGAAAATTGAGCGTTGCACGAACTTGGAGACAAAGAATAAAAGCGACAGACTGCACAATAAAGATTGTCATCTTAAGGGGTAATGTAACATGACATTCTTTTGCACTAAGGGGTTGAGCATACAAACAAATAAGTGCATGGCAACCTCTGCTTCCCTCTGCGAAGGGCCTATCTTTTACTTTTATGTATTTACTTTTATGCAAAGAGTCAAAGTTTCCCTTCTATTCTTTTTTTTATTTTTCTCCTTTAGCAAGCATCATGTGGTGAGGAAAGATCTAGGCACATATGTCCAGTTGAATATAGATAGCATGAGTTATTATTGTTGACATCACCCTTGAGGTGAGTATGTTGGGAGGCGAAACTATAAGCCCATATCTTTCTATGTGTCCGGTTGGAACGTTTTGCTCATGTGTACAAGGTGAGTGTTAGCAAGCATAGAAGACTATATGATGGTTGAGTATGTGGAACTTGCCTAAAGGCTCCGACACGTGACCCTTCCTGAAAAGATGATGAATTGTAGTTGCAAAGTTGACTAAGAACATGGTTTGTTGGTTTCTAATAGAGTTTTTGCATTATACTTCGATTATGTGATGAACTGTTACTTATTCATGGGAAGTGTATGATAAAAGTTCTATGATAAAATCTTATGTTTAAATTTGTTGCTGTTATAATAATCAACATGATGCTTCTATGTCTTTATTTTGTTTTTATCGAAACCTCTCTCTCAAAGCATGTGGACATGTTTTTCGATTTCAGTTTTCGCTTGAGGAAAAGCAAGGTCTAAGCTTGGGGGAGTTGATACGTCCATTTTGCATCATGTTTTCTTACTGTTATTTATAGTGTTTTCATCCATAATAATGCTTTTTGGAGTAATTCTAATGCCTTTTCTCTCATAATTTGCAAGGTACACACCAAGAGGAAGAATTCCGACAGCTGGAAATCTAGACCTGAAAAAGCTATGTCAGGCCACCAATTCTGCACAACTCCAAATGAGCTGAAACTTCACGGAGATTTTTTTACGGATTATTTAAGAAATACTGAAGCCAATAAACACTAGAGGGGGGCCACCAGGTGGGTACAACCCACCTGGGCGCGCCAGGCCCCCCAGGCGCTCCCTCACTAGTAGAAAACGGAGCTTTAAAACCGGTTTGTAAGGGCCTTTAGTGCCGGTTATGGAACCGGCACTAAAGTGTGGGCACTAAAGGCCCCCCCCCCCCACCTTTAGTACCGGTTCGGCACGAACCGACGCTAAAGTGCCACCACGTGGCGTGAGCTCGCGCCCTAGTATGGGGGACCTTTAGTACCGGTTGGTATTACCAACCGGTACTAAAGGTTTTTTTTTTTTGAAAATTTTGGAAAATAAATTTGATTTTTTTTTCGATTTTTAATTTTTCTGAACTATTTGATGATTTAGTCTCTAATCACCTCTCTTAACTGCTCAAGTGTGGATCACTCATTCCAAATCATCGAACTTCTCGACCGGTCACCCATCCCTCTCACTACTCCAAAGAGCACGCTTAACTTTCGGGTTCTATTCTCCTTCGTCTCCAGTGCGCACTTGTTGTTTCTTGACAATAGTAAGATGTCAATCCTATTAACCCTCGGGAGTTTAGCTTGAGCATGAAGTCACACATTTCACCGCTTGAGTTTGAAACTATTATTCTAAAAAATAGTAATTATTTAGTAACGCTAATATTTCTTGAATAAGTTTGACCATAGTTTGACCAAAATTCAAAAATTGAAACAATTATTTAGTAACACTAATATTCTTGAATAATTATGTAGTAACATTAATACTTCTTGAATAAGTAGTTTGACCAAATTTAACCAAATTTTTTTAAAAAAACTGAAATTTGACCATATCTTTTTTTCCTTTTCGAATTTGAGGATTCTAAAAAAATTCCAAATAGGCCGTAGGCGGTCTCCATCGGATGCGGATTTTCGTGCTGAATTTTTTGATATATTATACGTTTTATTCCGACATCGTATGCAAAAGTTATAGCCGTTTTACATTTTCCCTACACTTTTTGATATATTATACGTTTTATTCCGATATATTATACCTCTCGAAAGATTTTATTTTTTGAAGTTTTTATCATTTTCTTTTGATTTTTTCAAAACTGAAATGGCGATACACGAGGGGGGGGTAGAGTTTGAAAATTGGCCCCTTTAGTACCGGTTCGTGGCACGAACCGGTACTAAAGGCTTGTCCCCTTTAGTGTGGGTTCGTGGCATGAACCGGTACTATAGGTTAGACCTTTAGTAGCGGTTGGTAACACAAACCGGTACTAAAGGGGCTCGTGGGGACCCGGCTGACGCCTTGACTGCCACTACCCCTTTAGTACCGGTTCGTGGCACGAACCGGTACTAAAGGCTCAACACGAACCGGTACTTTTGATCGCAGCCACGAACCGGCACTATTGATCGCATTAGTGCCGGTTTTTTTACAAACCGGCACTAATGTGCTTCACATTTGACCCTTTTTCTACTAGTGCCTGGTGGGTTGTGTCCTCCTCGGCCCACCTCCGGTGCCCATCTTCTGGTATATAAGTCATTTTGAGCTAGAAAAAAATATGGTGAAGACTTTCGGGACGGAGAGCCGCCGTCTCGAGGCGGAACTTGGGCAGGAGCATTTTTGCCCTTCGGCGGAGCAATTCTGCCGGGGGAACTTCCCTCCCGGAGGGGGAAATCATTGTCATCATCATCACCAACAACTCTCCCATCTTGGGGAGGGCAATCTCCATCAACATCTTCACCAGCACCATCTCATCTCAAACCCTAGTTCATCTCTTGTATTCAATCTTCTTACCGGAACTATAGATTGGTGCTAGGGGGTGACTAGTAGTGTTGATTACATCTTGTAGTTGATTACTATATGGTTTATTTGGTGGAAGGTTATATGTTTAGATCCATTATGCTTATTAATACCCCTCTGATCTTGAGCATGTTTATCACTACTGAGTAGATACTTTTGTTCTTGAGGTCACGGGAGAAATCATGTTGCAAGTAATCATGTGAATTTGATATGTGTTCGATATTTTGATAGTATGTATGTTGTGATTCCCTTAGTGGTGTCATGTGAACGTCGACTACATGACACTTCACCATAATTGGGCCTAAGGGAATGCATTGTGGAGTAGTAAATAGATGGTGGGTTGCGAGAGTGACAGAAACTTAAACCCCAGTTTATGCACTATTTCGTAAGGGACCGATTGGATCCTAGAGTTTAATGCTATGGTTAGAATTCATTCTTAATACTTTTTTCGTAGTTGCGGATGCTTGCGGGAGGATTAATCATAAGTAGGAGGTTTGTTCAAGTAAGAACAACACCTAAGCACTGGTCCACCCACATATCAAATTATCAAAGTAGCGAACGCAACCAACATGATGAAAGTGACTAGATGAAATCCCCGTGTACCCTCAAGAACACTTTTATTATTATAAGAGAGTGTTTGGCCTGTCCATTGCCTCAAAAGGATTGGGCTACCTTGCTGCACTTTTGTTACTACTATCGTTACTTGCTCATTACAAATTATCTTGCTATCAAACTACTACGTTACTTACAATTTCAGCACTTGCAGACATTACCTTACTGAAAACTACTTGTCATTTCCTTCTACTCCTCATTGGGTTCGACACTCTTACTTATCGAAAAGAGCTACAATTGATCATCTATACTTGTGGGTCATCAGCCCGCACCATAGATCTTGGGTACAGGATATCCAAGGCGGCCTTGGGCTGGCTGCCATGGTACAGTATGTTGAGCTATGACGCTTCGTGTGCCACATCGAGCTCTTGGATTCGTCGGACATCCTTAGCTGGCGATGGAACACGTCAGACATGTACTCCGCCAGCTCATGCTACCATGCATTGTTCCTTGGTGCCTGCGAGGACCCGTACTGGAAGCCTACATGGAAATCTTGGCGCCACCACACATCAAATTCTTCGTCTGGCTAGTGTTGCAAGACCGATGCTGCACGGCCAAGCGCCTCGCTCGACACGGTCTGCCCCACAAATCTGCCTGCGCACTTTGCGACCAAGAAGATAAAACCATGTAACACCTATTGGCATGATTCTCCTTCTCCAGACAAGTGCGGCATGCGGTTCTTGCCTAGGTTCGATCTACCACCAACCTACCCAACGAGGATATGGAGTTCCACGCTTAGTGGGCTACATCTTGTGCCCACGCGCCCACCGCCGCTTGCAAAGGGCTGGCCTCCCTCATCATCCTCATCGCATGGTGGCTCTGGAAGTATTGAAATGGTTGTGTCTTCGACGATGACTGGCCAGTAGTCTCCCACATATGCTTTATAATCAAGGACTAAGCATGCCTTTGGGCTAGAGCCAGCACCGCCGCAATTAGGAACATTATCCCGGAGAGTTAGCCTAGGCCATATTGGGGATGAGCAGCCCCATCTTTTTGCTCAGCGATCACCTCCATGCCTTGTTGCGCAAATGGCTTAGTGCATCATGATAATCTTGTGATGTAAAACTTTCTTTGTAACAATCAAAAGATGTGCATCCATTGCGTATTCGTGAAAAAAATTCCAGTGATGACTGTGTATGCCACGTTGGCTGGTTTATTTTTTGATTTGTTTTGGGTTTTAGAGGATGGGACCGAGCTAGGCAAGTCGCACCCCACCTGGTCGTGGCACACCTGATCAAAGTTGGATGTTGAGCCCATCCACAACGAGCATGATTAGTTTGTATGACATGGAGGTGACGAAGTACTACTTCTTGAGCTTGCGTTGATTTTTTCCTTGGAGAGGAAAGGGTAATGCAGCAAAGTAGAGATAAGTATTTCCTTCAGTTAAGAACCAAGGTATCAATTCAGTAGGAGGCACAAGCAAGATCCCAATAGATACACCCGCACAAACTAACAAAACTTGCACTTAACGCAAAAAAGGGGTTGTCAAACCCTTCACGGTCACGAACAAGATTGAGACCTAATAGAGATAGGTATAAAAGATAAGTAAAAGAGTAAAATGAGGTAAATATAAATAAATTGCAGCAAAGTGTTTTTGGATTTTTGGTTTATAGATCTGAAAATAATATGATAGAAAATAGACCCGGGGCCATAGGTTTCACTAGAGGCTTCTCTCTTGAAGAAAACATACAGTGGGTAAACAAATTACTTTTGAGCAATTGATAGAAAAGCGCATAGTTATGACGATATCCAAGGCAATGGTCATGAATATAGGCATCACGTTCATGACAAGTAGACCGACTCCTGCCTGTATCTACTACTATTACTCCACACATCGAACGCTATTGAACATGCACCTAGTGTATTAAATGAACAAGAACGAAGTAACGCATTAAGCAAGATAACATAATGTAGAGGATAGATCCAATCAATATGGTAACCCCCCCCCCCCCCCCATCTTTTTATCCTTAATGGTAACAATACAAATACGTGCCTCGCTATCCCTACTGTCACTGGGTGAGTGATGACCCCAAGTATATGGAATAAATTGTAGTCCTTTCGATAAGTAAGAGTGTCGAACCCAATGAGGAACAGAAGGAAATGACAAGTGGTTTTCAATAAGGTATTGTCTGCAAGCACTGAAATTATAAGTAACGAGTAGTTTGATAGCAAGATAATTTGTAACGAGCAAGTAATGGTAACGGTAACAAAAGTGCAGAAAGGTAGCCCAATCCTTTTGAAGCAAAGGACAGGCCAAAACGGTCTCTTATGATAAGAAAAGCGTTCTTGAGGGTACACGGGAATTTCATCTAGTCACTTTCATCATGTTGGTTTGTTTTGTGTTCGCTACTTTGATAATTTGATACGTGGGTGAACCGGTGCTTAGGTGATGTTCATACTTGAACAAACCTCCTACTTATGATTAACCCCCTCGCAAGCATCCGCAACTACAAGAAAAGTATTAAGAATAAATTCTAACCATAGCATTAAACTTTTGGATCCAAATCAGTCCCTTACGGAATAGCGCGTAAACTAGGGTTTAAGCTTCTGTCACTCTCGCAACCCATCATCTAATTCTACTCCACAATGCATTCCCTTAGGCCCAAATATAATAAAGTGTCATGTAGTCGACGTTCACATGACACCACTAAGGGAATCACAACATACATACCATCAAAATATCGAACACATATCATGTTCACATGATTACTTGCAACAAGATTTCTCCCGTGACCTCAAGAACAAAAGTCTATACCTACTAATAAAGCAAGGTGCGTTTCTCCAATTTTTTCATCCGTTCACCGACGTAATGTTTTTTTTTTCTATCCGAGGTGGTACTAACTTTTTGTGCATCCGTCTGCTAGAAAAGATAAAATAATTTTCATACATGGGCCGCACGCACTGTGGCCCGGCGAAGCCAGCCCAAAATTTATCTGCCCAGACAGTTGTGAAAGCCTATTTGCCCTACGCAGCGTCAAATACTTTGAGCTTCGCACAGGACGCCGAGGACTGGGCCGGCCCATTTTCTTTTTCTATGTGTTATGTTTCTATTTTTTTTTTGCTATTCATTTCTCTTTTTCTTTCATGATTCTTATTTCCTACCAATTTTACATTATTTTCCCTTTTCATGGACATTAAAATCTTGAAAAAATCGTCCAAAATTTCAATTTTGCCATATTTAGACAAAAAGTCAGAATATAATTTTTTTTCCTATCTTGTAAAATTTTCAAAAATTTAATTAGTTTTTTGCCCATTCCAAAATCTGTTCAAAATGAAAAATGATCCCATTTTTTTAAATGTTCGTGAATCACAATAAAAAATCAAAAAATTCAAAATAACTTGTATGTTAAAAGATATTCTAGATTTATAAAACATTCTTGTTTTAGTAGTGAAATGTTCACATATTCAAAATAATATTTGTGGTTCAAAAACATATGTTCTGAACTTTTTCTAAATGTTCAAAACATGTTCACACAATCAACAAATGTTCGTGTTTTTTCAAAAGGATCATGTTGTCAAAAAATGTGTAAGAATTTAAAAATCTACATATTGCAAGTGATGTTCGTCTTTTTCCAAAAATGAATGAAATTTTACAAAATGTTTCATATTTATTTAAACTGTCTGGGGTTTCAAAAATTATTCATGTTTCCAAAAATATTAGGTAATTTATAAATATTAATTTTAAATTCGGAAAAATTCAGAAAAAAAACTTGAATCTGATGCTACAACATATTCTTAAATATTAATTAGTTAGCAGGACCCATTTGTTTCGAGTGACTAGCAGTCGATGGTCGAGTTTTTGAGGTCGCGAGTTCTATCATTCAATACGTCTTTTTTTTATAAAGCCTATTTTCCGCATAAAGCGGCAAATAGTTGGAAGTTCACACAGCACGCCAAGAACTGGGCCGGCCCATTTTATTTTTCTCTGTGTTCTTTTTTTCCTGTTCTTTTCTCTTTTTATTTCATGATTTTTTTCCTACAAATTTTAGATTATTTTCCCTTTTCGTAAATTAAAATATTGAAAAAATCGTTCAAAGTTTCGATTTTCTTTCATATTTAAAAGAAACAAAAATCAGAATTATTTCTTTTGTTCCTCTCTTATAAAATGTTCAAAAGTTATAAAAAATCCAGTTCCAAAATGTGTTCAAAGTTTTAAAAAATCCACTTTTTGATAAAATGTTTGTATATTACAAATTAAGATTTTCCGAATTAGTTGCATTTAAATATATTAGATATTTTAGAAAATTGTTTTCATGAAATATTTACACATTCAAAATAATGTTCGTGGTTAAAAAAATATTTTTTGAACTTGTTCTGAATGTTCAAAACATGTTCACACATTCAACAAATGTTTGTGTTTTTTCAAAAGGTTCGCGTTGTCAAAAAGTGTTTAAGAATTTTAAAGAAAAATCTACCTGTTTCAAATTGTGCTCATGTTTTTCCAAAAATGAACGACATTTTTAAACATGGTTCGCATTTTTGAATTGTTTGGGGTCACAAAAAATGTTCATGTTGTTAAAAATATTTGGCATTCATAAATATTAATTTATTTTCGGAAAAAACCGAAAATAAACATAATTTTTTTGAATCTGACGCTGCAACATATTGTTAAATACTCCCTCTGTAAACTAATATAAGAGCGTTTAGATCACTACTTTAGTGTTCTAAATGCTCTTATATTAGTTTATGCCCGTGGATGATTTTTTGAGGTCGTGAGTTCTATCCTTCAACATGTCATTTTTTAAATTTATATTATGCCTTACAAACATAGGTCGTTTTGGTGCCTGTTAATGGGCCGACCCAGATGTGAACTGTTGGGCGTCCCACACGCTATTTGACGATAAAAGAGAATATTTTTTTTTGCTATAATTGAAATATATTGTGGGTACGTGTCAATGAAAGAGAATATGTTGGTTTGGCTCTAATTTTGAAGAACTGTGGGCACGTGAGCGTTGAAAAAGAGAATAAACCCTGATAAAGAAGGTATTGTCTGGTTATGCATGGATTATGCTAATAAAACGGGATTTATTCGTAATCCATCCGGTTACATTATCGTCGGAGGGACTGGTTGAAGCTACCATGCCCCGAGGGTCGCCGCGCAGCTACCAAATGAGGAGACAACCACTGCCCTAACACGGAGGTGAACCTGAAGGAAAAAAACACAAGTTGGCTGGTCGCCCCCATGCCGACTAATGTCACCACTATCAAGATCTCACGGGACAAACATGACTCGTGAAAAGACTACAGCTCCTCGCTCTGTCGCCCCACCATTGTGGATACCGTCGATACCGTTTTTGGTGAACACATAATTATCTCGATGATCTCGAAAAAAAATATTTCTTTTCCGTTGCAACGCACGGGCATATGTGCTAGTAACTACTCAAAAATTATAATCATGCTCAAGATCAAAGGGGTATTAAATAGCATAATAGATCTGAACATATAATCTTCCACCAAATAAACCATATAGTAATCAACTACAAGATGTAATCAACACTACTAGTCACCCACTAGTACCAATATATAGTTCCCGTACAAAGATTGAACCCAAGAGATGAACTAGGGTTTGAAAGGACGGCGACAAGCAACACATGCATGCAAACTCTTAATCTGCAAGCTAGTCAATGCCCTATCTACTTACGCATATCACGCATGCATGATTATTTAACAACGTAATCCATTAGTTAGCGTTAGGAAGATGCATGCACACGATTAGGATAATATCCCTGTAACACATACATGCCTACATAGCCATGTGATGATTTATTTACATATGACATTCCCTCCATCTCATAATGTAAGACACAGTAAGGGAGTACAATACATGCATACGCAGTTGGTTTGAGTGCCCTCCGTCCGTATCGTATCCATTTTAATGAGAAGTATTTCTAGACGGAGGGAGTACATATACGCAGTATCCATATAGTAATAAACCATGTTGAAGATGTTGATGGAGATAGCCCTCCCCAAGATGGGAGAGTTGTTGGTGATGATGATGATGATGATTTCCCCCTCTGGGTGGGAAGTTCCCCGGTGGAATCGCTCCGCCGGAGGGCAAAAGTGTTCCTGCCCAAGTTCCACCTCGAGACGACGACGCTTCATCCCGAAAGTCCTCTCCTTATTTTTTTCTAGGTCAAAATGACTTATATATCAGAAGAGGGGCACCGGAGGTGGGCCGAGGAGGGCACAGCCCACCAGGGAGCGCCTGGGCACCCCGGTGCGCCCAGGTGGGTTGTGCCCACCTGGTGGGCCCCCTCTGGTACTTATTGGCTCTAGTATTTCTTATATACTCCATAAAAAATCTCTGTAAAGTTTCAGCTCATTTGGAGTTGTGCAGAATAGGTAGCTTGACGTAGCTTTTTCAGGTCCAGAATTCCAGCTGCTGGTATTCTCCCTCTTTGTGTGAACCTTGCATATTATGAGAGAAAAGGCATTATAATTACTCCAAAAAGCATTATTATGCACAAAAAAATATAAATAACAGTAGGAAAACATGATGCAAAATGGACATATCAGTGAGGACACCGCAAGTTTGAACCCAAAACAAACCACCTCTCCCATTGCAAGATCGATCAATCTAGTTGGCCAAACGTAATCAATAGATCGGAGAGAAATACAAAGCTATCTTAATCATACATAAATAATTTCAGAGAAGACTCAACTAATACTCATAGATAATCTGATCATAAATCCACAATTCATTGGATCTCAACAAACACCGCAAAAGAAGATTACATCGAATAGAACTCCAAGAACATCGAGGAGAACATTGTATCGAAGATCAAAGAGAGAGAAAAAGCCATATAACTACTAGTTATGGACTGGTAGGTCTGTGGTAAACTACTCACACATCATTGAAAGGGTAGCAAGGTTTGTATAGAGGCCCACCGTGATCGAATCCTCCTCTAGCAGAGTGCCGGAAAAGGCCCCGAGATGGGATCTCACGCATAAGCTTGCGACGCAGGAAACATATTTTTGGTGTGCACCCTGACGTAAGGGGAATATTTGGGTATTTATAGAGCAGATATTAGGGTTAGAGGATACATGTGAAGGAAATATGCCCTAGAGGCAATAATAAAGTTATTATTTATTTCCTTATATCATGATAAATGTTTATTATTCATGCTAGAATTGTATTAACCGGAAACATAATACATGTGTGAATATATAGACAAACAAAGTATGTCACTAGTATGCCTCTACTTGACTAGCTTGTTAATCAAAGATGGTTATGTTTCCTAACCATAAACAAGGAGTTGTTATTTAATTAACAAGGTCACATCATTGGTTGAATGATCTGATTGACATGACCCATTCCGTTAGCTTAACACTTGATCGCTTAGTATGTTAATGCTTTCTTCATGACCCATACATGTTCCCGTAACTATGAGATTATGCAACTCCCGTTACCGGAGGAACACTTTGGTGCTACCAAACGTCACAACGAATCGGGTGATTATAAAGGAGTACTACAGGTGTCTCCAAAGGTACTTGTTGGGTTGGCGTATTTCGAGATTAGGTTTTGTCACTCCGATTGTGGAGAGGTATCTCTAGGCCTTCTCGGTAATACACATCACTTAAGCCTTGCAAGCATTACAACTAATGAGTTAGTTGTGAGATGATGTATTACGGAACGAGTAAAGAGACTTACTGCAACGAGATTGAACTAGGTATTGGATACCGACGATCGAATCTCGGGTAAGTAACATACCGATGACAAAGGGAACAACGTATGTCGTTATGCGGTTTGACCGATAAAGATCTTCGTAGAATATGTAGGAACCAATATGGGCATCCAGGTTCCGCTATTGGTTATTGACCGAGAATGGTTCTAGGTCATGTCTACATAGTTCTCGAACCCGTAGGGTCCGCACGCTTAACGCTTCGATGACGGTTCATTATGAGTTTATAAGTATTGATGCACCGAAGTTTGTTCGAGTCCCGGATGTGATCACGGACATGACGAGGAGTCTCGAAATGGTCGAGACATAAAGATTGATATATTGGAAGCCTACATTTGGACATCGGAAAGGTTCCGAGTGAAATCGAATTTACGGAGTACCGGGAGGTTACGGAACCCCGGAACTACATGGGCCCATAGTGGGCCTTGGAGGAAAGGAGAAGGGCAGCCCTAGGTGGTCGCCCCCCTTCCCTAGTCCTATTAGGACTAGGAAAGGTGGGCCGCCCCTCTCTCTCTTTCCTCCTCAGGAATCCTAATCCAACTAGGATTGGAGGAGGAGTCCTACTCCCGGAGGGAGTAGGACTCCCTTGGTGCGCCTCCCCCCTTGGGCCGGCCACCTCCCCCTTGGCTCCTTTATATACAGGGGCAGGGGGCACCCCATAACACACAAGTTGATCTACGGATCTTTCCTTAGCCGTGTGCGGTGCCCCCTTCCACCATATTCCACTTCGGTCATATCGTCGCGGAGCTTAGGCGAAGCCCTGCGCCGGAGAAGTCATATCGTCGCGGAGCTTAGGCGAAGCCCTGCGTCGGTGGAGCATCAACATCGCCACCACGCCGTCGTGCTGACGGAACTCATCCCCGACACTTTGCTGGATCGGAGTCCGGGATCGCCATCGAGCTGAACGTGTGCAGAACTTCCGGAGGTGCCAGACGTTCGGTGCTTGGATCGGTCGGATCGTGAAGACGCATTTACTACATCAACCGCGTTGTTATAACGCTTCCGCTTTCGGTCTACGAGGGTACGTGGACGGACACTCTTCCCTCTCGTTGCTATGCCATCACCATGGTCTTGCGTGATCGTAGGAAATTTTTTGAAAATTACTACGTTCCCCAACAACATGGGGGCCCCATAAGCCTAAGGGCGCACCCTCCCTGGGGCGCGCCCCTAGGGCTTGTGGCTACCTCATGGGTCTTCTTGCCTCCTCCCAAAGCTTCGCGGTTGTCTTTTGGTCCAAGAAAAATCCTCAAAAAGTTTTGTTCCATTTGGACTCCGTTTGTTATTGATTTTCTATAGAAGATAAAAACAAGGAAAAGAACAACAACTGGCATTGGGCACTAGGTTAACAGGTTAGTCCCAAAAAAGATATAAAATAACATATTAATGCATATAAAACATCCGAGATGGATATTATAATAGCATGGAACAATAAAAAATTATAGATACATTGGAGACGTATCAAGCATCCCCAAGCTTAATTCCTGCTCGTCCTCGAGTAGGCAAATAATAAAAACATAATTTTTGATGTGGAATGCTACCTAAGATGTTTATCAAGTAATCTTTCTTATTGTGGCATGAATATTCAGATCCATAAGATTCAAAACAAAAGTTTAATATTGACATAAAAACAATAATACTTCAACATCTTGATAAAGCAATCATGGCTTTTCAAAATAACATGGCTAAAGTTATCCCTACAAAATCATATAGTCTTGTCATGCTCTATCTTCATCACACAAAGTATTTATCATGCACAACCCCGATGAGAAGCCAAACAATAGTTTCATACTTTTGACGTTCTAAAGCTTTTTCAACTTTCACGCAGTAAATGAGCGTGAACCATGGCATCCGAGCGTGGTTTTATGCGTTGATGTCATATGCACGAGTAGAACACAAGTGAGTTGTGGACGATACAAGTCATACTGCCTACCAGCATGTCATACTTTGGTTCAGCGGTATTGTGAGATGAAGCGGCCCGGACCGACATTACGCCAGACGCTTACGCGAGACTGGTTTCACCGCCCGAGCACTCGTTGCTTAAAGGTGACCGGCGGGTGTCTGTCTCTCTCACTTTAGTTGAACCGAGTGTGGCATACGCCCGGTCCTTGAGAAGGTTAAAAGCGGAGTCTATTTGACGAAGTATCGTTGTGGTTTTGATGCGTAGGTAAGAACGGTTCTTGCTCAGCCCGTAGCAGCCACGTAAAACTTGCAAACAACAAAGTAGAGGATGTCTAACTTGTTTTTGCAGGGCATGTTGTGATGTGATATGGTCAAGACGTGATGCTATATTTTATTGTATGAGATGATCATGTTTTGTAACCGAGTTATCGGCAATTGGCAGGAGCCATATGGTTGTCGCTTTATTGTATGAAATGCAACGCCATGTAATTGCTTT
This sequence comes from Aegilops bicornis, assembly GCA_021605145.1. Taxonomy (NCBI): domain Eukaryota; kingdom Viridiplantae; phylum Streptophyta; class Magnoliopsida; order Poales; family Poaceae; genus Aegilops; species Aegilops bicornis. Next base: position 44,373,301 of record CM038674.1, read on the forward strand.
ACTTTATCACTAAGGAGTAGCGATAGTCGTAGAAGCAATAGTTGGCGAGACGACAACGATGCTACGATGGAGATCAAGGTGTCGGCGCCCGGTGGCGATGGTGATCATGACGGTAAGCTTCGGCGATGGAGATCACAAGCACAAGATGATGATGACCATATCATATCACTTATATTGATTGCATGTGATGTTTATCCTTTATGCATCTTATATTGCTTTGATTGACGGTAGCATTATAAGATGATCTCTCACTAAAAATTATCAAGAAGTGTTCTCCCGAGTATGCACCGCTATGCGAAAGTTCTTCGTCTTTGAGACACCACGTGATGATCGGGTGTGATAGGCTCTACGCTCAAATACAACGGGTGCAAAACAGTTGCGCACGCGAATACTCAGGTTAAACTTGACGAGCCTAGCATATAACAGATATGGCCTCGGAACACGGAGACCGAAAGGTCGAACGTGAATCATATAGTAGATATGATCAACATAGTGATGTTCACCATTGAAACTACTCCGTCTCACGTGATGATCGGACACGGTTTAGTTGATATGGATCACGTGATCACTTAGATGACTAGAGAGATGTCTGTCTAAGTGGGAGTTTTTTAATATGATTAATTGAACTTAAATTTATCATGAACTTAGTACCTGATAGTATTTTGCTTGTCTATGTTTACTGTAGATAGATGGCTCGTGCTGTTGTTACGTTGAATTTTAATGCGTTCCTTGAGAAAGCAAAGTTGAAAGATGATGGTAGCAATTACACGTACTGGGTCCGTAACTTGAGGATTATCCTCATTGCTGCGGAAAAATTACGCCCTGGAAGCACCGGGTAGCGAACTTCTCCGCAGATCTTGAGCCGAAGTTGTGAACGTCGGCAAAGCAGAGCTGATGACTACTCTATAGTTCGGTGTGCCATGCTTTACGGCTTAGAACCGGGTCTTCAACGACGTTTTGAACGTCATGGAGCATATGAGATGTTCCAGGAGTTGAAGTTAATATTTCAAGCAAATGCCCGGATTGAGAGATATGAAGTCTCCAATAAGTTCTATAGCTGCAAGATGGAGGAGAATAGTTACATCGGTGAGCACATACTCAAAATGTCCGGGTATAACAATCACTTAATTCAGCTGGGAGTTAATCTTCCGGATGATAGTGTCATTGATGTAATTCTCCAATCACCGCCACCAAGCTACAAGAGCTTCGTGATGAACTATAATATGCAAGGGATGACTAAGACAATTCACGAGCTCTTCGCGATGCTAAAAGCTGCGGAGGTAGAAATCAAGAAAGAGCATCAAGTGTTGATGATCAACAAGACCACTAGTTTCAAGAAAAGGGCAAAGGGAAGAAGAACGGAAACTTCAAAAGAACAGCAAGAAAGTTGCTGATCAAGAGAAGAAACCCAAGTCCGGACCTAAGCACTGGCGAGTGTTTTACCGCAAGCAGACGGACCTTTGGAAGCAGAACTGCCCCAAGTATTTGGCGGATAAAAGGATGGCAAGGTGAACAAAGGTATATGTGATATACATGTTATTGATGTGTACCTTACTAATACTCGCAGAGTACTGGGTATTTGATACCGGTTACATTGCTAATATTTGCAACTCGAAGCAGGAACTACGGATTAGCGAAGATTGGCTAAGGACGAGGTGACGATGCGCGTTGGAAATGGTTCCAAAGTCGATGTGATCGCGATCGGCACGCTACCTCTACATCTACCTTCGGATTAGTTTTAGACCTAAATAATTGTTATTTGGTGCCGCGTTGAGCATGAACATTATATCTGGATCTTGTTTAATGCGAGACGGTTATTCATTTAAATCAGAGAATAATGGTTGTTCTATTTATATGAGTAATATCTTTTATGGTCATGCACCCTTGAAGAATGGTCTATTCTTGTTGAATCTCGACATTAGTGATACACATATTCATAATGTTGAAGCCAAAAGATGCAGAGTTGATAATGATAGTGCAGCTTATTTGTGGCACAGCCGTTTAGGTCATATCGGTGTAAAACGCATGAAGAAACTCCATCTTGATGGGCTTCGGAATCACTTGATTATGAATCACTTGGTACTTGCGAACCGTGCCTCATGGGCAAGATGACCAAAACGCCGTTCTCCGGAACTATGGAGCGAGCAACTGATTTGTTGGAAATCATACATACTGATGTTTGTGGTCCAATGAATGTTGAGGCACGCTGCGGGTATCGTTATTTTCTCACCTTCACAGATGATTTGAGCAGATATGGGTATATCTACTTAATGAAACACATATCTGAAACATTTGAAAAGTTCAAAGAATTTCAGAGTGAAGTGGAAAATCATCGTAACAAGAAAATAAAATTTCTACGATCTGATCGTGGAGGAGAATATTTGAGTTACGAAGTTTGGTTTACATTTGAAACAATGTGGAATAGTTTAAGCAACTCACGCCACCCGAACACCACAGAAATGGTGTGTCCGAACGTCAGAATCGTACTTTACTAGATATGGTGCGATCTATGATGTCTATTTCCGATTTACCGCTATCGCTTTGGGGTTATGCTTTAGAGACGGCCGCATTCACGTTGAATAGGACACCGTCAAAATCCGTTGAGACGACGCCTTATGAACTGTGGTTTGGCAAGAAACCAAAGTTGTCGTTTCTTAAAGTTTGGGGCTGCGATGCTTATGTAAAGAAACTTCAACCAGATAAGCTTGAACCCAAATCGGAAAATGTGTCTTCATAGGATACCCAAAGGAGACTGTTGGGTACACCTTCTATCACAGATCTGAAGGCAAGATTTTCGTTGCTAAATTCGGATCCTTTCTAGAGAAGAAGTTTCTCTCGAAAGAAGTGAGAGGGAGGAAAGTAGAACTTGATGAGATAACTGTATCTGCTCCCTTATTGGAAAGTAGTTCATCACAAGAAATGGTTCCTGTGACAACTACACCAATTAGTGAGGAAACTAATGATGATGATCATGAAGCTTGAGATCAAGTTACTCTTGAACCTCGTGAGGTCAACCAGAGTAAAATACGCACGCAGTGGTACGGTAATCCTATTCGGAAGTCATGTTACTTGACCATGGCGAGCCTACAAACTATGAAGAAGCGATGGTGAGCCCAGATTCCGCATAAAATGGCCGGAAGCCATGAAATCTGAGATGAGATCCATGTATGAGAACAAAGTATGGACTTTGGTTGACTTGCCCGATGATCGGCAAGCCATTGAAAATAAATGGATCTTTAAGAAGAAGACCGACGCCGATGGTAATATAATCGTCTACAAAGCTCGACTTGTTGCGAAAGGTTTTCGACAAGTTCAAGGGGTTGACTACGATGAGACTTTCTCACCAGAAGCGATGCTTAAGTCTGTCTGAATCATGTTAGCAATTGCCGCATTTTATGATTATGAAATTTGGCAAATGGATGTAAAACTGCATTCTTGAATGGATTTCTAGAAGAAGAGTTGTATATGATGCAACCAGAAGGTTTTGTCGATCCAAAGGGTGCTAAAAAGTGTGCAAGCTCCAACGATCAATTTATGGTCCGGTGCAAGCCTCTCGGAGTTGGAATAAACGCTTTGATAGTGTGATCAAAGCATATGGGTTTGTACAGACTTTTGGAGAAGCCTGTATTTACAAGAAAGTGAGTGGGAGCTCTGTAGCATTTCTAATATTATATGTGGACGACATATTATTGATTGGAAATGATATAGAATTTCTGGATAGCATAAAAGGATACTTGAATAAAAGTTTTTCAATGAAAGACCTCGGTGAAGCTGCTTACATATTGGGCATCAAGATCTATAGAGATAGATCAAGACGCTTAATTGGACTTTCACAAAGCACATACCTTGATAAAGTTTTGAAAAGGTTCAAAATGGATCGTGCAAAGAAAGGTTTTTTGCCTGTTGCAAGGTATAAGATTGAGTCGAGACTCAATGCCCGACCACAGCAGAAGATAGAGAAAAATGAAAGATGTTCCCTATGCTTCAGCCATAGGCTCTATCATGTATGCAATGCTGTGTACCAGACTGACGTATGCTTAGCTGTAAGCTTGGCAGGAAAGGTACCAAAGTAATCCAGGAATGGATCATCGACAGCGGTCAAGAACATCCCGAAATACACGAAAAGGACTAAGGATATGTTTCTCGTATATGGAGGTGACAAAGAGCTAGTCGTAAATGGTTACGTCGATGTAAGCTTTTGACACCGATCCGGACGATTCTAAATCGCAAACCGGATACGTGTTTTTATTAAACGGTGGAGCTGTCAGTTGGTGCAGTTCTAAACAAAGCGTCGTGGCGGGATCTACATGTGAAGCGGAGTACATAGCTGCTTCGGAAGCAGCAAATGAAGGAGTCTGGATGAAAGAGTTCATTTCCGATCTAGGTGTCATACCTAGTGCATCGGGACCTATGAAGATCTTTTGTGACAATCTTGGTGCAATTGCCTTGGCAAAGGAATCCAGATTTCACAAGAGGACCAAGCATATCAAGAGACGCTTCAATTCCATTCGGGACCAAGTCCAAGTGGGAGACATAGAGATTTGCAAAATACATACGGATCTGAATGTTGCGAGACCCGTTGACTAAGCCTCTTCCACGAGCAAAACATGATCAGCACCAAGACTCCATGGGTGTTAGGATCATTACTTTGTAATCTAGATTATTGACTCTAGTGCAAGTGGGAGACTGAAGGAAATATGCCCTAGAGGCAATAATAAAGTTATTATTTATTTCCTTATATCATGATAAATGTTTATTATTCATGCCGTAATTGTATTAACCGGAAACATAATACATGTGTGAATATATAGACAAACAAGTATGTCACTAGTATGCCTCTACTTGACTAGCTTGTTAATCAAAGATGGTTATGTTTCCTAACCATAAACAAGGAGTTGTTATTTAATTAACAAGGTCACATCATTGGTTGAATGATCTGATTGACATGACCCATTCCGTTAGCTTAACACTTGATCGTTTAGTATGTTAATGCTTTCTTCATGACCCATACATGTTCCTGTAACTATGAGATTATGCAACTCCCGTTTACCGGAGGAACACTTTGGTGCTACCAAACGTCACAACGTGAATCGGGTGATTATAAAGGAGTACTACAGTGTCTCCAAAGGTACTTGTTGGGTTGGCGTATTTCGAGATTAGGTTTTGTCACTCCGATTGTCGGAGAGGTATCTCTAGGCCTTCTCGGTAATACACATCACTTAAGCCTTGCAAGCATTACAACTAATGAGTTAGTTGTGAGATGATGTATTATGAACGAGTAAAGAGACTTACCGGTAACGAGATTGAACTAGGTATTGGATACCGACGATCGAATCTCGGGTAAGTAACATACCGATGACAAAGGGAACAACGTATGTCGTTATGCGGTTTGACCGATAAAGATCTTCGTAGAATATGTAGGAACCAATATGGGCATCCAGGTTCCGCTATTGGTTATTGACCGAGAATGGTTCTAGGTCATGTCTACATAGTTCTCGAACCCGTAGGGTCCGCACGCTTAACGCGTTTCGATGACAGTTCATTATGAGTTTATAAGTATTGATGCACCGAAGTTTGTTCGAGTCCCGGATGTGATCACGGACATGACGAGGAGTCTCGAATTGGTCGAGACATAAAGATTGATATATTGGTAGCCTACATTTGGACATCGGAAAGGTTCCGAGTGAATTCGGGAATTTTCCGGATTACCGGGAGGTTACCGGAAACCCCCGGGAACTACATGGTCCCATAGTGGGCCTTGGAGGAAAGGAGAAGGGCAGCCCTAGGTGGTCAGCCCCCCCCTTCCCCTAGTCCTATTAGGACTAGGAAAGGTGGGCCGCCCCCTCTCTCTCTTTCCCCTCAGGAATCCTAATCCAACTAGGATTGGAGGGAGTCCTACTCCCGGGAGGAGTAGGACTCCTGGTGCGCCTCCTCCCTTGGGCGGCCACCTCCCCTTGGCTCCTTTATATACGGGGCAGGGGGCACCCCATAACACACAAGTTGATCTACGGATCTTTCCTTAGCCGTGTCAGCGATGCCCCTTCCACCATATTCCACTTCGGTCATATCGTCGCGGAGCTTAGGCGAAGCCCTGCGCCGGAGAAGTCATATCGTCATGAGCTTAGGCGAAGCCCTGCGTCGGTGGAGCATCAACATCGCTACCACGCCGTCAGGTCGACGGAACTCATCCCCGACACTTTGCTTTGGATCAGAGTCCGGGGATCGTCATCGAGCTGAACGTGTGCAGAACTTCCGGAGGTGTCGCACGTTCGGTGCTTGGATCGGTCGGATCGTGAAGACGCACGACTACATCAACAGCGTTGTTATAACGCTTCCGCTTTCGGTCTCACGAGTGCGTGGACGGACACTCTTCCCTCTCGTTGCTATGCCATCACCATGGTCTTGCGTGATCGTAGGGAAATTTTTGAAAATTACTACGTTCCCCAACAACATGGGGGCCCCATAAGCCTAAGGGCGCACCCTCCCTGGGGCGCGCCCCTAGGGCTTGTGGCTACCTCATGGGTCTTCTTGCCTCCTCCCAAAGCTTCGCGGTTGTCTTTTGGTCCAAGAAAAATCCTCAAAAAGTTTTGTTCCATTTGGACTCCGTTTGTTATTGATTTTCTATAGAAGATAAAAACAAGGAAAAGAACAACAACTGGCATTGGGCACTAGGTTAACAGGTTAGTCCCAAAAAAGATATAAAATAACATATTAATGCATATAAAACATCCAAGATGGATATTATAATAGCATGGAACAATAAAAAATTATAGATACATTGAGACGATCAAGCATCCCCAAGCTTAATTCCTGCTCGTCCTCGAGTAGGCAAATAATAAAAACATAATTTTTGATGTGGAATGCTACCTAAGATGTTTATCAAGTAATCTTTCTTATTGTGGCATGAATATTCAGATCCATAAGATTCAAAACAAAAGTTTAATATTGACATAAAAACAATAATACTTCAACATACTGATAAAGCAATCATGGCTTTTCAAAATAACATGGCTAAAGTTATCCCTACAAAATCATATAGTCTTGTCATGCTCTATCTTCATCACACAAAGTATTTATCATGCACAACCCCGATGAGAAGCCAAACAATAGTTTCATACTTTTGACGTTCTAAAGCTTTTTCAACTTTCACGCAGTAAATGAGCGTGAACCATGGATATAGCACTATGGTTGGAATAGAAGGTGGTAGTAGACAAAAAGTACAAATAAATTCTCACACCAACTAGGCAAATTAATAGGCTATGGACACGCCCATCAATTGATATTGATGCAAGTGAGTAGGGATTGCTGATACGTCTCCAACATATCTATAACTATTGATTGTTCCATGCTATTATATTATTTGTTTTGGATGTTTTATATGCATTAATATGCTATTTTATATTATTTTTGGGACTAACCTATTAACCTAGAGCCCAGTGCCAGTTCTTGTTTTTCCTTGTTTTTGAGTTTCGCAGAAAAGGAATACCAAACGGAATGAAACCTTCGCGGTTATTTTTCTTGGACCAGAAGACAACCAGGAGACTTTGAGATGAAGTCGGAGGAGCAACGAGGCGGCCACAAGGACGGAGGGCGCGCCCCCACCCTTGTGCCCCCCCCCCCCCTCCCGTGACCTTCTGACCTAATTCTTTCGCCTATATATTCGCAAATATCCCCAAACCACCAGAGGCATCCACGAAAACACTTTTTCACTGCCGCAACCTTCTATACCCGTGAGATCCTATCTAGGGACCTTTTCTGGCACCCTGCTGGAGGGGGATTCGGTCACGGAGGGCTTCTACATCAACTCTATTCCCTTCCGATGAAGCGTGAGTAGTTTACCGCAGACCTACGGGTCCATAGCTAGTAGCTAGATGGCTTCTTCTCTCTCTTTGATTCTCAATACCATGCTCTCCTCGATGTTCTTGGAGATCTATTCGATGTTATACTTATTTGAGGTGTGTTTGCCGAGATCCGATGAATTGTGGATTTATGATCAGCTTATCTATGAATATTCTTTGAATCTTCTCTAAATTATTTTATGCATGATTTTATATCTTTGTAATTCTCTTCGAACTATCGGTTTGGTTTGGCCAACTAGATTGATTTTTCTTGCAATGGGAGAAGTGCTTAGCTTGGGTTCAATCTTGAGGTGTCCTTTCCCAGTGGCAGTAGAGGCAGCAAGGCACGTATTGTATTGTTGCCATCGAGGATAAAAAGATGAGGTTTTCATCATGTCATCTTACTTAATGCGTTACTCCGTTCTTTATTAACTTAATACTCTAGATGCATGCGGGATAGCGGTCGATGTGTGGAGTAATAGTAGTAGATGCAGAATCATTTCGGTCTACTTGACATGGACGTGATGCGTATATTTATGATCATTGCCTTAGATATCGTCATAACTTTGCGCTTTTCTATCAATTGCTCGGCAGTAATTTGTTCACCCACCGACCACCGTATTATTTGCTATCTTGAGAGAAGCCTCTAGTGAAACCCTATATATGGCCCCCAGGTCTATTTTCCATCATATAAGTTTCTATTTTCCATCATATAAGTTTCCGATCTACAATATTAGTTTGTGATCTACTATTTTGCAATCTTTTACTTTCCGATTTATAAACCAAAAATACCAAAAATATTTACTTTATCGTTTATCTATCTCTATCACATCTCACTTTTGCAAATAACTGTGAAGGGATTGACAACCCCTTTATCGCGTTGGGTGCAAGTTGTTTGATTGTTTGTGCAGGTATTCGGTGATTTGTGCATTGTCTCCTACTGAATTGATACCTTGGTTCTCAAACTGAGGGAAATACTTATCTCTAATTTACTGCATCACCTTGTCCTCTTCAAGGGAAAAACCAACGCAAGCTCAAGAAGTGGCAATTGCCATGCAACGGATGCACTAGAGCTATACATGTATGAAAGCTCAAAAGAAAACTAAGTGGGTGTGCATCCAACTTGCTTTCTCACGAAGACCTAGGTCAATTTTGAGGAAGTCTATCATTGGAATATACAAGCCAAGTTCTATAATGTAAAATTCCCACTAGTAATATGCGAAAGTGACGACATAGGAGACTCTATATATGAAGAACATGGAGCTACTTTGAAGCACAAGTGTGGAAAAAGGATAGCAACATTGTCCCTTCTCTCTTTTTCTCTCATTTTCTTTCTTTCTTTTTCTTTTTTTCTTTCTCTTTCTTCCTTTTTGGGATATTTGGCTATTTTAATTTTAAGTCCGGAGTCTCATCCCGACCGGTGGGGGAATCATAGTCTCCATCATCCTTTCCTGACATGGAACAGTGCTCTAATAATGATGATCATCACACTTTTATTTACTCACAACTCAAGAATTACAACTCAATACTAGAATAAAACATGGCTTTATATGAATGCCTCCGACGGTGTACTGATGTCTGCTAGAACTACGTCGGTATTTCCCCAAAATGGAAGGGATGATGCAGCACATCAACGGTAGGAGAACCAATGTTATCGAACTAGTAGGAGAACCAAGCAACACTACGTAAACAACACCTGCAAACAAATAACTAATACTCGCAATCCGACGTGTTAAAGGGGTTGTCAATCCCTTTCGGGTAACGGCGCCAGAAATTGGCAAAATGACGTGAGAGAGTTATAATAAATTGATAGATCGAACGCCAAATAAAATAAAGTGCAGCAAAGTATTTTTGTATTTTTGGTTTAATAGATCTTAAAATAAAAGCAAAAAAAATAGATCACAGAGGCAAATATTATAAAGAAGAGACCCGAGGCCCGTAGATTTCACTAGTGGCTTCTCTCGAGAAAAATAGCAAACGGTGGGTAAACGAATTACTGTTGGGCAATTGATAGAACTTCAAATAATCACGAAGATATCCAGGCAATGATCATTATATAGGCATCCCTTCCAAGATTGGTAGACCGACTCATGCCTGCATCTACTACTACTACTCCACACATCTACCACTATCTAGCATGCATCTAGTGTATTAAGTTCATGGAGAAACGGAGTAATGCAATAAGAATGATGACATGATGTAGACAAGATCTATTTATGTAGAAATAGACCCCATCTTGTTATCCTTAATAGCAACGATACATACATGTCATTTCCCTTTCTGTCACTGGGATCAAGCATCGTAAGATCGAACCCATTACAAAGCACCTCTTGTTGGGGAACGTAGCAGAAATTCAAAATTTTCTACGCATCACCAAGATCAATCTAGAGAGAGGGGAGTGCATCTTCATACCCTTGAAGATCGCGATGCGGAAGCGTTACAAGAACGCGGTTGGTGGAGCCGTACATGCAGCGATTCAGATCGCGGTCGATTCGGATCTAAGCGCCGAACGGACGGCGCCTCCGCGTTCAACACACGTACAGCCCGGGGACATCTCCTCCTACTTGATCCAGCAAGGGGAGAGGATAAGTTGAGGGAAAACTCCAGCAGCACGACGGCGTGGTGGCGATGGAGCTCGTGGTTCTCCGGCAGGGCTTCGCCAAGCACTACGGAGGAGGAGGAGGTGTTGGAGGAGGGAGGGGCTGCGCCAGGGAAGAGGTACGGATGCCCTCCCACCCCTCCACTATATATAGGGGCAAGGGGAGAGGGAGGCGCCTAGGGTTTCCCTAGGGGCGGCGGCCAAGCAGATTGGATCTCCCTAGGGAAAATCCTAGGGAGACTTGCCCCCAAGCCAAGCATGTGGAGGCTTGCCTCCCAAGCCAGGTGGAGGCGCCCCACCTCCCCAAGTAACGTGGGAAAGGGTGTGGGGGGCGCACCACCCCATAGTGGGCTGGTTTGCCCCTTCCCCTTTGGCCCATGAGGCCCTCCAATACTTGTCGGGGCTCCTGAAACACCTTTCGGTCATGCTGGCCATAGCCTGGTACCCCCAGAACACTTCCGAACTCCAATACCCTTCGTACAATATATCAATCTTCACCGCCGGACCATTCCGGAACTCCTCATGATGTCCAGGATCTCATCCGGGACTCCAAACTACCTTCGATAACCACATACTATTTCCCATAACAACTCTAGCGTCACCGAACCTTAAGTGTGTAGACCCTACGGGTTCGGGAACCATGCAGACATGACCGAGACACCTCTCCGGCCAATAACCAATAACGGGATCTGGATACCCATATTGGCTCCCACATGTTCCACGATGATCTCATCGGATGAACCACGATGTCAAGGATTCAAGCAATCCCGTATACAATTCCCTTTGTCAATCGGTATGTTACTTGCCCGAGATTCGATCGTCGGTATCCCAATACCTCGTTCAATCTCGTTACCGGCAAGTCACTTTACTCGTTCCGTAATGCATGATCTCGTGACTAACTACTTAGCCATATTAAGCTCATTATGATGATGCATTACCGAGTGGGCCCAGAGATACCTCTCCGTCATACGGAGTGACAAACCCCAGTCTTGATTCGTGCCAACCCAACAGACACTTTCGGAGATGCCTGTAGTATAACTTTATAGCCACCCAGTTACGTTGTGACGTTTCGTACACCCAAAGCATTCCTACGGTATCCGGGAGTTGCACAATCTCATGGTATAAGGAAATGACACTTGAGATTAGAAAAGCTTTAGCAAACGAACTACACGATCTTTGTGCTATGCTTAGGATTGGGTCTTGTTCATCACATCATTCTCCTAATGATGTGATCCCGCTATCAATGACATCTAATGTCCATGGTCGTGAAAACCATGACCATCTATTGATCAATGAGCTAGTCAACTAGAGGCTCACTAGGGACATGTTGTGGTCTATGTATCACACATGTATTACAGTTTCCAGTTAATACAATTATAGCATGAACAATAGACAATTATCATGAACAAGGAAATATAATAATAACCATTTTATTATTGCCTCTAGGGCATATTTCCAACAGTCTCCCACTTGCACTAGAGTCAATAATCTAGTTCACATCACTATGTGATTGTAATGAATCCAACACCCATTGGGTTTGATCATATCTCGCTTGTGAGAGAAGTTATTAGTCGACGGGTCTGAATCTTTCAAATCCGTGTGTGCTTTACAAATCTCTATGTCATCTCCTAGATGCAGCTACGACGTGCTATTTGGAACTGTTCCAAATAACTGCTCTACTATACAAATCCGGTCTACTACTCAGAGTCATCCAGAATAATGTCAAGGTTTGCATCGGCGTAACCCTTTACGACAAACTCTTTTACCACCTCCATAATCGAGAAAATTCCTTAGTCCACTAGTTACTAAGGATATCCTTGACCGTTGTCCTGTGATCCGTTCCTGGATCACACTTGTACCCCTTGACTGACTCATGGCAAGGCACAATTCAGGTGCGGTACACAACATAGCATACTGTAGAGCCTACGTCTAAAGCATAGGGGACGACCTTCGTCCTTTCTCTCTCTTCTGCCGTGGTCAGGTCTTGAGTCTTACTCAATACTCACACCTTATAACACAGCCAAGAACTCCTTCTTTGCTGATCTATTTGAACTCCTTCAAAATCTTGTCACGGTATGTATTCATTTGAAAATACTATTAAGCATTTTGATCTATCCTTATAGATCTTGATGCTCAATGTTCAAGTAGCTTAATCCAGGTTTTCCATTAAGAAACACCTTTCAAATAACCCTATATGCTTTCCAGAAATTCTACATCATTTCCGATCAACAATATGTCAACAACATATACTCATCAGAAATGCTATAGTGCTCCCACTCACTTCTTTGGAAATACAAGTTTCTCATAAACTTTGTATAAACCCAAAACCTTTGATCATCTCATCAAAGCGTATATTCCAACTCCGAGATGCTTACTCCAGTCCTTCAAGGATTGCTGGAGCTTTGCATACTTGTTAGCATCTTTTAGGATTGACAAAACCTTCTGGTTGTATCACATACAACCTTTCCTCAAGAAAATCATTGAGGAAACAATGTTTTGACATCCTATCTCCAAAATTTCATAAATAATGCAGGAACTGCTAATATAATTTCAACAGACTCTTAGCATCACTACGAGTGAGAAAGTCTCATCATAGTCAACTCCTTGAACTTATCGGAAAATATCTTAGCGACAAGTCGAGCTTTCTTAATGGTGACACTTACCATCATTGTCCCTCTTCCTTTTAAAAAATCCATCTGTACTCAACAGCCTTATGACCATCGAGTGGTTCTTCCAAAGTCTATACTTTGTTTTCATACATGGATCCTCTCTCGGATTTTATGGCCTCGAGCCATTAAATGGAATCCGGGCCCACCATCGCTTCTCCATAGCTCGTAGGTTCATTGTTGTCTAGCAACATGACTTCCAAGACAGGATTACGTACCACTCAAGTAGTACGCATCCTTGTCGACTCCACGAGGTTTGGTAGTGACTTGATCCAAGTTTCATGATCACTATCATAAGCTTCCACTTCAATTGGTGTAGGTGCCACAGGAACAACTTCATGTGCCCTGCTACACACTAGTTGAAGTGACGGTTCAATAACCTCATCAAGGCTCCACCATCCTCCCACTCAATTCTTTCGAGAGAAACTTTTCCTCGAGAAAGGACCCATTTCTAGAAACAATCACTTTTGCTTCCGGATCTGAAAACAGGAGGTATACCCAACTGTTTTGGGTATTCTATGAAGATGCATTTATTCGCTTTGGGTTCGAGCTTATTTGCCTGAAACTTTTTCACATAAGCGTCGCAGCCCCAAACTTTTAAGAAACGACAGCTTAGGTTTCTCTAAACCATAGTTCATACGGTGTAGTCTCAACGGAATTACGTGGTGCCCTATTTAAATTGAATGCGGTTGTCTCTAATGCCTAACCCATAAACTATAGTGGTAATTCGAATTAGACACATCATGGTTTGCACCACATCCAATATTGTGCAGCTATGATGTTCAGACACACCATCACACTATGGTGTTCCAGGCGGCATTAGTTGTGAAACAATTTCCACAATGTCTTAATTGTGTTCCAAACACGGAACTCAGATATTCATTTCTATGATCATATCATAGACATTTTATCCTCTTGTCACGACGATCTTCAACTTGACTCTGAAATTACTTGAACCTTTCAATAATTCAGACTTGTGTTTCATCAAGTAAATATACTCAGCATCTACTCAAATCATCTGTGAAGTAAGAACATAACGATATCCACTGCGTGCCTCAGCACTAATTGGATTGCACACATCAAATGTATTACTTCCAACAAGTTGCTCTCTTGTTTCATCTCACTGAAAATGAGGCCTTTCGGTCATCTTGCCCATGTGGTATGATTTGCATGTCTCAAGTGATTCAAAATCAAGTGAGTCCAAACGATCCATCTGCATGGAGTTTCTTCATGCGTATAAACCAATAGACATGGTTCGCATGTCTCAAACTTTTTTAAAAAAAACGAGTGAGTCCAAAGATCCATCAACATGGAGCTTCTTCATGTGTTTTATACCAATATGACTCAAATGGTAGTGCCACAAGTATGTGGTACTATCATTACTATCTTATATCTTTTGGCATGAACATGTGTATCACTACGATCGAGATTCAATGAACTATTCATTTTAGGTACAAGACCATTGTAGGTATTATTCAAATAAATAGAGTAACCATTATTCTCCTTAAATGAATAACCGTATTGCAATAAACATAATCCAATCATGTCTATGCTCAACGCAAACACCAAATAACAATTATTTAGGTTTAACACCAATCCCGGCAGATGCAGGGAGCGTGCGATGTTTGGTCACATCAACCTTGGAAACACTTCCAACATATATCGTCATCTCACCTTTAGCTAGTCTCCATTTATTCCATAGCTTTTTATTTCGAGTTACTAACACTTAGCAACCGAACCAGTATCTTAACACCCTGGTGCTACTAGGGGTACTAGTAAAGTACACATTTAATACAATGTATATCCAATATACTTTTGTCAACCTTGCCAGCCTTCTCATCTACCAAGTATCTAGGGTAGTTCTGCTTCAGTGATTGTTCCCCTCATTACAGAAGCACTTAGTCTCGGGTTTTGGGTTCAACCTTGGGTTTCTCCACTAGAGCAGCAACTGATTTGCCGTTTCATGAAGTATCCCTTCTTGCCATTGCCCTTCTTGAAACTAGTGGTTTTACTAACCATCAACAATTGATGCTCCTACTCGATTTCTACTTTCGCGGTGTCAAACATCGCGAATTGCTCAAGGATCATCATGTCTATACCTGATATGTTATAGTTCACCACGAAGCTCTAATAGCTTGGTGGCAGTGACTATGGAGAACCATCACTCACTACAGGAAACATGTAAATTGCCGTCTGTGGATAACAGACGGCAAAGACCTAAATCCAGACGGCAAAGGTTTTGCCGTCAGGAAGCAGACGGCAAAGATAAGTCGGCAAAGAATACTTTGCCGTCAGCTTTTCATCAGGAAGACGGCAAAATCTTTGCCGTCAGCCAACTACAAATTTGCCGGCTGCCGTGAAAATACCATACGGCAAAGAATGCGGTGTTTGCCGTCAGTCAAAATGTTTGTTTTGCCGTCATCCGGACTAACCCACAGATGGCAAAGATAGTTTTTTATTTTTTTAAAGAAAAATGACGCCAGTCAAAGTGTTCGGAGGTCGGCTGCTGCTCCGGTGAGCTCGAGAAGAAGGGAAGCAGAGAGGAGGGCAGCTGCTGCTTCGGTGGTCGCCGGAGTTGCCAACTCCGGCAACCGCTGCCTCTGCCGGAGGAGCTCTGGCACTCGGGGCAGAGAGGAGGAGGCTGGGGAGGCTCAGGCGCGACGGGGTCCGGCGAGGGGCGGCCACGGCGCGTATCGGCGAGGGGCGTCCACGGCAGGGTCCGGCGAGTGACGGCCGCGGCATAGTCTGGAGAGGGGCGGAGAGGAGGTTGACAACATCAGGAGCTCGTCGGCGTCGCCTCCGGACCCGCACATGAAGCCGTCGTCGTCGCCGGCCACCGCTGCTCTAGGGGTGCTGCTTCTCCGGCGGTCCGCTGCTACTCCCGCGGCGCTGAAGTGAGAGAGGGAGACAGAGGAGATGGTAGAAAGAGAGGGAGGAGGGGAGATGGATGGCGATCTTCGGCAAGGGGCGTCAACAGGGATCCGACGAGGGGCGGCAGCGTGGGAGTCCGGCGAGGCAGCGGCGTGGGAGTCCGGCGAGGCAGCGACGATGGGCGCTGCAGTGCTTCTGTGGAGAAGAAAAAGAGATCGAGGAGTGGGTTGGGCTGTACGTGCACGTGGGTCGTGGGGTTGGTTGGGGCTAGCTGGTGCAAGCGATGCGTGGTGGGGGCTGCTGCCCCGCCACGTCATCGATCCAGGGGATGTTGGTTCCAGCCAATAGGAACACAGCAAAACATTTGTGTTTGTTTAGCCTATTACTGTTAAGCAAATAAACATGTTAAAATATAGTAAAATTTCCCAGGTTTGTTCCACACCTTCTAGGACTTGTAAAGTTGCACCACGCCAAATTTCATATCATTTAGACCTTGTTTACATTTTCAAAAAAATTAAAAAGTCTATACAGTAACCATGGGTTGTGTTTTCTCTTTGCCGTCTGCGTTTTTGTTTTACAGACGGCAAAGAGCTCACTTTGCCGAGACAAAAACGCAGACGGCAAAGATTTTGCCATCTGCCTTTTTTTTAACAGACGGCAATGTAAGCTCTTTACCGTTTGTAAGAAAAATCACAGACGGCAAAGATACTTTGCCGTCTGTGTTTTCTTTTACAGACGGCAAAGTGACCTCTTTGCCGTCTGTAAAAGAAAACACAGACGGCAAATTATCTTTGCCGTCAGCCATTCTTTGCCGTCTGCAGCTGTCGGCAAAGTTTGTCTTTGCCGTCTGCCCCGACGAAATGCTGACGGCAAAGAGTAGTACAGACGGCAAATCTTCTGTTTCCTGTAGTGACTATCTCATCTGGAAGATTAACTCCCACTCGATTCAAGTGATTGTAGTACTCAGACAATCTGAGCACATGCTCAATGATTGAGCTTTTCTCCCTTAGTTTGCAGGCTAAGAAACTTGTCGGAGGTCTTACACCTCTTGACATGGGCACGAGCCTGAAATCACAATTTCAGCTCTTGGAACATCTCATATGTTCTACGACGTTTCAAAAATGTCTTCGGTGCCCCAATTCTAAACCGTTTAACATTACGCACTGAACTATCACGTAGTCATCAAAACGTGTATGTCAGATGTTCGCAACATCCACAAATGACGCTCGAGGTTGACACCGAGCGGTGCATTAAGGACTTAAGCCTTACGTGCAAAGAATGAGGACAATCCTCAGAATACGGACCCAGTCCGCATAATTGCTACTATCAACTTTCAACTAAATTTTCTCTAGGAACATATCTAAAACAGTAGAACCGAAGTGTGAGCTACGACATAATTTGCAAAGACCTTTTGACTATGTTCATGATAATTAAGTTCATCTAATCAAATTATTTAATGAACTCCCACTTAGATAGACATCCCTCTAGTCATCTAAATGATACATGATCCGAGTCAACTAGGTCGTGTCTGATCATCACGTGAGACGGACTAGTCGTCATCG
The DNA here is from genome assembly GCA_021605145.1 of Aegilops bicornis. Classification (NCBI taxonomy): domain Eukaryota; kingdom Viridiplantae; phylum Streptophyta; class Magnoliopsida; order Poales; family Poaceae; genus Aegilops; species Aegilops bicornis. The sequence goes on from CM038674.1 coordinate 44,390,837, forward strand.
GTGAACATCTTCATGTTGATCGTATCTTCTATACGACTCATGTTCGACCTTTCGGTCTTCCGTGTTCCGAGGCCATGTCTGTACATGCTAGGCTCGTCAAGTTAACCTAAGTGTATTGCGTGTGTAAATCTGGCTTACACCCGTTGTATTCGGACGTTAAAATCTATCACACCCGATCATCACGTGGTGCTTCGAAACAACGAACCTTCGCAACGGTGCACAGTTAGGGGGAATACTTTCTTGAAATTATTGTGAGGGATCATCTTATTTGAGCTACCGTCATTCTAAGAAAATAAGATGTAAAACATGATAAACATCACATGCAATCAAATAGTGACATGATATGGCCAATATCATTTTGCTCCTTTTGATCTCCATCTTGAGCGCCACGATCATCATTGTCACCGGCATGACACCATGATCTCCATCATCATGATCTCCATCATCGTGTCTTCATGAAGTTGTCTCGTCAACTATTACTTCTACCACTATGGCTAACGGTTTAGCAATAAAGTAAAGTAATTACATGGCGTTACTCATGACACGCAGGTCATACAATAAATTAAGACAACTCCTATGTCTCCTGCCGGTTGTCATACTCATCGACATGCAAGTCGTGATTCCTATTACAAGAACATGATTAATCTCATACATCACATATATCATTCATCACATTCTTTTTGCCATATCACATCACCACGGCATATCTTTGCAAAAAACAAGTTAGGCGATCCTCTAATTGCTGTTGCAAGTTTTTACGTGGCTGTTATAGGTTTCTAGCAAGAACGTTTCTTTCCTACGCCAAAACCACAACGTGATATGCCAATTACTATTTACCCTTAATAAGGACCCTTTTCATCGAATCCGATCCGAGTAAAGTGGGAGAGATAGACACCCGCTAGCCACCTTATGCAACTAGTGTATGTCAGTCGGTGGAACCTGTCTCACGTAAGTGTACGTGTAAGGTCGGTCCGGGCCGCTTCATCCCACGATGCCGCCGAATCAAGATAAGACTAGTAACGCCAAGTAAATTGACAAAATCGACACCCACAACAACTTGTGTTCTACTCATGCATAGAAACTACGCATAGACCTAGCTCTGATACCACTGTTGGGGAACGTAGCAGAAATTCAAAATTTTCTACGCATCACCAAGATCAATCTATGGAGAGACTAGCAACCAGAGAGAGGGGAGTGCATCTTCATACCCTTGAAGATCGCGATGCGGAAGCGTTACAATAACGCGGTTGGTGGAGTCGTACACGCAGCGATTCAGATCACGGTCGATTCCGATCTAAGCGCCGAACGGACGGCGCCTCCGCGTTCAACACACGTACAGCCCGGGGACGTCTCCTCCTACTTGATCCAGCAAGGGGAGAGGAGAAGTTGAGGGAAAACTCCAGCAGCACGACGGCGTGCACTACTAGGAAAAGGGCTACTAATGGCGCACCAGTTTTGCCTACTAATGGCGCATCACTGGTGCGCCATTAGTATCACGCCACTAGAATTTTTTTCTAATGGCGCACCACCGTGCGCCATTAGTATCTGGTATACTAATGGCGCACTGGCGATGCGCCATTAGTTTTGCCCAGTGCGCCACTAATTATACGCTATACTAATGCGCACCACACTGTAATGCGCCATTAGTAACAATTTTTTTAATTTTTTTTCTTAATTTCAGGTCACTATTTTACCTATGAGATATCCAACACATATATATATACCACAAGCATCCATATAACAATCATAGCCAACACACAAGTTCCATCATATATACATAGATAGCCAACACACAAGTTCCATCATATATACATACATAGCCAACACACAAGTTCCATCTTTACATATTACAAAAGTTTCACATTGTTCATCTAACACCGTTATCCATCAATTCACAAAAGTTTCATATTGATACAAAATAAAAACACAAATGGAAAAGAAGCACTCCATCCATGCAAGCTTCCGTGAATTAAATCAAATCTGCAAAATGATAAACAAGAAGTTAGAAGGAGAAAAAGAACAAGACTAGAAGAATACTAGAAGAAGAAGAACACTAGAAGAAGAATAAGAAGAATTTTGGAAAAGAAATAAGAAGAAGATGTTGGGGAACGTAGTAATTTCAAAAAAATTCCTACGCACACGCAAGATCATGGTGATGGCATAGCAACGAGAGGGGAGAGTATAGTCTTGGTGCTGATCATGTTTTGCTCGTGGAAGAGGCTTAGTCAACGAGTCTGCAATATTCAGATCCGTATGTATCTTGCAAATCTCTATGTCTCCCACCTGGACTTGGTCCCGGATGGAATTGAAGCGTCTCTTGATGTGCTTGGTCCTCTTGTGAAATCTGGATTCCTTTGCCAAGGCAATTGCACCAGTATTGTCACGGAAGATCTTCATTGGTCCCGATGCACTAGGTATGACACCTAGATCGGAAATGAACTCTTTCATCCAGACTCCTTCATTTGCTGCTTCCGAAGCAGCTATGTACTCCGCTTCACATGTAGATCCCGCCACGGCGCTTTGTTTGAACTGCACCAACTAACAGCTCCACCGTTTAATAAAAATACGTATCCGGTTTGCGATTTAGAATCGTCCGGATCAGTGTCAAAGCTTGCATCGACGTAACCATTTAAGACTAGCTCTTTGTCACCTCCATATACGAGAAACATATCCTTAGTCCTTTTCAGGTATTTCAGGATGTTCTTGATCGCTGTCCAGTGATCCATTCCTGGATTACTCTGGTACCTTCCTGCCAAGCTTATTGCTAAGCATACGTCAGGTCTGGTACACAGCATTGCATACATGATAGAGCCTATGGCTGAAGCATAGGGAACATCTTTCATTTTCTCTCTATCTTCTGTTGTGGTCGGGCATTGAGTCGACTCAATTTCACACCTTGTAATACAGGTAAAAATCCTTTCTTTGCCTGATCCATTTTGAACTTTTTCAAAACTTTATCAAGGTATGTGCCTTGTGAAAGTCCAATCAAGCGTCTTGATCTATCTCTATAGATCTTGATGCCCAATATGTAAGCAGCTTCACCGAGGTCTTTCATTGAAAAACTTTTATTCAAGTATCCTTTTATGCTATCCAGAAATTCTATATCATTTCCAATCAATAATATGTTGTCCACATATAATATCAGAAATGCTACAGAGCTCCCACTCACTTTCTTGTAAATACAGGCTTCTCCAAAAGTCTGTATAAAACCATATGCTTTGATCACACTATCAAAGCGTTTATTCTAACTCCGAGAGGCTTGCACCAGACCATAAATTGATCGCTGGAGCTTGCACACTTTGTTAGCACCTTTTGGATCAACAAAACCTTCTGGTTGCATCATATACAACTCTTCTTCTAGAAATCCATTCAAGAATGCAGTTTTGACATCCATTTGTAAAATTTCATAATCATAAAATGCAGCAATTGCTAATATGATTCGGATAGACTTAAGCATCGCTACGGGTGGGAAAGTCTCATCGTAGTCAACCCCTTGAACTTGTCGAAAACCTTTCGCAACAAGTCGAGCTTTATAGACAGTTACATTACCATCAGCGTCAGTCTTCTTCTTAAAGATCCATTTATTCTCAATGGCTTGCCGATCATCGGGCAAGTCAACCAAAGTCCATACTTTGTTCTCATACATGGATCCCATCTCAGATTTCATGGCTTCCAGCCATTTTGCGGAATCTGGGCTCACCATCGCTTCTTCATAGTTCGTAGGTTCGCCATGGTCAAGTAACATGACTTCCGAATAGGATTACCGTACCACTGCAGTGCGGATCTTACTCTGGTTGACTTACGTAGTTCAGTAGAAACTTGATCTGAAGTTTCATGATCAATATCATTAGCTTCCTCACTAATTGGTGTAGTTGTCATAGGAACCGGTTCTTGTGATGAACTACTTTCTAGTAAGGGAGCAGATACAGTTATCTCATCAAGTTTTACTTTCCTCCCACTCACTTCTTTCGAGAGAAACTCTTTTTCTAGAAAGGATCCGAATTTAGCAACGAAAATCTTTCCCTCAGATCTGTGATAGAAGGTGTACCCAATAGTCTCTTTTGGGTATCCTATGAAGACACATTTCTCCGATTTAGGTTCGAGCTTATCTGGTTGAAGTTTCTTCACATAAGCATCGCAGCCCCAAACTTTAAGATACGACAACTTTAGTTTCTTGCCAAACCATGGTTCATAAGGCGTCGTTTCAACGGATTTTGATGGTGCCCTATTCAACATGAATGCGGCCGTCTCTAAAGCATAACCCCAAAACGATAGCGGTAAATAAGTAAGAGACATCATAGATCGCACTATATCAAGTAAAGTACGATTACGACGTTCGGACACACCATTTCGTTGTGGTGTTCCGGGTGGCATGAGTTGCGAAACTATTCCGCATTGTTTCAAATGTAAACCAAACTCGTAACTCAAATATTCTCCTCCACGATCAGATCATAGATATTTTATTTTCTTGTTATGATGATTTTCCACTTCACTCTGAAATTCTTTGAACTTTTCAAATGTTTCAGATTTGTGTTTCATTAAGTAGATATACCCATATCTGCTCAAATCATCTGTGAAGGTGAGAAAATAATGATACCATGGCGATGCCTCAACATTCATTGGACCACAAACATCAGTATGTATGATTTCCAACAAATCAGTTGCTCGCTCCATAGTTCCGGAGAACGGTGTTTTAGTCATCTTGCCCATGAGGCACGGTTCGCAAGTACCAAGTGATTCATAATCAAGTGATTCCAAAAGCCCATCAGTATGGAGTTTCTTCATGCGTTTTACACCAATATGACCCAAACGGCAGTGCAACAAATAAGTTGCACTATCATTATCAACTCTGTATCTTTTGGTTTCAACACTATGAATATGTGTATTACTATCGAGATTCAATAAAAATAGACCACTCTTCAAGGGTGCATGACCATAAAAGATATTATTCATATAAATAGAACAACTATTATTCTCTGGCTTAAATGAATAACCGTCTCGCATCAAACAAGATCCAGATATAATGTTCATGCTTAACGGCGGCACCAAATAACAATTATTTAGGTCTAAAACTAATCCCGATGGTAGATGTAGAGGTAGCGTGACGACCGCGATCACATCGACTTTGGAACCATTTCCCACGCGCATCGTCAACTCGTCCTTAGCCAATCTTCGGCAATCTGTAGTTCCTGTTTGAGTTGCAAATATTAGCAACAGAACCGATTATCAAATACCAGGTACTACTGCGAGTATTAGTAAGGTACACATCAATAATATGTATATCACATATACCTTTGTTTACTTTGCCATCCTTCTTATCCGCCAAATACTTAGCAGTTCCGCTTCCAGTGTCCAGTCTGCTTGCAGTAAAAACACTCAGTCTCAGGCTTAGGTCCAGACTTGGGTTTCTTCTCTTGAGCAGCAACTTGTTTGCTGTTCTTCTTGAAGTTCCCCTTCTTCTTCCCTTTGCCCTTTTTCTTGAAACCGGTGGTCTTGTTAACCATCAACACTTGATGCTCCTTTTTGATTTCTACCTCCGCGGCTTTTAGCATTGCGAAGAGCTCGGGAATAGACTTGTCCATCCCTCGCATATTATAGTTCATCACGAAACTCTTGTAGCTTGGTGGCAGTGATTGAAGAATTCTGTCAATGACACTATCATCAGGAAGATTAACTCCCAGTAGAATCAAGTGATTATTATACCCAGACATTTTGATTATATGTTCCTTGTGAACTATTCTCCTCCATCTTGCAGCTATAGAACTTATTGGAGACTTCATATCTCTCAATCCGGGCATTTGCTTGAAATATTAACTTCAACTCCTGGAACATCTCATATGCTCCATGACGCGTTCAAAAGCGTCGTTGAAGGCCCGGTTCTAAGCTGTAAAGCATGGCACTTGAACTATCGAGTAGTCATCAGCTTTGCTCTGCAGACGTTCTTAACGTCGTCGGTTACATCGATGGCAGGCTGGCACCCAGAGGTGCTTCCGGGGCGTAATTCTTGTGCAGCAATGAGGATAATCCTCGAGTTACGGACCCGAGACCGTGTAATTTCTACCATCATCTTTCAACTTTGCTTTCTCAAGGAACGCATTAAAATTCAACGGAACAACAGACGAGCCATCTATCTACAGTAAACATAGACAAGCAAAAATACTATCGGTACTAAGTTCATGATAAAATTAAGTTCAATTAATCATATTATTTAAGAACTCCCACTTAGACCGACATCTCTCTAGTCATCTAAGTGATTACGTGATCCAAATCAACTAAACCATGTCCGATCATCACGTGAGATGGAGTAGTTTCAATGGTGAACATCACTATGTTGATCATATCTACTATATGATTCACGTTCGACCTTTCGGTCTCCGTGTTCCGAGGCTATATCTGTATATGCTAGGCTCGCCAAGTTTAACCTGAGTATTCCGCGTGTGCAACTGTTTTGCACCCGTTGTATTTGAACGTAGAGCCTATCACACCCGATCATCACGTGGTGTCTCAGCACGAAGAACTTCCATAGCGGTGCATACTCGGGGAGAACACTTCTTGATATTTTTAGTGAGAGATCATCTTAAAATGCTACCGTCAATCAAAGCAAGATAAGATGCATAAAGGATAAACATCACATGCAATCAATATAAGTGATATGATATGGCCATCATCATCTTGTGCTTGTGATCTCCATCTCCGAAGCACCGTCGTGATCACCATCGTCACCGGCGCGACACCTTTGATCTCCGTCATAGCATCGTTGTCGTCTCGCCAACTATTGCTTCTACGACTATCGCTACCGCTTAGTGATAAAGTAAAGCAATTACAGGGCGTTTGCATTTCATACAATAAAGCGACAACCATATGGCTCCTGCCGATTGCCGATAACCCGGTTACAAAACATGATCATCGCATACAATAAAATATAGCATCACGTCTTGACCATATCACATCACAACATGCCCTGCAAAAACAAGTTAGACGTCCTCTACTTTGTTGTTGCAAATTTTACGTGGCTGCTACGGGCTGAGCAAGAACCGTTCTTACCTACGCATTAAAACCACAACGATAGTTCCTCAAGTTAGTGCTGTTTTAACCTTCGCAAGGACCGGGCGTAGCCACACTCGGTTCAACTAAAGTGAGAGAGACAGACACCCGCCAGTCACCTTTAAGCACGAGTGCTCGCAATGGTGAAACCAGTCTCGCGTAAGCGTCTGGCGTAATGTCGGTCCGGGCGCTTCATCTCACAATACCGCCGAACCAAAAGTATGACATCTTTGGTAAGCAGTATGACTTGTATCGCCCACAACTCACTTGTGTTCTACTCGTGCATATGACATCTACGCATAAAACCTGGCTCGGATGCCCTTTGTTGGGGAACGTAGTAATTTCAAAAATTTCCCTACGCACACGCCAAGATCATGGTGATGGCATAGCAGCGAGAGGGGAGAGTATTGTCCACGTACCCTCGTGAGACCGTGGCGAGGCGTTATGACAACGCGGTTGATGTAGTCGTGCGTCTTCACGATCCGACCGATCCAAGTACCGAGCGTCACGGCACCTCCGAGTTCAGCACACGTTCAGCTCGATGGCGATCCCGGACTCCGATCCAGCAAAGTGTCGGGGATGAGTTCCGTCAAGACGACGGTGTGGTGGCGATGATGATGCTCTACCGGCACAGGCTTCGCCTAAACTCCGTGACGATATGACCGAGGTGGAATATGGTGGAGGGGGCACCGCACACGGCTAAGGAACGATCCGTAGATCAACTTGTGTGTTATGGGGTGCCCCTGCCCCGTATATAAAGGAGGGAGGGAGGTGCGGCCCGGCCCCAAGGGGTGCGCTGGAGGAGTCCTACTCCCGGGAGTAGGACTCCCCTCTTGCCTTGTTGGAGAAGGAAAGGGGAGGAAATAGGAAAGAGGCGCCGCCCCCCTTCCTTGTCCTATTCGGACTAGGGGGGAGGCGCGGCCTGCCCGGGGCGGCCCTCCTCTTTTCCCGCATGGCCCCCTAAGGCCCATTATCCCCGGGAGGGTTCGGTAACCCCGGTGTTTGATAAAATCGATTTCACCGGAACCATTCCGATATCCAAATATAGGCTTCCAATATATCAATCTTTATGTCTCGACCATTTCGAGACTCCTCGTCATGTCCGTGATCACATCCGGGACTCGAACAAACTTCGGTACATCAAAATTATAAACTCATAATAAACTGTCATCGTAACGTTAGCGTGCGGACCCTACGGGTTCGAAAACTATGTAGACATGACCTAGAACTATTCTCGGTCAATAACCAATAGCGGAACCTGGATGCCCATATTGGTTCCTACATATTCTACGAAGATCTTTATCGGTCAAACCGCATAACGATATACGTTGTTACCTTTGTCATCGGTATGTTACTTGTCCGAGATTCGATCGTCGGTATCCAATACCTAGTTCAATCTCGTTACCGGTAAGTCTGTTTACTCGTTCCGTAATACATCATCTCACAACTAACTTATTAGTTGCAATGCTTGCAAGGCTTATGTGATGTGCATTACCGAGAGGGCCCAGAGATACCTCTCCGACAATCGGAGTGACAAAACCTAATCTCGAAATCGCCAACCCAACATGTACTTTTGGAGACACCTGTAGTACTCCTTTATAATCACCCGATTCACGTTGTGACGTTTGGTAGCACCCAAAGTGTTCCTCCGGTAAACGGGAGTTGCATAATCTCATAGTTACAGGAACATGTATAGGTCATGAAGAAAGCAATAGCAATATACTAAACAATCAAGTGCTAGGCTAACGGAATGGGTCATGTCAATCACATCATTCTCCTAATGATGTGATCCCATTAATAAAATAACAACACATGTCTATGGTTAGGAAACATAACCATCTTTGATTAATGAGCTAGTCAATTAGAGGCATACTAGTGACTATATGTTTGTCTATGTATTCACACATGTATCATGTTTCCGGTTAATACAATTCTAGCATGAATAATAAACATTTATCATGATATGAGGAAATAAATAATAACTTTATTATTGCCTCTAGGGCATATTTCCTTCAGAAGACTATAAGCTTATTATGTAAACTTGATCATTTTGTGCTAACATAAGTTATTTTGGAGCTAACCTATAGGAAACTAAGCATATAAGCTCTACGTTAGTATATTAGAGCCAACTTAGGTAAAATGAAGCTAACCTATGTCATTTTGGAAAAGAAGAAGAATAAAAAAAAGACTATAAGCTTATTATGTAAACTTGATCATTTTGTGCTAACATAAGTTATTTTGGAGCTAACCTATAGGAAACTAAGCATATTAGAGATAACATAGGTAACTAAGTATATATATATATATATATATATATATATATATATATATATATATATATATATATATCATTTTGGAGATCTGACATACGACAAAGTTCAGTTCTCATGCATTGTTCTTCTCCTTCTCCTTCCTCGGTCGATGCGCCAAGAGCGGCGATGCGGTGGAGGCGGTGGAGGCAGTGGGATGTAGTCTTCTACCTCAATTGGTGTGGTCATGTCGCCCAGCTGTGGGATCGCCGGCGCCACCACCGGTGCGTGGTCATTGTGAGGCACCACCACCATCGCTAGGCCACCTTCAGGCACGACCATCACTAGGTCATCCTCAGCCACCTCCATCTCTTGCCCATGGTCAGCCACCACCATCTCTTGCCCATGGTCAGCCACCTCCATCTCTTGCCCTTGGTCAGCCACCACCAACGCTAGGTCATCCTCAGCCTGATGCCCATCGTCATCCTGCAGCTCCTCATCCCCACTCTGCTCCTCTTCTCCCGCACTCCGATCCGGATCATCCATCTTGTTGTCTATCTGCTGCCAGAATCGCTGCTTTGCTTCGCTTCTGACGAGAATCGCTGCTTTGCTTCGCTTCTGACCATGGTCATTTCTTTGCTTTGGCTGTAGCCATTGTCATTCTGCTGCTCTCATTACCTGTCCAAATGCAACAATGATCGTTAACAATCGATGTGAGACAAAGCCAAATGTAGAGGAATAAGAAGAGGCAGAACGTACCGGCATCATAATCTTCAGCGTAGCGCATGCAACACATAGTCGCGTTGAACACCTTCACGATGAGCATGGTGGCGTCGTAAATGCGTACTGAAGAGAAGGAAGTACCCCATCCGCAGGTCATAAACGCGATAGAACTTCTCCCACCCACGAGACAAGTACATGTGGCCCTCCTTGATCACCAACTCCACATCCCACGACTGCGAAACCGCTGCCGGCTGTCGCACCTTCACATTATTTGGCGGATCTTCACCCATCAGCATGTTCTTAAAACTGTCAGGCAGCCTCTGCAGTTTGGGACAATGAGCGATGTAGGCAAACAACATATATCATAATGAGATGGGTGAAGCTAAGGGAGATCTCTCATTTTATATACCTGCGTCATGGATGATACTGAAGTCTCAAGTATGATAGTGAAGAACTCGGAAGCATCCAACTCGTACTGCGGTGTCGCAGAGCGGCGGTGGCTGCTTCCCGCCATCTCTGATAATTAAGCAGCAGAAGAGACCAATTAGTACCCTTACAACTGAACAAGGCAAGGCAAGGTATTAAGACAGATGTCAACACATGAGATAAAATCTAGAGACGTGAACACAGAAGATAATAAGAACTACTCGTCATCATCACCAATATTGTGACCAGTGTGATCTTCATCATCAGTACCATATTGCATCATAGTTTCATCGTGGTCATCCTCCAATAATTCAAACCGATTGTATGATAAGATAGCAGAGAGATACATTCCAAACTGTGAATGTGGTATGGCAATGGACTTGTAATCATATCGTTGTTCATAGCTAAAATAACACCTTGTATATAAGAAGAAATCATGATCTGGCAGACATATAGATTTACCAACAAACTTGTGTGCCTAACTATCTATATCTAGGAAATCGAAGTTATTTCAACTTTGATGTTTGGAATATACCTAGAGAAACATGATTTATTTATTTTACTTCACACTCACAACTAAACAGCTTGAGCAAAAGGACTCGATAAAAGGTATCACTATGCATAATTATTTGTAGCTACAAACAATACATGTAATGAGCTAGAAAAGCCACCTTACCATCATTAACAGTACTCATAAGTCATAACCCACTTTCCAAATTTAATTGGGAACCCTTTCATAACCATCACCTTTTCTAAAAATCCTAGCAGGACAAAGTTGACTGCCTTGAAGAGACGTACTCAAGCAGCACTCGGACCTTCACGAAGCCTGTCCTGAGGCAGGATCCCCAGTCTACTCCTTGTGCGAGCCTGAAGCGTTTATTTACATGAATTTGTCGTTTGTAATTTGTAATAGAGTACTACTACTACTACTATTATTTGTGGTCCACAAAAGTTAACTAAGTGTAATAAGTACTACTATGTATTATTGCCAGTTTGGCACAACTTTGCCTCCTCACTCATCTTGCTCCAACTTACGGACGTACGTGATAGTAATGGGCAAGTGTGAGCTAAGGTACCAGGAGATTATTATGATATTGAGAATGAGCATCCATTGCTCACTGAATTATGCAAGTGTTATCCACGTGTGATATTTACACTTCACTTTCACAGTGTGCGTGGGGAAAGTGACTTTTAAAAATCTTCTAACTTACACTTGAGCAATCATCTAACTAATGGTACTCGATAATTAATATTCAGAAATCTCTGCATAGCGAGAGAGCGATTCTGAAGAAGACTGTGTTGCATGTTTCACCCGAGGGAAAGCTTCTTCTTTTGACTGAAGACAGGCGCCCCAGAGCACAAGTGTGAGTGTGTCTCAGGTTCAGTTAAGCTGTGGGACAGTGGAGCTGGTTCAGTCAAGCCAATTCAAGGCACAACGAACGAATGAATTCACAAGCAACACTTGCAGCAGAAAGTTCACCAAGAGAACATGCCTGTCATTGCTCACTGAATTATGCAAATGTTATCGACGTGTGCTATGTTGTTCTTCAAGTTTCTTTACCTCAAATGAAGATCGGTCCTTCGCTCACTGTTTTCCAGGATTTTAGTGTGTTCCCAACAGCGAGCAGATGTTGTATTCACTTCGAGTCGCGGCAAAACATACCAGACTTTGGTCATCACTACGGAACCAAACGGATGGCAAAAAGGACTCAATAAAAGGTATCACTATGCATAATTATTTGCAGCTACAAACAATACATGTAATGAGCTAGAAAAGCCACCTTACCATCTTTAACAGTACTCATAAGTCATAACCCACTTTCCAAATTTAATTGGGAACCCTTTCATAACCATCACCTTTTCTAAAAATCCTAGTTAATTTTGTCCTTTCTTAAAATCAAGCTTGAAATTAACAGCACTTCTTTTCTTAACTCTAATCTCATGAATTATCTCACACAACAATAGCACACCATCTAAAATAAACAACGGCTCTGCTTTGACCACAGTAAAAGTCATAAAAGGAACATTTAGCAAACATATAGGCCTATATCTTTGGATCATCATTCCCTTTAGGCAACAAAGTAATAATGCCATAGTTAAGTCTTCCTACATCCAACTTTCCATTAAAAAAATCATGAAACAGAGGCATCAAATCATAGTTAATGTTCCATCCTTTCAACTTTTTTCTCACTAACTCTATTTTGCCACTTTTTTCTCATAGTTATCCAACTTTCCAAAATTTTCTTCTGTTTTCTATAAAAACTTTCATAGTTAATGTTCCATCCTTTCAACTTTTTTCTCACTACTCTAACTCTATTTTGCCACTTATCTAACTTAGGTGTATCAAAATGAAATGCATTCTAAACTTTGCTGGCCACCTCACTTACATGCTCTCTAAGAAACCAGAAATACCTGGGGCGGCCTGGTAGCGGACGTCGGGGTGGGGGGCAGGGGGGTGGACGGGGTCCTGGCCCCTTGAGTCGGGCAGCTCCACGTGGCGGGAGCAGGCCGGAGGAGGAGGAGTGGGCCATCTTCTTCTTGCCGCCATCGCCGGCGCTGGCCTCCATGTCCTGGCCGGCTCCCATGGTCGACAGACGGAGATCAGTGGGGACGGGGCGGCGGCGGCAGGGGACGGCAGGGGACGGAGGGGACGGAGGCGTGGGCGCGGGGTGGCGGCGACAGGGGATGGAGGCGTGGGGCGGGGGTCGAGGTCAGGCGGCGAAGAGGAGACGGAGGGCGTGGTGGCGAGGCGGGGGTTGGGCGGCGGGCTCGAGGCGTGGGTACGGCAATGACGTCTGGTTGAGGCGGAGGCGTCTTGAGTGGGGAGGAGGAATAAGTTTTTTGCCAAAAAGTAAAAATTTCTTGGCGCCTCTGTCTCCGGTCGCCATTAGTAGTTCTAACTACTAATGGCGCACTTTGCCCGAATCGCCATTAGAGTGTTTGAAAAATGAAAAAAAATTATTTTACTAGTGGCGCACCTTCTGCCTGGTGCGCCATTAGTGTATTCCACACTAATGGCGTATCTCTACCAGGTGCGCCATTAGTATATAGTAGTGGCGCACCACTTCTCTGATGCGCCATTAGTGTTAATCCTATCTTTAGCCCTTTTCCTAGTAGTGGTGGTGGCGATGGAGCTCGTGAATCTCCGGCAGGGCTTCGCCAAGCACTACGGAGGAGGAGGAGGTGTTGGAGGAGGGAGGGGGCTGCGCCAGGGAAGAGGTGCGGCTGCCCTCCCACCCCTCCAAAGAAAATTTTGTGCTGCAGATCGCATGCTAAAACTAGGATGGCCTCACGATGACAAATGCAGCTTCTGCAAATAAGTGCTAGCTGCTACAAAAAACATCGAGAGGTTGCTTATGCAAAAAAAAAGGCTGATGAAATGAAGAAGATACTGCCTGCTATATTACTCAATATATAGATAGTGTTGGAATTAACCACGACGTAAGAGACCTGTCCGGTAGGGATTAGTGGTAGGCTAGCTAGGTGCTATATAATCCTTTGTATCCCCTTGTAAACAAACCGTGAGATCAGAGAAAAAAATGGGTGTGACATGAGCCTTTTGCAATCAATCGGCATCTCGTGTATTGCGTACGTGTGCATGAGTGCTTTGTGCATTTCCAGCAAGCCATAGTAGCTAGGCTGCTGTCGTATGTTCCTCTCACCAGAAGTACACGTCAGAATGCAGCGCCGATGTTGGGCCTATGCCAACAGATAGTACTATGTACAGAATTAGCATTTTATATGAAACACAGCAGACATTGTTTTTGATTCATTAAGGGTAAACTCCATAGGGAAAATACAGGGTATGGGCATTCCAAAAAGAAATGTACACCCAGGGTAATAGCTGTACAAACAGGGTTTGGGGAGGGCCAAATTGCACTATAATTGTGCCAACCATTTAACACCTTCAGGTTATATGTTCCAATGAAATCATTGACTTTGGCGTTGAAGATTCTGTTGTTCTTTTCTTTCCAAACCTGACACCAGATCAGCATAAAGTGCGGAGAAATCTTTGCAACGTTGCGAGGGGATGTTGTCCAGGGTGTGTAGCCACCATTGTAGCAGCGAGATCGTGTCTTGTTGAAGCTTGGTCTAAGATCAATCCGATAGGTTAATGAGTATGGTTTTTTGTAGGCCGAGCTCCATGGTACCTTCTATCCACACCGTTGGCTGAACATCATGATTCTAGAGATTTGAGCAAAAGCTGACCAGTTTTGCAGGTTTGTTGCGGTGTGCATTACAACAAAGAGAGAGTCTGGCGCATGCAAGATTTAAATATAAAGAAAGAGCTACGTTGTGCATGCAGAGTTGATAGAGAGACCGAGAAGTTGACAGGGCGAGAAAAACGAAGACACTGTCACACAGCATCTTCGTCACTGTTCACACGCCTCCCTCTCTTCCTTTCTTTCTCTTACTGTCACCCAACACCTCTCTCTTCCTATTCTCTCACGAACAGCACCTGCATGCACCTCTCTCCCTTTAAATCTCACATCTGACAGCATCTCTCTCTAGAAAAACAAAAGCACTCTCTCTAGATGGGTCAAAGAATGATGTGCGGGAGGTGGGACGGAGGAGAAAGTGTGTACAGTGGTTTTGGTTGATGCATGTCAGATGAAAGTGACACATTTGTCATCTGG
Source organism: Aegilops bicornis (assembly GCA_021605145.1). Taxonomy (NCBI): domain Eukaryota; kingdom Viridiplantae; phylum Streptophyta; class Magnoliopsida; order Poales; family Poaceae; genus Aegilops; species Aegilops bicornis. Next base: position 44,405,916 of record CM038674.1, read on the forward strand.
CAAGCACCGCTGCTGACTCCTACTATTTGCTAGCGATTAGAAAAAGAAGGAAGAGAACAGTGCTCCTGCAGCTTGCCCACACACGCACCCTTTTGATTCACGGGCCGACAGCTTGCCCAGACGCCTCTGCTAATTACTCTGGGCATGTCAGAACGACAGCCCGTGGAGCTCGGCCTACGCTGCAACTTTCCGTAGGTTAATTTGGTCAGAAATTAGCCCCAGACATTAGCAGTAAATGGGCAAGTTGCAAACAGGTGGACAACAGACTTGAAGTCAATGTTACACAGTTGGCAAACAGGATTGGCAGGCCAATTCCTTCTTGGGAGATTATCTGCTGTTAGTCATTTTCCTTGTATGGTTAGCCATGCAAAGAACTTCACTTTTTGTGGGATCTTAATCTTCCAAATGATGTGCGAAAGAGGCGTCTAAACCCTTCTAATGAACTGGCAATAGTAAGATGAACTTGCAGGGTAACTATGTTTCATTCGACGTAACTTGCAGGGTAACTATGAACTGTAAGGGCTTGGATCGAAGAAGGGTGAGCCGAGTTGCATTTGCTTGCTAGCAGCTGGATGTACTGTAGCAGAAAACCTATGTTAGAGAAGCAAGTGCAAGTGCTACTCCCTCCATCGCACAATATAACATCATTTTTCAAGCAAACATAGCTTCAAAAACGATCTTACATTGTGAGACAGAGGAAGTAGTTCTGATTAGAGTCAGTGAAAAAAATTACTAGGTAGTGGATTAGGTTGTTAGATGTGACTGGATCAGGTGCTCCTATTGCCCGGCCTTTATGCCGGTGTTGCATCCTATTGACGTTCCACGACATGTGCTCATCAGAGAAACTACATGGCAGCGCAATTACTGAGAAGTTAATTCTCGAGCATCTTACATGGGTACTACAGAAACATTTATAAATGAACTGAGAGCTACTGAAGCAGTAATTCCTAGTGGTCTGACATGGCCGCATTTCAGAAACTTGGTTGTGCTAATATATAGCTAAAATGTATCTGCAGTTTTCTGAATAGTTTGGTGAGTGAGTTTAAATGTGGGTGCATCAGGTAAGCAATAGCAGAAATCAATTGAGCTGTTGTTTTTCTAGCTGTCCAACCAATCAACGAACATAACTTTGGATTGTAGAAACAGAGAAGAAACCGGTCAGATAAGATTATCATCAGAGGAAACAACACAACCTTATAATTTGTAAATTGTAACAACCAGGGAAATATTCATCAGTGCAGTGTTTTGTAGGCCGAGCTCCACAGCACCCTGTGTCCAGACTGTTCCATCGAGGCTCCCACGCATAGGGATATGGGGTACTAAGGGGCTCGGCCTTGGATACAACTTTGCATTAGCCCAATATAGAGGGGAAACTAAGCATGAAACCGTACAGCAAGGCATGAAAACTTTAACCACAACTTTGCTATCGAAAACAGGATAAAACTAGCAAAACCGTAGAGCTACGATTAATGGGGCTACAATTTTCATACAAAGGGGAAAATAAAACTTGTAAAATTTAATTATTTTGTCATACACGTGTGCTTCTACTGTTGATTATGAAGTTGAGAATGGAACCAGAACTGCAAAGAATTAATCACAAAGTGCTACTGAATGTTGGAACCCAAGCCGTCAAACTCATCTCACAAGGGATATTCTGGGTCGTGTATGGGACCCTATTATCTGAGAACCACCTCACGATCTCCATGGACTGCAGGTCCAGCCAAAAGGAACCACTACATGCATTGATGAGCACAGTGCCACTCCTCTCAGCGAACCACACTAGGTTGAATCTGGATGGCTTCGTCGGGGGAATGTAGCTCCCGCCTGCCTTGTCAAGGAACCGCAAAATTGTCTCCGTCATGTTGATCACCACATGTGGTCGTTGCTTCGACTTGGTTGTATGTTGCGATTGTGCCCTAGCTGATATCTTATCATCATGGGCGACAAGCACGAGCACATCCCCACCCACTGACGATGTTGCCAGAAGTTTTTGATGCTCTTCGTTGTGTGGGAACCCTTTCGGGAGCTTCGTCACAATCACCTTTGCCGCTTTGACGCGGAGCCTTAGAACATAGGATCCAGTGTCAGTCTGGCACAGCCAGTGCACAGCGCCGCCGGTGACCAGGGCCTTGCCGAGGCTTCGTTGAAACCTGCTTTGTAGGTTAGGAAGCCAGGTCTCGGTGTAGAGGCACCACGCACCATGCTCTGTCGAGAAGGTCTGGAACTGAAGGTTACCGCCATATTGTGATATATCTAGACATGCCTTGACCACTTGAAAATGCCGGCCAACGGAGGTGGCCGCCTTATCACAGTCACCAACCAGCAAGACATAACTTTTCTCAGACCACCCACGAAACTTCGGTTCAGATGGCAGGGTCAGGCTCCTACCGGTGGCCGGGTCGCACACACAGAGCTCTTTGGCCACGCCCACACGGGCGAGCACTGTTAAACATGTTGTATATTGCGTGTGTTCTATATTGTTAGGATAGCTTAGGTGTTGAGATAAGATACTAGTAGTTAGTTTAAGAGATCAATCTTCACCTAACCTAAACCCTAACCTCCTGTATCTTGTGCGCCCCCAAGTCTTCTGGTGGCTATATAACACGCAATGCGCCCCTGCCAAGGCATGCGCTTCATCACCTATTTCCACATGGTATACAAAGCCTAGTTCTTCCGTACGTCTAGGTTATGTCGTCCTCCTCCTCCTCTCACGCCATGGCTATGCCCTCCCTCGCTGCCCTCGGCCACACCATCATGAAGAAGCTCACCCGCGATAACTTCCTAGTGTGGAAGGCCCAGTTACTCCCGCATGTCAGGGCCGCCGCGATGATGGGCTACCTCGACGGCTCGATCAAGGAGCCCGCTGATGTCATCATCTCCGAGAAGGAAACCGCTGGGAAGAAGGAGATCACCGAGACGCCTAACCCAGAACATGCGATCTGGGTCACTCAAGACCAACAGGTGCTCACTTTTTTGCTCGCCTCCTTGTCCCGAGAGGTTCTGATGCAGGTCTCGAACCACACCACAGCTGCGGGAGTCTGGCAAGCTCTGGTGGAGAGCTTCTCTGTGCAGTCGCGGGCGTGCCAGATCCAACTTTGCTTGGTGATCGGGAACGCACGCAAGGGTGATCTCTCTGCCACCGCCTACTTCACCAAGATGAAGGGGCTTGCAGACGAGCTCGCCGCCGCCGGGAAACTGCTCGATGAAGACGACGTCGTCTCGCACATCTTGGAGGGCATCATGCACGAGCCCGATTACAACAGGTTTGTCACCGCCATCTCTACACGCGCTGTCACCAATCAACCGATCGGCCTCAGCGAACTCTTTTCGCTGCTGCTCTCCGCGGAGTCACGGATCGCCGCCCAGCACGCAGCCTACACCGCCCATCACTCCGCCAACCTCGCCGCAAAGGGTGGTCGATTCGGCTACGACGGCGGACGTGGCGGCCAGGGTGGTGGCCGTGGTGGCTACAACGGCGGCAACTACAACAACTCAGGTGGCGGTGCGCCGCGCCAACAGGGTGACCGCGGTGAGCGCGGTGACCGCGAGCTCTGCCAGATTTGCAAGGAGGAAGGCCACGGTGCGTGGCGCTGCAGGAAATGGTTCAACAAGAGCTACAACAACAATGTGCGCAACCCAGCAGGCGGCGGTGGTGGCGGCGGACGCGGTGGTGGTGGGCGTGGTGGCGGCGGCGGCGGTGGCAACTCTCGCTCCGCCAACTCTGCCCACTCCTATGGCGTAGATACCAACTGGTATCTCGACACCGGCGCCACTTACCATGTGACGGGGGAATTAGAGAAGCTGGCCGTTCGAGACCGCTACACCGGCATCGACCAGATCCACACAGCAAGTGGGCAAGGTATGGACATAGCACATATTGGCCATTCAGTATTATCTACTCTGGTTCCCTCCACTTAAACAACATCCTCCATGCTCCTAGTGTCGACCAGAGCCTTCTTTCAGCTTATAATCTTATGCGAGATAATGATGTTTTCATTGAAATTCACCCTGAATTCTTTCTTGTCAAGGATCAGGCTACCCGGAGAACAATCCTTCAAAACAAGAGTAGATGGGGCTTGTTCCCGTGACGAATGACAAAGTGCCCTTCAACGCCAAGTTCTTGCTGCCATCAAACCCTCCACGTCTCGGTGGCACAAGCGCCTAGGGCACCCAGCTCTTCCGGTAGTTCAAAAGATTCTTCGTGACTTCAATCTTCCTGTTTTGAATAAAAAAGATCACCTACTAGTGATTGATGCGTGTCAAATGGCCAAGAGCCATCAGTTGCCTTATTCTCGTTCAACTACTGAGTCCTCAGCTCCTTTAGAGCTTATTTTTTCAGATGTTGGGGTCCTGGACCCGTCTCTGTAGGAAGACAGAAATACTATGTCAGTTTTATTGATGATTTTAGCAAGTTTAGTTGGATATATTTGCTCAAAAAGAAATCTGACGTCTTTGAAAAATTTCGTCTCTTCCAAGCTCATGTTGAACGTCTCTTTGATCGCAAGATCATTGCCATGCAAACCGATTGGGGTGGGGAGTACCAACGGTTGAATTCTTTTTTTGAACGCATTGGTATCACGCATCACGTTTCTTGTCCACATGCTCATCAACAGAACGGAAACACAGACACATCGTAGAAGTTGGCCTCTCTTTACTTGCTCATGCTTTTATGCCACTCAAGTTTTGGGACGAAGCGTTCCTTACTGCCGTTTATCTTATAAATCGCATCCCTAGTAGAGTTATCAAGAACCAAACCCCTCTAGAACGACTCTTCGGCACTAAGCCCATGTCGCGACCGGTTTTTCTGGGTAATAAATTCCAGAAAAATGGCCGTCGTGCTCATCAGCCCCAGGATTACTGTTAGCTGATGTGGCATCGACTTGGTACAGAAAAATCCAAGCAAAAAAAATTACAGGATATGTAGTACAAGACCATTCTGGCCTGCGAGTACAACAAATGGTTTCTAGTGGTTGATGGCGGAAGCGGTTTGTGGATCATCAGTGGAACTCCATTTCCCACGGGAACAGCTGACCAGGTTAACTCCTATCTTCGCGAGGCTGCTATCACTTGTTGCATAGGTTCCGGGGCGGTCGTCGCAACGCTCCGCTCCACGCAAGAAATCTGGCCAAGACAATAGCCAGGGACAAGCCAGTGAGTACTTTGAATGTACTCGCAAACATTATGAGCACATGTATAATATAACAATAAAAAATCATGCCTTGAAGAATATTTTAAGATCACAACGTCAGTCATAAAAATGAAATCTTAGGGGCATGCTTGTAGATTATTAATAAGTAACCGCAAATATGTAATGACGGAGCAGCAATAAATGCCACAGTCGGGCGTCTGAGCGACACCACATAAAGGGCTTATAAATAAACAGAAGCAATGCCACGATCGGAAATCTGGCGACACCACATAAAAGGGCTTATAAAAACAAAAAAAACAATGCATGATCGGGCGTCACGGCGACACCACATAAAGGGCTTATAAATAAACAAAAACAATACCACAGTCGGGTGTCTGAGCGATACCACATAAAGGGCTTATAAATAAACCGAAGCAATGCCACAGAAGGGCGTCTGAGCGACACCACTTAAAGGGCTTATAAAGTGAATACAGTGAATATCCAGGAGGTAGAACCATCCCAGGGATACTCAATAATTCAAATAATATAAAGGGGTTAGTCCATAATAATAATCATCATCATCACAAGTCACGAATCATAAACCAAGTTCTGGTTTAGTAGTTCTCCTCCGGAGACTGACACTAAGACCGACACTTGACCCATCCCAGACTGTAGTCCTGAACTAGGGACACTGCTATTCGAATAGGTTTAATATCTGCAGAGGGTGTACTTTTACCCACGAGTAACAGATTCCTTTAGTCCATCGGGACTAATTCCGTCTACGGTCTTTTAATTGAAAACACACCTGACTTGCACACACCAGCTTAACTTACCCGTGTCTGGAATCACCCATGACACATGTCAAGCAAAACTCTAAGTGGGGAGGCTGCAACCTCGCGTAGCATGGGATCAAATTTATAACGCGCGCTCTAAGGGGTGGCCTCCCCTCTCGGTCTCAACCGGAAACACCCATGCCCCCGGACCAGGTGGCATGCCTACCGGCTTCAACCGATATCTTCCACCATGGCCTCTCTGTACGGTGTGTGCTTGAAAGGGGTTGACGACTGACTGAACCGCACCCTACTTGTTGTAGGGACAAGTGATAGTACGAAGCAAGTAAGGGCTTACTGGAACAAGACTCGATATAGGTCGACTCAGGAGGTTTATAAATTCCTCGCATGACATATATGACAAAATATATTTCAACCAACAAAGTCACCACTCACTATACCTTACCATGCCATACCGGGCATATCCATCCCGTCGGGGACCGGCGACAAGCTCACGCCTACCCAAGGCAGAGGCTTTCCCGGATTCCTTTCCGGCATGCATGCAAGGCACATGAGAATGGTCACCATCACAAGTATAATCATTTCCAACAACAAGTAGATCACAAAAAATGCATCCATGCAAATGATCATATCACATGAAATAACGAATATTCCGAAATGAGGTGGTGCTATAAGCGCGCCAACGAACACATCAAAATATCATGCCGGGTTCAGAATGCCTGCCTTCAAGTTGTGGAGGGGTGAGGTTCTCTCCAAGACTTTTGAAAGTTTTCTCCCCTCTCTTCAAAACCCTAATTGAAATATATTTGAATTAACACACATTTTCAAAACAGCACAAAAAAAAGTTGTCTGAAATATTTGAAATAAATCTTAAAATAAACTAGACAATATATTTGAGTGGTAGGAAAAAGAATCAACTCATTCGGAGTTTTATTTAAAAATTTACAGCCAGTCAAAGTTTAGTCAAATCTGTTATTTAAAAAGAAACAGAAAAGAAAACGTTTCAATAAAACACGTACACGTCGAAAGCGTATTTTAGGTTTACGCTTCCACTTACTCCAGCGTGGACGGCACGCGAGTCACTGACAGTGGGCCTGCCTGGCCCACTGGTCAGGTTTGACTGGTCCACCTCCCCTCTTCTTCCTCTGTCCCGGCGGAGGCGTGACTCGGCGGCCGTCGCCAATGAACGGCGGGTCCTTGTGGGGAGCTGAGGCGGGGATGGATCCAGCGGATCTGAGGCGATCCTACGGTGGTTGCGGGGTTGTCGGAGGTGGAGGGATTCGCCGTCGGCGAGCTTCAGCGCGGCCGGTGGTTTCGGGAGGCGAAGTGAGTTTGTGGTTATGGTGGCTCTCCGTCATGGTGGGGTGCAGGTGGCACCGCAAGAAGGAGTGGAGTCGTCTGGTGGCGATGGGAGGGCAGGAGGCTCTGGTTGTGCGAACGGAGCTAGTAGGTGGCGGTGGCGAACTGGCGGAGTTGGCGAAGATCAAGAAGAATATTATATAATCAATTATTCTGATAATAGAAAAGATTTTCTTGAGAGGGTAAACAAGTCCAATATTATAAGTAAAAAGATTTTCCATCTTAGGGAACAACTCCAAGATAACCAAGAAGAGAATGGTTTTGAAATCAAGAAAAACCAAGAAAAAGGAAAGTTAAATTTCCTGGCAAGATTTTAATTAACAAAACAAAGTTAAAATATTTGGGGTGTCACAACACTACCCCCCTTATGAAAAATCTCGTCCTCGAGATTTGCTAAGAGTTATCTTTATAGCAAAATTGCATCAAAACAAAAACGGCTACAGTGAGAGGGCAATAAGTGGTGCAAAATACAGTGTGGAACACTGGCGCTGCATGGAAAAATCTACGGTTAGGAGCAAAACGAGAGATTTCTACGCCGGATATAGATTTGGAATAAATTCTAAATCTCAAAATACGCTGGTCGCACCCGAGAGCACAGTGTTCTCTCTGGCTGACAGGTGGACCCGGGCCTTGTCGACCTCTTCTTCTTCCTCCGGCTCTTTCTTCTTCGTCTCTCCCGCGTGCTTTCCCGCGCTTTCTCCACCGGCGACGCCAAGCGCGTAGGGCATCTAGGCCGTACTATGGTAGTGCGCGGCGTGCTAGCTGCCGGTGCAGCGTGCACTCACTTCGCGGGCAGTGGCTGTCGGCCTTTGCTTGAGGATTCGCCTCCAACACCGGGCGATCGAGGCGACGGCGGCGCTGGTGGACCTTGCCCACCGTACACGAGCTCGAGCTAAAAAAGCGGCTGAGGTGTTCTCCTCCTTTTCCTCGCACCTGGCCTCTCCTCCTCCTCCCTCCTTCTCCTCTGTTTCCGTTGGCGGAGCTCGAGGCGAGGCTCTAATGGCGGAGGTGGTGCCGGACTAATACGTGATCTGTTGTGCGGAGGGCTGGCAGCGGTCTTTGGGGCTCTCCGTGCTCTGTCTTGCGATGATCCTCGATGATCGCCGCGACGCTGCTACCCGGTGTTGGCTCTCTGCGGTGGTGGTGATCACGAGGAGTAGGTGGGGGTGTGTCGAACCTTGGCTGTTGCCGGGAGGTGCTCAGTTAGATGTAACACCGTTGCAAAATTTTTGCAAGCGGTGTATGTGTCCGTGTAATTGTGGTTGTGAGTCTGCATGCCGTGGTGCTGCGGGAAATAAGATAATCCATGTCGTGAATGATGCAGCAATACAGGAAAAAGAAATCTCACTCCGGGATTTCTCGCGAGAGAACACAGATAATACATTAGAGTCAAACTGCAACAATAACTGAAACTAAACAATTTACTCTCCGCGAATAAATGTCACAGCAATAAATACAGCGGCGGCGTCTAAAGTGAAAAGCAGTAATCGGGCGGGGTCACGAGAAAAGCGTCTACGGTACTTGAATACACTCTTCTTCTATCGGGAAAGTGGATTGACCAGACGATGAATGTGCCTCTCTGGTGCGGCCTCAATGATCTACCGATGGCGATCGAGGATTTAAATCCGCGAGGCTCTGTAGATAACCCATCACGCGTTGGTTTAAACGCTCTTGAGCGATCACGTATTGGACGAGGTTGGCCAAGACGGGGTCTCTCTCAATTAAATCCACCGGAAAGATGTTACTCCTCCGGGTGCTGCACGGCTCGGAAAATAATAATACCCTCGTTCGCGGGCACAGGGTACCGCGAATCGAAGGCGAGCGAGTGCTTCGTATGCCGCAGCTTCTACGGCCATATGCGGGGTTGGAATGGATTTCCCTACGAAGGAGACCTCCGTTGGATCTTGGTTTGGGTTTACGGGAGGGATGTGCACGGCTGCCCAATATCTCGAGGTGGAAGGGGTGATTCTCGATTTGAACAGCTCGTCTTTGGGGTGGCTGGGTGGCGCCCATGGTACTGCAGGTAAAATCCCACAATATCTTGACAAAACTACCCGGGGTTGCATCGGGAGTTCTCAGATAGATACTAGGGCTCGGCATGGCAAGAAATGGTTGTGAGAGTGGTGCACAAGGTGAGGGGTGCTTGGCAGGGTCACGTAGTGGCCCTTTTATAGCACCGGAGATGGGTCATTTTACCATGGTGAAAGGAAAAAAAATTGCCGGCTTTGCTTGGGGTCAAGCCACAGATACACGCATCTCACTAAAGTGACGTATCACTGTGGGGGTTGTCGGGGCGGTTTTTGGTAGCTGCGCCAAAGATAGGGAAATCACACTGCATGCGAGTATATCCATGCAAGACTACTATATAAAACAGAGGCACGATGACAGGCTGCGTTACAAAGCGAGGATACCTTTGGGACTTGACACTACTCGAGTGACTTAGTCTACTTCGTTTACATCTAAGCGGGCGTTCCTTGTGGATGTCGAGGCTTCTCCACGGTTCTCACCGTCGGAATTAGCTGGAGAGGTTGAGGGCTGCAGGCTCGGGGTAGTGATGATGACCATCGCGGGATTGTTGACCACAACCCCGTTGGAGTGTGCTCCAGGAGGCTGACGGGCACAGGGGTCATCAAAGCACCTTGGCGACGGTGGGGCTGACCTCGGGGTCTCGATCGGGTGTCCAACAGACGATCGGGTTGTCGGCGTTGGGCTTGATCTCTTCTCGCCCGGGGCTCGGCGAGCCAGCTCTCCTGAGCTGCGATCAGATCAATGGTGATTTGATCGAATAGTTCCTCTAGTGCACCTACATAGCGCACTAGGTGCAACAATGCAGGATCTGTCTCGTGATCTCCGTTGGCAACTTGGGGTGGTCTACCGTACCCTTCACATCTGGGGTAGTAGTGGAACGAGCTACAGTTAACTCTGGGCGACAAGTGCCTGAGATGATCTATAGCCCTCGAGCAGCTAGTTGGATGGCTTGTGGCTCAAAGGAAGTTGTTCTTGCGGTGAACCTGTAGGGGCGCTCGGGCGCTAGACCCCTACCGTAGATGTGTACCGTGGCCCAGAATTGATGGCTCTCACCACTCATGGGTCCTTGGTACACAACATATTCGGGTGGCTCTTCTAACGCATAGGCACGACGGGTGAGGTTTGCGAGTATGGTCACAAAGCCTCCAAGGTTGGTTGTTGTGGTCTCGTTGTGCACGACGGGTCCGGGCATTGTGGCCTGGTTTGGGGAAGATGCTGTGCTGTGCTGGGTTGGGGCTAGCGTGCCCTTTTTATAGAAAAAAGGGGACGGAGTCTTCCTTCGCACGCTTGCGAATGAGACACCTTGGGTGCTGGTCACTGGTGCGTGATAGATGGGCTAGGTTGATAGTTTGGGCACCGACTGCCAAAAACGTCGGGTCACTGTGTGGCTATCTTGCACGAGAAGCTTGGCTGGGGTTTGCTTATGGCTTGGTGGGTTAGTTTGCCTAAGTTCATTGACCTGACTAAGATAGGATTAGCCAATGGTCAGCCTGGCTCTGATAACAAGTATGTCGTGACCGGTTTTTCTGGGTAATAAATTCCAGAAAAATGGCCGTCGTGCTCATCAACCCCAGGATTACTATTAGCTGATGTGGCATCGACTTGGTACAGAAAAATCCAAGCAAAAAAAAATACAGGATATGTAGTACAAGACCATTCTGGCCTGCGAGTACAACAAATGATTTCTAGTGGTTGATGGCGGAAGCGGTTTGTGGATCATCAGTGGAACTCCATTTCCCACGGGAACAGCTGACCAAGTTAACTCCCATCTTCGCGAGGCTGCTATCACTTGTTGCATAGGTTCCGGGGCGGTCGGCGCAACGCTCCGCTCCACGCAAGAAATCTGGCCAAGACAATAGCCAGGGACAAGCCAGTGAGTACTTTGAATGTACTCGCAAACATTATGAGCACAGGTATAATATAACAATCAAAAATCATGCCTTGAAGAATATTTTAAGATCACAACGTCAGTCATAAAAATGAAATCCTTGGGGCATGCTTGTAGATTATTAATAATTAACCACAAATATGTAATGACGGGGCAACAATAAATGCCACAGTCGGGCGTCTGAGCGACACCACATAAAGGGCTTATAAATAAACAGAAGCAATGCCACAGTCAGGCGTCTGGGCGACACCACATAAAGGGCTTATAAATAATCAAAAAAAACAATGCATGATCGGCGTCCGAGCGACACCACATAAAGGGCTTATAAATAAACAAAAACAATGCCACAGTCGGGCGTCTGAGCGACACCACATAAAGGCCTTATAAATAAACCGAAGTAATGCCACAGTCGGGCGTCTGAGCGACACCACATAAAGGGCTTATAAAGTGAATACAGTGAATATCCAGGAGGTAGAACCATCCCAGGAATACTCAATAATTCAAATAATATAAAGGGGTTAGTCCATAATAATAATCATCATCATCACAAGTCAGGAATCATAAACCAAGTTCTGGTTTAGTAGTTCTCCTCCGGAGACTGACACTAAGACCGACACTTGACCCATCCCAGACTGTAGTCCTGAACTAGGGACACTTCTATTCGAATAAGTTTAATATCTGCAGAGGGTGTACTTTTACCCACGAGTAACGGATTCCTTTAGTCCATCGGGACTAATTCCGTCTACGGTCTTTTAATTGAAAACACACCTGACTTGCACACACCAGCTTAACTTACCCGTATGGAATCACCCATGACACATGTCAAGCAAAACTCTAAGTGGGGAGGCTGCTACCTCGCGTAGCATGGGATCAAATTTATAACGCGCGCTCTAAGGGGTGGCCTCCCCTCTCGGTCTCAACCGGAAACACCCATGCCCCCGGACCAGGTGGCATGCCTACCTGCTTCAACCGTTATCTTCCGCCATGGCCTCTCTGTACGGTGTGTGCTTGAAAGGGGTTGACGACTGACTGAACCGTACCCTACTTGTTGTAGAGACAAGTGGTAATCTGAAGCAAGTAAGGGCTTCTGGAACAAGACTCGATATAGGTCGACTCAGGAGGTTTATAAATTCCTCGCATGACATATATGACAAAATATATTTCAACCAACAAAGTCACCACTCACTATACCTTACCATGCCATACCGGGCATATCCATCCCGTCGGGACCGGCGACAAGCTCACGCCTACCCAAGGCAGAGGCTTTCCGATTCCTTTCCGGCATGCATGCAAGGCACATGAGAATGGTCACCATCACAAGTATAATCATTTCCAACAACAAGTAGATCACAAAAATGCATCCATGCAAATGATCATATCACATGAAATAACGAATATTCGAAATGAGGTGGTGCTATAAAAGCATAGCGAACACATCAAAATATCATGCCGGGTTCAGAATGCCTGCCTTCAAGTTGTGGAGGGTGAGGTTCTCTCCAAGACTTTTGAAAGTTTTCTCCCCTCTCTTCAAAACCCTAATTGAAATATATTTGAATTAACACACATTTTCAAAACAGCACAAAAAAAGTTGTCTGAAATATTTGAAATAAATCTTAAAATAAACTAGACAATATTTTTGAGTGGTAGGAAAAAGAATCAACTCATTCGGAGTTTTATTTAAAAAGTTACAGCCAGTCAAAGTTTAGTCAAATCTGTTATTTAAAAAGAAACAGAAAAGAAAACGTTTCAATAAAACACATACACGTCGAAAGCGTATTTTATGTTTAAGCTTCCACTTAATCCAGCGTGGACGATGCATGAAGTCCTTGACAAGGCCTGCACAGCCCATCGGTCAGGTTTGATCGTCCACCTCCCCTCTTCTTCCTCTGTCCCGAGCGGAGGCGTGACTCCGGCGACCGTCGCCAGCGAACGGCGGGTCCTTGTGGGGAGCTGAGGGCGGGGATGGATCCGCGGATCTGGGGCGATCCTTCTGGTGGTTGCAGGGTTGTCGGAGGTGGAGGGATTCGCCGTCGACGAGCTTCGCGGCGGCCGGTGGTTTCGGGAGCGAAGTGAGTTTGTGGTTATGGTGGCTCTCCGTCGCAGCTGGGGGTCTGGGTGGCACCGCAAGAAGGAGTGGAGTCGTTTGGTGGCGTTGGGAGGGCCAGGGAGGCTCTGGTTGTGCCGAACGGAGCTAGTAGGTGGCGGTGGCCGAACTGGCCGGAGTTGGCGAAGATCAAGAAGAATATTATATAATCAATTATTCTGATAATAGAAAAGATTTTCTTGAGAGGGTAAACAAGTCCAATATTATAAGTAAAAGATTTTCCATCTTAGGGAACAACTCCAAGATAACCAAGAAGAGAATGGTTTTGAAATCAAGAAAAACCAAGAAAAAGGAAAGTTAAATTTCCTGGCAAGATTTTAATTAACAAAACAAAGTTAAAATATTTGGGGTGTCACAACACTAGCCCACTTCTGAAAAATCTCGTCCTCGAGATTTGCTAAGAGTTATCTCTATAGCAAAATTGCATCAAAACAAAGGCGGCTACGGTGAGAGGGCAATAAGTGGTGCAAAATACAGTGTGGAACACGGCGCTGCGTGGAAAAATCTACGGTTAGGAGCAAAACGAGAGATTTCTACGCCGGATATAGATTTGGAATAAATTCTAAATCTCAAAATACGCTGGTCGCACCCGAGAGCACAGTGTTCTCTCTGGCTGACAGGTGGACCCGGGCCCACTGTCAGCCTCTTCTTCTTCCTCCGGCTCTTTCTTCTTCGTCTCTCCCGCGTGCTTTCCCGCGCTTTCTCCACCGGCGACGCCTAGCGCGTAGGGCATCTAGGCCGTACTATGGTAGTGCGCGGCGTGCTAGCTACCGGTGCAGCGTGCACTCACTTCGCGGGCCAGTGCGCTGTCGGCACTGCTTGAGGATTCGCCTCCGAACACCGGCGATCGGGCGACGAGCGGCGCTGGTGGACCTCGCCCACCGTACACCGAGCTCGAGCTATAAAACGGCCGAGGTGTTCTCCTCCTTTTCCTCGCACCTGGCCTCTCTCCTCCTCCTCCCTCCTTCTCCTCTGTTTCCGTTGGCCGGAGCTCGAGACGAGGCTCTAATGGCGGAGGTGGTGCCGGACTAGTACGTGATCCTGTTGTGCGGAGGGCTGGCAGCGGTGCTGGGGCTCTCCGTGCTCCTGTGCGCGATGATCCTCGATGATCGTCGCGACGCTGCTGCCCGGGTGTTGGCTCTCTGCGGTGGTGGTGATCACGAGGAGTAGGTGGGGGTGTGTCGGGCACTGACTGTTGCCGGGAGGTGCTCAGTTAGATGTAACACCGTTGCAAAATTTTTGCAAGCGGTGTATGTGTCCGTGTAATTGTGGTTGTGAGTCTGCATGCCGTGGTGCTGCGGGAAATAAGATAATCCATGTCGTGAATGATGCAGCAATACAGAAAAGAAATCTCACTCCGTGATTTCTCGCGAGAGAACACGATAATACATTAGAGTCAAACTGCAACAATAACTGAAACTAAACAATTTACTCTCCGCGAATAAATGTCACAGCAATAAATACAGCGGCTGACGTCTAAAGTGAAAAGCGGTAACTGGACGGGGTCCTGAGAAAACGTCTCTGGTACTTGAATACACTCTTCTTCTATCGGGGAAAGTGGATTGACCAGACGATGAATGTGCCTCTCCTGGTCTGGCCTCAATGATCTACCGATGGCGATCTGAGGATTTAAATCCGCGAGGCTCTGTAGATAACCCATCACGCGTTGGTTTAAACGCTCTTGAGCGATCACGTATTGGACGAGGTTGGCCAAGACGGGGTCTCTCTCAATTCGTCCACCGGGAAAAGATGTTACTCCTCCGGGTGCTGCACGGCTCGGAAAATAATAATACCCTCGTTCGCGGGCATAGGGTACCGCGAATCGAAGGCGAGCGAGCGCTTCGTACGCCGCAGCTTCTACGGCCATATGCGGGGTTGGCATGGATTTCCCTACGAAGGAGACCTCCGTTGGATCTTGGTTTGGGTTTACGGGAGGGATGTGCACGGCTGCCCAATATCTCGAGGTGGAAGGGGTGATTCTCGATTTGAACAGCTATTAATGGGGTGGCTGGGTAGCGCCCATGGTACTGCAGGTAACATCCCACAATATCTTGACAAAACTACCCGGGGTTGCATCGGGAGTTCTCAGATAGATACTGGGGCTCGGCATGGCAAGAAATGGTTGTGAGAGTGGTGCACAAGGTGAGGGGTGCTTGGCAGGGTCACGTAGTGGCCCTTTTATAGCACCGGAGATGGGTCATTTTACCATGGTGAAAGGAAAAAAAATTGCCGGCTTTGCTTGGGGTCAAGCCACAGATACACGCATCTCACTAAAGTGACGTATCACTTTGGGGGTTGTCGGGGCGGTTTTTGGTAGCTGCGCCAAAGATAGGGAAATCACACTGCATGCGAGTATATCCATGCAAGACTACTATATAAAACAGAGGCACGATGACAGGCTGCGTTACAAAGCGAGGATACACTGGGACTTGACACTACTCGAGTGACTTAGTCTACTTCGTTTACATCTAAGCGGGCGTTCCTTGTGGATGTCGAGGCTTCTCCACGGTTCTCACCGTCGGAATTAGCTGGAGAGGGTTGAGGGGCTGCAGGCTCGGGGTAGTGATGATGACCATCGCGGGGATTGTTGACCACAACCCGTTGGAGTGTGCTCCCAGGAGGCGACGAAGCACTTCTGGGGTCATCAAAGCACCTTGGCTGACGGCTGGGGCTGACCTCAGGGTCTCGATCGGGTGTCCAACAGCACGACTGGGTTGTTGGCGTTGGGCTTGATCTCTTCTCTCGCCGGGGCTCGACGAGCCAGCTCTCCACGAGCTGCGATCAGATCAATGGTGATTTGATCGAATAGTTCCTCTAGTGCACCTACATAGCGCACTAGGTGCAACAATGCAGGATCTGTCGTGATCTCCGTTGGCAACTTGGGGTGGTCTACCGTACCCTTCACGTCTGGGGTAGTAGTGGAACGAGCTACAGTTAACTCTGGGCGACAAGTGCCTGAGATGAACTATAGCCCTCGAGCAGCTAGTTGGATGGCTTGTGGCTCAAAGGAAGTTGTTCTTGCGGTGAACACAGAGGCGCTCAGGGCGCTAGACCCCTACCGTAGATGTGTACCGTGGCCCAGAATTGATGGCTCTCACCACTCATGGGTCCTTGGTACACAACATATTCGGGTGGCTCTTCTAACGCATAGGCACGACGGGTGAGGTTTGCAGTATGGTCACAAAGCCTCCAAGGTTGGTTGTTGTGGTCTCGTTGTGCCTGACGGTCCGGCATTGTGGCCTGGTTTGGGGAAGATCTTGTCTTTGTCTTTGGGTTGGGGCTAGCGTGCCCTTTTATAGAAAAAGGGACGGAGTCTTCCTTCGACGCTATGAATGAGACACCTTGGGTGCTGGTCACTGGTGCGTGATAGATGGGCTAGGTTGATAGTTTGGGCACCGACCGCCAAAAACGTCGGGTCACTGTGTGGCTATCTTGCACGAGAAGCTTGGCTGGGGTTTGCTTATGGCTTGGTGGGTTAGTTTGCCTAAGTTCATTGACCTGACTAAGATAGGATTAGCCAATGGTCAGCCTGGCTCTGATACCAAGTTTGTCGTGACCGATTTTTCTGGGTAATAAATTCCATAAAAATGGCCGTCGTGCTCATCAACCCCAGGATTACTATTAGCTGATGTGGCATCGACTTGGTACAGAAAAATCCAAGCAAAAAAAATACAGGATATGTAGTACAAGACCATTCTGGCCTGCGAGTACAACAAATGATTTCTAGTGGTTGATGGCGGAAGCGGTTTGTGGATCATCAGTGGAACTCCATTTCCCACGGGAACAGCTGACCAGGTTAACTCCTATCTTCGCGAGGCTGCTATAACTTGTTGCATAGGTTCCGGGGCGGTCGCCGCAACGCCCCACTCCACGCAAGAAATCTGGCCAAGACAATAGCCAGGGACAAGCCAGTGAGTACTTTGAATGTACTCGCAAACATTATGAGCACAGGTATAATATAACAATCAAAAATCATGCCTTGAAGAATATTTTAAGATCACAACGCTACCATAAAAATGAAATCCTTGGGGCATGCTTGTAGATTATTAATAATTAACCACAAATATGTAATGACGGGGCAACAATAAATGCCACAGTCGGGCGTCTGAGCGACACCACATAAAGGGCTTATAAATAAACAGAAGCAATGCCACAGTCGGGCGTCTGGGCGACACCACATAAAGGGCTTATAAATAATCAAAAAAACAATGCATGATCGAGCGTCTGAGCGACACCACATAAAGGGCTTATAAATAAACAGAAGCAATGCCACAGTCAAGTGTCTGAGCGACACCACATAAAGGGCTTATAAATAAACAAAAACCATGCCGCAGTCGGGCGTCTGAGCGACACCACATAAAGGGCTTATAGAGTGAATATAGTGAATATCCAGGAGGTAGAACCGTCCCAAGGATAATCAATAATTCAAATAATAAAAAGGGGTTAGTCCATAATAATAATCATTATCATCATCACAAGTCACGAATCATAAACCAAGTTCTGGTTTAGTAGTTCTCCTCAGGAGACCCGACACTAAGACCGACACTTGACCCATCCTGCATCGTAGTCTGAACTAGGGACACTTCTATTCGAATAAGTTTAATATCTGCAGAGGGTGTACTTTTACCCACGAGTAACGGATTCCTTTAGTCCATCGGGACTAATTCCGTCTACGGTCTTTTAATTGAAAACACACCTGACTTGCACACACCAGCTTAACTTACCCGTGTCTGGAATCACCCATGACACATGTTAAGCAAAACTCTAAGTGGGGAGGCTGCAACCTCGCGTAGCATGGGATCAAATTTATAACGCGCGCTCTAAGGGGTGGCCTCCCCTCTCGGTCTCAACCGGAAACACCCATGCCCCCGGACCAGGTGGCATGCCTACCGCTTCAACCGATATCTTCCACCATGGCCTCTCACATGCGGTGTGTGCTTGAAAGGGGTTGACGATCGATTGAACCGCACCCTACTTGTTGTAGGGACAAGTGATAATCTGAAGCAAGTAAGGGCTTCTTGGAACAAGACTCGATATAGGTCGACTCAGGAGGTTTATAAATTCCTCGCATGACATATATGACAAAATATATTTCAACCAACAAAGTCACCACTCACTATACCTTACCATGCCATACCGGGCATATCCATCCCGTCGGGGACCGGCGACAAGCTCACGCCTACCCAAGGCAGAGGCTTTCCCGGATTCCTTTCCGGCATGCATGCAAGGCACATGAGAATGGTCACCACCACAAGTATAATCATTTCCAACAACAAGTAGATCACAAAAAATGCATCCATGCAAATGATCATATCACATGAAATAACGAATATTCCGAAATGAGGTGGTGCTATAAGCGCGCCAACGAACACATCAAAATATCATGCCGGGTTCAGAATGCTTGCCTTCAAGTTGTGGAGTGGTGAGGTTCTCTCCAAGACTTTTGAAAGTTTTCTCCCCTCTCTTCAAAACCCTAATTGAAATATATTTGAATTAACACACATTTTCGAAACAGCACAAAAAAAAGTTGTCTGAAATATTTGAAATAAATCTTAAAATAAACTGGACAATATTTTTGAGTGGTAGGAAAAAGAATCAACTCATTCGGAGTTTTATTTAAAAAGTTACAGCCAGTCAAAGTTTAGTCAAATCTGTTATTTAAAAAGAAACAGAAAAGAAAACGTTTCAATAAAACACGTACACGTCGAAAGCGTATTTTAGGTTTACGCTTCCACTTACTCCAGCGTGGACGGTACGCAAGTCACTGACAGTGGGCCTGCCTGGCCCACTGGTCAGGTTTGACTGGTCCACCTCCCCTCTTCTTCCTCTGTCCCGAGCGGAAGCGGGACTCCGGCGACCGTCGCCGGCGAACGGCGGGTCCTTGCGGGGAGCTGAGGGCGGGGATGGATCCGCGGATCTGGGGCGATCCTTCTGGTGGTTGCGGGGTTGCCGGAGGTGGAGGGATTCGCCGTCGACGAGCTTCGCGGCGGCCGGTGGTTTCGGGAGCGAAGTGAGTTTGTGGTTATGGTGGCTCTCCGTCGCAGCTGGGGGTCTGGGTGGCACCGCAAGAAGGAGTGGAGTCGTCTGGTGGCGATGGGAGGGCCAGGGAGGCTCTGGTTGTGCCGAACGGAGCTAGTAGGTGGCGGTGGCCGAACTGGCCGGAGTTGGCGAAGATCAAGAAGAATATTATATAATCAATCATTCTGATAATAGAAAAGATTTTCTTGAGAGGGTAAACAAGTCCAATATTATAAGTAAAAGATTTTCCATCTTAGGGAACAACTCCAAGATAACCAAGAAGAGAATGGTTTTGAAATCAAGAAAAACCAAGAAAAAGGAAAGTTAAATTTCCTGGCAAGATTTTAATTAACAAAACAAAGTTAAAATATTTGGGGTGTCACAACACTACCCCCCTTATGAAAAATCTCGTCCTCGAGATTTGCTAAGAGTTATCTCTATAGCAAAATTGCATCAAAACAAAGGCGGCTACAGTGAGAGGGCAATAAGTGGTGCAAAATACAGTGTGGAACACTGGCGCTGCGTGGAAAAATCTACGGTTAGGAGCAAAACGAGAGATTTCTACGCCGGATATAGATTTGGAATAAATTCTAAATCTCAAAATACGCTGGTCGCACCCGAGAGCGCAGTGTTCTCTCTGGCTGACAGGTGGACCCGGGCCCACTGTCAGCCTCTTCTTCTTCCTCCGGCTCTTTCTACTTCGTCTCTCCTGCGTGCTTTCCCGCGCTTTCTCCACCGGCGACGCCTAGCGCGTAGGGCATCTAGGCCGTACTGCGGTAGTCTTGGCGTGCTAGCTACGGTGCAGCGTGCACTCACTTCGCGGGCCAGTGCGCTGTCGGCACTGCTTGAGGATTCGCCTCCGAACACCGGCGATCGGGCGACGAGCGGCGCTGGTGGACCTTGCCCACCGTACACCGAGCTCGAGCTAAAAAACGGCCGAGGTGTTCTCCTCCTTTTCCTCGCACCTGGCCTCTCTCCTCCTCCTCCCTCCTTCTCCTCTGTTTCCGTTGGCCGGAGCTCGAGACGAGGCTCTAATGGCGGAGGTGGTGCCGGACTGTTACGTGATCCTGTTGTGCGGAGGGCTGGCAGCGGTGCTGGGGCTCTCCATGCTCCTGTGCGCGATGATCCTCGATGATCGTCGCGACGCTGCTGCCCGGGTGTTGGCTCTCTGCGGTGGTGGTGATCACGAGGAGTAGGTGGGTGTGTGTCGGGCACTGACTGTTGCCGGGAGGTGCTCAGTTAGATGTAAACCCGTTGCAAAATTTTTGCAAGCGGTGTATGTGTCCGTGTAATTGTGGTTGTGACTCTGCATGCCGTGGTGCTGCGGGAAATAAGATAATCCATGTCGTGAATGATGCAGCAATACAGGAAAAGAAATCTCACTCCAGGATTTCTCGCGAGAGAACACAGTAATACATTAGAGTCAAACTGCAACAATAACTGAAACTAAACAATTTACTCTCCATGAATAAATGTCACAGCAATAAATACAGCGGCGACGTCTAAAGTGAAAACGGTAATCGGGCGGGGTCACGAGAAAACGTCTCTGGTACTTGAATACACTCTTCTTCTATCGGGGAAAGTGGATTGACCAGACGATGAATGTGCCTCTCCTGGTCTGGCCTCAATGATCTGCCGATGGCGATCTGAGGATTTAAATCCGCGAGGCTCTGTAGATAACCCATCACGCGTTGGTTTAAACGCTCTTGAGCGATCACGTATTGGACGAGGTTGGCCAAGACGGGGTCTCTCTCAATTCGTCCACCGGGAAAAGATGTTACTCCGGGTGCTGCACGGCTCGGAAAATAATTATACCCTCGTTCGCGGGCATAGGGTACCGCGAGTCGAAGGCGAGCGAGCGCTTGGTACGCCGCAACTTCTACGGCCATATGCAGGGTTGGCATGGATTTCCCTACGAAGGAGACCTCCGTTGGATCTTGGTTTGGGTTTACGGGAGGGATGTGCACGGCTGCCCAATATCTCGAGGTGGAATGGGTGATTCTCGATTTGAACAGCTCGTCTTTGGGGTGGCTGGGTAGCGCCCATGGTACTGCAGGTAAATACCACAATATCTTGACAAAACTACCGGGGTTGCATCGGGAGTTCTCGAGATGAATCTTGGGGCTCGGCATGGCAAGAAATGGTTGTGAGAGTGGTGCACAAGGTGAGGGGTGCTTGGCGGGGTCACGTAGTGGCCTTTTATAGCACCGGAGATGGGTCATTTTACCGTGGTGAAAGGAAAAAAATTTGCCGGCTCGGCTTGGGGTCAAGCCACAGATACACGCATCCCACTAAAGTGACGTATCACTTTGGGGGTTGTCGGGGCGGTTTTTGGTAGCTGCGCCAAGGATAGGGAAATCACACTGCATGCGAGTATATCCATGCAAGACTACTATATAAAACAGAGGCACGATGACAGGCTGCGTTACAAAGCGAGGATACTGGGACTTGACACTACTCGAGTGACTTAGTCTGCCGTTTACATCTAAGCGGGCGTTCCTTGTGGATGTCGAGGCTTCTCCACGGTTCTCACCGTCGGAATTAGGCTGGAGAGGGTTGAGGGCTGCAGGCTCGGGGTAGTGATGATGACCATCGCGGGATTGTTGACCACAACCCGTTGGAGTGTGCTCGGAGGCTGACGAAGCACTTCGGGGTCATCAAAGCACCTTGGGCGACGGTGGGGCTGACCTCAGGGTCTCGATCGGGTGTCCGAACAGCACGACTGGGTTGTCGGCGTTGGGCTCGATCTCTTCTCTCGTCGGGGCTCGACGAGCCAGCTCTCCACGAGCTGCGATCAGATCAATGGTGATTTGATCGAATAGTTCCTCTAGTGCACCTACATAGCGCACTAGGTGCAACAATGCAGGATCTGTCTCGTGATCTCCGTTGGCAACTTGGGGTGGTCTACCGTACCCTTCACGTCTGGGGTAGTAGTGGAACGAGCTACAGTTAACTCTGGGCGACAAGTGCCTGAGATGAACTATAGCCCTCGAGCAGCTAGTTGGATGGCTTGTGGCTCAAAGGAAGTTGTTCTTCCGGTGAACCTGTAGGGGCGCTCGGGCGCTAGACCCCTACCGTAGATGTGTACAGTGGCCCAGAATTGATGGCTCTCACCACTCATGGGTCCTTGGTACACAACATATTCGGGTGGCTCTTCTAACGCATAGGCACGACGGGTGAGGTTTGCGAGTATGGTCACAAAGCCTCCAAGGTTGGTTGTTGTGGTCTTGTTGTGCACGACGGGTCCGGGCATTGTGGCTTGGTTTGGGGAAGATCTTTGTCTTGTCTTTGGGTTGGGGCTAGCGTGCCCTTTTTATAGAAAAAAGGGGACGGAGTCTTCCTTCGCACGCTTGCGAATGAGACACCTTGGGTGCTGGTCACTGGTGCGTGATAGATGGGCTAGGTTGATAGTTTGGGCACCGACTGCCAAAAACGTCGGGTCACTGTGTGGCTATCTTGCACGAGAAGCTTGGCTGGGGTTTGCTTATGGCTTGGTGGGTTAGTTTGCCTAAGTTCATTGACCTGACTAAGATAGGATTAGCCAATGGTCAGCTGGCTCGATACCAAGTTTGTCGTGACCGGTTTTTCCGGGTAATAAATTCCATAAAAATGGCCGTCGTGCTCATCAACCCCAGGATTACTATTAGCTGATGTGGCATCGACTTGGTACAGAAAAATCCAAGCAAAAAAAATACAGGATATGTAGTACAAGACCATTACGGCCTCATGAGTACAACAAATGATTTCTAGTGGTTGATGGCGGAAGCGGTTTGTGGATCATCAGTGGAACTCCATTTCCCACGGGAACAGCTGACCAGGTTAACTCCTATCTTCGCGAGGCTGCTATCACTTGTTGCATAGGTTCCGGGGCGGTCGCCGCAACGCTCCGCTCCACGCAAGAAATCTGGCCAAGACAATAGCCAGGGACAAGCCAGTGAGTACTTTGAATGTACTCGCAAACATTATGAGCACAGGTATAATATAACAATAAAAAATCATGCCTTGAAGAATATTTTAAGATCACAACGTCAGTCATAAAAATGAAATCCTTGGGGCATGCTTGTAGATTATTAATAATTAACCACAAATATGTAATGACGGGGCAACAATAAATGCCACAGTCGGGCGTCTGAGCGACACCACATAAAGGGCTTATAAATAAACAGAAGCAATGCCACAGTCGGGCGTCTGGGCGACACCACATAAAGGGCTTATAAATAATAATAAAAACAATGCTGCAGTCAGGCGTCTGAGCGACACCACATAAAGGGCTTATAAATAAACAAAAACAATGCCACAGTCGGGCGTCTGAGCGACACCATATAAAGGGCTTATAAATAAACCGAAGCAATGCCACAGTCGGGCGTCTGAGCGACACCACATAAAGGGCTTATAAAGTGAATACAGTGAATATCCAGGAGGTAGAACCATCCTAGGGATACTCAATAATTCAAATAATATAAAGGGGTTAGTCCATAATAATAATCATCATCATCACAAGTCACGAATCATAAACCAAGTTCTGGTTTAGTAGTTCTCCTCCGAGACCGACACTAAGACCGACACTTGACCCATCCCAGACTGTAGTCCTGAACTAGGGACACTGCTATTCGAATAGTTTTAATATCTGCAGAGGGTGTACTTTTACCCACGAGTAACGGATTCCTTTAGTCCATCGGGACTAATTCCATCTACGGTCTTTTAATTGAAAACACACCTGACTTGCACACACCAGCTTAACTTACCCGTGTCTGGAATCACCCATGACACCTGTCAAGCAAAACTCTAAGTGGGGAGGCTGCAACCTCGCATAGCATGGGATCAAATTTATAACGCACGCTCTAAGGGGTGGCCTCCCCTCTCGGTCTCAACCGGAAACACCCATGCCCCCGGACCAAGTGACATGCCTACCAGCTTCAACCGATATCTTCCACCATGGCCTCTCTGTACGGTGTGTGCTTGAAAGGGGTTGACGACTGACTGAACCGCACCCTACTTGTTGTAGGGACAAGTGATAGTACGAAGCAACTAAGGGCTTACTGGAACAAGACTCGATATAGGTCGACTTAGGTGGTTTATAAATTCCTCGCATGACATATATGACAACATATATTTCAACCAACAAAGTCACCACTCACTATACCTTACCATGCCATACCGGGCATAACCATCCCGTCGGGGACCGGCGACAAGCTCACGCCTACCCAAGGCAGAGGCTTTCCCGGATTCCTTTCCGGCATGCATGCAAGGCACATGAGAATGGTCACCATCACAAGTATAATCATTTCCAACTACAAGTAGATCACAAAAAATGCATCCATGCAAATGATCATATCACATGAAATAACGAATATTCCGAAATGAGGTGGTGCTATAAGCACGCCAACGAACACATCAAAATATCATGCCGGGTTCAGAATTCTTGCCTTCAAGTTGTGGCGGGGTGAGGTGCTCTCCAAAACTTTTGAAAGTTTTCTCCCCTCTCTTCAAAACCCTAATTGAAATATATTTGAATTAACACACATTTTCAAAACAGCACAAAAAAATTTGTCTGAAATATTTGAAATAAATCTTAAAATAAACTAGACAATATTTTTGAATGGTAGGAAAAAGAATCAACTCATTCGGAGTTTTATTTAAAAAGTTACAGCCAGTCAAAGTTTAGTCAAATCTGTTATTTAAAAAGAAACATAAAGGAAAACGTTTCAATAAAACACGTACACGTCGAAAGCGTATTTTAGGTTTACGCTTCCACTTACTCCAGCGTGGACGGTACGCAAGTCACTGACAGTGGGCCTTCCTGGCCCACTGGTCAGGTTTGACTGGTCCACCTCCCCTCTTCTTCCTCTGTCCCGAGCGGAGGCGGGACTCCGGCGACCGTCGCCGGCGAACGGCGGGTCCTTGTGGGGAGCTGAGGGCGGGGATGGATCCGCGGATCTGGGGCGATCCTTCCGGTGGTTGCAGGGTTGTCGGAGGTGGAGGGATTCGCCGTCGACGAGCTTCGCGGCGGCCGGTGGTTTCGGGAGCGAAGTGAGTTTGTGGTTATGGTGGCTCTCCGTCGCAGCTGGGGGTCTGGGTGGCACCGCAAGAAGGAGTGGAGTCGTCTGGTGGCGTTGGGAGGGCCGGGGAGGCTCTGGTTGTGCCGAACGGTGCTAGGAGGTGGCGGTGGCCGAACTGGCCGGAGTTGGCGAAGATGGCCTCTTCCCCCTCAATTGACGGCAACAGGGGCACTAGGAGGATGGTGTGATGCTGCCCGAGTGCTCGTCAAGGCGGTTCCGCGGCGGTGGGGATAAGATCGCCGGCGACCGACGTTCTGTAGTAGCAGGGGGACGTGGCGGGGCTGAGGATGGCGGCAGGAGCTGGCGGACGAGCGGAGCACTGCTCCAGGGAGAGCTGGCGAGCGGGAGTGGCTCGGGCGGCGCCGACACGGTCGGGGCCTGCATGCGGCCGTCAGCTAGCCGCCATGGCCGTCCGGACGGTGGCGCTGTGGAGTGCCAGGGGTGGTCGGGGTGGCGTGGCGGTGCAGGGGATACATGGCGTGCTAGCGGCTGTTGGCCAAGGGCCGGAATGGGTGCGGGGCGAGACGCGGCGGCTCGGGCGCACGTGCGTGCCAAACGCACACTCTGGGCGCGCCCAGAGCACGCCCGGGATGTGTTCGATGAAACGCCAGTGCCTGCTAGAGGTCGCGGATGAGGCTGGCAAGAGACAGGGCTAGGGTAGGGTTAGTCAGAAGGTAAATGGGCATGGTGGTTAAGTCAGGTGGGCAAGTTCATAATGAAAACTTGAAATCATGCCAAATCTGGCTATGCACTCAGGGTGTTTGTCAAAATGCCAAGGGCATCTAGGCAATACTTGGGGTGGCCAAATCTCCCAGATCAGGGTCTCTTTGGATGAAAGAGAGGGTGGTGAGGTTAGTTTGTCCAAAGTTCAAACTTGCTAGTGCAAGTTTTGCAAAACTTCAGATCTGGACAGAAAGTAAATGGCATTACCTCATGAACCAAAAATGATCCAATGGGTGCATGCTCCTGGACTTAGAGGTTTAACAGGGAGGACTATAAGTAGGGAAAAGAATCAAGGATAAAGGGGCAACTAAAAATATGGTTGCTGTACAAATCCTCAAGTTGAACCAGAATAGAAAAGAGGTTGATTTACTCAATTTTTTTCCAAAGAACACCACTAGGTTTTTGCAAAAAGTTGAATTGCATGCTATTTCTGACATCCCATAATGTTGGTAGAAGTATTAAAGAAATATATGAATAGGTTTTAGTGTAAAAATGCTCTCTGGACCAGATTTGAAAATATGGTATAGATCTCAAAATATTCAATGGGCAGAAGATATTTTTGCACAAAAGTGGTTCAAATACCCCATATGACATCTCCAAATTATGGTGGGATTTTTGAATGAATTTATAAAAGGGTTGTAGTACAAATGGGACCAATAAACTATGGGGAAACCATTTTTTAAGAAAATAAAGATCAAGAAGAATATTATATAATCAATTCTTCTGATAACAGAAAAGATTTTCTTGAGAGGGTAAACAAGTCCAATATTATAAGTAAAAGATTTTCCATCTTAGGGAACAACTCCAAGATAACCAAGAAAAGAATGGTTTTGAAATCAAGAAAAACCAAGAAAAAGGAAAGTTAAATTTCCTGGCAAGATTTTAATTAACAAAACAAAGTTAAATTTTTTGGGGTGTCACAGCCCAACTACTCCTTTATCCGCATTTTTGGGTGTGCCGTCTGGCCCAACTTGCGTCCTTTCAGTAAGCATAAGCTTGAATTTCGGTCCAAGCAATGTGCTTTCCTTGGATACAACACTCTTCATAAGGGCTATAAGTGTCTTGATATCTCCTCTGGCCGTGTCTATGTTTCACATGATGTTATCTTCGATGAGCAAGTTTTCCTTTCGCCAGTCTTCACTCCAATGCCGGTGCACAACTTCGAAAAGAATTAGTTCTTCTCCCCTCTCATCTCCTGCCATCTCCTCCTTTTGCTCATGGGGGAGCGGATCTTGCTGTTGACAATATGTCCTTGTCTAATACTAATGACCTAGCTGAAAGTGTGCAGGAAACAGGGCAGCCGAACGTTGAGGATTTTGGTGAAAATCCATATGATTTTATGCAAGAAACTGATAACATGCATGCAACCATAGAAGATCCTCAGGAGGCCTCGGGATCGGCGGCAGCAGGTGGATCAACTGAGGGATCCGCACCTGGCGCAGCACCAGGCGAATCCACGCCAGGATTCACGTCCACGGGCGGGAGGCCAGGCGGGCGCCCCGATTCGCCGCGTGGGCCAGCTGCACCAGCCGAATCCACGCCGAGATCCGCGTCTACAGGCGGGGGGCCAGGCGGGCGCCCCGAGCCACCGCATGGGCCAGCTGCGCATCCCACCGCGTCGTCCCCAGCGTGGGAGGGCGTGCGGTCTCCTGGCGAGCCGACCAGGAGCGGGCCCCGTGCGCTCCACGAGGCGGGGCGTGTGGAATCTGGCGCGGCGCGGTCTCCCTCCAACTCGGAACTGCCAAGTGGCAGTTCACCATCGGCTGCCACACCAGATCCTCTTGGCTCACTGCAGGCAGGGGATTCGGGATTTTCTGCACCTGCGTGTCCTACGTCTGACTCTGCTGTTTCAGCTACGCACGATCGCCTTCAGATACAACATGCTCGACCAGCTCCACCTCCTCCTGCTCGGTCCCACACTCGGTCCCAAAGGGGCATTGCGAAACCCAAGGTATATAAAGATGGTTGTGTTCGATGGGGTTCTTTTTGTGCCACAGGTGAACCGAAGAATCTGCATGATGCCCTTGGTGATCCTAAGTGGAAGCAGGCCATGGATGAAGAATTTTCAGCCCTAGTAGCAAACAAGACATGGCACTTGGTTCCACCGGTCAGAGGGAGAAACATGATTGACTGCAAATGGGTGTACAAGGTGAAACACAAGTCTGATGGCACGATTGATGTGTACGAGGCACGTCTTGTGGCCAAAGGTTTTAAGCAAAGGTATGGAATTGATTATGAGGATACCTTTAGCCCTGTGGTAAAAGCTGCAACTATCCGCTTGGTTCTTTCCGTTGCAATATCTAAAAATTGGTGCATACGGCAACTAGATGTAAAGAACGCATTTTTGCATGGTGTTCTGAAAGAAGAGGTGTTTATGAGGCAGCCTCACGGGTATGAAAGTTCAGCTTTACCACGACACGTTTGCAAGCTTGACAAAGCAATCTATGGTTTAAGACAAGCTCCTAGAGCATGGTATTATCGTTTGTACTCCAATTTACAGTCTCGTGGCTTTGCTGCTTCCAAAGGAAATACCTCCATGTTCTTCTATTATCGGCATGGAGTAACTATCTTTATGCTTATTTATGTTGATGATATTATCGTCACCAGTTCTTCCTCTCTAGCATTTGAAGCCCTTATTCAAGATCTTCGCATGGATTTTGCGCTCAAGGATTTGGGAAATCTTCATTTCTTCCTTGGCATTGAGGTAAAACATGTGGGCCGTGGTATTCTTTTATCGCAGGAAAAATATGTGCGAGACATCCTTGAGCGAGTGGGCATGAAAGACTGTAAACCTTCCTCCACTCCGTTGTCTACATCCGAAAAGTTGTCTCTTCATGATGGAGAGGTGCTTGGAGCTGAAGATTCCACCAGATATAGGAGTGTCGTAGGAGCTTTGCAGTATTTGACGTTAACCAGGCCAGATATATGCTTTTCAGTCAACAAGGTTTGTCAGTTTTTGCATGCACCTACTAGTACTCATTGGACAGCAGTTAAAAGAATACTCTGTTATCTCCAAGAAACCAAGAGTCATGGTCTCAAACTTGTTAAGTCAGACTCTAGATTGATCAGCGCTTTCTCAGATGCAGACTGGGCAGGTTGTCCTGATGATCGGTGATCCACTGGAGGTTTTGCGGTGTTCTTTGGAGGTAATCTGATTTCTTGGAGTGCACGTAAGCAAGCTACTGTGTCCCGGTCAAGCACAGAAGCTGAGTACAAGGCCCTAGCAAATGCCACTGCTGAAATTATTTGGGTGCAGAATTTGCTAACAGAGTTGGGCGTTCGCATAATTCACCTGCGGCTTCCCTTTGGTGTGACAACCTTGGAGCTACTTATCTCTCTGCCAATCCTGTTTTTCATGCAAGGACGAAGCATATTGAAATTGATTATCACTTGTCCGTGAAAGAGTTGCCAACAAGCTTCTAAACATTCGTTTTGTGCCTACCGGTGATCAAGTGGCAGATGGCTTCACCAAATCATTGTCAGTGCGGCAGCTGGAAGCCTTTAGGCGCAATCTCAACTTAGATAGTTATGATTGAGGGGGAGTGTTAAACATGTTGTATATTGCGTGTGTTGTATATTGTTAGGATAGGTTAGGTGTTGAGATAAGATCCTAGTAGTTAGTTTAAGACATTAATCTCCACCTAACCTAAACCCTAACCTCCTGTATCTTGTGCGCCGTCAAGTCTTCTTGTGGCTATATAACACACAATGCGCCCATGCCAAGGCATGCGCTTCATCACCTATTTCCACAAGCACGAGACCATCACGCGACGAGAGGGGCCTCCGTGGGTTGATGTGCGCAGCTTGGTGGCATCCGGTGCGCTGGTGTCCAGCAGAAACAGCTTCTCCTTGGGCTTGGACCAGTCGTGGGACCCGTAGATCAGGTGGCCGCGCAGGAGGGGAAGCACGAAGCGGTCGCCGTGCTGGAGGCGGAGGGGGCCACAGAGGCTGATATATCCTTGACGCGGCAGCGCATGCCCACGCAAGTGGCGGCATGCAGCGCACGAAGGTGGCCGGGTCGGTGCGTGCCGCAATGTCCACCAGAACGTCCAACGGCAGCGACGCTGCCTTCTGCCGCCGCCCTCTTGTAGCTTGCGTCTGCGACCTGGGGTAGCTGCCGCCGCGGCCGGCTACCATGGTCGACGCCTCGATAGATGGCCGCAGCTCCGTCCAGGGCAAGGTCCGATCGTGTCTGATCGATGCGGTATAATTAGCCCAGATTATAGATATGCATCGTAGTTTGATATCTGTATGTACAACTCTATCTAGGACTCTACGTCACGTCTAGACTACAACTAGATTAATTACTACATAGATCGGCCTGCAGATGGCCAACCGCGACGGCTCCATGGACCATGGGCACCAAACAAGAACGGTGCTCGCCTTCGGCAGGGGACTGGTCAAACCTCCCCGACGACCTCCTCGGCATGGTCCGCGGGAGAGTCGCCTCGCCGCTCGGCCGTATATGCTTCACCGCCGTCTGCAGGTCATGGAGCGCTGCCGCGTTGCAGCACCCAACGCCGCCGGCACTCCCTGTGCTGCTCCTCTCACCTGTGGAGGGGGGCACCTTCAACGAGAAGCGCCTGATCTACTGCCCCGAGGAAGGCGGTGTCTTTCAGGTTCCAATCCCAAGCAAGCTGCGCAACATGCAGTTCATCGGATTGTACGACGGCGGATGGATCGCGGCAATTGAAAGATCAAGATCCTACTACGACGCAGGATGAATGGGCGTTGCAGAAGGATCGACCACGTTGCTGACTGTGAATCTCTACTCCGGTGCCGAAGTACCGCTGTCCGAGAAGCAGCAGATTTTTCGATTGACTGAGCATAATGGACTAGATTTCATCTGGAAAATAATATTTTCCAAGGTTCCCACTTGACGTGACTGCATTCTTGTCGCGAAGACTGCTGGGCGCAAGGTCGCACTGTGTAAGACTGGTTGTCCGGACGGTGGATGGACCATACAAGGATGTGACATGGAGCCGGTTTGGGATATCGCATTTTACCGCGGGGAGCTCTACGGCCTAGCACATAGCAAGACATTATACACGTTTGACATTGGCGTTAATGAAGATGGTGCACCCATAGTTACAGCCGCCTGCTTGATGGACGTCCAACGGGGCAGGAATCCTATTTGTATGATCTGGTTCTTGGACGAAGCCTCATACATATGCGAGTTGAATGGTAAGCTGGCGGTGGTAGTTATTATCAATGGTTGTGAAACTGCAAGCCTTTCTTTAAGATGTTCCAAATAAAAAATCTTGACGATGACACACATAAATATGAGTGGGAGGAGGTGGGTAGCTCGGGCAATTGTGTGTTGTTCTTGGGGCAACTATGCTCCTTCAAGGTGGTGCAAATGCCAGCTGGTGGGCGGGGAGGTGTAGAAAGAAACCACATATACTACTCGAACCATCACTCTGGGGCTAGCAAAGAGGACCAACAGTTCGAGGAAGAATACCACACTAAATCAGAATATGGTGACGTAATATTCCGTAGGAAAGACGAAAGCGTTGAGTACAATACTATGTTAAAGGTGGCCATCATCTTCCCATGTGGTGCCTCCCTCCCGACTTCTAGGGCCTGTTCGACTAAAAAGAATTTCATAGAAAAATTGGAGGATTGAGATCCTTGATGGTATTTCTATCACGGATTGTTTGTTGTATTGTGACGACACTCTGTTCTTTCTTGAAAAATCTCTATGGAGTATTTTATAGGAAATTTTCCACTACTTTATCTCATGGAAATATTACCGCATTAAAAGTTTTACCGTGGTTGAGAAAAAAAAATAGGATCCATCCATTCAAATGAATCAAGCTAGTGGTAGATAATGAAGTGGAACCAAGAGAAATGTATTGATAAATACTAGAAATGTTTTTTAAGGAGGATCACCCCGGGCCTCTGCATCCGAATACTAGAAATGTGATGTCAGTGAAGTAATGTGGGATCGATACCATAGTATTTTATTTATCCTAAAAACTTTAAAGTGCACGCGCCCTATCTGGAGGGAACGAGCGGCCGATTCCTGGTGCCACCATGTCTAAGCCATCATATCCTCGTCGTCCTCCTCCACTTCCCAACCCCATCTGCTGCGATTTTGCCTCTCCTTGACGCCCATCCCCGCGCCGTGCTCCCCCAAATCCATGCGGCATGTGGTGTCCCGTCTCACGCTCGGCCTCCGCTTCTCGGGATCGGCCCCCGACTGGGACCGCTCCGTGGACGCGCCCCCGGCGCTCACCGTCGGCCCCATCTCCCATGAGGCCGCCTCCAAGCGCGCCTTCCCTGACGGCTCCCCCATCGCGGTTGTTCTGCTGCCGCAGTTGTCGCCAAGGGTCAGGAGAAGGCGCCCTGCGTAGCTGCCGCTGCAATTGAAGGAGAGCACATACCTCACCCGCATCCTCCGCTTCTCGCGGTACGCGGGAGCCCGCGTCTTACCTGAAGCGCGCATCGCGCGGAGGCCACCTCATCCAGAATCAACACGCTCATTTCATCCTCTCGTCCAGCAGCGCACGGCATGTATGTTGTAGGTAGGGCGACAGTTTTCACAAGGAAGGTGGCTTTCCGTTGATCTATATATTTATTTTTAAAGACCTTGTTGAATAACGCAATAAAGATGACTGTGTGCATCGCTCGATGCAGAGGCTGGGGGTAATCCTCTTTTTAAAGAAAATATACTCACCAAACTAAATAGATTAAAATTAACTTCACAGATGAGCACTTTCAGCAGCAACTTTTGACAAGAATTATTCCATACTAGTCATCAACCCGTGCATCTGCACGGGCTAGCACTTGTAATAATATATAAGACAAAGTGGGTATCTATTATAAATGTTGCACAATAATAGGAAAATGTTATTATTATATTGATAGACAACATGGTTACAAATTCAAAATTTGTTGCATGTGTCATGTATATGCTACATATAAGTTTTTAATAGGTATATGATCAAGTTCCATATTGTAGCATATATGTTCATTTTCTTTCGCTATCTAAAAAAACATACATCTTCGCTTTTACCTCAGAATTACAGTAGAAGTTTATCTTAAAACCTCTTTGGACTTGTACAACATTTAAGCAAAAGTCCTCCCTCGGGAACATTGGATTGCACCTAGTTTTGTTTGATTATAAAAAAATGTTTATACAGACAACAATGAAACAATAGACATACACAGATTCCTATCAACATATGTGAAACTGTAGCAAAAGATATACATAAGAGAATTCTATTTAGATTTTAAGTTATTGTCTGAACCAATAAATTCAGACAAAGTCTCTTTTATGATTAATGGAACAGCTGGTAACTGTGTGGTCGATTATTCGGATTTAGTTTAAAGCGCACCCAAAAATCTTAAATAATGTCTTTTATAACTGTGCATGTTTTCTTAATACTTTCTATTCCTACTACACACACATACATACATAATGATGTGTATATGAGATCTTTGTGGCAAATGGTACATCAAGATTTTTTGGTTACTGTAGTAACTACACCAAGAAAATTGGTACACGCGGCAAGACGCGCTCATCCACAGACTGACCAATTAATTAATGAAGCAGATCGGCCTCGCCTTGTGGAAGAATGGCATGCTCCCTCATTTAGACCGTTTAAAGGAGTAGAAATTTTGACTGCATTCAAATTTTAAAAAGAGATGTGGAGATGCAGGATAGATCTGAACGTTCTTTGATCACATGGATGTCCTTGTCTTTTCAATATTATGGACACATTTATTAAAAATGTTCTCTGCTTACAGTTTTGTATGTAGGACGCCCAACAATATACATATGCTAAATTGTTTGATTGGACCATACCTACAAAATCAGCATCATGCGATAAAATCATGAACATATACATAATGGATTGCTGCACTTAAGAAGTGAGATAAAAAGGATGAGGTGG
Source organism: Aegilops bicornis (assembly GCA_021605145.1). Taxonomy (NCBI): domain Eukaryota; kingdom Viridiplantae; phylum Streptophyta; class Magnoliopsida; order Poales; family Poaceae; genus Aegilops; species Aegilops bicornis. Next base: position 44,439,912 of record CM038674.1, read on the forward strand.
AACACAATTAACATACATGATGGATTACCCCACAAAAAAATACTTGATGGATTATTGTTGTTAGAAAGTGAGAATAAAAGGCTGGAGAGAAACATGATTAGGAGAGACTAAAATTGATTCCATGGAGAGCAAGACAGCAGGAAGCAGCGGCCATATACAGGAGTTCGTAGTGATTTTGATCGGCAGAATATATTTTATTGAACAACAGAATATTTTATTGATCGAGTCTTTTATGGGTAATCAGTCGGGTCGTGTGTATTTCTTTTCTTTTTTTCATTGTACTTTTTATGGATGGAGGCTTTCCCTTTTTTAGGACGTGGGACTTTCCTTTTTTATTTTGATTTATGGAACGTATAGATGCTTTATTTGTTTTGTATATATGACTAATAACATTGGACATGTCAGATGCCTTTTCTGTGAGACGGGACCATATGCGTTACACATGTTTTTAATTTTATTTATGCTGAACATAAATTGCAAATCCAACGGTGTATTTAATTTTCAAGATGTGGACCCCTAAAAAAATTCAAGATGTGGACTAATAAGAGAACTTGAATGGTGCGGGTAATCGGCCAGGTCGTTTTGATTTCTTTCCTTTTTTTACGTTGGCTTTCCTTGTTTTTCTTATATGGACGGAGGCTTTCCTTGTTTTTGACGTGAGGCTATCCTTTTCCATTTTGATGGTGCGGGTAATCAGCGGGGCGTTTTGATTTCTTTCCTTATTTACCCTGGACTTTTAATGGACGGAGCCTCTTTTTTTTTATGTGAGGGCGGGGCGTTCTAATTTCGTTCCTTTTTTACGCTGGACTTTTAATGGACGGAGGCTTTCTTTCTTTTTTATGTGAGGTGCACCTTTTTTGTTTTTTTGGAACTATTTCTTTTTATTTTGACGACCATATGAGAACTTTAATGGCACGGGTACTCAGCCAGGTCGTGTGGATGTGTTCTCTTTTTAACGATGAACACTTTTTATCGCACGGAGACTTTCCTCTTTTTTTAAGTGCGGCTGTCCTTTTTTTATTTTCATGATCATATGGAGGCCTTATATGTTTTGTATACGACTAACTTTTTTTCTTGGACGGTATACCACTAACGTTGAACGTGACAGATGTGTTTTTTGTGGGATGGGGCCATCTGTGTTACGCACATTTTCTTTTTATCATGACTGTAAATTATAGAATCCAATGGTGTAATTAACACCAACCGGGACTAATGGAAATTTTATGATTTTTTTATGAAATTTTCTTTTGAAATTTTTTTTGAAATTTTTTTTGAAAATTTTTTATTTTCAAATTTCTGAATTATTTTAACCCCTAATCTCTAATCAGCATCCCTCATCACTGCTCAATTTATCCTCTTCTCTAATCACCCTCATCATTCCAAATCACCTAACTTCCCGAACGGTCAGCCATCCTCCCACTCACCCAGCCTAAGCACGCTTAACTTTCGGGTTCTATTCTCCCTTGTTTCCAAGTCTGCACTTGTTGTTTTCCTGACAATAGTAAGATGTCAATCCTATTAACCCTCAGGAATTTTGCTTGAGCATGAATTGACACATTTCACTGTTTGAGTTTCAAACTAATGTTTTCAAAAACAATAATTATTTAGAAAACAATAGTTATTTTGAATAATTAGTTTGACCATAGTTTGACCACAGTATGACTACAATTTGACCAGATTTGACCAAAAAGTCAAAATAACTGAACAAATTAGTTAGTGACACTAATATTCTAGAATAATTAGTTTGACCATGGTTTGACCATGGCTTAACCATAGTTTGACCATTGTTTGACCATAGTTTGACCACAGTTTGACCAGATTTGACCAAAATTCAAAATAACTGAACAAATTATTTAGTAACAATAATATTCTAGAATAATTAGTTTGACCATGGTTTGACCATTGTTTGACCACAGTTTGAAATTTTTTCGATTTTTTCCACTCTAGATATTAAAAGCCACGTAACTTTTTTTCTGTTAGGTTTTTGAGGATTTTGAAAATGTTTAACGGGGTTCCCCCGGTTAAATTTGGATGTAACTTTTCAAATAGATGATTTTTCATATAAAAAACTTTTTCATCCGAGTTAGTATGCAAAAGTTATGCCCATATTTAAAATTGAAAAGGCGATCCAGGGGGGGGGGGGATAGAGTTTGAAAATGGGACCTTTAGTACCGGTTCGTGCCGCAAACCGGGACGAAAGGTCGACTCTTAGTCCCGGTTGGAGGCATGAACCGGGACTAAGGGGCATCGCACCCTTTAGTCCCGGTTTGAGGCATGAACCGGGACTAATGGGCTACTGCTTCAGTGCCACCAGCTCCAGAACCTACTCCACCAGCTCCAACTTCATCAACTCATGCCTTCGTCCTTGGAGGCATTTCTACACCACCACATCAAGACAAAGCATGAGAGTCGATTTAGTACTATGCATTTTCTATGAACTTTTTGGTAACTTGTTGCCAAAGGGGGAGAAAAATGTATATATCATAGGCTTGGAGAGAGAGTGTTTGCTTTTGTTCTCTCTTGTTTTGGTGGTTGAACTTTGTTTGCTTGTTTGATATACTTTATGCCTATGTGATACTTGGATGATCATGTGTTTGATCATATGCTACATTAATGCTTGTTGGATGACATTATCCTTTTATCTCTATACTTCTCAAAGAGACAATGTTTTTCAATCTTATTGTCATTTGTTGAAGCTTTGATCTATATGTTGTCATCAATTACCAAAAAGGGGGAGATTGAAAGTGCAACTATCCCTAGGTGGTTTTGGTAATTCCTAACAACATATAGCTCATTGAGGTGGGGGTGTGTCGGGCACTGACTGTTGCCGGGAGGTGCTCAGTTAGATGTAACACCGTTGCAAAATTTTTGCAAGCGGTGTATGTGTCCGTGTAATTGTGGTTGTGAGTCTGCATGCCGTGGTGCTGCGGGAAATAAGATAATCCATGTCGTGAATGATGCAGCAATACAGGAAAAGAAATCTCACTCCAGGATTTCTCGCGAGAGAACACAGTAATACATTAGAGTCAAACTGCAACAATAACTGAAACTAAACAATTTACTCTCCGCGAATAAATGTCACAGCAATAAATACAGCGGCGACGTCTAAAGTGAAAACGGTAACTGGACGGGGTCCTGAGAAAACGTCTCTGGTACTTGAATACACTCTTCTTCTATCGGGGAAAGTGGATTGACCAGACGATGAATGTGCCTCTCCTGGTCTGGCCTCAATGATCTACCGATGGCGATCTGAGGATTTAAATCCGCGAGGCTATGTAGATACCCCATCACGCGTTGGCTTAAATGCTCTTGAGCGATCACGTATTGACGAGGTTGGCCAAGACGGGTCTCTCTCAATTCGCCCATCGGAAAAGATGTTACTCCTCCGGTGCTGCACGGCTCGGAAAATAATAATACCCTCGTCATGGCGGGCATAGGGTACCGCGAATCGAAGCGAAGCGCTTCAGACGCCGCAGCTTCTCTGACCATATGCGGGGTTGGCATAGATTTCCCTACGAAGGAGACCTCCATTGGATCTTGGTTTGGGTTTACGGGAGGGATGTGCACGGCTGCCCAATATCTCGAGGTGGAAGGGGTGATTCTCGATTTGAACAGCTCGTACTGGGGTGGCTGGGTAGCGCCCATGGTACTGCAGGTAAAATCCCACAATATCTTGACAAAACTACCCGGGGTTGCATCGGGAGTTCTCAGATAGATACTGGGGCTCGGCATGGCAAGAAATGGTTGTGAGAGTGGTGCACAAGGTGAGGGGTGCTTGGCAGGGTCACGTAGTGGCCCTTTTATAGCACCGGAGATGGGTCATTTTACCGTGGTGAAAGGAAAAAAATTTGCCGGCTCGGCTTGGGGTCAAGCCACATATACACGCATCTCACTAAAGTGACGTATCACTGTGGGGGTTGTCGGGGCGGTTTTTGGTAGCTGCGCCAAGGATAGGGAAATCACACTGCATGCGAGTATATCCATGCAAGACTACTATATAAAACAGAGGCACGATGACAGGCTGCGTTACAAAGCGAGGATACACTGGGACTTGACACTACTCGAGTGACTTAGTCTACTTCGTTTACATCTAAGCGGGCGTTCCTTGTGGATGTCGAGGCTTCTCCACGGTTCTCACCGTCGGAATTAGCTGGAAAGGGTTGAGGGGCTGCAGGCTCGGGGTAGTGATGATGACCATCGCGGGGATTGTTGACCACAACCCCGTTGGAGTGTGCTCCCAGGAGGCGACGAAGCACTTCTGGGGTCATCAAAGCACCTTGGCTGACGGCTGGGGCTGACCTCAGGGTCTCGATCGGGTGTCCAACAGCACGACTGGGTTGTCGGTGAAGGAAATATGCCCTAGAGGCAATAATAAAGTTATTATTTATTTCCTTATATCATGATAAATGTTTATTATTCATGCTAGAATTGTATTAACCGGAAACATAATACATGTGTGAATATATAGACAAACAGTATGTCACTAGTATGCCTCTACTTGACTAGCTTGTTAATCAAAGATGGTTATGTTTCCTAACCATGAACAAGGAGTTGTTATTTGATTAACAAGGTCACATCATTAGTTGAATGATCTGATTGACATGACCCATTCCGTTAGCTTAACACTTGATCGTTTAGTATGTTAATGCTTTCTTCATGACCCATACATGTTCCTATAACTATGAGATTATGCAACTCCCGTTTACCGGAGGAACACTTTGGGTACTACCAAAGCGTCACAACGAATCTGGGTGATTATAAAGGAGTACTACAGGTGTCTCCAAAGGTACTTGTTGGGTTGGCATATTTCGAGATTAGGTTTTGTCACTCCGATTGTCGGAGAGGTATCTCTAGGCCTTCTCGGTAATACACATCACTTAAGCCTTGCAAGCATTACAACTAATGAGTTAGTTGTGAGATGATGTATTACGGAACGAGTAAAGAGACTTACAGGTAACGAGATTGAACTAGGTATTGGATACCGACGATCGAATCTCGGGCAAGTAACATACCGATGACAAATGGAACAAAGTATGTTGTTATGCGGTTTGACCGATAAAGATCTTCGTAGAATATGTAGGAGCCAATATGGGCATCCAGGTTCCGCTATTGGTTATTGACCAAGAATAGTTCTAGGTCATGTCTACATAGTTCTCGAACCCGTAGGGTCCGCACGCTTAAGGTTTCGATGGCAGTTATATTATGAGTTTATGAGTTTTGATGTACCGAAGGAGTTCGGAGTCCCGGATGAGATCGGGGACATGACGAGGAGTCTCGAAATGGTCGAGGCGTAAAGATCGATATATTGGACGACTATATTCGGAGTTCGGAAAGGTTCGAATGATTCGGGTATTTTTCGAGTACCGGAGAGTTACGGGAATTCGCCGGGGAGAAGTATTGGGCCTTATTGGGCCCTGCGGAAAGAGAGAGGGGCTGCCTAGGGCAGACCGCGCGCCCCCCCAAGGCCTAGTCCGAATTGGACTAGGGGGAGGGGCCGCACCTCTTCTCTTCCCTTCTTTCTCTCCTACTCCTACTAGGAAAGGAGGAGTCCTACTCCCGGTGGGAGTAGGACTCCCCTTGGTGCGCGCCTCCCTTTGGCGGCCACCTCCTCCTTGCTCCTTTATATCTGAGGGCAAGGGGCACCCCATAACACACAAGTTGATCTACGGATCGTTCCTTAGCCGCAGCGGTGCCCCTCCACCATATTCCACTTCGGTCATATCGTCGCGGAGCTTAAGCGAAGCCCTGCGCCGGAGAAGTCATATCGTCGCGGAGCTTAGGCGAAGCCCTGCGTCGGTGGAGCATCATCATCGTCACCACGCCGTCGTGCTGACGGAACTCATCCCCGACACTTTGCTGGATCGGAGCCCGGGGATCGTCATCGAGCTGAACGTGTGCAGAACTCGGAGGTGCCGTACGTTCGGTGCTTGGATCGGTCGGATCGTGAAGACGTGCGACTACATCAACCGCGTTGTTATAACGCTTCCGCTTTCGGTCTACGAGGGTACGTGGACGGACACTCTTCCCTCTCGTTGCTATGCCATCACCATGGTCTTGCGTGATCGTAGGAAATTTTTGAAATTACTACGTTCCCCAACAGTGGCATCCGAGCCTGGTTTTATGCGTTGATGTCATATGCACGAGTAGAACACAAGTGAGTTGTGGGCGATACAAGTCATACTGCCTACCAGCATGTCATACTTTGGTTCAGCGGTATTGTGAGATGAAGCGGCCCGGACCGACATTACGCCAGACGCTTACGCGAGACTGGTTTCACCGCCCGAGCACTCGTTGCTTAAAGGTGACCGGCGGGTGTCTGTCTCTCTCACTTTAGTTGAACTGAGTGTGGCTACGCCCGGTCCTTGAGAAGGTTAAACGGAGTCTATTTGACGAAGTATCGTTGTGGTTTTGATGCGTAGGTAAGAACGGTTCTTGCTCAGCCCGTAGCAGCCACGTAAAACTTGCAACAACAAAGTAGAGGACGTCTAACTTGTTTTTGCAGGGCATGTTGTGATGTGATATGGTCAAGACGTGATGCTATATTTTATTGTATGAGATGATCATGTTTTGTAACCGAGTTATCGGCAATCGGCAGGTGAGCCATATGGTTGTCGCTTTATTGTATGAAATGCAAGCGCCATGTAATTGCTTTACTTTATCACTAAGGAGTAGCGATAGTCGTAGAAGCAATAGTTGGCGAGACGACAACGATGCTACGATGGAGATCAAGGTGTCGGCGCCCGGTGGCGATGGTGAACATGACGGTGCTTCGGCGATGGAGATCACAAGCACAAGATGATGATGACCATATCATATCACTTATATAGATTGCATGTGATGTTTATCCTTTATGCATCTTATCTTGCTTTGATTGACGGTAGCATTATAAGATGATCTCTCACTAAAAATTATCAAGAAGTGTTCTCCACGAGTATGCACCGTTGCCAAAGTTCGTAGTACCCGGACACCACGTGATGATCGGGTGTGATAAGTTCTACGTCCATCTACAACGGGTGCAAAACAGTTGCACACGCCGGAATACTCAGGTTAAACTTGACGAGCACGGCATATAACAGATATGGCCTCGGAACACGGAGACCGAAAGGTCGAACGTGAATCATATAGTAGATATGATCAACATAATGATGTTCACCATTGAAACTACTCCGTCTCACGTGATGATCGGACATGGTTTAGTTGATTTGGATCACGTGATCACTTAGATAACTAGAGAGATGTCTGTCTAAGTGGGAGTTTAGTAATATGATTAATTGAACTTTAATTTATCATGAACTTAGTCCTGGTAGTATCTTGCAAATTATGTTGTAGATCAATAAGCTCGCGTTGTTGCTTCCCTATGTTTTCATATGTGTTCCTAGAGAAAATTGTATTGAAAAATGTTAGTAGCAATGATGCGGATTGGATCCGTGATCTGAGGTTTATCCTCATTGCTGCACAGAAGAATTATGTCCTTAATGCACCGCTAGGTGACAGACCTATTGCAGGAGCAAATGCGAGGCGTTATGAGCGTTTGGCTAGCTCAATATGATGACTACTTGATAGTTTAGTGCACCATACTTAACGGCTTAGAATCGGGACTTCAAAGGCGTTTTGAGCGTCATGGACCATATGAGATGTTCCAGAAGTTGAAGTTAATATTTCAAGCAAGTACCCGAGTTGAGAGATATGAAATCTCCAACAAAGTTCTATAGCTAAAAGATGGAGGAGAATCGCTCAACTAGTGAGCATGTTCTCAGATTGTGCAGGTACTTCAATCGCTTGAATCAAGTGGGAGTTAATCTTCCAAATAAGATAGTGATTGACAGAATTCTCTAGTCACCATCACTAAGTTACTAGAACTTCGTGATGAACTATAGTATGCAAGGGATGACGAAAACGATTCCCGAGCTCTTCGTGATGTTGAAATCGTGAAGGTAGAAATCGAGAAAGAGCATCAAGTGTTGATGATTGAAAAGACCACTAGTTTCAAAAAGCAAAGGGAAAGAAAGGGGAACTTCAAGTAGAATGACAAGCAAGTTGTCACTCCCATGAAGAAACCCAAAGCTGAACCAAAGCCTGAAACTGAGTGCTTACACTGCATAGGAAATGGTCACTGGAAACGGAAATACCCCAATTATTTGGTGGATAAGAAGGATGGCAAAAGTGAACAAGGGTATATTTGATATACAGGTTATTGATGTGTGCCTTACTAGTGTTTATAGTAGCCCTGAGTATTTGATACTTGTTCAGTTGCTAAGATTAGTAACTCGAAACAGGAGTTACAGAATAAACAGAAACTAGTTGAAGGGGAAGTGACGATGAGTGTTGGAAGTAGTTCCAAGATTGATATGATCATCATCGCACACTCCCTATACTTTCGGGATTAGTGTGGAACCTAAATAAGTGTTATTTGGTGTTGAGCATAAATATGATTTGATCATGTTTATTGCAATCTGGTTATTCATTTAAGTAAGAGAATAAATTGTTGTTCTGTTTACATGAATAAAACCTTATATGGTTACACACCCAATGAAAATGGTTCATTGGATCTCGATCATAGTGATACACATATTCATAATATTGAAACCAAAAGATGCAAAGTTAATAATGATAGTGCAACTTATTTGTGGCACTGCCGTTTAGGTCATATTGGTGTAAAGCGCATGAAGAAAAATCCATGCTGATGGACTTTTGGAATCACTTGATTTTGAATCATTTGATGCTTGCGAACCGTGCCTTTTGGGCAAGATGACTAAAACTCCGTTCTCCGGAACAATGGAACAAGCTACTGACTTATTGGAAATAATACATACCGATGTATGCGATTCAATGAGTGTTGATGCTCGTGGCAAGTATTATTATTTTCTGGCCTTCACAGATGATTTGAGCAGATATGCGTATATCTTCTTAATGAAACATAAGTCTGAAATAGTTGAAAAGTTCAAAGAATTTCAGAGTGAAGTAGAAAAATCATCGTAACAAGAAAATAAAGTTTCTGCGATCTGATCGTGGAGATGAATATTTGAGTTACGAGTTTGGTTTTCAATTAAAACAAAGTGGAATAGTTTCACAGCTCACGCCACCTGGAACACCACAACGTTATGGTGTGTCCGAACGTCGTAACCGTACTCTATTTTGATATGGTGCGATCAATGATGTCTCTTACCGATTTACCACTATTGTTTTGGGGTTATGCATTAGAAACAGCTGCATTCACATTTAATAGGGCACCATCTAAATCCGTTGAGGCGACACCGTATGAACTATGGTTTAAACAGTAAACCTAAGCTGTCGTTTCTTAAAGTTTGGAGTTGTGATGCTTATGTGAAAAGTTTTCACCTGATAAGCTCGAACCCAAATCGGAGAAGTGCGTCTTCATAGAATACCCAAAGGTAACTATTGGGTACACCTTCTATCACAAGATCCGAAGGCAAGTTATTCGTTGCTAAGGTGGATCCTTTCTAGAGAAGAAGTTTCTCTCGAAAGAAGTGAGTGGGAGGAAAGTAGAACTTGATGAGGTAATTGTACCTTCTCCCTTATTGGAAAGTAGTTCATCACAGAAATCAGTTCCGGTGATTCCTACACCAATTAGCGAGGAAGTTAATGATGATGATCATGAAACTTCAGATCAAGTTGCTACCAAACCTCGTAGGTCTTCCAGAGTAAAATCCGCACCAGAGTGGTACGGTAATCGTGTTACGGAAGTCATGTTACTAGACCATGATGAACCTACGAACTATGAGGAAGCGATGATGAGCCCAGATTCATGAAATGGCTTGAGGCCATGAAATCTGAGATAGGATCCATGTATGAGAACAAAGTATGGACTTTGATTGACTTGCTCGATGATCAGCAAGCCATGTTAAATAAATGGATCTTCAAGAGGAAGATGGACACCGATAGTAGTGTTACTATCTACAAAGCTAGACTTGTCGAAAAAGGTTTTAGACAAAGTTCAAGATGTTGAATACAATGAGATTTTCTCACTTGTATCGATGCTTAAAAGTCTGTCCGAATCATGTTAGCAATTGCCACATTTTATGAAATCTGGCAAATGGATGTCAAAACTGCATTCCTTAATGGTTTTCTTAAAGAAGAGTTGTATATGATGCAACCAGAAGATTTTGTCAATCCTAAAGGTGCTAACAAAATGTGCAAGCTCCAGCGATCCATCTATGGACTGGTGCAAGCATCTCGGAGTTGGAATAAAACGCTTTGATAGTGTGATCAAAGCATATGGTTTTATACAGACTTTTGGAGAAGCCTGTATTTACAAGAAAGTGAGTGGGAGCACTACAACATTATATGTGAATGACATATTGTTGATCGGAAATAATGTAGAATTATTCGCAAAGCATAAAGGAGTATTTGAAAGGAGTTTTTCAAAGAAGGACCTCGGTGAAGCTGCTTACATATTGAGCATCAAGATCTATAGAGATAGATCAAGACGCTTGATAAGTTTTTCAATAAGTACATACCTTGTCAAGATTTTGAAGTAGTTCAAAATGGAACAGTCAAAGAAAAGTTCTTGCCTGTGTTGCAAAACGTATGAAATTGAGTAAGACTCAAATCCCGACCACGCAGAGAAAATAGAAAAGAGAATGAAAGTCATTCCCTATGCCTCGATCATAGGTTCTATGAAGTATGCTATGCTATGTACCAGACCTATTGTATACCTTGCTCTGAATTTGGCAAGGAGGTACAATAGTGATCTAGGAGTAGATCCTTTGGACATTGGTCAAGAACATCCTTAGTGAGGACTAAGGAAATATTTCTCGATTATGGAGGTGATAAAAGAGCCCGTCAGAAAGAGTTACATCGATGCAAGCTTTTTACACAGATCCAGATGACTCTAAGACTCAATCTGGATACATATTGAAAGTGGGAGCAATTAGCTAGAGTAGCTCCGTGCGAGCATTGTAGACATAGAGTATTTGCAAAATACATACGGCTCACGAATGTGACAGACCCGTTGACTAAGCTTCTCTCACGAGCAAAACATGATCATACCTTAGTACTCTTTGGGTGTTAATCACATAGCGATGTGAACTAGATTATTGACTCTAGTAAACCCTTTGGGTGTTGGTCACATGACGATGTGAACTATGTGTGTTAATCACATACAGATGTGAATATTAGTGTTGAATCACATGATGATGTGAACTAGATTATTGACTCTAGTGCAAGTGGGAGACTGAAGGAAATATGCCCTAGAGGCAATAATAAAGTTATTATTTATTTCCTTATATCATGATAAATGTTTATTATTCATGCTAGAATTGTATTAACCGGAAACATAATACATGTGTGAATATATAGACAAACAGTATGTCACTAGTATGCCTCTACTTGACTAGCTTGTTAATCAAAGATGGTTATGTTTCCTAACCATGAACAAGGAGTTGTTATTTGATTAACAAGGTCACGTCATTAGTTGAATGATCTGATTGACATGACCCATTCCGTTAGCTTAACACTTGATCGTTTTAGTATGTTAATGCTTTCTTCATGACCCATACATGTTCCTATAACTATGAGATTATGCAACTCCCGTTTACCGGAGGAACACTTAGGTACTACCAAACGTCACAACGTAACTGGGTGATTATAAAGGAGTACTACAGGTGTCTCCAAAGGTACTTGTTGGGTTGGCGTATTTCGAGATTAGGTTTTGTCACTCCGATTGTCGGAGAGGTATCTCTAGGCCTTCTCGGTAATACACATCACTTAAGCCTTGCAAGCATTACAACTAATGAGTTAGTTGTGAGATGATGTATTACGGAACGAGTAAAGAGACTTACCGCAACGAGATTGAACTAGGTATTGGATACCGACGATCGAATCTCGGGCAAGTAACATACCGATGACAAAGGGAACAAAGTATGTTGTTATGCGGTTTGACCGATAAAGATCTTCGTAGAATATGTAGGAGCCAATATGGGCATCCAGGTTCCGCTATTGGTTATTGACCAAGAATAGTTCTAGGTCATGTCTACATAGTTCTCGAACCCGTAGGGTCCGTGCAACAAGGTTTCGATGGCGGTTATATTATGAGTTTATGAGTTTTGATGTACCGAAGGAGTTCGAGTCCCGGATGAGATCGGGGACATGACGAGGAGTCTCGAAATGGTCGAGACGTAAATATCGATATATTGGACGACTATATTCGGAGTTCGGAAAGGTTCGAATGATTCGGGTATTTTTCGGAGTACCGGAGAGTTACGGAATTCGCCGGGAGAAGTATTGGGCCTTATTGGGCCCTGCGGGAAAGAGAGAGGCTGCCTAGGGCAGGCCGCGCTCCCAAGGCCTAGTCCGAATTGGACTAGGGAGGCCGCACCCCTTCTTCTCTTCCCTTCTTTCTCTCCTACTCCTACTAGGAAAGGAGGAGTCCTACTCCGGTGGGAGTAGGACTCCCCTTGGTGCGCGCCTCCCTTTGGCCGCCACCTCCTCCTTGCTCCTTTATATCACGAGGGCAAGGGGCACCCCATAACACACAAGTTGATCTACGGATCGTTCCTTAGCCGTGTGCGGTGCCCCTCCACCATATTCCACTTCGGTCATATCGTCATGAGCTTAGGCGAAGCCTCGCGCGGAGAAGTCATATCGTCATGAGCTTAGGCGAAGCCCTGCGTCGGTGGAGCATCATCATCGCCACCACGCCGTCGTCTTGACGGAACTCATCTGACGCTTTGCTGGATCGGAGCCCGGGATCGTCATCGAGCTGAACGTGTGCAGAACTTCGGAGGTGCCGTCGTTCGGTGCTTGGATCGGTCGGATCGTGAAGACGACGACTACATCAACCGCGTTGTTATAACGCTTCCGCTTTCGGTCTACGAGGGTACGTGGACGGACACTCTTCCCTCTCGTTGCTATGCCATCACCATGGTCTTGCGTGATCGTAGGAAATTTTTTGAAATTACTACGTTCCCCAACAGTCGGCGTTGGGCTCGATCTCTTCTCTCGCCGGGGCTCGACGAGCCAGCTCTCCACGAGCTGCGATCAGATCAATGGTGATTTGATCGAATAGTTCCTCTAGTGCACCTACATAGCGCACTAGGTGCAACAATGCAGGATCTGTCTCGTGATCTCCGTTGGCAACTTGGGGTGGTCTCACCGTACCCTTCACGTGCAGGGTAGTAGTGGAGCGAGCTACAGTTAACTCTGGGCGACAAGTGCACGAGATGAACTATAGCCCTCGAGCAGCTAGTTGGATGGCTTGTGGCTCAAAGGAAGTTGTTCTTGCGGTGAACACTGTAGAGGCGCTGGCGCTAGACCCCTCTAGTAGATGTGTACCGTGGCCTGAATTGATGGCTCTCACCACTCATGGGTCCTTGGTACACAACATATTCGGGTGGCTCTTCTAACGCATAGGCACGACGGGTGAGGTTTGCAGTATGGTCACAAAGCCTCCAAGGTTGGTTGTTGTGGTCTCGTTGTACGACGGGTCCGGGCATTGTGGCCTGGTTTGGGGAAGATGCTTTGTCTTTGTCTTTGGGTTGGGGCTAAGCGTGCCCTTTTATAGAAAAAGGGGACGGAGTCTTCCTTCGCACGCTATGTAATGAGACACCTTGGGTGCTGGTCACTAGTGCGTGATAGATGGGCTAGGTTGATAGTTTGGGCACCGACGCCAAAAGCGTCGGGTCACCGTGTGTGGCTATCTTGCACGAGAAGCTTGGCTGGGGTTTGCTTATGGCTTGGTGGGTTAGTTTGCCTAAGTTCATTGACGACTAAGATAGGATTAGCCAATGGTCAGCCTGGCTACACGATACCAAGTTTGTCGTGACCGATTTTTCTGGGTAATAAATTCCAGAAAAATGGCCGTCGTGCTCATCAACCCCAGGATTACTATTAGCTGATGTGGCATCGACTTGGTACAGAAAAATCCAAGCAAAAAAAATACAGGATATGTAGTACAAGACCATTACGGCCTGCGAGTACAACAAATGATTTCTAGTGGTTGATGGCGGAAGCGGTTTGTGGATCATCGGTGGAACTCCATTTCCCACGGAACGGTGACCAGGTTAACTCCTATCTTCGCGAGGCTGCTATCACTTGTTGCATAGGTTCCGGGCGGTCGCCATAACGCTCCATCAAGACGCAAGAAATCTGGCCAAGACAATAGCCAGGGACAAGCCAGTGAGTACTTTGAATGTACTCGCAAATATTATGAGCACAGGTATAATATAACAATCAAAAATCATGCCTTGAAGAATATTTTAAGATCACAACGTCAGTCATAAAAATGAAATCCTTGGGGCATGCTTGTAGATTATTAATAATTAACCACAAATATGTAATGACGGGCAACAATAAATGCAATAGTCAAGGCGTCTGAGCGACACCACATAAAGGGCTTATAAATAAACAAAAGCAATGCCACAGTCGGGCGTCTGGGCGACACCACATAAAGGGCTTATAAATAATCAAAAAAAACAATGCCGCAGTCAGGCGTCTGAGCGACACCACATAAAGGGCTTATAAATAAACAAAAACAATGCCACAGTCGGGCGTCTGAGCGACACCACATAAAGGGCTTATAAATAAACCGAAGCAATGCCACAGTCGGGCGTCTGAGCGACACCACATAAAGGGCTTATAAAGTGAATACAGTGAATATCCAGGAGGTAGAACCATCCTAGGGATACTCAATAATTCAAATAATATAAAGGGTTAGTCCATAATAATAATCATCATCATCACAAGTCAGGAATCATAAACCAAGTTCTGGTTTAGTAGTTCTCCTCCGAGACCGACACTAAGACCGACACTTGACCCATCCTGCATCGTAGTCCTGAACTAGGGACACTTCTATTCGAATAAGTTTAATATCTGCAGAGGGTGTACTTTTACCCACGAGTAACGAATTCCTTTAGTCCATCGGGACTAATTCCGTCTACGGTCTTTTAATTGAAAACACACCTGACTTGCACACACCAGCTTAACTTACCCGTGTCTGGAATCACCCATGACACATGTCAAGCAAAACTCTAAGTGGGGAGGCTGCAACCTCGCGTAGCATGGGATCAAATTTATAACGCAGCGCTCTAAGGGGTGGCCTCCTCTCGGTCTCAACCGAAACACCCATGCCCCGGACCAGGTGGCATGACTACCGCTTCAACCGATATCTTCCACCATGGCCTCTCTGTACGGTGTGTGCTTGAAAGGGGTTGACGACTGACTGAACCGCACCCTACTTGTTGTAGGGACAAGTGATAGTACGAAGCAAGTAAGGGCTTACTGGAACAAGACTCGATATAGGTCGACTCAGGAGGTTTATAAATTCCTCGCATGACATATATAACAAAATATATTTCAACCAACAAAGTCACCACTCACTATACCTTACCATGCCATACCGGGCATATCCATCCCGTCGGGGACCGGCGACAAGCTCACGCCTACCCATGGCAGAGGCTTTCCCGGATTCCTTTCCGGCATGCATGCAAGGCACATGAGAATGGTCACCACCACAAGTATAATCATTTCCAACAACAAGTAGATCACAAAAGATGCATCCATGCAAATGATCATATCACATGAAATAACGAATATTCCGAAATGAGGTGGTGCTATAAGCGCGCCAACGAACACATCAAAATATCATGGCGGGTTCAGAATGCTTGCCTTCAAGTTGTGGAGGGGTGAGGTTCTCTCCAAGACTTTTGAAAGTTTTCTCCCCTCTCTTCAAAACCCTAATTGAAATATATTTGAATTAACACACATTTTCAAAACAGCACAAAAAAAAGTTGTCTGAAATATTTGAAATAAATCCTAAAATAAACTAGACAATATTTTTGAGTGGTAGGAAAAAGAATCAACTCATTCGGAGTTTTATTTTGAAAAGTTACAGCCAGTCAAAGTTTAGTCAAATCTGTTATTTAAAAAGAAACAGAAAAGAAAATGTTTCAATAAAACACGTACACGTCGAAAGCGTATTTTAGGTTTACGCATCCACTTACTCCAGCGTGGACGGTACGCAAGTCATCGACAAGGGGCCTGCTCGCCCATCGGTCAGGTTTGACTGGTCCACCTCCCCTCTTCTTCCTCTGTCCCGAGCGGAGGCGTGACTCCGGCGACCGTCGCCAGCGAACGGCGGGTCCTTGTGGGGAGCTGAGGGCGGGGATGGATCCGCGGATCTGGGGCGATCCTTCTGGTGGTTGCAGGGTTGTCGGAGGTGGAGGGAGTCGCCACGACGAAGCTTCGGGCGGCCGGTGGTTTCGGGAGCGAAGTGAGTTTGTGGTTATGGTGGCTCTCCGTCGCAGCTGGGGTGCAGGTGGCACCGCAAGAAGGAGTGGAGTAAATGCAGTGGCGTTGGGAGGGCCAGGAGGCTCTGGTTGTGCCGAACGGAGCTAGTAGGTGGCGGTGGCCGAACTGGCCGGAGTTGGCGAAGATCAAGAAGAATATTATATAATCAATCATTCTGATAATAGAAAAGATTTTCTTGAGAGGGTAAACAAGTCCAATATTATAAGTAAAAGATTTTCCATCTTAGGGAACAACTCCAAGATAACCAAGAAGAGAATGGTTTTGAAATCAAGAAAAACCAAGAAAAAGGAAAGTTAAATTTCCTGGCAAGATTTTAATTAACAAAACAAAGTTAAAATATTTGGGGTGTCACAACACTACCCCCCTTACGAAAAATCTCGTCCTCGAGATTTGCTAAGAGTTATCTCTATAGCAAAATTGCATCAAAACAAAGGCGGCTACAGTGAGAGGGCAATAAGTGGTGCAAAATACAGTGTGGAACACTGGCGCTGCGTGGAAAAATCTACGGTTAGGAGCAAAACGAGAGATTTCTACGCCGGATATAGATTTGGAATAAATTCTAAATCTCAAAATACGCTGGTCGCACCCGAGAGCACAGTGCTCTCTCTGGCTGACAGGTGGACCCGGGCCTTGTCGACCTCTTCTTCTTCCTCCGGCTCTTTCTTCTTCGTCTCTCGCGTGCTTTCCGCGCTTTCTCCACCGGCGACGCCTAGCGCGTAGGGCATCTAGGCCGTCTGCGGTAGTCTTGTGGCGTGCTAGCTGCCGGTGCAGCGTGCACTCACCAGCGGGGCCAGTGCGCTTCTCGGCCTTGCTTGAGGATTCGCCTCCGAACACCGGCGATCGAGGCGGCGGCGCTGGTTGACCTTTCCCACCGTACACCTAGCACGCGCTAAAAAACGGCCGAGGTGTTCTCCTCCTTTTCCTCGCACCTGGCCTCTCTCCTCCTCCTCCCTCCTTCTCCTCTGTTTCTGTTGGCCGGAGCTCGAGACGAGGCTCTAATGGCGGAGGTGGTGCCGGACTGGTACGTGATCCTGTTGTGCGGCGGGCTGGCAGCGGTGCTGGGGCTCTCCGTGCTCCTGTGCGCGATGATCCTCGATGATCGTCGCGACGCTGCTGCCCGGGTGTTGGCTCTCTGCGGTGGTGGTGATCACGAGGAGTAGGTGGGTGTGTGTCGGGCACTGACGGTTGCCGGGAGGTGCTCAGTTAGATGTAACACCGTTGCAAAATTTTTGCAAGCGGTGTATGTGTCCGTGTAATTGTGGTTGTGAGTCTGCATTCCGTGGTGCTGCGGGAAATAAGATAATCCATGTCGTGAATGATGCAGCAATACAGGAAAAGAAATCTCACTCCAGGATTTCTCGCGAGAGAACACAGTAATACATTAGAGTCAAACTGCAACAATAACTGAAACTAAACAATTTACTCTCCGCGAATAAATGTCACAGCAATAAATACAACGGCGACGTCTAAAGTGAAAACGGTAACTGGACGGGGTCCTGAGAAAACGTCTCTGGTACTTGAATACACTCTTCTTCTATCGGGGAAAGTGGATTGACCAGACGATGAATGTGCCTCTCCTGGTCTGGCCTCAATGATCTACCGATGGCGATCCGAGGATTTAAATCCATGAGGCTCTGTAGATAACCCATCACGCTGCGTTGGTTTAAACGCTCTTGAGCGATCACGTATTGGACGAGGTTGGCCAAGACGGGGTCTCTCTCAATTCGCCCACCGGAAAAGATGTTACTCCGGTGCTGCACGGCTCGGAAAATAATAATACCCTCGTCATGGGCATAGGGTACCGCGAATCGAAGGCGGCGAAGCGCCAGACGCCGCAGCTTCTACGGCCATATGCGGGTTGGCATGGATTTCCCTACGAAGGAGACCTCCGTTGGATCTTGGTTTGGGTTTACGGGAGGGATGTGCACGGCTGCCCAATATCTGGAGGTGGAAGGGGTGATTCTCGATTTGAACAGCTCGTACTGGGGTGGCTGTGTAGCGCCCATGGTACTGCAAGTAAAATCCCACAATATCTTGACAAAACTACCCGGGGTTGCATCGGGAGTTCTCAGATAGATACTGGGGCTCGGCATGGCAAGAAATGGTTGTGAGAGTGGTGCACAAGGTGAGGGGTGCTTGGCAGGGTCACGTAGTGGCCCTTTTATAGCACCGGAGATGGGTCATTTTACCGTGGTGAAAGGAAAACAATTTGCCGGCTCGGCTTGGGGTCAAGCCACAGATACACGCATCCCACTAAAGTGACGTATCACTGTGGGGGTTGTCGGGGCGGTTTTTGGTAGCTGCGCCAAGGATAGGGAAATCACACTGCATGCGAGTATATCCATGCAAGACTACTATATAAAACAGAGGCACGATGACAGGCTGCGTTACAAAGCGAGGATACACTGGGACTTGACACTACTCGAGTGACTTAGTCTACTTCGTTTACATCTAAGCGGGCGTTCCTTGTGGATGTCGAGGCTTCACCACGGTTCTCACCGTCGGAATTAGCTGGAGAGGGTTGAGGGGCTGCAGGCTCGGGGTAGTGATGATGACCATCGCGGGGATTGTTGACCACAACCCGTTGGAGTGTGCTCCTGTGGAGGCGACGAAGCACTTCTGGGGTCATCAAAGCACCTTGGCTGACGGCTGGGGCTGACCTCAGGGTCTCGATCGGGTGTCCGAACAGCACGACTGGGTTGTCGGCGTTGGGCTCGATCTCTTCTCTCGCCGGGGCTCGACGAGCCAGCTCTCCACGAGCTGCGATCAGATCAATGGTGATTTGATCGAATAGTTCCTCTAGTGCACCTACATAGCGCACTAGGTGCAACAATGCAGGATCTGTCTCGTGATCTCCGTTGGCAACTTGGGGTGGTCTACTGCACCCTTCACGCCCTGGGTAGTAGTGGAACGAGCTACGCTTAACTCTGGGCGACAAGTGCACGAGATGAACTATAGCCCTCGAGCAGCTAGTTGGATGGCTTGTGGCTCAAAGGAAGTTGTTCTTCCGGTGAACCAAGAGGGCGCCGGCGCTAGACCCCTACCGTAGATGTGTACCGTGGCCTGTAATTGATGGCTCTCACCAGTCATGGGTCCTTGGTACACAACATATTCGGGTGGCTCTTCTAACGCATAGGCACGACGGGTGAGGTTTGCGAGTATGGTCACAAAGCCTCCAAGGTTGGTTGTTGTGGTCTTGTTGTGCACGACGGGTCCGGGCATTGTGGCTTGGTTTGGGGAAGATGCTGTGCTGTGCTGGGTTGGGGCTAGCGTGCCCTTTTTATAGACAAAAGGGGACGGAGTCTTCCTTCATGACGCTATGTAATGAGACACCTTGGGTGCTGGTCACTTTGGTGCGTGATAGATGGGCTAGGTTGATAGTTTGGGCAATCAACGCCAAAAACGCCGGGTCACCGTGGTGGCTATCTTGCACGAGAAGCTTGGCTGGGGTTTGCTTATGGCTTGGTGGGTTAGTTTGCCTAAGTTCATTGACCTGACTAAGATAGGATTAGCCAATGGTCAGCCTGGCTCTGATACCAAGTTTGTCGTGACCGGTTTTTCCGGGTAATAAATTCCAGAAAAATGGCCATCGTGCTCATCAACCCCAGGATTACTATTAGCTGATGTGGCATCGACTTGGTACAGAAAAATCCAAGCAAAAAAAAAATACAGGATATGTAGTACAAGACCATTCGCCTCATGAGTACAACAAATGATTTCTAGTGGTTGATGGCGGAAGCGGTTTGTGGATCATCAGTGGAACTCCATTTCCCACGGTAACAGCTGACCAGGTTAACTCCTATCTTCGCGAGGCTGCTATCACTTGTTGCATAGGTTCCGGGGCGGTCGCCGCAACGCTCCGCTCCACGCAAGAAATCTGGCCAAGACAATAGCTGAGGGACAAGCCGTTGAGTACTTTGAATGTACTCGCAAACATTATGAGCACAGGTATAATATAACAATAAAAAATCATGCCTTGAAGAATATTTTAAGATCACAACGTCAGTCATAAAAATGAAATCCTTGGGGCATGCTTGTAGATTATTAATAATTAACCACAAATATGTAATGACGGGGCAACAATAAATGCCACAGTCGGGCGTCTGAGCGACACCACATAAAGGGCTTATAAATAAACAGAAGCAATGCCACAGTCGGGCGTCTGGGCAACACCACATAAAGGGCTTATAAATAATCAAAAAAAAACAATGCCGCAGTCAGGCGTCTGGGCGACACCACATAAAGGGCTTATAAATAAACAAAAACAATGCCACAGTCGGGCGTCTGAGCGACACCACATAAAGGGCTTATAAATAAACCGAAGCATTGCCACAGTCGGGCGTCTGAGCGACACCACATAAAGGGCTTATAAAGTGAATACAGTGAATATCCAGGAGGTAGAACCATCCTAGGGATACTCAATAATTCAAATAATATAAAGGGGTTAGTCCATAATAATAATCATCATCATCACAAGTCACGAATCATAAACCAAGTTCTGGTTTAGTAGTTCTCCTCCGGAGACTGACACTAAGACCGACACTTGACCCATCCCAGACTGTAGTCCTGAACTAGGGACACTGCTATTCGAATAGGTTTAATATCTGCAGAGGGTGTACTTTTACCCACGAGTAACGGATTCCTTTAGTCCATCGGGACTAATTCCGTCTACGGTCTTTTAATTGAAAACACACCTGACTTGCACACACCAGCTTAACTTACCCGTGTTCCGGAATCACCCATGACACTGTCAAGCAAAACTCTAAGTGGGGAGGCTGCAACCTCGCATAGCATGGGATCAAATTTATAACGCGCGCTCTAAGGGGTGGCCTCCCCTCTCGGTCTCAACCGGAAACACCCATGCCCCCGGACCAAGTGACATGCCTACCAACTTCAACCGATATCTTCCACCATGGCCTCTCTGTAGGGTGTGTGCTTGAAAGGGGTTGACGACTGACTGAACCGCACCCTACTTGTTGTAGGGACAAGTGATAGTACGAAGCAACTAAGGGCTTACTGGAACAAGACTCGATATAGGTCGACTTAGGTGGTTTATAAATTCCTCGCATGACATATATGACAAAATATATTTCAACCAACAAAGTCACCACTCACTATACCTTACCATGCCATACCGGGCATAACCATCCCGTCGGGGACCGGCGACAAGCTCACGCCTACCCAAGGCAGAGGCTTTCCCGGATTCCTTTCCGCATGCATGCAAGGCACATGAGAATGGTCACCATCACAAGTATAATCATTTCCAACTACAAGTAGATCACAAAAATGCATCCATGCAAATGATCATATCACATGAAATAACGAATATTCGAAATGAGGTGGTGCTATAAGCACGCATGTGAACACATCAAAATATCATGCCGGGTTCAGAATTCTTGCCTTCAAGTTGTGGAGGGGTGAGGTGCTCTCCAAAACTTTTGAAAGTTTTCTCCCCTCTCTTCAAAACCCTAATTGAAATATATTTGAATTAACACACATTTTCAAAACAGCACAAAAAAATTTGTCTGAAATATTTGAAATAAATCATAAAATAAACTAGACAATATTTTTGAGTGGTAGGAAAAAGAATCAACTCATTCGGAGTTTTATTTAAAAA
Organism: Aegilops bicornis; assembly: GCA_021605145.1. Lineage (NCBI taxonomy): Eukaryota > Viridiplantae > Streptophyta > Magnoliopsida > Poales > Poaceae > Aegilops > Aegilops bicornis. The sequence continues at coordinate 44,461,795 of CM038674.1, forward strand.
GTTACAGCCAGTCAAAGTTTAGTCAAATCTGTTATTTAAAAAGAAACAGAAAAGAAAACGTTTCAATAAAACACGTACACGTCGAAAGCGTATTTTTGGTTTACGCTTCCACTTACTCCAGCGTGGACGGTACGCAAGTCACTGACAGTGGGCCTTCCTGGCCCACTGGTCAGGTTTGACTGGTCCACCTCCCCTCTTCTTCATCTGTCCCGAGCGGAGGCGGGACTCCGGCGACCGTCGCCGGCGAACGACGGGTCCTTGTGGGGAGCTGAGGGCGGGGATGGATCCGCGGATCTGGGGTGATCCTTCCGGTGGTTGCAGGGTTGTCGGAGGTGGAGGGATTCGCCGTCGACGAGCTTCGAGGCGGCCGGTGGTTTCGGGAGCTAAGTGAGTTTGTGGTTATGGTGGCTCTCCGTCGCAGCTGGGGGTCTGGGTGGCACCGCAAGAAGGAGTGGAGTCGTCTGGTGGCGTTGGGAGGGCCGGGGAGGCTCTGGTTGTGCCGAACGGAGCTAGGAGGTGGCGGTGGCCGAACTGGCCGGAGTTGGCGAAGATGGCCTCTTCCCCCTCAATTGACGGCAACAGGGGCACTAGGAGGATGGTGTGATGCTGCCTGAGTGCTCGTCAAGGCGGTTCCGCGGCGGTGGGGATAAGATCGCCGGCGACCGATGTTCTGTAGCAACAGGGGGACGTGGCAGGGCTGTGGATGGCGGCAGGAGCTGGCGGACGAGCGGAGCACTGCTCCAGGGCGAGCTGGCGAGCGGGAGTGGCTCGGGCGGCGCCGACACGGTCGGGGCCTGCATGCGGCCGTCAGCTAGCCGCCACGGCCGTCCGGACGGTGGCGCTGTGGAGTGCCAGGGGTGGTCGGGGTGGCGTGGCGGTGCAGGGGATACGTGGCGTGCTAGCAGCTGTTGGCCAAGGGCCGGAAAGGGTGCGGGGCGAGACGCGACGGCTCGGGCGCGTGCGTTATAACGCACACTCGGCGCGCCGAGCACGCCCGGATGTGTTCGATGAAACGCCGGTGCTCGCTAGAGGTCATGGATGAGGCTGGCAAGAGACAGGGCTAGGGTAGGGTTAGTCAGAAGGTAAATGGGCATGGTGGTTAGGTCAGGTGGCCAAGTTCATAATGAAAACTTGAAATCATGCCAATTCTGGCTATGCACTCAAGGTGTTTGTCAAAATGCCAAGGGCATCTAGGCAATACTTGGGGTGGCCAAATCTCCCAGATCAGGGTCTCTTTGGATGAAAGAGAGGGTGGTGAGGTTAGTTTGTCCAAAGTTCAAATTTGCTAGTGCAAGTTTTGCAAAACTTCAGATCTGGACAGAAAGTAAATGGCATTACCTCATGAACCAAAAATGATCCAATGGGTGCATGCTCCTGGACTTAGAGGTTTAACAGGGAGGACTATAAGTAGGGAAAAGAATCAAGGATAAAGGGGCAACTAAAAATATGGTTGCTGTACAAATCTCAAGTTGAACCAGAATAGAAAAGAGGTTGATTTACTCAATTTTTTCCAAAGAACACCACTAGGTTTTTGCAAAAAGTTGAATTGCATGCTATTTCTGACATCCCATAATGTTGGTAGAAGTATTAAAGAAATATATGAATAGGTTGTAGTGTAAAAATGCTCTCTGGACCAGATTTGAAAATATGGTATAGAGCTCAAAATATTCAATGGGCAGAAGATATTTTTGCACAAAAGTGGTTCAAATACCCCATATGACATCTCCAAATTATGGTGGGATTTTTGAATGAATTTATAAAAGGGTTGTAGTACAAATGGGACCAATAAACTATGGGGAAACCATTTTTTAAGAAAATAAAGATCAAGAAGAATATTATATAATCAATTCTTCTGATAACATAAAAGATTTTCTTGAGAGGGTAAACAAGTCCAATATTATAAGTAAAAGATTTTCCATCTTAGGGAACAACTCCAAGATAACCAAGAAAAGAATGGTTTTGAAATCAAGAAAAACCAAGAAAAAGGAAAGTTAAATTTCACGGCAAGATTTTAATTAACAAAACAAAGTTAAATTTTTGGGGTGTCACAGCCCAACTACTCCTTTATCCGCATTTTTGGGTGTGCCGTCTGCCCAACTTGCGCCCTTTCAAGAAGCATAAGCTTGAATTTCGGTCCAAGCAATGTGCTTTCCTTGGATACAACACTCTTCATAAGGGCTATAAGTGTCTTGATATCTCCTCTGGCCGTGTCTATGTTTCACATGATGTTATCTTCGATGAGCAAGTTTTCCTTTCGCTTGATCTTCACTCCAATGCCGGTGCACAACTTGAAAAGAATTAGTTCTTCTCCCCTCTCATCTCCTGCCATCTCCTCCTTTTGCTCATGGGGGAGCGGATCTTGCTGTTGACAATATGTCCTTGTCTAATACTAATGACCTAGCTGAAAGTGTGCAGGAAACAGGGCAGCCGAACATTGAGGATTTTGGTGAAAATTCATATGATTTTATGCAAGAAACTGATAACATGCATGCAACCACAGAAGATCCTCAGGAGGCCTCGGGATCGGCGGCAGCAGGTGGATCAACTGAGGGATCCGCACCTGGCGCAGCACCAGGCGAATCCACGCCAGGATTCACGTCCACGGGCGGGAGGCCAGGCGGGCGCCCCGATTCGCCGCGTGGGCCAGCTGCACCAGGCGAATCCACGCCGAGATCCGCGTCTACAGGTGGGGGGCCAGGCGGGCGCCCCGAGCCACCGCATGGGCCAGCTGTGCATCCCACCGCGTCGTCCCCAGCGTGGGAGGGCGTGCGGTCTCCTGGCGGGCCGACCAGGAGCAGGCCCCGTGCGCTCCACGAGGCGGGGCGTGTGGAATCTGGCGCGGCGCGGTCTCCCTCCAACTCGGAACTGCCAAGTGGCAGTTCACCATCGGCTGCCGCACCGGATCCTCTTGGCTCACTGCAGTGTGGGATTCGGGATTTTCTGCACTGCGTGTCCTACGCCGACTTCTGCTGTTTCAGCTACGCACGATCGCCTTCAGATACAACATGCTCGACCAGCTCCACCTCCTCCTGCTCGGTCCCACACTCGGTCCCAAAGGGGCATTGCGAAACCCAAGGTATATAAAGATGGTTGTGTTCGATGGGGTTCTTTTTGTGCCACAGGTGAACCGAAGAATCTGCATGATGCCCTTGGTGATCCTAAGTGGAAGCAGGCCGTGGATGAAGAATTTTCAGCCCTAGTAGCAAACAAGACATGGCACTTGGTTCCACCGGTCAGAGGGAGAAACATGATTGACTGCAAATGGGTGTACAAGGTGAAACACAAGTCTGATGGCACGATTGACAGGTACGAGGCACGTCTTGTGGCCAAAGGTTTTAAGCAAAGGTATGGAATTGATTATGAGGATACCTTTAGCCCTGTGGTAAAAGCTGCAACTATCCGCTTGGTTCTTTCCGTTGCAATATCTAAAAATTGGTGCATACGGCAACTAGATGTAAAGAACGCATTTTTGCATGGTGTTCTGAAAGAAGAGGTGTTTATGAGGCAGCCTCCTGGGTATGAAAGTTCAGCTTTACCACGACACGTTTGCAAGCTTGACAAAGCAATCTATGGTTTAAGACAAGCTCCTAGAGCATGGTATTATCGTTTGTACTCCAATTTACAGTCTCGTGGCTTTGCTGCTTCCAAAGGAAATACCTCCATGTTCTTCTATTATCGGCATGGAGTAACTATCTTTATGCTTATTTATGTTGATGATATTATCGTCACCAGTTCTTCCTCTCTAGCATTTGAAGCCCTTATTCAAGATCTTCGCATGGATTTTGCGCTCAAGGATTTGGGAAATCTTCATTTCTTCCTTGGCATTGAGGTAAAACATGTGGGCCGTGGTATTCTTTTATCGCAGGAAAAATATGTGCGAGACATCCTTGAGCGAGTGGGCATGAAAGACTGTAAACCTTCCTCCACTCCGTTGTCTACATCCGAAAAGTTGTCTCTTCATGATGGAGAGGTGCTTGGAGCTGAAGATTCCACCAGATATAGGAGTGTCGAGGGAGCTTTGCAGTATTTGACGTTAACCAGGCCAGATATATGCTTTTCAGTCAACAAGGTTTGTCAGTTTTTGCATGCACCTACTAGTACTCATTGGACAACAGTTAAAAGAATACTCTGTTATCTCCAAGAAACCAAGAGTCATGGTCTCAAACTTGTTAAGTCAGACTCTAGATTGATCAGCGCTTTCTCAGATGCAGACTGGGCAGGTTGTCCTGATGATCGGTGATCCACTGGAGGTTTTATGTGTTCTTTGGAGGTAATCTGATTTCTTGGAGTGCACGTAAGCAAGCTACTGTGTCCCGGTCAAGCACAGAAGCTGAGTACAAGGCCCTAGCAAATGCCACTGCTGAAATTATTTGGGTGCAGAATTTGCTAACAGAGTTGGGCGTTCGCAATTCACCTGCGGCTTCCCTTTGGTGTGACAACCTTGGAGCTACTTATCTCTCTGCCAATCCTGTTTTTCATGCAAGGACGAAGCATATTGAAATTGATTATCACTTGTCCGTGAAAGAGTTGCCAACAAGCTTCTAAACATTCGCTTTGTGCCTACCGGTGATCAAGTGGCAGATGGCTTCACCAAATCATTGTCGGTCACGGCAGCTGGAAGCCTTTAGGCGCAATCTCAACTTAGATAGTTATGATTGAGGGGGAGTGTTAAACATGTTGTATATTGCGTGTGTTGTATATTGTTAGGATAGGTTAGGTGTTGAGATAAGATCCTAGTAGTTAGTTTAAGACATTAATCTCCACCTAACCTAAACCCTAACCTCCTGTATCTTGTGCGCCGTCAAGTCTTCTTGTGGCTATATAACACAATGCGCCCATGCCAAGGCATGCGCTTCATCACCTATTTCCACAAGCACGAGACCATCACGTGACGAGAGGGGCCTCCGTGGGTTGATGTGCGCAGCTTGGTGGCATCCGGTGCGCTGGTGTCCAGCAGAAACAGCTTCTCCTTGGGCTTGGACCAGTCGTGGGACCCGTAGATCAGGTGGCCGCGCAGGAGGGGAAGCACGAAGCGGTCGCCGTGCTGGAGGCGGAGGGGGCCACAGAGGCTGATATATCCTTGACGCGGCAGCGCATGCCCACGCAAGTGGCGGCATGCAGCGCACGAAGGTGGCCGGGTCGGTGCGTGCCGCAATGTCCACCAGAACGTCCAACGGCAGCGACGCTGCCTTCTGCCGCCGCCCTCTTGTAGCTTGCGTCTGCGACCTGGGGTAGCTGCCGCCGCGGCCGGCTACCATGGTCGACGCCTCGATAGATGGCCGCAGCTCCGTCCAGGGCAAGGTCCGATCGTGTCTGATCGATGCGGTATAATTAGCCCAGATTATAGATATGCATCGTAGTTTGATATCTGTATGTACAACTCTATCTAGGACTCTACGTCACGTCTAGACTACAACTAGATTAATTACTACATAGATCGGCCTGCAGATGGCCAACCGCGACGGCTCCATGGACCATGGGCACCAAACAAGAACGGTGCTCGCCTTCGGCAGGGGACTGGTCAAACCTCCCCGACGACCTCCTCGGCATGGTCCGCGGGAGAGTCGCCTCGCCGCTCGGCCGTATATGCTTCACCGCCGTCTGCAGGTCATGGAGCGCTGCCGCGTTGCAGCACCCAACGCCGCCGGCACTCCCTGTGCTGCTCCTCTCACCTGTGGAGGGGCACCTTCAACGAGAAGCGCCTGATCTACTGCCCCGAGGAAGGCGGTGTCTTTCAGGTTCCAATCCCAAGCAAGCTGCGCAACATGCAGTTCATCGGATTGTACGACGGCGGATGGATCGCGGCAATTGAAAGATCAAGATCCTACTACGACGCAGGATGAATGGGCGTTGCAGAAGGATCGACCACGTTGCTGACTGTGAATCTCTACTCCGGTGCCGAAGTACCGCTGTCCGAGAAGCAGCAGATTTTTCGATTGACTGAGCATAATGGACTAGATTTCATCTGGAAAATAATATTTTCCAAGGTTCCCACTTGACGTGACTGCATTCTTGTCGCGAAGACTGCTGGGCGCAAGGTCGCACTGTGTAAGACTGGTTGTCCGGACGGTGGATGGACCATACAAGGATGTGACATGGAGCCGGTTTGGGATATCGCATTTTACCGCGGGGAGCTCTACGGCCCAGCACATAGCAAGACATTATACACGTTTGACATTGGCGTTAATGAAGATGGTGCACCCATAGTTACAGCCGCCTGCTTGATGGACGTCCAACGGGGCAGGAATCCTATTTGTATGATCTGGTTCTTGGACGAAGCCTCATACATATGCGAGTTGAATGGTAAGCTGGCGGTGGTAGTTATTATCAATGGTTGTGAAACTGCAAGCCTTTCTTTAAGATGTTCCAAATAAAAATCTTGACGATGACACACATAAATATGAGTGGGAGGAGGTGGGTAGCTCGGGCAATTGTGTGTTGTTCTTGGGGCAACTATGCTCCTTCAAGGTGGTGCAAATGCCAGCTGGTGGGCGGGGAGGTGTAGAAAGAAACCACATATACTACTCGAACCATCACTCTGGGGCTAGCAAAGAGGACCAACAGTTCGAGGAAGAATACCACACTAAATCAGAATATGGTGACGTAATATTCCGTAGGAAAGACGAAAGCGTTGAGTACAATACTATGTTAAAGGTGGCCATCATCTTCCCATGTGGTGCCTCCCTCCCGACTTCTAGGGCCTGTTCGACTAAAAAGAATTTCATAGAAAAATTGGAGGATTGAGATCCTTGATGGTATTTCTATCACGGATTGTTTGTTGTATTGTGACGACACTCTGTTCTTTCTTGAAAAATCTCTATGGAGTATTTTATAGGAAATTTTCCACTACTTTATCTCATGGAAATATTACCGCATTAAAAGTTTTACCGTGGTTGAGAAAAAAAAATAGGATCCATCCATTCAAATGAATCAAGCTAGTGGTAGATAATGAAGTGGAACCAAGAGAAATGTATTGATAAATACTAGAAATGTTTTTTAAGGAGGATCACCCCGGGCCTCTGCATCCGAATACTAGAAATGTGATGTCAGTGAAGTAATGTGGGATCGATACCATAGTATTTTATTTATCCTAAAAACTTTAAAGTGCACGCGCCCTATCTGGAGGGAACGAGCGGCCGATTCCTGGTGCCACCATGTCTAAGCCATCATATCCTCGTCGTCCTCCTCCACTTCCCAACCCCATCTGCTGCGATTTTGCCTCTCCGCCGCGACGCCCATCCCCGCGCCGTGCTCCCCCAAATCCATGCGGCATGTGGTGTCCCGTCTCACGCTCGGCCTCCGCTTCTCGGGATCGGCCCCCGACTGGGACCGCTCCGTGGACGCGCTTCGGCGCTCACCGTCGGCCCCATCTCCCATGAGGCCGCCTCAAGCGCCGCCTTCCCGACGGCTCCCCATCGCGTTGTTCTGCTGCCGCAGTTGTCGCCAAGGGTCAGGAGAAGGCGCCCTGCGTAGCTGCCGCTGCAATTGAAGGAGAGCACATACCTCACCCGCATCCTCCGCTTCTCGCGGTACGCGGGAGCCCGCGTCTTACCTGAAGCGCGCATCGCGCGGAGGCCACCTCATCCAGAATCAACACGCTCATTTCATCCTCTCGTCCAGCAGCGCCCGGCATGTATGTTGTAGGTAGGCGACAGTTTTCACAAGGAAGGTGGCTTTCCGTTGATCTATATATTTATTTTAAAGACCTTGTTGAATAACGCAATAAAGATGACTGTGTGCATCGCTCGATGCAGAGGCTGGGGTAATCCTCCTTTAAAGAAAATATACTCACCAAACTAAATAGATTAAAATTAACTTCACAGATGAGCACTTTCAGCAGCAACTTTTGACAAGAATTATTCCATACTAGTCATCAACCGTGCATCTGCACGGGCTAGCAATTGTAATAATATATACGACAAAGTGGGTATCTATTATAAATGTTGCACAATAATAGGAAAATGTTATTATTATATTGATAGACAACATGGTTACAAATTCAAAATTTGTTGCATGTGTCATGTATATGCTACATATAAGTTTTTAATAGGTATATGATCAAGTTCCATATTGTAGCATATATGTTCATTTTCTTTCGCTATCTAAAAAAACATACATCTTCGTTTTTACCTCAGAATTACAGTAGAAGTTTATCTTAAAACCTCTTTGGACTTGTACAACATTTAAGCAAAAGTCCTCCCTCGGGAACATTGGATTGCACCTAGTTTTGTTTGATTATAAAAAAATGTTTATACAGACAACAATGAAACAATAGACATACACAGATTCCTATCAACATATGTGAAACTGTAGCAAAAGATATACATAAGATAATTCTATTTAGATTTTAAGTTATTGTCTGAACCAATAAATTCAGACAAAGTCTCTTTTATGATTAATGGAACAGCTGGTAACTGTGTGGTCGATTATTCGGATTTAGTTTGTGCGCACCCAAAAAATCTTAAATAATGTCTTTTATAACTGTGCATGTTTTCTTAATACTTTCTATTCCTACTACACACACATATACATACATAATGATGTGTATATGAGATCTTTGTGGCAAATGGTACATCAAGATTTTTTGGTTACTGTAGTAACTACACCAAGAAAATTGGTACACGCGGCAAGACGCGCTCATCCACAGACTGACCAATTAATTAGTGAAGCAGATCGGCCTCGCCTTGTGGAAGAATGGCATGCTCCCTCATTTAGACCGTTTAAAGGAGTAGAAATTTTGACTGCATTCAAATTTTAAAAAGAGATGTGGAGATGCAGGATAGATCTGAACGTTCTTTGATCACATGGATGTCCTTGTCTTTTCAATATTATGGACACATTTATTAAAAATGTTCTCTGCTTACAGTTTTGTATGTAGGACGCCCAACAATATACATATGCTAAATTGTTTGATTGGACCATACCTACAAAATCAGCATCATGCGATAAAATCATGAACATATACATAATGGATTGCTGCACTTAAGAAGTGAGATAAAAAGGATGAGGTGGAACACAATTAACATACATAATGGATTATTGTTGTTAGAAAGTGAGAATAAAAGGCTGGAGAGAAACATGATTAGGAGAGACTAAACTTGATTCCATGGAGAGCAAGAAAGCAGGAAGCAGCGGCCATATACAGGAGTTCGTAGTGATTTTGATCGGCAGAATATATTTTATTGAACAACAGAATATTTTATTGATCGAGTCTTTTATGGGTAATCAGTCGGGTCGTGTGTATTTCTTTTCTTTTTTTCATTGTACTTTTTATGGATGGAGGCTTTCCTTTTTTAGGACGTGGGACTTTCCTTTTTATTTTGATTTATGGAACGTATAGATGCTTTTATTTGTTTTGTATATATGACTAATAACATTGGACATGTCAGATGCCTTTTCTGTGAGACGGGACCATATGCGTTACACATGTTTTTAATTTTATTTATGCTGAACATAAATTGCAAATCCAACGGTGTATTTAATTTTCAAGATGTGGACCCCTAAAAAAAATTCAAGATGTGGACTAATAAGAGAACTTGAATGGTGCGGGTAATCGGCCAGGTCGTTTTGATTTCTTTCCTTTTTTTACGTTGGCTTTCCTTGTTTTTCTTATATGGACGGAGGCTTTCCTTGTTTTTGACGTGAGGCTATCCTTTTCCATTTTGATGGTGCGGGTAATCAGCGGGGCGTTTTGATTTCTTTCCTTATTTACCCTGGACTTTAATGGACGGAGCCTCTTTTTTTTATGTGAGGGCGGGGCGTTCTAATTTCGTTCCTTTTTTACGCTGGACTTTTAATGGACGGAGGCTTTCTTTCTTTTTTATGTGAGGTGCACCTTTTTTGTTTTTTTGGAACTATTTCTTTTTATTTTGACGACCATATGAGAACTTTAATGGCACGGGTACTCAGCCAGGTCGTGTGGATGTGTTTCTCTTTTTTAACGATGAACACTTTTTATCGCACGGAGACTTTCCTCTTTTTTTAAGTGCGGCTGTCCTTTTTTTATTTTCATGATCATATGGAGGCCTTATATGTTTTGTATACGACTAACTTTTTTTCTTGGACGGTATACCACTAACGTTGAACGTGACAGATGTGTTTTTGTGGGATGGGGCCATCTGTGTTACGCACATTTTCTTTTTATCATGACTGTAAATTATAGAATCCAATGGTGTAATTAACACCAACCGGGACTAATGGAAATTTTATGATTTTTTTTTTTGAAATTTTTTTTCGAAATTTTTTTTGAAATTTTTTTTGAATAATTTTTTATTTTCAAATTTCTGAATTATTTTAACCCCTAATCTCTAATCAGCACCCCTCATCACTGCTCAATTTATCCTCTTCTCTAATCACCCTCATCATTCCAAATCACCTAACTTCCCGAACGGTCAGCCATCCTCCCACTCACCCAGCCTGAGCACGCTTAACTTTCGGGTTCTATTCTCCCTTGTTTCCAAGTCTGCACTTGTTGTTTTCCTGACAATAGTAAGATGTCAATCCTATTAACCCTCAGGAATTTTGCTTGAGCATGAATTGACACATTTCACTGTTTGAGTTTCAAACTATTGTTTTCATAAACAATAATTATTTAGAAAACAATAGTTATTTTGAATAATTAGTTTGACCATAGTTTGACCACAGTATGACTACAATTTGACCAGATTTGACCAAAATTCAAAATAACTGAACAAATTAGTTAGTGACACTAATATTCTAGAATAATTAGTTTGACCATGGTTTGACCATGGCTTAACCATAGTTTGACCATTGTTTGACCATAGTTTGACCACAGTTTGACCAGATTTGACCAAAATTCAAAATAACTGAACAAATTATTTAGTAACAATAATATTCTAGAATAATTAGTTTGACCATGGTTTGACCATTGTTTGACCACAGTTTGAAATTTTTCGATTTTTTCCACTCTAGATATTAAAAGCCCCGTAACTTTTTTCTGTTAGGTTTTTGAGGATTTTGAAAATGTTTAACGGGTTCCCCCGGTTAAATTTGGATGTAACTTTTCGAATAGATGATTTTTCATATAAAAAACTTTTTCATCCGAGTTAGTATGCAAAAGTTATGCCCATATTTAAAATTGAAAAGGCGATCCGGGGGTAGAGTATGAAAAGGGGACCTTTCGTACCGGTTCGTGCCTCAAACCGGGACTAAAGGTCGGCTCTTTAGTCCCGGTTTGAGGCATGAACCGGGACTAATGGGCATCGCACCCTTTAGTCCCGGTTTGAGGCATGAACCGGGACTAATGGGCTACTGCTTCAGTGCCACCAGCTCCAGAACCTACTCCACCACATCAAGACAAAGCAGGAGAGTCGATTTAGTACTATGCATTTTCTATGAACTTTTTGGTAACTTGTTGCCAAAGGGGGAGAAAAATGTATATATCATAGGCTTGGAGAGAGAGTGTTTGCTTTTGTTCTCTCTTGTTTTGGTGGTTGAACTTTGTTTGCTTGTTTGATATACTTTATGCCTATGTGATACTTGGATGATCATGTGTTTGATCATATGCTACATTAATGCTTGTTGGATGACATTATCCTTTTATCTCTATACTTCTCAAAGAGACAATGTTTTCAATCTTATTGTCATTTGTTGAAGCTTTGATCTATATGTTGTCATCAATTACCAAAAGGGGAGATTGAAAGTGCAACTATCCCTAGGTGGTTTTGGTAATTCCTAACAACATATAGCTCATTGAGCTAACGCTATTTCAAGATAAATATTTCAGGAAAAGCTCAATGAATGGCATGGCATGGATGAGAAAAGTGGACCCTCAAAATGCTAAGGATAAAAGGATTGGCTCAAGCTCAAAGCTCAAGACTCTACATTTTATATTTTAGTGATCCAAGATCACATTGAGTATATAGGAAAAGCCAATACTATCAAGGAGGGATGAGGTGTTGCTTAATGAGGTTCTTGCTTCAAAGTGCTTAGTGATATGCTCCAAAACCCTCAACTACGTTCTCTCATCCACATATGATCTAAACAAAAAGTCAAACTCGGCCCTACCGATTCTTTCTATCCGGCGCCACCGAGTTCAGATGTCATAGCCACTGCCACAAACCCTAGGCAAATCGGTCTCACCGATAGGGATCTCGGTCTCACCGAGATGGGAATGTAATCTCTCTGTTTCCCTTCGTAACGTTTCGGCACCACCGAGATAAGCGATCGGTCCCACCGAGATTGCAATGTAAACTCTCTGTTTCCCTTTCGTAACATTTCGGTCCCACCGAAATGAGCGAATCGGTCCCACTGAGTTTACCTGACCAACTCTCTGGTTAGCTTATTACCAAAATCGATCTCACCGAGTTTGTGTAATCGGTCTCACCGAGATTACGTTATGCCCTAACCCTAACCATATCGGTCCTACCGAGTTGCATGTCGGTCCCACCAAAAATCCTAACGGTCACTAGATTTGCTGAATCGGTCTGACCGAGTTTCTCAATTCGGTCCCACCGAGATTGGCAAGTTGTGTGTAACGGTTAGATTTTGTGTGGATGCTATATATACCCCTCCACCTCCTCATCATTTGTGGAGACAGCCATCAGAACAAACCTACACTTCCAACTTACATTTTTTGAGAGAGAACCACCTACTCATGTGTTGAGACCAAGATATTCCATTCCTACCATATGAATCTTGGTCTCTAGCCTTCCCAAGTTGCTTTACACTCAAATCTTCTTTCCACCAAATCCATATCCTGTGAGAGAGAGTGGAGTGTTGGGGAGACTATCATTTGAAGCACAAGAGCAAGGAGTTCATCATCAACACACCATTTGTTACTTCTTGGAGAGTGGTGTCTCCTAGATTGGCTAGGTGTCACTTGGGAGCCTCCGACAAGATTGTGGAGTTGAACCAAGGAGTTTGTAAGGGCAAGGAGATCGCCTACTTCGTGAAGATCTACCGCTAGTGAGGCAAGCCCTTCGTGAGCGATGGCCATGGTGGGATAGACAAGGTTGCTTCTTCGTGGACCCTTCTTGGGTGGAGCCCTCCATGGACTCAAGGCAGCCGTTACCCATCATGGGTTGAAGTATCCATGAACATGGATGTACGATAGCACCACCTATCGGAACCACGACAAAATTTGGATGTAACTTTTCGAGTAGATGATTTTTCATATAATTTTTTTTTCATCCGAGTTAGTATGCAAAAGTTATGCCCATATTTACAAACTCCAGAGAGATTTTGCAAATAAAGTCGAAATTCACATTTGCAAATTTTCCCAACAACGAGACCACATATCACATGGGAAACTTATTTTCTTTTATTTTTTGACATTTCCATCGTTTTCTTTTATTTTTTAAAATTGAAAAGGCGATCCACGAAGTGGGAGTTTGAAAATGGGACCTTTAGTACGGTTCGTGCCTCAAACCGGGACTAAAGGTCGGCTCTTTAGTCCCGGTTTGAGGCATGAACCTGGACTAAGGGGCAACGCTCCCATTAGTACCGGTTTGAGGCATGAACCGGGACTAATGGGCTCTTGCTTCAGTGCCACCAGCTCCCACCTACTCCACCAGCTCCAACTTCATCAACTCATGCCTTCGTCCTTGGAGTCATTTCTACACCACCACATCAAGACAAAGCATGAGAGTCGATTTAGTACTATGCATTTTCTATGAACTTTTTGGTAACTTGTTGGCAAAGGGGGAGAAAAATGTATATATCATAGGCTTGGAGAGAGAGTGTTTGCTTTTGTTCTCTCTTGTTTTGGTGGTTGAACTTTGTTTGCTTGTTTGATACACTTTATGCCTATGTGATACTTGGATGATCATGTGTTTGATCATATGCTACATTAATGCTTGTTGGATGACATTATCCTTTTATCTCTATACTTCTCAAAGAGACAATGTTTTTCAATCTTATTGTCATTTGCTGAAGCTTTGATCTATATGTTGTCATCAATTACCAAAAAGGGGGAGACTGAAAGTGCAACTATCCCTAGGTGGTTTTGGTAATTCCTAACAACATATAGCTCATTGAGCTAACGCTATTTCAAGATAAATATTTCAGGAAAAGCTCAATGAATGGCATGGCATGGATGAGAAAAGTGGACCCCTCAAAATGCTAAGGATAAAAGGATTGGCTCAAGCTCAAAGCTCAAGACTCTACATTTTATATTTTAGTGATCCAAGATCACATTGAGTATATAGGAAAAGCCAATACTATCAAGGAGGGATGAGGTGTTGCTTAATGAGGTTCTTGCTTCAAAGTGCTTAGTGATATGCTCCAAAACCCTCAACTACGTTCTCACATCCACATATGACCTAAACAAAAAGTCAAACTTGGCCCCACCGATTCTTTCTATCTGGCGCCACCGAGTTCAGATGTCATAGCCACTGCCACAAACCCTAGCCAAATCGGTCTCACAGATAGGGATCTCGGTCTCACCGAGATGGGAATGTAATCTCTCTGTTTCCCTTCGTAATGTTTCGGCACCACCGAGATGAGCGATCGGTCCCACCGAGATTGCAATGTAAACTCTCTGTTTCCCTTTCGTAACATTTCGGTCCCACCGAAATGAGCGAATCGGCCCCACTGATTTTACCTGACCAACTCTCTGGTTAGCTTATTACCAAAATCGATCTCACCGAGTTTGTGTAATCGGTCTCACCGAGATTACGTTATGCCCTAACCCTAACCATATCGGTCCTACCGAGTTGCATGTCGGTCCCACCAAAAATCCTAACGGTCACTAGATTTGCTGAATCGGTCCAACCGAATTTCTCAATTCGGTCCCACCGAGATTGGCAAGTTGTGTGTAACGGTTAGATTTTGTGTGGATGCTATATATACCCCTCCACCTCCTCGTCATTTGTGGAGACAGCCATCAGAACAAACCTACACTTCCAACTTACATTTTTTGAGAGAGAACCACCTACTCATGTGTTGAGACCAAGATATTCCATTCCTACCATATGAATCTTGGTCTCTAGCCTTCCCAAGTTGCTTTACACTCAAATCTTCTTTCCACCAAATCCATATCCTGTGAGAGAGAGTGGAGTGTTGGGGAGACTATCATTTGAAGCACAAGAGCAAGGAGTTCATCATCAACACACCATTTGTTACTTCTTGGAGAGTGGTGTCTCCTAGATTGGCTAGGTGTCACTTGGGAGCCTCCGACAAGATTGTGGAGTTGAACCAAGGAGTTTGGAAGGGCAAGGAGATCGCCTACTTCGTGAAGATCTACCGCTAGTGAGGCAAGCCCTTCGTGAGCGATGGCCATGGTGGGATAGACAAGGTTGCTTCTTCGTGGACCCTTCTTGGGTGGAGCCCTCCATGGACTCGCGCAGCCGTTACCCTTCATGGGTTGAAGTATCCATCAACATGGATGTACGATAGCACCACCTATCGGAACCACGACAAAATTTGGATGTAACTTTTCGAGTAGATGATTTTTCATATAAAAAACTTTTTCATCCGAGTTAGTATGCAAAAGTTATGCCCATATTTACAAATTCCAGAGAGATTTTGCAAATAAAGTCGAAATTCACATTTGCAAATTTTCCCAACAACTAGACCACATATCACATGGGAAACTTATTTTCTTTTATTTTTTGACATTTCCATCATTTTCTTTTATTTTTTTAAAATTGAAAAGGCGATCCACATGGGGGTAGAGTTTGAAAATGGGACCTTTAGTACCGGTTCGTGCCTCAAACCGGGACTAAAGGTCGGCTCTTTAGTCCCGGTTTGAGGCATGAACCGGGACTAATGGGCATCGCACCCTTTAGTCCCGGTTTGAGGCATGAACCGGGACTAATGGGCTCTTGCTTGATGCCACCAGCTCCAAAGCACCTACTCCACCAGCTCCAACTTCATCAACTCATGCCTTCGTCCTTGGAGTCATTTCTACACCACCACATCAAGACAAAGCAGGAGAGTCGATTTAGTACTATGCATTTTCTATGAACTTTTTGGTAACTTGTTGCCAAAGGGGGAGAAAAATGTATATATCATAGGCTTGGAGAGAGAGTGATTGCATTTGTTCACTCTTGTTATGGTGGTTGAACTTTGTTTAATTGTTTGATATACTTTATGCCTATGTGATACTTGGATGATCATGTGTTTGATCATATGCTACATTAATGCTTGTTGGATGACATTATCCTTTTATCTCTATACTTCTCAAAGAGACAATGTTTTCAATCTTATTGTCATTTGTTGAAGCTTTGATCTATATGTTGTCATCAATTACCAAAAAGGGGGAGATTGAAAGTGCAACTATCCCTAGGTGGTTTTGGTAATTCCTAACAACATATAGCTCATTGAGCTAACGCTATTTCAAGATAAATATTTCAGGAAAAGCTCAATGAATGGCATGGCATGGATGAGAAAAGTGGACCCCTCAAAATGCTAAGGATAAAAGGATTGGCTCAAGCTCAAAGCTCAAGACTCTACATTTTATATTTTAGTGATCCAAGATCACATTGAGTATATAGGAAAAGCCAATACTATCAAGGAGGGATGAGGTGTTGCTTAATGAGGTTCTTGCTTCAAAGTGCTTAGTGATATGCTCCAAAACCCTCAACTACGTTCTCACATCCACATATGATCTAAACAAAAAGTCAAACTCGGCCCCACCGATTCTTTCTATCCGGAGCCACCGAGTTCAGATGTCATAGCCACTGCCACAAACCCTAGGCAAATCGGTCTCACCGATAGGGATCTTGGTCTCACCGAGATGGGAATGTAATCTCTCTGTTTCCCTTCGTAACGTTTCGGCACCACCGAGATGAGCGATTGGTCCCACCGAGATTGCAATGTAAACTCTCTGTTTCCCTTTCGTAACATTTCGGTCCCACTGAAATGAGCGATTCGGTCCCACTGAGTTTACCTGACCAACTCTCTGGTTAGCTTATTACCAAAATCGATCTCGCCGAGTTTGTGTAATCGGTCTCACCGAGATTACGTTATGCCCTAACCCTAACCATATCAGTCCTACCGAGTTGCGTGTCGGTCCCACCAAAACTCCTAACGGTCACTAGATTTGCTGAATCGGTTTGACCGAGTTTCTCAATTCGGTCCCACCGAGATTGGCAAGTTGTGTGTAACGGTTAGATTTTGTGTGGATGCTATATATACCCCTCCACCTCCTCGTCATTTGTGGAGACAGCCATCAGAACAAACCTACACTTCCAACTTACATTTTTTGAGAGAGAACCACCTACTCATGTGTTGAGACCAAGATATTCCATTCCTACCATATGAATCTTGGTCTCTAGCCTTCCCCAAGTTGCTTTACACTCAAATCTTCTTTCCACCAAATCCATATCCTGTGAGAGAGAGTGGAGTGTTGGGGAGACTATCATTTGAAGCACAAGAGCAAGGAGTTCATCATGAACACACCATTTGTTACTTCTTGGAGAGTGGTGTCTCCTAGATTGGCTAGGTGTCACTTGGGAGCCTCCGACAAGATTGTGGAGTTGAACCAAGGAGTTTGTAAGGGCAAGGAGATCGCCTACTTCGTGAAGATCTACCGCTAGTGAGGCAAGCCCTTCATGAGCGATGGCCATGGTGGGATAGACAAGGTTGCTTCTTCGTGGACCCTTCTTGGGTGGAGCCTCCATGGACTCGCAGCCGTTACCCTTCATGGGTTGAAGTATCCATCAATATGGATGTACGATAGCACCACCTATCGGAACCATGACAAATTTTGGATGTTACTTTTCGAGTAGATGATTTTTCATATAAAAAACTTTTTCATCCGAGTTAGTATGCAAAAGTTATGCCCATATTTACAAATTCCAGAGATTTTGCAAATAAAGTCGAAATTCACAGTTGCAAATTTCCCAACAACTAGACCACATATCACATGGGAAACTTATTTTCTTTTATTTTTTTGACATTTCCATCATTTTCTTTTATTTTTTTTAAATTGAAAAGGCGATCCACCGGGGGGGTAGAGTTTGAAAATGGGACCTTTAGTACCGGTTCGTGCCTCAAACCGGGACTAAAGGTCGGCTCTTTAGTCCCGGTTTGAGGCATGAACCGGGACTAATGGGCATCGCACCCTTTAGTCCCGGTTTGAGGCATGAACCGGGACTAATGGGCTACTGCTTCAGTGCCACCAGCTCCAGCACCTACTCCACCAGCTCCAACTTCATCAACTCATGCCTTCGTCCTTGGAGTCATTTCTACACCACCACATCAAGACAAAGCAGGAGAGTCGATTTAGTACTATGCATTTTCTATGAACTTTTGGTAACTTGTTGCCAAAGGGGGAGAAAAATGTATATATCATAGGCTTGGAGAGAGAGTGTTTGCTTTTGTTCTCTCTTGTTTTGGTGGTTGAACTTTGTTTGCTTGTTTGATATACTTTATGCCTATGTGATACTTGGATGATCATGTGTTTGATCATATGCTACATTAATGCTTGTTGGATGACATTATCCTTTTATCTCTATACTTCTCAAAGAGACAATGTTTTTCAATCTTATTGTCATTTGTTGAAGCTTTGATCTATATGTTGTCATCAATTACCAAAAAGGGGGAGATTGAAAGTGCAACTATCCCTAGGTGGTTTTGGTAATTCCTAACAACATATAGCTCATTGAGCTAACGCTATTTCAAGATAAATATTTCAGGAAAAGCTCAATGAATGGCATGGCATGGATGAGAAAAGTGGACCCCTCAAAATGCTAAGGATAAAAGGATTGGCTCAAGCTCAAAGCTCAAGACTCTACATTTTATATTTTAGTGATCCAAGATCACATTGAGTATATAGGAAAAGCCAATACTATCAAGGAGGGATGAGGTGTTGCTTAATGAGGTTCTTGCTTCAAAGTGCTTAGTGATATGCTCCAAAACCCTCAACTACGTTCTCACATCCACATATGACCTAAACAAAAAGTCAAACTCGGCCCCACCGATTCTTTCTATCCGGCGCCACCGAGTTTAGATGTCATAGCCACTGCCACAAACCCTAGGCAAATCGGTCTCACCGATAGGGATCTCGGTCTCACCGAGATGGGAATGTATTCTCTCTGTTTCCCTTCGTAACGTTTCGGCACCACCGAGATGAGCGATCGGTCCCACCGAGATTGCAATGTAAACTCTCTGTTTCCCTTTCGTAACATTTTGGTCCCACCGAAATGAGCGAATCGGTCCCACTGAGTTTACCTGACCAACTCTCTCGTTAGCTTATTACCAAAATCGATCTCACCGAGTTTGTGTAATCGGTCTCACCGAGATTATGTTTTGCCCTAACCCTAACCATATCGGTCCTACCGAGTTGCATGTCGGTCCCACCAAAAATCCTAACGGTCACTAGATTTGCTGAATCGGTCTGACCGAGTTTCTCAATTCGGTCCCACCGAGATTGGCAAGTTGTGTGTAACGGTTAGATTTTGTGTGGATGCTATATATACCCCTCCACCTCCTCGTCATTTGTGGAGACAGCCATCAGAACAAACCTACACTTCCAACTTACATTTTTGAGAGAGAACCACCTACTCATGTGTTGAGACCAAGATATTCCATTCCTACCATATGAATCTTGGTCTCTAGCCTTCCCCAAGTTGCTTTACACTCAAATCTTCTTTCCACCAAATCCATATCCTGTGAGAGAGAGTGGAGTGTTGGGGAGACTATCATTTGAAGCACAAGAGCAAGGAGTTCATCATCAACACACAATTTGTTACTTCTTGAGAGTGGTGTCTCCTAGATTGGCTAGGTGTCACTTGGGAGCCTCCGACAAGATTGTGGAGTTGAACCAAGGAGTTTGTAAGGGCAAGGAGATCGCCTACTTCGTGAAGATCTACCGCTAGTGAGGCAAGCCCTTCGTGAGCGATGGCCATGGTGGGATAGACAAGGTTGCTTCTTCGTGGACCCTTCTTGGGTGGAGCCCTCCATGGAGTCGCGCAGCCGTTACCCTTCATGGGTTGAAGTATCCATCAACATGGATGTACGATTGCACCACCTATCGGAACCACGACAAAATTTGGATGTAACTTTTCGAGTAGATGATTTTTCATATAAAAAATTTTCCATCCGAGTTAGTATGCAAAAGTTATGCCCATATTTACAAATTCAGAGAGATTTTGCAAATAAAGTCGAAATTCACATTTGCAAATTTTCCCAACAACTAGACCACATATCACATGGGAAACTTATTTTCTTTTATTTTTTTGACATATCCATCATTTTCTTCTATTTTTTTAAAAATTGAAAAGGCGATCCACAGGGGGGGGGGTAGAGTTTGAAAATGGGACCTTTAGTACCGGTTCGTGCCTCAAACCGGGACTAAAGGTCGGCTCTTTTGTCCCGGTTTGAGGCATGAACCGGGACTAATGGGCATCGCACCCTTTAGTCCCGGTTTGAGGCATGAACCGGGACTAATGGGCTCTTGCTTGGTGCCACCAGCTCCAGCACCTACTCCACCAGCTCCAACTTCATCAACTCATGCCTTCGTCCTTGGAGTCATTTCTACACCACCACATCAAGACAAAGCATGAGATTCGATTTAGTACTATGCATTTTCTATGAACTTTTTGGTAACTTGTTGCCAAAGGGGGAGAAAAATGTATATATCATAGGCTTGGAGAGAGAGTGTTTGCTTTTGTTCTCTCTTGTTTTGGTGGTTGAACTTTGTTTGCTTGTTTGATATACTTTATGCCTATGTGATACTTGGATGATCATGTGTTTGATCATATGCTACATTAATGCTTGTTGGATGACATTATCCTTTTATCTCTATACTTCTCAAAGAGACAATGTTTTTCAATCTTATTGTCATTTGTTGAAGCTTTGATCTATATGTTGTCATCAATTACCAAAAAGGGGGAGATTGAAAGTGCAACTATCCCTAGGTGGTTTTGGTAATTCCTAACAACATATAGCTCACTGAGCTAACGCTATTTCAAGATAAATATTTCAGGAAAAGCTCAATGAATGGCATGGCATGGATGAGAAAAGTGGACCCCACAAAATGCTAAGGATAAAAGGATTGGCTCAAGCTCAAAGATCAAGACTCTACATTTTATATTTTAGTGATCCAAGATCACATTGAGTATATAGGAAAAGCCAATACTATCAAGGAGGGATGAGGTGTTGCTTAATGAGGTTCTTGCTTCAAAGTGCTTAGTGATATGCTCCAAAACCCTCAACTACGTTCTCACATCCACATATGACCTAAACAAAAAGTCAAACTCGGCCCCACCGATTCTTTCTATCCGGCGCCACCGAGTTCAGATGTCATAGCCACTGCCACAAACCCTAGGCAAATCGGTCTCACCGATAGGGATCTCGGTCTCACCGAGATGGGAATGTAATCTCTCTGTTTCCCTTCATAACGTTTCGGCACCACGGAGATGAGCGATCGGTCCCACCGAGATTGCAATGTAAACTCTCTGTTTCCCTTTCGTAACATTTCGGTCCCACCGAAATGAGCGAATCGGTCCCACTGAGTTTACCTGACCAACTCTCCGTTAGCTTATTACCAAAATCGATCTCACCGAGTTTGTGTAATCGGTCTCACCGAGATTACGTTATGCTCTAACCCTAACCATATCGGTCCTACCGAGTTGCATGTCGGTCCCACCAAAAATCCTAACGGTCACTAGATTTGCTGAATCGGTCTAACCGAGTTTCTCAATTCGGTCCCACTGAGATTGGCAAGTTGTGTGTAACGGTTAGATTTTGTGTGGATGCTATATATACCTCTCCACCTCCTCGTCATTTGTGGAGACAGCCATCAGAGCAAACCTACACTTCCAACTTACATTTTTTGAGAGAGAACCACCTACTCATGTGTTGAGACCAAGATATTCCATTCCTACCGTATGAATCTTGGTCTCTAGCCTTCCCCAAGTTGCTTTACACTCAAATCTTCTTTCCACCAAATACATATCCTGTGAGAGAGAGTGGAGTGTTGGGGAGACTATCATTTGAAGCACAAGAGCAAGGAGTTCATCATCAACACACCATTTGTTACTTCTTGGAGAGTGGTGTCTCCTAGATTGGCTAGGTGTCACTTGGGAGCCTCCGACAAGATTGTGGAGTTGAACCAAGGAGTTTGTAAGGGCAAGGACATCGCCTACTTCGTGAAGATCTACCGCTAGTGAGGCAAGCCCTTCGTGAGCGATGGCCATGGTGGGATAGACAAGGTTGCTTCTTCGTGGACCCTTCTTGGGTGGAGCCCTCCATGGACTCGCGCAGCCGTTACCCTTCATGGGTTGAAGTATCCATCAACATGGATGTACGATAGCACCACCTATCGGAACCACGACAAAATTTGGATGTAACTTTTCGAGTAGATGATTTTTCATATAAAAAACTTTTTCATCCGAGTTAGTATGCAAAAGTTATGCCCATATTTACAAGTTCCAGAGATTTTGCAAATAAAGTCGAACTTCACATTTGCAAATTTTCCCAACAACTAGACCACATATCACATGGGAAACTTATTTTCTTTTATTTTTTTGACATTTCCATCATTTTCTTTTATTTTTTTTTAAAATTGAAAAGGCGATCCACAGGGGGGGGGGGGGGTAGAGTTTGAAAATGGGACCTTTAGTACCGGTTCGTGGCACGAACCGGGACTAAAGGTCTCAACCCCATTAGTCCCGGTTCGTGCCTCAAACCGGGACTAAAGTTCGGCTCCTTAGTCCCGGTTTGAGGCATGAACCGGGACTAATGGTATCGCACCCTTTAGTCCCGGTTTGAGGCACAAACCGGGACTAAAGGGCACAGGCGAACCGGGACTACTGCCTTAGCCGCACGAACCGGGATAAATGCTCACGTTAGTCCCGGTTCTGAATTGAACCGGGACTAATGGGCTAAACTGGCCTGGACGAAAGCCCTGTTTTCTACTAGTGTAATAATGTGGATTAATGAGAGATCTTGAAAGGTGCCTCCAATTAGTAAATATAAGATGGCTGGTGTCAAGCTGCAGATGGCCACAACCTCACATTCACACCGGATACCAAACTGAGGCAATTAATCATGTGATAAGGATATGACTTTGCTCGCTGCCTAACAGGTGATCGCCCTCAGCATTAGGTTAAGTGAACCACCGACCCTTTTATTCTATGAACCAGACAGGGCAAAGGTAGTTGCTGCTGATAATGACATGAGGAATAGGAATGCGTTTATATCAAGGAAAAAAGGAAAAGATTTCTGCAAGTTCAGGCTGTTACGGAAGACCAATATGACCAGTACCACTGTCAGGATATGTTGTAGGCCAGTTGGTTTGGTAGGCACTACGGAACATAACTGTAGCAGATGTGACAGCACAATAAAAGTTTGTGTCGGTGTATAAAATTATGGGCCTTTCTGTACCCTATACTTATGCATGGGCAGTCGTAGCCGCACCAGTGGCAAGAGCTTGGCAGGGCAGTAGAAGACAAGAAGCAACACTACCAAGACAACGCTCAAGCCAGCAAGCAAGGAGAAGAAGATAAGCTAGGCCTCCCTCAGCAACACCCTTGCTGGGGCGTCTTGTGAATCTTGCCGGGGCAACTTGCGAAGCACCAGTAAGGCCACCACACTTGAGACTGAGGGCTTTGACACCATTGACAATGTCAAGGCCAAGGCTCGGGAGCGCATGCGTTAGTGGCGGTGCCAGGGGTTACCTGTGTAGTCAACTGACTACAAAACATTTTGGCATGCACCAATAGACATCAAACAAAACCCAGTACAAATTTCATACAAGCATATGTATTTGATATCACAACTTTAAATTGACATCACAACTTTGAACTCCTGGCTTCGCCACTGGCATGCGTAGTAGCATGCAGATCTCTACGAAGACTAGTCGCATGCAAGTGAACATGGAAACAAGAACCCGAAGACCCGGCAAGGCTCATGTCGGGGACAACTACGAAGACTCCCGACAAGGCTCTTGCCGGGAACGACTACGAAGACCACCGGAAAGGCCCTTGCCGGGGACGACTGCGAGGCCCCGGCAAGACCCTTTGCCGGGGACAATTATGAGGCCACGGTGAGCTCAAGACGACGAGGCTTCGCCACCCCACAGCCATTCCAGCGTGGCAACCAGCTTGCCAAACAAACAAACGCATGCGTGGCAGTATGCAGATCATCATCCAGCTAGGAAAGCACCTGGGTGGTGGCATGCAGATGTTCGTAAAGCTCCTGCCACCACGCCAACACAGTGACTAACCAGCCAACGTGGTGCTGCGTGCCTTGTCATCCTGGATACGTGTCAAGCCAGGGTGAGGCAACGACATACTGGACGATTTCTATTGCCGTCCCCGATAAAGTTAGAGGGCACGTAGGCAGCGCATTAAATGCATTTTTTTCCTACAATGCCAGTGATAAGCTTGAACACTGTAGGAATTTACACCTCCTGTGTGCCACTGTGGCAGCCCCTTTAACGTATAAAAGGAGGCCCGAGGCGTACTGTGGCATCTTTGATCTATATGTTGTCATCAATTACCAAAAAGGGGGAGATTGAAAGTGCAACTATCCCTAGGTGGTTTTGGTAATTCCTAACAACATATAACTCATTGAGCTAACACTATTTCAAGATCAATATTTCAGGAAAATCTCAATGAATGGCATGACATGGATGAGAAAAGTGGACCCCTCAAAATGCTAAGGATAAAAGGATTGGCTCAAGCTCAAAACTCAAGACTCTACATTTTATATTTTAGTGATCCAAGATCACATTGAGTCTATAGGAAAAGCCTACCAAGGAGGGATGAGGTGTTGCTTAATGAGATTCTTGCTTCAACGTGCTTACTGATATGCTCCAAAACCCTCGACTACTTTCTCACATCCACATATGACCTAAACCGAAAGTCAAGCTCGGCCCCACCGATTCTTTCTATCCGGCGCCACCGAGTTCAGATGTCATAGCCACTTCCACAAACCCTGGGCAAATCGGTCTCACCGATAGGGATCTCGGTCTCATCGAGATGGCATTGTAATCTCTCTGTTTCCCTTCATAACGTTTCGGTACCACCAATATGAGCGATCGGTCCCACCGAGGTTGTAATGTAAACTATCTGTTTCCCTTTCGTAACATTTCGGTCCCACCGAAATGAGCGAACCGGTCCCACTGAGTTTACCTGACCAGCTCTCTGGTTAGCTTATTACCAAAATCGGTCTCACCGAGTTTGTATGTCGGTCTCACCGAGATTACGTTATGCCCTAACCCTAACCATATCGGTCCTACCGAGTTGCATGTCGGTCTCACCGAAAATCCTAACAGTCACTAGATTTGCTGAATCTGTCTAACCGAGTTTCTCAATTCGGTCCCACCGAGATTGGCAAGTTGTGTGTATCGGTTAGATTTTGTGTGGAGGCTATATATACCCCTCCACCTCCTCTTCATTCGTGGAGGGAGCCATTAGAACAAACCTACACTTGCAACTTACATTTTCTGAGAGAAAACCACCTACTCATGTGTTCAGACCAAGATATTCCATTCCTACCATATGAATCTTGATCTCTAGCATTCCCCAAGTTGCTTTCCACTCAAATCTTCTTTCCACCAAATCCATATCCTGTGAGAGAGAGTTGAGAGTTGGGGAGACTATCATTTGAAGCACAAGAGCAAGGAGTTCATCATCAACACACCATTTGTTACTTCTTGGAGAGTGGTGTCTCCTAGATTAGCTAGGTGTCACTTGGGAGCCTCCGACAAGATTGTGGAGTTGAAACAAGGAGTTTGTAAGGGCAAGGAGATCGCCTACTTCGTGAAGATCTACCGCTAGTGAGGCTAGTTGAAAGTGCAACTATCCCTAGGTGGTTTTGGTAATTCCTAACAACCTATAGCTCATTGAGATAACATCATTCCAAGATGAACATTTCAGGAAAAGCTCAATGAATGGCATGGCATGGATGAGGAAAGTGGATCCCTCAAAATACTAAGGATAAAAGGATTGGCTCAAGCTCAAAAGCTCAAGACTCTACATTTTACATTTTAGTGATCCAAGATCACATTGAGTCTATAGGAAAAGCCAATACTATCTAGGAGGGATGAGGTGTTGTCTAATGAGTTTCTTGCTCCACAGTGCTTAGTGATATGCTCCAAAAACCCTCAACTACTTTCTCATATCCACATATGACCTAAACAAAAAGTCAAACTCGGCCCCACCGATTCTTTCTATCCGGCACCATCGAGTTCAGATGTCGTAGCCACTGCCACATACCCTAGGCAAATCGGTCTCACCGAGAGGGATCTCGGTCTCACCGAGATGGGATTGTAATCTCTCTATTTCCCTTCGTAACGTTTCGGTACCACCGAGATGAGCGATCGGTCCCACCGAGAATGCAATGCAAACTCTCTGTTTCCTTTTCGTAACATTTCAGTCTCACTGAAATGAGCGAACCGGTCCCACCGAGTTTACCTGACCAACTCTCTGGTTAGCTTATTACCAAAATCGGTCTCACCGAGTTTGAGTAATCGGTCTCGCCGAGATAAAGTTATGCCCTAACCCTAACCATATCGGTCCTACCGAGTTTCATGTCGGTCCCACCGAAAATCCTAACAGTCACTAGGTTTACTAAATCGGTCTAACCGAGTTTGTTGATTCGGTCCCACCGAGATTGGTAAATTGTGTGTAACGGTTAGATTTTGTGTGGAGGCTATATATACCCCTCCACCTCCTCTTCATTCGTGAAGAGAGCCATCAGAACAAACCTACACTTCCAACTTGCTGTTTCTGAGAGAGAACCACCTACTCATGTGTTGAGGCCAAGATATTCCATTCCTACCATATGAATCTTGATCTCTAGCCTTCCCCAAGTTGCTTTCCACTCAAATATACTTTCCACCAAATCCAAATCCTGTGGGAGAGAGTTGAGTGTTGGGGATACTATCATTTGAAGCACAAGAGCAAGGAGTTCATCATCAACACACCATTTGTTACTTCGAGAGTAGTGTCTCCTAGATTGGCTAGGTGTCACTTGGGAGCCTCCGACAATATTGTGGAGTTGAACCAAGGAGTTTGTAAGGGCAAAGAGATGGCCTACTTCGTGAAGATCTACCGCTAGTGAGGCAAGTCCTTCGTGGGTGACGGCCATGGTGGGATAGACAAGGTTGCTTCTTCGTGGACCATTCATGGGTAGAGCGCTCCGTGGACTCACGCAGCCGTTACCCTTCGTGGGTTGAAGTCTCCATCAACGTGGATGTACAATAGCACCACCTATCGGAACCACGACAAAAACATCTGTGTCTCCAACTGCGTTTGAATTCTCCAAACCCTTCCCCTTTACATTGTTGCAAGTTGCATGCTTTACTTTCCGCTGCTCATATACTCTTTGCATGCTTGCTTGAATTGTGTGAAGATTGCTTGACTTGTGCTAAGAAAGCTAAAATCTTCCAAACACTAAAATTGGGAAAAGGATAAGTTTTTAATTGGTCAAGTAGTCTAATCACCCCCCCTCTAGACATACTTTCGATCCTACAAGTGGTATCGGAGCTTCGGTCTCCATTTGCTTTGATTTCCATAGCTTTTGGTGGTCATAGCCTTGGTTTCACAACCTAGGAGAGTATGGCGTCTAGCAAGGGAAATTATCACCGTAGAGGTCCTTACTTTGATGGTACGGATTTTGCTAGTTGGAAGCATAAGATGAAAATGCATATTCTCGGACATAACCCCGCCATTTGGGCTATTGTGTGTATTGGCTTGCAAGGTGAATTCTTTGATGGGAGAGAACCAAACAGTGAAGCTAGCGCTGAAGAGTTGAAGATGCTGCAATACAACGCTCAAGCTTGTGATATCCTCTTCAACGGATTGTGCCCCGAAGAATTCAACAAAATAAGCCGTCTTGAGAATGCAAAGGAAATTTGGGATACTTTGATTGATATGCATGAAGGTACCGACTCCGTCAAGGAATCCAAGTTGGATGTGCTCCAAAGTCAATTTGACAAGTTCAAAATGAAGGATGGTGAAGGTGTCGCTGAAATGTACTCTAGGCTTGCTCTTATCACAAATGAGATTGCGGGCTTAGGAAGTGAAGAGATGACCGACAAATTCATCATCAAGAAGATCCTAAGAGCATTGGATGGAAAATATGATACCGTGTGCACATTGATCCAAATGATGCCCAATTAGAAGAATCACAAGCCAACGGAGGTCATTGGAAGAATTGTTGCTCATGAGATGTCTCTCAAGGATAAGGAGGAACTTCACAACAAGTCAAGTGGTGCTTACAAAGCCTCATGTGAAGCCCCTACATCATCAAGTGCGAAACAAACCTTCAATAAAGAATTGAGCTTAATGGTGAAGAACTTCAACAAATTCTACAAGAGTAGACGCAAAGAGAGAAGCTCCAAGTCATGGTCCTACAATGACAAAAGATCTTCCAGTCGAGAGCGCAATTGCTACAATTGTGGGAGACCTGGACACTATTCCAATGAGTGTACGACAC
The DNA here is from genome assembly GCA_021605145.1 of Aegilops bicornis. Taxonomy (NCBI): domain Eukaryota; kingdom Viridiplantae; phylum Streptophyta; class Magnoliopsida; order Poales; family Poaceae; genus Aegilops; species Aegilops bicornis. The sequence continues at coordinate 44,490,151 of CM038674.1, forward strand.
CCCACAAAAGAAGAGAAGAATCACCCAAGAGGAGAATTAGAAGAGAAGAATCACCACCAAGAGAGAGGAGGAGTAGAGATGATCGTTATGAACAAAGAACATCCCGGAGAAGCTAGGATTCGGAAAGGAAGGAGAAGTCATCAAGGAGCTACACAAAAGCAAGACATCAAGCTCATGTTGGTGAATGGGTATCCGGCTCCGACTCCGACAATCAATCTGAGAGAAGCTATCACTCCGACTCCGAACATACTCAAGATGAAGGTGTTGCCGGTCTAGCACTTGTGTCAACCAATTCCTACGACATATTTGATTCACCAAATGAAGGCCATGGAAGATGCTTCATGGCTAAAGGTCCTAAGGTAACACATCCCGAGTATGTTGATTTCAATACTGATGAAGATGACTTGTTAGGTGATGATGATTTACTTGTTGACAACTCTAGTGGTGAATACTATGATGAAACGTAAATCAATCATGCTAATCAAGATAAAATGAATGACAATGATAAGGAGAAGATTGAGCTTCTTTCTAAAGAACTAAACACTCTTAAGTTAGCTCATGAAACAATCTTAGAAGATCATCGAGAACTTTTAAGGGCTCATGAGAAATTACGCTTTGAAAAGCTCAATCTTGAGCAAGAGCATGAGTTCTTAAAGGAAATCAATGATGATCTCCGTAAGAAAAGTTCTTCTTACATTGCCAAGCGTTTACTCTTTTCTACTTACATGCCTCAAGTCAAGTCCATTAACAAAAACAAGAAGGATTCTTCCTCTAGTAGACAATAATCATGCTAAATCCAATATTGTTGCTTCTAGTAGTTCTCTTGATTCCACTAATGATTCTCTTAGCCAAGTTACACTTGAGCAAGAAAATAGCTTATTGAAGGGAATTATAGAGAAAGGTGTTTACAAGAGCCTTCTGGGAGTAAGCAATTCGAGGAAATTATGCATAAGCAAGGAAGGCACTGGAAGAACCAAGGTGTTGGTTTTGAACGAAAGTTCAATGGCAATGGAGTTGAGTGGGAAGAAGATCAATATCCCAAGAAAAAGTTTGTTCCCCAACAAGAGAAGTATGATCCTACTTCCTTCAAGGGGACACAATCTCAAGATGATCTTCCACCACAAGACCACAAGCAAAAAAAGCAAGGACAAGCTTCAAGAGGAGATTGATGCATTTGAAGAAGCTCCTAAGGGATTGGTCAAGTGGGTTCCCAAGACTACGTCAAGTTCTACTTCATCAAGTACGACTACAACTCCAAGGATTCCCATCAAGATGATGTGTATCCCGAAGAAGAAGAAATAGAGAGTTCGTGAGGGTGACTTTGCCAACATACTTCACTCATATCTTTTTGGCAACAACAAGTGCAATCAACTTCCACATCTTGCACTAGTTCGAGGAGTCACAAACCCTCTTGTTGGTAAAACAAGGGACAAGGTAACCTAATGCTTTCATGGACATCATCTTGTGTGTGCTTCACTCTATGTCTATGGATATCCTTGTTTGTTCCTTGTGGGACTAACCTGTGTCGGTATTGAAAGTGCAACTCACTCCAAAGGATTGCTCCAAATGATCTTCATCAACATTGAGCATCCACATCTTCAACACCTGCATGAATTCATCATCGACAAAACCCAAGGTTAGTTCATCCCTCTAAGGGGGGATCTCACATCTAGGGGGAGCTTAACTCTAAGAATTGAGTCAAAGCAACTCTAATGGTGTGAACACATCAATGCATTATGTAAAAGTGGTAACCCCACTTGAGCTTAAACGATTAGTATGGCCTATGATCAAATGTTCTCATTTGACTCCTAAGTCAATATACTCATATATAGATGACCTGGTGATCTCCAATTGTTTGATAGATGCTAGAATTGGTCGTGCATGCTTTGCCACATATTTCATTTGCCATTTTATTGTGTGAGCATGTTGGTTGCATATTTAACTCATTCGAGGACATCCACTTGTTGCTTTGATTGATTGGCTTCTTTTTCTTTTGCCAAGTGGATGAACAAGAATGCCTAAGAACCTTCTATAGCTATCTATGGTTTTCTTGTCTCAAACTCTATTCATGCTACATCACAAAATTTGATCAAGTCAGATTTGAACCACTCTGTGTGAGGAGCACTCGGAGTCCCCGACTCGTAATAGACTTAAACTTTCAAAACTTCTTTGTGCGTTTCGGTCTGACCGATTCTTCCATTTCGGTCATACCGAGATCACTAAGTCGATCTAGGTTTTAATCTCGGTACAACCGATTTGAAGATTTCGGTCACACCGAGTTGCTGTAACTGTCAACAGTTATGCATCTCGGTGCCACCGAGTTGTTCCACTCGGTCACACCGACAGGATCGGGCTATATATACTCACAGGCAAAATTTGAAAACTTTCTCCAAACCCCTTCGCCCGCGCATAGCTCGCTCTGCCTCCAGGGTCTCCGGGTCGTCGTTTTAAATGCCGCCGCCTCGATCGCTGGTCTCCGCCATTGCCAATGGAATTCAACCCCGCCGTTGCCGCCGTAGCGAGTTCATCGCCAAGCTAGGGTATGGACTCGATCACAGTGCTATCCCCATCCGATTCCTAGCACATTGTGTTCATCATGATTCTTGCCACGATTGAAACGATTCTATCCAGTCAAAACAATCCATAGATTAGAAGTGTATTGGAAATTTAGGGTTAGGTTTCCCCCGAAACCATCTCGGACCCACCGAGTTGTAGAACTCGGTTCCACCGTTTCAGCTAAGGCCATTGCACAAGTGATTCTCGGTCTGACCGAGAATTGCAAATCGGTGTGACCGAGTTCAGGACTTTGTGAAACCCTAGCAGTCTCGGTGCCACCGAACTGTGACTCGGTCTGACCGAGTTCACTAGTTTAGGTTCCAAAAGCTGCTTCGGTATCACCGAGTTCACTAATTGGTTGATCTGAAATGCGTTTTGTGGAAAACTAAAACTAAGTTTTTAATCATTCTTTTGCAAAAACCTCTGTATTTTGTGATGCTTATCCTATCTATCTCATCTACATCTATTCACAGGGTCAGCAGTCAGTGTTTGCAGCATGTCTGATCAAAGTGACAGCCAGAACTAGCCAGAGGAGCAGATTCACATGAGTGAGGGCACTAGTCCCTCTAGCACCTCAGATGATGGCAGCAGGAGCACCCCAAGCAACTTGCCCAAAGCTGCCACCAGGGCCAGAAAGAAGAGAACCTCAGACTCTGAGGATGAAGACTATGTGGCAGCTGATGATGAGGCCACTTCCAAGAAGAAAGTGCTCAAGAAAGAATATGGCACAGCTGCAGCCACCAAGCTTGGACTAAACAGGAAGGTCCCTGCCAAGACGACACCTATGCTGAAAGTCAGAGCATCAACTCAAGAACCTGAGAAATCAGATCCCAAAGAGGCTGCTGCAGAAGGGAAGAAGAGGAAGGAAAGGGTCAAGAAGACCATGGCCAGAGTTGTTGGACAGCCTTCCATGATGGAAGAGGAAGAAGAAGGAGAGGCTGCTGCTCTAGCACCCAAGGCTCAAAAGCTTATGGGTGATGCTATTAGGTCAGGGGCTGCATCATCAAAGCCCAAGGAAGCTCCCAAAGCTGCCTCCAAGCCTAGAACTGCACCTAAAAGGAATACTAGGAACATACTAGCTGCTGAGAAGAACAAGGCCCCAAAGTGCTCAAGTTGTTCTTTGAAGAGGAAGATGATGAAGAGCATATCTTGAGAAAGTTGAAGCCAAAGATTCCAGACCACAATGATGCTCATCCTGTGGCTGAGAACATGAAGCTGAGTAAGGATGCATGACTTAGACAGTGGAGGTTGTCTGATCCTTATGCAATTAGGAGAAGGACTGTTGTTGACTACAGGTTCCACACTAAGGAACAACATGATTTCTATGAGACTGTGCTGCTGGACAAGAAACCTATAGTTTGTGACATGAGGTGGGTGGACTGGAAATACATGAAGGAGAATGAGGAACACTATCCTGGTGTGTATGACATTTTCAGTGCTTGTGGAGTTGCAGACTTTGTTGGACAGAAGTTCACAAAGTGGAATGATGAGCTCATAATGCAATTCTACTCCACAGCACACTTCTATCCAGATGGCAGGATAGTATGTATGTCTGAAGGTACTAGATACCAATCAACTATTGAAGAATGGGAAAATCTGATCAATGCACCAAAGGAGAAACAAGATGACTTGGATGTCTATGCCAAGAAGAAGATGGATGACAATTCTATGTCACACATGTACAAGGAGATCCCAGATACAGCTCTTGAAACTCATAAGTTTGGATCTGTACATTATCTTTTGTCAGGACTGCCTACCAACTGGATCCTTAGGCACACACTCTTGCTACACTTGTTTGATGTGCCACAGAAGTTCAAGGTCATGAGCCTCATAGTTGAGACTATCAAGAGGACAGCAGCTGACCAGAAGAGAAGCTGTGGGTATGCCCCACAGATCCAGGAGCTGATTAGCTCCAAGATGGGCACAGGCACATACTTGTCGGACAAGGAACACTTTTCTATCTATCCAGATTTTGAGGACAACCAAGTGGTTATGGATGATGATGAACCATCTTCTATGCATGCTCAAGCAAAGAAGGAGAAGGCAAGGATAGAGAAGGCTACCAAGATGCCAACAATGTAAGAGGCATCTCAGTACTTTTTGAAGAGCAAACAAGATCAACTAGGATACTTGATTGCATCCACTCTGAGGATTGAGAAGGGGCTGGCCACCTTGACTCAAAACCAGGAGAGCCTGGAAAGGATCATGGAGTAGAAGTTCTATGACTTGGATGTGAAGGTAACTCAGATCTAGTCTGTTGTTGAGCAGCTTCAGGGTGATATGCAGGAGAGGAAGGGCAAGACAACCAATGATGCATTTGCCAGAGAGCCTAGAGCTCAGAGATCAGTTGCAGTGCCAGTGACAGACACCAGAGCCACTACATCTGCACCAGCTACAGCTCCAGTGCAACCAGCTCCAACACCTACACCTGCAGCTCCATCCACATCAACCGAAGTCTTCGTCAAAGGAACCATCTCTACACCACCACCTGAAGATCAAGCCTGAGAGTCGTTTTACTACTATGCATTTTCTATCAACTTTTTGGTAACTTGTTGCCAAAGGGGGAGAAAAATGTATAGATCATAGGCTTCGAGAGAGAGTGTTGCTTTTTTGTTCTCTCTTTCTTTGGTCGTTGAACTTTATTTGCTTGTTTGAGATACCTTTCGTTCATGTGATACCTGGATGATCATGTGTTTGATCATATGCTACATTTATGCTTGTTGGATGACATTATCCCATTTATCTTTATATGATCTTTCAATTTTCTTGGTGATGAGTGCATGTATTCAATCTCTATTATTTTGAGCGCTCCACCAAGATGTATGTGACATGGAAGAGTAACCCATGAGCCTAACTCCTTGTGCATTTGTAGTCCAAAGAAAATCTTAAACTATGCACAAATTTAGGGGGAGCTCTTGCTTATCACATACTTCTCAAAGCGACAATGGTTTTTACTCTTATTATTATTTGTCAAAGCTTTGATCTATATGTTGTCATCAATTACCAAAAAGGGGGAGACTGAAAGTGCAACTATCCCTAGGTGGTTTTGATAATTCCTAACAACATATAGCTCATTGAGCTAATGCTATTTCAAGATAAATATTTCAGGAAAAGCTCAATGAATGGCATGGCATGTATGAGAAAAGTGGACCCCTCAAAATGCTAAGTATAAAAGGATTGGCTCAAGCTCAAAAGCTCAAGACTCTACATTTTACAGTTTAGTGATCCAAGATCACATTGAGTCTATAGGAAAAGCCAATACTATCAAGGAGGGATGAGGTGTTGTTTAATGAGTTTCTTGCTCCACAGTGCTTAGTGATATGCTCGAAAAACCCTCAACTACTTTCTCATATCCACATATGACCTACACCAAAAGTCAAACTCGGCCCCACCGATTCTTTCTATCCGGTGCCACCGAGTTCAGATGTCATAGCCACTGCCACAAACCCTAGGCAAATCGGTCTCACCGATAGGGATCTCGGTCTCACCGAGATGGGATTATAATCTCTCTGTTTCCCTTCAGAACGCTTTGGTACCACCGAGATAAGCGATCGGTCCCACCGAGAATGCAATGTAAACTCTCTGTTTCCTTTTTGTAACATTTCGGTCTCACCAAAATGAGCGAACCGGTCCCACCGAGTTTACCTGACCAACTCTCTGGTTAGCTTATTAACAAAATCGGTCTCACTGAGTTTGAGTGATCGGTCTCACCGAGATTACGTTATGCCCTAACCCTAACCATATTGGTCCTACCGAGTTGCATGTCGGTCCCACCGAAAATCCTAATGGTCACTAGGTTTACTAAATCGGTCTGACCGAGTTTGTTGATTTGGTCCCACCGAGATTGGTAAATTGTGTGTAACGGTTAGATTTTGTGTGGAGGCTATATATACCCTCCACCTCCTCTTCATTCGTGAAGAGAGCCATCAGAACAAACCTACACTTCCAACTTGTCGCTTACGAGAGAGAACCACCTACTCATGTGTTGAGGCCAAGATATTCCATTCCTACCATACGAATCTTGATCTCTAGCCTTCCCCAAGTTCCTTTCCACTCAAATCTTCTTTCCACCAAATCCAAATCCTGTGAGAGAGAGTTGAGTGTTGGGGAGACTATCGTTTGAAGCACGAGAGCAAGGAGTTCATCATTAACACACCATTTGTTACTTCTTGGAGAGTGGTATCTCCTACATTGGCTAGGTGTCACTTGGGAGCCTCCGACAAGATTGTGGAGTTGAACCAAGGAGTTTGTAAAGGCAAGGAGATCACCTACTTTGTGAAGATCTACCACTAGTGAGGCAAGTCCTTCGTGGGCGACGGCCATGGTGGGATAGACAAGGTTGCTTCTTCGAGGACCCTTCGTGGGTGGAGCCCTCCGTGGACTCGCGCAACCGTTACCCTTTGTGGGTTGAAGTCTCCATCAACGTGGTTGTACGATAGCACCACCTATCGGAACCACGACAAAAACATCCGTGTCTCCAATTGCGTTTGAATTCTCCAAACCCTTCCCCTTTACATTCTTGCAAGTTGCATGCTTTACTTTCCGCTGCTCATATACTCTTTGCATGCTTGCTTGAATTGTGTGAAGATTGCTTGACTTGTGCTAAGATAGGTAAAATCTGCCAAAGACTAAAATTGGGAAAAGGATAAGTTTTTAATTGGTCAAGTAGTCTAATCACCCCCCCTCTAGACATACTTCCGATCCTACACAAGTCCTTCGTGGGTGACGGCCATGGTGGGATAGACAAGGTTGCTTCTTTGTGGACCCTTCTTGGGTGGAGCCCTCCGTGGACTCGTGCAGTCGTTACCGTTCGTGGGTTGAAGTCTCCATCAATGTGGATGTACGATAGCACCACCTATCGGAACCACGACAAAAACATCCATGTCTCCAATTGCGTTTGAATTATCGAAACCCTTCCCTTTACATTCTTGCAAGTTGCATGCTTTACTTTCCGCTGCTCATATACTCTTTGCATGCTTGCTTGAATTGTGTTATGATTGCTTGACTTGTACTAAGTTTGCTAAAATCTGCCAAAGACTAAATTTGGGAAAAGGGTAGATTTTTATTTGGTCAAGTTGTCTAATCACCCCCCTCTAGACATACTTCCGATCCTACAAGTAGTATCAGAGCTTTGGTCTCCATTTGCTTTGATTTCCATAGCTTTTGGTGGACATAGCCTTGGTTTCACAACCTAGGAGAGTATGGCGTCTAGGGAGGGAAACTACCACCGTAGAGGTCCTTACTTTGATGGTACTAATTTTGCTAGTTGGAAGCATAAGATGAAAATGCATATTCTTGGACATAACCCCGCCGTTTTGGCTATTGTGTGTATTGGCTTGCAAGGTGAATTCTTTGATGGGAGAGAAGAGAACCGTGAAGCTAGCGCGGTAGAGTTGAAGATGCTGCAATACAACGCTCAAGCTTGTGATATACTCTTCAACGTATTGTGCCCTAAAGAATTCAACAAAATCAGCCGTCTTGAGAATGCAGAGGAAATTTGGGACACTTTGATTGACATGCACGAAGGTACCGACTCCCTCAAGGAATCCAAATTGGATGTGCTTCAAAGTCAACTTGACAAGTTCAAGATGAAGGATGGTGAAGGCGTCGCTGAAATGTACTCTAGGCTTGCTCTCATTACAAATGAGATTGCCGGCTTAGGAAGTGAAGAGATGACCGAAAAATTCATCATCAAGAAGATCCTAAGAGCCTTGGATGGAAAATATGATACCGTGTGCACATTGTTCCAAATGATGCCCAATTACAAGAACCTCAAGCCAACGGAGGTCATTGGAAGAATTGTTGCTCATGAGATGTCACTCAAGGATTAGGATGAGCTGCACAACAAGTCAAGTGGTGCTTCCAAAGCCTCATGTGAAGCTCCCACATCATCAAGTGAGAAACAAACCTTCAATGAAGAATTGAGCCTAATGGTGAGGAACTTCAACAAATTCTACAAGAGTAGGAGCAAGGAAAGAAGTTCCAAGTCAAGGTCCTACAATGACAAAATATCTTCTAGTCGAGAGCGCAATTGCTACAATTGTGGAAGACCCGGACACTAATCCAATGAGTGTTAGGCTCCATACAAAAGAAGAGAAGAATCACCTAAGAGGAGAAGTAAAAGAGAAGAATCACCGCCAAGAGAGAGAAGGAGTAGAGATGATCGTTATGAACGAAGAACATCTCGGAGAAGCAAGGATTCGGAAAGGAAGGACAAGTCATCAAGGAGCTACCCAAAGCGAAGACATCAAGCTCATGTTGGTGAATGGGTATCCGGTTCCGAATCCGACCATCACTCCGAGAGAAGTTATCACTCCGACTCCGAACATACTCAAGATGAAGGTGTTGCCGGTCTAGCACTTGTATCAACCAACTCCTATGACATATTTGATTCACCAAATGAGGGACTTGGAAGATGCTTCATGGCTAAAGTCCCAAAGGTAACACACCCCGAGTATGTTGATTTCAATAGTGATGAAGATGACTTGCTAGGTGATGATGATTTACTTATTGACAACTCTAGTGATGAATACTATGATGAAACATCAGTTAATCATGCTAATCAAGATAAAACGGATGACGATGATAAGGATAAGATTGAGCTCCTAACTAAAGAACTAAAAACTCTTAAGTTAGCTCATGAAACTATCTTAGGGGATCATCGAGAACTTTTAAGTACTCATGAGAAGTTACGCTTTGAAAAGCTCAACCTTGAGCAAGAGCATGAGTTCTTAATGGCAATCAATGACGATATTTGCAAGAAAAGTTCTTCTTACATTGCCAAGCGTTTACTCTTATCTACTTACATGCCTCAAGTCAAGTCTAGTAACAAGAACAAGAAGGATTCTTCCTCTAGTAGTAACAATAATCATATTAAATCTAATGTTGTTGCTTCGAGTAGTTCTGTTGATTCCACTATTGATTCTCATAGCCAAGTTACACTTGAGCAAGAAAATAGCTTATTGAAGGGAATTATAGAGAAAGGTGTTTAAAAGAGCCTTGCGGGAGTAAGCAATTCAAGGAAATTATGCATAAGCAAGGAAGGCACCGGAAGAACCAAGGTGTTGGTTTTGAACGAAAGTTCAATGCCAATGGAGTTAAGTGGGAAGAAGATCAATATCCCAAGACAAAGTTTGTTCCTCAACAAGAGAAGTATGATCCTACTTCCTTCAAAGGGACACAAGCTCAAGATGATCTTCCACCACAAGACCACAAGCAAAAAGGCAAGGATTAGCTTCAAGAGGAGATTGATGCATTTGAAGAAGCTACCAAAGCCTTGGTCAAGTGGGTTCCCAACACTACGTCAAGTTCTACTTCATCAAGTACGACTAGAACCCCAAGGATTCCCATCAAGATGGTGTGGATCCCGAAGAAGAAGAACTAGAGAGTTCTTGAGGGTGACTCCGCCAACATACTTCACTCATATTATTTTGGCAAGGACAAGTGCAATCTACTTCCACATCTTGCACTAGTTCATGGAGTCACAAACCCTCTTGTTGGTAAGACAAGGGACAAGGTAACCTAATGCTTTCATAGACATCATTTTGTGTGTGCATCACTCTATGTCTAAGGATATCCTTGTTTGTTCCTTGTGGGACTAACCTGTGTAGGTATTGAAAGTGCAACTCACTCCAAAGGATTGCTCCAAATGATCTTCATCAACATTGAGCATCCACATCTTCAACTCCTACATGAAGTCATCATCGACAAAACCCAAGGTTAGTTCATCCCTCTAAGGGGGGATCTCACATCTAGGGGGAGCTTTACTCTAAGAATTGAGTTAAAGCAACTCTAATGATGTGAACACATCAATACATTATGTAAAAGTGGTAACCCCACTTGAGCTTAAACGATGAGTATGACCTATGATCAAATCTTCTGATTTGACTCCTAAGTCAATATACTCATATATAGATGACTTAGTCATCGCCAATTGCTTGATAGATGCTACTCCCTCCTTCAATCTATATAGGGCCAAATGCGTTTTTCGAGACTAACTTTGACCAAATATTAGAGCAATAATATATAACATGCAACTTACACAAAGCACACCATAAAATTCGTGTGTGAAAGGAGCTTTCAATGATATAATTTTCACATTGTGCATGTCATGTACTATTAATCTTGTCAATAGTCAAAGGCGATCTTAAAAAACGCATTAGGCCCTATATAGATGGAAGGAGGGAGTAGAATTGGTTGTGCATGCTTTGCCACATATTTCATTTGTCGTTTTATTGTGTGAGCATGTTGGTTGCATATTTTACTCATTCAAGGACATCCACTTGTAGTTTTGCTTCTTTGGCTTCCTTTTGTTTTTGCCAAGTGGATGAACAAGAATGCCTAAGAACCCTCTCTAGCTATCTACGCTATTCTTGTCTCAAACTCTATTCATGCTAAATCACAAAGTTTGATCAATTCAGATTCGAACCACTCGGTGTGAGGAGCACTCAGAGTTCCCGATTCGTCATAGAATTAAACTTCCAAAACTTCTTTGTGTGTTTCGGTCTAGCCGATGCTTCCATTTCGGTCATACCGAGATCACTAAGTCGATCTAGGTTTTCAATCTCGGCGCATACGATTAGAATATTTCGGTCACACCGAGTTGCAGTAACTGCTTGCAGTAATGCATCTCGGTGCCACCGAGTTGTTCCACTCGGTCACACCAACAGGGTCGGGCTATATATGTCCACGGGCAATTTTTTTGGATATTTCTCTGAACTCTTTCGCCCGCGCTCAGCCCGCTCTGCCTCCTGGGTCTCCGGATCGTCCTCCTCATTGCCAGCTGCCTCCCGGCGCTGTTCTCCGCCGCAGTCAATGGGAATCATCTCCACCATCGCTGCCGTAGCAAGTCTATCGCCGAACTAGGGTATGGACTTGATTCTTGTGCTAATCTCACTTTGATTCCTAGCACATTGTTTTCGCCATGTATCTTGCCACGATTGATATCATATTATCCAGTAAAACGCTTCGTAGATTTGGTTTGGATTGAAAATTTAGGGTTAGATTTCCGCCGAAACCATCACACACCCACCGAGTGGTAAAAATCGGTTCCACCGATTTGGCCAAGGCCATTGCACATGTGATCCTCGGTCGTGAGAATTGCAAATCGGTGTGACCGAGTTCAGGACTTTGTGAAACCCTAGCAGTCTCACTGCCACCAAACTATGACTCGGTCTGACCGAGTTCATTAGTTTAGGTTCCTAAAGCTGCTTCGGAATCACCGAGTTTACAAATCGGTAAATCCGAAATGCTTTCTGTGGAAAACTAAAACTAAGTTTTTAACTTATTCTTTTGCAAAAACCTCTGTATTTTGTGATGCTCATCCCCTCCATCTCATCTATATCTATTCACAGGGTCTGTTGTCAGTGTTTGCAACATGTCTGATCAAAGTGACAGTCAGAACAAGTCAGAGGATCAGGTTCACTTGAGTGAGGGCACTAGTCCCTCCAGTTCCTCAGATGAGGGCAGCAGGAGCACTCCCAGCAACTTGCCTAAAGCTGCCACCAGGAACAGAAAGAAGAGAATCTCAGATTCTGAGGATGAAGATTATGTGGCAGAAGAGGATGAAGCCACATCCAGAAAGATGCTCAAGAAGGAATATGGCACAGCTACAGCCACCAAGCCTGGTTTGAACAGGAAAGTCCCAGCCAAAAGGACTCCTATGCTGAAGGTCAGAGGATCAACTCAAGAAACTTAGAGATCAGAACCCAAAGAGCCAGAACTGACTGAGAAGAAGAGGAAGGAAAGGGTCAAGAAGACCATGGCCAGGGTTGTTGGAAAGCCTTCCATGATGGAAGATGAAGAGGAAGAGGTTGCTGCATCAGCACCTAAAGCTCAGAAGCTTATGGGTGATGCCGTCAGGTCAGGGGCTACTTCATCAAAGTCCAAAGAAGCACCCAAGGCATCTGCTCCAAAGCCTAAACTTGCACCCAAGAGGAATACTAGGAACATACCAGCTGCTGAGAAGAACAAGGCCCAGTGCCTAAAGTTGTTGCTGAGGAAGAAAATGATGAAGAACATGTCTTGAGAAAGTTGAAGCCCAAAATTCCAGATCTCAATGATGCTCATCCTGTAGCTGAGAATATGAAGCTGAGAAAGGATGCAGGAATTAGACAGTGGAGGTTGACTTATCCCTATGCAGTCAGGAGGAGAACTATTGTGGACTACAGGTTCTATACAAAGGAACAACATGATTTTTATGAGACAGTGCTGGTTGACAAGAAGCCAATTGTCTGTGATATGAGATGGGTGGACTGGAAATATATCAAGGAGAATGAAGAGCACTATCCTGGTGTGTCTAACAGTTTCCATGCTTGTGGAGTGGACGACTTTGTTGCGCAGAAGCTCACAAAGTGGAATGATGAGCTTATAATGCAGTTCTACTCCACAACACACATCTATCCAGATGGGAGGATAGTATGGATGCCTGAAGGTACTAGGTACCAATCAACTATTGAAGAATGGGCTAATCTGATCAATGCACCTAAGGAGAAAGAGGATGACTTGGATGTCTATGCCAAGAAGAAGATGGATCACAACTCTATGGCACATATGTACAAGGAGATCCGAGATGCTGCTGTTGAAACACACAAGTTTGGATCAGTACACTACCTTCTGTCAGGATTGCCAACCATCAACTGGATCCTCACGCTCACTCTGTTGCCTAAGTCGGGAAGATCACAACATGATCAGAGGCCATGCTATCAATCTGCTTCACATATTTGATGTGCCTCAAAAGTACAAGGTCATGAGCCTCATAGTAGAAACTATCAAGAGGACATCTGCTGACCAGAAGAGAAGTTGTGGGTATGCCCCACAGATCCAGGAGCTAATTAACTGCAAGATGGGCACTGGCATATACCTGTTGGACAAAGAACACATGCCTATCTATCAAGATTCTGAGGACAACACAGTGGTTATGGACGAAGATGAACCATCCTCTGTGCAAGCACAAGCAAAGAAGGAGAAGGCAAGGACTGAAAAGGCTGCCAAGATGCCAAACATTGAAGAGGCATCTGAGTACTTCCTGAAGAGCAAGCAAGATCAGGTTGGCTACTTGATTGCCTCCACTCTAAGGATTGAGAAGGGGTTGACCACCCTGACTCAAAACCAGGAGAGCCTGGAGAGGATCATGGAGCAGAAGTTCTATGACTTGGATGTGAAGGTTACTGAGATCCAGTCTGTTGTTGAGCAACTCGAAGATGACATGCAGGAGAGGAAGGGCAAGTCAACCAATAATGTGTTTGCTAGAGTGCCCAGAGCTCAGAGATCAGCTGCATTGCATGTTCCAGACACAAGAGCAACTTCATCTGCACCAGCTACTGCTTCAGTGCCACCAGCTCCAGCACCTACTCCACCAGCTCCAACTTCATCAACTCATGCCTTCGTCCTTGGAGTCATTTCTACACCACCACATCAAGACAAAGCATGAGAGTCGATTTAGTACTATGCATTTTCTATGAACTTTTGGTAACTTGTTGCCAAAGGGGGAGAAAAATGTATATATCATAGGCTTGGAGAGAGAGTGTTTGCTTTTGTTCTCTCTTGTTTTGGTGGTTGAACTTTGTTTGCTTGTTTGATATACTTTATGCCTATGTGATACTTGGATGATCATGTGTTTGATCATATGCTACATTAATGCTTGTTGGATGACATTATCCTTTTATCTCTATATGATTATTCACTTTGCTTGGTGATGAGTGCATGCATTTTAACTATTATCATTTTGAGCGCTCCACCAAGATGTATGTGACATGGGAGAGTAACTCATGATCCTAACTCATTGTGCATTTGCAGTCCAAAGGAAATCTCAAACTATGCACAAATTTAGGGGGAGCTCTCACATTTCACATACTTCTCAAAGAGACAATGTTTTTCAATCTTATTGTCATTTGTTGAAGCTTTGATCTATATGTTGTCATCAATTACCAAAAAGGGGGAGACTGAAAGTGCAACTATCCCTAGGTGGTTTTGATAATTCCTAACAACATATAGCTCATTGAGCTAACGCTATTTCAAGATAAATATTTCAGGAAAAGCTCAATGAATGGCATGGCATGTATGAGAAAAGTGGACCCCTCAAAATGCTAAGGATAAAAGGATTGGCTCAAGCTCAAAGCTCAAGACTCTACATTTTATATTTTAGTGATCCAAGATCGCATTGAGTATATAGGAAAAGCCAATACTATCAAGGAGGGATGAGGTGTTGCTTAATGAGGTTCTTGCTTCAAAGTGCTTAGTGATATGCTCCAAAACCCTCAACTACGTTCTCACATCCACATATGACCTAAACAAAAAGTCAAACTCGGCCCCACCGATTCTTTCTATCCGGCGCCACCGAGTTCAGATGTCATAGCCACTGCCACAAACCCTAGGCAAATCGGTCTCACCGATAGGGATCTCGGTCTCACCGAGATGGGAATGTAATCTCTCTGTTTCCCTTCGTAACATTTCGGCACCACGGAGATGAGCGATCGGTCCCACCGAGATTGCAATGTAAACTCTCTGTTTCCCTTTCGTAACATTTCGGTCCCACCAAAATGAGCGAATCGGTCCCACTGAATTTACCTGACCAACTCTCTGGTTAGCTTATTACCAAAATCGATCTCACCGAGTTTGTGTAATCGGTCTCACCAAGATTACGTTATGCCCTAACCCTAACCATATCGGTCCTACCGAGTTGCATGTCGGTCCCACCAAAAATCCTAACGGTCACTAGATTTGCTGAATCGGTCTGACCGAGTTTCTCAATTCGGTCCCACCGAGATTGGCAAGTTGTGTAACGGTTAGATTTTGTGTGGATGCTATATATACCCTCCACCTCCTCGTCATTTGTGGAGACAGCCATCAGAACAAACCTACACTTCCAACTTACATTTTTTGAGAGAGAACCACCTACTCATGTGTTGAGACCAAGATATTCCATTCCTACCATATGAATCTTGGTCTCTAGCCTTCCCCAAGTTGCTTTACACTCAAATCTTCTTTCCACCAAATCCATATCCTGTGAGAGAGAGTGGACTGTTGGGGAGACTATCATTTGAAGCACAAGAGCAAGGAGTTCATCATCAACACACCATTTGTTACTTCTTGGAGAGTGGTGTCTCCTAGATTGGCTAGGTGTCACTTGGGAGCCTCCGACAAGATTGCGGAGTTGAACCAAGGAGTTTGTAAGGGCAAGGAGATCGCCTACTTCGTGAAGATCTACCGCTAGTGAGGCAAGCCCTTATTGAGTGATGGCCATGGTGGGATAGACAAGGTTGCTTCTTCGTGGACCCTTCTTGGGTGGAGCCCTCCATGGACTCGCGCAGCCGTTACCCTTCATGGGTTGAAGTATCCATCAACATGGATGTATGATAGCACCACCTATCGGAACCACGACAAAATTTGGATGTAACTTTTCGAGTAGATGATTTTTCATATAAAAAACTTTTTCATCCGAGTTAGTATGCAAAAGTTATGCCCATATTTACAAATTCCAAAGAGATCTTGCAAATAAAGTCGAAATTCACATTTGCAAATTTTCCCAACAACTAGACCACATATCACATGGGAAACTTATTTTCTTTTATTTTTTTGACATTTCCATCATTTTCTTTTATTTTTTTTTTAAATTGAAAAGGCAATCCACAGGGGGGGGGGGGGGAGTAGAGTTTGAAAATGAGACCTTTAGTACCGGTTCGTGGCACGAACCGGGACTAAAGGTCTCAACCCCATTACTCCCGGTTCGTGCCTCAAACCGGGACTAAAGGTCGGCTCTTTAGTCCCGGTTTGAGGCATGAACCAGGACTAATGGCATCGCATTTTAGTCCCGGTTTGAGGCACAAACCGGGACTAAAGGGCACAGTGAACCGGGACTACTGCCTTAGCCGCACGAACCGGGATAAATGCTCACATTAGTCCTGGTTCTGGATTGAACCGGGACTAATGGGCTAAACTGGCCTGGACGAAAGCCCTGTTTTCTACTAGTGCAATGATGTGGATTAATGAGAGATCTTGAAAGGTGCCTCCAATTAGTAAATATAAGATGGCTGGTGTCAAGCTGCAGATGGCCACAACCTCACATTCACAGCTGGACAGTCAAACTGAGGCAATTAATCATGTGATAAGGATATGACTTTGCTCGCTGCCTAACAGGTGATCGCCCTCGGCATTAGGTTAAGTGAACCACCGACCCTTTTATTCTATGAACCAGACAGGGCAAAGGTAGTTTCTGCTGATAATGACATGAGGAATAGGAATGCGTTTACATCAAGGAAAAAAGGAAAAGATTTCTGCAAGTTCAGGCTGTTACGGAAGACCAATATGACCAGTACCACTGTCAGGATATGCTGTAGGCCAGTTGGTTTGGTAGGCACTACGGAACAGAACTGTAGCAGATGTGACAGCACAATAAAAGTTTGTGTCGGTGTATAAAATTATGGGCCTTTCTGTACCCCATACTTGTGCATGGACAGTTCTAGCCGCATCAGTGGCGAGGGCTTAGCAGGGCAATAGAAGACAAGAAACAACACTACCAATACAACGCTCAAGCCAGCAAGCAAGGAGCAGGAGATAAGCTGGGCCTCCCCCGGCAACACCCTTGCTGGGGCGTCTTGTGAATCTTGCCGGGGCAACTTGCGAAGCACCAGTAAGGCCACCACACTTGAGACTGAGGGCTTTGACACCATTGTCAATGTCTAGGCCAAGGCTCGGGAGCGCATGCGTCAGTGGCGGTGCCAGGGGTTACCTGTGTAGTCAACTGACTACAAAACATTTTGGCATGCACCAATAGACATCAAACAAAACCCAGTACAAATTTCATACAAGCATATGTATTTGATATCACAACTTTAAATTGACATCACAACTTTGAACTCCTGGCCCGCCCTTTGGCATGCGTAGTAGCATGCAGATCTCTCTGAAGACTAGTCGCATGCAAGTGAACATGGAAACAAGAACCCGAAGACCCGGCAAGGCTCATGTCGGGGACAACTACGAAGACTCCCGACAAGGCTCTTGCCGGGAACGACTACGAAGACCACCGGAAAGGCCCTTGCCGGGGACGACTGCGAGGCCCCGGCAAGACCCTTGCCGGGGACAATTGCGAGGCCACAGCTGAGCCCGCACCCGACGAGGCTTCGCCACCCCACAGCCATTCCAGCGTGGCAACCAGCTTGCCAAACAAACAAACGCATGCGTGGCAGTATGCAGATCATCATCCAGCTAGTCAAGCACCTGGGTGGTGGCATGCAGATGTTCGTAAATCTCCTGCCACCACGCCAACACAGTGACTAACCAGCCAACGTGGTGCTGCGTGCCTTGTCATCCTGGATACGTGTCAAGCCAGGGTGAGGCAGCGACATACTGGACGAGCTCTATTGCCATCCCCGATAAAGTTAGAGGGCACGTAGGCAGCGCATTAAATGCATTTTTTCCTACAACGCCAGTGATAAGCTTGAACACTGTAGGAACTTTACACCTCCTGTGTGCCACTGTGGCAGCCCCTTTAACGTATAAAATGAGGCCCGAGGCGTACTGTGGCATCTTTGATCTATATGTTGTCATCAATTACCAAAAAGGGGGAGATTGAAAGTGCAACTATCCCTAGGTGGTTTTGGTAATTCCTAACAACATATAGCTCATTGAGCTAACACTATTTCAAGATAAATATTTCAGGAAAATCTCAATGAATGGCATGACACGGATGAGAAAAGTGGACCCCTCAAAATGCTAAGGATAAAAGGATTGGCTCAAGCTCAAAAATCAAGACTCTACATTTTATATTTTAGTGATCCAAGATCACATTGAGTCTATAGGAAAAGCCTACCAAGTGGGGATGAGGTGTTGCTTAACGAGATTCTTGCTTCAAAGTGCTTAGTGATATGCTCCAAAACCCTCGACTACTTTCTCACATCCACATATGACATAAACCCTGGGCAAATCGGTCTCACCGATAGGGATCTCGGTCTCATCGAGATGGCATTGTAATCTCTCTGTTTCCCTTCGTAACGTTTCGGTACCACCAATATGAGCGATCGGTCCCATCGAGATTGTAATGTAAACTATCTGTTTCCCTTTCGTAACATTTCGGTCCCACCGAAATGAGCGAACCGGTCCCACTGAGTTTAACTGACCAACTCTCTGGTTAGCTTATTACCAAAATCGGTCTCACAGAGTTTGTGTAATCGGTCTCACCGAGATTAAGTTATGCCCTAACCCTAACCATATCTGTCCTACCGAGTTGCATGTCGGTCCCACCGAAAATCCTAACAGTCAATAGATTTGCTGAATCTGTCTAACCGAGTTTCTCAATTCGGTCCCACCGAGATTGGCAAGTTGTGTGTAACGGTTAGATTTTGTGTGGAGGCTATATATACACCTCCACCTCCTCTTCATTCGTGGAGGGAGCCATTAGAACAAACCTACACTTGCAACTTACATTTTCTGAGAGAAAACCACCTAGTCATGTGTTCAGACCAAGATATTCCATTCCTACCATATGAATCTTGATCTCTAGCCTTCCCCAAGTTGCTTTCCACTCAAATCTTCTTTCCACCAAATCCATATCCTGTGAGAGAGAGTTGAGAGTTGGGGAGACTATCATTTGAAGCACAAGAGCAAGGAGTTCATCATCAACACACCATTTGTTACTTCTTGGAGAGTGGTGTCTCCTAGATTAGCTAGGTGTCACTTGGGAGCCTCCGACAAGATTGTGGAGTTGAAACAAGGAGTTTGTAAGGGCAAGGAGATCTCCTACTTCGTGAAGATCTACCGCTAGTGAGGCAAGTTGAAGGTGCAACTATCCCTAGGTGGTTTTGGTAATTCCTAACAACCTATAGCTCATTGAGATAACATCATTCCAAGATGAACATTTCAGGAAAAGCTCAATGAATGGCATGGCATGGATGAGGAAAGTGGATCCCTCAAAATACTAAGGATAAAAGGATTGGCTCAAGCTCAAAAGCTCAAGACTCTACATTTTACATTTTAGTGATCCAAGATCACATTGAGTCTATAGGAAAAGCCAATACTATCTAGGAGGGATGAGGTGTTGTCTAATGAGTTTCTTGCTCCACAGTGCTTAGTGATATGCTCGAAAAACCCTCAACTACTTTCTCATATCCACATATGACCTAAACAAAAAGTCAAACTCGGCCCCACCGATTCTTTCTATCCGGCGCCACCGAGTTCAGATGTCGTAGCCACTGCCACATACCCTAGGCAAATCGGTCTCACCGAGAGGGATCTCGGCTCACCGAGATGGGATTGTAATCTCTCTATTTCCCTTCGTAACGTTTCGGTACCACCGAGATGAGCGATCGGTCCCACTGAAATGAGTGAACCGGTCCCACCGAGTTTACCTGACCAACTCTCTGGTTAGCTTATTACCAAAATCGGTCTCACCGAGTTTGAGTAATCGGTCTCACCGAGATAAAGTTATGCCCTAACCCTAACCATATCCGTCCTACCGAGTTTCATGTCGGTCCCACCGAAAATCCTAACAGTCACTAGGTTTACTAAATTGGTCTGACCGAGTTTGTTGAATCGGTCCCACCGAGATTGGTAAATTGTGTGTAACGGTTAGATTTTGTGTGGAGGCTATATATACCCCTCCACCTCCTCTTCATTCGTGAAGAGAGCCATCAGAACAAACCTACACTTCCAACTTGCTGTTTACGAGAGAACCACCTACTCATGTGTTGAGGCCAAGATATTCCATTCCTACCATATGAATCTTGATCTCTAGCCTTCCCCAAGTTGCTTTCCACTCAAATCTACTTTCCACCAAATCCAAATCCTGCGGGAGAGAGTTGAGTGTTGGGGATACTATCATTTGAAGCACAAGAGCAAGGAGTTCATCATCAACACACCATTTGTTACTTCGAGAGTGGTGTCTCCTAGATTGGCTAGGTGTCACTTGGGAGCCTCCGACAATATTGTGGAGTTGAACCAAGGAGTTTGTAAGGGCAAAGAGATGGCCTACTTCGTGAAGATCTACCGCTAGTGAGGCAAGTCCTTCGTGGGTGACGGCCATGGTGGGATAGACAAGGTTGCTTCTTCGTGGACCATTCATGGGTGGAGCCCTCCGTGGACTCACGCAACCGTTACCCTTCATGGGTTGAAGTCTCCATCAACGTGGATGTACAATAGCACCACCTATCGGAACCATGACAAAAACATCTGTGTCTCCAATTGCGTTTTAATTCTCCAAACCCTTCCCCTTTACATTCTTGCAAGTTGCATGCTTTACTTTCCGCTGCTCATATACTCTTTGCATGCTTGCTTGAATTGTGTGAAGATTGCTTGAATTGTGCTAAGAAAGCTAAAATCTTCCAAACTCTAAAATTGGGAAAAGGATAAGTTTTTAATTGGTCAAGTAGTCTAATCACCCCCCCCCCTCTAGACATACTTTCGATCCTACAAGTGGTATCAGAGCTTCGGTCTCCATTTGCTTTGATTTCCATAGCTTTTGGTGGTCATAGCCTTGGTTACACAACCTAGGAGAGTATGGCGTCTAGCGAGGGAAATTATCACCGTAGAGGTCCTTACTTTGATGGTACGGATTTTGCTAGTTGGAAGCATAAGATGAAAATGCATATTCTCGGACATAACCCCGCCATTTGGGCTATTGTGTGTATTGGCTTGCAAGGTGAATTCTTTGATGGGAGAGAACCAAACAGTGAAGCTAGCGCTGAAGAGTTGAAGATGCTGCAATACAACGCTCAAGCTTGTGATATCCTCTTCAACGGATTGTGCCCCGAAGAATTCAACAAAATAAGCCGTCTTGAGAATGCAAAGGAAATTTGGGATACTTTGATTGATATGCATGAAGGTACCGACTCCGTCAAGGAATCCAAGTTGGATGTGCTCCAAAGTCAATTTGACAAGTTCAAAATGAAGGATGGTGAAGGTGTCATTTGAAATGTACTCTAGGCTTGCTCTTATCACAAATGAGATTGCGGGCTTAGGAAGTGAAGAGATGACCGACAAATTCATCATCAAGAAGATCCTAAGAGCATTGGATGGAAAATATGATACCGTGTGCACATTGATCCAAATGATGCCCAATTACAAGAATCACAAGCCAACGGAGGTCATTGGAAGAATTGTTGCTCATGAGATGTCACTCAAGGATAAGGAGGAACTTCACAACAAGTCAAGTGGTGCTTACAAAGCCTCATGTGAAGCCCCTACATCATCAAGTGAGAAACAAACCTTCAATAAAGAATTGAGCTTAATGGTGAAGAACTTCAACAAATTCTACAAGAGTAGACGCAAAGAGAGAAGCTCCAAGTCAAGGTCGTACAATGACAAAAGATCTTCTAGTCGAGAGCGCAATTGCTACAATTGTGGGAGACCTGGACACTATTCCAATGAGTGTACGACACCCCACAAAAGAAGAGAAGAATCACCCAAGAGGAGAATTAGAAGAGAAGAATCACCACCAAGAGAGAGGAGGAGTAGAGATGATCGTTATGAACAAAGAACATCCCGGAGAAGCTAGGATTCGGAAAGGAAGGAGAAGTCATCAAGGAGATACACAAAAGGAAGACATCAAGCTCATGTTGGTGAATGGGTATCCGACTCCGACTCCTACAATCACTCTGAGAGAATCTATCACTCCGACTCCGAACATACTCAAGATGAAGGTGTTGCCGGTCTAGCACTTGTGTCAACCAATTCCTACGACATATTTGATTCACCAAATGAAGGACATGGAAGATGCTTCATGTCTAAAGGTCCTAAGGTAACACATCCCGAGTATGTTGATTTCAATAGTGATGAAGATGACTTGTTAAGTGATGATGATTTACTTGTTGACAACTCTAGTGATGAATACTATGATGAAACGTCAATCAATCATGCTAATCAAGATAAAATGAATGACAATGATAAGGAGAAGATTGAGCTTCTTACTAAAGAACTAAACACTCTTAAGTTAGCTCATGAAACAATCTTAGAAGATCATCGAGAACTTTTAAGGACTCATGAGAAATGACGCTTTGAAAAGCTCAATCTTGAGCAAGAGCATGAGTTCTTGAAGGCAATCAATGATGATCTCCGTAAGAAAAGTTCTTCTTACATTGCCAAGCGTTTACTCTTATCTACTTACATGCCTCAAGTCAAGTCCATTAACAAAAACAAGAAGGATTCTTCCTCTAGTAGACAATAATCATGCTAAATCCAATATTGTTGCTTCTAGTAGTTCTCTTGATTCCACTAATGATTCTCTTAGCCAAGTTACACTTGAGCAAGAAAATAGCTTATTGAAGGGAATTATAGAGAAAGGTGTTTACAAGAGCCTTGCTGGGAGTAAGCAATTCGAGGAAATAGTACGCAAGCAAGGAAGGCATCGGAAGAACCAAGGTGTTGGTTTTGAACGAAAGTTCAATGGCAATGGAGTTGAGTGGGAAGAAGATCAATATCCCAAGACAAAGTTTGTTCCCCAACAAGAGAAGTATGATCCTACTTCCTTCAAGGGGACACAATCTCAAGATGATCTTCCACCACAAGACCACAAGCAAAAAGGCAAGGACAAGCTTCAAGAGGAGATTGATGCATTTGAAGAAGCTCCTAAGGGCTTGGTCAAGTGGGTTCCGAAGACTACGTCAAGTTCTACTTCATCAAGTACGACTACAACTCCAAGGATTCCCATCAAGATGATGTGTATCCCGAAGAAGAAGAACTAGAGAGTTCGTGAGGGTGACTTCGCCAACATACTTCACTCATATCTTTTTGGCAACAACAAGTGCAATCAACTTGCACATCTTGCACTAGTTCAAGGAGTCACAAACCCTCTTGTTGGTAAGACAAGGGACAAGGTAACCTAATGCTTTCATGGACATCATCTTGTGTGTGCTTCACTCTATGTCTATGGATATCCTTGTTTGTTCCTTGTGGGACTAACCCGTGTAGGTATTGGAAGTGCAACTCACTCCAAAGGATTGCTCCAAATGATCTTCATCAACATTGAGCATCCACATCTTCAAGACCTACATGAATTCATCATCGACAAAACCCAAGGTTAGTTCATCCCTCTAAGGGGGGATCTCACATCTAGGGGGAGCTTAACTCTAAGAATTGAGTCAAAGCAACTCTAATGGTGTGAACACATCAATGCATTATGTAAATGTGGTAACCCCACTTGAGCTTAAATGATTAGTATGGCCTATGATAAAATGTTCTCATCTGACTCCTAAGTCAATATACTCATATATAGATGACCTGGTGATCTCCAATTGTTTGATAGATGCTAGAATTGGTCGTGCATGATTTGCCACATATTTCATTTGCCATTTTATTGTGTGAGCATGTTGGTTGCATATTTAACTCATTCGAGGACATCCACTTGTTGCTTTGATTGATTGGCTTCTTTTTCTTTTGCCAAGTGGATGAACAAGAATGCCTAAGAACCTTCTATAGCTATCTATGGTTTTCTTGTCTCAAACTCTATTCATGCTACATCACAAAATTTGATCAAGTCAGATTCGAACCACTCTGTGTGAGGAGCACTCGGAGTCCCCGACTCGTCATAGACTTAAACTTCCAAAACTTCTTTGTGCGTTTCGGTCTGACCGATTCTTCCATTTCGGTCATACCGAGATCACTAAGTCGATCTAGGTTTTAATCTCAGTGCAACCGATTTGAAGATTCCGGTCACACCGAGTTGCTTTATGTATCAGCGATTATGCATCTCGGTGCCACTGAGTTGTTCCACTCGGTCACACCGACAGGGTCGGGCTATATATACTCACAGGCAAAATTTGGAAACTTTCTCCAAACCCCTTCGCCCGCGCATAGCTCGCTCTGCCTCCAGGGTCTCTGGATCGTCGTCTTAAATGCTTGACCGCCTCCGATCGGTCTCCGCCGCCGTCAATGGAATTCAACCCCGCCGTTGCCGCCGTAGCGAGTTCATCGCCAAGCTACGGTATGGACTCGATCACAGTGCTATCCCCATCCGATTCCTAGCACATTGTGTTCATCATGATTCTTGCCATGATTGAAACGATTCTATCCAGTCAAAACAATCCATAGATTAGAAGTGTATTGGAAATTTAGGGTTAGGTTTCCGCCGAAACCATCTCGGACCCACCGAGTTGTAGAACTCGGTTCCACCGTTTCAGCTAAGGCCATTGCACAAGTGATTCTCGGTCTGACCGAGAATTGCAAATCGGTGTGACCGAGTTCAGGACTTTGCGAAACCCTAGCAGTCTCGGTGCCACCGAACTGTGACTCGCTCTGACCGAGTTCACTAGTTTAGGTTCCAAAAGCTGCTTCGGTATCACCGAGTTCACTAATCGGTTGATCTAAAATGCTTTCTGTGGAAAACTAAAACTAAGTTTTTAATCATTCTTTTGCAAAAACCTCTGTATTTTGTGATGCTTATCCTATCTATCTCATCTACATCTATTCACAGGGTCAGCAGCATGGCTGATCAAAGTGACAGCCAGAACTAGCCAGAGGAGCAGATTCACATGAGTGAGGGCACTAGTCCCTCTAGCACCTCAGATGATGGCAGCAGGAGCACCCCAAGCAACTTGCCCAAAGCTGCCACGGGGCGAAGAAGAGAACCTCAGACTACGAGGATGAAGACTATGTGGCGGTGATGATGAGGCCACTTCCAAGAAGAAAGTGCTCAAGAAAGAATATGGCACATTGCAGCCACCAAGCTTGGACTAAACAGGAAGGTCCCCGCCAAGAGGACACCTATCTTTGAAAGTCGAGCATCAACTCAAGAACACGAGAAATCAGATCCCAAAGAGGCTGCTGCAGAAGGGAAGAAGAGGAAGGAAAGGGTCAAGAAGACCATGGCCAGAGTTGTTGGACAGCCTTCCATGATGGAAGAGGAAGAAGAAGGAGAGGCTGCTGCTCTAGCACCCAAGGCTCAAAAGCTTAT
This sequence comes from Aegilops bicornis, assembly GCA_021605145.1. NCBI lineage: Eukaryota > Viridiplantae > Streptophyta > Magnoliopsida > Poales > Poaceae > Aegilops > Aegilops bicornis. Next base: position 44,515,586 of record CM038674.1, read on the forward strand.
GGGTGATGCTATTAGGTCATGGGCTGCATCATCAAAGCCAAAGGAAGCTCCCAAAGCTGCCTCCAAGCCCAGAACTGCACCTAAAAGGAATACTAGGAACATACTAGCTGCTGAGAAGAACAAGGCCCCAGTGCCTGAAGTTGTTGCTGAAGAGGAAGATGATGAAGAGCATATCTTGAGAAAGTTGAAGCCAAAGATTCCAGACCACAATGATGCTCATCCTGTGGCTGAGAACATGAAGCTGAGTAAGGATGCATGACTTAGACAGTGGAGGTTGTCTGATCCTTATGCAATTAGGAGAAGGACTGTTGTTGACTCTGAGTTCCACACTAAGGAACAACATGATTTCTATGAGACTGTCTTTCTGGACAAGAAACCTATAGTTTGTGACATGAGGTGGGTGGACTGGAAATACATGAAGGAGAATGAGGAACACTATCCTGGTGTGTATGACATTTTCAGTGCTTGTGGAGTTGCAGACTTTGTTGGATAGAAGTTCACAAAGTGGAATGATGAGCTCATAATGCAATTCTACTCCACAGCACACTTCTATCCAGATGGCAGGATAGTATGTATGCCTGAAGATACTAGATACCAATCAACTATTGAAGAATGGGAAAATCTGATCAATGCACAAAGGAGAAACAAGATGACTTGGATGTCTTTGCCAAGAAGAAGATGGATGACAATTCTATGTCACACATGTACAAGGAGATCCCAGATACAGCTCTTGAAACTCATAAGTTTGGATCTGTACATTATCTTTTGTTAGGACTACCTACCAACTGGATCCTTAGGCACACACTCTTGCTACACTTGTTTGATGTGCCACAGAAGTTCAAGGTCATGAGCCTCATAGTTGAGACTATCAAGAGGACAGTGACGGAAGAGAAGCTGTGGGTATGCCCCACAGATCCAGGAGCTGATTAGCTCCAAGATGGGCACAGGCACATACTTGTTGGACAAGGAACACTTTTCTATCTATTCAGATTTTGAGGACAACCAAGTGGTTATGGATGATGATGAACCATCTTCTATGCATGCTCAAGCAAAGAAGGAGAAGGCAAGGACAGAGAAGGCTACCAAGATGCCAACAATGGAAGAGGCATCTCAGTACTTTTTGAAGAGCAAACAAGATCAACTAGGATACTTGATTGCATCCACTCTGAGGATTGAGAAGGGCTGGCCACCTTGACTCAAAACCAGGAGAGCTGGAAAGGATCATGGAGTAGAAGTTCTATGACTTGGATGTGAAGGTAACTCAGATCTAGTCTGTTGTTGAGCAGCTTCAGGGTGATATGCAGGAGAGGAAGGGCAAGACAACCAATGATGCATTTGCCAGAGAGCCTAGAGCTCAGAGATCAGTTGCAGTGCCAGTGACAGACACCAGAGCTACTACATCTGCTCCAGCTACAGCTCCAGTGCAACCATATGCTACATTTATGCTTGTTGGATGACATTATCCCATTTATCTTTATATGATCTTTCACTTTGCTTGGTGATGAGTGCATGTATTCAATCTCTATTATTTTGATCGCTCCACCAAGATGTATGTGACATGGAAGAGTAACCCATGAGCCTAACTCCTTGTGCATTTGTAGTCCAAAGAAAATCTTAAACTATGCACAAATTTAGGGGGAGCTCTTGCTTATCACATACTTCTCAAAGCGACAATGTTTTTTACTCTTATTATTATTTGTCAAAGCTTTGATCTATATGTTGTCATCAATTACCAAAAAGGGGGAGATTGAAAGTGCAACTATCCCTAGGTGGTTTTGGTAATTCCTAACAACATATAGCTCATTGAGCTAACATCATTCCAAGATGAACATTTAAGGAAAAGCTCAATGAATGGCATGGCATGGATGAGGAAAGTGGATCCCTCAAAATACTAAGGATAAAAGGATTGCTCAAGCTCAAAAGCTCAAGACTCTACATTTTACAGTTTAGTGATCCAAGATCACATTGAGTCTATAGGAAAAGCCAATACTATCAAGGAGGAATGAGGTGTTGTTTAATGAGTTTCTTGCTCCACAGTGCTGAGTGATATGCTCGAAAAACCCTCAACTACTTTCTCATATCCACATATGACCTACACCAAAAGTCAAACTCGGCCCCACCGATTCTTTCTATCCGGTGCCACCGAGTTCAGATGTCATAGCCACTGCCACAAACCCTAGGCAAATCGGTCTCACCGATAGGGATCTTGGTCTCACCGAGATGGGATTGTAATCTCTCTGTTTCCCTTCGTAACGTTTCGGTACCACCGAGATAAGCGATCGGTCCCACCGAGAATGCAATGTAAACTCTCTGTTTCCTTTTTGTAACATTTCGGTCTCACCAAAATGAGCGAACCGGTCCCACCGAGTTTACCTGACCAACTCTCTGGTTAGCTTATTAGCAAAATCGGTGTCACCGAGTTTGAGTGATCGGTCTCACCGAGATTATGTTATGCCCTAACCCTAACCATATCGGTCCTACCGAGTTGCATGTCGGTCCCACCGAAAATCCTAATGGTCACTAGGTTTACTAAATCGGTCTGACCGAGTTTGTTGATTTGGTCCCACCGAGATTGGTAAATTGTGTGTAACGGTTAGATTTTGTGTGGAGGCTATATATACCCCTCCACCTCCTCTTCATTCGTGAAGAGAGCCACCAGAACAAACCTACACTTCCAACTTGCTGTTTCTGAGAGAGAACCACCTACTCATGTGTTGAGGCCAAGATATTCCATTCCTACCATACGAATCTTGATCTCTAGCCTTCCCCAAGTTGCTTTCCACTCAAATCTTCTTTCCACCAATTCCAAATCCTGTGAGAGAGAGTTGAGTGTTGGGGAGACTATCGTTTGAAGCACGAGAGCAAGGAGTTCATCATCAACACACCATTTGTTACTTCTTGGAGAGTGGTATCTCCTACATTGGCTAGGTGTCACTTGGGAGCCTCCGACAAGATTGTGGAGTTGAACCAAGGAGTTTGTAAAGGCAAGGAGATCACCTACTTTGTGAAGATCTACCACTAGTGAGGCAAGTCCTTCGTGGGCGGCGGCCATGGTGGGATAGACAAGGTTGCTTCTTCGAGGACCCTTCGTGGGTGGAGCCCTCCGTGGACTCAAGGCAACTGCTACCCTTTGTGGGTTGAAGTCTCCATCAACGTGGTTGCACGATAGCACCACCTATCGGAACCACGACAAAAACATCCGTGTCTCCAATTGCGTTTGAATTCTCCAAACCCTTCCCTTTACATTCTTGCAAGTTGCATGCTTTACTTTCCGCTGCTCATATACTCTTTGCATGCTTGCTTGAATTGTGTGAAGATTGCTTGACTTGTGCTAAGATAGCTAAAATCTGCCAAAGACTAAAATTGGGAAAAGGATAAGTTTTTAATTGGTCAAGTAGTCTAATCACCCCCCCCCCCCTCTAGACATACTTCCGATCCTACACAAGTCCTTCGTGGGCGACGACCATGGTGGGATAGACAAGGTTGCTTCTTCGTGGACCCTTCTTGGGTGGAGCCCTCCGTGGCCTCGTGCAGTCGTTACCGTTCGTGGGTTGAAGTCTCCATCAATGTGGATGTACGATAGCACCACCTATCGGAACCACGACAAAAACATCCATGTCTCCAATTGCGTTTGAATTCTCCAAACCCTTCCCTTAACATTCTTGCAAGTTGCATGCTTTACTTTCCTCTGCTCATATACTCTTTGCATGCTTGCTTGAATTGTGTTATGATTGCTTGACTTGTACTAAGTTTGCTAAAATCTGCCAAAGACTAAATTTGGGAAAAGGATAGATTTTAATTTGGTCAAGTTGTCTAATCACCCCCCCCTCTAGACATACTTCCGATCCTACAAGTGGTATCAGAGCTTTGGTCTCCATTTGCTTTGATTTCCATAGCTTTTGGTGGACATAGCCTTGGTTTCACAACCTAGGAGAGTATATGCGTCTAGGGAGGGAAACTACCACCGTAGAGGTCCTTACTTTGATGGTACTAATTTTGCTAGTTGGAAGCATAAGATGAAAATGCATATTCTTGGACATAACCCCGCCGTTTTGGCTATTGTGTGTATTGCCTTGCAAGGTGAATTCTTTGATGGGAGAGAACAGAACCGTGAAGCTAGCGCGGTAGAGTTGAAGATGCTGCAATACAACGCTCAAGCTTGTGATATACTCTTCAACGGATTGTGCCCTAAAGAATTCAACAAAATCAGCCGTCTTGAGAATGCAGAGGAAATTTGGGACACTTTGATTGACATGCACGAAGGTACCGACGCCCTCAAGGAATCCAAATTGGAAGAGCTTCAAAGTCAACTTGACAAGTTCAAGATGAAGGATGGTGAAGGTGTCGCTGAAATGTACTGTAGGCTTGCTCTCATTACAAATGAGATTGCCGGCTTAGGAAGTGAAGAGATGACCGATATATTCATCATCAAGAAGATCCTAAGAGCCTTGGATGGAAAATATGATACCGTGTGCACATTGATCCAAATGATGCCCAATTACAAGAATCTCAAGCCAACGGAGGTCATTGGAAGAATTGTTGCTCATGAGATGTCACTCAAGGATTAGGATGAGCTGCACAACAAGTCAAGTGGTGCTTCCAAAGCCTCATGTGAAGCTCCCACATCATCAAGTGAGAAACAAACCTTCAATGAAGAATTGAGCCTAATGGTGAGGAACTTCAACAAATTCTACAAGAGTAGGAGCAAGAAAAGAAGTTCCAAGTCAAGGTCCTACAATGACAAAAGATCTTCTAGTCGAGAGCGCAATTGCTACAATTGTGGAAGACCCGGACACTAATCCAATGAGTGTAAGGCTCCATACAAAAGAAGAGAAGAATCACCTAAGAGGAGAAGTAAAAGAGAAGAATCACCGCCAAGAGAGAGAAGGAGTAGAGATGATCGTTATGAACGAAGAACATCTCGGAGAAGCAAGGATTCGGAAAGGAAGGACAAGTCATCAAGGAGCTACCCAAAACGAAGACATCAAGCTCATGTTGGTGAATGGGTATCCGGTTCCGAATCCGACCATCACTCCGAGAGAAGTTATCACTCCGACTCCGAACATACTCAAGATGAAGGTGTTGCCGGTCTAGCACTTGTATCAACCAACTCCTACGACATATTTGATTCACCAAATGAGGGACTTGGAAGATGCTTCATGGCTAAAGTCCCAAAGGTAACACACCCCGAGTATGTTGATTTTAATAGTGATGAAGATGACTTGCTAGGTGATGATGATTTACTTATTGACAACTCTAGTGATGAATACTATGATGAAACATCAGTTAATCATGCTAATCAAGATAAAACGAATGACGATGATAAGGATAAGATTGAGCTCCTAACTAAAGAACTAAAAACTCTTAAGTTAGCTCATGAAACTATCTTAGGGGATCATCGAGAACTTTTAAGGACTCATGAGAACTTACGCTTTGAAAAGCTCAACCTTGAGCAAGAGCATGAGTTCTTAATGGCAATCAATGACGATATTTTCAAGAAAAGTTCTTCTTACATTGCCAAGCGTTTACTCTTATCTACTTACATGCCTCAAGTCAAGTCTAGTAACAAGAACAAGAAGGATTCTTCCTCTAGTAGTAACAATAATCATATTAAATCTAATGTTGTTGCTTCGAGTAGTTCTCTTGATTCCACTATTGATTCTCATAGCCAAGTTACACTTGAGCAAGAAAATAGCTTATTGAAGGGAATTATAGAGAAAGGTGTTTAAAAGAGCCTTGCCGGGAGTAAGCAATTCAAGGAAATTGTACGCAAGCAAGGAAGGCACCGGAAGAACCAAGGTGTTGGTTTTGAACGAAAGTTCAATGCCAATGGAGTTAAGTGGGAAGAAGATCAATACCCCAAGACAAAGTTTGTTCCTCAACAAGAGAAGTATGATCCTACTTCCTTCAAAGGGACACAAGCTCAAGATGATCTTCCACCACAAGACCACAAGCAAAAGGCAAGGATTAGCTTCAAGAGGAGATTGATGCATTTGAAGAAGCTCCCAAAGCCTTGGTCAAGTGGGTTCCCAACACTACGTCAAGTTCTACTTCATCAAGTACGACTAGAACCCCAAGGATTCCCATCAAGATGGTGTGGATCCCGAAGAAGAAGAACTAGAGATTTCTTGAGGGTGACTCCGCCAACATACTTCACTCATATTATTTTGGCAAGGACCAGTGCAATCTACTTCCACATCTTGCACTAGTTCATGGAGTCACAAACCCTATTGTTGGTAAGACAAGGGATGAGGTAACCTAATGCTTTCATAGACATCATTTTGTGTGTGCATCACTCTATGTCTAAGGATATCCTTGTTTGTTCCTTGTGGGACTAACCTGTGTAGGTATTGAAAGTGCAACTCACTCCAAAGGATTGCTCCAAATGATCTTCATCAACATTGAGCATCCACATCTTCAACTCCTACATGAAGTCATCATCGACAAAACCCAAGGTTAGTTCATCCCTCTAAGGGGGGATCTCACATCTAGGGGGAGCTTTACTCTAAGAATTGAGTTAAAGAAACTCTAATGATGTGAACACATCAATACATTATGTAAAAGTGGTAACCCCACTTGAGCTTAAACGATGAGTATGACCTATGATCAAATCTTTTGATTTGACTCCTAAGTCAATATACTCATATATAGATGACTTAGTCATCGCCAATTGCTTGATAGATGCTACTCCCTCCTTCCATCTATATAGGGCCAAATGCGTTTTTCGAGACTAACTTTGACCAAATATTAGAGCAATAATATATAACATGCAACTTACATAAAGCACACCGTAAAATTCGTGTGTGAAAGGAGCTTTCAATGATATAATTTTCACATTGTGCATGTCATGTACTATTAATCTTTTCAATAGTCAAAGGCGATCTTAAAAAACGCATTAGGCCCTATATAGATGGAAGGAGGGAGTAGAATTGGTTGTGCATGCTTTGCCACATATTTCATTTGTCGTTTTATTGTGTGAGCATGTTGGTTGCATATTTTACTCATTCAAGGACATCCACTTGTAGTTTTGCTTCTTTGGCCTCCTTTTCAGTTTGCCAAGTGGATGAACAAGAATGCCTAAGAACCCTCTCTAGCTATCTACGCTATTCTTGTCTCAAACTCTATTCATGCTAAATCACAAAGTTTGATCAATTCAGATTCGAACCACTCTGTGTGAGGAGCACTCGGAGTTCCCGATTCGTCATAGAATTAAACTTCCAAAACTTCTTTGTGTGTTTCAGTCTAGCCGATGCTTCCATTTCGGTCATACCGAGATCACTAAGTCGATCTAGGTTTTCAATCTCGGCGCATACAATTAGAATACTTCGGTCACACCGAGTTGCAGTAACTGCTTGCAGTAATGCATCTCAGTGCCACCGAGTTGTTCCACTCGGTCACACCAACAGGGTCGGGCTATATATGTCCACGGGCATTTTTTTGGATATTTGTCTGAACTCTTTCACCCGCGCTCAGCCCGCTGTGCCTCCTGGGTCTCCGGATCGTCCTCCTCGTCGCCAGCTGCCTCCCACCGCTGTTCTCCGCCGCAGTCAATGGGAATCATCTCCACCATCGCTGTCGTAGCAAGTCTATCGCCGAACTAGGGTATGGACTTGATTCTTGTGCTAATCTCACTTCGATTCCTAGCACATTGTTTTCGCCATGTATCTTGCCACGATTGAGATCATCTTATCCAGTAAAAACGCTTCGTAGATTTGGTTTGGATTGAAATTTTAGGGTTAGATTTCCGCCGAAACCATCACACACCCACCGAGTGGTAAAAATCGGTTCCACCGATTTGGCCAAGGCCATTGCACATGTGATCCTCAGTCTGACCGAGAATTGCAAATTGGTGTGACCGAGTTCAGGACTTTGTGAAACCCTAGCAGTCTCACTGCCACCAAACTATGACTCGGTCTGACCGAGTTCATTAGTTTAGGTTCCTAAAGCTGCTTCGGAATCACCGAGTTTACAAATCGGTAAATCCGAAATGCTTTCTGTGGAAAACTAAAACTAAGTTTTTTACTAATTCTTTTGTAAAAACCTCTGTATTTTGTGATGCTCATCCCCTCCATCTCATTTATATCTATTCACAGGGTCTGTTGTCAGTGTTTGCAACATGTCTGATCAAAGTGACAGTCAGAACAAGTCAGAGGATCAGGTTCACTTGAGTGAGGGCACTAGTCCCTCCAATGCCTCAGATGAGGGCAGCAGAGCACTCCCAAAGAACTTGCCTAAAGCTGCCACCAGGAACAGAAAGAAGAGAATCTCAGATTCTGAGGATGAAGATTATGTGGCAGAAGAGGATGAAGCCACATCCAGAAAGATGCTCAAGAAGGAATATGGCACAACTACAGCCACCAAGCCTGGTTTGAACAGGAAAGTCCCAGCCAAAAGGACTCCTATGCTGAAGGTCAGAGGATCAACTCAAGAAACTGAGAGATCAGAACCCAAAGAGCCAGAACTGACTGAGAAGAAGAGGAAGGAAAGGGTCAAGAAGACTATGGCCAGGGTTGTTGGAAAGCCTTCCATGATGGAAGATGAAGAAAAAGAGGTTGCTGCATCAGCACCTAAAGCTCAGAAGCTTATGGGTGATGCCATCAGGTCAGGGCCTGCTTTATCAAAGTCCAAAGAAGCACCCAAGGCAGCTGCTCCAAAGCCTAAAATTGCACCCAAGAGGAATACTAGGAACATACCAAATCTTGAGAAGAACAAGGCCCAAAGGTTCAAGTTGTTGCTGAAGAAGAAGATGATGAAGAACATGTCTTGAGAAAGTTGAAGCCCAAAATTCCAGATCACAATGATGCTCATCCTGTAGCTGAGAATATGAAGCTGAGAAAGGATGCAGGACTCAGACAGTGGAGGTTGACTTATCCCTACGCAGCCAGGAGGAGAACTATTGTGGACTACAGGTTCCATACAAAGGAACAACATGATTTTTATGAGACAGTGCTGGTTGACAAGAAGCCAATTGTATGTGATATGAGATGGGTGGACTAGAAATATATCAAGGAGAATGAAGAGCACTATCCTGGTGTGTCTAACAGTTTCCATGCTTGTGGAGTGGACGACTTTGTTCTTGTGAAGCTCACAAAGTGGAATGATGAGCTTATAATGCAGTTCTACTCCACAACACACTTCTATCCAGATGGGAGGATAGTATGGATGCCTGAAGGTACTAGGTACCAATCAACTATTGAAGAATGGGCTAATCTGATCAATGCACCTAAGGAGAAAGAGGATGACTTGGATGTCTATGCCAAGAAGAAGATGGATCACAACTCTATGACACATATGTACAAGGAGATCCGAGATGCTGCTGTTGAAACACACAAGTTTGGATCAGTACACTACCTTCTGTCAGGATTGCCAACCATCAACTGGATCCTCACGCTCACTCTGTTGCCTAAGTCAGAAGATCACAACATGATCAGAGGCCATGCTATCAATCTGCTTCACATATTTGATGTGCCTCAAAAGTACAAGGTCATGAGCCTCATAGTAGAAACTATCAAGAGGACATCTGCTGACCAGAAGAGAAGTTGTGGGTATGCCCCACAGATCCAGGAGCTAATTAACTGCAAGATGGGCGCTGGCATATACCTGTTGGACAAAGAACACATGCCTATCTATCAAGATTCTGAGGACAACACAGTGGTTATGGAAGAAGATGAACCATCCTCTGTGCAAGCACAAGCAAAGAAGGAGAAGGCAAGGACTGAAAAGGCTGCCAAGATGCCAAACATTGAAGAGGCATCTCGAGTACTTCTGAAGAGCAAGCAAGATCAGGTTGGCTACTTGATTGCCTCCACTCTAAGGATTGAGAAGGGTTGACCACCACGACTCAAAACCAGGAGAGCCTGGAGAGGATCAGGGAGCAGAAGTTCTATGACTTGGATGTGAAGGTTACTGAGATCCAGTCTGTTGTTGAGCAACTCCAAGATGACATGCATGAGAGGAAGGGCAAGTCAACCAATAATGCGTTTGCTAGAGTGCCCAGAGCTCAGAGATCAGCTGCATTGCATGTTCCAGACACAAGAGCAACTTCATCTGCACCAGCTACTGCTTCAGTGCCACCAGCTCGTAACCTACTCCACCAGCTCCAACTTCATCAACTCATGCCTTCGTCCTTGGAGTCATTTCTACACCACCACATCAAGACAAAGCATGAGAGTCGATTTAGTACTATGCATTTTCTATTAACGTTTTGGTAACTTGTTGCCAAAGGGGGAGAAAAATGTATATATCATAGGCTTGGAGAGAGAGTGTTTGCTTTTGTTCTCTCTTGTTTTGGTGGTTGAACTTTGTTTGCTTGTTTGATATACTTTATGCCTATGTGATACTTGGATGATCATGTGTTTGATCATATGCTACATTAATGCTTGTTGGATGACATTATCCTTTTATCTCTATATGATTATTCACTTTGCTTGGTGATGAGTGCATGCATTTTAACTATTATCATTTTGAGCGCTCCACCAAGATGTATGTGACATGGGAGAGTAACTCATGATCCTAACTCATTGTGCATTTGCAGTCCAAAGGAAATCTTAAACTATGCACAAATTTAGGGGGAGCTCTCACATTTCACATACTTCTCAAAGAGACAATGTTTTTCAATCTTATTGTCATTTGTTGAAGCTTTGATCTATATGTTGTCATCAATTACCAAAAAGGGGGAGACTGAAAGTGCAACTATCCCTAGGTGGTTTTGATAATTCCTAACAACATATAGCTCATTGAGCTAACGCTATTTCAAGATAAATATTTCAGGAAAAGCTCAATGAATGGCATGGCATGGATGAGAAAAGTGGACCCCTCAAAATGCTAAGGATAAAAGGATTGGCTCAAGCTCAAAGCTCAAGACTCTACATTTTATATTTTAGTGATCCAAGATCGCATTGAGTATATAGGAAAAGCCAATACTATCAAGGAGGGATGAGGTGTTGCTTAATGAGGTTCTTGCTTCAAAGTGCTTAGTGATATGCTCCAAAACCCTCAACTACGTTCTCACATCCACATATGACCTAAACAAAAAGTCAAACTCGGCCCCACCGATTCTTTCTATCCGGCGCCACCGAGTTCAGATGTCATAGCCACTGCCACAAACCCTAGGCAAATCGGTCTCACCGAGATGGGAATGTAATCTCTCTGTTTCCCTTCGTAACGTTTCGGCACCACCGAGATGAGCGATCGGTCCCACCGAGATTGCAATGTAAACTCTCTGTTTCCCTTTCGTAACATTTCGGTCCCACCGAAATGAGCGTATCGGTCCCACTGAGTTTACCTGACCAACTCTTTGGTTAGCTTATTACCAAAATCGATCTCATCGAGTTTGTGTAATCGGTCTCACCGAGATTACGTTATGCCCTAACCCTAACCATATCGGTCCTACCGATTTGCATGTCGGTCCCACCAAAAATCCTAACGGTCACTAGATTTGCTGAATCGGTCTGACCGAGTTTCTCAATTCGGTCCCACCAAGATTGGCAAGTTGTGTGTAACGGTTATATTTTGTGTGGATGCTATATATACCCCTCCACCTCCTCGTCATTTGTGGAGACATCCATCAGAACAAACCTACACTTCCAACTTACATTTTTTGAGAGAGAACCGCCTACTCATGTGTTGAGACCAAGATATTCCGTTCCTACCATATGAATCTTGGTCTCTAGCCTTCCCCAAGTTGCTTTACACTCAAATCTTCTTTCCACCAAATCCATATCCTGTGAGAGAGAGTGGAGTGTTGGGGAGACTATCATTTGAAGCACAAGAGCAAGGAGTTCATCATCAACACACCATTTGTTACTTCTTGGAGAGTGGTGTCTCCTAGATTGGCTAGGTGTCACTTGGGAGCCTCCGACAAGATTGTGGAGTTGAACCAAGGAGTTTGTAAGGGCAAGGAGATCGCCTACTTCGTGAAGATCTACCGCTAGTGAGGCAAGCCCTTCGTGAGCGATGGCCATGGTGGGATAGACAAGGTTGCTTCTTCGTGGACCCTTCTTGGGTGGAGCCCTCCATGGACTCGTGCAGCCGTTACCCTTCATGGGTTGAAGTATCCATCAACATGGATGTGCGATAGCACCACCTATCGGAACCACGACAAAAACATCCGTGTCTCCAATTGCGTTTGAATTATCCAAACACTTCCCTTTACATTCTTGCAAGTTGCATGCTTTACTTTCCGCTGCTCATATACTCTTTGCATGCTTGCTTTAATTGTGTTATGATTGCTTGACTTGTACTAAGTTTGCTAAAATCTGCCAAAGACTAAATTTGGGAAAAGGATAGATTTTTATTTGGTCAAGTTGTCTAAACCCCCCCCCCCCCCCCCCGCTCTAGACATACTTCCGATCCTACACCAGCACACTTGGGGTGCTGCCGGGGGCTCGTCGTCCGTCAAATGCCTTGGCCCTCTTAGCCATCCTATGGGCCAACGTCTCTGTATCGCTACGAAGACAAGCCAACTCAAGATTGAGTCAAATGAAACAATTCAAGTAAAGGACCATGGAATGAATGAGGAGACAAGATGCTTACTCATCTTTTCCTTCTGACCTCCTTTTCCTCTTAGGGCTAAAAGACCCAAGGTCGAAGTCGGCCGGCGGGATGATGTCCGCAAGGGGAGAAAGAGGATATCGATCCCTGGGCCGCTTGGCCGAGGAGGAGGCGGCAGCCGCAGCTTCCTTCGCAGCTGCAGCTTCCTCCTTTGTTGCCATGACCGCATGCCTCGTCTGGCGCATGGGTTGCACTTGGGCCTCTTGCCGTTGCATGTCCTTGCCGGGCTAGACTGGGTTGCCAGAGCCCGCCCTCCAAAGAATGCGCTTCTTCTTTGGAGTTGAAGGCTCGTCCACGTCAGTGGCCTCCTCGGCTGATTCTTCGGCTGCTTCCTCAGCAAGGGGGCCCCGGCACTGGTGACGCTGGGCTCCCCGGCAGCCTCCTTCCACCCGGCAAGATCTTTTTCTTCGTGAGCCTCATCGGCCTCGTCCTCCATGGTGGCAAGGCTGCCAGCCTCCTTGGCAAGTGTTGCCCCTCCACCCTGCTGGCAATATACGCCACCTCTTCATCGGTGTTGGCATGGATAAGCTGCGGCTCCTTGTGGATGAACATCTCCGACAAGTTGTCGAAGAACATCTGCACCAGCTCCGCCTCTGGCTTGTCCCAGGTTGGATCCAGGCCATGGGCGTTGAAGACCGGCATCATGGTGATGATGGAGGTCAGGAAAGAATTGTTACTCCACGGGACCACCCCTGCAGGCAACCTAAACGGATTGTATGTCTTGCTGGTCTTGGCGGCCTTGCTGGTCTTCTCGGCATTCTCGGCCTTGTCGACCTTTAGCTAAAAAAGCCTCTGGTAGAGGGACACATGCCGCATCACTATGAAATTGTAATTCAGGCCGGGGCGAAGCCTCATGATGTCCGCCACGTTCTTGAAATCCTAGGCTGGCCTCCCCTTATTGTGCAGAGGAGCAATACAGCGGCGGATGAAGTCGGCCGTGACCATCTCAAGCGTGAGCCGGGCATATGCGAGGCGACGGATTCTGGTGGTGGCGACCGTGAGCTTCTTGTAGTTGGCGCCGAGATTGCCCTAGTCCTTGCCGCAGACCGGCGGCTTCCGACGGACCTAGCAGAACGGCTGCGGATCCTTCTCAACGATCTAGCACCACTGGCACCGCCATTCATCCCACCTCTCCGGGTACGCACCCTTTCTCAAAGCCCTTGGGATCCAAGTAATACAGCCAGAGTGGGCATCCCTTGGCTGGATGCGAGGGACAAAGTAATGACGGTAGAGCGCCATGTTGGGATGTACCCCGGCAAAGCCCTTGCAAAGGTTGGCGGAAAGGGCCATGCATACCACAGCGTTCGGCGTGAAATCCACAAGGTGGAAGCCGAAGGTGTGCATGATGTGAAGAAATCGGAGAAAGGGGGGCAGAGCCCGCAATAAAAGTAATCGATGAAGAAGGGATATTTATCCGTGCCGGGCTTGGCAAAAGGGGCGGTGATGATGTCTGTGGCGGGATGCCCCGACATCTCTCTCCCCCACAGGCAGCGGAATTGGTGTCTGAGTGTGAACACGTCGATTGTCAAGGTGAAGAGGGCGTACTTCTTCTGCAGTTTCACCAGCTTGTTCTCTTACACCTCCTTCCCCTCGGTGGCCTTGGCCACTCCCTTGCCCTTGCTCGCCTTGGGCACCATGGCGGCTGAGAGGAGGCAGGGGATCAAGAGCAATGGAAGCGCGGCGGCGGCGAGCAGCGGCGAGAGCTCTGGTTTGGACTAGAAGAAGAAGAGGGGAACGACGGTTCCTAGATTGGGAAAGGCACAGAGGGTAAATGAGAAGCGCCCTTGCAGATTCCTCTTTTATAGGGAAGGCGAGGGCCGCCTCTTTACCATTTACTGCGAGGCATCACGGGCGTGCTACGACCACTCCACCGATGACCCCCACGTCGCGCACTCAATGTGGACCATGGGGAAGCGCAACTGACAAGAGGTTTACAACAGTTAATCCCTGCCACGCATGCCCGTGCACTGTTCTGGGCCTGGCCCAATAGCGCCTCGCACCCGTGTGTGGCCCAGGCCCGGGGGCTCGTGTCGGTGTACAAAAGTATGGACCTTTATGTACCCCGTACCTGTGCACGGGCAGTTGTAGCCGCACTAGCGGCGAGGGCTTGGCGGGGCAATCGAAGACAAGAAGCAACACTACCAAGACAACTGTCAAGCCAGCAAGCAAGGAGGAGGAGATAAGCTGGACCTCCCACGGAAACACCCTTGTCGGGGCAGTTTGCAAAACCCCGCCAAGATCCTTGCCGGGGTGACTTGCGAAGCACCAGCAAGGCCACCACCCTTGAGCCTGAGGGCTCTGACACCATTGACAATGTCAAGGCCAAGGCTGGGGAGCGCATGCGTAATAGCATGCAGATCTTTGTGAAGACAAGTAGTGTTCAAGTGACGTGGAAACAAGAACCCGAAGACCCGACAAGGCTCTTGCCGGGGATAACTACGAAGACCCCTGGCAAGGCTCTTGCCGGGAACGACTATCAAGACCCCCGGCAAGGCCCTTGCCGGGGACGACTGCGAGGCCCCGGCAAGACCCTTGCCCGGGACAATTGCGAGACCACAGCTGAGCCCGTACCCGATGAGGCTTCGCCGCCCCACAGCCATTCCAGCGTGGCAACCAGCTTGCCAAACAAACAAACGCCTGGGGGGCAGCATCCATATCATCATCCAGCTAGGCAAGCACCTGCATGGTGGCATGTAGATCTTCATAAAGATCCCGCCACCGTGCCAGCATAGTGACTAGCCAGCCAACATGGTGTTGTGTGCCTTGTCAGCCTGGATATGTGTCAATCTAGGGTGAGGCGGTGACATATGAGACGAGCTCTATTGCCGTCCCCGATAAAGTTAGAGGGCAGGTAGGCAGTGCATTAAATGCGTTTTATCCTACAACACTAGCGATAAGCTCGAACACTATAGCAACTTTACACCTCATGTGTGCCACTGTGGCAGCCCCTTAAACGTATAAAAGGAGGCCCGTGGCGTACTGAGAGAGGATTCAAACTTCTTCACGAAGCACGCATAGCCGAGAGCAACACCAGATATACACTCAAGCAGGACTAGGGTTTTATGCTCCCGAGCGGACCAAACCTGGGTAAAAATCCTTCGTGCCGATCGCTAGACCTGCTCTTTGTGAAACCACTCTCCCCGCCAACCATAGAGGGGATCCTCATGGTCCCATAGGTGTCGTCTCCTGCGACATCTTTGGCGCGCCAGGTAGGGGGAGAAGCGGTGCAAATCTGGTCTAGCAGTTGGTGCATCAAGTTTTCTTCATCATCATGATTTCGAAGGCCAGGCGAGCGGGGTCGCCTGCAGCCATGACGATGACCCGCACCACAACAAAAAGCTAAGTCATGCCAAACCATGAGTAATTTCCTTTTTATAAGGTTATATTCCTTGAATGGTTTTGGTTCTTGTATGGAAAGCCTGCATGCAAAAGGAACCCTGCCACGATTGGCAGCACCCCTGTTCTGGTTCGAGTCTGCTTAACAGCTCAGGTGGCTATGCCTAGAATGGTAGGGTACCTTGCCACAATCGGCAGCACGCTTATTCTGTTTCGAGTTCGATCAACAGCTCAGGCAGCTGCGCCAATAATGAGAAGGTTACTTGTTGGCACTGAAACTCTCAGCAGGCTGCTAAGGATCCGTTCCTCAAGCGCCCGCAGCAAGGGTGCACACACCGCAAGCCTATCCAATTAAGTGTAGGGTGTAATACATATAGAGGGAAATCAAACAAGGAGTTAACAAGCATTCAGTTCAGATCATAAAAAGTTATATTACATCAAAGGTTGATGCATTTCTAACTTAAGATAAATCGTCTTGGGTGCGAATTTGCAGCGGCAACGAGAAATGAAGTAGCTAATCACGGTGCTGACCCTCTAGCCTCTTGACTTCGTCAACACAGCTGATGATGGGCTCGATATGCTCCTCGAGTGCCTTGATGTCCGCATCCTCTGGCAAGCTCTCGAGCACGTTGGCGAAGTCGGTGGTCGGGTTCCAGTGCACCACCATGGTGAGCACCTTGACAAGGGCGCCCCGACAATGCTGCCAGGCCTCGCTGGCCAGATGGGTCGCTCGGTTGGAATGGAGCAGCTCCAAGGCGTTGATGATCCGCTCGAAGAACAGTGTCAGCCAGGCACTCTCACTCACCCTTTCTTCCTGGGAGAACCTAATGCTCGGCATACCCATAGTGGACAGCTGCGTGGTGAGCATCTCTGCGACATTAACGAGGCGCCTAGTCGAGGGCTTCTTTCCATCCACAAAGTCTTTGTGGGTGGCGGCAGCATTCTGCAACAACTGCTTCTTGTTCTCAAGATTCGTGGCCAGGGTATTTTCACGGTCCCTGCTCTCCACAAGTGTTTCCTCCAAGGTCTCCAGCTTCAGCTTCAGATCAACAATGGAGTCATTGGCCTTGGAGAGCAGCTTGGTCTTGTCGGAGATGGTGACATGCAAATCCTCCAAGGTGTGGAGAGTCAGGTTCCTGTCGTTATTCAACGTCGAGACCTCCTTCCTCAGCTCCTCCAGCTCCAATTCCAGCTTCTCCACCTTCCGGCCAGCTCGCTCTTGGTGGCCTCCACGGCCTCGGCACCGTCGATGACCTCCTTCAGCTTATCGGCATGGTCCAGGGCCATATCATCAAGTGTGTTTTTGTGCTCCTGCTTCAGCTCCTGGGTCTGTTGCGCGACAAGCTTGTCGACCTCTTCGTCCTTAGCGTGAAGCTTGGCGGCAAGCGCCTCTTAACGGGAAACCGGGTCTTCTTCTTGGGCGTCAAGCTGAACTTGGCGCTGCCTCTGGTCAGCTTCCTCCTTAGCGGCCTGCGCAGCAGCCACTTCTTAGGCCTTCTTGAAGTCGGCCTACTTCAGAAGGAGCTCTTGTCGGCGCTCGCTCAGCTGATCTTGGTTAACCTTCAGATCTTGCCGGGCCTCGGCAAACCAGGCGTGCATCTTAATGAGGCGCTCCTGGAAGTCTGCTTCAGCCTTGTCCATGTCCGCCATCCTGGAGCTCACCTTCTCCTTGCGGGCACGGTGAAGAGCCTGGAGCTTATGGAAGTTTTTGGTCATGGCCTGGAGAAGTTGGTCCTCCTTGGAACCACTACTATTGACGCTCGGTTGAAAGTGCGTTATATCGACTATAGGGGGGGGTGCATAGGCGATTTTTATGAATTCTTGACTGAGGAATTTGCTAGTGAGGAAATTCCTTAGCGAAGAACTACTTGCAGCGGAATAAGTACTCAGAAGTAAGCATAATGTATCACAGACATAGTCATCATGATGAAATGAAGACAAACACAGAGTATGTAAAGCGTAATCACAGGATAACACAAGATGAAGACAAACAGATCAAGAAATTGAATCGAGGAAATTGAGAAAGTCTTCACCAAAGTCTTCAAACACAGATATGAACAATCACTCAACACAGAATGAGGAAATGAAAGAGTTGAGGAAATAGAACCAGTAAGGTTGGTGAAGACAATGATTTGGTAGACCAGTTCCAACCGCTGTCCTGGGTTGTACGTCTGGTTGGAGCGGCTGAGTATTTAAACTCGAGGACACAGTCCCGGACACCCAGTCGCTGAGCACGCAGCTCAGGACACCAAGTCCTCACCGTATTCTCCTTGAACTAAGGTCACACAGACCTCGTCCCATCACTCGTGGTAAGTCTTCAGGCGACTTCCAAACCTTCACAGACTCGGTCACTCGGCGATCCACAATTCCTCTTGGATGCTCTAGACCATGACGCCTAACCGTCTGGAAGAAGCACAGTCTTCAAAGGTAACAAGCGCCGGATCCACGCAGGATCAATCTCTTCAGTATTGCTCAATCACTTTGGGTTTGTAGGTGTTTGGGTTTGGGTTTTTCCTCACTCGATGATTTTCGCTCAAAGTCCTCGGAGGATGGGATGCTCTCAAATGACAAGTTTCATTTTCTCTCGGAGTAGCCAACCAGCTAGTGGTTGTAGGGGGCGGCTATTTATAGCCTAGGGAGCAGCCCGACATGATAAGACATAAATGCCCTTCAATGATATGACCGTTAGGTGGATAAGATATTTTGGGACAGGCGCCAAGAAGATAAAGAACGGTCGGAAATTTGACTCTCAAATTCCTCAGGGCTATCATGTTCCTCACTGTGTAGGCAATCCGCACTGGCAAATTCCTAACTCCTCAGTCAGAACATATTCCTTAGCGACCAGAAGAACTTCGTCTCTGTCACCGAAGAAATTGACTGAACTGTATGAGATTTCCAAATACTTCACTCGAAGGGATTGGTAGGTGTAGGATTTTGAGTTGAGCATCACATGGAAATTTTTCCTTAGTATTTCCTCGACCCCCTTTAACAAAGACGGTGTTTCCTATGACTCAAGAAAGAGAAAAACGAAACAGCGAAAACAAAAGTCTTCACGCTTCGTGTTCCACAAATGAGTACCAAGTCTTCAAGGTCACACCAATTTCTTCACTTTCAAAGTCTTCAGAAAGTCTTCAGAATATCAAAGTCTTCAGTCGAAGAACTTCATTTTTAGGGGTCAACTTTCTCTGTAAATATCAAACTCCTCATAGACTTATAGACATGTGTACACTAATAAACACATTAGTCCCTTAACCTATAAGTCTTCAATACACCAAAATCACTAAGGAGCACTAGATGCACTTACAATCTCCCCCTTTTTGGTGATTGATGACAATATAGGTTAAGTTTTCAACAGGGATAAACATATGAAGTGTAAGTACTGATATTGAGGAATTTGATTGCAAGATATAGAAGAACTCCCTCTGAAGATGTGCATAGTGAGGAATTTGCTTTTGAGGCAATGAACATTTGAAGAGTTGAATTATGGAGATCTCCCCCTATATCTTGTAATTCATACATGTATTCTACATATAATATGAAGAATTTGAAATGCATGCTGAAATATGGTGACTGATGTAATTCAGCATGCGTGTATTAACATATAACGAAGAATGAGCATGCAGAGGAACACATCAAAAGTATCAGAGCACCATCGGGTTTAAGATTACAACTCGATCCAATAAAAGTTTCTTCCTTGAGACCCATTTTCTTCAGATCTTCTGCGCTGTAGACATGAGATAGAACAACCCAGGTACGGGTGAAGGTTTCATGGAGGTAGTTGTGGTTTTTCTTCACTGCATTGTGTGTTGAGGTAATGTTGTGAAGAATTGAACCTAACTGACGCTTGACCCATTTATGATTGCGATCAACTCTTTGATGAAGACTGAGGAGTAACTCACAACCAGTCATCACCCTGGGTGTTGTGGCTTGAGGATTTTGCTTGGCAGAGATGTTTCCGGCAGAGTCATGTGTGGCAGAGTCATCATTGGTGGAGTAGGATGCAGCCTTGCGAAATTGACCATCCAATGGACGAATGCCTTCATCTATCACAGCAGTTGCCTTGCCTTTGTCATCAGCTGAGGAAAATGTCCGTTTGAGGACTTCAATTGGAGGCAAGTAGCTGCCGTGGTTCAGAGTATCAGACTTGTAATTTAGTGAAGACCTTGTCCTGATGAACCTCATAATCCATGGTGCATAAGGCTTCATCTCAAATGGTGACATAGCAATATTCGCCAGAGTCCTCATGAAGAAATCATGGAAGTTGACGAGAACGCCATGAATGATATTGAAAAGCATATTCTTCATGATGCCAACGACTTCTTCATCATTTGAGTCGTGGCCCTTGACAGGACTCATTGTCTTCGTCAGAATGCGATAGACATTCCGAGGCACATACAGTAATTCCTTGATGAGGAATTTGGTTCGAGAGGCCTGCCCTGGCTTCAAAGGCTTCATCAGCACTTGCATGTAATGATTTGTAAGCTCGGGTTCGTTGTAGATGCAGCGAGCACCTTCAGGGGGAGGACTGAGTGGGAGGGCACGAAGCAATTCTGTTGTTGGTGCCTTGTAGTGAGTATTTTCTGACATCCAGTCCAGCACCCATGAGTTCACATCTTCAGAATTTCCTGTGATGTGCAGTGTCGCATAGAATTGAAGAATGAGTTCTTCATTCCAATCACAGATGTCAGTGCAGAAATTCAGCAATCCAGCATCGTGAAGAACACTGAGGACTGGCTCGAAGCCCGGCAGAGATTCCATGTCCACGTGAGGAATGTGTGCATGATCGAAGACTTTGTCTTTGTTGAATAGCACTGAGGAATAGAAATTGGCTTGACTAGCAGTCCAGAAATGCCTCTTCCTTATGCGAGCAAAATCATAGGGGTTGTAATCTGTGAAGAACACATGCTCGCTGAAGAAATCTTCAGCCTTGGACTTTTGCTTCTTTGAGAATGGATCCTTTGGCTTGGGCAGAGGAGTGTCAGTGAGTTGCATCACAACCTCAGGAATCGCAATCTCAGGTTCTTCAGGATGAGGAATTTCTGGTTCCTCTTCAGTGGCAGTCTGCGTGTTCAAAGGATCAGCAGCATCAGTTTCTTCAGCACTAGTGGCTGGAATTTCTTCATGCACAAATGAGGTGGGATGATTTTATTCATAGCCCATTTGAACGGTTGGTGCAGGGGACTGAGGTATTTGTTGTAACGGGGTGAAGAGTGGAGAATTGGGGTGCTGACTTTCCCAAAAGTCATCATTCATCACTGGCGTAGTGCACCCGATATCCATGTCTTCATCTTCAATTTCTTCAACGCCAGCCTCTTCAGCTGTGAACTGAGGCATTGAGAGGAAACAATAAGCGTTGAAGGGATCACATCCACTTCAATTTCTTCATCAATCTGCTCTGACGAAGCAGCAGAATGATTTTCTTCATCAGATCCGCTGGGGATCACATACTCTTCACCAAAAGGAACAAGGTCCTTTGATGGCATGGTGGAAATCCGAACAGCATCAATTGGATTTTTAAACGAGCTGGTCATAGGCTTCATTTTCTTCGGAGCTGAAGAATCTGAAGCAGCTGATGCTTTCCTTTTCTTCACTTCAGCTCGCTCTGCAGCCTTGGTCTTCTTCACATCTGATGCAGATGGAAGGATAGGAGTTGGAGTAGGCGCACGAGGAGCTGAGGAATCTGGTTGATTTTCTTCAGGCGCAACTGATGCAGTTTCCCTGACTTCTTCATTTTCTTTAGGCGCACCACTAGTGGATGCCCTGGCAATTTCTTCAGCGGCTGGAATGGACTCAACAGCCCTGGAACTAGCATTTTCATCAGCAGCCTGAAAATCATCAGCGGTGCTGGCATGTTCTTTAGTTTGCTGAGCAGAAGCTTCAGCTTGAGGAATTTCTTGTTGCGATGGGGCTGCAACATTGGTGAACTTCTCAGTCATTTTAACGAATCTGACTTTGGCTCCTTGCCAATCAGCATAATAAGCATCGAAGTCATCACTGAGGGCTTTGATTTTGGACTGGATCTTGAGGAGTTCATCAGTTGTCATTTTGACAACGTTTTTCCTCAGGAACTTCTCTTTCCTGAACTGAGCCTTCTTGATCTGCCTAGCCTTCTCAAATTTCCATTTCTCTTCAGTGATGAAATGGGTCAGCATATGACTTTGGCCAGGAGTCAAATTAAAATCAGGCATAGGAGTGTTTGGGTCCTTGTGCCAGAGATCAATGTAATCGAGGATCTCCCTTGGATCCAAAAGCAGTGGCACATTTGTGCCTTTTGCTCTAGCGGCCCTTTCTTGTCTGTCTCTGATGATTTCTGCAAGTTCATCATCATCAGCTTCATCGTCATATGGCACTTGGAAGGCAACCTATTTCTTCTTCGGACTTGGCCAAGGACCTCGACCTGCCATTGCCTTTGTCTTCAGCAGAGTGGGGCCTGATGAAGAGTTTGGTGCAGCTGAGGAACTCGCTGAGACACCAGAGGCAATAGAGATGCCTGCAGTCCTTTTGCACGTGGCCAGATGTACAGGTGTTGAGGACCTTGCCGGAGCAGCTGAGGACTTTGGAGGAGGAGCTGAGGATTTTGGAGGAGGAGCTGAGGATTTTGGAGGAGTAGGAGCAGCATGAGGAACTGGTCGTGAGGGCTTTGAAGAATCTGGCCGTGAGGGCATTGCTGAGGACCTTGGCCGTGAGGGCACAGTTGGTGAAGCACTTGGCTTGTGAGCGGGCTTCTTTGCCATTGATTTTCTAGGCATGACAGAGGCCTCAGTGGCAGCAGCAGTAGCAGAGTCTTCATTGAATTTCCTCACTGCTTCTTTGGCTTGTCTCGCCAACTTGGCTTGGCGTTTGGCCCATTCTTCAGGAAAATCCTCACCACGCTTGATGCTTTGGTGGGGTCACTTCTTGGCAGTGCCAATGGAGCTCTTGGGCATGGAGGATTTAGTGTGAATTTCTTCATATACTTTGGAGTAACATACCTGTACACCCTTCATTCTCTTGCCCATCTCCTTTCAATCCTCTGTATGCGCACCTTGCACTGATTTTTGTTTTCCTTTCCGAACTTAGCCTCATCAGGTGTGCAATAGTCAGCATAGATGTCCTCAGGTATTTCAAACACAATCATGACCTCAAGCCTCTTTCCTCCTTTCTGTGTCTTCTTACCGTCTGCCATATTCTTCAGTTGAGGAATTTGAACAATCGAATTCTCTGAAGAAATATGCAACTTTTCTTTGAGGAATGCTGCAAATGAGTTAAGTTGATGAGAACCTAGTGATTCAGCAGCGGACATGAGTACCTGTGAACAGAGTATAGGTGCGAGGAATTTGTAGAGGTCATATGCGTTCTCAGAAAGTTTTTCAAAAAGAGCAAGTTTGAGGAATTTGACCAGATGAGCCTTGAAGAATTTCACTAAGCGTTCTTTGTCTTAGGTTCCAGAATTGTATAGATCAAGGATCCACACAATTGAAGAATCTTGAAGAAAAATGATGCTTAAACAAACGAATCAAGAACAGATGACCAGTGAGGTGTTTTGTGTGTGGGGATTTGAAGAATAAAACACGTTTGAAGATTTTGTAGAGAAAATTTGAATCAAAGAGGGCAGTAAAAGTAACTTCTAATTACCCTTGATGAAGAACACGACGAACTGAGAAGTGTAGATTTGAAGCTCGTCAGTTCAGATCTTCCACGGCCTAACTCGGCGGAGGAAAACAACTACGGCGGCGGCGGAGTGAAGATTTCCGCGGCCGGCGCGAGTACGACGGTGACGAGGTCGAGGCAGTGAAGCTCTTCCTCACCGGCGACGATGGAGTAGCGGCGGCGCTAGGGTTTGAGAAGCTAGAGTGTGAGAGAGTGGTCGACCGGAGTAAAGGAAGTGAGGAGGGGGAGGGGTATTATAGTCGCAGTGAAAAACTGTTCGCCCGAAGATTTAGGACGAAAGTGCCCCTGACCCTTCTCATTCGCTTGACATGTGTCACCCACATACTGAGAAGTGGAGATCGTGTTAGATCGTGGGTGAATAGATAAATCTATCGTGCGATGCGGACCGATTTGAGCGGCAAAACCGAAAATTTTGGATAAGATTAGTTAAAAGTTCTGTTCGCAAATTCTTCAGCCGACAAGGACAAAGTGAAGATTTTGAACGAGTTTCAAATAAAACACACATGAAGAATTTGTGAATAGATTGGGTTGAGTATAGCATAAAGAGGGAAGGGTCCGATCACATTCACTTAGCAGAAAAAGCGACTTGAAGAAATAGCCATAAGTGAATGCTGTAGAGGACATAAACCCATATACATATATAGCCAATGAAGAAAAACGACGGAAACAGTGAAGATTTTGAAAAGTTGAAGAATTTGAACAGCCGAGGAATTTCAACACTGAGGAAAAACTCAAATTGAAGATTTTCAACTTTTTGTGGTGGCGTGACCCACCGTATAAGAATGATGATTTTACACCGCTGCATAATTGTCGAGGGTTCTGCGAATCAAATTCTTCATTAATTTCTTCACACTTAGAGTGTTATTCTTCATTGATTGAAGAAAAACGTTTCTTCATGTGTTGCACATCTAAGTCATCAATTTTGCATAAGTGTCAGGATGTGTGTCCTTTTCAAAGAACATTCGAAGAGTCTAAGATATTTAGCTCACACCGCAACTTGCTAAGTCTCTTATCATCCAAGGGCTTTGTGAAGATATCGGCTAGCTATTCTTCAGTCTTCACATGCTCGATGGAGATGTCGCCCTTCAACACATGATCACGAAGAAAATGATGACGAATCTAAATGTGCTTTGTCTTCGAGTGTTGAACTGGGTTGTGAGCAATCTTGATGGCACTCTCATTGTCACAATAGAGAGGCACATTCTTCACGTTGATGCCGTAGTCCCTGAGAGTTTTCTTCATCCACAGCAATTGAGCACAGCAAGAACCAGCAACAATGTACTCAGCTTCCGCAGTAGACAGTGATATGCAGTTCTGTTTCTTCGAGGACCAACAGACCAAAGATCGTCCGAGGAAATGACTAGTACCAGATGTTGACTTGCGGTCCACACGATCACCAGCATAGTCAGAGGCAGAATATCCAATGAGATCAAAGGTAGAGCCCTTGGGGTACCATAATCCTAGTATTGGTGTGTGAGCTAGATATCGAAGAATATGCTTCACAGCCTTATGGTGTGATTCCTTCGGTGTAGCTTGAAATCGGGCACACATGCAAACACTAAGCATTATATCTGGCCTAGATGCACATAAGTACAATAAAGAACCAATCATGTAGCGGTATACCTTGTGATCGAAGTCAATACCATTTTCATCAGTGCATAGATGGCCATTTGTGGGCATAGGAATTTTGACGCCTTTGCAATCTTGCATGCCAAATTTCCTCAGAACATCCTTGAGGTATTTCTCCTGAGATATGAATATGCCATTGTGCTGTTGATTTAATTTGAAGACCTAAGAAGAATTTCAACTCTCCCATCATAGACATTTGATATTCTTCACTCATCATATAGGCAAATTCATCACTATAACGTTGGTCAGTACAGCCAAAGATAATATCATCAACGTATATTTGGCACACAAACAGTTCACCATCATCAGATTTACTAAAGAGAGTAGGGTCGAGTGAACCAGGTGTGAAGCCATTCTTCACGAAGAATTCCTTCAAAGTATCATACCACACCCGAGGGGCCTGCTTGAGGCCATAGAGGGCCTTGTTGAGTCTGAAGACTTTGTCAGGATTCTTTGGATCTTCAAAACCTGGGGGTTGAGCAACATATACTTCTTCCTCAAGCTTACCATTGAGGAATGCACTTTTCACATCCATTTGATATAAAGTGATATTATGATGGTTAGCATAAGCAAGTAATATGTGAATAGCCTCAAGTCTAGCAACAGGTGCAAAAGTTTCATCGAAATCAATTCCTTCAACCTGTGTGTAGCCTTGAGTTACAAGTCGTGCCTTATTCCTCACCACAAGGCCATTTTCATCTTGCTTGTTGCGGTAGATCCACTTTGTGCCAATGATATTATGCTTGTGAGGATCTAGACGTTTAACCAGTTCCCAGACATTGTTGAGCTTGAACTGATGTAATTCTTCTTGCATGGCCTGAATCCACTCAGGCTCCAGAAATGCTTCATCTACCTTAGTGGGCTCTCAACTTGCACTTCTTTTGCAACGCGAGGATGAGCTGGTTGTCGTCGAGGAACTTGATCAGCATTTTCTTCAGCACCATTTTCTTCAGCATTGTCTTCAGGTGCATTAGCTCGACGTTCTTCGCGTTCTGGAATGAATTCTTCAGCAGATTCTTCAGTAGGAATGACATCCTCAGTCGCCTTGAACTTGGTAGAATCCTCAGGTGCTGGTTCATCTATCACAGAAGGTAGGTGCTCTCTTTGCGAGCCATTAGTTTCATCGAACCGCACATCTACAGTTTCAACAACCTTGTGAAGAGCGTTGTTGAAGACTGTAGGTGTCAGTCCTTTCCATAACCAAGCATAAAACCTTCATGTGCTTTCGGTGCAAATTTAGCATTGTGATGAGGATCTCTAATCCAACATTTAGCACCGAAGACTTTTAAATAACTCACATTGGGTTTCTTATCAGTGAGGAGTTCATAGGCAGTCTTCTTGAAGAATTTGTGAAGATATACTCTGTTGATGATGTGGCATGCGGTGTCAATTGCATCAATGAAAAAACGACGAGGCGTTTTGTATTCATCAAGCATAGTGCGAGCCATCTCAACAAGAGTTATGTTCTTGCACTCCACGGCGCCATTTTGCTGAGGAGTATAAGGAGCAGATAACTCATGAGTAATACCAAGTTCAACAAGATAGTCATCAAGACCATAGTTCTTGAACTCAGTTCCATTGTCACTCCTCATGTGCTTGATCTTCACACCAAAGTTAGTTGAAGCCCTCGAGGAGAATCATTTGAAGACTTCCTGCACTTCATGTTTGTAAGTGACAATGTGTACCCATGTGTAACGAGAGTAATCATCAACAATAACAAAGCCATATAGAGATGCATCATTAGTGACTGCTGAGTAATGATTAGGTCCAAAGAGGTCCATGTGAAGCAATTCGAATGGACGAGTAGTGGTCATGATAGTCTTCGCTGGATGCTTGGCCTTGGTCATTTTTCCAGCTTCACAGGCTCCACACAAGTGATCCTTGAGGAATTTGACATTGTCAATTCCAATGACATGCTTCTTCTTCGCAAGCGTGTGCAAATTCCTCATGCCTGCATGACCAAGTCGTCGATGCCATAGCCAGCCTTCTGAAGCTTTTACAAGTAGGCACACGACTGGTTGTGGTCCTGTAGAGAAATCAACGATATACAGGTCTCCTCTCCTAAAGCCTTCAAAGACTTTGGAATTGTCAGCTTCCATAATCACAACACAACGATACTTGCCAAAGACAACAACCATATCAAGATCACAAAGCATTGAGACTGACATGAGGTTGCATCCTAAGGACTCAACAAGCATGACTTTGTCCATGTGTATGTCCTTAGAGATCGCAACCTTACCTAGACCCAATACCTGACTTTTGCCTTTGTCAGCAAAGA
The DNA here is from genome assembly GCA_021605145.1 of Aegilops bicornis. Lineage (NCBI taxonomy): Eukaryota > Viridiplantae > Streptophyta > Magnoliopsida > Poales > Poaceae > Aegilops > Aegilops bicornis. Next base: position 44,543,031 of record CM038674.1, read on the forward strand.
TGATATGCTTCAGATGTGATGGTGATAAGGAAGCATCCATCAATAGGTTCTTGTCACCAGTCATGTGATTTGTACATCCACTATCGAGGACCCACTCAGTGGCTTTGGGTTGATCATCATGCAGATGAATTAGTGCAACTTACGAACTCATATACTTCATCAGTGAAGAATATGATATAAAATTCATCAGATGAATTTCATCAAAGAGTAAAACAGATATAGCAGTATGAGGACGTGTGAAATGAAAGTTCATTTCATCATGATTCGCTGCGTCCTTTCAGCATTTTTGTCGTGCCCCAAAGAAATTCTTCAGACGTTAAAGCACGCCCGAGACCTGACCTCATGGAAGAAATTAGTTCTTTTTCTTCACCACCCACATCTGAAGGGGTGGCAAAGAGTTCATCACTCTACGAGCTCCATATGAGAATGGTGGCATAGAAGCCAATCCATTTCGTTTCACATAAGAGGGGTTAGGGTAAGCATATGAATAAGCAGAGAAATTCTTCAAGGACTTATGAACATATTTGTTTGAAGAATAATGCACATATTCATAGCCCTTAGCTCTACCCTGCGAAACAGAGTTGTTAGCACGATGATAATCATATGAGGACTTTGATCCTTTTGAGTAATTTGATCCACGTGAGGAATTTGGTCCGTATGAGGACTTGGATCCATATGAAGAATTTGGTCCATATGAAGATTTTGATCTGGGGTTCCTATTCTTCACAGGTGGTGTCATGAGGACATTCCCCTGAAGACTTTCAAGGCACTTCTTGGGAACCCAGATTTTCTTCATAGGAGAACCGTTCCTGCAGTTAGTGACAACATATCTAGCAAATACTTCAACATTCTAATTTTTGAACAGTTTATAGTTGGAGTCAAATGACTCATCAGAAGAATGAGGAGATTCACATGTAAAGCCAGATAAGTTAGATGGATCAACTGGAGGTCCCTTTGCAGCAACCCATGAGGTTTTGGGGTACTGCTCAGGCTTCCAATATGTTCCATCAACATTGAGTTTCCTCTCAAAGACAATACCCTCTTTCCAAGGGTTCCTACTGAGGATCTGCTTTTTAAGCACATCACAAAGAGTCTGATGCCCTTTGAGACTTTTGTACATGCCTGTCATGTACAATTCCTTCAGCCCTGCATGGTCAGTGATACTAGCAATGTCCTCAGATGAGGAATTAGTGATAGCAGAGGCAGGTGAAGAATTTGTAACAGTTGAAGCATTTGAACATTCAGGTGAAGAATTAGCAGATTCACGTTCAATGCACTTTAAGCATGGAGGAACAAATTCTTCCTGAGAAGCGCTGATTTGTTGAGCAAGTAGTGAATCGCGCTCCTTCTGAAGATCTTCATAATTCACTATTAGCTTCTCAAGATCTTGCTTTCTTTGAAGAAATTCATAAGAAAGCTTCTCATGATCAGATAAGAGAGTGTTATGATGACCTTGAAGGCTCTCAAACCTAGACTGAAGTCTCTGAAGATTTTCAGTCAGGGCTTTAGTGCGATCCATTTCTTCACCCAACATAACATCACTTTTGTCTAGCAAGTTTTGAACCTTTTCAAAAGCCCTTTGTTGTTTTACAGCAATCTTAGCAAGTTTAGAGTAGCTGGGCTTGAGATCTTCATCAGATTCATTCTCACTAGATTCAGAGGAGGTATATTTGAGTGCCTTTGCACCCTTTGCCATGAAGCAATAGGTGGGAGCGTAGTCATCATTATATTCGTCAGCCTTGTTGGTGAGGTCAATTTCTTCAGAGTTGAAGATGGACTTGCTGACGAATGCAGTAGCGAGAGCCAGACTCGCCACACCAGATTCGGACTCCTCAGATGCCTCCTCTTCCTCATGTTCCTCAGATTCAGCTTCAGAGTCCATTTCCTTGCCAATGATTGCCCGAGCCTTCTTGGAGCTGCTCTTCTTGTGAGATGAAGACTTCGAGGATTTTGATGATGAAGATTTTGACGATTTCTTCTTCTTCTTCTTCTTAGCGTCATCAGAACTGTAATCCTTGTATTTCTTCTTCTTTAATTCCTTTTCCCACTGAGAAAAATCTTGAATATAGTGACCAGGTTTCTTGTATTTGTGGCATAGCCTTCTCTTATAGTCACTTGATGAAAAATCACTGCTCCTTGAGGATTTTCCAGAGCGACCACGTCTTGAGAACTTCTGGAACTTCTTCACGAGCAGTGCTAGCTCCTGGCTCAATTCTTTAGGATCACCAAGGCTACTACCAGAATCTTCACATTCAGATTCAGACACAGCCTTGGCCTTTGGGGCACGTGTTTTTCCATAGCTTGAACCATAGAGATCTCTCTTTTCAGCAAGCTGGAACTCATGAGTATTTAGCCTCTCGAGGATATCAGCGGGATCTAGTGACTTGTAGTCAGCACGTTCTTGTATCATCAGTGCCAGAGTATCAAATGAGGAATCAAGCGATCTCAACAATTTCTTCACCACCTCATGGTCGGTGATGTCAGTGGCACCAAGTGCTTGAAGCTCATTTGAGATGTCAGTGAGGCGATCGAAGGTTTGTTGAACATTTTCATTGTCGAGTCTTTTGAAGCGGTTGAAGAGATTGCGAAGAACATCAACTCGAGAGTCACGCTGAGTTGAGAGTCCTTCATTTACTTTGGACAGCCTATCCCAGATAAGCTTAGCAGTTTCCAAAGCACTCACTCTTCCATACTGTCCTTTGCTCAGATGGCCACATATGATATTCTTCGCTTGAGAATCGAGTTGCTTGAATGTCTTCACATCGGTGGCATTCAGTGAGGGTGAGACAAAGGGGAACACCATTTTCCACAACATATCGTAGATCGTTATCAATTGCCTCAAGATGCATTCGCATCTTATTCTTCCAAGAAGGGTAGTCTGTCCCATCGAAGGTAGGACAGTCGGCAGAGACCTTGATCATACTGCGGTCGACATAACTAAAACTCGGTGGTTAAACCAAAATCACACGTAACAAGGGAGTACCTTGCTCTGATACCAATTGAAAGTGCGTTATATCGACTAGAGGGGGGTGAATAGGCGATTTTTATGAATTCTTCACTGAGGAATTTGCCGGTGAGGAAATTCCTTAGCGAAGAACTACTTGCAGCAGAATAAGTACTCAGAAGTAAGCATAACAGAATACAGACGTAGTCATCATGATGAAATGAAGACAAACACAGAGTACAGAAAGCGTAATCACATGATAACACAAGATGAAGACAAACAGACTGAAGAAATTGAACTGAGGAAATTGAGAAAGTCTTCAGTCAAAGTCTTCAAACACAGATATGAACAAACACTCAACACAAAGAATGAGGAAATGAAAGAGTTGAGGAAATAGAACCAGTAAGGTTGGTGAAGACAATGATTTGGTAGACCAGTTCCAACTGTTGTCTCAGTTGTACGTCTGGTTGGAGCGACTGAGTATTTAGACTCGAGGACACACAGTCCCGGACACCCAGTCCTGAGCACGCAGCTCAGGACACCAAGTCCTCACCGTATTCTCCTTGAACTAAGGTCACACAGACCTCGTCCAATCACTCGTGGTAAGTCTTCAGGCGACTTCCAAACCTTCACAGACTCGGTCACTCGGCGATCCACAATTCCTCTTGGATGCTCTAGACCATGACGCCTAACCTCTGGAAGAAGCACAGTCTTCAAAGGTAACAAGCGTTGGATCCATGCAGGATCAATCTCTTCAGTGATGCTCAATCACTTTGGGTTTGTAGGTGTTTGGGTTTGGGTTTTTCCTCACTCGATGGTTTTCGCTCAAAGTCCTCGGAGGATGGGATGCTCTCAAATGACAAGTGTCAGTTTCTCTCGGAGCAGCCAACCAGCTAGTGGTTGTAGGGGGCGGCTATTTATAGCCTAGGGAGCAGCCCGACATGATAAGACATAAATGCCCTTCAATGATATGACCGTTAGGTGGATAAGATATTTTGGGACAGCTGGCGCGCAGCACAGCAACGGGCGGAAATTTGACTCTCAAATTCCTCAGGGCTATCATGTTCCTCACTATGTAGGCAATCCGCACTAGCGAATTCCTAACTCCTCAGTCAGAACAAATTGCTCGTGACTGTAAGAACTTCATCTCTCACATCAAGAAATTGACTGAATCGTATGAGATTTCCAAAGGCTTCACTCAAGGGATTGGTAGGTGTAGGATTTTGAGTTGAGCATCACATGGAAATTTTTCCTTAGTATTTCCTCGACCCCCTTTAACAGTACGGTGTTTCCTATGACTCAAGAAAGAGAAAAACGAAACAGCGAAAACAAAAGTCTTCACGCTTCATGTTCCTCAAATGAGTACCAAGTCTTCAAGGTCACACCAATTTCTTCACTTTCAAAGTCTTCAGAAAGTTTTCAGAATATCAAAGTCTTCAGTCGAAGAACTTCATTTTTAGGGGTCGACTTTCTCTATAAATATCAAACTCCTCATAGACTTATAGACATGTGTATAGTACACTCATAAACACATTAGTCCCTTAACCTATAAGTCTTCAATACACCAAAATCACTAAGGGGCAATAGATGCACTTACATCGGTTCATCAACAACCTGGAGCCGGGCAGTGGTGAGGATCTCGTCGTCAAACACCTCCCCTTCGATTGGTGCTCTGATGCTTGCCGTCCCTAGGATGTTGATGAACAGACCATCGCCAACCTTCAAGTATTTGCTCGGGGTGGGGGCTGTCGAGGATGAAGGTTGGTCATCGACCACCCTCTCCCTGGCAGCTGAGGGCTCTGGGCCGGAGCAGCGCCAGGCGCTCCTTTGGCGAGATCGCCATCCATCAATACGTTCACCAGTCTCCTTGTCGGCCTCCACGACAGACCCCTTGGCGGCCTCCTCAACAGCAGTCCTGGCGGCCTCCTCGGCAATTGCTTTGTCGGCCTCCTCGGCAGAAGTTTTGGCGGCGTCGGCCTCGGCATCCTTGGCAGTCTCCTCAGCGTGGACGTCCATTTGTTCCATCAAGGGAGGATGTGGACCAAAAGAAGGAATGACGCAAAGCCAAAGTTGAAGCTCAGAACAGATAAATAGAAAGGAAAAGAAGGAAAATCATGCAACGATAATGGCAAGCATCAGGGGGCAGGCGGCTTACCTGTGACAAGCTGAGGAATGGTTCCCTCCCCAGCAACGCTCGTTGCCATGGTAGACCCGCCAGCGCCTGTGCTCGCCATCTCATCCTCCATGCGCTCAGGCTCGCCGGTGGAAGCCCTTGCCGGGGTCCCCTCCTTTGGTGGCTTGGTTGACGGAGGCGGCATGTCGGGGGTGGCCACCAGTGGCTCCTCCTGCTACCTCTCTTCTCCTGCAAACACAGCAAGATTAGCAGAAAATATGCACTCCCCAATACTCGCTAGTGGAAAGTGGGTAACAGGCTCACGCTGGGGGCTGGGCTGGGGGATGCTTCGCCGGCTGGTGTCCGGGCTGCTTGAGATCATCACTGACACACTTGGGGTGCTTGCCAGGGGCCCGTCATCCGTCGACGCCTTGGCCCTCTTGGCCATCCTCTGGGCCAACGTCTCAGTATCGCTGTGAAGACAAGCCAAGTCAATATTGAGTCAAATGAAACAATTCAAGTAAAGGAGCAAGGAATGAATGAGGTGGCAAGATGCTTACTCGTCTTTTCTTCCGGCCTCCTTTTCCTCTTCAGGCTAAAAGATCTGAGGTCGAAGTCGGCCGGCGGGATGATGTCCGCAAGGGGAGAAGGAGGAGATGGAGCGCTAGGCCGCTTGGCCACAGAGGAGGTGGTAGCTGCCGCTTTCTTCGCTGTTGCAGCTTCCTCCTTCGTTGTCGTGACCGCGTGCCTCGTCTGGCGCACGGTTTGCGCATGGGCCTCTTACTGTTGCATGTCCTTGCCGGGCTGGACTGGGTCGCCGGAGCCCTCTTATGAAGGACCAACTCCCGATCTCCATTCAAGAATTGAAAGAGCCAGCAAAGAAACGTCCAGAACTTACTTTTGTCGACCAAGGAGCAAAAGATCGGCTTTGGGGATCTCTCATGGAACATTTCACCCTACCAGATCATTCCACAGATGCAGATGTGCAGAAAATCAAGGACGCTGCTCTTAGGAAGATGGTGGTTGCATTCAACAACCACAAGAAGAGTATATGGTCCAAGTACGTCGAAGGAGAAAAGAAGACTCGAGAATTCACGGGAACACTAGAGAAGCAAAGAGATCACTAGCCCTCTTTCGTGAAATTCAAGGAATCAAAATTATCTAAGGAACGGTCGAGAATAAACAAGGCCAATGCCGCAACAAAGGAGCATTTTCATTGGCTGGGGCCAGGTGGCTACGAGGTGGCCCGACCTAAGTGGGATAAGTCTAAGCAAGAGATGGTGGATGCAGTGGTCATTCCAGTTACATTGAGCTGGCCCCCCAGGTGCAGGACTTGGTTCTATGTGCATTGGGGGGGGGGGGCGTTGGACCCGAGGACAGGCAAGGTTTCGAAGAAGGCAAGTCTTAAAGGAGCCAAAGAGAAGTTACTTGTTGCAATAGAAGAGGCTCAAACGGGGGTGTTCACGCCCAACGGAGAGAACGACGAGCTTACGCGTGCCGTGGAAATCCTGAACACCCGGGAAGAATACGAGGCAAAGGCGTTGTTCTGTGGTATGAGGGGTTTTTAGGACTGGAACACCGACTACAGAAGACGTGCCAGAAAGAAGATGGAGGAGGACAAGAAGATGAAGCTGGAGGAGGAGCAGAGGAAGCAGGAAGCATAACGCCTTAAAGGCCTAGAATCAACCCATGCTGAGTTCGCACTCCAATTCCAGCGGCAGCAGTAGCAGATCGACTCACTTAGCCAAGAAAGCTGGTCTCAGCAGCGGCAATAGCTAGCGGATGATCTATCATTGGATAACACCGTCCCATCCATGCTGAGAAGTAGCATGGGTTCCCCCCGGGCGAGGCACTGCTGGATAGATACCCTGTGGATGACATCATGGAGAACACTAATTGTGAGCTACTATTCAAAATGAAGAACATATCCATGAAGGTGGCGGACGCCGTTGCTTATATAAATACCCCCGAAGCAACCTTCCATTGCAACCTGATTCCAGCTGGCAATGCTCGTGTCATGGTTGATGAAGTGGTGGACCAATATTCGGGGCTAGAGCTTGACATTCCTGGAGGTGACGAGGAGCACACACTGGGAAAGGCCATACATCGTATCATCCTATGGAGAAAGGAATGCAACATCTTTCGAAGGTCACTCACACCGCGTGGGCCGACTCCTCCTTGAAGTCCGCCACCGCGTCAGCAGACTCCCGCTCCTCCAGGTCACCAGTCACCGCCTCAGCAGAGTCCTGCTCCTTCAAGTCCGCCAATGCGTCAGGCCATTCCTCCTCCTCCATGTCCGGCACCGCGTCAGGCCACTCCTCCTGCTCCAAGTCCGGCACCGCGTCAGCCCACTCCTCCTCCTCCAAGTCAGCCACGTCAGCCATCTCCGCCGCCTCAGCAACAGCGGAAGAGAGCCGCCGAAGCTATGGTGCGTAGTGTTACAAGTCGAGTTACAGGAGGTACAGGCGGAGGTAAGCGATTTCAGTATGGTCCAAGCCTCGCGCCTCTTCCGATGAGGCCTTACGACATGACCGAGGAGGAAAATGAAGCCGAAGTGAAGGCCCAATTGGACGCCCATTTTGGACCAATATCGTTGACCACTTTATTCGTATGGCCAAAAAACAGCTCCCAAGCCTGTTGACTCAGACTATGAACACCAAATCAGGATGGCACATCGAGCACAACAAAAGAAGGAGTCGAGCTCGAGCTCGAGCCAACCAGCTGCCTAAAAAAGCAGGAAAACCATTTCCCAGTTGGGAGAACAGGTGGTGCAATCGACCCCCCTAGTCATTGTACCAACACATGCGAGTACTGGCGCCGATCAGCTGGTAATAACTGACGAGCATAGAAGGCAGGCTGAAGAGCTCGGTATCACTGTTTATCAACTCCTAGAGATCGAGCCCGTGGATACGCTTAGAGAGGAGGACATAAAACGTAAATATGTCTGCGGCGAACCTTTGGTCAAGCCTGAGGAGGTCAAGAAGCTCGCAACGAGAATGTATGAATTGCATCAATGGTACATGAAAAATGCCAAGACTACCAATCGAGAGTCCCTCATGGTGAAAGTCAAGGAAGAGCATTACTTCAATGAGACAACTCTGTCTGTTGAGTATACATAATTGTTTCAGTTATTCAATCAAGACGCACTCGACAAATCTATCATCAGTTACTGTTGTCTATAAGTGATTTCTTTCTGTAATTTAAGTCTCAAGCTAGCTGTAGTGCTCATTGTTCATTACCTGTAATTATCCTCACTATATTCTTTTATGTGGTATTATGCATGATGAAGATGTATGAAATGAAAAAAGTTTGACGCTATGGCATTGGTTCATTGAACCAAATACCATTAATGAGGAGGCATGGACATATGAAAGGTATCGAGAAGACATAGAGAAAAACATGCTAGAGTTCTTGAAGCACCTCAATACCAAGCGAGATATACTACTTCCTTACGACTTCCGGTGAGTCACACTGTCTTGTCCTACAAATTCTGTTTTTGCTTACTAGCTAGATGTTAATAAGTGTATAGGGTTTAGGGTAGTTGATGAGTGTTATCCACATGCCAGCGTAATTTATACATGCAAACATATGCGCATGCAATTACCACTCGATCTTGTTAATCATTCAAGTTGAAGAAGGAATAGTTGAAGTACTGGACTCACTACTTAAAGAACCTAGTGACTACTCAATCATGAACGGGCTAGTCAACAGGTAATTTCAACCATTATTGAGCTATATGTCGGCCTCTTTAATTCGTCATTTCCTGATATCAACTAATAAATAACTCCATTATTCATTTTCTTTGCCGGCGGGCAGGGCTTGGCTAAAGTTCATCAAACCGGTTCCAGGAGAATGGAAAGAAAAGCTTTCGACCCAAGGTAAGTAATTAAGTAGTACTAGTTAGCTACCATCTCTTTAATTCTAGTTTCAATATCATTGATTATCATGCCTGATTAATTATTATCTGATCGAATTATATTCTCGTATAGGCCATGAAGCAGGCGCCGGGGACTGATTTATGTGCATACTACGTTTACGAGTACATTCGCATGATGACGTCCTAAAGGACCAAAGAAGCTAGATAGCTATGGGTACGTTTCCAGAACACTATTCATAATTTTTACATCATTATCGATATCTAATCACACAACTAATACATGCATATTGATCTTCTTCTTAAAAGTTTAATTCGGTGCGGGATAAGCTCCTACCAACGGATCACGTACGAGCAATTCAAGAGGAAATAGCGGGATTTTTGCTCGACCAGGTCATAGATCCCAAAGGAGAATACCATTACCCGCTACCGCAGTAATGCCTCCATGTAGGAGAAATTATATATACCAAATTATATATATATACATGTGTATGTGTGAATGGTGGTGCGAGACATTCGATGATATATATATGACTGGTTCTACGAGAAATTCTATTTATATATATGCATAACGTGTACAATATGTAGTGTCGTAAAATATCAGCAAATGAAAAAGAATTAAATGGAAACATAAAATTAAAGGAAAAAGAAATCATGACCCCGAAACCCCCCAAACCTTTTAATACTGGTTGGTGTTACCAACCGGTACTAAAGGTCTCCCCGCCCCCGGCGCTGGCTCGTGCCACGTGGTGCCCTTTAGTGGCGGTTCGTGTTGAACCAGTACTATGGGGGGGGGGGGGGACATTTAGTCCCCATCCTTTAGTGCCGGTTACAGAACCGGCACTAAAGGGCCTTACGAACCGGTGATAAAGCCCGGTTCGGCACTAGTGATCACTGCTCTTTGTGCAACCACTCTCGCCGCCAACCTTAGAAGGGATCCTCGTGATCTCATAAGTGTCGTTTCCACCGACAGCTTGCCACAAGCTTTTATTGACACTTCAAAATTTTGGAACGAACTGATTGGATAGCCTATGATATTCATCTTTTGTCTTGTGCCAAGACGCATGCTGGGATTGTGATCTGCTCAACGAGTACCAACAAGACCATATTGATGGGATGCCCCTCCCAGACAAGGTGGTGCATACAAAGTCGAACCATGGACAATGTGGGCTCCTGGTTCAATGGAGGGGCACATCAGCAGCCTACGTAATATGTGGGAACACCTTTTCCGAATTAAGGAGCATTCAATCATCATAGAATTTGAGAAACAAAAGAAGGTCGTCATACGTACCGACTACATTGATAACCCGAAAGCGATCTAAACTGAAAACTACAAGTTGGAAGTTCGACAAATGTAACTACGAATGACAGGACCTATTACTGGCGGTTCTTCCGTCCACCTCTGGTTTGTTGAGTATTTTCTGATGATCTATCAAGCCTGCCGGTTGGTAAAACCGTCACAGATGGTGTTCTTGAACCACCAAAGATAACATGTTCTATACTTGTCATAGAAAACACTGATCCACATTGATAGAGAGTGTGATGTTTTATGGACAATGAACAAAAGTAATGGACCACTACTAGTGACGGAATGCATGCATGAGTAATGATGTCATCCAGCACAAAAAATGAGAATAAAACAGGCAAGAGGATGCACCAGATTTATTTGATGTTGGTTGAGAATTTATGAAACATAAGATCATGATAGATGGAATTGTACTATTTGGATGTGAGAGAAGTGAGCATATATCTATGCTCGTGTAAAATTTAGACATTATGAATGCATCCACTCCTTCACCAGTCCTTCCAATTTAGAGTCCTCACACCTTGCAAAGTTCTAAATTATACCTAGCCCTCTTCTTTTTTCTTCCAATTAATTCACATGATAGCTCGAGTTGAGGCATCTTCATGTGATATATAACTTGCTCCTTTGTCACTAGATATCTCCCCATTTACATTCAGATCAATTTATTGCTTGTCCTCTACTACCCTCATGTAATTTCCTTATTGGATTGTGATATAAATGGGAGAACAGAAAGAAAACAAGCCAATAGATTGAGTTGACTACAAGGCATCGTGCACCTCTTCAATAAATCTAGGGCATGCTGTTGGAAGAGTGCAACCAGAGGAAGAGCGTGAATCAGGGGATGAGAGCCAAAGGAATGAGCTATTGTTTCTTTGCAAGGGGAAACCATTTGGAGCCACTAGGCATGGGAGACATGAGGAAAGGAATAGTCACACCCCTCGCCAAATCGTTTACAGATAGTCTGGGAATGTCCTCGATTGTTTCTTGAGGAATATCTTAAAATCATCTTCTAGCATTTTTCTATTTATTTTTTTTCTTTTTTCTCCCGGGGCTCTTCTTCTAAACCTGAAGCAGCCATAGCATTTGCTATATGGATGATGGAGGATGTCTACGTTAGGAGGGGAAATTTCTGGTGCTACCGCACTTTATATGCTACCATGATACGGGGGCACCAGGGTCATTAAATTAGTGATCCAATAGAATGTTTAGGAGTTTTCTGCAAAACTTGCACTGACCGATGCTGGCCACTCTATCCACGATCCAATGGCTCAGAAGGCCGTATCACGGTAGCATCTGAAAGTATGGTAGCACCATATATGCACTATGGCAGGGATGTGCTTGGACAGGACACCATCTTGCAACACATATACATGTGTATGTATGATAGATTCCATTCTCTCCTTGGTAGACCTGCTCCCTCATCGTTGGCCAACAATAGAAGTTGGACAAGTCGTCTCCTTTTACTTTGGAGAGGATTGCACTCAAACTACACTTACAGTCGTCTGCGGTCATTAGCATTTAGCATTGCAGTGATAGGAGGACGACTCTCTCCAGGCACAAATGGTTGTGCACTCCATGTGCAAGACTACTTCTGTCGCATGGTCGCGGCACCGACTAGAGACTAGGTCCATTCGTTGGCACATTTGTGGTTGTCCGAGCTCAAACTGTGGTGGATTAGGCGACGAGCATTGGGTGATGAGGTCGCATCGGTACCAAAGTGGAGAGCTTTTGTTGATGTACAAGTAGATGCATGTTGCACTCAGGGTTGAATGTATGTACGGTATGCACTTTGAATGATTCGGTATGATATGCGTGCACGTTGGGGAAAGCATGATCGAAAATGAACTCGAGTGTGGAAAAGCTTAGGTTTTTGTGACTTTGACAGTTCATACTTGAATTCCGTGTCAAGGAAGGAAAAGCATGGCCGAGAGAAATAAAAGCCTGGCGACCAACGCAGCAAACACAAGAAAAAAAAGATCTATAGGTCCAGAAAGGTGGAACAGCGGACTCACTGTACGTACCAGAATAACATCTTACTTGCTCGTGTGCCAGGCAAACATGCCTTAGCTGGACGCCCCTATGTCCCGCTTGAAGCGAGAAATAGGGAACCCTCGTTGACGGGGATGCGAGGCCTAGGGAACCCTCTTAGACAAGCAGCAAGCCAGACCCTCATTTTTTTTCTATGTTTTCTGTTTTTGTTTTTGCATTATTTTTTACTTTTGTTTACACTTTAAAATATTCTAACTATATATATTTAAAAAAGCGCTCTAAAAAACATTTGAAAAATGTTGATCAAACATTTGAAAACTGGGAGTATTAATGCTCTGCAGCTAATATATAAGACGACCCTGGGGTTACATACATCTTGTACTCTACTCTTCATTCAACATGAATCTCCCGCACCCAATCCATCTTTTTTCTTCTGTCAACACACTCTAGACTCTAGCAAAAATAAATAAATAGATGATGGTTCCTCTGCCTCCAGCCACTGCCAATGGTATCAATGTGCTCTCACTATTCTTTGGCATTTGGGGGAGCAGAGGTAGCTCTCCACAGGCCTGACTTACATACGAAGGCAGTAGTTTCTGTCAAAATCTTCGCAGTGAATAGGAGCCTTTTGAAGAGTAGATGGAGAGAGGAGAGCTAATCGAGATTTATGGAGTGTAATCTCTCATTGAGGATGTAGTTAAGTCGTCAGTAGGAAGACGAGGTAATTTTCAGTTGGTGATTGGGGGCAACCCTTGCAACAACTTTTACCGGCAGCAACCGGCACCATCATCATGGTTTGGCCGGGAGCAGTATGTTCTATTTCATGATTATGTCTGAATACTGAACTCTGTGAAGTCAATTATGATGGAAGGTCTAGTCTAACAACTAAAGTCCATGTTCTCTTAGTCATTATCTTTAAGAATCCTCGCATATAATAAGTTCAGAACACCAAGTTATCGTGGAGGAAATTTATTATGTAGTTTGACAAATAAGATAAACTTGTAGCTCAGTGTGGACTAACAAATTTAGATCCTACTGAACTTCATTTGGGAAAGTTAAGATGATGCTGCACGTTCACCGACATCACCGAGCAGATGGCCATGATAGCCTGGCGATCCTTCCGATACAAGGCACCACCCTTCAGGTACTCCTGGGTCGACGGCTTCCCAGAGCTCATTAGCCTCGAGCGCCCACTCCTTCAAGGTCGCCCACACCACAAAGTTCCCACGGTCGAATCGTGGATATTCCGATCTCACAGGAGCAGCAATTACTTTAGCCGCACTGAAGTACTCCGCCAACTGCTTGGTCTTCTCGTCGTCCGACATGATCTCCCGTTACTATAATATCGACCTTGCTCTGATACCAATTGTTGGTCCCGTATCGACGCTGAGTACTTCCGGCGATGGCGATACGACCGACGTCGAACGACGATGACAAACGAAGCTCACTGACGAACTCAACAAAGTTACTTTACGCTGAGATGCACCACAGTGCAAAAGCTAGCCTCCTGCTAACGGCTCCTGATCAATCCACCAACGCAGTGCAAAGCTAGCCCAAGCTAGCCGTCCTGCTACTGATCGATTCTACGTGAAGTTGCAGCAAACAATACCACAGTATATGTACGTACACAACGGCCAGTCGGCTGGAAGCAACACACACACACAAATCTAATGTATTGCGAAAGGCTCGTCTCGAGCCTTGTCTTCGCTTTATTGCTTTCCACAACTCACGGTGCAAAGAGTACAGGGCTACATGAGTATTTATATTAGCTAGCTAATCTGCCAACTAATCTAATCCTACTCGATGAAGGGTAGAAAAACTAACACGGACACGTACATGCACGTATTGCCGGACACGGACACGTCTTGTTGTGTTTAATTCCAACAAGCACCCCCCTAAACACGACATCGTCACGTTACAGCGCCGACGCCGATTCTTCTTCGCAGCTCCAGGATCTTCTCTCGATCCAAAGCTTTAGTCAGGATGTCCGCCAGCAAATCATCGGTGCGAATATAGTTGACCTTCGTTTTACCTTCTTCCGCGCAATCCTTCTTGTAATGATACACTGTATCAGTGTGCCTGCTCCTGCCATGCCGCACTGGATCCTCATGTAGAAGTCGTAGACTCACTGTCAACATTGAGCACCACTTGTTTCGGATCTCGATCCATGAGATCACCGTGTAGCCTCCCTAGCCACACACCTTGACACTCTGCTTCACTTGAAGTCGATGTCACCACTTTATGCTTTCGTGATAGCCAGCTTACTATGCTTCCTCCAAGAAAATATGTCACGTCCAAGGTACTCTTACGGTCGTCAACAATGCTTTCCTTGTCACTACCACTATAGCTGAGTAGTTTCACCATCTCTTTCTTGCTTAGTTCAAGACGAGGTGCCATTGAAGCGACAATGCGAGTGCAATCTTTCATGCCACAGCTTTCAAGTACCTTCCTTGCATATGCCTCATGGCATAGTGTGATCCCCTCCGGCTTTTGATGTTCCTCCATCCCGAGGTAGTAACTCAAAATACCAAGATCACCCATCTTGAAAAACTCCTTCATTTGTAGCTTGAACTTTGCAATCACCTCTTCATCTGCTCCCGTAATCAATAGGTCGTCGACATAGATTCCAACTAGTAGACGATGCCTTCCTTCACCTCTCTTGCACATTGCATGCTCTAGTGGGGCTTTCTCAAATCCAAGAGAAATTAACATCCGATCAAGTTTGATGTTCCATGCCCGAGAGCCTTGTCGTAGCCCGTACAAGACTTTGTGTAGCTTGAGTACCTTGCGTTCCTCTCCATCTTTGATGAGTCCCAGTGACTGATTCACATACACATCTTCTTCTACCTCGCCATTCAAAAACACGGATTTTACATCCATGTGATGTATCTTCCATGATTCGTGAACCACGAGAGCAATGAGTAATCTCACCGATTCCATCTTTGCAACGGGAACGAACACTTCTTCAAAATCCACACTTTCCTCTTGCACGTACTCTTTGACTACTAGACTTGCTTTGTGGTTCACGGCCCCATCGGCATCTTTCTTGATCATAAATTCCCACTTGAGATCCATGATTTTTTCATTGTTGGGAAGATCCACAAGCTCACATGCATTGTTATCGTGGATCAACCTCAACTCCTTTTATATAGCGCGACACCAACACCACTTCGTATTCGCGTCCTCGAAATCCGCCGGTTCCTCTAAGCTTAGACACCGTCGCCCACTCCTTTTCACATTTTCCGGGTCAATCGTCTGAAATTTTTTCTCCGGATACGGGTGCAACTCCGTTTGAAGCAATAGGGATGTAGATGACAGTGTCCTTTTTTCCTGCACTGTCGGAAATGATACATGTGCCAACATGGCCGCCTTTCCTGCGTACAAGCATGCACACAATGAGGCTCCTGATGCATGCCCATCCTTTGCACGTGGGAATGCATGCATGCCCTTTGGTGGTCCTGGTCGCCTGCATAGACTGCTGCTGCCTCGGCAGCCAACGCCTACAGCCAATGGGCCAAGCCCATTGTCTCCTTCTCCATTAGGCGCCACCCTGCATGAGCCTTACGCGCTCGTGCTTCCAAGCCAAGCACAGTCTAATGTGCCGCAGCTGCTCTCTGCTATGTGCAAGACACCGCTACTCCGTGCGAGATCTCCTGCAAGAGTTCCTGCGGCCAGTGCTTTTGGCGTACTCAGCGGGACACTTTCGCCTGTTACTGGGCAGACTTGCACGGCTGCTGCGCACGTGTCCACTTTTGCATCAACATACTTTGATTCGTGGTCTTCAGGCTCCACGTACGCCGAAGTGATATTCGTGTCCGTAGCATCGACACAAATTTCGGAATCACCGTCCTCGTCCGTACCATCGACACGAGTTTCCGAACCATGATCCTGAGAGCGAACTTTTTCTTCACGGAGCGCGACAATTTCTTTAGCCGACGCTTGAAGAACTGGATCCACCTTGTCCACGAGTTCACACATCAACATCATGTCACTTTCATCACCTAACTGGGCCATGAGAGCCTTCTCCTTCAGGGGATTCTTACACTCCGACTTGAAGTATCCGAGTAGATTACAGTTGTGGCAGCGGATCTTCCTCTTGTCGAACTTTTTCTTCCTTGGCTTCTCCGACTGTTCTTGCGGGACAGTCCATCCCGCCGCTACCGGACGCCTTGTCGAAATTGTTCTTCTTGGAAACCAGTGCCTGCCACTGAGCACGGGTTAGCATCAGGTACTCATCCTATTTTGCATCACCGTAACTTAGTTTCATCCGCTCGTCATGGGCCTTGAAGCGACGGACCAGATCATCCAAAGTGCGAGCCTTGAGATCAATGCATTACTCGATCGCTGACACAATCAGCAAGTAGCGCGGTGGTTTAGCACGTAGAAAATGCCGGACCATGGAGATGCCCTCTAGCTTCTCCCCGAGACCGTGAATCCCGTTTACCATCGTCGCAACCCTCACTGCGAAGGCGTCCACTGTCTCATCTTCTCCCATCCTTAGATTCTCATAACTTTTCAGCAAAGTTTGCAAGTTTGCCTCGCGCACACGCGAGTGCCCTAGATGCAATGTCTTGAATGTGTCCCACGCCTCCTTCGCTGAGGTCTTCGAGATAAGATGCTGCTGCACGTCCACTGGCATCACCGAGTAGATGGCCGTGATAGCCTGGTGATCCTTCCGATACAAGGCACCACCCTTCAGGTAATCCTCACCACCGGGGTCGACGGCTTCCCAGAGCTCATTGGCCTCGAGCGCCCACTCCATCATGGTCGCCCACACCACAAAGTTCCCACGATCGAATCGTGGATACTCCGATCTCACCGGAGCAGCAATTACTTTAGCCGCACCGGACTACTCCGCCAACTGCTTGGTCTTCTCGTCGTCCAACATGATCTCCCGTTACTAGAAGATCAACCTTGCTCTGATACCAATTGTTGGCCCAGTCCCGACGCCGAGTACTTCCGACGACGGCGATACGACCGACGACGAACGATGATGACAATAGAAGCTCACTGACGAACTCAACGAAATTACTTTATGCCGAGATGCACCGCAGTGCAAAAGCTAGCCTCCTGCCAGTGGCTTCTGATCAATCCACCAACGCAGTGCAAAGCTAGCCCAAGCTAGCCGTCCTGCTACTGATCGATTCTACGTGAAGTTGCAGCAAACAATACCAAAGTATATGTACGTACACAACGGCCAGCCGGCCAGAAGCAACACGCACGCACACAAATCTAATGTATTGCCAAAGGCTCATCTCGAGCCTTGTCTTCGCTTTATTGCTTTCCACAACTCACGGTACAAAGAGTACAGGGGTACATGAGTATTTACATTAGCTAGCTAACTTGCCAACTAATCTAATCCTACTTGGTGAAGGATAGGAAAACTAACACGGACACGTACATGCACGTACTGCCGGACACGAACACGTCTTGTCGTGTTTAATTCCAACAATTTTTCTGTTGGAGAAGAGAAGGTTGTTTTGAGCTCTATGGAGTGTGGACAATGATTTTATGGATACATCTGTTCCTTGTGTGTACCGATTCTGTGGTACAGATGAAAGTGCACGGGAGTAGTGAGACCTCCTAATTTTTTATGTTGTATTTGTTGTCTTGCTAGGTACAAGTACACCTAGATATGTGATTCATTATTATCTGTATTACACTCTCACGATGGTCACGGTAGGATTGGCATTGTTGCTCTGCTTGTTTGCAAAATCTGGGTGAGAGCTGGTAATCTTGCGGTCAATTTGACTGTGCTTTTCAGGAACCTAAATTTGTATCCGCTGCAAGGTCAAAGTAAGCAAAGAAAGGTACATCTTGTGCTCCAGGGCAGTGACTAGGTGCTGCAGATAGATTCTAGCTAATACATTGTCTGCAGAATTGACAATTTTGTAGGTTTGTCGAACCTCGACAGCCACCGATCTTCTCCTCTTCCCCAACTGAAACCGAAACAAGGGCTCATTGTCATCAAAGGCAAGGCAGGCATTTTTTATATTGTTAACTTGCTTGGTACAAGCACACGTAGATATGTGATTAATAATTATCTTTATTTACATTCTGACGGTGGTCATGGTAGGATTGGCAATGATTCTCTGCTCCTTTGCAAAAGCTGGGTGAGGGCTGGTAATCTTGCAGTCATTTTGACTATGTTCTTCAGGTATCTAAATTTGGCTTTTGTCTAAAAAGGAGGATTATCCCCGGCCTTTGCTTCAATATGATGCATGCAGCCATATTACATTGCAAGCAGTAAACATGTTCTGTAATTCGGTACATGCTCGCAAAAAGAGCTCAAATGCGGTAAAAATCATAAGTGTCACAACCGGCAAAAATAAGACAAGATGACTAAACACCTAGCCTATTATTAGATCGTTATACAAACCGGTTGTAGGTATCCCGTGCTATCGTCTCCCAACACTTGCAGCCAATAGCCAGATGCTCCTTGGCTTCCGCATGGCTGAGCGTTGACTACGTACCAATCCAAGTAGCTGCTTTCTAGATGACCAGCCAAAAAATTGTAATGGATTGACCGTTAAAGATCACATCATTTTGGCAGTTCAACATAGCCCGAAGTAATGCACACACCGCGACTTGAATATGTGCGGCAATTTTAGGCTCTACTCCATCTAACCAGGTCCCAAATAAAGTGGTAATACTATCTGGAGGACATACGTTAAAGGCCACATGTACCATACACCATAAACACTTGGCCATTGGGCATTTGAGAAAGAGGTGTTTGATAGTTTCATGCTGATCACAAAAACAACATCGTTTACTAGCTACCATCCCATCCGCTGCATTGTGAAACTAAGCAGATAGATATTTAACTGTTGTCTTAAATTTATCTTTACTGCTGTATTTATCATGCAGTATGAGATTGTCAATATTTGGTTTTTCTACAAATGTTGCTTAGTGGATCTTAAATTTTACATGGGCATGTTTGAGCTTATGCATGATTTTTTATCACATTTTTTACTGTCAATTTTTTCCTTTTATATGACAATTGGCACATACAATTTTTTTATGTGATTAGAGATTTTTTGTGATGGAGTGCAAACTACAAAGTGGAATTTGTCATTCTAGAATATGGAGGAATTTATAACATGTATTACCGGAAAGTATTGGAACAATAAGAAAACTATATTGATGTAGTAGATTCATTTTTTTTTCTGAGCGCACATAACATTTGAATAATGTTGTACCAGCCACTTGTTTTATTAGTCCATTCTATTTGTTGATGAACAAAGTGGCAGGACAAAAAATACGATTCTGAATTACGTCCATCCTAACACTTCCTCTGTTTTCTGTAAACCAGAAATGCCCCGTGAAGAAGAATCAAGGATATCAAGAATTTTTTGGATGGTCAATCAAATGAGGAGCAGACAGTTGTATTTATTTAGTTGCAGTTCTAACTATCTTTATTATAACTAGGATGCTATGTAACGGGAACCTGTACGCATATGCCTATAGCACCATAACTGTCTGTGGCTGATATATTATGATTCATTGACATTACTCCTATTATGCATGTTTAGTAGCTATCCGTCTCATATCCAATTACGTCGCTGCGTTATGGTGGCTATTCTTGCATTTTATGCATGGTATCTGCAGAAGGAGTTGATAGCCGCACGTCCTGCTGCCTTTGCATATGCCCTGGTAAATGCATCGACCATACCTTGTGTCAGAGAATGAAGTGTTGATCAACTGAAAAGTAAGTTTAAAAATACTACTAGCAGACATATCTGCATCAGCCCAATTCGCTATCTCACGACTAATTACTGCATGCTATTTATTTCATGAGAATGCACTTTGAAAGCTTCCTGCAGCAAAAGGAGGGTTAGCTGAAGGCATCTAGAAGACATATCTGCATTAGTTACTATGAATTAAAAAAAGCTAAATTCAACAGAGCTCATTTAACCTCTTTCTCGGCAAATGGCGCAGATAAAATCTCATTTTCATCTATCTGAAGTTGGGGTATATCCCCAGTCATGTGCTCATCGAGCGACACAAAGTTGTCCTCGGGAGGCCAGAAGAGGGTTTTTATAATAATTAGAGATGTACAACTTCAGGTTCTCATGCCCAGCTACTGTACCTTCATCCTGCTCTAACAGAATGATTTTTTTTCTTTGTATGTTTCCCATTAGCTATCAAGTTAAAAAACTGAGTATTGTCATCCCCCTGGACCACTTTGAGCACCTTAGCTCTGAGGTCCCACTTCATTTCCTCTTCTCTAAGAAGAGCCCGAAGTTTCTGTTTGGCCTCAGTCTTAGCCGCATGCTCTCCTGATTGCGGTTCATCCATTATGCGGCCATGAAAATAGAGTAATTCTGAGGACCTTGTATGGATAATATATTTTACTCTCAATTGCACATGTGAAAAAGGAAGTGTGAACCTAACTCTTGTATTATTTGGGGGAGATTGGGAAATTATCAGCGAGCCACTAGTCGAAGTTCTTTTGCAATGACAGTGAGGATTTGGAAAATCTCGAATGTTTCGTGATAGCCGGTGTACTCCTGGATGGAGATGTCGTCTGGTGAGAGTGGGGTGTACTCCTGGACGACGGCGTCGTCCAGTGGCAGCAGGGTGTGGCAACGTGCAATAAAAGGAAAAGTGGGACGGTGACAATACAAAAATATTTTGGAGCTGCGGACACACTTTGTTACCAATGCCATTTGTTCTTATTGTTTGGTTCACTATCTCAATAATCATTAATAAAAAAAGTTAATGATCTATCATATGTAACCTTTGATGCTGAGAACCATGATAGAGATTTAGTGGATGTTAAGAAGAGACAACACATTGTGTGTAGTGGAGACAATTTGAGAGATAAGAAGAATGAGAACTAGGAGAACAAATATAATGCTTTATCTTGTTCAGGGTTGTGCATTTTTTGAGGCACTTGGACCTTGATCCGGAGACAATTTGATGCAAGAAGAATGAGAACTTGGTAGGACAAATACAATGCCTTGTCTTGATCCGGGTTGTGCATATGAGAAGCAGCCACTTGAAAATGGAGAAATTTTTAAGGGATGTGGTGGCTCCAAGAGTGAAACGACAATGTTTGGACATTGTTTGAGCTAGAGTCTTAAATTGCATGAGCCTTTGCACCCGTGGTGGCAGAATTGTTTGAGCTAGAGTCTTAAAAACAAAGGGAAGCAGAGGCAATGCGGTGAGATCTAACCTGACAAGGAGAGGGCCAGGACAATGGTTCCGGATTCACTCACCACAGCCGCAGCCATTGCCGAGAACGAAAGCTCCGCCGCTGCTGTCACCGAGAAAAAAAAGCTCCGGCACCATCACTGGCTCACCGCCGAGAACGAAGAGGAGGGAGCAACGGGTCATGTCTCACCTGATTCAGACAAGCACGGGGACACGTCTCACCTGATGCACTGCCAAGTGGGGCCCTAAACAGATGCACTGTCAAGTGGGACCCACATGTCTTAAACATAACCTCAGTCCCGTTGACGACCATTTTAATCGCCCGAGTGGGCCGTGGCTATTTGGGCCTAGGAAACGTTGCACTAGAGTTATTTTCGTCAACTACGTCGCACTCCTTCCATTGCACCTCAAAGATGTCGCACAGGGGCTATTGACCCAAACTTTTCCAGGGCTTTCCATGTTGATTTTTTGAGAAAATCTATTTTTCTGACATGTATAAGGTATTGGTATTGTAGTGGGTGTATACCGTAAAACCAGGAATTGTTGAAGTTGATGAAAGCTCTATAACTCATCCTATCCTGTCCTACTACTAGTAGTGGGAGTATTAATGCACTGCAGCTATTAATATATAAGAGGTCTCAAGGCTACATTCATCTTAGTGTCTTCATCCAACACCCGGTCCATCTTTCTTTATCACCAACACTTTCTGTACTTTCCAGTTATTATCTACTACTGAAACTTTGATGAACTCTGTGGCAGGGTGTTCTCTCCTTGTTTTTCATCGAGTCAGAAATATTTGGAATGTATAGATAGGCATGGGATGCAAAGGGAAAGAAAGAGTCACCCAATTCTTCAAATTTTGTGCGTAGGTTAACCCACGAGGCACAAATTCACCGTGAATCACAAGCAGCTCGGTATGGTCGTCCTCTGCCGTCCAGTAGCACGAGCGCCATGGAATCGTAGGACACATTGTTGTAGTGGCTCCTGGCACAGTGATGGATAACGAATCTAACGATCCCTAGGGGCGTAGCCAATTTTACCTACCTGGGTTCAACTATGTTACTGATGCCCCGCAAGATACATCAATCTTGTATACACCAATGCAGCATACATCAAGCGTGTATACACCAATGCAACATACATCTAGGAACCTTTCCACATTGAGACACCAAACTCCCTAGCCTAGTTGATATAGTTGTTTGTGTGAAAAAATTCTGAATTTTTTAACGAATATCTACCACAAAAATTCTGCATTTTTCAGCAAAATATTATTATCCAAGATTACTGGAACACCATTTCTATTATCACTATTGAGTTTCATATTATCATATTACTGGATCAATAAATCAGTCTTGTCTGGTGACATAGGCTCAAGCAAGCACCTCTTCGACCTGCATTTGCCTTTATTAGGCGTTAGCTGTAGCAAGCAGCAACTTGACTTAATGCTGGCAACTAATTAACGCCTTCGTGGCTATGCCACAGCTTCGATATGTAACTCAAGCAGCCCAGGTGATCCGAGAGGATACACATTACTAGGTGTTCCTTATGATTTGACTTTTTTGGTAGACTATCGATTACTCCCTCCATTCCTAAATATTTATCTTTCTAAAAATTTCAATAAGTGACTACATGCAGAGCAAAATGAATGAATCTACACTCAAAATATGTCTTTATACATCCGTATGTGGTAGTCCATTTGAAATCTCTACAAAGACAAATATTTAGGAACGGAGGGAGTAGAATATAAGTAATACATGGTCAGATATTATTTTTTCTAGTAGCAACATAATGAACATCTGTAGCTTGACCGTTCAATAAAACGTTCCTTTTATTTTTTTTACTCTTCCTGTGGTTTTGTTGGTTCAGTACGGTTTCATCTCAAGATCTCCACGGTGTGTGTGTGCGCGCGCGCATGTTCTTTTGCTGAGTCACAATAAAATGCTCAGTTTCAGGACGTGACGCACTAACTATTCCAATGCGACCTAGTGAAGGAACCCTCGGAGTGAATTGACCAAGCAGTTCGTGTGGACCGCTCGGATCAGCTATTCTGGAATTCTTGTTACTGGAACCGGACTTGCCATTATCTACCATGCCAAGTCTAAACATTAAAGAATTTGTTACAGTCGGCTCGTTCCCGCAACCCGCGTCATGTCGCATCGTGTCGTGGTGAGGCGGTGGCAGAGGAGGAATACGCGTAAATGTTCCTCTCGTTCTCATGCTCATACATGTGGGGAAACAACCTCCCTTATAAGAAGGTCCAACTCCTACCAAACTAGCAATGTGGGACAAACTTTAGTCCCACCTCTCGCCTTGCATGAATGGGCTAAGTGGGCCTCTGGAATTTATTAGAAATTTCTCAATTTGCTATTGGGATGGCCCAAAATAGACTAAATTCCAGCAATTCCTCACCAGATCCTAGAGGCACATAAAATTTGTCTTTAATTCCAGAACACTATTTTATATACCGGTACTGAAGTGGAGACTGGCAACTTCAAATTCCACCTAGAACTCCATGCTACACCAGTAAGCAATTTGAACAGTGGACTATGCCTTGAACTGCAAGTTTTCTATGAATCTAGCTTCACACAAAGCCTTGACCAATACTAGGCTACCGTGGGTCTTCCCCGCGGGTGGAGCTTATGCGTCATACTCCGAGACCTTTCATGATATTGTTAGAGAGCACCCTACACTCATAGATTGTGACCTTTAGCAATCAGACTCATATATGTGTGTTTTTCAGAAGATGTTCTGCAGAACAACATCTCTGCTTAAATGAGAAACTTAGAACACATTAAGATACACATCAACTTGCCATGCAGATTAAGAGAGTATTGCATCATCATGAAGTAGTATTGTTAATTGTAAAGATACTCTCCTCTCAGTTGACCAACAACTTGTCTTCCACAACTAATTCACGTGATCTCCGATCACATAGACTAGGTTATCACTTTGGACAATTCATATTGTGTGTCTCATACCCATCTCCCTGGATGCATTATCTATCACATTACGTGACAGACCCTTATTAAAATGATCTGCTAGATTTTTAGAAGTTTGGATATAATCCAAAGCAATAACTCTGGAGTTTCTCATTTTTCTGACCTACTTTAACCTTCTTTGAACATGTCTTGATGACTTCATGTTATCCTTTGAGATACTCATTTTCGTGATCACAGTTTGATTGTCGCAGTTCATAAGGATACATGGTACATGTTTCTCAACAACCGAAAAGTCATTCAAGAGCCTACGAAGCCAATCTGCTTCAACCGTAGCTGTATCTGATGCTGGTGCTATGAATTCTGCTTTCATTGTTGACCTCGTTAAGATGGTCTACTTGCAAGACTTCCAAGAAACATGGTCACCTCCATGAATGAATACATATCCTCTCGTGGCCTTTATCTCATCAGCGTCTGAGATCTAGTTTGAGTCACTATAACCTTCAAGCACTTTTTGGCCTTGTTTGGCCAAGAGGGTTTCCAAGCCCCAAAGGGGCTGGGGATTTTGGGGGATTTGGTGAATCCCTCTCTTTCACAAATCCCACCAAACCGCTTCCCCCTCCCAAACCCCATCCTCATCCCTGTACCTGCATGTTTGACACGTATGAGTTGGGGATTTTGCTTCAGCTTACGTTCATCATATATAAATGACTAATTGCTCTCCCACAACCTACAATTTCACTCCCAGTACAGCACAGAACGTGTGAAAAAAAAAAATCCAATCTTTACTACAACTACTGGAAGCAAAAACTATAATCTTTTATTACAGTCCATCCCTAGCTTCAGTGGCATATGAACAAAGAGCATCAAAGGCAAGCATGCATCGGGATGCAAAAACAACACCCATTTTCTTAACACCACCACAATCTACATAACACCACGGTCATTTTGCATGACTTTGAATCAAATAAAACAAGAATATATCATCTGGGCGAAAGAAAGGGAATCGTGACAACAATTCCTCATAACAGTTCATGGCAAAAGTTCATATTATTTTTTCATTCTGAGTGGCAACAACACTTGATATCATGTTACTATTATTATTTCGTCTGCCTTGCCTTCACTTTGCACTCTTGGGAGTGAGCTTCTTCCTTGGTTGAAAATAAAATTTTATCATCATTTTTTGATGGGCCAAAAAATTTAAAATGATGAGCTTGCGGTGTATGTAATAAGTAATAACTCAAAAAATTGTAGGTGAACAAAACAATATAAAGCTCCAGCTAGCTTATTACTACTAGATACTAGTAACAGTCCATAGTTAGCTGATGTAAAAGTCCACCTAGCTACTTTCCAGTGAACCAAACATACAATGCAGTCTGACATGTACAAATCTGTGGAGAGAAAGAATAAAGTTTTATGCACTTCTTCCTCCGGATTTAAAGATGAAATGAATCACAGCAGATATGGAGCTCAACAGTTGTAGCAAAAGGAAATGAAACATCTGAGTGAACAGAAAAGAAATAATACTAAGAATCATACTTGCACACTCCTTAGTCCTAAAATGGAGACATCATAGATTTTTCAGCTACCCAGCTCCCATAATTTCCCAACTTTATGAACACCAGTTAATGTTTGGCTCCATCTTTTTGGAATATTTCATCAAGAATTAAAAACCCTCTAGAATATGAACATGGATGCAGACGCATTAAGATTTTTGGAATACAACACATATAATATGTGATTCATTCACCTTATGAATGTGACAGGGGGCTCAATAGTGTGGAACAGAGGATTAATATGATAGGGGCTACAAAAAAAATCTACCGCTAGATTTGAATGTAGAACACCAGTAGAAAACAAGGCTTTGATCCTGGCCAGATCAGAGCATTAGTCCCGATTCTGTTAGAAACCGGGACCAATGAGTGCATTAGTCCTGCTTCGAGCGGCCAGGGCACCGGCCGGGCCTCGGCAGTCACTAGTCCTAGTTCGTCTGACCCGTTTAGTCCCAAGTTCCAGACACGAACCAGAACTAAAGGTCCTCGCTCCTGGTGCAGCCCCTTTAGTCCCGGTTGGGGCTGGAACCGGGACTAAAGATCAGTCTTTTGTCCCAGTTGTAGCCACCAACCGGGACTAAAGAGATGCCTATATATATGCTCACCCCTGCCCGCTCCCTCCTCTGTTTTTTGGCGGGCCGGCGTGTGGGAGGTGTGCTGCTCTCTGCTCTCACGTCTCATGCACATGAGGTGTTCGATGAAATGCCGTAGCCATACTTAAGCTTTCTCCTCTCAAAGCTCGACCTCCAAAGTACATTTTCCCCAAGATTTGTCTAGGTGCACCAACTACACAAGTGTTCTAAAACGTTAGCAACTTCATTGGTTCATCTCTCACCGCTAGTTTAGTTCATTTCAAATGCTCTATAAGTAGAGTGGTTTGTGGGTTTTAGTGGAGGAGTGTATGTGGGAGTTGTTTTGATTTAGACGTACAATTTGAGCTGAAATTAACTTCTTAGAGTCTGCACATGTGCATGGTGCCTTCCCTATCCCCGTCCTCACCGCCGTCGACTGCTCTCGTCGTCGACACCACTGTGGTGAGCCTCTTGTTCTTATCTTCTTTTTATAGGCACTGAGTTTAGAGGTCATGCATATATTTTTGCTACTGATGCACGCCTCATTACAACTTTAATCATCTAGTCTACATATATATATCGGGCCGTATATCTGAATTCTTGTTCCCTTTGCAGCAAACTACACATGAAAATCCCTTGCATACCGAATAGGATTTTGGGTTGGCCTTGCTGAAAATAAAGTGAGTGTCGACACAACTCATTGCAGTTGGTGATTACGTCCACCATTTGAGCATTCTTGGAACAGTATCCAGGCTGTATGCTCTCTAGTTTTCTCTGTATCTTTTCTGTCAAATGCCTCAACCATAAATGTACAGATCTAAATGACAGAAAATGTACAGATCTAAATGACAGACTTGTCTTTCTTGCTACCTATTTTCGAGTATTTTTGCTTGATTGGCCACCATGATGCAAGTTTATCTGTAGTACGCCTTCTCCATGAAGGTACTCACTCTGTTCATGAATACAAGACGTTTTAAAGAGTATTGAGTTTGCTTGATTTCTCATGTTTTTACTTGCTAGTACAACATGGCTGGCAACGATATATGCCCATATACAGAATTACATATGTGGTGTCTGCACAAGCGCTTGGTTACTTTAAAATATCCAAGTGCTCTCCAAAGAAATAACTGGAGAAACTGCAGGTCCTCTCAGTTAATTGCAGCTTCTACAACAACACCTACTTAAAATCGGAGCAGGTCTTGAGATCAGGATGAGAAAAACAAAAGCCTGAGATGTAATTGGGACTGGTGTGTCTACCCAGCTACTTATTCAGCATAGAAACCCCATTTACAACAACTTTGTTTGCTTCAATTTACTGCAACAGCTTCGACCCTCCAACAAAAGGCAAATGTTAACATGCTCCCTCTTACTTCCTCTTTTCACACGAGTGGTAAGAGTATATAATAGACCAGGCATCAGTCAATACTGTGAGAGTGAATCCCACACATGAGTTGATCAACGGACCATTCACTTACGAACTGTCATATAATTAAGATGCACTTACCAGAGATTGCAGCTGCTTCTCATTCTGTTACCCCTGATACCGACTCCTGATTGCTGAATCAACCAGCACAAGTACATTTTGGGATGTCTAACATGCACGGCCCTCCGTGTCAACTGAAAGAATGTGGAACAAAGCAATGGTTTCATGTTTACTGTTGATTTGGAGCTACACGTCGCTAACTGAAACCAGTTCAGCAACGGTGAACAACAAGAAAGATTCTGCAAATAACATGCAAACAGAGCAACCACAAGGCTACAACACAAGTGAATACCAGATGGGGGAGCTACTAATACAGATCTCGGTCGCAGGCTGTAATTACTCTGTTATAGGTTATGGTGAACTAAGATAAACTGCTGCTACTATGGAAATGCAGCTCTCTACTCTTCCTCTACCATGATGTCACCCGAATAGTCAGAGTAAAGTTACAGGCTATGCTCTGTCTAGTTTACATGGATGGCTATGGTAATCTTCAAGCAGTCTATTTCTTTTTTTGCGAAATCAAACATTCTAAAATTGATATACTATCAACAAGATAAGAGCAACTCCAACGGGCCGACACAAACGGACGGCGATGTTGTCCGCCTTTTGTTCGTTTGGGTCGGCCAGGCGGACACGAACGTCCTCTTACGCGTTTGGGCGGGCGCATGCACCCAACGCTGGCCCGACCCATTTTGATGGCGCTAGAAAAAAAAAGTGCATGCATATTTAAAATAAAAACAACATTAATTAAACATTAAAGCCGGCCAGGAAGGCCGGCGGGAGTCCACACGTACACATTTGCATTAAAGAAAACTAAAAACAACCTAAACTGCGAGGCGGTGCGCTGCCCTACGCGTCGTCGTCGTCGTCCTCGGGGTCGGTGAGGTCGATGAGCGTCAGCGCAAGGCCGGCCCAGGGCACCACATCTCGAGGTACGTAGCCTCCTGCACCTGCGTCGCCCCCACCCATACCGGTGGCGCGCTCACCCACTCGCGCACTACTCCCGTCCAGAAATAGCGCTTGATGGGGGATGGCTTCGGCTGCGGCTCCGGCTCGGCTTTGACGTCGCGGCGGAGAGGGGACGGTGGGGCCACCGGCGGCAGAACAGAACGCATTCGCCCGCCGCGAAGAGGGCAATGGTCTGTGCCATGGCCGCCTCGTACACCGCCTCCACTTTCTCGACTGCCTCCGCCCTGCGCAGCTCGTCCTCCTCGCTCTCCCGATAGACCGCCGCAAGGGCTGTCTGGTACGCGTCCTCCACCCCCTGGTCCTCCTCGCGGACGACGAGCGGGGGCGGAGGCACAATGCGCGATCGACCTCACGAAATCCGCGTCGCCTCGCCTCCTCGTGCTCGAGGGCGAACCATCTCGCCCAGTTGGGCGAGTCGCTTGCATAGGCGGGGCCGCGACGCTACTCCAACGTCAGGAGCACCCGTCGGCGCAGCACCTCCTCCGCGTGCGCCCTAGCCGACCGCGGACGCCGCCGACACTGGGATCCTCTCCGGATCCAGGTGCGATCGGCGGCGAGGTGGCGTCGGTGCAGGGAGAGACGCGGTGCCGCCAGTGCCACCCCGCCTTGTGCACTGGCACGTTGACGCGATGCCTCTGCCGGCAAGCCGGCACTGGTGGAGGCGGGAGGAACTCCGCGGGAAAAGGGCTGGCAGGGGACTTGCCCTTGGCCTTGCTGCTACCGGCGCCGGAGAAGAGCCCGATCTGGCTACGCTGAGGTGGCTAGGGTTTGTCGGCGATGGGGGAGCAGAGAGTGCTATATGGGGACGGGTGAAGCGCATGAGGACGGCCCCGCCGCACGGTCGGCTTAAAAAAGGATGACTGTCGTCGCTGACGCGTGGGCCCGAGGTCATAAATTAAGCTGACCAGGTAAGCCGCGGGCAGTTGGACGACTGCCAGGTGAGGACGTGGCAGACACCGAGAAGGCGCGCATGGCGTCCGTTCCGCGACCGCGCTGATGCATTTGGGTCGCAAATTTGGGCCGCAAATACGTCGGCGCGGACACGAAGTAGACACAATTTAGGTTTGGGTCGACGTATTGGGCCTCTCCTTTTGTCCATGTCAACCTAAACGGACAGCAGAGAACGAAATAGGTCGCCCCGTTGGAGTTGCTTTAATCGTGGTTAATCGCTGGTGCTGATGTGCGGCTGTTGGAGTTAAACCCGACGTGGTTTCTCCCACACGTGTGGACGCAGGTGTCTGGATAGGATAGCTGACCATCACCTAATAGGACTTGCATGTACGTGACCGAGTAGGAGTGGAGGGAGGTGTTAGCCGCCGGTTGCGGGGATGGAGGCAAGCAATTAGGCTTCTGTAGGGCAAGATGGAAGAAGAGTAGCCGTCATGGAAAAGGAAGGAGAAGGTGAATAGGTGATAGCGTATTCCTAACTGTTGGATATTGATTTGATGGCCATAAATAGAAGTGACTGCCGCGGAGAGTATTGTCAAGTACCTAATGTATGGGTGCCCCCTTAGTTAATTTACAATCATTTGGTCGTAGCAACGCACGGGCATTCTACTAGTATGAGTAGTTTTAGTCATCGAGTTGGTTCGGTGCTATCTAGTTTAGCTCCTACGTGTGTGTCTATATATATATACATGTAAGGACCCTTGTAAACAACCGTGAGTCGATCAAAGCAATAAAGTAATCACCGGGCACGAGACGTGTCCGTGGCAATCCAATCGATTCCTAATTGTACGTGTGTGCGTTGTGAGCTAGCTAGCTCGTAGATCGTATTGATCGGTTATAGCTATTGTGCACTACGTCCGTGTTGGAGATATTGGAGGCTAGCTTTGTACTACGGTGCAACTCGCCGTAAAGAACCTTGTCGAGTTCGTCAGCGAGCTTTGTTTGTCTTCGTCGTTTGTCGTCGGTCATATCATCGTCACCGGAAGTACTCGGCGTAGAGGCTGGGCCAACAGCCGCCTGTAGATAGTTGCCTGTGCCAAAGCAACATCTTTACAGTTTCTAAGCTCCGAAGAAATGGAGCTCCCTGGTTTAATTGGGGATGTGGGACCAGCATGTCATTGAGTGAAGGGGATGTACTTACCGCCTAGGCCCCACGCTTTATTTACACATGTCCTCTGTACATTCATGGGACACTGCTGTCATTTTATATTATGCACATCTTGTTGGCCTCAGGCGCACGTACATAGCCAATATTATGTGCTAGGCCCATACTGCTTTAGTGCAACATTTCATGTATTCCAATTAGTATTTGATGAAAAATAGAGTTTTCCCAGTGACAGAACCTAAAAAGATATATCCTAATGACAACCTCTAAAAAATATATTATCCCAATGACAGAATGGAAGCCCATGATTCTGAGCTCAGTGTCAGCTCGAGCACCAAAATGCTTTACTCATATATCTGGTGCAATACAATCTTTATATCAGAACAAGATGTATTTCAAAATCGACTGTACATATTTAGTATACGATCCAAATAAAACATATCAGCTTATAGTGAATAGATAGAATATTATATTATTTTCTTGATGGATTGGATACTTTTATTTTGTCGATGTCACATTTTCTATCCGCCGATCAATGTTCAATCTATTACCTTTACTTTTACTCTTGCCAAATATGAAAATGTTAAGATGCCACCTATTACATGACTTTGACGATACCATCTCCGTCGTAGTTTATTGGCCTTCTTCGTATTGTGTGTCAAAATTTGACAGTGGATTTAACTGATAAAATATTAATGCATGCCATCAAAAAATTATATTGTTAGATTCGTACTTGAACATTGTTTTCAATGACACTATTTTTTGTGACATGCATTAATATTTTGTTAATTAAATCCATCGTCAAAAATTTACACAAAATACTAAGGGGAACAATAAATCAGGACGAAAGTAGTATACACATACATGTTATGTCTACCAACGACACACAACAACAAAAAAAATATCAAATTTGTTTTACAATAATATGAAAAACGGCGTCAAGGCGCGCATTACAATCTAGTGCAAGCTAAGGATGGAGAGTCCTGTTAGATATCGTTCAATCCCTGCAAGTGAGAAAAAAAGCGGAGAGCTGGCATTTGGGTTCTTGATAGGAGGACCAAGCATTTGAGCATTCTTGTGTTTTTTCTTCGAATCGTTATCCAACATATATGTTCTTGGAGATACTGCAGGCCGCTTATGTTACTGAGGCTCTTTGTGTATTCCTTATCTGAACATTGCTGGGAAAGACAACACCTAAGACTCTGAATAACTCTTTACATTCAGCCTCGGCACCAATACCTACATGCAGTCCCTTACAAAAGACTCTGAATAACTCTTTACATTCAGCCGGTGATCATGCAATATCAATGCCGTGACCAATCTGTTGGCGCAAGCCTTGAGATCACAATGAGAAAATCAATATCTATGTTGTGTTTGTTATTGTAAATTAACAAGTGTGCCTAGCTACCTGGTTGTTCCGAGTCCCGTCATACAACATCATTTTTCCTCATCTATATACCAGATCAGTCAGTTTTGAAAATCAAGCTATATTTTCACTTGTTCCTGCAAGAGAAATTGATACTGCCACAGTGAATCACACACTTGCAGCTCCCGTAATTAAATCTAACTAGCCACTACATGCATATATGTTCCATACTACTGAGTTCATCAGCAGCTCATGCTCTTACTCGAGAGCATTATTGCCTGTTCATCCATTCACAAGGAGGGCCCCTACAAATGCTGATTTCGACTCCTTACTGAACTAGTACAGGCGCTACATAGCTAACTGAAACCGATGCAGCGATGGTGAAGAACAAAGACCGATTCTGCAAATAAGCATGCATAACAAACAGAGCAGACACAAAATTGCAAGGCACACATCATGACTGAACTAGTCCAGGTGCTAGTACTGCGCACACACCGCTACAGTTCAGGAAATATGAATTTTGCAGCACCTCATATCCCATAAAAGTTGTAAACTTTCTAAAGGGCGTACACCTCATATCCGAATAAAAACATGCCCAAGTAAATGTGCATCAATGTATGGTTCACAATCTAGAATTGGAACCTTATGTGATAAACTAAATGCTTCAGTTTTGCACCGGGGAGGTTGATTCTATGGTTATACCAAACAGTCTGATGGTTGAGGAACCATTAAAAAGGCAATTACTGTGACATCTAGTGTAACAGTGAGTTAGTAATCATGTGTCACCCAACGCGAGAAAAGAGCTATAATAAGTGGTAGTTGCACCGAACATGTTTTATTGAGGTTGGTTGACGATGGCTCGTGCAAAATGGTCGGATGGAAAAGCACGACCACGGCCACATGCAGTGCAAAGCTTCTGCACATGATATCATCGCTACACTCCTTGTCACGTAGGTAGTAGATAGATTTCCTGACATCTTTCCCAGCGCTGCATTCTAGGCAACTAAGCTCCACCTCCGATGCCCATGTGGTTGAAGACTAGGAGTGTGAATAGGGGAACAAGGGCACTATTTATGAGCTCATACAGATGCCCATGTGGGGTTTGTCCGATGTGATACCAACTAGCTTGATTTACACTCATGTCATGGTCATGGTCGGTGTCCTCCCTTTGTTTCTCTGCAAGAGAGAACAATTTCAATCCTCTAGGCATGGGAAGCACAGGGAAAGAAAGAGCAACCAACATGCACAACAACACAGCTACATGCGCAGCCATACGAGTTAGTGATAAGACAAGTACGTGGGACTTCCGCTCAAACTCCCCTAAAAACTGTCTCCTTTCATTGCTTTGGTCCCCCCTCTTGTGTCGAGCCTACCTATCAAAATCCTTGAAAAGATATTCTAGTGGAACAATTTTCTGTACTGTGATTTGATCTGTGTCACAATGATCCACTACGCAAGTTCTGTAACCATAGACAAATTCTATTATACCCGCAAAAAAAAGATAAATTCTATTTTTTTACAGGAGATCTGTTTGGCTAGTGTGTTACTTGGATTGATAGTGCAAGAGGAATGGAGATTTACATGGATGCTTTAATATTTTGTTAGAAAAAAAAACATAATTTGTTAAACATACAGAGAGGAGTTGCAGATTTTGATGTCCAGCGAGAACCCTTTAATTTCACTAAATTAACCATTTAATCTACAAATGCTGCCACATCATTCCCTAAGCCCTAATAATTGGGGACGTGCTATGGGTCGTCCAGCTCCTGGTTGCGAGCCATCTGATGCATGCGACGTGACAGTGCAATCTCCCCTCTACTCTGCCCAGTCCCCACTGCAATATGATCCATGTTGCAAACCTCATCGCGACAAGACTCCTATTGCGGAAACAGTAGTCGTCAGGTGACGTCCTCCGCGACATCCCCATGTTTCAGGAACATGACGAACTCTACAACACGCGTGTTTCAGGAACATGACGAACACTGCAACACGCATGTTTCAGAAAAATGACTGATGCTGCACAAGACAACGTTTGGATGACGTCCTCCACAACTTCCATCGTGTTTGACAAAGAAGGCTAATGTTGCACGAGACGCCAACACAACATCCTCGGCATTTTGGAAGCACATCCGTTGAGAACCGTCATCGTCGTTTTTGTAGTGGGCACCAAACCGTCATCAGACTTGCGAGCAGTCGCTGCTCTGCATGTAGTTGTGCAGCGACGATGGTGGTGTGCTCTGCACCAGCCGTTGTTCGCCTGTAGCAGCATGGCAGGCCCCAACCGGTCCGGCAGCGGGTGTCTGAGTGTGGATTGGAGCGAGGTAGGAGTGGTCGGGCTTCGTGAGGCTTGCGCAGGTGGATGGAACAGGAGGGAGGAAAGATACTAGAGGGGCGACGTGGATGTTGCCAAAGAGCTCGCCGGCGAGTGCGGCGAGAGAGAGAGAGAGAGAGACAGAGAGAGAGAGAGAGAGAGAGAGAGAGAGAGAGAGAGAGAGAGAGATTGAGAGGATATAACGGGGGAGTGTATAAGTCCACCTAACACGTGGTTGATGCTGTGGAAAACCCACCTAGTGTGTTGCAACACGCCCCGTGTTTCACTCGGCTGTCTACAACACAACCCATGTTGCGAAGGAAGTGTGCATAGTAGTCAGGACTTGGGAGGGTGTCGCGTGCCGCATGATCAAAATTGGTCGGGCGATTGTGGAGGAGGCCGTCGCGTGCATGTTATCAGCCGGCTGAGGCCGAGCATTTCCGTAATAATTGATAAACAAACAGAGTGGAGCTACATATATTGACGCAGGCACAAACATATGTGTACACTCGACATTATTAATCTCTCCCAGAATTTCACTTGACAATCCCGTTTGATCTCCAATTTGATGCTGCCACGTCATTCCCTAAGTTTTGATCCGTAATTTTCACCGGTAAGTATAGTGTTCCTTAGGGGGGGAAATGGTCGCTCGCAGAAGTTACATCCTTCGGCCTCCACCTGCTCGATGCGTCATGTGGTCTCTCTCTCCACCTTCTTTTGGAGCAGATCCAGCTTACATCGCTTGATCGCTCTATGGCTTGCCGATTCATTTCCGGCGGAGATGCACAAGTACACAAGCTATGGTGGTGGATAGGTTCTTTCGGTTCTTCCCAGACAGATGCTGGTGGTGGATGGCGTAGACGCGAAATGCACAAGCTATGGTGGTGGGTGGGTTCTTTCGCACACGCAAAACTCACGTTCGTATCAATTCCTCATGTATGTAAGCGGCCGGAGACGCAGCTGATCTACCCTGCGGCAATATCCCCACTCGATTACGATGGAAAGCCTGCTAGAGAGGCACTACTATTAGCCTAGGTTCATACAGGTTTTAGGATTCTTATGTGATGATTACTTCCGTTATGCAGATCGTTGCGTTCCCATCTTGTTACTAAACTAGACAATTGCCCCGTGTGTTGCAACGGAAATATAAACATTCTAGTAGATTAGCTCGTGACTGCGCGTCTGTTATTATAGTGATTGCACGTCTGTTATTATATTGATGTGCTAAATTTTTAGCATGTTTTTGTATGCAATCGCCATGATTGACCTGCTATTTAATTATTAAGAACTTGTTTCGTAAGAATTTAATTAATTACCAAACAAAATGTGTTTGTTTGGTAAGTTAATAAAACATGAGAAAGAACTAGATTCTCTAAGAATGGGAGGCACCCGGAATGCAAGATTCACAGCCAATGAATAGTGAACCACAAATGATATATTTCTTGTAATTTCTAACGATTCCTTTTCCTTTTGAGCCCCTCACATTCCTTTGCAATGCAGCTCTCATCAATAGTTCCGTACACATGTACTAGTTCAACAACTTACAAATGATAAGCGTGTATTTGTTCCTTAAAAAGCATGCTAATTAATGTTGCGGCACACTTTGTAGCCACTAATAGATGTGTTCAGCATAAATTTCGTGTGGGCCTCCTCTAGGCCTCTATTGGGTCTGGTGTTTGTTTTTTAGGTCGGTCAGGTGTTATTAACTTGTAGTTGCATGGTATATATCGCATAGTTGTCTACTGTTCGTGTACACACGCACCAGACTTCGCTAGGGTGACAATGTGACATGCATGCATCCTAGTACAAGTAAACGTTGTTGGAGTTATTGTGTGCCTTCTGCCCAAAGAGATGCATTATGGTGTCTGAGAGGGGACGATGCAAATAACAGTTGCGGCGTTGGATAGATGGATCACTATTCGGTGCCATTGATAGTGTTTTCCTTATCAGAACATCAATAGATGATGTAGTAATAAGCCGTGTGGTGTGTGTGTGTCCTGTACCCATTCCGCATACGCGTGCCTGCATGGGAGACATCAGTATTGTATTTTCAGCCTGACCAGCCGGCAGGTTATTGTGATTAGATCTCGACAATGGAATACAATCCGTACTTGTGGTTCCGATTCTGGAGCGAGCAGCAAATGGTGTCAACATGCATGCATCAACGGCTCACAAAGATGGAGGAGCTTCAGGTCCCTGATCCATTACTAGAATAAATAAACTTCTAAAACTTTGGCGTTGGCCCTTTTAATGATAATGCAAGTGGAACCCCGGGTGATTTTTTTTGCTAAATGTAAATAGTAGAATGAAGCACAACACATCGCCTAGTGATGATCTGCTAATGCAACATCAGTAGCGTAGTTTTAAATAGTGTGCTACACGGCGTTATAGCGTTCGAAATGGTTCAACATCCACAAAGGTTGTTCACAGTCCACTTATTTCACAACTAATTCCGTTGTCTACTGATTTCTTCCTTTTGGTAGGCAAAAAGTTCAGTTTCAAATTGCTAGAGGTGGCTTCAAGTTGAACTCATAATTACTCTCAATTTCACTTTCTAGTCCAGAGGTTCTACCAGATCTGCCACGCCTAAGATTGAAACCGATATGTGGGTGCATGCCTATTAGGCCAATATGTTTTTTTCCAGGATGTTAGGCCTATGTGTTAAAATCAGCAAGAAGAATAAAAACAATCGATACAATTCAGATTATAGAAGCTGAAGTTTTTTTGTTGTTGTTAGCTTGTCTCTATAAATACATGGACTTAGTCATGAAAAGCATATAATATGAGGTCTAAATTGAAAAGTACATCAAGCCTGATGACTTGAGTTTGACATATAGGGACTAATACAGAAATAAGATATTGTTAGAGGACTAAAATGAAAAACTTATAGAAGTAGACCAAACATATAGTGCTCTCTCGTTCAGGTTGTTACCGATTTCCTTGAGGGGAAGTTACCACCACCAATGGGCCGGATGATACCATGCTGCCCCTTTTTCATAGGTCGCCGACACGTAGACTGCCCGCAAATCTGTCGTTGGATGTCGCTAAACCTTAGGGAGACTCACCGTTCTCAGCACGAACATGGGGGGCATGCTGGGAGGATGATACCATGTTGTTTCGCCTTGAATTACTGATCTCTTGGAGGGGTTGTTGTAACACCCGCTAACAGGAGGCCCCTCGTTTACAGGCAATATGTGTTGTCGCATACTGCCGCCCATAGGTGGCACTGGGACCTAGAGGCAGTTCGATGACCATTGCTCTTCTTCTTTGAGTTTGGCATAACTGTGTACATATATCAAACGACAGCCACCACACTTGCCATTCAACTCTGGTCAGTCCGGATGCCCCCGTGGCACCACGACCCTCCCTCGGGAGGTGCAGATGGCTAGCGCTTTGGTCACCAGCTCCAGGTTCCACAATATCATGCCCTTCAGCGGCCGCGCACAACTAGAAACACTCTCCCACAAAGAGGTGTGCGAGCGCGACGAAGTTGACTTTATAAATTTCAAGAAATAGCATGCCTATGAGATCCTCGACTCTCGACTATTTGTCACCATCCATGTCCACCCAATTCACACACTTACTGATGGTCGAGTATTAGTGTAGCAGTGCAGGATGAGTATTAGTGTCATCCAATATAACAAAAGAACCGGTAGCACACAGCGAGTTAGATTTATGTTTGTCAAAGATGACCGGATTAGATGGAGTTTTATCACATCCATGTGCAACTACTGGGCATGTCCGTGTACCGTCCCATATGCAATGCGTTCCTTGAACGCTTCAATCCATGCACTCCTCATAAACCCCTCCCTGTGCCTTGTACATTTGCCTCACGCCTTTATAAGCATTAAAATCTAGCTGAGTTTCTTATTTGATTCTGCTTTTATCACATGCCAACTCCAGTTGAAGTGAGCACACACTTTTTTTCTTCAGGTAACCATCCAAGGTTATTACGTATATACATGTATATAGTTACTTCGGGGAAAAAATTATATGAGACCAGGTCTCATATAAAGCAGGTGAGA
Source organism: Aegilops bicornis (assembly GCA_021605145.1). Classification (NCBI taxonomy): domain Eukaryota; kingdom Viridiplantae; phylum Streptophyta; class Magnoliopsida; order Poales; family Poaceae; genus Aegilops; species Aegilops bicornis. The sequence goes on from CM038674.1 coordinate 44,581,681, forward strand.
CCCGCCCTGATGGATGACACGTGGTATTCACAAATCACTTACTTCTGCCAAAGAAGCCAAAGCAGTTCACTATGCCATATAGATAACAAACGGAAGTTCTACTCGGCTAGCTCCGTTGAAGAATAGACGACAAGCCAGCCGTTAGAAAGACATGCAAAATTGGGAGAAAACGTATTAGAGAAAACTAGCAAAAATGCCCGTGCATTGCAATGGGACGCTAAAACCATGATCTTCAAATCAAGTTTAACATATTTGTATTCTATGTATACACACGCATTTTAATATTTCCACATCAACCGGCGTGCATATGGATGCAAGACACGTGTATTTTAACATGCTCACAATTTATCAATGTTGTACTTGATCCTTCAAGCGTGTATCTTTTTTAGTACATCCTGCATGCGTGTATGAGAAGGAGAATAAAAGATCCGTCTCACAATGAATGAAAACTGGTTGAGTTGCCTCATAGCCAGCTCCCTCACCCGCCCCCGCGTCGCTCCCTAGGGGCGACTCGGGCGGCCCCCAACCCTAGCCCGCCGCCATCCTCTCGCCTCCTCCCTCCCAACCTCGCCGCCACCAGAGACAGCCGCCGGCAAGCCCGCGCAGCATCGAGGAAGGTGGCGGCGAGGCTTGCCGCTCCTGCCTCGCACAGAGGGCATGGTGTGCCGGGGTGGCAGCCCCGATCAAGGTGGGCAGCGCTTTTCCCTGCGGCGGACGGCGGCTGCGGGTGCTCAGCTAGGCTCCTCGTCTTGCTTGGGCGGCGAGGCCCTAGAGGATGGAGCTCGCGGTGGCCGGATTTCCTCCGTCGGTCGGCCTCCAGATCTGAATCGACCAGCTCCAACTGCACCCTCCTCACCTTCTCTCGTCCGGTCTCAGCTCCGGTGCGGCCCTGCTCGCCGGATCCGATGGTTGGCGGTGTTTGGGCGGTGGGGCTACTGGGACCTGGGGAAACCCTTGGCCGCCGGCGGCGGCCACAACGACGACGATGCCGTGGCGTCGAACTACTTCTTGGAGGCTTCGTTGAGGTATCCCACCCCCCACCCATATGGCCTTGCATCTAGGTGAAAACCTTGGTCCTGCTTCGGGACGACGGCCGCGCTACGGCACCGTTCCTCTTCCTGAAGGCGTCGTCCTTGGACTGCGGGGTGGATGTCGAGTTTGGATGTATTGGTGGCTGCAGTGGCGGCATTGCTCTTCATCAACCTCTCGCCGTGTCGATTTGGTTCGCGTTCCTGTCCTGCAGTGCACGTCTCCTTCGTGGTTGTGCCATGGCAACTCAAGTTTCTTGTGGAGCACAATGTGGTCTGTTGCAGCCCCTCCCATGGTACACCTGGTTGCCATTTGTGAATTCGGGTTCTTGGGGAACCACTTCGCCTGCGGTCGACAAGAAGGCTGTGGCCTCCTACGGCGACGAGGACGGATTTCATTATGCCCAGGTTGTTCATCATGCTAGAGTGGACTTGAGCCTTCTCCTTTCACATTGTTGCTTCCCACAAGTTTGATGTTTGTCCGGTGCTGGTTGCTTCGGTGAACGAAGACCTTGACTGATCAAGCTTAGTTCTTCAGTTTCATCTTGGTAGCTGCTTGCGTAGTCATAGGTTTGTGCATTGTCCTGTTTTGCACCTTGTATCGGCTGCCTGAGGTTGTTCTCCCTCAGTGTCTTCCTTTTCTTTCTTTTTCATGTTGCATGTATGTGGTTGATTGATGTAATCCTGACCGGTTGATGGCTTTGTTAATTCAAAGACGGGCTAGGTTCGACCCTCCTCTCGGGCTCAGCCGATGCCTTTCCTCTAAAAAAAATGAAAACTGGAGGGTCCTATGACGTACGAATAATTCGGAGGAACACTCTCTTTTTCACTTATATGGGTGGTGGGGTGGATAATTTGTATCAAACAAAATTTGAAGAAATAATTTACTTTAACTTTAAGGGAAGATTCGATGACAGACGAAAAATTGAGAGAAACAATTTATGAAGAGTTTTCTTTCACCCATGGGTGGCGGGATGAGTAATTTAATTCAATTTTATGGTCAGTTTGATAGGCGAATAAAATCAAAGAAAAAATTAGCGAAGTTTTTTTTTACTTACGGCTGATATGATGGGTAATTTATTCCAACCCTATGGGCAGCCTAAACTGGATGGATAGAACAAATTTGTAGAAAAAGTTACTCCCTCGGAGGAGAGTATAATTTAGCGTCTACTTCAGCCCACATCTCCACTTTCCACGTCTACTTCAGCCCACAAGTGAGTGCTTCTTCCTGCGTGCCCCCAATTCCCCTGATTTCATCATACAACGAGTAGTAGATATATGAGGTAGTTTGGAGGGTTCTGACCCAAAGAAGAGAGGAGCTGGACACGAGGATCAATGTATCGATGGTGATTAAATAGTCAGACATGTATGTAGCCATAGGGTCCGTCTTATTGTTCATTCAATTCCCTAGTACTAGGCCACAGCATGATTTGTTCAGCTCAAATGCCTCTTCACAGCCACAACACTAGTTCCCCTATTCCCCACAACGTCAGACACTAGTTCCCCTATTCCCCACAACGTCAGCCACAACGTCATATAATATATGAACATATTTATAATGATAAAGTATATATATATATATATATATATATATATATATATATATATAACGTCTTATTGTTCATTCAATTCCCTAGTACTAGGCCACAACATGATTTATTCAGCTCAAATGCCTCTTCACAGCCACAACGTCAGACACTAGTTCCCCTATTCCCCACAACGTCATATAATATATGAACATATTTATAATAATAAAGTATATATATATATATATATATATATATATATATATATATATATATATATATATAGAGAGAGAGAGAGAGAGAGAGAGAGACGAATAGTTCAACATCAATTATGTCTAACATTTACCTTTAAAATCCTCATGCCCACCATGTGACATTTACAAGTACAAATTTTGAGCTAATAACTGTGTTTATAATTAATTCTACTTCCTCCGTCCCAAATTATAAGGAGTTTTTTGGTAGGGCAAACTCATAATTTTTTTGAATGTTGAAACTCCTTATAATTCGGGAGGTCTATGAAAATTGGTACGAACAGAAAAAAGAAGAAGTAGATGTTCTCTGAAGCTATTGAGAGTTATACTAAACGGAAAGGTGTGGCTACACTCAGGTGTAAAACACCTGAGTTTTCAAAAAACCGACAAAACACATATCAAATGTTATCCAAAAATCCATTTTTTGCGACAACAAACATTATAAAATGATACTTGCAATTTCAGCCACAAAAAACATTGGAGGTGCTCTCACAAAAGAAAATCACTCGTTAATAGTTTCTTCATTTTTGAGTGCATGATTTTGTTTTTTTCTTCGGGAGCTCCTCAAATGTTTTTTGTGGTTGAAATTCTGCAACAACCTAAAACATTTGATCACGTTTCATCTCAAAAAATTACAGAGTTTTTGGATCACATTTGATATTGTTTTTTTTTGTAAACTCGGGTGTAGTACACTCGGGAATAGAAAATGCACTGCCTGTATTTAATTAAACATCCTGGACAGAGAATTGTACACGAAAATACGATGGTAGTACATATCAATTACTACGTAATAAATGACGTTTCAGATCACTTACAGAGGGGGTATTATTTTATTTCTCACGTTCATGAGACAAACTGAATCTGTGACCATCTCGTTTAATTTCATAAGTGTCAACAGTAGCACTACTAAGAAAAGGCCTACTAATGACGCACCGGTTTTGCCTACTAATGGCACACTACCGGTGCGCCATTAGTAGCACGTCATTAGAATTTTTTACTAATGATGCACCATTGGTGCGTCATTAGTATCTGGTATATTAATGGCGCACCTGGCAATGCGCCATTAGTATGTAACTCCATGCGTCATTAGTATGCCTTCCGGGGGGCCACATGTAACCATGTGCTTTATCACACTAATGGCGCACTCTGCCTTGATGCGCCATTAGTGTCCTTTGGCATACTAATGGCGCACTCTGCCTTGATGCGCCATTAGTATGAATATTTGTCTTTTTTTGCTTTTCTGATTTTTGCACAGGTTACAAAATATATTATTGGACAGAATATAGACAGCAGCACACAACAACATCGGATTCATCGAATACAATAGAAGATTAGTCTCCGAATACAATTCATCATATTAGTCTCCGAATTCAAAAGACCGAACAAAGATAAAACATTACAAGTCTCAAGACCGCGAGTATCGAGTTTGTCTTCACATTACAAGTCGATATCGATCATCTAAACTACCATCACATAAAAGAGAGTTGTGGTCATCACGATGAGCATCATCGCGATCAAACTGGTCCTCATCCTGTTCCTCCAACGCTCCCTCCTCTCTCCCGCTAGATAGCGGGCATATCTAGATTCGGCCTCCGCCCTAGTGGTGTACCCTTTGTAACTGTTACCGCTGAAACGGTGAACCTGTCTCCGACACTCCTCCCAGTCGTCGTAGACTCCGGGAACCTTACCCTTGTACACGACATACGACGGCATCTCTATGCACAAGCCAAACAACAGACAATACATAAGAAATATGTAAGTAAGGAACAAAAGGATCGAAAGAGAAAAGAAAGACATTAATAGCACGATTCATGGTCCTACTAATAAATAGCATCGATTACATCTAAGTTGAACGACTGTCCAAACCAAAGAGACATACGAATTCATTAAGTTTAATTACAACATGAGCTAATCAATGTTTCAGAAGTACACATCACTACTTTTGACTCGACTCATCGGACAGGAGCGTGGATGAAGCCGTCGTCTGTCGTGATGGTCATGAAATCACGGTCGTTGTCACCCTGCATTTGTAGCGTTTCATCTATCTCACTGTTGGACGGTTGATATCTGACGAAGAACTGCCCCGAGGTATGAAGGACATCTTGATGGATGATGTCCGCAAACTCCGACTGGATGCGAAAGAATTCTTGTCTGAGGTCCGCGTCCTGGACTGCCGACAAGCTCGCGGCCCAATCTTTGAGATTAGCTGGTAGCAGAAGTTGATGATGGTCCCTTACGATCGCCCGCATGTGATGGAGGGTGTAGTAGGCATCCTTCTGACCGCCAGGCGTCTGCTTGACACAGCAGAACTTCGTATTGTGTGAGAACATGTGCTTGCCGTACTTAAGAACTGCCCTGGTGAAGGTGCCTCCAGATTTGGCGTAGCCGAGGAGAACATCATCAAGAACTTTCTTGACATTTGTGTAGTCTATCTTGGAGTTACGGTTGAATTGAAATACGTGGCCATGGAATATTTCGGGCTTAAGAGGATGAGTGTGCAATGTGTGTCACTGCACAGAACACGGAATGTTAGAAAAAAAACGATCAAAATCTAAGAAATAATATGTTACAGGGCGGTTAAGGGATGACTTACTCAGGAAAGTAAGCCACAAGGAAGTTATCCTTATCTGGGTTTGCCAGAATGACACCTTCGAGGTGTGAACTCACAACTTGGCGGTCCCCAGCGCTGTTCAAGTGCTTGGCACACATGTAGAAGGAGTCGACTATCACGATGTCCGGGGTCTTGTCTCTAATGATCCGAATCTCCATACTCAGCGAAAACAGCCGAACAAAGGTGTAGTGCAGCGGATGAAGGTTAAACATAGCAAAGATGTCATCAAACCGCAGGACGATTGTACCCCCGATGTCGCCATCCGCAAAGCCCTTGCCCTCTGGCACCTTGGCCACGAAACCGGGTATGCCACATCATTCTCTCTCGCACGCCGCTTCTCCAAAGAAAGAACACTATGGTGCGAGACTCCGCATAGCACCGGTTGCAGCATTCAGCATATTTGGCGGTAGCATCGCCCTACCCGCCACATGCACCCTCCTCGAGATATCCTTAGGTGAAGGTGGCCCGTCCTGAGCACGGATCGAACTCGGTGCCGGCTGGCTCGCACCGGCGCCCTTGTTAGTCTTTCGTTTCCGTCCCTTCTTCTTGATCTCCTGTAATGGGACCGAGTTCTGCTCACAGACCGCTTTCTTGAGCGTGTTGGGGCTGATAATATTTCGCACCTCAGCTATCTGAGGCTCGGTGAAGGCGGGAGCTGGAGGCGTCTCCTAAGAACTGAACGCCAGACGACGCCTATTGCAATTGGATTTCTCCGCCGTACCAGCTAGATTGCGGTCGTCTTGGTTGGGTTCTTGAGAAAGAGGCCCGCAGAACTCGTCAGCGTACCCATGTTCGGCAAAGTACTTATCGACTTTGGTAAATGTACCGTCGTCGTTGTAAATGCGTCGTCGGATCCTGTGCCATAGGGCTGTCCGGATCCTGTGCCATAGGGATGTCCGACATAGGGATGTCCGGCAGGTCCGGTAGCGTTGCGGTGTTCTTGCCATGGCTTGGCGCCGGCACGACTGGCAGTCTTGTCTATTGGGTGGTGTCCCCCGCCCCCAAACGAATCTGGCTCTTCGGCCAAAGCAGCGGCCAGTTTACGCAGGCGCTAAGGGTCATCTCATCTTCTTCGTCGGCCCCAGCGGGTCGAACCGGAGGTAACAGCTCGTCGCAGCCTGGCAGCACCCGAACCACTTCAACCCTATACACTGTCGGTGGCATCGGATTACCGTGGAACATGCGGTTGCCCGGTTGAACGATTCTGCCCTTGGCGACATCGACCAACTCGGCGCCCACGAAGTGCAGAAGAGTGCAACGAACGTCGGCGGTGCCCTGCGAAAACATGTATGCGAGCGTCGAGGATGCCCGATCAAAGGCAAGGAGATGAAGTCATCGGCCGAGAGGCTTAGTTACCGTGATGCCGTCGAGCTCGGCTAATGTCGAGGCACCGCCAACGGCGGGCATGCAACTGACGGAGGGGGAGCTTGCTGGCGAGGTGCCGGCCGGCGTACACCCGGGTGCATTAAGCTCCAATGCCCGTGCCGGCGCCGGAGACACGAATACCGCCTCCGCCGGAGACACCAATGGCGCTGCCGCCGGAGACACCAATGGCGCCGCCTGCGCGCTGTGCGAGTTGCTGGCCGTGAAGCTGGGAACCGGGGGAGGCCCCTGTTGGCCGCCCGCAATCCACGTTGTCAGCCCATGAATCAACGTAGGCACCATGGCGCTGAGCTTCATTCCGAGTTGTTGTTCCACTTGCTCTTGGACAAGATCTGGAATCCGCGCCACTTGTGCCTTGAGTGCTTCAACCTCGCGCGTCTGGCTTTCCGAGCTGGCCTTTTTCTCCTTCCGCACACCAACGGTATAGTATGACCCCCATTTTGTGGACAAGCCTTTGCCGGCCACACGACCAGCTGACGTCGGCTTAGTGAGCTTATCCTTGCTTTTCATTATGTTCCACGCCCTATTTAAAGGGCTGTGAGACGACCCCGCGCTACTGCTTTCAGTTTCCTGCGAAAGGAACGTGAACCATTTAGAAATATTGGGGATTAGTTAGAGTGCAACCATATGGAGCTAATTACACGGGGGTGTATTCCTTACCAGAACAAGCTCAAGCGCCCTGGTCTTCGGATCCGTGGTAAGCTCCTTTGTTATCGGGTCCTCCTTGTACCGGGCCACGACATAGTTCCTGTCTGCGCTTGTTACCGCTGTATTTCTCGGCGGGCGGTAGGCCTTTCTCGCACGCTCCGCGTCCTCCTTGTCCCATATAGGCTCCGCCACTCTGTAACCGCCGGGACCGAGTTTGTGTTCCCCTAAGTTCAACTCCCGTGATTTCTTTCCCCACCGACTTGATTCGGAGGTTGCACGGTCGAGCACTTGATCTTGAACTCCTTGTACTCATCTTCGCTCATCAAAGGATATTTCGCCTTGATCTTCTCATAACTATCACCTTTATCAATCATTTTCTTCACCGCGCTTCTCCAAGTAGACAGGGTCGTGCTCATCTTCGTGAGGGCGGCACTGTTCACTTTATTCCCTGAGGCGTGTGTTTTCAAATTCGGCGGGAACTTGTATCGTTCGTGCAGCTTCGTGAAGAGGAGGTTGCGCAAATTCCCTCGGTCCTTATGCCTAAGGTTCTCGGTGTTGATCGAGACGGTGCTCGGAGAATGCACCCGAGCTGAACCGAAACCCCTTGACTATATGTTTGGGCTCCGTTGGATTCCCGTCGGAGTCCACTTGAGTGAATTCCTCCTTGACGGTGCAGAGCGCATTCGGACGTCGGTCCTTCCTTTGCTTCTTCGATTGGCTGCCATCTGTGTGTGCGCCGCCATCATCAGTGGTGGCATCCTTGGCGGCACCATCAGTGGTGTCATCCCCGACACCACTAGGGGTTGTGTAATCAGGATCGGTGTCTTCCGCGGCGTCCTCATAGCGGTGAGCTTGTTCCTCCATCTCCTGGGACAGCTCCCAAAATTGCTTGCCGCCAACCACCGGCCTCATCGTTGTGGGCCATGTTTCGCTCTAAATAGGAAAAAAGTTTGGTCAAAATGTTGGTTATTGTCAAGGAATAAGATCATGGTCTCATCATTTAGGGTTTGTCGACACCGAGGCACCCTAAAAGCCTAAGCTTTCATCATTTAGGGTTTGTCGACGCGAGGCACCCTAAAAGCCTAAGCGTACATCATTTAGGTTCTCATCGACACCGAGGCATCCGGGGCAGCCAAGTTAAGTTTTCATCATTTAGGGTTTATCGATGCCGAGGCACCCTAGGTTGGGCCTAATCACTTGGCACTAATCACTTGGCTCTATTGCCACCTATGTTGGGTTTATCATCTAGGGTTTATCGATGCTAAGGAGAATTCTAAGTTGGGCCTAATCACTTGGCTCTATTGCCACCTATGGTTTAATGCAACAAGAATGGCAGGGCAGTTGATCCTACTTAACTAAGTACTAAGATACCCCGGCCCATGCATTAGTCGCAAGTACCCCATATGTCCTATTTTTAGCAAATTCACGGAAAATTTTAGCACGACCTTTGCTAAAAATAGGACATATGGAGTACCCGAATTTGCCGGAACGGAAGTTAATCGACATTCCGGCAAACTCAAGGGCCTATCTTTGCTCAAGTTTTTGACAGTAGCCTCTGAAGAAAACAGCATTGCAACATTCAAGTTCACAGGATAAAAAAATCATCCACATTCACCAACCCACATGATGTTAAAACCCACATGAGCTGTAAACAGACTTAAAAAACCCACATGATGTTATAACTGTATAAACTGAACATGGTGATACCAAATGGGAAGGAAAATTGTATCACTCTAGATTAGTGTAGCCACTATCTAACAAAACCAGAATGTTAACAAAATTACACCATGATGATACCAAATTCTTGTAGCAGTACAATGAGTTCACAGGATAAAAAATCATCCACATTCACCAACCCAAATTGGTGGAGATACAGCAAACAGTAACCTCCTGTGTTGCATAACAGCAGCAGCAACAGGTTTATTCTTCTTCTTCATAAACATTAATTGGTGTGGGTCACTCTATCTGCCCTCTAATGACTCACTCAACTTAACAGGACAGCCCACAAGCATTGTTTTGATTCCAACAGCTGCTGTAAAATACATTCAGCAAAGGTGCTCTAAAATCAGAAATACTACCCCCCAAATCTTTAGCTCAATTCTGAAAATACATGGTCTTCTAGTTACAATACTACGCCCCAACAGTCAAAATTTCAAACCACACACTTACTTTCAACTATAAACAAAACTGACTTGCTGTTAATGAACAGTGGCTAAAGATATATAAAACTCCATTGCAAATGTGCCATGTCAATAAAACAACTCATGGAAGTAAACTACTAGCAGGCTCAAAAGTCAAGTAAACCGAAGATTATGACAGCTTGCAAACACATGACCATGTCATTATCATGGCAGTCCACTATATATTTTTATGACAAAATCCATCATTATCAGGGCACATTATGGCCATTTTCTTACATGATGCTAACTGTACCTAACTGAACATATTTCTCACCTTGGAGGTGTTGCTGCTACTGCACTGTCTGAACTTCAATTCCTTTACCTCCTTGGAAACCTGAAATATGCAGATTTATATGATGATTCTAAGAAAAGGGAAAAGGTGTATCAAGAACAGATTCACATGTGTGGCTGTTAGCCATTTTATAACATTGCATAGCATTAGTCGAATGAGCTGAGCCTTTCACCACTATATAATATTGCCATATAAAATTACAAATTTATGTAACTTGGATTTTTTTGTATGAAACCTAGTCAATGTGATAATATATAAACTACTGATCTACTAGTTATCAAGTTGAGAAATAGACCGCATATAAGCAAAAGCAATATCAGACTTGACTAGAGATACTTGTAAAGTTGTAAGTTATATCTTACCAGTGTGCTAACGGAAACTGTACTAATTAGGGTTCTTATTATGTTCTGGTATATAAATTCTTCTCAATTACTTAGGAAAATTACTGGATGTCTTACAAATTACAGAGGGAGTTAATAATTTCAGTTTCATAAGAAAAAATTCATCAATACTATGCATCATCTTCCTACTATACTTGCTACTCATCTTCAGAACCAAACAACAGCAAAAATAGTTGAAGAGAGGCTCACGAGAGGACACTCAAATTTGCTAACCCTAGAACACGGGGAAAGAGGGCTGTGGTACTTGCGGAGGTAGCCTAGGGGAGGAGGGGAAGGGGGGAGAGGTGAGGAATCACCTGTGGGATAACGGCGGGCTGCCGTAGGAGGGCGCCGGCGTCGAGGAGGCGGCTGGCGGCGGCTCGTCGAGGAGGAGGCGACACGTCGAGGAGGAGGCGGCGCGTCGAGGAGGAGGTGCGTCGAGGAGGAGGCGGCGCGTCGAGGAGGAGGCGACGTGTCAAGCTTGCCACCCACCTTGGAGCCGGAACCCTAGGGCGTGCAGGCGTGGAGGGGACGGAGGGGCGGCAGGCCATGGGGAGGCGAGGCTCGGGGAGGCGGTGCTTGAGGGGAGGAAGGGGAGAGGGAGGCGGCGGGGCGCGTGGGCGGCTGCAGAGGCGGGCGGGCAAGCGGGCGGGCGTGCACGGTTGGGGTCGATCGAGGGGAATCTGGCGAGGGAGGACACAGTGCGAGGGCAGTAGGTGGAGTGGGGGGAGGGTTCTAATGGCGCACCACCCCCTCGTGCGCCATAAGTATGACTATTCTAATAGCGCACCTCCCCTCGGTGCGCCATTAGAATTTTGTTTTAATCTAGCCCGACTTGTCAGGTTATATACCACCTAACCCTATCTACATCAGAACCCGCCCACTAGCCCGACTGGTCAGCACGCAGCACACACACCAGGAGGTCCTGGGTTCGATTCCCAGGCTCCCCAATATTTTTTATGCATTTTAAATGCTGTTTGATATTTATTTGTGTTTAAATATGTTCAAACTTGTTTAAATCATAACAGTAATATATTTTTATAAAAACAGTAATAATTTTTTAAAAAATATGTTCAAATTTGTTACTTGAAAATATCATCGGTGGCGGCGGTGGAGCGGGGGAGGGTGCGGGGGGTGCCCGTTGGCGGCGGTGGAGCGGGGGAGGGTGCGGGGGCCGGGTGCTCGTCGGCGGCGGTGGAGCGGGGAGGGTTGCGGTGGGTCGTCGGCGGCGGTGGAGCTAGCGGGGGAGGGTGCGGTTGGGATCGAGATGGAGGGGGATCGAGATCGAGATTGAGGGGGAATCGAGATCGAGATGGAGGGGGATCGAGATCAAGTGTCCTCATGAATTCAAAAAGTGCCCATGAAATTTAAAAATATTCATGATATCATAAAGTGCCTATGAAATACAATCGAGAAATGAAGACTACGATTTAAATACAATCGATCTTAGCTAGCTATCTGTTCACAATCTTCTTGCCCTTCTTTTTCGCAAAATGGAGTTCTTACGTGGAGCAGACGTCCTTTAGGTAGGGTGGTCCTGCTTCTTCTTGTGGTGTGTGCTGCTACTTCATAAATGCGTCGTCATGTTCGATCTTCGGGTTGCCGTGCTTGTCGAAGTCTTGCTCATTGGCTACTCCATCCATTCCGATGATCTTCCTTTTGCCTCTCCTCACGACAACACGACTGGGCTTTGACAGGTCGGTAATAAAGAAGCATTGGTCCACTTGGGAAGCCAGTACCCATGGCTCAATTTTTCAGCTTGACGTTTGGCGCCGCGGTCTTGGATTTGGCTTCGGGTATACCCATGGTGGTGAAATACCGGTCTTCTTTTAGGACGCTCTTGGCCCATCCGACACGGAACATCGGGACCTTCTCTCGGTAGAACTCAGCTCCCAGATCTCCTCAATCCTTCCGTAGTATCTGTCGTTGTCGTTGCCGGTGTAGGATTCCATCGTTACCCCGGAGTTCTGATAACCATCGCTCTTCATCTCCTATTCCTCGGTGTAGAATGTGTAGCCGTTGATATCGTACGCCTCATAGGTCATCAGGTTGTGCTCGGTACCGTGACAAGGCTAATATGAGTTGTTCTTCCGGAAGAATCCTCATGTAAAGGGTACGACAGAAGCTTCTGCTTGAACCAACGCGTGAAACATGAGTTGTGCTCTTTGAGTATATCTCCGTCCGTCCTCTGTTGGCCTCGGTCATTGTACGTCTTCTCAATAAAGGTTTTGTGCTCTACCACCCAAGGATCGACCACGTCTATGTGTTGTAACGCGACTAAGTTTGCTCTTTCAAAGTCGGCGAGTCGACCCTCGTAGTCGACATGCATTTCGCGGCGACCCTCACGGTGACCCCATCCAGCGAGCCTGCCTGTTGACGGGCAGACCAACGGGGTTCTCGATGCCTAGATAATTCGTGCAGTAGGAGATGCACTCTTCGGTCAGAAAGCCCCTGGCTATGCTTCCCTCTGGACGTGACATGTTGCGAACGTATCCTTTGATGACACCATTCATCCTTTCGAACGGCATCATGCTGTGCAGGAACGTCGGCCTGAGTTGGATGATATCCTCCATGATATGGACCAGCAGATGCACCATAACGTCGAAGAATGCGGGCGGGAAGTACATCTCAAGCTCGCATAGTATCACCACGATCTCTTCCTGTAGCCTTCTGAGTTGCCTCACGCCAATCGACTTCCGAGAGATGACGTCGAAAAAGTTGCATAGTACAAATAGCGTTTCACGGACTTGCGCGTCCATGATCCCAATGGATTGCAATCGGAAGTATCTGCGTCATCAAGACGTGATACCGATCGTGAGAATTCATCCCGCTGAACTTCGCTTGGCTGGGTCTAGGTATCTGCTTATCTTCCCCGCGTAACCGTAAGGAAGTTTTACTCCTAGGAGGCAGGTGAAAAACTGCTCGGTCTCCTCCTGACTTAGAGTGAAGCACGCGGGAGGGTAGTCATTTCCGGTCTTCTTGGCCTTTTTGCCTTTGCGACGACTTTCTGTGTCCTGCTTCGCCTCATCATCATCATCATCATCATCATCATCATTAGCGTGAAGCTCCTGCCTGATGCCCATTGATTTCAAGTCTGCCCTTGCTTTCGGCCCATCTTTGGTCCTCTCTGGCATGTTGAGCAGGGTACCAAGCAGACTCTCACACACGTTCTTCGTGATATGCATGACATCAAGGCTGTGAGGCACACGGTGGATCTTCCAGTACGGCAAGTCCCAGAAAACATACCTCGTTTTCCATACCTTCAGCAGCGGCTCTGGCGCCTTTCGCTTTTTTCCCGGCTCTGGCGCCTTTTTTCCCGGCAGTGGGCAGTCTTTCCAATTTTTCAACAGCTCGTCTATTTCCTCGCCGCTCCTCGTACACGGGCGTTTTCGGGGTTCGGTTTCACCATCGAACAGATCCTTGCGTTTCCTCCACGGGTCATCGTCGCAAAGCCACCTTCTTGTCCCATGAACACGGTTTTCGAAGACCCGGGATCTCTATCTAGCTGGCGATACGTTGTGTCATCCATGCACCTTACGCATCCAGAAAATCCGTGGACTACCTGCCCCGCGAGATATCCGTAACCGAGATAGTCGTGCACCGTCGTGAGCAGTGCGGCTCTCAGAGGGAAATATTCTTTCTCTGCGGCGTCCCACGTATTGGCTGGCGTTTTCCACAGCGTGTCTAGCTCCTCCTTCAACAGCCCCAGATATAGATTGATGTCGTTCCATGGTTGTTTCGGCCCTTCAATTAGCATACTCATGTGAATGTACTTCCTCTTCATGCACAACCAGGGGGGAAGGTTGTACATCCACACAAACATAGGTCAGGTGCTATGTGTGCTTCTCTGGCTGCCAAACGGATTGACTCCATCGGTGCTCGCGCCCAACACGATGTTCCTTGGATCCTTCCCAAATTCTGGGTATTCGAAGTTCAACGCTTGCCACTGGCTCGCATCCTTAGGGTGAATCAGCATCTTGTCTTTTTTATTTATCTCCGGATCATTTCCGTCATCTTCCCGCTTCTTCTCCTCCCTATCCGCGTGCCAACGCAGGAGCTTTGCTACCTTAGGGTCCGCGAAATACCACTGTAGACGAGGAGTGATCGGAAAGTACCACACCGATTTTCAAGGAGATTTCTTCCTCTTCTTGTATCGAGTGACACCGCACACCGGACATATGGTAGACTCCGCGTGCTCGTCCCGATAAATGATGCAATTGTTCATGCACACATGGTATTTCACGTGCGGTAAATCCAAAGGACACACGATTTTCTTCGCCTCCTCGAAACTGGTCGGGCACTTGTTCCCGTTGGGAAGACGTTCGTGTCAGAATGACATGTTCTCGTCGAAGCATGCGTCGGTCATTTTGTGTTTTACCTTCATCTCCAGAGCCTTAGCATTACTTTCAGGCGGGTATCCTCGGGCCTGCATCCTTCATACAATGGAGTAACCGCGTCTATCTCCAGTTGATCCAGCTTGGCTTTCTCTCGGGCGGCAGCTCTTGCGTTATCCGTCTGCTTGTGAAGCAGCTCTTGAATATGAGGGTCCTGCACCCAGCCTCCATCGTCGTCTGCTCCGGCATCTTCATCTTCATGATCATGCCCTTCGTCTTGATCTTCCTCATCATCATGTACGACATCTTCTACATGATGATTGTGTACATCATCACCGTCGTGATCATGTCCTAGAGATTCTTCGTCTTCTCGCCCGCCCTCGCCGCGGTGGTTGTCTTGCTGCCCTTCCTCATTTCTTGCCCGGCCCCATGGACGACTTCATAGTCATCTTCATCACCTTGCCACCGATAGCCATCCATGAAACCACGCAAGAGCAGGTGGTCCCGCACCTGCCCGGAATCCGGGTCCGCAATAAGGCTCTTCAGCTTGCATCTTCGACACGGACATCTTATCTCTGTCTCGTTCTTTTGAAGCATCTCGGCCTTAACGGAGCTCAAAAACCTATTCACGATGTCTTCGGTCATCGTGCGGACCATGGTCGCCTGCGGGGTAGATCAAAACGATATTTTAGAACCAAGAAAAAATTTGGCATGACCTTCCCTAAAAATAGGACCAAAAAGAATGCATAGTGCCAAAATTCTCGCCAAAACGGAAATGAATCAACATTCTGGCAAAATATTGGCAACTATCGCATTTCAAATACCGGTACCTCCAAACACAAACATATATGCAACACCACAAACACAAGCAACACCACAAACATACATAGATCTAGCTAGGCCACAAAAAGTGCATGTGCACGTTGTTGGAGCGAGCTAGGGAGAAAAAAATAAGATCTACAACATGAAGATAGCTTTCACCATACATACCAATCAAAAAGGTAATTTCACCACTTAATTTTGATGAATCTATGGTGCAAATGAGGTGAGGAGGAGGAGGCAGCCGACAAGCTTAGAGAAGGAGGTGGGGGGAATGAAGTGGGGAAAGTGAGTGTGTAGGTGTGGCTGTCCAAAAATATCTAGCTGGTCCCAGGTTACTAATGGCGCACCACTAAGCCATGTGCCATTAGTAACCAAACATACTAATGGCGTACCACAGAGACATGCGCCATTAGTAGTTTTGCAAAAAAGTAAAAAATAATAATTTTTATGATAATGGCGCACCATGGCACAGTGCGCCATTAGTAGTTTAAACTACTAATGGCGCACTTTGGCATAGTGCGTCATTAGTAAGTTTGCAAAAAAGTAAAAAAAAATTATATACTAATGACGCACTGTCTTGGTAAATGCGCCATTACTAGTTCTAACGAGTAATGGCGCACTTAGCCATCCCTTCGACATTAGTTTATATGGAAAAATGGGAAAAAAAATCAATAGTAGTGGCGCACCGTGAGCACGGTGCGCCATTAGTGTCTTCCACATTAATGGCGCACGAGCAACCGGTGCGCCATTAGTATATAGTAGTGGCGCACTACTTACCTGGTGCGCCATTAGAATCAGTCCTATCTATAGCCCTTTTCCTAGTAGTGTAGTGATCTTAAAGAGCGTGCATCTGAAATTCCAAATGGTTGGTGTTAAATGTTTTCGCACTACTTGGGCACCCATGTAGAAGTTATTATATCTAGCAAGGCGCTACTTACTTGAACTATATAAAGGAATCGTCGACATTAACCACATGGCATTTTGCTTTTGCTCATAACACAGGAGAAGCAAACCTGTACAACGTCAATTAGGATATCACAAACAAGTTCAGCTGGTCAGGAACCAAATGTTCAGACTCTGCTTGCTTTTGGGGATTGCTTTTGCCTCCTTGCTCTTGCATGGAACAAAATCATAACTCATTAGATTCTATGCAACAAACAATGCTAACCACGGAAACACCATCAAAATACTATTAACCATGGAAATCAATCAAGAAACACACAAACAGATGGCATGTTTGAAGAAGAAAAAGTTCTTGTTGTCGGCACATTAAAAACAACAGAAAATGGAAAGTGAGAATACTTCAAATTTTCCTAAAGGCTGCAGTAGGCATTTGAATCGTTTGTATCCTTCTGTTGCCTGCTCTGGGCATATCCTCGGATCTACTACGTAACAATTTGGTAACACAAACTGAAGGTATGTATATGTTCATCTAGGCAATGAGGAGGTCAATGGCGTGAGGAGTAGTCAAGGCCAAAAAAGGAGGCCAAGTGTGGCATCCGATGATCAAGATCATGACGGCAGAGGGGGAGGGGGGATAGATCTCATGTACCTGAGTTTCATGTGCGGCCGTCTGACGTATCTGATTACTGGTTTGGCTAGCTAGCTTTCCTACGTGAACTCCAAAGATCGATCCAATAGATTGGTTTGGCCTAAGCATTTTACATGCGTGTACCGGCCTGAAGAACTCGGCGGCGGGCTGCATCGTGAAGGAAGGATGCGCTAACATCCGGCAAGGTGTAGAACGACGGAGCCGGAACAGAGATTTGGGTGGGGAGGGGTGAAGAAGTGCAGCTGACAGGTCGCCGGAGGGCGTTGCGTTGGATCATGTTCGAGAGAATTGGAGCGCACGATAGAATGTCTAGCAGCAGGGAAGATGTCGCCATCTTGAAACCCTCCACATCACCTCTGCGCTTCTAGGGGAGCGTGGCTCAAGATCTATGCAGCAGGAGTTAGGTAGGCTAGACGGTGGCGTCAGGAGACGGCGACGGGAAACCCTAGTATGGCTCGCCCAACCCAAGGCAATTGGGGAAACAAATTAGAGCGTGATTTAAGGCTGGTTTTGTAGAAATCCCGTGAAAGGAAAACCAGAGAAGAAAGGGGCGAAAAAAACGTAGGGGCGCGGGGGGGGGGGGGGGTGGCGATCGAAGGAGGTTGGATGAAGCCTATGAAATAAGAGGGGAAACGGAACGTTCCGTTCCTTTTAGGTAGTACTAGGTAATTGCCTGTGCATTGCCACGGGAATGTAGATATGTATAGCTCAAACGACACATATAAACAAATAATCCATTTATGTATCCCTGAGTTACCACACATGAAAATGCATGTTCTGAACTCATTCAACTTTTGGCTCGCCATGAATGAAATCATGTCATCAATCCTTGTCTCCAATTGTACTCCATTAATATTTTCCCAAATATTATTTTTCCTAAATAACATACATACATGGCCACAATGAATATTATTGGTGATGACGCACAAGCATGGCCTCATCGTGTTCTTATGTATCTTAATAGCCAAACAAGCCCTTTTTTCATCTGCCAACAAACTAACCTTAATACTGTCACAATCATGCAAATACATAAGACTCTGCTAGACTAAATAATAAATTCTTGTGACGAAAACAATGGACAGTGGCATTGCATCACAAGTTAAAAAGAAGAAAGTTTTGAAAAGAATTAACCAACTCAGATAGTATATGCTGGAAAAGGCATGTGAATATAAATAGTGCTAGTCTTACAAGGATATTTACAAAAAAAATTCCTACCTAACTAAGAGTACTACCAGACACTTAGAATGATGAGTTCATTCTAGTTCACAAATGATTTATGTTTTCTGCAATACGAATAATAATCTGTGTGTATTGAGAGCCTGGTTTTCCTGAGAAATATAATAAATATATTCATGGAATGACCCTGACAAAGAGGAAGATGAACTCTGAAGCAATTAAGAAAAAAGCTAGCTCGTCATCAGGCCATTGCCCGTATCTTACATGACTGCATCATGCAGGCTAGCTAGCCATCATGCAGATCCCCATAACTATAACAAGGGAAAAGTACATTAGAAATGGCAATCAAGCAAATACAGAACATAACAGAGAATTATAAAACATTGAGGACCTCCGTCGCGCCGCTCGCCGCCCTCTACTTGGAGAAAAGGGCTCTGCGGCGACAATCAACGTAGGTGCACAAAGGCGATGCGGGTTTTGTGGGCCGCAAGTGTCCTGCACTGCTGTCGTAGACTCGAGGCGAGTACTGGACAACACCATGATTTTACCTTGGTCATGGTTCTCCGGCCGATTCTCCTCGAGGAGGATGGTCGCCTCCCGGTGCGTGCGAGCGGGATCCTATCAACGGCGCAAGTACCCTAGATAAGGAAGGGGGAGATATTTATGGAGAGAAAAAATCAGTACAAAGGCAGGAAATAAACCAAGATAAGGAGGACGATCTTGAGGCGCTTTACACAGCTGAGCCCATCCCAGCTGCCGTCTGGTCGCCTGCGTCTACAGTTTCTCTTCCACAACTGATGAACGTGCCCACAAAGGATCGGCCAGAGAGAGAAGAAATAGGTATATGCAGGGCCGTTAATGGGGTAGTGCGAGCAGCCGTCGTCTTCTCTTCAGCTGACCTCGGAAATTCCTTCCTGCATGTGAGACACGGCCTTAACTGCCGTGCAATCTCCCCGATTATCTTCCCTACATACGCGTGATTGCTTCCTTCTGATTTGTTTACCGATTGGCTAGCACCATTATCACATGCAAAAATATCGGGAGAAAGAAAATCGCCAGAGATATCGCTCTGTTTTATTGTATCGTATACTACTTTGAGTTGAAACATTCAATCCAGCGACAAATTGATTGCGTCTGGTTACCTTACGTGATGATGGTAAAACCGGCAGAGAGAAAACCGGTGGAGGGGGGAAAGAAAATCGCTACGGGGGAGAGGGGGTCGTACGAGAGGTTGGACAAAGAGTGGACAACGTAAGAGGGGAAACGAAACACTCCGTTTTCTTTTAGGTAGTAGAGATAGTAGAGAAGAGAAGAGAGGAGAAGAGATAGAGATAGAGACAATTGGCGAGACAAATTAGAGCGTGAGTTAAGGCTGGTTTTGTAGAAAACCTGTGAAAGGAAAACCAGAGAAGGAAGAGGCAAAAAAAACGTAGGGGCGCGAGGGGATGGGGGCGAACGAAGGAGGTTGGACGAAGCGTGCGACATAAGAGGGGAAATGGAACGTCCTGTTCCTTTTTTTTAGAAAGTTCCGTTCCTTTTAGGTAGTAGAGATACGCGTGGGTGCCAGATCGGGTGTGAGTATTCAGCCATGTACACATACATATCGGTTACCTTTTGTGTGTGATGTAGATATAGACTTGGCCTCGTATATGGTACTACAGGTCCAATACGTCTCCAATCGTTGTCCGATTTTTGGACGATCGGCAGGTCATGATTCTATGTCGTACCAAAATCATACGCAAAGTATCAGACGTGTAGAAGCGCTCCGCCGGTTATATAGCCCTAAATAGTAAAACACTATGGCCCGTGCGGATCATGGACGATTGGAAACTAGAAAAGGAGCGGCGAAGGAGATCGATCGGCAATGGCCTCAGATCCGGCCCTGCTACCCAGACTAGTGTAAATATTGTTTCGTATCTAGTGTAAATATTAATCTGTATTTGGTTGAGTTCTCTTTGTGACAAATTATTGCATTTATTTTTGACGGATGGCGGTCTTATGCTACCTCCAGTTTTGTCCTAAGTCAAATTATCGTAAATTTATAAAGGAAGAGTGTTCGCATCTAGAACACGGGACTGGTAAATTATGAAAATATATTTCATAATGCATCTAATGATGTTCATTTGGTATTGTATATATTATTGTTCTCTTGTTTGAACTTGGCCAAACTTAGAATAGTTTGGTATGCATATACATTGTAGTTTGCTTGTTTGAGTTTTGACTCTGATAATACAGCATGGCTGGCAATGATATACAACAACATGGCTGGTGAAGAGATGACAAGTAAATATACATAAATGGAGGTGGTGTTTGCTATAAGGGAATTAAGTTGGAGCCTGGCATTTCCTGGTGGTGACAATGACCAGATTATTTAGAAACATAGCTAGGAACGGAGATAACAAAATACTAGCTTGTTGCTTGGCAATGCTGGCCAAGTGATCTCAAGGCCCTGAGTGCAACTGTGACTGGGATTGCATCATGGCATGTGTCTATTAATATTGTAGATTTTACAAGTGTATCTACCCAGCTACTTGTTGTATTTACAAACTCCCATCTTACAACAACTTTTTTTGCTTCCTATTTAGTACTGCCAGCAATGTGTATTTTCAGTCCGTCCTTTGTAACAAAAACACAAGGCATGAACTAATACAGAGAGTGAATCCAACTTGGTAGTTGTAGTTTCCCTAATTTAATCTAACTAGCTACTAGGTTCACACAATTTTCATACTACTGACTTTACGTGCCATTTGAGTTCATTAACACATTATTCTTTTACGCCTGGGTACATAAGATGCACGTAACAGAGCTTACACCTCTGCGTGTTCATCATACATCAGCACTTCATTCTCTTATGTATTGTACCAACTCCTGTATCAACAAGCACAAGTGCATATTGGACTGTCTACCATGCATGGCCCTCTCTGTCAACTGAAATGTAATCATAAAAAAACAGAAAAGAAAAAATTAACTTGGATAATATGTTTTTATGGTTCTACACTTGCCAAAGAATGAGAAAGTGGGACAAATTCTATAACTTACATTTTTGTTATATACCACCCTAATGTTATATACAATTCAATCTAATGCTACAGGGCAACATATTTTTTTCTTTGATGCTACATTTTAGGTTTTTGAACTAAAAAAATATGGTGTGACCAGAACAAGATCTCCACATAATTCATGGTCATAAATACCGACTATGAGCCCCATTGTAATAAAGACTATTGCGTTCTTTGCCATGGAGATTAACAACGATTTGCGAAGATCGCCCCTGCGCGCGCCATGGAGATCAACCGCCTCTGTGTGTGAATCCGCCTTGGACACCGTAGATTAATGTTAAGGCCTGCAAATTGACTAGGCACCATGCAGAAGGTGGGGCTATGATGAGGTCGAAGGTGTGTAGAGCTACGTCAACAGATGGGCTGCGTAAGGGAAAGGGTGGGAGTAGAAGATCTTGACCGAATTGGTGGATAACAGATTTCTGTAAAAGTTGGATGAAAAATTTCAGTAAAAGATTAGACATCACCTACGACTCTTTATTTCCTTGTGTCTTCCATGTCCACCTATGCTCGAAGTTGTTTTGCTATGAAAACAAACAAAGAGAGAATGTTGTGCCACCGACTTTCTCGCATAGTTTTAGAGGTAGATACTATTGGGAGAATTGAGACAGTTATTGGTACAAAAAAGAGATGGAACTATAGAGGAAGATCCATCTCGATGATGAATGAAAATTTTAAGATGGATATATGTAGACCTTGGGGTTTCTTATGGAGTTGATGTGGTGCATTTAAACCCCTTGTACTATTATCGGGCTAGTTGATAGGTTGGATGAATGCCAGAGCTAACTTCATTGGTAGCTACTATGGGTACCATCTCTCTCCCCCCCTCCCCTTCCTCCCTCCCTCCCCCCACCCTCGAAATCTCTTCAAAATTCATTGCTCCAAACAAGAAAGCTTCAACATGTTTTTTCGAAACAAAAGAGGTTAGAGAATCATGAGATAATAAATTAAAAAATGGACCAGTATGTTGCTAGATTAATTGCTCATCTGGCCACCCAGCTAAACAATCTCACATGGAAGATCGAGGTAGACTTAGAGGAGATCACCAAAGTTGACGTGGTCATACCCGCCGGACAGGCCCAACTAGAGCCAGTACTGAATAGAGCATGTCATCAGTGAGCAAGCACACCATTTGATCATTCCCGAGTCGTTCCATTGAATCATTATCCAAATCTGGTCAAAATAACTATCCAAGTTTATTATTCTACAATTTTTTCTAATCCTTTTTCTTGTCAATTGCCTTATCTTGCATTTTCCCAATCTAAATGTGAATGTGTCTTGTTTACTACCTATTTTTTAGATTTTTACCTGATTAGCCATCATGGTGCATGCATGTCTTTGAAGGTATGATTGTACTTATCATGTCACGTACAAGTCTAATACTCCTAGTGATGGATACTCAGATACTGATGCTCTTTGTGTATTGCTCATATGAAGCTTGCTTGCAGGGGAAAGTCAACACCTAGAGCTGCATCTAGTATCTTTTTCTGCTCGGACTGAATCACGGCACGCCGGTTTGGGTCTTGAGTGGCGCGAACATACGTGGGTGGAGGGGAGATGAGCGAGGTGCAAATTAGCGTAACACGGATTAGGTTGAAAAATCTTGTGTTGTGCACGTGTAACCGTCGGGTGGGATGCACGGGTAGGGGAGTGCTTGCGAGTGGGAGGTGGCGTGGGATGGTTGGATGGATCAGGAGAGGGAGGTGTGCCGGATGATGGAGAGGGTGGACCAGAGGGCGAGGTAGTCGTGGGCTGCAGGGACGTAGCGGGAGGAGTGTAGGGAGTGGCCGTGGGCTGCATGGGGCTAACATGTGGAGATACGGGTGGGGTCATGGTGGGAGTTGCCCATGCAACAGGTGATCAACGTGATCTACGGGAGGAAGATCGGGAGCCGATCCAGTGGAATCGCGAGGAGTGTTTTGAATCGTTCTAGACGGGAAGACTCAACGAAGATTACGTGCCTGGAAAAGATAATTCGTCGGTTGAGGGGATCGTAACAATGATACCCTTTGCGCTCGTGTGTTTGCTCTGCTTGTTACACATGCCATTCTGTAGATGAGTCTTTGTTGCCCACCGTTGTTGTGTCACTTAACGATGTGTGTATACTTAGGCAAGGAGTAGTCAGGAGTGGATACCAGCATTTGTATAGGCCCTTCTGGATGGATGAACAAGCACAAGTAATTCAAACCGGGCATGTATGCCTAACACAGGCATGACCACATGCTTGCAAAAGTTGGGATAAGTCCTGAGATTTAGCCGGACCAGTTGTTCGCTTAGGAAGCACCTGTACACGTGATGTCTTGTACGCACGCATTGTCCTTTGCCCCATCCCCGCGCAACAAATGATCATGGCCATCCATATCTGCCTATTCGCCCCAGCCAGTAGAATCCATCAGTGGAGACCTAATCTATGTTTGGAGCCCTCTCTTGCTTCCTACCGTCGCATCCGCCGCTTCACTCCCCACATCAAAATATCACTCTAGCCATGCTCTCACGACAATCTCACCTTAGCCTGGTTAGAGCCGACAACTTACACCATCCGTACATTTCCAGATGATGTATGCCAAAGATTCAACACTTAGGTGCCTCTTACTTTCTCGGTGTCTCCCATGTCTATCTAGTTATAGCCTATAGGCTTGACAAGGTTCTCGCTTGAAGAGAAACAAGGGGAGAACACCATCCCACGAAATTCCTGCTATACATTTAGCATTACATTTTAATTGGAAAGTTCAAAGATGATTGACGAACAAAAATAAAAGATAAGTCGGACGAGGGAGCTTGATGTCTCTGATGATTAATGATGAGTCCCAGATGTATGTAGCCCTTGAGCCATCTTTTACATTATCTACAATGCATTAATACCCTCGGTACTAGTAGTAGGCCGGTAGGTAGACTGGATGAATGACAAATCTTATTACTTTACCACAAGTAGAAATATTAGTATGAGAAATGCACATTGCATGTTCTACTCTAGTACCAACTAGTCAATAGCTCTCTCAAATCATGTCCTCGACCAAATCTGCCACGTGCACCTTCGGGGTTAACGCCACGTTGTTCTAGTGACAAGTCTATTAATTTTAACACAAATTTACTGCACTGGTTGTGTGAAGCATTTTATTTAAAACCTGTCCATATATTAATTAATTACAATCATTCATTACAACTTTAGCCATGCAAGGTGGTATACTGTTAATAAGCACAAAATCATACCTATTCTAAAACTAAACTTCACAATCTCAAGACGAGCTATAATGTGTATCGAGTGGGATTTGACATGGGACAATGTGCCAACTCATTGGTGGCAGGGGACATGTCTTGTCCATCGGCATGTATTGCTATTTCTGGGTACCTATGGAGGTTTTCCCTGCTGGCTCCATTAATGGTGACACCATCTACTCGAGCTTTGACATTGATGAGAGGAATCAAACTGAGAGCTATCATCGCAGACCGAAGTATGACGTCTGCTGCCAACAACACTCTGTACTCTGCTCTGTGGCCCAACGTAATACACTTGTGGATAGTCTTTCCTTGTGTTATACCTGCAGGATATTATGAAAAACTATAGCATTGTATTTTAACTAAGATTGCTTTCAGCCTCTTAGTGTTTTCTCTCCGTGCTTCACTCTTTCACCGGCCCATGATCTGCGGGAAAATTTCCAAAGGCCAACAACTCTATCTTTCCCATAATCTACAGTACTAAAGTTATATAATATGACAACTCAATTCCTTATGCATCTCATGATAATTATTTAGTAATATAAATGGTGATATTTTTTATATTAAGTTGGTCTAACTTTACCAAGTTTTCTTTACAAAAAAATATATGCGGAGTGAAAAGGACCGAAGGGAGTACTATATAGAATGGTCGATGAGCAGATGCAGGAGTTAGTCATAAAACATGAGCAATAGATGATCGAAAAAGAAGTATCTGCAGAGTTTTGCACATTGCTCTTGTCTAATTCATTAATGCATGTCTATCTATTCAGTCTCTTCTCTGCGGTAAATAGGAAATGCTGCCATGGCAGCAATACTGCCACAACACCTAGCTACCAAATACACTGACTTGGCAGCCAAATGCAATGCGCTGCCATTGCAGCAAAACTGAAGACAAAGTTTAACTACAACTGTTTGTTTTTCCTGTAGTGAGGCAACCAAACAAAATGCCACATTTGTCTGACCATCACCTTTCCCCTTGGCTGAAAAACTAATTCTGGCAACAAAATTTCTCTATCCAAGAAACATTTGTAATGAAACTTGTAGAAATGAGAAATCCATTTGTACAATATTTGTTTCCAAAGCTGGCATTTCCTTTCCCCTTGTCTCACGTGCCTTGATTAGCTAGAAAGGGAGCAAGAGATATCACGACTAGGAGGATCACTTTGAGTTACGAACATGATTTACTGCAACTAGAGCTACCATGCGACGCGAGAAGGAATGGAGAAAGTTGGCTCGATTGGAGAGGTTAACAAGCTGTGATGAAAATTTACAAGGAAGAAGGATTTAGTGTATGTGATCATGACTGAAATTGTTTTTTTGGATCATTTCAAAGGAAAAACCTTGTAAACAACATGTGTTGTATTCCAGGAACACTATCATATCAGGTTCATTGTCAATAAGTTGACTAACACAATTGCAATTGTGATATTTAAGTGAGAACTGAAAAGTGGAGTTTCCATATTCATATTGCACTACATTAGCTCATGTCACTAGTAAGTATCAGAGTAACTCATTGCATTACATCCTTGAGTTATTCAGTTTGAGATTGTTAATATTTGATATATTTTCCATAACAATGTTCAATTATGATGCTGATCACACAAGTTTCAGTTACAGATTACATAGTTTACAATACCACTCATTTTTGTTAGTCCATGTTTTCTAATTCTGTTTAACAAATATCATAATGGAACTTTGCTGACTTTTATCCTCCATGCCAGGGTTTGTTTTTGTCGTTCAGGATGTAAATGGAAAGTGTGTCTCTTTGGATATAATAGCATTTAATCCATGTAGCTTTGACAATTGTATGAAGTATATTCAAGTTTTTACTACCAAAAAAGCATCTCCCCAACTGTTGTGCAGCTACTTCTTTTTCCCAGATTCACTTTATCTTAAGATCTCAATCATAATCTTCCTGATTAAACCTTGTTAGGTTTTTCTATTTTACTTGGAACAGAAATTTCATGTGAAGGACAAGTAAGTCATGGAGTTTTTTTTGCAGGTGAAGTCATGGAGTTGATGGATGGTTTTTATTGTCAAAGATGTCACTATTTTCCTTTTCTTCCTAGTCTTTCAAGAATCATTATTAGACATCATGTAATCTCAAACAAAAAATGTGTGATTGAAAATTAATTCTTTTTGTTGCAATGGAGTATATATAAAGACAGTGCCTTAAGGGCCCATGTCATCGACTTCGCCCTAGGGCCCTTCAAAACATAGGGCTGGCTCTGTTCAAAAGCACCAGACACACACATGAACACACAAAATGCATGACGAGGAGCGCCCTTGTTCCTAATATGTTTCAGTTCAAACTCATATTGGAACTCGACATTCGCTATTTTCTCAGATAATAATAATAATAATAATAATAATAATAATAATAATAATAATAATCTGGTGGATATCTATTTTGCAGCCACCCTTTAACATGCATAGAAAGAGCTATTCTACAACCAACCAACCATGAATCACCCCCATAACCACCTAACTGGACACAAGAAATGAAAAATTATGAAAATACCATTTGCCCACCTACCTTCTTCCTTGTGCCTTGAACCACCGGAACCCACCCTCCATACCTAAGCAACCTCCACCACCTTCCTTCGACTATAGCAAGCCCCAGGCCATGTAAAGACACAATGCCAATTATGAAATCATAGTTTTGTTTACTCTACGTGTTCAACACAACCAACTATGTGTAATGTTAGCACAATGCTATTTAAGCTCCCTTCAGCATTGAGAGATAATTTGTAACTATTTAAGCTGCCTTCGTTTCTTTCCTAATGTTCAGGATTTGACAAAATTTGAATTTTGAAAAATCTCGAAGAAGTTGAAAAATGTTCTCGAATTAAACAAAAGTTCAAAAACATATTTATGAGTAAAAAATATTCACAAATTCAATAAATGTTTGTGAATTCAAAAAAGTTCAAAAATTCAGAAAATATTCATCAAATTCTCAAAATGTTCTTAAATTCAAAAACATGTTCCGTGGTTCAAAATGTGTATGAATTTCAAAATATATTCTCAAATTCTAATAAATTTGATGAATATAAAAGAAATCATGTGTTCAAAAAATATTCACTAACTTCCAAAAAAACGTCAATTTTAATATTTTTTATGAATTTGAAAAATGCTTCTCACTCTGAAAATATGTTAACAAATTAAAAAAATTATATCAAATATGAAAATGTATAAAAGTTTAAACTATGTTCGATTTTCATAAAATTTTATGAATTAGAAATATTCATGATATTTTAAAAGGTTTACATTTTTTATAAGTAGTTTGTGATTTAAAAAAGGAAAATAAAATAAAAAACCAAAAAGAAAACTATACATGGAAACTAAAAATAAAATGGGGCATAAAAGAAGAAAGGAAAAAACATGAAAGAAAAATAAAGGAAAAACAAAAAACCAGTGGGAAAACCAGGAATGGCCAGCCCATACAAAGGACCATGTGCGTGAGGAGTATGCTTTTGATTTGATAACTATTTGTGTGACCTATGCGAGCACTAGAATTTGCCAGGGACAATGACCGATGTGGTTGCCCTTTGGTATCCGTCAATTTTTCGTGAGGGAGACATGCTAGGCTCTATTGCTCAATAGACAAGCACTACAAGAAATTTCTCCACTTGTAACCACCACTATTGGTCACTGAAAGGTCACTGTTTTTCATTTGCGACCTTTTTGTGACCAAAAACAGAAGGTGAAAAGCTGGCGGTCGTAAACTGAAATTAAAGAACTTCTCCGTGAGAAGGTCGTAGACGTGTACGGCCAAAACAGAAGGTCGTTGAACCCATGACCTTTTGTTTTGGTCACTGGTTGTCTTCCCAGGCCACGTCGGATTCGACGTGGCAATCTGACATGGAAAAATTACGACCAATTCAAAAGGTCATTGACAAGATTCAGCCCGGTCCGATTAGGTGTTTTAGATGGGCCGAGCCCAACAATTCAGCCTTTTTATATATTTTTCCCTGTTAATTTTGGTCAGCTACACGGGCCAGTCCCAACATTATAGCCTTTTTATTTTTGGTCTGTAGCCTTTGTTTTTCTTTATTTATGCACCTTTGTTTTTGGGCTGTAGCCTTTGTTTTTCTTTGTTCTATCAAGGTCATGTTCTTCATATTTCAATATACCGATATAGAAAACAGACGCAGTACTTCAAATAGCAGCAAGAAGCTATCTGCTACATCATATAACATACATACAAATGTGATCAGCATCAAGTTTACAATTAGATAACAGCTCTACAAGTGTACAGTCTACCACATGAGTATCACATGAGCCCTACAGGTTCT
The DNA here is from genome assembly GCA_021605145.1 of Aegilops bicornis. NCBI lineage: Eukaryota > Viridiplantae > Streptophyta > Magnoliopsida > Poales > Poaceae > Aegilops > Aegilops bicornis. Next base: position 44,610,434 of record CM038674.1, read on the forward strand.
GCTACATCACACATACAAATAGGATCAGCCTAAAGGGTTTCATTACTCCTAGAACTAGCTCCAATGAGCTAGAACTATGCTTCTTCCAACTTCTTTGTCTTGATGCTCATGAAGAAACATGAAAGGCCAGCATCTGCACGTTATAGAACAAAATGATTAGGAACAAAATAAAAGTAAATCTAACAGCATATTTTCTCTGCAAGGAACCACAACATATTTCTGCAGAAAAAGAACATGTCTGCAAACCAACCACCAAACAAATAATGAGCTGGTTCATCTTATAGCAGAATAAAAAAGAACACCGACAAGGAATAGAAGCATTCCTTGGCTTTCAAGCACACCATTTCATAAACATGATTTGGATATGAAAAATACAAACATAGCAACAAGAGATAATCATAGCAAGTCAGCCATCCTACTATTCAATAAATGGTTCGATTTCACACTACTAGGGAAAACCCTAGCAGTAGCGCTGGTTTTGTGCTCACTAGTAGCGCGGGTAGGCACGCTACTAATAAGGCGCTACAACTATTGCTTAGCAAAGAACGCTGCGTGCGGCGCTACTGCTAGGACAAATAGCTGTAGCGTTTGTTCTTCCCCACGCTACTGCTAATGAAACTAGTGGCAGCGCGTTTTCTGTCCAGCACTACTAGTATTCATTTTATTATTTTTATTTTTAGTGTATTTATGCAGTTTTCTCTCCATCATACAAATATTGGTACAATACCAGTTATGAGGTTTACATCATCATGTCCAGTGTGTAAAATGAAGGTGGATTAGGTACAAGTGGAGGCAATATGTGGTGCATGTCAAAAGTATACTACTAATCCAAACTTGATCTAGTATGGACTAGTAGTACTTTCGATGTGCACCACATGTTGCCTCCACTTGAATCTAATCCGCCAAAGACAAGCTATTTAATCATCATCATAGTAATTACCACCAACATTATTTATTTAATCACCACTAACACTAGCTAATAATAATCATCATAGTCATTACCACCAACACTAGCTATTTTATCATCATAGTAAATGTGTAGCACATCATCATCCTCAAACTCATTTCTAGCTAGCTAATCACTCCTGCTGCTCTCTCTTAGGTAAAATGACATAAAACATGTGTAGCTCTCCTCCTTGATCAAGTTGGAGCATGCAGATGAGCCTGTCTCCTAATCGTGGGATGCGCTTCTGTTTGCGGCCCCCTAGTACTTCTCTGCGCTCCCCCATCACATATTTGGTCTAGTCTTTGCACTATTAAGCATCCGTCACTAATCTTGAATGCACTACAGTAATCTGTAGGATATCTTGGCCGTAAGATAATAATACTCATGGTACCTTTAGTCTCGATCCCATAAGGCACAACATTCATCGGGACTCCCTGTTGAAGAACATCGTATGGTAACATACTTAGCAATGAAGTTTAGCTTCAAAAATAATGTATGGAAAAGATGCTACTGAGGACAAATATTAAAAATCTTACCATCCTTCCTAAATAGATGTGACCGTAGTTCAAGACGAACACTATTGGGCGACGTTTTTCAGTACTAACATTTCTAAATCCAGGAAGAAAATTTGTCTTGACAGTATCAAGATCCGCAAGCCATGAAACATAATGGTGAGCTCCTCGCAGTTGAGTTCAGCCCCAAAGACAAGATAATGGTCCTGTCTACCAAGCGCTGGACATGTTTGCTTGCACCAAAATAAGCTATCAATAGAAATTAATTGTCAACTATTTTTGAATAAACAATATCAAATACATAAATATGGTTGATAAACTCACATTTTGGTATAACTGGAGGCATCTGCACATCGACCCAGATGTCGGTATTACCTTCAATATTATCTTCCGGACGAATATCAAAGATGATAACCATTTCAGGCTCAAATGCATAAGTCTTGCATAGTGCTCGCCATGTTTTGCATCCAAAATAGGTGTAGTCGTCTGAATTGTATAATTTTGTGTGGAAAATATAACCATGCTCGGTCTTCAAGTAAAATTTCTTTACCTCCATAGTACGACTGCAACCTATCTTATCCAATACAAAAACTCTTGCATGGCAGGGGATACGCTAGTAGAATAGTAAAAACAAATTATAAGTTGAAGCAAGTGAAGCATATGTCATGCTTAATTACGAAAAAAGACTCGTCGTTGTGACTTACTGTATCCACTTCGAAGTTCTCGTCCAGCTTGATGCTGAAGCGCCTATCATCATCTAGGAAGATTCCGTTGCACGTCGGGAACGGTGCTAAGGGGGTAACAGTAGCGCGGTTTTGGCAGACGCGCTACTGCTAATTAGCAGTAGCGCCTCATTTTAACACGCGCTACCGGTAAGATTCTGTGTATAAGGTTTTCCCTAGTAGTGTCACCGTAACAAAACACTTAACAACCTCAACACTTGTATTTTTGCTTGTTGCAATCTGGACAACATCACCAAAAGTTCTATGATGCATCCAAACTAGTGAACTTTGTGCATAGATCGGATCGAATCGAAGAGAGAATGGGAAGGGAAGGGCTACCTTGAGGATCAAATCGAATCAGCCTGCTTCTTCCTACCATCTTCTTGTGAACAACCTTCTTCCTGCCATCAGCAAAAAGCTTTTTAAGGAGAACAACGGGATAAACGTTTCATACAGCGGAAAGGGGTACTTGATCAACATCCACTAACTTCACAAAAGAAAACACCTATCCATGCAATAATTTCACCCTGATTTAATAAGACGGCATGCCTGTTAAAAAAACTAGGCTCATTTACTTCTTCATGGGATTCAGATAAAAAAGGGTTCAAAAAGGGACCTATCCAAGAACCACATGTTAAGATCTAGAGAATGGACGTTAATTCTTTGACCATCGACATTCCCTGATCAAGGTAAACTGTAGCCAACTAGCTGATTGACCAATCAGAAAATATATAAAGTAACCACCAATGCAACAGATTATGTTCTACTTCTAACGTATTCATTCATAAGCCAAACATGGTGAACTGGAATCTAGAACTCATCGACAAAGGGAGACTTGATCCACATCCAACAAATAGACACAAGCTAGATTTGAGGAAGTGAGTCAAATAAATCTGTAAAACTAAGCATTCATGCCTGCTGGATTTGTAAGCAATTAGTTGATCCACCAAACGGGAAATATCATTATGAAGAATATACTGATTAAGTTTGAGCATTTTCTGTATCCGTCCAAAACTTCTGTCTTGTTCATAAGCATGGAGATTTATTGAAGTACCTAGCACCTTATCTGTCTCTAGATTGTTAGAAAGAAAAAATAACGCTACAAAGAAACATGCAAAATCTGGACCAACAACTTATTTGGAGGCACCTAGCTAATTAATAACAAGAAAAGCAAAGCATATATGCAAATTAGTTAGTGCTGGTAGGTATTGGTTGTTCAAGAAAGAAAGTAGGGAAATCAATCATTTTCCCACAGCCGATGAGCTGAGTTCACAGGGTCAATCTATCTGTTCAACTACAGTAGTATTTGCTGCAACACTAGGATAAAAGCTTACTTTCTTTCTACTAGTAGTACCTAGGAGAATGGCTTTACAACACTAACGAACTTTGTGCACTTTCTGCTCTATCTGTCCAAAAATAACTGTGTGTTGGTCATAAGCATGGAGATTTATTAAAGTAGCTAGCTAGCACCTTATCTATCTCTAAATTGTTAGGAAGGAAAAATGACGCTACAGGCAGGCCACATCATTAAATTAAATGCCTGCTAGATAAAACTGTCATATACATTGCAGAAATATCATTTGACATGCTCAATCAGCTGACTTTAAGTAACTTGGTCAACTACAACAGCTAGTTCTGAGCATTCAATAGTAGCGAGGTGCAAGGGACAAATGAATATGAGCTTGGTTAGGATTGAACAAATAACACAGGGGCATAATACCAATCCTACACACTTCACTTCTATGCTTGTAGGAATAGGATATCAGTACAAGGTAACCCTGCAAGCTTTGACTTGTTCATACAGATCCCTCTAAAATTCCTTGGGACAAGTGCATCACATATTCGTCAACTTAGCAGCAGAAGTAGTGAGCACAGGAAGAGGGGGAGGGAGATGGAGGAGCTACCTGCCGCGGTCGCAATGGAAGCAGAGGAGCAGACCCCTACTGCCCCTCCCCCACAAGCAAAACAGGTCTGCCGGCTGGGCACGCCCCTACTCCTCCTCCTCCTCCTCGAGCAGGAGACCCCCTTCCCCTACTGCTGCTTGGCACGCTGCATCTAGTCACCTCCTCATGCAAGAAGTACACAATAAAAAGACAGACGGTCAGTGAGGTACATTTTCACAGCAACAGAAGCTTAAAATTAACAGAAATACACACATCAAATGAAGTCACTAAGATACTCACCACATGATCGCCTGTAGCAGGCTCGCCTGGCCGCTCGGACAATATTCTTGATCTGCATGGGCAAGAACAAGAGTAAGTTTTGGTCACGTTAATAAGATGATGATATAAAAATTGATCGACGACTCGTCATATGAACAGTGCATGCCTTGTTGTAATAGTGTTCAAACTGTGCATTATTTACAATGGCATTACCTTGTCACTGTGTATATCTCGACCAATAAATAAGCCACTAACATGTTCTGGCTTCTCCCTTGTGGCGTGAATATATATGGTATATCTTCCCTCATGACCCTACAAAGACAGCATCAGAAGACATGAACAGATAACTCTGAGAAAAATGTTATGACACAAGAATCATGACAGTGCTGAAAAGATCGATACTTCTACATAGAACATAAAATCAATTAAATTGTCACGAAGTATCATTCTTAAAACAACTAAAACTAATATTAAAACAATTAAGAGAGGTCCTGATTTAAATCTTAGAAATAATAAAACCTTAATTGAACTTGACATGTCACAATCTTGTAATAAAAAAAAAGTGAAGTATGAACTATATCTAAAGCTATTTAGATATAGAAGATTTTGTTTCCGCTGAAAAAGTGTAAGGTCCCACATACACACGTAATAGTGGCAAGTGTGGGATGTTAGTTAGGTCGGCGTGCACCTACGCGGTGCATGTCAGCTTCTCCTTTATTCAAACGAATATGAATGGCAATTCACATGATGCATCAGGCGTTGCGTTTCCATCTCCATAATCGCGATGATATTTCTTTACGTAAGGTAGGAGACCCTGAACTAGTCGCGGCAAGGACCCGGTCAAGGTCGTACACTGACAGCAAGTTGTTCTTGGTATGAAAGTTTACTATTGATGCGCGTATCAGTGCCCAAATTTTCGTAGAGTAATCGCCCGTTGCGTGCTCAATCATGCGTACATACCACGCATTCAGTGCAAATGTCAATGATATCTGTACATGCAATCATGCAGATTGCTGAACAACACACATTAAACTGAGCAGCAAAAAACAAAGCCCGGTCTTATTTCACCATCACGGAATTTTCAGTAGAGCCAGCGGCTGCTTCCAGCCATGCTTTTCACCGGTGTCCAAATCAACCGAGGTTTAGACTAATCGCCAGGCGATAATGGCACTACGTACGGCTGTACTGTCAGCAACAGTATACCAAAACAGAGGAGAAGACGCATTGACCAGACTACTTGTACTGTCAGTTGGTAATTAACTAACCAAACCATGCTACCTGCTGCCCGTAGCAGCCCCATCTAGCCATCGTGATCGATCTGTTAGTAGTGGGCTAGCTCTCTCACGCCAAGCAGCACGCATCAACGATTTACTGAGCACAACGGCCAGCAAAATCAAACCAGACCAATCAGCGGGTACAACATCGGGAGGGGGAGCGTGGCGGGGCCGGCGGCGCACCTGTGAGGTCTTGACGAAGAACTGCATCTTCCTGCTGCTCGTGCGTGCGGGAGGGAGTCAAGATGGTCGCGTGAGAACGACGGAGCAGGAGTGGAAGTAGATAAAAACAACGAGTGGGTGTCTGCGGCTCGGATCCGGAAGTCGGACCTCCATCGAGGTTGCGGCTCACCACGGCGACGACGTCGGCAAGGCCGCCGGGGTGTGGGTCGAAGCGGAGGACCTCAGGCGTCCATGGCGGCCTCCTTGCATAGAGAAGTATAGAGGGGATTGAGACTTGAGAGAAAAAAGGGAGACACAAACAGAGGGAGGAAGAAGAGCGGGGGAACACGTCGACCTGCGGGACTTTGGTCGACGACAGAGCTGCTCTGGCGAGGCGCGAGGCCGAGGCAGCGGAGACCGAGGCTGGATCGCGTTGTATCTCCCTCCCTTGGGTTCTTCTCTCCCTTGTGGTGAGGGAAGGGGAGGGGGCGACGACAGGAGGGCGTGGGGGAGGCCATGGACGGCGGCGAGCTCCGTCGGAGGGAGGCGGCAGCGATGATATGGAAGGGAGGAGGCGAGCTCTCGTTCGCTCTCTCTCCATCGGGTGAGATAGCGAGGAGACAGAAGGGGATCGATGGATGAATGTGGGAAAGAAAGGAGGTGGGGGTGGATGGAAAATGACCAGCTAGGGTTTCGGGGTTGGTGTGGAAGGGTTGAGGACAGCCGTTGGATCCGCGAGAATCCGACGGTGTTCCATGTATGATCCGCGTGAGACGCCCACAGACCAATCAGAATGCAGTACATGCATACAATGTTATGACCATCTAAATTGGTCATGGTTGACTAAAAATAACATGTTAAAATCATGTAATCTATTTTATGATCTCAGATATTCAAAAGAATAAAAAACCTTCTCATTGTGTCACCTATTGTGAACTAGCTTTCAGGAAAATAACAAACATGGAATGGCAAACAATGTAGCTTAAGGGAGTTTTCATTTTGTTTGGATGAAAAATCAACTTTTCATTTTCCGAGTGCCCAAAATGAGTCTTCCTGTGAAGGACCTACCATAAATTTGTTGCAAAATTGGACCAAATTAATTTTTTAAAATACGAGGATATATTTAATGCATAACTGATCAAATGGTTGGGTGTCAAAAGTTTTGATCCACCTTTGGTGAAAAAGACAAATTTTTGCCGATTCAGCTGGAAGCGGGTCAAATTTGAACTGCAGTTGCCTCATAGTTTGCTCTTTATTTTTTCCAAAAATTATTTCTATGTGCATAAGTGTCTATTTAATCAGAGAAACACCAAAAGTTTTCCAAGATTCAACCACTAGCTAGGAACGGTCAAGCCCGCCGTTTTGACCGCATTTTGAAACAGACATAAAAAATTAAAAAAGAAATAAAAAATTGGAAAACCTTCGGATCGTGTCATCATATGTGGTCAAGTTACCAGGAAAAATAATAAACTTGTAATTCGATAATTATTTTAAAAAAATGTTCTCAGAAACGACCTATCATGTGTGGAGATCCATGGCTTTCAAGCCAAATGATCAATCTTATTGCCATATTCATGGCATAGTTTGTTAAAATGATCTCATATTGTACACAAGGGTGCATATCAGAATGGCAAACAATGTTGCCTAAGGAATTTTCCATTTTCTTTGGACTAAAAATTCATTTTCCACTTTTCGAGTGCCCAAAATGTGTTTTTTTGTGAAGGACCGACCAAATAATTCTTGCAAATTTGTATCAAATCAATTTTATAAAATACTAGACCATATTTAATGCACAATTGACCAAATGATTGGGTGTCAAAAGCTTTTATCCACATCTCGTGAAAAAGACAAATTTCGGCCGATTCAGTTGGAAGCGGATCAAATTTGAACTGCAACTGCCTCATAGTTTACTCTTTATTTTTTTCAAAAATCATAAGAAACACCAAAAGTTTTCCAAGATTCAACCACTAGCTAGGAACGGGCTTGCCCGCCGTTTTGACAGCATTTTGAAACGGGCATAAAAAATTCAAAAAAAATCAAAAAATTAGAAAACCTTCGAATTGTGTCATTATATGTGACCAAGTTACCAAGAAAAATAATAAACTTGTAATACAGTAATTATTTTCAAAAAGTGTTCTCAGAAACGAGCTATAATGTGTGAAGATTCATGGCTTTCAAGCCAAATGATCAATCTTATGGCCACATTCATGGTATAGTTTGTTAAAATGACCTCATATTGTGCACAAGGGTGCATATTGGGATGGCAAACAATGTTGCCTAAGGAAGTTTCCATTTTCTTTGGACTAAAAAATCATTTTCCATTTTTCGAGTGCCCAAAATGAGTTTTTTTTGTGAAGGACCTACCAAATAATTGTTGCAAATTTTTACCAAATCAATTTTATAAAATACTAGACCATATTTAATGCACAATTGACCAAATGGTTGGGTGTCAAAATCTTTTATCCACCTCTCGTGAAAAAGACAAATTTCTACAGATTCAGGTGGAAGCGGGTCAAATTTGAACTGCATTTGCCTCATAGTTTGCTCTTTATTTTTTCCAAAAATCATTTCTATGTACATAAGTATCTATTTAATCAGAGAAACAACAAAGGTTTTACAAGATTCAACCACTAGCTAGGAACGGGCATACCCGCTGTTTTGACCGCATTTTGAAACGGGCATAAAAAATTCAAAAAAAATAAAAAAATTGAAAACCTTCGAATTTTGTTATTATATGTGATCAAGTTACCAGGAAAAATAATAAACTTGTAATACGGTAATTATTTTTAGAAAGTGTTCTCAGAAATGAGCTATCATGTGTGAAGATTCATGGCTTTCAAGGCAAATGATCAATCTTATGGCCACATTCATGGCATAGTTTGTTCAAATGACCTCATATCGTGCACAAGGGTGCATCTTCGAATGACAAACAATGTTGCCTAAGGATGTTTTCATTTTCCTTGGACCAAAAATACATTTTCCATTTTTTGGTGTGCCCAAAATGAGTTTTTTTGTGAAGGACCTATAATATATTTGTTGCAAAATTGGACCTTATTAATTTTTAAAAATACTAGGCCATATATAATGCACAATTTACCAAATGGTTGGTTTTCAAAAATTTTGATCCACCTTTCGTGAAAAAGACAAATTTCCGCTGATTTAGTTGGAAGCGGGTCAAATTTGAACTATAGTTACCTCGTAGTTTGCTCTTTCTTTTTTCCAAAAATCATTTCTAGGTATATAAGTATCTATTTAATCAGAGAAACACCAAAAAATTACAAGATTTAACCACTAGCTAGAAACGGCCATTCCCGCCATTTTGACCACATTTTGAAACGGGCATAAAAAATTAAAAAAAAATATTGGAAAAGCTCCGCATTGTGTCATTATATGTGACCAAGTTTCTAGAAAAATAATAAACTTGTAATACGGTAATTATTTTTTAAAAGTGTTCTCAGAAATGAGCTATCAGTGTGAAGATTCTTGGCTTTCAAGCCAAATGATCAATCTTATGGCCACATTCATGGCATAGTTTGTTCAAATAACCTCATATCGTGCACAAGGGTGCATCTTGGAATGACAAACAATCACCAGTATAAAAACCCACATTCGTCCCGGTTGGTTAGGGCCTTTTGTCCCGGTTCTTGAACCGGAACTAAAGGGTCGTTACTAATGCCCTAGACCTTTAGTCCCAGTTCTAACCTTAACCGGGACAGATGGGCCTCCACGTGGCTGGTGCGCCGAGCCCAGGCAGGAGGGCCTTTGGTCCCGGTTGGTGGCACCAACCGGGAACAAAGGCATCCACGCGTCAGCATTTCAGGGGCTGGGGTTTTTGCTTTTTTTTAAAGGGGGGGGGGGGGTTGGTGGTTTTGGGTGGTTAATTTAGGTGTTCCATATATTGTGTTATCTAGCTAATTAATAGAGAGAAGTGTTCTCTCTTATGTCTGTGCTTGTTCGACGCTACGTACTATACATAGAGAGGCCCTCGACACGCTAGCTAGTAAGAAAATGAAGGAAACCATGAAGTACAGAAGTTCGTCATGCATACCGAGAGAAGTGATCGATCGACCTCTCCTTCTCCGAGAGATTGGTAGAACAACACGTTTTCGTATTATCTATCCGATGCTACTGGCTACATACATATACAATATGTAAGATCTCTTACAATCCCCTAGCATTTGAAATCAACTTCCACATGGTATTCGCCGGCTTCATTGATGACATGGTCAAGAAAGTATCCCGCCAATTCCTCTTGAATTGCTTTAATGCGATCTTGTGGTAGGAGTTCATTCCGCATCTGCCACGTCTAATTTGAAGAAGGGGGTTAATACATATATATGAATGAAACTCAACAGAAATGATGGTGTAATAAAATGAAATTGTGAATATTATTTCTTATGCACTTCATATTGTCTTTTAGAGTAGCCCCGCTTATTTTTCAAAGTCGCGTTGTAGACGAACTCGCACACGTAGTATCCATAGTAATTATCCCCTTGTTCCTGCCACAAGCACTTTACGAGAAATAGAGGTCAATCAAACTGATAATGAAGCATTATAAATGGCATTGATGAAAGTATAGCTATAGAATCAACGGGAGATGCGCGCAACTAGCTAGCTAGTAGTACTTACTTTCGGGTATGTATATTGCAGCTCCTTCGGCAGTCCCGGAGCTTCTGCGGTGAACTGTTTCCAAACCCTGCAAGACAAAGAAAATAATTATTATTACTTGAGATTTCAGGAAATGAACAAAAAGTTGCCGATATGGTGCGATAATGATGGATTGAACTTACTTGTTGAGCATTTTAGTCATGTCCACATACGTTTTGGGATCTTTTCATCTCGAGTCTAAGACGGTTACTAGTCCCCGCTCAAGCTTAATCTCCAGAAGAACATAGTGGAAGCTGCGCACGCATGCATAACTCATCAATTACATTACTATAACCTTGCTCGAGTAATATGGGAAATCGAATATGCACACGATAGTAACACTCACTCGAAGTTGTAAGGAAAGAGTATTAAATCTTTGCTTTGATTTTTGATCAACGATTGTAGCAAGTAGGCCTCGGCCTCTTCGGCGTCCTTGTAACCAGTAATTCATCTTTGATATTTGTGTTAATGAACCCAATATCATACATTTCTTGTTTTCTGCGCTCGATGATCTTCAATCTGCATAATATAGTGAGGATATTTAATTATAAATACATGCAATGAAAGAGCTGAGCTATATATAGAGACTTAATGACAGAAATAGTACTTACAGACAGTAGCAAAAGACCGTTAATTTATCGAGGGCCTTTTGATTGAAGAACTCGAAGAACTCCTCAAATGGAACAGGCAACAAATCAGTGCCAACAAGGTCGTGCTCCTCTTTAATTCTCAGATACAAAGTATTCGTCCCCCTAGACTCTCTGCAGGTTTTCATGTACCAATTATGGAATCTTTTCATCATCGTTGTTAGAGATTTTTCATCTTTGACGAGAGGCTTCCCATACTCGTATTTGTGTTCGTCCAGCTACAAGAAATCAAAATTTACATCGTCAAGCAGGTAATCTCCAAGATTGCTATAACCGGGCACCGTCCCCGGAGCATTAGCGACGATGTCGCTAGACACATTGAGCAGGGGGCACGATTGCTTTGCTTGTTCGCCGAGCTGGGAGATTTTTTTCCCAGCTGCTCGTTCGTTTAACCTTTGATCACTGACAGTACTTCCCGACCACTCCACTTCGAGATATGCCTTTTCAGTAATGCGCTCATAGTTGGTTTTTGGCGGAGACTTTGGTGGTTTCCTCAGGGCATCGATAGTGCGCTTTGCTTTCACCGGATATACCTTCTCCCTCGGAGGTGGCTGTCTATGCGCTTTCAAGCCTTCAAAGAAGTCCTTCACTTCGATCCGCACGATCTTCTTGTTTTCCTCCACGGTCATCTCATACGGTAATTTCTCTAGAGGCTTGAGAGGTGGATTGTATCAATATTGCCTCCCGCCTCTGGCTGTACTGCTAGACACCGGAGCAGACGGAGCGGCTGCTGTTGTCTTCTTTCGTTCTTGCTTACGAGGCGGAGGAGAAGGACTACGACGCGCCGGAGCAGCCAGGGCGGCGGCGGGTCTCTTCCGCCCTTTCTGGCGAGGCGGAGAAGGAGGAGGCTACTGGCTCCTCAGTCGTGCCGGCGCAGGCGGAGAAGGAGGCGGAGTGCCGCCACCCGCCGGAGAAGGAGGCTGAGTGCCCTGATCGTCACTCGCCGGAGGAGGAGGCGATGGAGGAGGCGGAGTGCCCTGACTCACCGGAGGAGGAGGAGGAGCCGGAGGCGTCCAGTTCGGAAGGTTGATGAACTACTTCCGCCATAGGCATGGAGTCTTCAGAGCAGAACCCAGCCGAGTCTCCCCTTCACCAGTAGGGTGGTCAAGCTGGAGGTCCTCAAATCCCTCCATTATTTCGTCCACCGTCACCCTATCATATCCTTCTGGAATCGGATGACAGTGAAAAGTTGCGTCGGGTTCAGAAGGTCGAACAGAGCCAACAGCCGCCTTGACTTTTAAGTTCTGCCATTGCGTCATAAGGTGGCAATTTTGAGACTCCGTGATAGCATCCATGGGTTAGCTAGCAGGATCCATCAAGACATGCTCCGGCTGAAGCAGCTCGGTGGACGCCACGCTGCTTCTCCGCTGAGATGGCGGGGTAGCTTCGTGGGAAGCTTCGGCAGTTCGTTTGCTGCGATTTGCTTCTCGTTCCTCTATCGCTTGTACCCTTGCGTGCGGCGCCTGCAGTTCGGTCTACTGCACTTTCTTCCTCCTCTCCTAGCATTTGTAACCGCCTATGTCCGGAAAACCAGCCTTCCACGGAGCGGAGCCTGGCGTTCCTCGTGTCCGTCCATGGTGCTCAGGGTTCCCGAGGGCCATTGTGAGCTCGTCGTTCTCTCTGTCTGGAACGAACGTCCCTTGCTGCGCTGCATCGATATAGTGCTGAAGCCTCTTGACTGGTATTTTCAGTTGCTCGTCCGTCCAAAGGCACTTCCCTGATACAGGGTGCAAGGTTCCGCAGCCCCGAACAACCAAGTCCGGCAACGGTCTGGCCAGTTCATTGTCTCTGGTTCGATCCCTTTATCAAGCAGATCATTCTCAGCCTTGGCCAACTTAGGCCGGGCTTTGAGGTAGCCACCTGACCTCGTGCGACGGTGAAGCTTCTTCTTCGCAGCATTTTGCTTGTTTGTCGCCGACATCTTCTTACTCTTTTCCGATGTCTTGTGGGCCACAAATGCGGGCCAGTGATCTCTGATCTTCTCATATTTGCCGATGAATTATGGTGTCTCTTCTTTGTCGACAAACCTTTTCAGCTCATTCTTCCACCTCCTGAATAGGTCTGACATCTTCTTAAGAGCAAAAGACTTGACTAATTGCTCTTTAAGTGGCTCCTCCGGATCCTCCTCTGGCGATAGGGTGAAATTTGACTTCAGCTCAGTCCAAAGATCATCTTTCTGCATATCATTTACATAAGACACCTCAAGGTCTTCGTTCTTAGGTTTATACCATTGGTGGATGCTGATCAGGATCTTGTCCCTAACAAGAACCCCGCACTGAGCAGAAAATGCATCTTTTGTCCGGATGGGTTCAATCGGTTGGCCGTCGTGCGTGATTGCTGTGATCTCAAACCTTTCATCCGAGCGCAACTTTTTCTTCGGGCCTCGTCTCTTTACCGAAGTTGTGCTCAATCCGGAGGGCTAGAAAAAAGAAGAAAGACGAGAGTTAATTAATATGTGTACATACCAAAACAATGAATGCATCAATTAGCTAGTCAGCACAGGCTTAACTAATATATATACCTGGCCGGACTCGGTTCGGTCACCGGAGCCGTCATCATGGTCTCCTTCTTGCACCGTCATTGGGTCACCGGAGCCGTCCTCACCGTCTCCTTCTTGCACCGGCATTGGGTCAAAGGAGCCATCATAATCAGAGCCTGCTTCTTCACCCTGTCCTTCCAGACCATCGGTGTCGTTGAGAAATGAGAAGACGGCATCACTTCCTTGTGCGATTATGTCCCCAACACCGCTTCGTTGTTTGCCTCGGGGGTGTCCATAGTTTCTACAAATATTTACAACATGGCAATTATTATTCAAACATGACAGATAGATATATTAGTGGCAAACGTAGAACTAGCTAGCTAATCATAGTAAGGAATCATATTAATTAGTGGCCTTGACGCTGCTTCTCTAGGGTTTGGGGTGGCCTTGACAACACTTCAAGGGTTTGGGGTGGCCTCGAGAGAGTTTGTCGGGTAGGGGCGCGGCGGGAGGGGGTGGGAGACCGACATCGTTTTTTTCTAGGGTTTGGGTGTCCTCGAGAGTTTTGGTCGAGCGAGAGGGTCGGGGGGTGCTCCCGCGGTATAAGTTATCACAGTCGAGAGGGGGTATATATATCGACCGCCCCTCATGTCAAAGTTATCCGGGAGGGGGTAATATCGACAACGACGACATACATACACAAGACAATAATGTTATCGGGGAGGGGGTATATCGACCCCCCCCATGTGTTAAAGTTAACGGGAGGGGGTTATATCGACAACGATGACATACATACATGGGAAAATAATATTATCGGGGAGGGGGTATATCGACCCCCCCCCCCCCTCGTGTTGAAGTTATAGGGAGGGGTATATCGACGACAGACCCGATAAAACATAAGAAAACGAAGAAGAAATAAAAAGAGGAGAAGAAGAAAGGAATAGAGGAGAAGATCGAAGAAAAAAAAAGAAGAAAAAAAGAGGAGAAGAAGAAAGGAATAGAGGAGAAGAAGAAAAAAATAGAATATTTTTCTATATTTTCTTCTTCTCCTCTCCTTTTCTTCCTCTCCTCTTCTCCTCCTGTTCCTTTTCTTCCTCTCCTCTTCTTCTCCTTTTTCCTCTTCTTATTTCCCTTTTTCCTCTCCTAAATATATAAAACTTTTCTAAAAATGAAACTAACCTAAAATGTATTAAATCATAAAACATATATAGATAATCCTTTTCTAAATATGTAAATCTAACTTTTGCATATATGAACATATATACACAGAGAACATACAAACATATATACATTTTTATAAAAAAGCAAAATACAAATCATCATATATATGAACAAAAAATCTGAAAAGAAGGCATATATCATATATACACAATACATATACTCACATATATACATATATATATAATCTGAAAAAAAACAAGCATATAATATATGAAAAAAAACAAGGGCAGGGGAGTGGCGCCGGCTGGACCAAGGTGAGGAGGGGCAGGGGCGCGGGTTCGGCGGTGAGGACGGCGACGGGCAGGGGCGTTCATGGCGAGGAAGGCGACGGGCAGGGGCGACGACCGGGCGAGGAAGGGCGGACAGGCGACGGGCGACGACGGGCGGGCCGGGCGCTCTATGGCGTCGGGCGAGGGCATCGGGCGACGGGCAAGGCGGCGGGCGACGACCTCGGGCGGCTCGGGGAGGCGACGGCGACGTCGGGGGAGGGGCCGGCGTCGAGGAGCACCAGCAGCCTGGCGGCGTTCGAGAGAAGAATGGTGGGTGGGGGGGGATTTCCTAACTGTTTGTTTATATAGAAAAGGCTTTGGTCCCGGTTCGTGGCATCGACCGGGACCAATGCCACCCTTTAGTCCCGGTTAGTGCCACCAACCGGGACCAAATGCCTCTTTTCAGCAGCCCAAAGGGCGGAAAGCGGCGGCCTTTTGTCCCGGTTGGTAGCACCAACCGAGACTAAAGGATGGCATTGGTCCCGGTTGATGCCACGAACCGGTACCAATGCACCCCTTTAGTCCCGGTTGGTGGCACCAACCGGGACCAAAGGCCTTGAGCTGCCCTCCGTCAAAAGTTTAGTACCACCTCGCTAGCTGAGAGAGCTCGAGAGTGGTTTATAAGCGCTGCTGCGCCCACCCTCTCGAGCTCCTCTCAATTGTAGGCTGGCCTAACCGTCTGTTGTGTGCTGTGGGCCTCTTGGGCCTCCTGCGGGCCTGAATCTCGCCCATGGTAGGGCTTCTATTCGTATTCAGCCGTGGGGGCCCAAGAGGGTGGCACTTTTTTGTTTTCTTTGTTGCTTTATTTATATTATTTTGTTTCTACTTACAACAAAATACTTATTGTTGCTATTTTTATTTATTTTATTAAAGTTTATTTTTAATTATTTTTCTCTTAGGTCACAAAAATTATAAACTTTCTCTTAGTGCCATTAGTTTTCAAATTTGAATAGTTAAAATTACTGTGTTTAATATTACTGTGTCTAAAATTCAAAGTTTTTTTTTCCAGTTTTTTGTTTTGTTTTTTGCAATATTTATTTTATTTTGTTTTTTGCTTTTTTTTTAATTCTTTTTGCTTTTAGGTCAGCAAAATTATAAACTTTCTGTTAGTGCCATTAGTTTTAGAAAAATTATTTTGTTTTTATGTTTTCTTTGTTGCTTTATTTATTTTATTTTGTTTCTACTTACAACAAAATATTTCTGGTTGCTATTTTTATTTATTGTATTAAAGTTTATTTTTCATTATTTTTCTTTTAGGTCACAAAAATTATAAACTTTCTCTTACTGCCATTAGTTTTCAAATTTTAATAGTTAAAATTACTGTGTCTAATATTACTGTGTTTAAAATTCAAAGTTTTTTTTCCAGTTTTTTTGTTTTGTTTTTTGCATTATTTATTTTCTTTTGTTTTTTGCTTTATTTTTAATTCTTTTTTGCTTTTAGGTCAGCAAAATTATAAACTTTCTGTTTGTGCCATTAGTTTTACAAAAATATAAACTTTCTGTTAGTGCCATTAGTTTTCACATTTGGATAGTTAAAATTTGAATTCTTTGAAATTTGTGTGAATCACAAGTTTGTGATTAACTTTACTAAAAAAATGAGCATAGATGCGCCTATAGAGAAAATTCAACCTAAATTCATAATAAATTTCTATGAATTTCAGAGAAATTCAGTATGAATTTAGGTCAAATTCCCTGTATAAGGGCATCTATTCTCACTTTAAGAGGAGCTCAACAAGGCAGAGAGGGAGGGGCTTATAAACCGGTGTGAGCGCCCTTCGGTTGGCGAGGTGGGACTAAACTCTGACTGCAACGAGGACCATCCCTTTAGTCCCGGTTTGTGCCACAAACCGGGACTAATGGTCATGGGCCAGGGGCGAGGCGCATTGGTCCCGGTTCGTGCGTGGAACCGGGACCAAAAGGTCCAGACGAACCAGGACCAATGGCCCATGTGGCTGCCCTCTTGAGTGTTCTTGGTGAGAACATAGTTGACAAGGAGCGAACCGGGATTAATGGTATTACGAGGGCCGAACCATAAGACATTAAAGCATTTCAAATGAACTCTGAAAAGTTGAAAGTTGGCATGGTATCATAATTTCACCCACATAGCATGTGCATGTACAAACGGACAATGGTATCATACTAAATCATTTACAAAGTTGGAGGGTATCATCACAATAGTTGCGGGAGAAAGTCTTCACTTTTTCTTCGCTTGTGTCATTTTCTTATTGCGCCGTAACCATGGATAATCTTCATCATTTATCAGGATGCTTGGGTCAGCCTTGACTTTGAAGGGAGGAATTTCATGAAATTTTCATAATCTTCAGACATCTCTGTCTTGCCCTCCACTCTCACGATGTCCCTTTTTCCTGAAAGAACTATGTGGCACTTTGGCTCATCGTATGATGTATTCGCTTCCTTATCTTTTCTTTTTCTCGGTTTGGTAGACATGTCCTTCACATAGATAACCTGTGCCACATCATTGGCTAGGATGAATGGTTCGTCAGTGTACGCAAGATTTTTCAGATCCACTATTGTCATTCCATACTGTGGGTCTACTTGTACCCCGCCTCCTAACAGATTGACACATTTGCACTTAAACAAAGGGACCTTAAAATCAAGTCCGTAGTCAAGATCCCATATGTCCACTACGTAACCATAACATGTGTCCTTTCCCCTCTCGGTTGCTGCATCAAAGCGGACACCGCTGTTTTGGTTGGTGCTCTTTTGATCTTGTTCAATCGTGTAAAATGTATTCCCATTTATCTCGTATCCTTTGTAAATCAATACAGTCAAAGATGGTCCCCTGGACAACAAGTACCACTCATCACGAACAGTCTTGTCACCTCCGAGACGTGTTTCCAACGAACTACTGAAAGTCCTGATGTGTTCACATGTAATCCGATTGCCGTGACCGCTCCGGGTGTTTGGAGCGTAGACTGTTCTTGTATTCATCGACATCTGTGGTCACCAAGGTAGAGTTCTCAGAGAATCGTAGTGTGCTTGAGACCAATAATATCTGTCCCTGCATATTATTGAGTCCCCTCCAAGCGTGCCTTTTCCAGTCAGTCTCCCCTCATACCGCGATTTAGGGAGACCTATCTTCTTAAGGCCAGGAATGAAGTCAACTCAAAACCCAATGACATCCTCTGTTTGATGGCCCATGGAGATGCTTCCTTCTGGCCTAGCACGGTTACGGACATATTTCTTTAGGACTCCCGTGAACCTCTAAAAGGGGAACATATTGTGTAGAAATACGAGGCCCATAATGATAATCTCGTCGACTAGATGAACTAGGACGTGCGTCATGATATTGAAGAAGGATGGTGGGAACACCAGCTCAAAACTGACAAGACATTGCGCCACATCACTCCTTAGCCTTGGTACGATTTCTGGATCGATCACCTTCTGAGATATTGCATTGAGGAATGCACATAGCTTCACAATGGCTAATCGGACGTTTTCCGGTAGAAGCCCACTCAATGCAACCAGAAGCAGTTCCGCCATAATCACGTGGCAGTCATGAGACTTTAGGTTCTGGAACTTTTCTCTGGCATATTTATTACTCCCTTTATATTCGACGAGAAGCCAGTCGGGACCTTCATACTGAGCAGGCATTCAAAGCAAGACCTTCATACTGCTTCGGAGGCATGTCGTCTTTTTCCTGCAAGCGTTGCAGGTCCTCCCGTGCCTCAGGTGTATCTTTTGTCTTCCCATACACGCCCAAGAAGCCTAGTGGGTTCACGCAAAGGTTCTTCGTCACGTGCATCACGTCGATTGAAGAGTGGACCTCCAGGTCTTTCCACTAGGGTAGGTCCCAAAATATAGATTTCTTTTTCCACATGGGTGCGTGTCCCTCAGCGTCATCCGGAACAGCTAGTCCGCCGGGACCCTTTCCAAATATTAAGTGTAAGTCATTGACCATAGCAAGTACATGATCACCGGCACGCATGGCGGGCTTCTTCCGGTGATCTGCCTCGCCTTTGAAATGCTTGCCTTTCTTTCGACATTGATGGTTGGTCATAAGAAATCAGCGATGGCCCAGGTACACATTCTTCCTGCATTTGTCCAGGTATATACTTTCAGTGTCATCTAAATAGTGCGTGCATGCGTGGTATCCCTTGTTTATCTGTCCTGAAAGGTTACTGAGAGCGGGACAATCGTTGATGGTCACGAACAGCAAAGCCTTTAGGTCAAATTCCTCCTGTTTGTGCTCATCCCACGTACGTACACCATTTCCATTCCACAACTGTAAAAGTTCTTCAACTAATGGCCTTAGTTACACATCAATGTCGCTGCCGGGTTGCTTAGGGCCTTGGATGAGAACTGGCATCATAATGAACTTTTGCTTCATGCACATCCAAGGAGGAAGGTTATACATACATAGAGTCACGGGCCAGGTGTTGTGATTGCTGCTCTGCTCCCCGAAAGGATTAATGCATCCATGCTTAAAGCAAACCATACGTTCCTTGGGTCACTTGCAAACTCATCCCAGTACTTTCTCTCAATTTTTCTCCATCATGACCCGTCACCGGTGCTCTCAACTTCCCATCTTTCTTACGGTCCTCACTGCGTGCCATCGCATCAACTTGGCATGCTCTCCGCTTCGAAAGCAGACGTTTCAACCGTGGTATTATAGGTGCATACCACATCACCTTCGCAGAACCCTCTTCCTTGGGGGCTCGCCATCAACATCACCGTGGTCATCTCGTCGATCTTATACCGTAATGCACCGCATACCGGCATGCCTTCAGATCCTTGTATGCACCGCGTAGAGGATGCAAATCATTAGGGCATGCATGTATCTTCTGCACCTCCAATCCTAGAGGGCATACGACCTTCTTTGCTGCGTATGTACTGTCGGGCAATCCGTTATCCTTTGGAAGCTTCTTCTTCAATATTTTCAGTAGCTTCTCAAATCCTTTATCAGGCACATCATTCTCTGCCGTCCACTGCAGCAATTCTAGGACGGTACCGAGCTTTGTGTTGCCATCTTTGCAATTAGGGTACAGCCCTTTTTTTGTGATCCTCTAACAGGCGATCGAACTTCAGCTTCTCCTTTTGACTTTCGCATTGCGTCCTTGCATCGACAATGACCCGGCGGAGATCATCATCATCGGGCACATCGTCTAGTTCCTCTTGATCTTCAGCAGCTTCCCTCGTTGCAGCATCATTGGTCACATCATCTAGTTCCTCTTGATCTTCAACAGCTTCCCCCGTTGCAGCATCACCGTATTCAGGGGGCACATAGTTGTCGTCGTCCTCTTCTTCTTCGCCGTCTTCCATCATAACCCCTATTTCTCCGTGCCTCGTCCAAACATTATAGTGTGTCATGAAACCATTGTAAAGCAGGTGGGTGTGAAGGATTTTCCGGTCAGAGTAAGACTTCAGATTCCCACATTTAGGGCATGGACAACACATAAAACCATTCTGCTTGTTTGCCTCAGCCACTTCCGTAAAATCATGCACGCCTTAATGTACTTTGAGGTGTGTATGCATCACCGTACATCCATTGCCGGTTCATCTGCGTGCATTATATATAATTAAGTGTGTCAAAAACCATTACAAATCATCATGAATAGATAATTAAGTGACCAAATTAATAGAAGTTCATCATCACATTAAAACCAAAGTACATACATAGTTCTCATCTAACAACATAAAGCTCTCCAGAGCATCTAAATTAATTAAACCATACATTGAAACTATGTAAAACATTTCAATGCGAAAACAAATGCGATCATAGTCGCAACCAAGGTAACAATTGATCCAACGGCATAATGATACCAAGCCTCGGTATGAATGGCATATTTTCTAATCTTTCTAATCTTCAAGCGTATTGCATCCATCTTGATCTTGTGATCATCGACGACATCCGCAAGATACAACTCCAATATCATCTTCTCCTCCTCAATTTTTTTTATTTTTTCCTTCAAGAAATTGTTTTCTTCTTGAACTAAATTTAACCTCTCAACAATAGGGTCGGTTGGAATTTCCGGTTCACATACCTCCTAGATAAATAAAATCTATGTCACGTTGGTCGGCATAATTTTCATAAACAATAAATGAACCAATAGTTATAAAGATAATATATACCACATCCGAATCATAGACAGGACGAGGGCCGACGGGAGCGGATACCAAAACCATCACACTATATAATAACAAGCAATATAATAGTATGAAAATTAGACAAGTATCTATCTAAAGCAAGAATTTTTTTCTTTCAGAAAGAAGATAAGAACAAGAGGCTCACCATGGTGGTGCCGGCGACGAGATCGACGCGGACGATCGACGACAGTGAAGACGGGGACGGGGCGTGACGGGCCGCTAATATAAACCTAGACAAATCTCGGGAAAAATAGAGTTCGGAGGTCGTGCTTCGAGAGGAGAAAGCTTAACTAGTGTGGCTCGGGCATTTCATCGAACACCTCATGTCCATAGGAGAAAGCTTAACTGGAGTGCTCTGCTCGCGGGCGAGGGGTATATATAGGCACCTCAATGGTCCCGGTTTGTGGCACGAACCGGGACTAAAGGGAAGCCTGTTGTCTCGGTTCAAGCCACCAACCGGGACCAATGGTGATGGGCCAGGAGCCAGGCCCATTGGTCCCGGTTCGTCCCACCAACCGGAAACAAAAGGTCCAAACGAACCGGGACCAATGGCCCACGTGGCCCGGCCGGCCCCCTGGGCCCACAAACCGGGACCAATGCCCCCATGGGTCCCGGTTCTGGACTGAACCGGGACTAATGGGCTGACCCGGCCTGAACCAAAGCCCTCTTTTCTACTAGTGAATGTTTCCTAAGGAGGTTTTCATTTTCTTTGGACGAAAAATTCATTTTCCATTTTTTCGAGTGCCCAAAATGATTTTTTTGTGAAGGACCTACCATATATTTGTTGCAAAATTCGACCTAATCAATTTTATAAAATTACTATGCCATATATAATGCACAATTGACAAAATGGTTGGGTGTCAAAAGTTTTGATCCACCTCTGGTGAAAAAGACAAATTCCTGCTGATTCAGCAGGAAGCGGGTTAAATTTGAACTGCAGTTGCCTCATAATTTGCTCTTTATTTTTTCCAAAAATCATTTCTAGGTACATAAGTACCTATTTAATCAGAAATACATGGTTTGGTGGCGATACATGGAGGTTTGGATGGTGGCCGAGAGCTCCAACTGTAGAGTGCGTAAGCCCGCATGCCCATCGCGTGGTCACTGCGTGACCGTGGTGTTGCCATGCGTTCAGGGCGGACTAGGAATGTCTAGTGGGTTGGGCACTCCCCAGGTAAGTGCTAGCAAGAAAATTATAACAAAAGATTCTCATGAGGAGATTGAACAATGCTCAAACATGAATTAGCAGCCAAGTGTTTGATTAGCGGTACGGGAAACGCACATGGCCAATGGGCATGAGTTTTGGCTGAGGATGATCATATACTAAGAAGAATGTCTTCACAAATTTTTAGGGAAATCAAGAATATATAAATAACACTTCCTTCACAAAAGTGCTGCTCTGAACAGAATAAGAAAATGAATATTGTTCAATTATTTTTGAACTAGTCAAGCAAGGTTTTTGACATATTTGATGAAGATATGAGCCAAACAATTTATGAGAATTTGTTGGGAATTTTTGGAATAACCGTAGGTTGCTTCACAACCTAGGGCAAAAATTGACACATTGACATGACATATAGACAAAATTGATGAGATGGCGCCTAGTCATCACAACCCACCACAATTTACAAGGCTATGACCATCTATATTGGTCATTAACAACTAGAAATAAGGCAGCGGACCAACACTGTTTGCTCTATGACCATTTCATGTAAGGAAATTACGACCTTTCTGACCAAAATGGACGCAATGGTTTAGGGTTGAGAGCCCCCGAACAGCTTTTGACCAATTGGTCTCAAATGGTCATAGATCTATGCCCAATTCTTCCAAGGTCACTGACAGAAGGTCACTAGTTGACATATTTCCAGGGTCACTAATGTTGGGATCATCTGGCTGATCCAAGCGAGACACCGTTAGTCTAATGAGAGAGAAAACCTAGCTAGATTGTGTTCTTCGATATTACAAGTTCTACTTTCAAAAATGAAATTACTACAAGTGAAAGTTTGCGTCCAAGCTCTAATCTACTTGATAACTACTCAAGGAACTACACTAAATCCTTCGTGTATATCATTGATCACCGAGAATATGTCAGCTACGTTTGATGGGTACGAGAATCACACGAGCACTTTGTCTCGCCTTAAGTGAGATAGATTGTTCTCTCGCTAAAGCGTCTGGAAAAATCAGGCCAGCACATTAGCACATACAAACAGTTGAAACATTAGGAAAAAAATGGTGGCGCGCGCGAGGATCTGATCCCTGGTCGCTTCGATGGTGCAACGAGGCGCTAGCCTCCGCACCATTCTTGTGCTCGTGGATACAGAGTAGGCGCAGACTACTTAAGATTAAAGACATGAGTTTCTTCATTTCTTTGTTTTATTCCTTCTTTCGTTTCCTCTTACGCTCGTGGTTGCAGAGTAGCACGGCCTACTTGGTACATAGTCAGTATTTTTCTTTTAATTTTACCTTTCATTTTCCTTTTGTTTTCTTTCTTCTTATTTTTCTCCATTTTTCATTCTTTTTTGCATTTGTTTCTTCTTTCTTTCTATACACATTTTTCCTATACACATTTTATAAAAAAAACTTAAATGCTTGATTACTATTTATGAAATAAAATATTAATATTTATTGATACATAGTGACACTTGATTCATAGGATATTTTTTTTCATTGGGTATCGGAAAATGTTTTATGGTTCTGGAGGTTTCAGGCTTTCCAAACATTTGTCCAGGCAACAATTTTTAATTTCTCTGTTTCTTTTCCATATTCCATATTTATTTTTTATTTTTTCTGTTTCTTTTTCCTTATTCTTTTTCTTTCCTTTTTTCTTTTTTCTTTTTCCTTTTTAATTTCTCTTTTCTTTTCGTTCCTTTTTTATTTTGTTTAATTTTTCTTTTAATTTTTCAATTTTATTTTTAAATTTTGAACAAATGTACAAAATTTTGAAAAAAGTTCATTATATAAAAAACGTTCATGTTTTCATATTTTTTTCAAAATTCCAAATGAAGATTAGAATTTCAAATTTCGTTTGCTTCTTCTCGAAAAAATGTTCAAAAAATTAGAATATCCAAATTTCCTTTTTTATATTGTTTTCCAAAATTCGAGAAATATTCATGTTTTCAAAATCGGTTCACAAATTCGAATTTTTTTTGTTTAGTTCTATTGAGAAATTCAAAAAATGTGAAGCGAATTTCATAAAATCTTTGAGTTTTAAATTTATTGTTCATAAATTCAGAAAAGATTCTCGTTTTCCACAAATGTTCATGTCCTTTATTTGCAAATTCAAAAAAAGTTTGTGGGTTTCATAAAATAATGTATGTTCCAAAAAAATTCTTCAAAATTTCCAAAAAAAATCACGGTTTTAAATTTTGTTCCTCTTTTTTGAAAATTGTTTTTTAAACTATTTTTCATAATTTTAGAAAATGTTCTCGTTTTTCTGTTTTGTACCTTTTTTCATATAATATTTAAGATTCCTGAAAAATGTCTCACCCGAACGCTAGAATATATGGCGTCTGGACTTTGTCACGTCAGCCCCATGTGGGCAAGTGTGGGCCAAGGTGCAACGCCGAGGACCCTGGCGTCTCCCATGCGAAACAGACGCCAAGGATGTCAGCGTGACAAAAAATAGGTCAAAAATGAAATACTTTTCAAAACGGGGTCAATTCATGATTTAGTTCATCAAAAAGGTCAGAACAGGAATTTCGTCTAGCGATGTGCCACCTTTTAGGTGGGCCAAATTTAGCCCAGACTACTACCCTCAATCTTTTCGCAGTAACTATACACACACACACTCACTCACTCACTCACAAAAAGGATTCCAGTTGTTTTTCAGCAATATAACCACAAAAAAGAAAAGGATTTCATTTCCTTAGCAGTAACCACACTCACACCCACAAAAAAAATATTCCTTTTTTTCAAACAGTCTAACACACAAAAAAGCATTACAGTTTTTTGGCAGTTATGACGTACATACTGAAGTCGTAATAACCTAGGTGAATGGGACTTGGCCATTTGACTGCGCTACCGCTGAAGAAGGATTTTCTAGCTGCTCCCATAGATCCCCTCTCCTCGTCGACCAACTCGGGTCGACTCAGGAGCCGGCTTGCCCAACTACCTGGCCGTAGCAACTACGGTTTTTTCATGGGTGCGGAAAGGATTGGACGCGAGGAGAGTTGGACGTGTTGTGGGTGTTTTGTCTTGTTTGCGCTGGTGCATCTGATGGAGCTGGACGCGGTGGATGATTGGCGGTAGTGTGCGTGATTGGATTGCCAGGTTTCATGTGCCAGGCTACGCTATACCCCCTGCTCACATGATGGACATCTCCGCCGGATATGTGTCGTGTTCTGGTGATGATTTGGGTGTGCCACACCTCAGCGCAAAGTGTTAGCCCACTCATCATCTAACAAGTTGGTGGCGGCAAGATAGAGACTTCATCTATGCTGGTTCTCTTAGAGTATCATGCCTCAAGTTTTACTTGCCAATGGAGGACTACACTACATTGTTGAAGACACTGTCCGGAGCTAACTCGGTCTTTCCCTTATAGGTGACAACCCACGATCCTGGCATAAGTGCTTGGATAGGTGACAACATAGTTCATACACTGTTTCCTTGCCGAAGGTGTCACTATCGTGGAACCTTCTCGTCATTTAGGTGTTGTCAATGATGACAGTAGTACTTCATATTTGGTTGGAGTGGTTTGTAAACCTCGCCTCAACCCCAATGGTGGTTTCCCCGTTATGTTTGGTTGTGTTCATCCTAAAGCCCGGGTGTGACTCGTTGGGTTTGTGTCCACTTAATACGGCATTTTGGGTCAATAAAGAGCACCTTTTATCCAAAAAAAACATTGCACTTACACGCCTTTTTCCTGTTCAGAAAAGAAGGGTATTCCCGGATTTCAACATCAATGCTTTTGTTGCACATGCTTATTGTTACCTAAAATTTGGAAAAAACAAAGTAAAAAAACTTTGTATGATGTTTTTGTCATTATTGTGATGTTGATGGCTTCTGTTTCTGTTTACTGGTTTGGCTTCATTTATTTATTCTTTTACTTGGATAATACATTTATAATTGTTTAGCTGACCCTAAGACAAAGAAAATAGAGAGGGACAGCCTCCGACATTTTTAGTATTATGCAAACATGTATGTTAATTAGTGGGACGGACTAGCAGACATCACATGTCACCACCAGTTAAAAGACTGATGACTGGAATCATTGTCTTGAAGCACATTAGTTCGAAATTGCGCTTTAGCACAGAAAGTGTAAAATACTATGAGACACAAAACAAACATAGGCCCAATAGATTTCTTATGTAAGAACTTGCAAGATGTTCGTGTTTTTCGGTTACATGTCATGCAACTCTTCAACCTTGTTTTTCTGGGTCCATTCATACGTGCTAAAGCGCAATATTCAGACAGACAAATATGTGTGTCACTCTTTCATGGAATTTTTCTTTCGGGCTAGCACTACATTTCATTGTCACCACATGTGTAAGAATGATCGCTTGGGCTCACTTGCAAACCAATTTATATGTATTAATTACATCTCATTTTCGCGAATTTTATGGCCCATTGGTTTCAGGTGCGTCTAAAACAAATCAAATGCAACTATAATCAATTTATTTAGCAAAGATGACACTACAACACCAAGGAGCTAGAAGGCGTGTGTATGTGTGCGTGCGTGCGTGCATGTGTGTGTGTGTGTGTGTGTGTGTGTGTGTGTGTGTGTGTGTGTGTATGTGTGTGTGTGTGTGTGTGTGTGTGTGTGTGTGTGTGTGTGTGTGGATATCAAAGGCACTACAGTTATTTTGACGAATGATTCAGAGTACAATATCCTTTGGAACTTGTACGCAATATCTTTTGAAGACGAAAATAAACATTAAACCCCAACGAATCAAGTGTAGAAATGGTACCGGTAGCACGTGCCATTGAAGTTATAGCTCTACTCCCGGCAAAATAGAAGTTACACCTCTTTCACTTGGCCTACCTAACAACTAGCTTAGAAACTAGCAGCACCTCCACTTTATAAGAACACTCGATGGCTACATATATGCATCTGGACCTTTTCATTCATTTTCAATACATAATGATCTTTATCTATTGTCACATCTTCAGTTGTGCCAAAACTCTCTAAAGTATTCCAATATCATCTACCACATGCTAAAACTATGCAAGAAACTTGGTGGCATGAAATTTTCACCTTGTTTGTTTGCAAGGAAAAATCACATAGATCATGCAGGCGAGGGAGGCATAGGGAAATAAAGATTTAAAAATGATGTTGAATCTTTTACTGTCTGCTTATGTTCATCTACTGCCCAATAGCAACGGCCTGAGGAGGGGTAAGGGGCGCCTATTTTGAGGAATAAGTTGTGTGCATCCGTGCCACCTTTTTCCTAATGATCGAGGTGGGGGAGCTTTGTTGATAGAAAGATATCTTGCATTAATATCCGAACACTCCTGGATAGAACTCAATTTATCAGTGGATCCTAGTACTAAATAAGACGTGGAACGAGATTATGGATTCAAAAGAAATTTAAGTGCACTAAACATTGAGAGGAAACCCTGAAGAAAGTTTGCATATTGTTCAGAAATAGCCTTCTTGCGGCTTGCACATTACTGAGACAAAACATTCTGAAACAGCGCACTATGAAGATGCAAGTCCTAATGGGATTTTTCCTGTTAGCTCTGCTATAATAGGATGATCTTGAACAATATCAAATACCCACATAGCTTTCTTTGTAAAGTGAAGTTTAGACCATACTACGGCTGGGGAAAAGAGCGGAGGGACAACCACCCACAGTTTTATTATTATCCTCACATGTATGGTGGTGAGACAGACTAGCTGATATCGCTTGTCACCACAAGTTGGTAGGCATTATTGGAATCGTTGTGTTGATGCATGTAGCGATTGACCGGGAACATGAAGAGTGTAAAATTATATGATACAGGGAGACAAAAAGAAGCAAAGCGTTCTAACCAAAGACAACTCGAATGGGGTTGGCAGGCAGATAAAGAACAATTGCCTGTTTTTATGCATAACGCGTGCTGATGTGGAAGAACAAATATTATTTTTTTGATAACAACCATAGGATGCTCTTGATTCTCTGCACTATGCATCATTTTAGTGTACTAGGGATGCTTTTGATTCTCTGCAGATTGATGCGTTATCTTGCACCTCCAATCGGATACGTGGGAAGAGTATAGAAGATACAAAGGTTGTTCATCGAATCACCATCACTGTGTTGTGGTAGCTTTGGAAGTTTGGTAACTCAATGATTTTCCACGTAGAAATCAAGGCTCCGCTTGTGGTGATAGCGTTGTTTGGGTGACATAATATAATTTCAATAGATGCACTTCGGAAACTCACAAAATTATTCTATCAGACTAGGGAGTTTTGTGTTTCCATCTAGTTTTACCTTTGTAATCTTCTTAGTGGCATGTATATACATTCTATAAATCCCTTGGTTTTTTGTTGTGAGTGATCAATTCTGGTTGATCATGGCTTTTACTCGTTGTTGCCCCATCAAAGTGCACTAGAAAAGTTATTGATTAAGAATACATGGAGATGTAATGGAATTTTTGAACTCAACATAAAAGAACAGAAGAGGTCATTGTACCCAATTAGTTAGATTGATGTTGGTTCACGATGTTCATGTGGGGTCAGGAAATATAGAGATGTATCATGAGTGCATGTGCGAGAACAAATGTGTCATGAATACCCATGTGACATTCATTGTTGAATCGCTTTCCACCCCTCATGATCCCTCCTCTCGCCTTGTAGAAATATCCCTCGCACCTTACTATATAAATTGTGCATTGTACCTAGCCTTTTTTTTTCTCTCTTGTATTGTATGTTAGTTCTAGTTGAGGCATATTTCTGTGATATACAACCTGCTCCAATCCAAGTAAATTTCTCCCAACTCAACTTCATTACGCCCCCTAGCATGTCTACTACTTTTCTCAAACAATGCACTTCTTTAGTCATCGTATAAGTGTGAGTGGAAAAAGAAAATAAGCAAGGGAGGGCCATGGAGCATGTCCATTTAGTTGGCCACCGGGCATTACACATGCTCCTGGAGTAGTGCAACTTTAAGAATAGTGTTAATCTGTGGATCAGAGGCCTTAAGAATGAGCTCTTGTTTCTCGACATGGGAGAATCATTTAGAGCAACTAGGCTTGTGAGGCAAAAGGAAATGTAGAATCATAGTGGTCACAAAATCTTCTATGTACGACCTTCAACCCTCTACGGACTGAGACAGGGGTGGCGAATATAGTGAAATGGGTAGCGAGGATGCATTGCCAGAAATGCTACAATGGGGAGATGCTCGGTGATGCTATAACGTGGGATGCATATGCACAAACAGCGGAGCGAGGTGCCAAGCGATACTGCAACGTGATGTGATAGTCACACATGGCATATGAAATTATATCTGATCACGCCTCCCATTATGTCGAGGAAGACATCACAAACCAGTGCGTCCTGCAAACAGATCAAAATGTACAGAACAACAACAATAAAATTAAATTTAAGCAGACCTCCAGAATATAATATTTTTATTATCGATTCTAAGTAACAAAGAAATTCCATATATAACAACACTAAAAAATGCATGATAATACCAGTTACATGAAGCATAAAAATAAGCACAACATCCCCAGAAAAACAAGCAGGAATCTACTATAGATGGGTGAAAAAGTTTGTTAATCTAAGATATTCAAGTCCTTGAAGTGTAGTAAGTGTGTCATTCAGGGCCAAAATCTGTCCGACCGCCCCTGATCGGCAATCTGGCGCCGTTGACCCATGGCAGATCGGACCGGGGGCCCGCAAAGGAACGGCCGGTGACGGAAATATGCAAATAAATTTAAATTCTTAAACTTAAAAAAATCGCGTCATTCGTGAATATGGAAAGAAAATGTCCACATCGTTCACGAATATGAAAAAATGTTCACCACCATTCATATACTTTGACGACTTTAAAGAAATTTCCATGAATATGGAAAAAATGTTCCCGACATAAAAAATGTTCGCATTGTTTGCGATATAGAAAAAAATGTTCGCGAATATTCATATTTGTTCACACTTTAAAAAAATGTTCATGAATATGGAGAAACGTCCACGACTTTAAGAAAATGTTCGCGTAGTTCTCGAATATGGGGAAAAATGGTCATATACTTTCATGATTTTAATCAAATGTTCAAGAATTTGACGGGAACCATTTTTAAACTCGTGATGTTTTTTTCATGTTCATGAACAATTGTTTAAAGTTGTGAAAGTATGTGAATGTTTACAAACATTTCTTTCCATATTCTAAAATGACGCGAACAATCTTTTTAATGTCATGAACATTTTTCCATCTTTCGTGGACATTTTTGGAAAGTCATGAAAGTATATGAATGTTCGCAAGCATTTTTTCATTTTCACGAATGATGCGATATTTTGTAAAGTTCATGCATTTGAATTTATGTGCATATTTCCATCGCTGGGCGTTACCTTGCGGGACCCCGGTCCGACGTGTCCTGGGTCAACTAGCTGGTCGGTTAGGAAGGGTTAGGCATATTTTGGACCTGAATTGAATGACACACTTACTGCACTTTGATGACCTGAATGCCGAATTTCGTACTTTGAGGACCTACATAGTTGAGGAACCTATCGTGCACTTCTCTCTAAAACAAGCACATCCAGCAAACATATCAAAATGTACATGACAACGAAAATAGAGTGATATTGAAGAAGACTTTCAACAAGTACAAAACTTATTAAAGCTAGGATGATCAATTCTAAATAACAGAGCTTTCATATGTAGAAACATTAAGATACATGAAGCAAAAAAATTAAGACACAGCCATTAAACTTTGATTGGTGAAGCATGAAGACAGGTGCAGAAGGCTAGAGAAAAACATACACAGATAGAACCGAAGATACTGATCTTGCCTTCGAGGAAAAGAATCCCATTTTTTCTAGTGAGCTCGGTGGACAAGTACAGATAGAAACATACTATTGTCTATTCACAACATTCTTTTGAGGTATTTTTTTTTTTGGTAGCGTAGTCGCATGCGTTCTGCTAGCACCGATATCTCAGTACCGGCTTTATAAGAGGGCTACCTCACCATTTTGTATTGTTCGACCATGTACTTCTTCAGGTGTTGCTTTATTTATAAAGCAGGACGAAAGTCTGTTTCAAGAAGAACAGCGTATGGACATTCATGATGGACTACAGGAATGACAGTATCCTAATAACGGCTCGTGACCAAGGAAAAGACAGCAAGGTATGACGAAATGTCGCATCCCTTAAAATCCGCTATAGCAAAACTATATATCACTATATAGCAAACAATTTTTTTCTCTTTTTAGAAATGGAGAAATACCCCAGCTTCTGCATCAAGCGATGCACACAACTATTTATTTAATCAAACAAAGTAACAAAATATGAGTATCATCTCAAGTACAAACATAAAAGCGAGAAATGATAATACTCACCACAATCGACATAAATAGGACACAAGGCCTAAACATCAATCATATTCTTGGGCCGGCATCCAAATCGGTTATATGTAGCCAGTGCTACCGTCTTTCATCAGTTGCTCCCTCTCTTATGCATGGTGCAGTAATGACCACACACGGATTTAACTGCAAAGAGTTTGTGATATTTGACACGTTAAATACAAGATCATCTCTGCAATTTCAAATAGTCCAAAGTAATGCAGAAATTCCAACAAAAATTCATACCATTGTATTAGGCTCAACCCCACCTAACCAATCTCCCACCAGATTTGAAACACTAGTTGGTGGGAACATGATAAATGATACGTGTATTGTTGCCACAATAACTTGTCTACTGGGCATGTGAGAAACAAATGTTTATTTGTTTACTCAAGATCACAAAAGCAACACCGTTTACCCTCCTCCCACATATGTTTTCCCAGATTGCCCTTAATCAAACTCACTCCCTTAAGCACAAACCACATGAAAATCTAGATTTATAGAGGCACCTTTATTTTTTAAATATGAATAGATAGGAGGATTTATACATTATTAATCAAGTCCACGATAGTGAATGATTATATAACGATTGCACTCATCTAGACATTTCCTAGAACACTATAATTAATGTCCTATTAGTGCCCCTATAGTGTGCTATTTAAATCGAATTGACACAATGTTGGATGCACAACCCGTTGTGCCCCTAGAGAGGCATTGGCAATGTGCGTCATGCCATTCCTATGCAACCAATTCTAGAGCGGCAGTTTTAGTGGAATCCTATTCAAAGGAGCCAACAACTTGTCTTGCTTGATTGTGTCCATGGAGTCTGGAACGAGTCTGATTTACGTTAAGAAATGGTCTCCGATGCATGCTTTACCATGGCCTATTCCTCATCCATGATAAAAAGTAAAATATGTGCTCGTTGGCAGTAAAAGTCTCGGTCATTGCACGAATACTTTTGAAGTAGAAGTATTTGCTCCAAAGGATGGCCTGATTTGGCGATGAACTACACCTGCCACTAGTTTTGCAGTTAGACACTGCAAGTACGCTGAAATGCCTGAATAATGTAGAAAGGGATGGCACTTGTCTAGGCAACATTTTGTAGGAAATGGAAAGGAGTCTAACTGAAGATAGAAAACCAATAAGTTACTCTAGCCTATAAAAACATCTAATATTTTGAGACCGATGTAATAGTCATCATCAAGATAGGTTGCACTAATGTTAGCTAATTTAGCTACACGTGAGCACATTCATAACTTTCCTTTCTAGAAACCTAGTATTTTTTGGTTAGATGGTGCTCCAGAGTGTATCGCACGCCTATTGGCTGCGATTGTAACTCTTCTTTTGAGTAATAAAGTACCCTTCCATCACAAAACTTAAATTCGTTTTATAGAAATATGAGCTGTGCTCCATTCATCGAAGGAAGAACGGATTTTGGAGCTGCCTCGTGAAAGCCAACAGAGGTGAAGTTAGCGCTATCATTCATCCAACCTAGCAACTAGTCTACTATAGCGTACTAAGGACTGAATGCACCACATGCATGGTATAAGAAAATAGGGTTACATAATTAATATATTCATCTCAAACTTTTAATTCATCGTCGAGATACAGATCTTTCTCTATTGTTCTCTCTCTTCTTTGTACTAAAAACTCTCTACAATCTCCCGATAATGTCTACGCACCACTAAAACTATGCAAGAAACAGGGTGGCACAATGTTCTCTCCTTGATTCTATTCAAGGAAAAAAACAACTTTGAGCATGTAGACATGGGATGCATAGGGAAAGAAAGAATCATTGGTGGTGTCGAATCTTTTGCAGTGGTGTTCGAGGCATCTACTGAGCGATATGTGTGTCCTCCAATCCTCTCGTATGGTGTTGCCGCTCTGTAACTGGAGGTCTAGTCATCCATACCCTCATACTGGCCCCAGCACTTCATGGTGTCCATATCAGCATCATAGTTGATGTCGCATCGTTGTAGGCGAAGTGATCACATTGTTAGACAATATGTAAATACGGTGATGTATAAACCGTATAGACGTGGGGGTGTGTATCTTCTGTTGTAAACATGTTAGGCTGTTAGGGATAGATCTCTTCTGTTAGCTTCCATGGAGATCAATCCAACAACCAAACCAACCTATGTACAATCTCTGGCTTTGCCTATTAAACACGCACGAGTTCCTGCCATCCACCTCTGTCGCCATTGCTCTTCCTTCCCTTGCACCTCTTGGTCATACTGTCATCGGGAAACTAACAAGGGATAACTTGTGTACAGGCTGTTATCAGGACCGTTCGTTCAGAATCCAGCTCGTGGAGATCTGTGCCAGTCTTGTACTACAAATTTCATTAGCAGGCCTACTTTAAACAGTAACACTAGGCTGAAGAGCATCGCAGTCTATGGTTCTAGGTTTGAATATATAGCTGCCATCACTGATTCGGTCATGCAACTTTACCACGGAATTTTACTCCTGCAGCTAAATTAGACGCCACTAATACTTCCCCAAGCACACACTGTACGAGGGCATGACCAGTCACATCCGCACGACTCAATGTTCTGCTCCTTCGGTGAAAGTTTTACTGAATTGACGCGTCGCCAACCTAGAAAAATGTTGCTGCACCTATGAGCTGCGCGGGGCGCTGCTCACATGTCGTCAAAACTGTATGACCGAGCTCCATTTTATTTTTGCTGGGGTCACTCTGGCACAAAGGAAACATACAAACTTTCAATGGAGGACACGCCCGTGGCACGCATCACACAGCACTGTCAAAAATACTGACCGTCATCTCAGACCTATCGGACACTTCCTAGTTAAAAAATGTAGCCTACGGATGTCCTATACACTGGTAAGCGTCTACCAACACCTCCATTAGAAGTGTCATATGTGCTGATAAAGCTGACTCCTGCTACAAATGATCTGTACCTTGCCTGGGCTCAACACGAATCCAAATGGGACTCAACGGGATGATAAGGGGGTGCCGAGAGTCCCGGGTGCTAGCACACCGTTTCGATAACTTAATGGTGTGGAAGGCCAAGGTTCTGTCGCACATCATGGCCGCCGGCATGACCGACTACCTTGATGGCAACATCAAGGAACCTACTCCGTTCCTATCCGCCAAGCAGGTCGCCGGCAAGAAGGTGGTCAAGCAGGTTCCCAACACGGAGCATGCGATTTGGGTTACTCAGGCCTTGCAGGCCCTGACGTTTCTTCTCACTACGCTTTTTTCCCGAGGTTGTCTTGCACGTGAATAATTTTGTCACCGCAGAGGGCGTTTGGGCGGCAATTCAGCAATAATTTCTCCTCCCAGTCATGAGTGAAGACCATCCAGCTTTGTCTCACCCGCGAGGGAGGTGGAATCTCTCTATTCCTACTTACTTCAACAAGATGAAGAATTTCGGTAACGAGATGGATGTTGCTGTCGGATGATGAAGACGAAGTCATCTCTCACATTCTTGAAGGCCTTGACATTGACTTATGTCTCTGCCATCTCCATGCACATCGACTGGCGTATTGGCCTCACCGAGCTCTTCTCGTTGCTGCTCACGATGGGGGCCCGCATCGAGGCCTGAAATTCCTACAACGGCAGTCTCGCCTCCAACGGTGGCAACCGCAGTGGCTTCTGTCGTGCATCTGGTGGAGGGTCTGGCCAGGGCAAACGGGAACAGCAGCTCTCGCGACAACACCTACAACTTGGGGTGGCTCCTGCTCCCACCAAAACTCCAGCTACAACTTCTGTGCTTGCCTAGGTGGGGGTGACATGATCAAGTGTCAACTCTGCAAGTTCGAGGGACATGCAGCTTGGCGGGAACATTGGATTTCCTACCAAGCGGAAATGTCCACTCAAAGTGAGAGTAATCATTCGGAATAACAAGACAATACAAATAACCGGAATTACTGGGTATAGGCGACGTCCATACATCACTATGAATTAATTCGAAAGGATAAGACGCAACTGTTGAGAAAGAACTAAAAGGGAGTCTAACATGTTTGCCCATGTGGCATGCTTGACAATAGTGAGCATCCGCTTTATTACATGAAAAAGAAAAATCCTTTATTATTTCACGAAGGGTGGTGGAGCTAGGATGACCGAGACGGACGTGCCAAAGATCAACGCCGGCGGAAAAAGCGAGAAGTCCAGCACGAGATGACGATGAAGACTGGATGGGGTACATATCGTCGGGACTGTCACGTCGGTGGAGAACCATCCCGGTACGTGCGTCCTTAATAGAAAAACCAACTTCGTAAAATTCCACAGTTACAGAATTATCACAGGAAAGATTACGTACAGAGACTAAATTCAGAATAAGTTCAGGAGACACAAGCACATTACTGAGAAACAGTGGCCTAGCCGTGGAAGGAAAATTAGTAGAACTGACATGAGTAATGGGGAGGCCGGCACCGTTACCGTCGATGATACGAGAGGAAGTGTGAATGGAGACGCGGAGGAATGGTTACCCTGGTAGGCTGCCATATGAGATGATGCACTAGTGTCCATGAACTAGTCCCCACCTCCAGCGTAGGAACCGAGTTGTGGCCCGTACTGCAGCGCCGTAAGCAGGGCCGGGTCACAAGGGACCGGCGGTGCGGGATAGCTTGTGTAGCCCGGAACCCCCCCACTAGGGTTTGTCCCTCCATAGTTGAACGGAGCAGCAGGGTAGAGGGGTGGTGGAGGAGCTACCGAGCCCGACTGAGGTGCCACGTAGAGAGCCTGGTGGCTAGGCGGCCGCGGTCCGAGAAGACCCAGAACGGGGCACGTGGAGCCGGCATCGTGTAGGCGTGCACAACCCCTGTCCAAGGGTTATGGCCGGTACACGGTGGTGACGACAGCTGCGGACCGCCACGCTGCTGGCCCCAGTTGTTGGGGCGGCCACCGAGGCCACACCGGCGCTGTTGCAGGGGCTGATCGGTAGGCTGGTGCTGCTGCTGAAGAGGCGATGCGGGCGTCGGAGGCCGCTGCTCGTAGGCGCCGTAGGCACCGGCTGGTGCAGGAGACACCGGCGGGGGCGGCTGCGGCAGCGGGGCGCCGGGCGTGCTCGCCGGCGGGCGGCGGTGTTGGTGCAGGGCCAACGGGTGGTGTGGACCAACGGGCATGCACATTCTTCAACCGCCGCTCCTCAAGGAGAAGATAGCCCACCGCCCGTTCATAGGTAGGGTTAGCCATAAGAGTGAGGTTGCAAGCGTCGTTACCGAGATCCTCGTTGAGGCTGACGGTGATGGTGGAAAGTAGGAGCTCATCCCCAACCTTGAAGCTGACATTGTTCAGCTCGCCGGAAAGGGTCTTGGGGCGCATGCAGTAGGTGTCGACGGAGGAGTCGTTTTGGTGACAACCAAAGAATTCCAGTTCCAGGAAGAAGATCAGTTGAAGCTTGTTGTCGGTGAAGAGGCTGACGATCTTTGTCCACACCGTGTAAGTATCATCCCGATCGCGAATGACGGTATGAAAGATGTCCTTGGACACGGTGAGGAAAAGCCACCGGATGATGGTGGCGTCGATCGTCATCCAGTCTTCATCGCGACGCATTGCGAGGAAGTCGGTGGTGCCGCCAATGTGGTCATGGAGATTGTATTCACGAAAAAGAAGATTAAAGTAGGCGGCGTGGCGGCTAAAGAGCGACGGCGGCGCGCGGCTAGGACCGAGAGATGGCTGATACTATGTACCTCCATCGGAAAATACTTGACATTAAAATGGATAAAAGGGATGTATCTAGACGTATTTTAGTTTTAGATACATCTTTTTTTACCATTTTGATGACAACAATTTTCGGACGGAGGGAGTAGAAGCACATGCTCTAGTCAATGCAACCAAAATACCGATCAGATAAAAGAGACTAGGCAGCACATTACACGTCAATACTTCTCCTCACGTGTGGCTCCCTCAGTCCTAAAAGTGGACTGAAATTGGGCTGCAATTTAATTGTGCCAGCCGGGTGTTGAACTCAAGAGTTCTTGGCTCCAATACCAGATGTAACTCACG
Source organism: Aegilops bicornis (assembly GCA_021605145.1). NCBI lineage: Eukaryota > Viridiplantae > Streptophyta > Magnoliopsida > Poales > Poaceae > Aegilops > Aegilops bicornis. The sequence goes on from CM038674.1 coordinate 44,648,028, forward strand.
CTATATTGATCGGGTGCATATGCACGTGTGTCTATATATATATATATATACATATATATATATATATATATATATATATATATATATATATATATATATATATACATACAATTTTCACATAATTCGCTTTGAAGTATCTTAGATATAGTATATGAGCATACTAAAAGTAATAAAGTAGAGTATATACTACCACATGAGAGTATATGAGAAATGAGGGTAACTACACCCGGTAGTAGGATGCATTTTCCTTATATATATATATATATATATATATATATATATATATATATATATATATATATATGTTGAGATGTATATTATGCATGTGTTTGTCTTGTACAACAAGCTTTCCTCCTTTCTTGTATAGTTGAGGATGTGGCTACTCTAGTATCTATCATAATATACTCTCTCCGTTCCTAAATATAAGTCTTTTTAAAGATTCCCTCCGCTTCAGGCCGGGAACTTCCGGGCAACGGCGGAGAACATGTGGTGGCGGACGATGCGGGAGACGTTGGGTGGAGATGCTGGCGGGCGAGTGGGCGGCGCAGCCAGGAGGTAGCGGCGGTGGCTCGTGGAGGAATGGGAGATGATGGATGGAATCAGAGGAATCACCTGAGAACCGATGCGCGTGATGCAGGCGCGCGGGGAAGGAACGGCGGGCGAGCTGAGCTGGATCTGCAGCGGAGGCTTGTATCGGGAAGATTCCAGACGAGGGCACCGGCTCAACCTCGCCACGCCGTCGGCACCTCTGCACCGCGCCATGAGCCAACCGCTCGATCAGTACTAAGCCGCTCATCTGATCCTCTGCACCGGCACCTCTCCACCATCCGATGGGCTGCGCTACCTTGTCAGTGGTTCTCCAACCGGCAGACCCATTTCTTCTGGATGTGTTTGTTTGGGTCTGCTTCGGCAAAAAAACAGCACCCAAAGCAGCCAAAACATATTTTGGAGCGCCTGCATGGAGGCCCCTCTTATCTAGCCATCCGTTCTTCGCATTAAGATCCGTGCAAATACATTTTTCTTTTTTATTTCTCTCACATAGAACATGTCTTCAAGTTCAAACCTTTGCAGAAAAGTAAAGCTTTCTAACTAGAGTCAAGGATAAAACTTTTAAATTTTTTTGTCCAACATAAATATATAAAATAAGTTTTATTTTTTGATTAAAAAGTCTTATTTTTAGTATTTCTGTCGGATGAAAAATTCTGAAAGTTTTATCCCATGTTCCTGTTAGTAAGTTTTGCTGAGCTTCAAAGTTTGAAGTTCACGACATGTTATATATGAGAAAAACAAAAAAAAAAGAAAATTTCATATACGAAGTTAGTTGTCTCGCATAGACCTTAAAGCAATATTGGGGAGTCGGAATAGCAGGACCTGGGTGCAAGTGCACTAAAAATCTGCTTCTAGCAGCGAAAACATATTTTGGAGCACCTCCACCCCAAAGCAGCGATCCAATTGGACAGCATATCCATTTTAACTCATTTCCATTCTAAATTTCGGTCAGATTTGGGTCGCGTCTGGCCTCCCACCTCTCTCTTCTTCCTTTTCTCTCTTCTTGCCCAACCACCCACTGACCACGCCGCGGGAGGCAAGACAGCCGCAAGAAAGTAGCAGCGCGGCGACCACCCACCCGGAGTCTATAGCCAAGTGGCAGGCCTCATGGCGCCACCGGTGGTCTACGTTGATGACAGCGTCCCACCGCAGCGACCGGGCGACTTGAAGGAAGCCAATACGCGAGGCTCGCGGCGACGACCACGGGGTCCCTGCCGTTCGCATCTCTGCCTGTTGCACCATGCTCGAAGGCTCACCCACCGCGCCAGCTCCCTCTGCCGCCGCTCCACGCACAACTCTGCCTCGTACAAGAATAAGAGCGCCACCACCACCTCGCTCATCGTCACCCACACGGCCGCGAACACGCGGCCGCCCGCTCGAGGAGCGAAGCTCCTGTCGTCGTACCGTTGCTTCGTCACCGTCGCGCACACGTAGTACAGGGCGTCCACGGGTCGCGTCCCCTCCGCTTGCCTGAGCCCACCACCGTCGCGACGCCGGCTTGGAGCTTGTTGATGCCGCTGTCATGCAGTGGTTGAGAAGCAGTACAAGCATCGTCGTTGTCGTGGCCGCGAGCGCGGCTGGTTCCCCGACATGTCTTCCGGTGTTGACGGGCTCTACTCCATCCCGAGGTTGTTTTGGTGCATGGAGGTGGTGGCGCTGCTGACAGGATGACATTGGATTGGTGGTCGTGGCGGCGCGCGTTGGCGTGATCTAGCGAGAGCTGCAAATATGTTCGTTTGATGTTTGTTTGATGTTTGTTTGATGTTTGAGCAGGCTGGCAGCATGTTCGTTTGATGTTTGCTGGAGAAAAAGTATCAGGTGATACGGTGCTCCACTCTATCATGCACCATTAGATCATGCTCGGAGGGACAGGATGAACGTGCATGTGATGCCCAGCTCCTCCATCGGGAAATATTCAAGCAACACCCTTGATTTTCTCTTAACTGAGTGTGACGCTTGAAGCAATAAGAAGAAAAGATGTCTAGATTTCCTCAGACTTGTCCATTATTTATTTAACACCATATCTGAGATGCGGGATCCACTTTGGCACATTGGAGCATATGTTCCTGCCACGGGAAAAAGCTTTTCCTAAAAGAAAAGATGTCAAAAAATTCCGAAGAAAATTTGACCAGTACATCTCGATATTCTATGTGTACAAGCCAAGTTTCACGGAAAACCGACAATTTTTATGGCTTGTGTAAAAAATACAAAAGGATGCATGCCTTGTGAAAAAGCCGTTTGAAAACACTTAATTTTGTATATTTTCACACGCGACACAAAAGTCGGTTTTTCGCAAAACGACTTTGCGAGAACGTAGAATGTCGAGATGTGCGTGTGAAACATTTTATCCGAATTTTGTGACATTTCAAAATACATTTAAAAACATTTTAAAAATCAGGAGCATATGCTTTCGGATGCCAAAGCGGCCCTCTCTATGAGATGGTGCATTTTATTGAAACAAAGTATTCACTCAAATAGATTCCGCTCCTCTTCAAGATAAATGCAAATGTTACCAGCAAAAAAAGATAATGCAAATGCTTGTTCGCATGTTCTCTAAAAAAACTCAATTAGCTTTAGTGGAACCAAAGAAAGATATATGGGTCATTTGTCTAGCTGCGTCAATTTTTTAAAATTGTAAGGACTAAAACAAACATGGAATTTTTTAAGACCAACCACACAAATGAAAAAAAAAACACAAACTAAAAATAAAACACAAATTAAAATTAGTATTTTTATAGATTTTCATCATTGAAAGTAATATAATAAAAATAAAAAAGTTGTCCATGAACAATAACAGACTGGATTGGTATGTTCATTCTGTCAATTTTCATACTTATTCTCTTGTATTTTTTGATTTTTTGTATTACTTTCAGTTATAATAATCTATAAAAGTACTATTATTCAATTATCGATAAAGTGCAACATAATAAATTCTCTTATATTGATAAACAGACACTGAATTTTTGGGTTACTTTGTCGGACAATATAACAACAAAATGTGGAGATGGCACAATATAATATAATTTATTTTGTTTAACTTTTATCAATATAACAACAAAACAAGGAAATGGCCCAATAACAAGACTTGAGAGGAACTCTGGATTTGCGTGCGTGCGTGCGTGCGTGTGTGTGTGTGTGTTTGTTCGCCCATTGAAACTAAGGCATTTTTCGAACGATCAACGGAAGTGCAGCTGATAGACTAGTATACGAAAAGGCCTCACGTTCAATTAAGAACATAATTTTGGGTGTTTTTTGCATATTTGAAAGTGGGGTTGCTGGCCAACTCATGTGCATGCATCCTGTCCCACGGAACGTGATCTAATGGTCCAGAATACACCGGTGCATCGTATCACCATATAAGCCGTATCACCCAATATGCTCTCGTTTGCTGGAGCAGTACATGTGGCTCCATCCACCTCCTCCTACCTAAGGTATGAACACACAGCTTTCTATCTAACTATGTTTCTATATAACGAGTAGGGCGTTTTGGTGCCTAGGCTCATCTGCATCCGGTTGGAAAAAAATTCGTAAAAAATTCAAAACAAATTCAAAAAATACCAAATAAAATTTATGTGGTAGAAAATTTGATGCGTGAGGCCCGCTCTAAATTTCAAGTCATTTGGACATATGAGCAGCTCTCAGAAAAAAAGATAAATCGGACCAAAACAGTACATGAACATTAAACATTTTTACGGACCCCCAGTTTGTCTTTTTTGCTGAGAGCTACTCATATGTGCAAATGACATGAAATCTGGAGCGGGCCTCACGCATCAAATTTTGTACCACACAAATTCTACTTGGAATTTTTGAATTTTCTAGTATTTTTTTATATTTTTTTTGTCGACGCGGGTGCAGATGAGCTCGGGGTGCAGAAATGGATTTTCGCTATATAACTTCCTTCTTCTGTACCTTTGCGATGAACTTCAAGTCGGCTGCTCTCCTATTATTTGTTTATCCATCCTCTTTACCTGCCTGGCTGACATTGTCCATGATGAGGAGGTCACAGTACCGGAACATGTCATAATGGTTCTTTTGACTAATATTCAGTTTGTATATTTGATGTGCAATACACCTTCTCTCTGAAGGTATGATTTTATTTGATTTCCTGTAAGTTTTCTCATGTCACAACATCTCCTCCGGTTCTTCGGTGGCCCATGCGTTTAATTCGTGTTCGATACTGCTCCTACTGTGTAGGCACATGCATGGGCCACAACTTATGACTCGCTAGCCACTGTGAATGGCAGAGACTCTCATCTGCATCGTATAATCTGCTCGTGCTTCACCTTCCGTCACTTTATAATTTGTGTATACCGCATTGATTGGCTTTCTTTTGAAAAAACAACACATTCTGTAGCAGAAATGAAGGAGCTTGTAGGATAAAGTGCATAATAAGGAAGGAAAAGTTCCCCAAATTCAAGCCGAAGAGGAATTTCACTTGGCCGCTACACATGGAGTGAGTACTGTCGTCAACTCATTTAACTGCAAGTAGTATATTTTCAATCTCGGTCAGACATACTGGAGCTCTTAGTTTAGTCTTGTTTCAATCGGTTACACTACATGAACATGTTATTCATTCTTAATTAAATGGTTATTTCAACTCTTCGGCATGTATATTTTTTTTTGAATGTTGGCAGGAGAACTGCCAAATTCATTGATCAGAAGAAGGTGTTACAGGAATCCTCAGAGGAGGAAAGCACCGAAAAAACAGTGCAAAAAGGAAAGAAATAAAAAGGACCCGTCGGCAGCACCACAAACCCAAGCTCTACCATCAATCGTGAACACCATCGGATCCATCGTCGGGATTCTCCAAGATGACGCCCCAAGGAGGAAAACGATATTGAGAACACCGCCATCACCCGATCTGGCACTGCCCGATCTTAGGTTTTCACCCGGAGGTCTCACGCTGTTGGGTAGGAAGGGCAAGCGGCTCCACAACGATACCTCCAAGGAGGACGACGACATCCGTGGATGCCGCTACCGCCGGCAACGACAAGGTCGATGCATGATTTTCATCCGGAGCCGAGCCTTCCACCAACAATCACAGGATCCGAGGCCACCAGCGCCACGGAGCATCACAGCCATATGCGAACACTACCAACAACGAGTACGTCGAAGCCGCACGCAGAAACTCGGCGAGCACACGCCAACCTGGCCGGTCCGCACAGCCGCTCGTAGACCCTGGGCGAGCCAAGCCGGATCTGGCCATCCTCTACCTCCATGTGCAGAACTGGGCGATCCTCCGCACCGCAGCGCACAAGAAAGGCGGAGAGAAAGCCGGACATAGCCGGTCCGCACCGCAGCGTGCAAAACTGGGCGGGATCCAAGCCAAATTGCGCCGTCCGCACCACCGCGCGCAATGGCAAGAGTACTCATGCTGGATCTGGTCTGCGCAAGCCTCGTGAAGCCCCAAGCAAACTGGACGGCGCCACCGCTCAAGAGAGCCGGCGTGTACGCGCTTGAAGGAGAATCACCACCAGCAACCCCGACTCCACCGCTACTGCCTCCACACGCCAAGAATGTAGCCAACCCAGGCGCGAAAAGTAGCCACCCGCGGCGCCAAACCATCCCGCCGTGAGCGAGCTAACGGCCAGATCTGGCCGGCCGACCCCGTTCTAAGGCGCAAGAGGCCTCCTCGCGCCAACGGCGCTCGCGCCGGCACCCCCACCTCGCCCTTCAGCCACAAGCCAGCAGAGGCCAGATCTGCCCCGACCGACCGGTGCGACCCCGCACCTGTCGAACCCGCGACCTCCTCTCGCCGGCGGCGCGCGTGCTCCGCCACTCGCCGCCATGGCGCGCTGGGTAGCGCCAGCCCGCGCCCGATCGTCGCAGCGCCCCTCGCGCCGCTAAGCGCAGCGACCCGCCGCAGCCCGCCTCGCTTACGAGGATGAAAACCGCCGCCGACGCCGCGCGCGGCTTTGCCAGCGGCGCTTCGCGGCGGCGGGAAGGCTGGAGGTGCGGCGGCGCCCGGCGGCTAGGGTTAGCGCCCGGGTCGCTCGCGGGGAGCGACACAGGGCCTTGTTTTTTGGGCGGTTTTCCTTTTCAAATCGGCATGTATATTTGATCTGCACTATACTGTAGTTATTCAGTAAGTTTCTGTCATGGAAGTCTTGTCGAAAGACTTTTCCACAAAGGCAAAATAAAGTGACTGTAGCTAATTAATCATCTGTCCTGTAACACTCCATCCATACATGCACAGCACTGTATGATTAATGCTATGGAAATGATTGAATGTGATTGGCCAACCTGCCGTTTGAAAGCCCTGTTTTTTACCTAACTTTTTTCTTGTAGTATAGTTTAGCTTGAGTCGAGCTGTACGCTGCAGCGCATTCTTGACTAGCACGCCCTCCTGTTAATTTCTTTTCCCTCACTGCCTCAGACCGCCCGTCGTTCCTCCATGGCTCTATCAAAAACCTATTCATGACGGGAAGTAATAGTACTCTTGAACAGCAGAAGAAGAAGATGTGGGACCCGGATGTCATGGCTACCGTGACTGTAATAATTGGAAAAAAATGACCATTTGAACCATCGGAAAACATAATCATTTTTCCTAATTACCATCGGGTGGCTGAGCCATTTGTAACGCCTTCCTCTAGACACTCGCTCTGATCTCCAACGTCTTGTGGCCGGTCTCCGGCAACGTGTTGGGTCGCTGATTTAGTACAAAGTTGTACTAAGTCAGTGACACTTATTAGAGTACATATGTAAGTGTTGCATGTACTATTCTAGTCCAGTATTTGCTAATGCACCCAGGATACTCTCCTCGAGTTTATCATGCTAGTCTCGTCGAAAGTTTTTTCCACAATGGATTGCTTTCTATCTAGAAAGAAAATTGACTCTAGTTGGTTAATCATCTGTCCACCACCACTCTTCCATAATGCAGCATATTGTGTTATTAATCAGATGGAAATGATTGAATGAATTAATTAATCTGATGGTCCATCATCAGCCAGAGCAGGCTGGCAGTAGGTTTGATTGATGTTGGCTTAGGATGGCATGTGTGACCGGCCTGCCTGGCTGGAGCAGTACTTGTGTGCATTGATTTGCTGCAGCACTTGACCCTCAACCCACCCCTCCTCCTACTACTACATAGAGTAAGGTACAACACGCTTGACTTCCCTCACACCTTAATTCCTAAGCTCTGTCTTCTAGCTACCTTCCTTAGTTCCTTCTTCTGCATTCTAGCTTCAGTGGAACTGTGAATTGCAGCACGTGGTTTATCGCGCCCCTGCGGTTCGTTGCTCGTTTCCTCTGTACCCTCACACCTTCCTATCCATCTCGTTTTCCTGCCTGGTTGCTGTTTTAATCCTCTTCTAATTGCATCGTGATATACAGGTAGGTGGGAGTGGCAAACCAGGAACAAGGAAGAAGCTAGCAAGCGGGAGAAGGTGGGAGTGACCCGGCCATGGAGTTCGCCACGGGGGCGTTGGGCACCCTCGTCCCCAAGCTGGGCGAGCTGCTCATGGAGGAGTACGACCTGCAGAAGAGTGTGAAGCGGGGGATCAAGGACCTCAGGGAGGAGCTCTTGATGATGCAAGCTGCACTTGTGAAGGTGTCCAATGTGCCACTGGACGAGGGGGATCCCGTGGTCAAGATTTGGGCCAACAACGTCAGGGAGCTATCATTTGCCATCAAGGACAGACTCGACTCCTTCGTGGTGCGTGTGGTGGGTCTTGAGCTAACCAAGCCACACACCTTTTTGCGGTTCATCAGGGAGACAAAGAGCAAGGTGACAAAGCTCAAGCTTCGCCGGGAAATAGCCAACGACATCAAAGACGTCAAGATCCAAGTTAAACAGGTGAAGGAGCGGTATGATAGATACAAAGATGTTATCAGTGATGCAAGTGTTGCAACAAAGGTTGATCCCCGCCTCTTAACTCTGTACAACAAAGTATCTAACCTTATCGGCATCGACGAGACTATCGATGAGCTAACATAGAGGTTGTCCAAGAGTGATGATGTGGCCCAGCAAAATCTCAAGACTGTTTCTGTCGTTGGATTTGGAGGATTGGGGAAGACAACTCTTGTTAAGGCAATATATGACAATCTTAAGAAGGAATTTGATTGTGGGGTTTTGTTATAGTGGGTCAGAATCCTGACAAGAAGAAAGTCCTTAGGGACATCCTCCATGAACTGGACAAGCAAAAGAACATCACTGAATCAAAAATGGATGAAAACAACTCATCGAGCAGCTGCAAGAATTCCTTGCGGACAAGAGGTACATGTTACTCCCATCATATTATAGCAACTACCATTAGGCGGTTCTATAGTGCTGAGTCAATTGTTACCACTTTCCGATGAAAACTCCAAAAAGCTATTCCATAGCATAATATTTGGTGATGAAGGCATAAGTCTTGATGATCACTCAGATGAATTGTCCAATAATTTCTTCAAAAAATGTGGTGGTGTGCCATTGGCCATCATTACGTTAGCTAGCTTGCTTGTTAGTAAACCAAGGGGTGTCTGGTCTAAGGTGTTTGACTCTATTGGTTTTGGTCATGAAGACAACGAGGTTATTCAGAACACAAGAAAAATATTGTCCTTTAGCTATTATGATCTTCCTTTCCATCTGAAGACTTGCCTGTTGCACTTAAGTGGTTATCCAGAAGATTATTTGATTGTAAAAAATTCGGTGATATGGAAGTGGGTAGCGGAAGGTTTTATACCTATGGATCAACAGGTATGTGCATTTGAGCTGGGACAGAGCTATTATAATGATCTTATAAATAGAAGTATGATCCAGTCGGTAGGTATGGACCGTATAAGCATGATAGGTTCTTGTCGTGTACATGACATTGTGCTTGATCTCATCCCTACATTGTCAAGCCAAGTAAACTTTGTTACAACACAAGACAAGGTGCAATACAACACATGTTCGCCCAGCACAAGCAGCAGTGCTCGTAGGTTAGCCATCCATGGTGGATCCGTTGAGCATATGGATATGGGACATGTGAGATCATTTAATGCTTTCAGTTTTGTTGATCTTGTTCTGCCTCCACTTATAAGCTTTAAAGTATTACGAGTACTGGTCCTAGAGAATTGTGATTTTCCTATAGGAGGTTTGTCATCTGAAACATCTGGAAAAGTTGGTTCAGCTGAGGTACCTAGGGCTGCCTCACACACCTGTTACTGAGCACTTAGGGCATCATCTCAAGTTCTTACAGACACTTGAATGGGAGTGGCATAAAAGAATTACCGAGGTCTGTTGGTGAGCTAACCAAGCTGATGTGTCTGTGTGCTTCCAAGGGCACAAGGATGATGGCCAGGATAGGGAAGCTGACGTCCTTAGAAGAGCTGACACTACTCCATGTGGACAAGTCCCCAGACTTCACCACGGATTTGGGAAACCTGAGGCAACTGAGGGATCTCGAAATCCGCTTTTGATGAGATCAACGAGAGTGCATACAAGGCTATAGTGAAGTATTTGTACAACCTGCGTCGAATCCAAACTCTCGACATCACATCTGAACAGGATGAGGCAGTTGAAGTTGATTGCTGGGAAGAGTGGGCTCCCCTTGAGCTCCGTAAATTTGCACAGAATGACATCATTTTACCCAGGTGTCCGTCGTGGATGGATTCCTCTTGCGTTCCGCATGTATCCTACCTATGGTTCTGGGTGAAAGAGGTGGAAGCACGTGATCTGCAAATTCTAGGGAGACTGGCGTCCCTCCGTTTACTCTGCCTATTTAATCGAAGCAACTTTCACCTATCATATACTGTTGGTACATATGAGTTCCAGAACTTGATATATCTCAGTATATTCATAGAGATTGTGTGTGGAGAGGGAGCATTGCCAATGCTTGTAGAATTGAAATGCCGTGCTAGCACGGGAAAGGACGTTGGCTTGGCGGAAAATATGCCTTTTCCCAAGAAAGTGAGATACTCGCTTAACTGTAGTGGTTATAGTGGCAAGGAGGTGGAGGGAGCAGAGACAGCGATGAGGCAAGCTGCAGAAACACATCCCAACCATCCCAAACTCGAATGGTACCTACATCTCTACATGGTTTTCAGGAATGGAAGCGTGCATAGCATGCATTTCCTATATACATTTCATTCTTGAATAATTATGTGCATTGCCACAGATCAAGAACATTATTCTAATTCTGCTGATTTGTTTCCTCAGTATATGTGTGATGATTCGGATGATGAAAATGTCAACGGTTCCGAGGGAGTGTCCTCCGCAGGTGAAGAGGTATATCTATGTACACTACTGCAAATACTATCACCCCGTCCTATGATTCGCACACAATCCAGGTCGCGTAAACTATATATGGCTTATTCCTTGCTTGCCTTTTCTTAATTATAGTATGACGAGGATGAAGATGGCGGATCCAATCAGGAGCTTTCCGGTACCGACAAAGAGGTATACATACAGCTGACAACTCACATTTACTACTACCTCTGGTTACATACATGTATGATTCGCCTCCGTACATAGTTGTTTATTTCACATTCTTGATTTCTTGTCTCTCCAGTCGAACGATGATGTGGTGGACCAGATATCTCATGCCACCATAAAGGAGGATGTGATGGCGATGCTGAGTCAATCATGAACCCTTTTCCCTTCCTTCAATCATGCTTGCCACCAAGTTTAACTGTAGGTATGTATAAATCTCAGTCTCTCTTTTCCATTGCAATGCACATGCACGCACACAACGCCATTTCTGTATGTTTTTACACGACAAAGAATGACACTTCATTTATCCTGATTACATTTGACAAAATTAAACTTTTTTTTTGGAATTATTTTGTATTGTATCCTCTATTATTTAGAACTCTCAAAGATCTGTACTGCATCAAGTTAATACTTATTTTTCATTGGCTGGCAAATATCTAATTAAAGAGTTCATGCTTCATGTACACACATCGATTGATGCATATATCTTGCCTAGCTATTTACGTAACCACTCTTAATTGTTTTCCTGCATGTTATTTCCAGGCTGGTTGTACCTTTGATGCTGTCTACAATCTCGTTGCCAGTTAAAAGGAATTATTGGTGGGCTTACTTTGTCCATAAAGGCAAAAACAAGTTTGTTTGCTTTCATCATTAGAGAAGATTTTTTTAAAGGTTTTTCTTCTTGTAGCATTAGCGGTTTTGTTCGTTGTATCAATGGATGAGTCACTTAAAAGAAATTGAGAAATAAAAAATGAAAAAATGAAGTGTTGGTACATTGTATTGCCTTTTTCTTAGTTCTTTGTAAAAAAAAGTGTGTGTTTTAACTTTATTTATTTCTGCTTTTGGGGGTCGAGGATGGGCTGCTGGCATTAGTTTTTTTTTCATTATTTTTCAGGTGTGTTTTTGTGGGTTGGGGTTCAGGGGTGGAACTCCGCCTATGTCATTTTAAGATAACACTTAAAATTGCATAGGCGGTCCCAAGCCCGGAAAAAGGAGGAGGAAGCAACCCTGTTTTCATAGAAGGGAAAGTGATGTTGACTCGATCATTTATACTAGAAATGCAGAAACATTCTATTCACAGAGAAGGAAAAGTATAAAATTCAAGCCAAAGAGGATTTTCGCTTGGGCCGCAGCTGTAAATAAAGTGAGTATCGACCCAAACTCATTTCGATCGGCGATTACACACGACATTTAATCATTTTTGAAGAATTTTTTGGGCATTTTAAGACATTTCCAAAGGAGACACTGGAGAAACGGTAGGTTCTCTCTGATGTTCTTTGTGCGTTCCGTATCTTCCATCTATTCGGGAAACCTTTGATGCAGCTTACCTTGCTTGCAGGGAACAACAAACACTTGCACTCATCGTTTTCATTCAGCCTCAGTACCAACACCTACAGGCCGCTCGTGCTGGTGTAGTATTGGCGCCGCGTCCAACATGTTGCCACAATTCGTGAGATCCCAACGAGCAAAATAAAGCTTCAGCGCCAACACCAACAGGCAGTTGGTGTCGTGCAGTATCGGCGCCATGACCGACTTGTTTGCGCTTGTTTTGAGACCACAATGAAGAAATTAATGTTTTAGATGTAGCATAATCATGTGATGTGTTTGTTATTGTAAAATTAAAGGTGTGTCCACCTATTCACATGTACTTCTTCTATGTACATTCCCATCATATAGCATCATTTCGTCCGTCTATTTACAAGAGTCAGCTTTGAAAATCAAGCTGTATTTTGACTTGCTCCTCGCATCAGAAACAATCATACGTCAGGCACCAGTCGATATTACAGGTTTTGTACTACTGAGTTTACTGTTGCTTGTTGATCCCAGCAATGGTGAAAGGCAAAGACTGAATCTACAAAATGGTATGTGTAACAAGCAGAGCAAACACAAGATTGCAAGGCAGACATCGCTACTGAAGTAGTACAGGTGCGACCCACACACCATTACAGTTCAGGAAGTTCATTACATAGTTGCTGGTATCCCTCTAGGGAATTATGCATTTTGCGATAAAATATGTCATGAAAGAGTGGTCCTTCCTATGAATTGTAGGAGCAACCACCAGGCGAGATCTCACCTTCAGAATCCTCCAAGATAATGGTTTCTTGTATAAATTCTTTATTCATATTCCTAGGATCCATCTTTGCTTAGTCTCTGAAGTGAACCGAACTGAACGAATCCTATCCATCTTGGCGTACTTTCTGTCTCTGAAGATCGTGCATGAGTACTAGGTATCAGCAGATAATGTTGGTTCTCGACTCTTTGCTACAGTGGAAATGCAGCTCGTCGCTCTTTTTTATGGCGCCTTTCTCACTGACATAGATACCACCCATCATGAATTTCCTCATGTCCTTGTTCTTCACACATATCATTTCCGTTCCAAGTAGAAACTGAAGGATTCAGGATTATTGAGCAGTAGCAGCAACAATACAAAATGTTTTACTTGCAACTGTGTATGTTGATAACCATTTACAGCATATATAGGAACATTTATGGAGTGCTATTCTATATTCAGGAACATTTATGTTCCATCTTGATACTCCAGTTTTCTTCCCCTTTTCAAGCCAGGTTGGTCAGATAGACAGAGTACAATGTATACTATGGAATCTAACTTTTGCAAAGATCAATGTTGCTGTAACAGAACTTCCGTTTCTACTAGAAATTTGTTGGGTGTTCTGGGCTTGTGTTTGCAATGATGAGACTAGCTACAGTAGCTAGCAATGGTAATTTGCAGTGTAGCTTGTTGCTTTCCAAAGAGAGGAGTGGCATGTGAATAAGTGAAGGAACTGCAGATACTGAATTTGGTGGTCATGCATCTCTCTTACTTATGCCATGCTATTTCAAAACATAATTAATTCAATCCACTAGTACTTAATTTTGATAATTTGTCCGAAGCATGCATTCTTGTCCAAAATTGACATGCCCTGCTCTTGTTTTGCATACGTAGTTGCAGAGAAGGGCACCTAACTGGACTCTAAATCTTTTGCTTGCTTTCAGCCTCAGCACCAATATCAAATAATTGTGCCACAAAACTGTGATTAGCGATCACAATCTTGCTGCTAGCTAGTGCCAATGCCGGTGGAGTACGGGATGATAATGATGCATATCAAGCCTCAGTTTCAAGAGTGTCTGTTAAAGCTTGTTGCTATTTTACACGGTGCTTAACTGAATTCGTTCGAGCAAGGCGTGTCACCGCACTACGAGGTCTTTCCGATACCGCACGTGTTGTCCGCCGGCGTGTCGAACGATGATGCATTGCTTGGATTGGAGTGGCCTCCCGCGTCATATGTTGTCGATGTGTTCTCATCAGTTACTCGGTGGTGGGACAAGACGACCTTTGTTCGGGAAGGGGAGACCGCAGGGATAATTGACTACATGGATTCGGATTGGTCGTATAATCAATATCATCATCATGCGGTCTACTGGCAAAGCAATCTCCATATCCATTGCCAGCATGGCTATCATGAAGTATTACTACTTGTTCCTTGGTCATTATTCCTGTTCCTTGGTCATTGCCAGCATGACTATCTCATGAGGGATTTTTAAATCAAAGTCAAACATTGTGATGTTCACTCCACACCAATTCTTCTGAGTTTTCCGTAAGGTCACAACATAATGCTAAGAATTCTTAGGAATTAGTTCAATGTATGGAAAGAGTCATAAGAATCTAGTACCGCCATTCCCGCCCATTAAATGAATGTCATACACGGGAATAAGAACATAGGAAAAATCCCATGGCAATTATCTAAGAAATACTGCAAAAATATCTGCTGCTATAGTTCATACATGTTGTAATTAATCTGCCTTATATGATTATTTATGTTTGCAGAATGTGTTTTAGATCACACATACAGAGTAATTAAACTACCAGGTGTCAGTAAATATTTACCGAGAGGATATCCCGACCACCGTCTTGGCAAATCACAGAGAGGGGTGTATTGTGCAATATCACATAACCGGAGTCTGCTTCTTTAGCTTTGGCATCTCAATGAATCGTGTAGTCAAATAGAATGGGTGCTAAATCATGATACCACTCTTAATACCTTTTAAAATGAGGACTATGCCCAACTAGGTAGGCAATGGATCTTACAAGATGTTAACTACCGTAAGTGGTTCTTTGAGCAGAATGGTAATACACATGAAATTTACAAACCGCCGGTGGAAGAGCAATATGACTGGAATTCTGACGAGGATAGCATTCTTCACATTGATTATGATGTTGGAGAGGGAGACGAGGATAACGGTCTTGACTTCGAAGATGATGTTGTCGACGGCAACCCTCTTGAAGAGGGATATTATGGAAATTATTATTTCCTTGGGTTTCATTCTTATAAAGAGATTGTCTTCTTAATTTCATCAGGAGAAAACCAAGAGGACTGGCCTATGATTGGAACAGCTCAAAATTTCAGGACTTGGGCAATGTGTGTTCATCATATTACGACCCCATCTGTGGACTAACATGCCAAGAGACATATGCAGCTTTCCCGTATACACCTTTGCTGGATAGGCGAGTTTCCAGGAAATGAAATAGAATCGCTATATGAAGATCGGGAACTATCTAGGACAAAGATGGAATTGGAAGAGGAATCCAACCTGACATGCATGGACTTGTACGATATGCAAGTTCCAGGGACGCGTCAAGAGGATCAGGGACTCTACTGCCAAGATTCGTCGCAGACACTGCAAGTAGGAATCCACATTGACCGACATGAAGGCCAAGGCAATCAAGTTCGTCCTTGGCAATGCCACCAAGAAGCTAGAGTGTGGGAGTTAAACGTTGAAGGCAGGGCAAAACAATTTTCTACAACTGGCTGCTCCTACAAAGAAAAAGTAGGCTGCAGATCTCGTGCAGAAAACTAGGATGGCCTCACCATGAGAAATGCAGCTTCTGCAACCAAGTGCTAGATATGAAACATCGAGAGGTTGCTTATGCAAAAAGATCTGATGAAATGAAGAAATTAGGCTCGCTAGGTGCTATATAATTCTTTAAATCCTTGTAAGCAAACCGTGAGATCAAAGCAATAAGAAACAAACGCACAACCGTAGCGATTTAAGGTTTGGATTAACCCTTGTATCGTGTACATGTGCGCGAGTGCTTTATGTGTTTCCAACCAGCCGTAGCTAGCTAGGCTGCTGGATCGATCCAGTTAGTAGCTCTTGTAATAGCGTATTGTCCGCGGGCGAGGGGGGTGGAATCAGTCGTTGCTATTTCATCACCCATTCGTCCCGCCGGAAAGTACAGGCAGATCACAGCGTCAATTGTTGGGCCTGTGTCAACATATAGTACTATGTACAGACTTTCAAAGAGTGTACAAACTGATCATATTTAGCCTAGTTAATCAATAAAAAAACATTGCAAAAACATTGCAAGTCTGGCCATCCAATATGGAGCCACAACGGGTGGGTCTGTGTTGCTATTTAAAGCAAATCATCAATGGATAATGATGCAGCTGAACTATTTGCATCTGTATATTGATTTTACAAAATGTTGAAGGTTCAATTTAATTTCTCGCAAATGATAAACACACAAAAGAGCTATTAATGTAATCTGACATCCAATGTTGTACAAAAGAGTTTCAAATATTTCCTGATTCTTATCCTTGGAATACTCGAATTTTCTATCACTTGGATGTATTTCAGCTTGCCGCATCCACAAACAGATTGGCAAAACTGGATTCAGACATAAGATCAACCCAATCAATAGAGATATTCTGTGACTAGTAAAGTATCAGTGGGTAATGGCATCTCCGGCCGTTCGGCCACCTAGGGAACTGAAAAATCGCCGCCTGGGGGCGCGGCCGGTTTTCCAGCTACCGCCCCCAGGCTACGTTTTTTTAAGTTTCTAAAAGACATATTCGGCCAAACACGACACAGATTCGGCGAAATTTTAGGCGTTCCGTAGTTTTTTTCTTACATACTGAAAACTTAATTCAAAACAAAATAAAAACTACTAGTACTACTGCCTCGTCGCCCCGCCGTCGCCGTCCGCCACACCGCCTACGGGCCGAAGAGCTAGCCGAATGCGCTGTAGTCGTCATCGTCCTCCTCCTTCTTCACGCCGCTGCCGCTCCAACTGCACCCCTGCCCTGGGCCGCCTTGGCGGACGGATTTGGCCGGTGGTTGGGCCTTGTCGTCGCTGTCCTCGAGGATGATGACGCTGGCTTCTCCACGGCAGCGGCGCCAAGCGGCGATCTTCTCGAGGGTGCGGCGCTGGGTGGCCATCACTTTCCCATGCCTCAGTTGTGCAAGTTTGTGTGTTCGAGTCCTCAGGACTCTCTTTTCGTTTACTATTTCTATATAAAATTGATGGGGTGATTTAATGGCCGGCCCAGGTGCGAGAACTGAGCACAATTCGACCTAGAGAGGCTCACAAGGTCTCGGTATGGCGTATACTTTCCGATCATACATACGAAACTGGGTATATGATGTCAAAACTCAATACTCACTAGTAGAAAACAGAGGCTTTCGTCCAAACTGAATATACACATTAGTCCCGGTTGCATCATGAACCGAGACTAATGTGAGCATTAGTCCCGGATTATACGGGACCTTTAGTTCCGGATTGAGACACGAACCGGAACTAAAGGGTGCGATGTCCTTTAGTCCCGGTTCCTGTCTCAAACCGGGACTAAAAGTTCAAATCCCCCCCCCCCCTTGTAGCACCTTTTTAGTTTTGTAAAAAACCTAAGAAAATGATAAAAACTTCAAAAACTAAAATCCTTCGAGATGTAGTTATGTTACTACATCTACTAGTTAGGAAAATTTAAAAACTTAAATTTGGACATGTTTTGCAAAAAAGTGTTATGAAAAAGTAAAACAACCATATCTTTTGCATACGATGTCGAACCCCGCATAATATATCAAAAAATCAGCACGAAAATCTGCATCCGATTTTGACCGCCTACGGTCTGTTTGCAAATTTTTAGAATCCTCAAATTCTAAAAGGAAAAAAAATATGCTCAAATTTAAGTTTTTTTGACTTTTTGTTAAATCTGCTAATAAATAATTATTTTTAATTTTTTGACTTTTGGTCAAACTATGGTCAAACTGTGGTCAAACTATGGTCAAATCTGGTCAAACTATGGTCAAAATACTTATTCAAGAAATATTCATGTTAATAAATAATTATTGTTAGTTTTTTTTATTTTTGGTCAAACTGTGGTCAAATTATGGTCAAATCTGGTCAAACTGTAGTCAAACTATTTTCAAATCTGGTCAAACTACTTATTCAAGAAATATTAGTGTTAATAAGTAATTATTGTTTTTTAGAATAATAGTTTCAAAATCAAACGGTGCTTAATGCTCAAGTTCAACTCCTAAAGGTTAATAGGATTGACAGCTTAGTATTGTCAGGAAAATAACAAGTGCAGACTTGAAAACTAGGGGGAATAGAACTCGAAAGTTAAGCGTGCTCAGTCTGGAGTAGTTGGAGTAGTTGGAGTAGTGAGAGTATGGGTGACCTGTCGGGAAGTTAGACGATTTGGAATGAGTGGTTCATAATTGAGCGGTGATTAGAGATTGAATTGTCAAATAATTCAAACATTTGAAAATAAGAAAAATATCAAAAAAATTCAGAAAAACGAAATTTAAAAAAAAAACCTTTAGTCCGGTTCGTAACACAAGCCGGACTAAAGGGGGTGGCCTTTAGGACTAATGGGCCTTATGAACCGGGACTAATGGGCATTTTTCTACTAGTGACTATCGTTTATACGTTTTGTAGGGAATTGTACCGAAGCAGAACTCTAGAGTTACAGCCGACCAGCAGATTCAATGACTCGACTGGAGATCCAGCGTAAAGCGTCTGTAGATGGCTTTTCAAGTGCGCCGTCAAATCCTCGGGCTCAACCCTTGACAGGCGGTGGAAACTACCAAGCTAGAGTACGGTAGGGGCAGGTCGCTCTTCTTTTAACTATACTTTAGTGGAATTTAACCGGCCTGTTCGTTGTGGCATTTGAGTGTTTTTCATGGTCGATCCGCTTCCAGTTCGACCTTCTGGAATCGAATCCGAGATTTTTCGAGTTGCCCAATGGTCCCTCTATGCAATTCTTGAATTACGAATAGTACTCGAGAACCTCTGTTTTCGAAACACTTCTGAGTCTTGAGCCAAGATTGGCTTGGGAAGTTAAAAATAGTGAGTTTAACTCCAAATTATGGACGGTCGAGTGCAGCCACCAGAAGATTCCAGCCGTCAGCTGTATGATGACTTATGTGGGCTTCCAATAGCCGTGTCCATGGATGTTTCCCTTTTACGCCCTTCTAGCCCCTGCGTGGATCGTTGCAGACATTTTTCCTCTAAACCGCCAGTGGTTTTGATCATCTATCCACAGGCTGGCACCCACACGCAAATATAGGGGTGTCAAGAAAGGGCCTATTGCAGCAGTGTTTATACAACTGTCACCTGTTATGTTCCTCCAATACGACATGTCCGGCTTCTTTTCACCATGTCTCCCATGCCTATAGGCTCGAAGTGCCTGTCACATGCAAAGTAAAAGAGGGAGAACACCCTGATCTCGACTTGCAGGCCTGGTCAAATCGGATTCAGACACCCTCCTATCGGAAACTTCCATATTCAAGAGCTTATCCCTCAGACCTTGATCTAGCATGCATGCGATACAAGAATAGAGAATGAGAACGAGGATGAGGAGGCGAGATTGAATGCAAAGCTTAGGAGGGGGTGAAGGAATCTACAGTGTATATATCGGTGATGTAGAGTGGACGGTTTCAAGAGCTCAAGGAATGCATTTGCACGAGAATGCATGTATGCACAAGGATGTACTTTTTTTTTTCATGGACAGCCATCCTGGTCCAACTTGTTGTCCTCAGCCAACATAAATAACACCTCTTGCATGCTTCTACCTCCTGTTCATCTTGTGATGAATGACGCCATTACCAGCCTGTCATGCATTACTACATTGTTGATTGATGCTCCATTAACTTGGTTTGGTTCATCAATACTCCTCTGTTTGGTACTAGTACCTCCGTCCGTGTATATAAGGCATTTCCAAGGCCGATCTGCAACTGACCGGACTTGTTGCCCGGACCATGGAAGCAATCCAACACCGATCTGTATCGGTCCGCTGAGCGGTCCGGACGCGATTTCTCCCATCCGGACGCGATTTCTCTCATAAATTGGAGACAAAGTAGGGAGAGGTTTGTGGGAGTCCGGACACCCGAACCGTAGGACTCCGACACCCCCGGCCCACCCAATCCCTCCTCTCAGTCTCATTTGCTTCCACTCCGCCCCTTCACGAACCATAGGACTCCGACACCCCCGGCCCACCCAATCCCTCCTCCCAGTCTCATTTGCTTCCACTCCGCCCCTTCATCTCTTGCTTTGCATTTGCACCCTCCATCACCTCTGCCGCTGTTGTTCGTCTCCGGTAGCCAAAGAGGCATTACCAGATGTCCGCAACCAGTACCGACACATCGGCTTGCCGTTCCGACGGAGCATTCAACCATGGAGCCGTTTGTACACAAGTACGCTTCGCCCCCTGTTGACGACCTTCAGGGCGAACACCACACCCGATACGTGTTCGATCAAATGCCACTGAGCTTATTTTCAAATGCAATGTCATTTTTAGAGTACGAAGGATGGTGAGCTACTCGACCATGGAGGATGAGTTGGTGTGCGATGCATGACTGGCTGAATCAGGGGATTTCGTATGCAGGAGCAGAGGGCCGGCCTTTTGCGAATAAGTGCATGAAAAGTTTCACGCACAAAAGCACATTGGAACCTACGACATCTATATCATTTGACCACGCAACGTGAGGTCGTTGACGTATCGCTGGCACGCTATGCAGAACAACGTCATCATGTTTTGTAACTTGGTTAGTCAGATCGAGGTAAGGTGGCCATTGCAAGAGATGGTAGGTTTAATTAATCTGCACTACCCTTGGTGGCTCTCTGGCCCTTTAAACCCGAACAAAGGTACTAATATCGTGGCACACAATTTGCATGCATGCGTTTCTTGGTTGAAGCGTGTTGTTGCAGACATGTGTTTCAGTCTTAAATCCTATAGTTTTACACTGGCGACTCCTATTTGTGATTTTTTTATTCAGATACAATATAATTAAGACTTTCTTACTAAATGACAAGTGTATAACCCAATCTAAAACGTAGTGTATTACAGCATCCGTACAAATGCCTCACTCTATATGATCCAATGGCATAACTACACTTATGTTGCTTGTTAGGTTGGTCGTAGTGTAGAGTATCATATACGAGTATTATGCATATGATACTAGTGTATGATACTACATCCATAATGCATAATATTATAAAGTAGTATCATAACTGGTCGTATTTATTGTCATGCTTGACACATAGTAGCATAGAATTTATCATATACGGTATTATAATATTGTACTCAACCCTTACTTCTTCATTTAGTTCTACTCCACCTCATTAAAAATTTCTAATTATCATGCATAATACTAGCTATGATACTTTCATTACAATAAGCCTTAAGAAGTCACAAGGACACATTATGCCGTGAGTGTATTAATCGCTGTCTACTAAAGGACAAGGCAATACATGTAATCTTATTTGCTTGGTTAAATATTTTTTCTGCCGAAAAACTTATGATCTATTCATCTTCAGGCGGAACTACGAACACCAGAAATAATAAAATTACATCTAGATCCCTAGACCACCTAGCGATGACTACAAGCACTACAAAAACAAGACCAAGCTGCGCTTCTGTCATCGCCCCTCTATTATCGGAGTCTGACACAACTTGTTGTTGTAGACAGTCGGGATGTTGTCGTATTAAGGCCCCATATGACCAATGCACCAGAACAACAACCACAGCCTATGAAGAATAATGTAGATCAAAAAGATCGAAACCAAACACACACGAACGTCGACAAACAAAGGCGAGAGCTGAGAAAATCTAACGAATATAGATCCGTCAAAAAATCACCTCCACACGCCCACCAACGATACTACACGCACAACCGGAATAGGCGCTAAGCGGGAAGACCTTTATTCCATCCTCAGGGAGCCGTCACCGTCTCATCTTCCTGAGTAGGACACAAACCCTAACAAAACTGCAAGAAATCACTGAAAACAGAGACCTCCCACTGGCCCTTGCCAGGATCCACTACGTTCTCATGGCCGTAGGGCTACCGGAGACAGGCGGACCTGCGGCGGCACCGGCGAGAGGCAGAAACCCTGGCATTTGTTTTGGAGGAGGAGGCGGTGGCTGCGTTTCCATTATTGGTTATGCATGGTCAAATAGTTAATGATGTCAAGCCCAATAACGTCAAATACAAAATGAGACTTAACAACAGTCTCATCCCGTTCCAGTGTTTTGTTCTTGCGCGTTGTCACCATGGTGGCTGACTGCATTCAGGTACCTTAAATTATGTGGTGAATGGTGCAGGTTTATGCTTCTATGAAGCCTCGTTCCATGGAAAGGCTCAAGTGTTAGCAGCAAGCCATGCCCGTGATGGCGGCGTCCGCGTCGGGTGCACGGGCTCGCGTCGGGCGAGTCGGGCGCGGCCGGCTCCGTGGCGTAGGTGTTGTGTGCGTGTGTGGGCAGTGTTTTGGGCGCGCGTGTGCATGTACACTGGGATGCGTCGTAGTAGGCGTAGTCAGTTGACGACTTGGTCCGGGGAGAGCGAGGCGATCAGGGTGAGCTTACCGCGGTACGTGCGTATGAGCGCGCGTGGTGGACGCGGCCAGGGCGGACCTGATCGTGGGCTCGCACAGGTGGAAGCGTGGGGATCGTGGACATGCTGGCCTGGGTATAAATCCCGTGTGGAGGTTGTTGTAGACTCGCGTGGTGGTAGCTCGAGTTGTTGCTTGAGGATATATACAGCCGTTGTTGCGGCTGGGGCGTTCGTGCGCCAGGAACACCACCGTGCCCTCTCATTTTGTCTGTTTTCTTCTTCCTTGGTTCAGTTTGTGCTAGAGCGAAGTGACAGAGAGATAGAGATAGACTAGCGCAAGAGCTAGGGCATAGCCACGGTTCCAACAATTGGTATCAGAGCCACAAGGTTCGAGGGGCGGCCGTGGCGCGCGGCGGCGTCCGCGACGCATGTGGCGACCACGGCGGACATGGAGGCCATGGCGCGCGGGGAGCGCGTGGCGACCTTGACACACGGCGAGTCCACGGCCGTGCGGTGTGATGTCGTGCTCGAGTCTAGCACGGCGGTCGCGAAGACGAGGAGGTCGCGGAGGACCTGCGTGGTGGCGCAGAGGTCGCGGCGGCTCGGCACGACGACCGTGGAGGTGTTGCGCTGCGGTTGCGGGCGCAGCGGTGCAGGACAATAAGCGCGGCGGCGAGCCGGGCGCGACCGGTGCGTGTTATGGGTGCGCACTGGACGCGTCGGGCGCGTCAGGACCGCGGGCGCGTGTGGGGGCGTACGGATCACCGGAGGAGAACGCGTCCAGCGGAGCGCAGGGCGGCCGCGTCGATCACGTCAGTGCGTGATCGTGTGCGCGAGCCGGGGCGTGCAGGGCGTGGCGTCATGGAGGAGCTCGGCGTGTGTCGCCGAGGAGCTCGACGTGGCCGGTGGAGAAGAAGCTCGGCGTGCGAACGTCGAGGAAGAACACGAAGACAGCGGAGGACTGACCGCGTCGTGGCGCTGGACTCGGGCCGTGGCGACTGCGTACGTGCCGTGTACACGAGTCTGGGAGCGCGGGACGTGGGGTGCTGCGCGGCGAAGGCCGCAGCAGCGCGGCGCGACGGCCATGGCGCGACGTCGACGACGAGCCTGACATGTGCTAGGGGCATGGCTTGGGGCGTGAATGTTAGCAGCAAGCCATGCCTGTGATGGCGGCGTCCGCGTCGGGTGCACGGGCTCGCGTCGGGCGAGTCGGGCGCGGCCGGCTCCGTGGCGTAGGTGTTGTGTGCGTGTGTGGGTAGTGTTTTGGGCGCGCGTGTGCATGTAAACTGGGACGCGTCGTAATAGGCGTAGTCAGTTGACGACTTGGTCCGGGGAGAGCGAGGCGATCAGGGTGAGCTTACCGCGGTACGTGCGTATGAGCGCGCGTGGTGGACGCGGCCAGGGCGGACCTGATCGTGGGCTCGCACAGGTGGAAGCGTGTGGATCGTGGACATGCTGGCCTGGGTATAAATCCCGTGTGGAGGTTGTTGTAGACTCCCGTGGTGGTAGCTCGAGTTGTTGCTTGAGGATATACACAGCCGTTGTTGCGGCTGGGGCGTTCGTGCGCCAAGAACACCACCATGCCCTCTCATTCTGTCTGTTTTCTTCTTCCTTGGTTCAGTTTGTGCTAGAGCGAAGTGACAGAGAGATAGAGGTAGACTAGCGCAAGAGCTAGGGCATAGCCACGGTTCCAACATCAAGCTGGATGTACTGAGTTGCGTGGATCGTTGCTTTATTTATAAAGCGGGGCAGGAGTATTTTTGGGTAAAGGCTCAAGCTGGCATGAGACAGACGTCTCGCTGTCACCTGCCCAGCCTATACACCATCGGGAGACGGTTGTCTCATTGACGCGAACGAGCTCTACTACTTCCGCTCACCTCTAGTTCATGGGATTGCCTTCCGCTCTAGTCCAACATTATTGAAGCACTGATTGCTTCAAGGAATATTCAACTGAAGCAAATTTTCTCCTAATGATGCCTTTGCATCAGAAGCATCAACCTATTGTATTGTATGAATGGTGTCATTTCCCAGATTTACCCTTAAGGTCGACCTATTGTATTTTTAAAAATTATGAACACTATGAAAAATTTACTGCACACAAATTCAGAGGATGTTCTGCCTGTAGTCAAATAAATATAACTTTCAAAGAGAACATGCTGCTGCAATCTTACATACCTGATATAACACACACACATTAAATGGCCGGCCTTGACAATAAAGTCTCAACTCACAAAGATTGGATGATCGGCTTTATCATAGAATCCTAAGATCCTAACATATAAATAGTACCAACAATGTAACACATAGATATTAAAATTGTGATAAGAGCAAGGACATTTGGAGCTCAGGCAAGTTTGCAGCTTGCCAATCAGAAGCATATTGTACAACTTAAGCTGCGCATGGTAGAATTCACAGGATTTACTTTTTAAGATAAACCTCTTGCATTCACAAGTAGAAAACATGCTTTTCGTTCAGGCCAGATAAGCCCATTAGTTCCGGTTCAGTTACGAACCGGGACCCATGGGGGCATTGGTCCCGGTTCGTGAGGCCAGGGGGCCTGCCAGGCTTCGTGGGGGCATTGGTCCCGGTTCGTCTGGCCCCTTTGGTCCCGGTTGGTGAGACGAACCGGGACCAATAGGCCTCGCTCCTGGCCCACCATCATTGGTCCTGGTTGGTGGCTTAAACCGGTACCAAAGGGTGTCCTTTAGTCCCGGTTCAAGCCACAAACCGGGACCAATGATGTGCCTATATATACCCCCTCGCCAGCGAGGGGAGGGTTTTGTGGTGCTCTAGCTCACCTCCTATGCACATGAGGTGTTCGATGGAATGCCCGAGCCACACTACTTAAGCTTTCTCCTCTCCAAGCTCCATTTTCCTCAATATTTGTCTAGGTTTAACGGTCCATCACGTCCCGTCCCTATCTTCACCTCGTCGATCACCCGCGCCGATCTCGTCGCCGGCACCACCGTGGTGAGCCTCTTGTTCTCATCTTCTTTCTGAAAGAAAAATATTCTTACTTGTATGTTTAGATAGATACTTGTATAATTTTCTTACTTTTATTATTGCTTCTTATTATATAGTGCGATGGTTTTGGTAGCCGCCCCCGTCGGCCCTCGTCCTGTCTATGATTCGGATGTGGTATATATTATCTTTTGTAACTATTTGGTTCATTTATTGTTTATGACAATTATGCCAACCAACGTGACATAGATTGTGTTTAACTAGGAGGTATGTGAACCGGAAATTCCAACTGACCCTATTGTCGAGAGGTTAAATTTAGTTGTAGAAGAAAACAATTTTTTGAAGGAAAAAATAAAAAAATTGAGGAGGAGAAGATGATATTGGAGTTGCATATTATGGATGTCGCCGATGATCACAAGATCAAGATGGATGCAATACGCTTGAAGATTAGAAAGATTAGAAAATATGCCATTCATATCGAGGCTTAGTATCATTATACCGTTGGATCAATTGTTACCTTGGTTGCGATTATGATCATATTTGTTTTTGCATTGAAATGTTTTACATAGTTTCAATATATAGTCTACCAAACCGAGAAAAACAAAAGATAAGGAAGCGGATACATCATATGATGAGCCAAAGCGCCACATACTTCTTTCAGAAAAAAGAAACATCGTGGGATTGGAGGGCAAGACAGACATGTCTGAAGATTATGAAAAGTTTCATGAAATTCCTCACTTCAAAGTCAAGGCTGACCCAAGCACCCTGTTAAAGGATGAAGATTATCCATGGTTACGGCGCAATAAGCAAAGGACACAAGCGAAGAAAAATTGAAGACTTTCTATCAACAACTATTATGATGATGCCTTTGATCTAGAATATCACTTCAGTTACATGTGAACAAATGAAATCCCTTTGTAACAGATGAGTTTTCGTCCGAAACCCTGATACTTCCAAAGAGATTGTCTGTTTTGTACACGAAGTGCATCCAGTTTTTATCGTAACCCTCTCAACTTTTTAGCACATGCTATGTGGGTGAAATGATTATAACATGCCAATTTCAACCTTTTCAGAGTTCATTTGTAGTGCTTTTCAATTTAAGGGTCATTTAGCTCAAAAAAATTCAGTACAGGCATGAAAAATACCAAATGAAGTCAGAGAGGGTTGAAAATAGATGATGTGGCTTTGAATGGTGCATTTTGAACACACAAAAATTCTGGAGTTCAAATAAGTTCAAAAAATGGAATCCCTTTGTAACAGATGAGTTTTCATCTGAAACCCTAATACTTCTCCATTTTGCACATCAAGTGCATCCAGTTATTGTCGTAACCCTCTCAACTTTCTAGCACATGCTATGTGGGTGAAATGATGATACCATGCCAACTTTCAGCCTTTTCAGAGTTCATTTGTAGTGCTTTTCAATTTAAGGGTCATTTAGCTCAAAAAAATAGCAAAGGCATGAAAAATACCAAATGAAGTCAGAGAGGGTTGAAAATTGATGATGTGGCTTTGAATGGTGCAGTTTGAACACACAAAAATTCTGGAGTTCAAATAAGTTCAAAAAAATGGAATCCCTTTGTAACAGATGAGTTACCGTCTCAAACCTTGATACTTGAAAGAGATTGTCCATTTTGCACACGAAGTGCATCCAATTTTTTCCGTAACCCTCTCAACTATTTAGCACATGCTATGTTGGTTAAATGATGATACCATGACAACTTTCAACTTTTTCGGAGTTCATTTGTAGTGCTTTTCAATTTAAGGGTCATTTAGCTAGAAAAAATCAGTACAAGCATGAAAAATACCAAATGAAGTCAGAGAGGATTGAAAATTGTTGATGTGTCTTTGAATGGTGCATTTTGAACACACACAAAAGTCTGGAGTTCAAATAAGTTCAAAAAAATGGAATCCCTTTGTAACAGATGAGTTTCCGTCTAAAACCCTGATACTTCGAAAGAGATTGTCCATTTGTCACACGAAGTGCATCCATTTTTTTCCGTAACCCTCTCAACTTTTTAGCACATGCTATGTGGGTGAAATGATGATACCATGCCAACTTTCAACCTTTTCAAAGTTCATTTTTAGTGTTTTTCAATTTCAGGGTCATTTAACTCAAATAGTGAACTAATAGCAAAAAGAATGAATTAATAGAAAAAGGAATGAACTAAAAATAATCAATTAAAATATTCTGTTATGATCAACTAAAATAAAACTATAATATTCTTCCATAGCAGAAAGAATCAACTAAAAAGCTTTTATAAAACTCCAATAGCAAAAGGAATCAACTCAAAAAACTTTTATAAACCTCTAGTATTATTGAAAATAAAATTATATAAAATTTATGCAACCAAAATCATTAAAGTATTTCCTATTCAAAACATTAAAAGCAAAAAAGAATTTTCATAAAGAAATTTTTGTTAGAAACATTAATAGCAAAAGAATTATCATAAAGAATTTTGTGTTCGAAACTAACATAACAAAATCTTTTTTTAATATAATCATAAGACACAGTAATATTAAATAGCAGGAAAAAGAATCACTTAAAAATCTATGTTTATAGTAAAGTTATTCAAAAACTAGCGATTCACACAAATAAAAAAAACAAATGTAAACTATTCAAATTGGAAAACAAATGGCACAAACAGAAATTTTATTACCTAAAAGCAAAAGGAAAAAAATAAAGCAAAAAATAAAACAAAATAAATAATGCAAAAAACAAAAAAATGGAAATATAAAAAAATGCCACTTACTGGGCCACCACGGCCTGAATATGACTAGAAACTCAACCATGGGCCAGGATTCAGGCCCGCAGAAGGCCCAGGAGGCCCATCAGGTATACCAGTGTCAGATTAGGCCCGTAAGCCTGCAATGGAGAGGAGCTCGAGAGGGGTGCGATAGTGGGGCTTATAAACCACTACGCACCCCTCTCAACTAGCAAGGTGGGACTAAAGGTTTTGGCCACGGGCAGCACGAGGCCTTTGGTCGCGGTTTGTGGCACCAACCGGTACCAAAGGGGGGCATTGGTACCGGTTCATGCCACGAACCGGTACCAATGCCCCCCTTTAGTACCGGTTGGTGCCACCATCTGTGACCAAAGGCCTCTTTTTCCCGCCCTTTGGGCTACTGAAAAGAGACCTTTGGTCCCGGTTGGTGGCACCAACCGGTATCAAAGGGGGGCATTGGTACCGGTTGGTGCCACGAACCTGATACCAATTGTATGGGTATATAAGCAACACTTGTGAAAATATCGTTTCAGTTCTTCCCACTGCCCCGACGATGCCGCCAGGCTGCCCCTCTACCCTGACGACGCCGCGCCCCTGCCTCTGACACCCTCGTCGCCGCACGCACCACTGCCCTGACGCTGTCGCCGCGCGCCGCC
The DNA here is from genome assembly GCA_021605145.1 of Aegilops bicornis. Taxonomy (NCBI): domain Eukaryota; kingdom Viridiplantae; phylum Streptophyta; class Magnoliopsida; order Poales; family Poaceae; genus Aegilops; species Aegilops bicornis. The sequence goes on from CM038674.1 coordinate 44,676,920, forward strand.
CCTGCCCCGACGGCCTCGCCACGCTGCCCCTGCCCTGACGCCGTCACCGTGTCGTCCCTGCCCCGACGCCGTCACCGCGCGCCCAGCGACATCGCCATGCCGGTCCGCCGCCCATTCCCCGATGCCGTCGCCGCCCCGGTTCGCGCCGCCCCGCGCTAGGTCCGGCTGGCCTCCTCCATATATGCATTTTTCATATATGTTGATGATGATATGATGATGTTGATCATACGATGATGTTTTTTTCATATATGTATTGATTTTTTTACTTAAGTTTTTAGTAGATATCGATTTTAGGTTAGTGCATTTTATCACTAATTTTAGGTTAGTTGATCGATTTAGTGCATTTTAGGTTTGTTCTACTGTTAGTGCATTTTAGGTGAATAGAGAAGAAAAAGTAAAACAAGGAAAAGGAAGAAAAGAGGAAAGAAGGAAGAAGGAAGAAGAAGAAAAAGAAGGAGAGTAAAATAAGGATAATGATGATGATATATATGATGATATATGAAAACTAGCTTGGTCAATTTTTTGTACTAGATGATGATGATGATGATGATATATGAAAACTTTTTTAGATGTATATATATGATGATGATGATGTAATTTTGTTCGATGATATATGATGATGTAATTTTGTCGATATATATACCCCCTCCCAGATAACTTCGACATGAGGAGGGGGGGGTCGATATACCCCCTCCCCGATAACATTTTTTCGATGTATATGTTGTGTTGTCAATATACCCCCCTCCCCGATAACTTCGACATGAGGGGGGTTCGATATACCCCCTCCCTGATAACATTTTTTTCTATGTATATGTCATCGTTGTCGGTATACCCTCTCCCTGATAACTTTCGACATGAGGGGGGGGGGGGGTCGATATACCCGCTCCCCGATAACATTTTTTTCTATGTATATGTCGTCGTTGTCGATATACCCCCTCAGCGATAGCTTCAACATGAGGATAAGTAGAAGGAGAAGAAGAGGAGAGGAAGAAGAGGAGGGAAAAAATAAGAAGAAGAAGAAGAAGAAAAAAAAAAGAGGAGAAGAAGAAGGAATAGAGAAAAGAAGAAAAAATAGAAAAAAATTCTGTTTTTTCTTCTTCTCCTCGATTCCTTCTTATTCTCCTCTCTTTTTCTTCTTTTTTTTGTTCTATTTTTTCTTCTTCTTATCCTCTATTTTTTCTTCTTCTTCCTCTTCTTATTTTTTATCGGGAACGAGAGTGTCGGAAACTAGGGTAGAGGGTCGAGGGTCGCCGAGGGGTCGGGGGTCGTCGAGGGGTCGAGGGTCATCGAGGGGTCGAGGGTCGTCGAGGGTCGAGGATTGTCGAGGGGTCGAGGGTCGTCAAGGGTACGTCGAGGGTCTAGGGTCGTCGAGGGGTCGAGAGTCTAGGGTCGTGATACCTCTCCAACGTATCTATAATTTATGAAGCATTCATGCTATATTATTATCTATTTTGAATGATTATGGGCTTTATTATACACTTTTATATTACTTTTGGGACTAACCTATTAACCGGAGGCCCATCCCATATTGTTGTTTTATTGCTTGTTTTAGTATTTCGAAGAAAAGGAATATCAAACGGAGTCCAAACGGAATGAAACCTTCGGCATCATGATTTTTTGGAAGAATATCATCCTGGAGTCTTGGAGATCAAGTCAGAAGATCCTCGAGGAGCCCAGGAAATAGGCCCCCCAAAGGCGCCCCCTGTCTCATGGACCCCTCGAGCACCCCCGACCGACTTCTTTCGCCTATATAAGCCTACGTACCCTAAAACCATCGAATATCAAGATAGATCGGGAGTTCCGCCGCCGCAAGCCTCTGTATCCACCAAAAACCTCTCGGGAGCTCTTCCCGGCACCCTGCCGGAGGGGGGATCCTTCACCGGTGGCCATCTTCAGCATCCCGGCGCTCTCCATGACGAGGAGGGAGTAGTTCACCCTCGAGGCTGAGGGTATGTACCAGTAGCTATGTGTTTGATCTCTCTCTCTCGTGTTCTCTCTCGTGTTCCCTCTATGGCACTATCTTGATGTATCCCGAGCTTTGCTATTATAGTTGGATCTTATGATGTTGCTCCCCCTCTACTCTCTTGTGATGAATTGAGTTTCCCCTTTGAAGTTATCTTATCGGATTGAGTCTTTTATGAGAACACTTGATGTATGTCTTGCCGTGCTTATCTGTGGTGAAAATGGGATGTCATGTGCCTCTTGATGATGTTTTCGTGGCCAACTTACGGGTTCTGCCCATGAACCTATGCATAGGGGTCGGCACACGTTCTTGACTCTCCGGTAGAAACTTTGGGGCACTCTTTGAAGTACTTTGTGTTGGTTGAATAGATGAATCTGAGATTGTGTGATGCATATCGTATAATCATGCCCATGGATACTTGAGGTGACAATGGAGTATCTAGGTGACATTAGGGTTTTGGTTGATTTGTGTCTTAAGGTGTTATTCTAGTACGAACTCTTGAATGGATTGATCTGAAAGAATAACTTTGAGGTGGTTTCGTACCCTACCATAATCTCTTCGTTTGTTCTCCGCTATTAGTGTCTTTGGAGTGACTCTTTGTTGCATGTTAAGGGGTTTTTATATGATCTATCTATGTTATTATTGTTGAGAGAACTTGCACTAGTGAAAGTATGAACCCTAGGCCTTGTTTCCTACCATTGCAATACAGTTTACGCTCACTTTTACCACTTGTTACCTTGCTGTTTTTACAATTTCAGATTACAAATAGCTTTATCTACCATCCATATTGCACTTGTATCACCATCTATTCGCCGAACTAGTGCACCTATACAATTTTCCATTGTATTGGGTGTGTTGGGGACACAAGAGACTCTTTGTTATTTGGTTGCAGGGTTGTTTGAGAGAGACCATCTTCATCCTACGCCTCCTACGGATTGATAAACCTTAGGTCATCCACTTGAGGGAAATTTGCTACTGTCCTACAAACCTGTGCACTTGCAGGCCCAACAACGTCTACAAGAAGAAGGTTGTGTAGTAGACATCAGGTCGTCGAGGGGTCGAGGGTCGAGGGTCGAGGGTCGCTGAGGGGTCTGTGTTTGCCACTATTAATATATCCATCTCTCATGTTTGTATTTTAATTGCCATGTTGGAATATTTGCAGAAACTATGGATCAACAAATTGACTTCGAACAAGAAGAGATATTGTGGGACATAATCCGCGACGGACATGATGTTTTGTCGTTTCTCAACGACGTCGAAGATGTTCTAGAAGGAGAGGAAGCAGGAGAGAAAGGAGAGGAAGCAGGCTACGGTGATCAAACAATGGAAGAGGAAAGTCATGTTCATGAAGGTGGCTCCTGCGACCGTGATGACGGCTCCGCTGAAGGAAAGGACTCGGGATCAGCTGTTGCAAAGTCCGGCAAGGTATATATATATATTAATTAAGCTTGTGCTGACTAGCTAATTGATGCGTTAATTGTTTTGGTATGTACACATATTAACTCTTCTTTCTTCTTTTATAGCCCTCCGGATCGAGCAAAACTTTGGTAACGAGACGAGGCCCGAAGAAAAAGTTGCGCCCGGATGAAAGGTTCATGATCACAGAAATCGCGCGATGGCCAACCGATTAAACCCCTCGACCAAGGAAGCATTTTATGCTCAGTCGGGGGGTTCTGTTAGGGACATGATCCCGATCAGCATCGAGCAATGGAATCAGCCTAAGAAGGAAGAGCTTCAAGTTTCTTTTGTCGAAGATAGACAGAAAGCTGATCTTTGGACCGCCCTGAAGGTAAATTTCACCCTACCGGAAGAGGACGATCCGGAGAAGCCAGTTATAGATCCATTGATCATGTCTCATGCTCTCAAGAAGATGGCAGGTATATTCAGGAGGTGGAAGAATTAGTTGAAATCAACGTATGTCAACCAAAACAAGACTCCAGAATTCATCTGCCGATTTGAGAAGTTAAGAGATCAATGGCCCGCATTTGTGGCCCAAAAGACATCGGAGAGGAGTAAGAAGATGTCGACTATTAACAAGATAAATGCTGCAAAGCAAGAGCATCACCATCGCCGCGAGGTCAGGTGGCTACCTCAAAGCCCGTCCGTTGTGGGACAAGGCTGAGCAGGACCTGATTGCTAAAGGGGTCGAACCAGAGACATTGCATTAGCCAGACCGTTCAAGGACTTGGTTCTTCGCGGTTGGGGGATCATTGGAACCTGTAACAGGGAAGTGCTGTTGGACGGACAGCAACTTGCAACACCCACCACGAAGCTTCAGAAAGCAATCAAGGAAGCGCAGGAAGGGACGTTCGTTCCCGACAGAGAGAACGATGAGCTCACAAAGGCCCTCGAGAATCCTGAGCACCCTGGACGAACACGAGGCACGTCAGGCTCTGTTGCGTGGAAGGTTGGGTTTCCCGACGTAGGCGGTTACAAAACCCAAGAGAGGAGGAGGAAAGTGGAGCAGAGCGAACTGCAATGGACTAACGCAAGTTTACGAAAGCTAGAGGAACGAAAAGAAGTTGAGAACCAGCTGTGAGATCCTGCCCAAGAAGCTACCCCGCCATCTCAGCGGAGAAGCGGCGTGGCTTCCATTGAGCTTGTTCAACAACATAACTTGACCAGTCCTAGCTACCCCGTGGATTATATCACGGATTCACACATGTGCCCCCTTATGACGCAATGGCTTCTGCTCAAAGTCAAGGCGGTTGTCGGCTCTGTGTTCCCTGTCTCCTTCACCCGGAGCAACTTTTTACTGCCATCTGATTCCACATGGCTATGTTGTTGTGACGGTGGGCCGAAACTCTTGGAGGGATTAGACGAGCTCCAGCTTGAGCACCCTACAGGTGATGGGGAGACTCAGCTGGGTCTTGCTATGAAGACTCCATGTCTATGGAGGAAGGAGCACATCAAGCTTCTGAACTTCACGCCTCCTGCGAGTCAGCGGTGCACTCCTCCTCCGCCGCCTCCTCCTCCTTCGGCGAGTGATCAGGGCACTCCGCCTCCTGCTCCAGTGCGTGAGGGCGGCAGTACTCCGCCTCCTTCTCCGCCTGCTCCGGCGCGTCCGAGAAGCCTGCCTCCTCCTTCGCTGACTCGTAAGCAACGGTGGAACACAGACGCCGCCGCTCCCGCTGCTCCGCATCTTAGGAAACGAAAGAAGACAGCCGCAGCCACTCTTGCTGCTCTGGCGTCTAAAAGTACAGCCAGAGGCGGGAGGAAATACAGATTCGGTCCATCGTCTCTCAAGCCTCTAGATAATTTATCATACGAGATGACCGTGGAGGAAAACGAGCAGGTCGTTCAAGGCCAAGTGAACGACTTCTTTGAAGCGGTAAGCGCACTTTGGATGCCCTGCAGCGAGCACCACCGTGTTCGCCAGATAAAAACCATCTCCGCTGTCTTAAAAAGACAGTGCAAGAAGCGCGCCAGTCGGGAAGTACTTCAACTGACAAATGGTTAAAAGATGGAAGAAGTGGGAAGAAAATTCCCCAGCTCGGAGAACAGGAGAACAAATCATTCCCCCCGCTCAAGGTGTCTAGCAATATCGTCGCAAATCAGTTGCTGCTGCCCGGTTTCACTACTGGCGATTACCTGCCCGACGATGTAGAATTTGAAACAATGGAGGTGTACAAATTCAATTACCATTACGGGAAGCCTCTCGTCAAAGATACTCTTGCTCTAAGAACGATGATTCGAAGATTCCATGACTGGCACATGAAAACCTGCAGAGAGTCTGGGAAGGATGCTTTGACGATGCTGATTAAAGAGGACCACGACTTGATTGGCCAAGAACGGTTAACTGTTGATTTTGACGAGTTTTTTCAGTTCTACAATCAAAAGGCCCTCAACAAATAACTTTTTTTGAGCAAAAACAATGGGGAAGGCCCCCACTGTAACTCTTATTTTCATTTATAACAAGGAACAATTACATATGGATGTACATGGTGGAGAAAAAAAAGTGGTAAAAAGAGCAAAATATCTACAAAAAGTCTAGCCAACTTTGCATGCCCTCCTTCATACCAGGTTTAGCTTTCTTTATGATCATGTTGAAGTGTTCCTTAAAAGTATCTATACGATGTGCCATATTCTTGACCTTGTGATCAAAGATGATGCCATTTATGTGCTTCCATAAACTCCAACATCCAGCAATCAGACTCTCTTTAAAACAACCATAGGTATTTTGCTTACTCCCCTCCAGTAGCATTTGCATGAGGTTATAATCAGTGTCCCATTGGTAACCAATGCTCAACAAATCACTTGTGGCATGCTACTGTGTGTAAGTACTACTTTCTGTAATTAAGTCTCTCTATATATATAGCTCAACTTTTCCATTGCATGTATATATAATTACCCTCACTATATTATGCAGATTGAAGATCGTCGAATGCAGAAAAGCACAAATCTATGACATTGGGTTCATTAACCCAAATGTCATACATGAATACATGGTCAAATAAAAGCCGAAGAGACCGAGGACAACTTACTCAGATCGTTGCTCAAAAATCAAACCAAATATAAAATACTCTTTCCTTACAACTTCAAGTGAGTGTTACTGTCTTGTGCATATTCGATCGGTTTCCCTTATTACTCGAAGTTATAGTCATGACTCATGAGTTGTGCATGTGTGCGCATGTTCCACTTTATTCTCCTAGTGATTAAGCTTGAGAAGGGAGAAGTAACCATCTTAGACTCAAGAGTCGAGACGAAAAGATCTCGAGGACTATGCGAACATGACTGGAATGCTCCAGAAGTAAGTTCAATCGATCATTATCGCACCATATCGGCAACTTTGTTCATTTCTTGATAACAAGTAATTATTTTCTTTGTCTGGCAGTGTTTGGAAAAAGTTCACTACAATTTCTCCGGGACTGTCGACCGAGCTGACATTTAAACAACCGAAAGTAAGTACCACTACCTAGTTCCGCGCATCTCTCATTAATTGTAGCTAGTTTCATCAATAGCATTTAGCATGCTTGTTTATCAGTTTGATTGACCACTATTTCTTTTAAAGTTCTTGTGGCAGGAATAACAAAATAATTTATGTGGATACTACATTTGCGAGTTCATCTACAACGAGACGGCCAAGAATCAGCAGGGCTACACTGAAAAACAATATCAAGTGCGTAAGAAAAAATATTCACAATTGTATTCTATTACCATCATTTGTGTTGGGTTTCATTCATACACATGTATTGACCCTTTTCTTCGATTTAGATCTGGCGGCTGCGAGATGAGCTCCTACCACATGATCGCATAAAAGCAATTCAAGAGGAATTGGTGGGATTCTTTCTTCACCACGTCATCAAGAAAGCCGGAGAATACCATGTGGCACTTGACTTCAGACTTTAAGCATTGTAATAGATCTTATATTGTATATATGTAGCTAATAGAGAAAGAGAGGTCGATCACTTATCTCTGTATATGTTCATGACGATCTTCTGTACTTAATTGTTTCCTTCATTTGCTTACTAGCTAGGTAGCATGTCGAGTCCTCTCTATACATATTGCACGTAGCATCGACCAAGCACGGAGATAAGAGAGGACACTTCTCTCTATTAGCTAGCTAATACAATATATGAAACCCCTAAATTAACCCTATAAACCCCCCAAAACCCCCAAACACCCCCCCTTCAGAGAAAAAAACAAAAACCCCAACTCCCGAACTGCTGACGCGTGGAAGCCTTTTGGTCCCGATTAGTGGCACCAACCAGGATTTAAAAGGCCATCCTGCCTGGGCAAGCCGCAGCGACCACATGGAGCCCCATCTGTCCCGGTTCCTGGGCAAACCGGGACTAAAGGTATTGGGCTTTAGTACCGACCCTTTACTCCCGGTTCGGCAACCGAGACAAATGGGCCTCATGAACTGGGACAAATGGGCCTTTTTCTACTAGTGATTTTATCAGATCTCTACACTATGAAATATTTAGTGCCAGCTAATCCCAAATCATGTTGTGCTTGTATTCGATTATAACTTTCAGAAAGAACATGTTGTCATAGAGCTGTGCACATATTTGAACCACAAGGGATGCAACCTTGAGATCCATTTTCTTGCATGCAACGAACGTTGGTTGAGAGGATGAACTGGATGGGTGCACCATTTAAGCTTCATCTAACATCAAATGGTTTTCATAGAAATACATAAGATTCTCATCTGTGTGCCCATACCAATAAACCTCATACAAGATTTACAGAACAAAGTCCCTCTTAATTTCCATGTGCCTCCAATGCCTAATAAGAAAGTCATTGCAGAAGGATGTCTCCACTGGGAATAGCGTGCATTGCAAGAAGAAGAAAGAAGGAAATGAAGTCTAGGTACAATTTGGAGTTTAAGCGGAGTTTAAGATAGCTTGAGGGATGTATCACTAGTAGAAAAAGGGTCAAATGTGAAGCACATTAGTGCTGGTTTGCAAAAAAACCGGCACTAATGTGATCAATAGTGCCGGTTCGTGGCTGCGATCAATAGTACCGGTTCGTGCCATGAACCGGTACTAAAGGGGTAGTGGCAGGCTGGCGTCAGGCCGGGTCCCCCCGAGCCCCTTTAGTACCGGTTTGTGTTACCAACCGGTACTAAAGGTCTAACCTATAGTACCGGTTCGTGCCACAAACCCACACTAAAGGGGACAAGCCTTTAGTACCGGTTTGTGCCACGAACCGGTACTAAAGGGGCCAATTTTCAAACTCTACCCCGGTGTATCGCCATTTCAGTTTTGAAAAAATCAAAAGAAAATGATAAAAACTTAAAAAAATAAAATCCTTCGAGAGGTAGTTATATTACTATATCTACAGTTAGGAAAATTTGAAAACTTAAATTTGGACATGTTTTGCAAAAAGTGTAGGGAAAATGTAAAACGGCTATAACTTTTGCATACGATGTCGGAATAAAACGTATAATATATCAAAAATTTCAGCATGAAAATCCGCATCTGATGGAGACTGCCTACTTCCTGTTTGGAGTTTTTTAGAATCCTCAAATTCGAAAAGGAAAAAAAGATATGGTCAAATTTCAGTTTTTTTAAAAAAAATTGGTTAAATTTGGTCAAACTACTTATTCAAGAAGTATTAATGTTACTACATAATTATTCAAGAATATTAGTGTTACTAAATAATTATTTCAAATTATTGAATTTTGGTCAAATTATGGTCAAACTTATTCAAGAAATATTAAGCGTTACTAAATAATTACTGTTTTTTAGAATAATAGTTTCAAACTCAAGCGGTGAAATGTGTGACTTCATGCTCAAGCTAAACTCACGAGGGTTAATAGGATTGACATCTTACTATTGTCGGGAAACAACAAGTGCAGACGTAAAGCGAAGGAGAATAGAACCCGAAAGTTAAGCGTGCTCGGGCTGGAATAGTGAGAGGGATGGGTGACCGGTCGGAAAGTTAGATGATTTGGAATGAGTGATCCACACTTGAGCAGTTAAGAGAGGTGATTAGAGACTAAATCATCAAATAATTCAGAAAAACTAAAAATAAAAAAAATCAAATTATTTTTCCAAAATTTTCAAAAAAAAAATAAAAAAAAAACCTTTAGTACCGGTTGGTAACACCAACTGGTACGAAAGGTCCCCCATACTAGGGTGCGAGCTTACGCCACGTGGTGGCGCTTTAGCGCCGGTTCGTGCCGAACCGGTACTAGGGGGGGGGGGGGGCTTTAGTGCCCACACTTTAGTGCCGGTTTCATAACCGGCACTAAAGGCCCTTACAAACCGGTTTTAAAGCTCCGTTTTCTACTAGTGTATGCAAGGTAGTAGGATAGAGGTGACAAGTAGTGGATGAACTTGAGGGCCGCTGCAACACATTTTATCGTGGCATCCTTATATGTTGAGTTCTCGGTTTGTCACACATGCCTGCCATGTCTTACGTTTCAACCTCAACCAAGATATCAATTAAGAGAATGTAAGATGCTTAAACATCTCTCCATTATGATCCTTATTCTGTTTTCCTTTTCACCTGGAACTAAAATGCCATGTGAGAGCAAGCATATCCGGGAGTTGTTGGATGGTATAACCATGTTACTGGCAAACAAGGGATCATAAAAAATATTCATTAATTTGGTTAGCATTTGGAATTCTTTTGTTTCATCTGGGAGCACAAGCTCCAACTTTTGTTTTGCATCACTTTAGCAGTATCCGATTAAATATGATGTTTTGTGATGGAGAAGTTTATTTTGTAAAGAATTTCCCCGTGCGAAATATGAGCTTGTGTCACGGTGCTTGTGTTTCAGTTGCCTGTTACATTTGTTTGCAGAAGCATCTTGGTGCCACCATTGCGGAACCGCTTTTAGTTGGACATGTGTAATATCGAATTTTACTGTAAGAATATGTTCCTTCGAGGCCAATCTGTCTATCCAAATGGACGATTATGGTCTGGTGCTGGTTCGGTAAGAAAATGATGCCAACCAGTGTGAATCGACAAGCAGTAGTAACCCCTGATAAATGTGTCATATATACCTTGGGTAAGATAAAAATGTGTTGATGAACTCAAAAACTAGTCAATTTTATAATAGCACATATGTAGGCACGTGCACGAAGACTTCGTAGCTATCATCAACAAGGTTAAGCCGGTTTCGGTGTGGCAGCGCCAATAACAGCGCAGCGCTGTTTCTTTCTGGGATGGCAGTCCATGAACCTTGATTTAATTTTTATTATGTTTGAGGTGCTTTGTACTTCCTTTGAATCTTTTACAACAGATCTGACCCTTTCGGCCAAAAAGATAAAAATGCATCTACTAACTAGACTGAGTGCGAGAAGTGCAAGTGGAATTCAGACTAATGCTTAACATAAATGATAAGGAGAGGTGAAGCGTCAATTAACAAAGTCGACGAAAGGAATACTAGTATTAATTCCTCGCGCATATTACTTATGCTTGCAAGAAGTTGCAAAAATCCATTTTGAAAGGAAACCATATGTTTATTACAATGCCAACTTAGACTGATGAAAACAAACAACGTATAATTTGCACTATCTGATTCTTGTGATGGTAGATACATATGTACTAAAGTACAGCAGAGGCGAAATACATAAAACATTACAAGTCTCAAGACCGCGAGTATCGAGTTTGTCTTCACATTACAAGTCGATATCGATCATCTAAACTACCATCACATAAAAGAGAGTTGTGGTCATCACAATGAGCATCATCGCGATCAAACTGGTCCTCATCCGGTTCCTCCAACGCTCCCTCCTCTCTCCCGCTAAATAGCGGGCATATCTAGATTCGGCCTCCGCCCTAGTGGTGTACCCTTTGTAACTGTTACCGCTGAAACGGTGAGCCTGTCTCCGACACTCCTCCCAGTCGTCGTAGACTCCGGGAACCTAACCCTTGTACACGACATACGACGGTATCTCTATGCACAAGCCAAACAACAAACAATACATAAGCAATATGTAAGTATGCAACAAAAGGATCGAAAGAGAAAAGCAAGACATTAATAGCACGATTCATGGTCCTACTAATAGCATCGATTACATCTAAGTTGAACGACTGTCCAAACCAAAGAGACATACGAATTCATTAAAGTTTAATTACAACATGAGCTAATCAATGTTTCAGAACTACACATCACTACTTTCGACTCGACTCATCGGACATGAGTGTGGATGAAGCCGCCGTCTGTCGTGATGGTCATGAAATCGCGGTCGTTGTCACCCTGCATTTGTAGCATTTCATCTATCTCACTGTTGGACGGTTGATATCTGACGAAGGACTGCCCCGAGGTATGAAGGACATCTTGATGGATGATGTCCGCAAACTCCGACTGGATGCGAAAGAATTCTTGTCTGAGGTCCGCGTCCTGGACTGCCGACAAGCTCGCGGCCCAATCTTTGAGATTATCTGGTAGCAGAAGTTGATGATGGTCCCTTACGATCGCCCGCATGTGATGGAGGGCGTAGTAGGCATCCTTCTGACCGCCAGGCGGCTGCTTGACACAGCAGAACTTCGTATTGTGTGAGAACATGTGCTTGCCGTACTTACGAACTGCCCTGGTGAAGGTGCCTCCAGATTTGGCGTAGCCGGGGAGAACATCATCAAGAACTTTCTTGACATTTGTGTAGTCTATCTTGGAGTTATGGTTCGGGTCGAAATACGTGGCCATGGAATATTTCGGGCTTAAGAGGATGAGTGTGCAATGTGTGTCACTGCACAGAACACAGAATGTTAGAAAAAAAAAGAACGATCAAAATCTAAGAAATCATATGTTACGGGGCGGTTAAGGGATGACTTACTCGGGAAAGTAAGCCACAAGGAAGTTATCCTTATCTGGGTTTGCCAGAATGACGCCTTCGAGGTGTGAACTCGCAACTTGGCGGTCCCCAGCGCTGTTCAAGTGCTTGGCACGCATGTAGAAGGGGTCGACTATCACGATGTCCGGGGTCTTGTCTCTAATGATCCGCATCTCCATACTCAGCGAAAACAGCCGAACAAAGGTGTAGTGCAGCGGATGAAGGTTAAACATAGCAAAGATGTCATCAAACCGCACGACGATCGTACCCCCGATGTCGCCATCCGCAAAGCCCTTCCCCTCTGGCACCTTGGCCACGAAAACCGGGTATGCCACATCATTCTCTCTCAGACGCGCTTCTCCAAAGAAAGAACACTGTCGTGCAGACTCCGCATAGCACCGGTTGCAGCATTCAGCATATTTGGCGGTAGCATCGCCCTACCCGCCACATGCACCCTCCTCGAGATATCCTTAGGTGAAGGTGGCCCGTCCTGAGCACGGATCGAACTCGGTGCCAGCTGGCTCGCACCGGCGCCCTTGTTAGTCTTTCGTTTCCGTCCCTTCTTCTTGATCTCCTGTAATGGGACCGAGTTCTGCTCACAGACCGCTTTCTTGAGCGTGTTGGGGCTGATAATATTTCGCACCTCAGCTATCCGAGGATCGGTGAAGGCGGGAGCTGGGCGTCTCCCGAGAACTGAACGCCGGATGGCGCCTATTGCAATTGGATTTCTCCGCCGTACCAGCTAGATTGCGGTCGTCTTGGTTGGGTTCTTGAGAAAGAGGCCCGCAGAACTCGTCAGCGTACCCATGTTCGGCAAAGTACTTATCGACTTTGGTAAATGTACCGTCGTCGTTGTCATCGTCGTCCGGATCCTGTGCCATAGGGATGTCCGACATAGGGATGTCCGGCAGGTCCGGTAGCGTTGCGGCGTTCTTGCCATGGCTTGGCACCGGCACGACTGGCGTCTTGTCTCTGGGGTGTTGTCCCCCGCCCCCAAACGAATCTGGCTCTTCGACCAAAGCAGCGGCCAGTTTACGCAGGCGCCGAGGGTCATCTCATCTTCTTCGTCGGCCCCAGCGGGTCAAAACGGAGGTAACAGCTCGTCGCAGCCTGGCAGCACCCGAACCACTTCAACCCTATACACTATGGGTGGCATCGGATTACCGTGGAACATGCGGTTGCCCGGTTGAACGATTCTGCCCTTGGTGACATCGACCAACTCGGCACCCACGAAGTGCAGAAGAGTGCAAGGAACGTCGGCGGTGCCCTGCGAAAACATGTACATGGCGTCAGGGATGCCCAGTCAAAGGCAAGGAGATGAAGTCATCGACCGAGAGGCTTAGTTACCATGATGCCGTCGAGCTCGGCTAATGTCGACGCACCGCCAACGGCGGGCGTGCAACTGACGGAGGGGGAGCTTGCTGGCGAGGTGCCGGCCGGCGTACACCCGGGTGCATTAAGCTCCAATGCCGATGCGGCGCCGGAGACACGAATACCGCCTCGCCGGAGACACCAATGGCGCCGCCACGGAGAGACACCAATGGCGCCGCTACGATCCGTGGCGATTCTTGGCCGTGAAGCCGGGAACCGGGGAGGCCCTGTTGGCTGCCCGCAATCCACGTCGTCAGCCCATGAATCAACGTGAGGCACCATGGCGTTGAGCTTCGTTCCGATTGTTGTTCCACTTGCTCTTGGACAAGCTCCGAATCCGCGCCACTTGTCCCTTGAGTGCTTCAACCTCGCGTCTCGGCTTTCCGAGCTGGCCTTTTTCTCCTTCCGCACACCAGCGTATAGTATGACCCCATTTTGTGGACAAGCCTTTGCCGGCCACCACGACCAGTGACGTCGGCTTAGTGAGCTTATCCTTGCTTTTCATTATGTTCAACACCCTATTTAAAGGGCTGTCGAAAGGGGAGCTACGAGGCGACCCCGCCATCGCTTTCAGCTTTCTGCGAAAGGAACGTGAACCATTTAGAAATATTGGGGATTAGTTAGAGTGCAACCATATGGAGCTAATTACGCGGGGGTGTATTCCTTACCAGAACAAGCTCAAGCGCCCTGGTCTTCAGATCCGTGGTAAGCTCCTTTGTTATCGGGTCCTCCTTGTACCGGGCCAGGACATAGTTCCTGGTCTGCTTGTTACCGCTGTATTTCTCGAAGCAGGGCGGTAGGCCTTGCTCGGCACGCTCCGCGTCCTCCTTGTCCCATATAGGCTCCGCCACTCTGTAACCGCCGGGACCGAGTTTGTGTTCCCCTAAGTTCAACTCCCGCATTTCTTTCCCCCACTGACTTGATTCAGAGGTTGCACTGGTCGAGCAATTGATCTTGAACTCCTTGTACTCATCTTCGCTCATCAAAGGATATTTAGCCTTAATCTTCTCATAACTATCACCTTTATCAATCATTTTCTTCACCGCGCTTCTCCAAGTAGACAGGACCGTGCTCATCTTCGTGAGGGCGGCACTGTTCACTTTATTCCGTGAGAGGCGTGTGTTTTCAAAATCAGGGGGAACTTGTATCGTTCGTGCAGCTTCGTGAAGAGGAGGTTGCGCAAATTCCCTCGGTCCTTATGCCTAAGGTTCTCGGTGTTGATCGAGACGGTGCTCCGGAGAATGCACCCGAGCTGAACCGAGTACCCCTTGACTATATGTTTGGGCTCCATTGGATTCCTGTCGGAGTCCACTTGAGTGAATTCCTCCTTGACGGTGCGGAGCACATTCGGACGCCGGTCCTTCCTTTGCTTCTTCGATTGGCTGCCATCTGTGTGTGCGCCGCCATCATCAGTGGTGGCATCCTCGGCGGCACCATCAGTAGTGTCATCCCCGACGCCACTAGGGGTTGTGTAATCAAGATCTGTGTCTTCCATGGGCGTCCTCATAGCGGTGAGGTTGTTCCTCCATCTCCTGGGACAGCTCCCAGAATTGCTTGCCGCCCGAACCACCGGCCTCATCGTTGTGGACCATGTTTCGCTCTAAATAGGAAAAAAGTTTGGTCAAGAAGTTCGTTATTGTCAAGGAACAAGATCATGGTCTCATCATTTAGGGTTTGTCGACACCGAGGCACCCTAAAAGCCTAAGCTTTCATCATTTAGGGTTTGTCGACGCCGAGGCACCCTAAATGCCTAAGCGTACATCATTTAGGTTCTCATCGACACCGAGGCATCCGGGCAGCCAAGTTAAGTTTTCATCATTTAGGGTTTATCGATGCCGAGGCACCCTAGGTTGGGCCTAATCACTTGGCACTAATCACTTGGCTCTATTGCCACCTATGTTGGGTTTATCATCTAGGGTTTATCGATGCTAAGGAGAATTCTAAGTTGGGCCTAATCACTTGGCTCTATTGCCACCTATGGTTTAATGCGAGAAAGAATGGCGGGCAGTTGATCCTACTTAACTAAGTACTAAGATACCCGGCCCATGCATTAGTCATAAGTACCCCCTATGTCCTCTATTTAGCAAAGTCATGCTACACTTCCCGGAAAATTTCAGCATGACCTTTGCTGAAAATAGGACATATGGAGTACCCGCATGTGCCGGAACGGAAGTTAATCAACATTCTGACAAACTCAAGGGCCACTCGGGGACCTGCAAATTCATCACGACACGATGGTCGGAGACATGACCTTTGCAAAATGGTCGGAGACACGATGGTCTTTCTCAATGTGATCAATTGATGGATCAACACATAAAACATGTCCAATAAGTATGATTTATAGAGTCAACATCGGTATGAATATATATAAAGTTTTTCTTCATCAGCCAGGCCCATGCAAGTAATCGCATCCGGCAACTATTTCGCTACTCTGTAACTAACTACACTCTGTATTTATAGATTCATTTCAGACGAGATCAGATTGAGCTCGAGATGTAGCTGCAGCTGAGGGATCCATGAGCCATCATGCCAGCCAGCCAGGAAATAAACTTTACTTTCCAAAGGAAATAAAAATACAATGCATACATACATACTTAAGCAGGTAGATAGATAGATAGATAGATAGATAGATGAGCATGTTCATTTTACAAGAATGAATATAAACAAGAAAAGAATGAATGCAAGTTTAAAGTAAAACGTTTCAGTTAATGCAAGTACTCCTCTTGCTCTCTACTTTCTCTCTTCTCTTCTTCAGTTAATTAACTGAATTTTACTGATGTTGTTGTTAACTGAATTTTACTAGTTAAACACATTATAACTGAATTTTACCACATCTCCCTCCCCGGGCGTTTCAGAAACAGGAGGGCCCACGTATCCCCTCCAGAGTTTTCAAGGGCCCACGTCTCCCCTCCAAAGGGCAGGACGTTTGAGTTTTCAAGGCAACTCCCCATGTCTCCCCTCCACTGGCAACTCCCCACGACGCAGAGGGGGTTTTCTTCCCACGTCCAGGTAACTCCCCTCCTATTCCATTGCCGCTCCATCTTCCTCCCTCTGCCTCCCTCCTCATTCCATTGCCGCTCCATCTTCCTCCCTCTACCTCCCTCTGCCTCCAGCATCAAGAAACTCCCCTCTGCCTCCACCATCGCTGGCCAGGAGGGCAATGGCGGAGGAATCGTGGAGCAACTCCCCTCCGTCTGCCAAGAGAATGGCGGAGGCATCATGGAGCAACTCCCCTCCATCTGCCAAGCATCACCGTGGTGAGGCGTCTGGCAAGGAGCCGCTGGTGGTCGACGACGACGTTCCGGTCCCCGGGCAGAAGCGGGACTACACCGTGCCGCTCAAGGTTGATATCCACCTGAAGGAGCCGCTGGATGTCGTATGCACCAGCAATCCAGACGAAGCCGACAAGATGATCCGCAAGATGAGGAGGAGGCTCGGCGGCATGCTTTCTCGGAATATCGGCATTGATGTCGAGTATACCAGGGAAGATAAACCTCCGCAAATTGCTGTAGTTCTGCAGTTATGCGTGGAGGATCTCGCCCTGGTATACCACATCACCGCGGCAACCAAATGGTAAAAACATCCAGTTCTGAAGTAGTTTTTTGGTGATCATACAGAATGTTGTCTACAAGTTTTTGTGATCATTTAGTAGCTGTTATGAATGTTGTCTTGTAATGCAAAAGATTGCAAAAAAATACATCATTGAGATGTTATGCTTGCTGTTTTGATCATACAGAATGTTGTCTTGTAGTTGTTGTGGTCATTTAGTAGTTGTTGTGATCATACTGTTTCAACTGAATTTTGGTCAGAACTGAAGATGCTATTTTAACTGAATTTTGCTTCAACTGAACTCATTTTAATTCTATAGTTTCTGAAGTTTTTGAAGTAAATGAATTTGAATGCTAAAGATTATTTTGATGCAGGCCCAAGGAACTCCGCCCGCTCCTGCAGGAGAAGAAGCTGTACACCTTTGTTGACTTCTGCATTGGAGGCGACAAGGAGAAGCTGAAGTTGTCTGGTTTGGAGATCAACCCCGACAAGTACGTCGACTTGCAGCACAAATGGAGAGTTCCAAACAATGGAAAGAAGTGGCAGTCCTTGGCTGAGTTTGCAGCCAGCCTCATCCACCCATCCTACTCAAAAATGAAGCAGAAGATCGACAGGAATTCGGACCACCTACTATGGGGGGACAGCCCACTGCCAAACAAGCTCATCGAGTACGCCGCGAAAGATGCGTACGTCACCTACGAGGCATGGAAGAAAATCGAAATCACCAAAGAAGGTTTCGAGCTCTGGCAAGAGGCGGAGGATCATTGGGATGACCCCTACTACTGGGGATATTGAGTTGTTTGTGGTATTGGGATGACCCCTAATACTGTGTCTCAGTTTGTAGTTATGTGGTTGAACAAGTTTGCTTTTGTTATGTTGAACAAGTTTGCTTTTGTTATGTTGAACAAGTTTGCTTTTGTAATGATGAACAAGTTTGCTTTGGTTGTCAGTTGACATCATCTCATCGCTGAGCATGGTTTAGTTTTACCTTTATCTATTTATTATTTAGGCAGAGCTATTCAGGCATGGAAGATATAATCATCCTTATGGTGAGGATCGCAATGTTTTTAGCTTCTAAGTTTCTCATGCGGTCCATAATCACCTTAGTTAACTACTCTAACACTTTCCTGATTCTTCAAAAATAATGACGCATTAACCGGGAGACTCTCTTCTATATGAAATGCAAGAACCCCTGCCCCCCTTGAGGTGTTACTCGAAAAAAAAATGACACATGATCTTTCCAACCACATAACTTAACTGCAAACATTCCCCTGTAAATTGTAGTTACACATTCCAACCAATACCTGCAGGTTGTAATTTCATACTGAATGACCATAGGCGAAATGGCTCTATAAAGAAAGGTTGTCCAGCAGTAAAGTATAGAGTGGTCTATGTGTAGTTTCATGTGAACATCTCAGCCACACAGGAAACAGAGCATCAAATAACTAAGTGAAGCAAATAATTGCTATGCATTTCTTGGCATGCGAGAAGGAAGAGGGGAGAGGAGCGGAGCTCACCGGGGAGGCGCAAGGAGGCCCTGCGACAGCTTAGTAGCAACAGAGGTGGCCGAAGTTGAGGAAGACAGCGGCGACCCAAGGAAGAAGAGGTGGAGGGGAGGGTGGAGGGGTCGAGCGCCGTCGCGCCCTGGTTCCGCGGCTCGCCGGCCCGTTGTTGAAGCAGATTCTGCCTGCCGCCTTTCCTGTCGCCTCGCACGGTGGAGCTCGAGGGCTGGGAAGGCGAGGGAGGGGGTGGGTGGGTGCGGTGAAGGCGAGGGAGGGGGTGGATTGGGAGCCAACGACGATGGGTGGCAGGGCAGGGGCTGACTGGGGGCGGCGTCGGAGACGGAGGCCAGGCGGGCGGCCTGGCCTGGGCAAAGGCGATCTGGGTGGATCTGGTGGCGAGGGAGAGAGGGTCGAAGGGGATCTGGCGAGAGGGAGGGAGGATAGCTAGGGGGAGGGTTCTAATGGCGCACCGTCCAGTCGTGCGCCATAAGTATGACTATTCTAATGGCGCACCACCCCTCGGTGCGCCATTAGAATTTTGTTTTAATCTAGCCCACTAACCATATCTACAACCTAACCCTATTTACAACAGAACCCACCCACTAGCCCGATTGGTCAGCACGCAGCACACACACCAGGAGGTCCTGGGTTCGATTCGAGCTCGCATAATATTTTTTATGCATTTTAAATGCTGTTTTTATCTTTATTTGTGTTTAAATATGTTCAGACTTGTTTAAATCATAACAGTAATATTTTTTTATAAAAACAGTAATAATTTTTTAAAAAATATGTGTAAATTTCTTAGTTGAAAGTATCATCTGTGGCGGCGGTGGAGGCGGGGAGGTGCGGGATCGAGATCAAGATGGAGGAATCGAGATCGAGATGGAGGATCGAGATCAAGTGTCCTCATGAATTCAAAAAGTGCCCATGAAATTTAAAAATATTCATGATATCAAAAAGTGCCCATGACATACAATCGAGAAATGAAGACTACGATTTAAATACAGTCGATCTTAGCTAGCTATCTGTTCGCAATCTTCTTGCCCTTCTTTTTCACAAATGGAGTTCTTCTGTGGAACGATCGTCCTTTAGGTAGGGTGGTCCTGCTTCTTCTTGAGGTGTGTGCTGCTACTTCATCGTCGTCGTCATGTTCGATCTTCGGGTCGCCGTACTTGTCGAAGTCTTGCTCATTGGCTACTCCATCCATTCCGATGATCTTCCTTTTGCCTCTCCTCACGACAACACGACTGGGCTTTGGCGGGTCGGTAATGAAGAAGCATTGGTCCACTTGGGAAGCCAGTACCCATGGCTCATTTTTTGCGGTGACGTTATGCTCATGGGTCTTGGATTTGGCTTCGGGTATAACCATGGTGGTGAAATATCGGTCTTATTTTAGGACGCTCTTGGCCCATCTGACACGGAACATCGGCACCTTCTCTCCAGCGTAGCTCAGGTCCCAGATATCCTCGATCCTTCCGTAGTATCTGCCCTTGTCCTTACCGGTGTAGGATTCCATCGTTACCCCGGAGTTCTGATAACCATCGCTCTTCATGTCCTTGTCCTCGGTGTAGAATGTGTAGCCGTTGATATAAATACGCCTCATAGGTCATCAGGTTGTGCTCGGCCCTATGACAAGGCGAATATGAGTTGTTCTTCCGCGGAAGAATCTTCATGTAAAGGGTAATGCATGTAAGCTTCGCTTGAACCAACGCGTGAAACATGAGTTGTGCTCTTTGAGTATATCTCCGTCCGTCCTCTGTTGGCCTCGGTCATTGTACGTCTTCTCAATAAAGTTTTTGTGCTCTACCACCCAAGGATCGACCACGTCTATGTGTTGTTGCGCGACTAGGTTTGCTCTTTAAAAGTCGGCGAGTCGTCCCTCGTAGTCGACATGCATTTCGCGGCGACCCTCACGGTGACCCCATCCAGCGAGCCTGCCGAGGTGCCTGTTGACGGGCAGACCAACGGTGTTCTCGATGCCTAGATAATTCGTGCGATAGGAGATGCACTCTTGATCGAAAAGCCGGCTATACTTCCCTCCGGGCGTGACATGTTCGAGCGTATCCTTTGATGACACGATTCATCCTTTCGAACGGCATCATGCTGTGCAGGAACGTCGGCCCGAGTTGGATGATATCCTCCACGATATGGACCAGCAGATGGACCATAATGTCGAAGAATGCGGGCGGAAAGTACATCTCAAGCTTACATAGTATCACCACGATCTCTTCCTGTAGCCTTCTGAGTTGCCTCACGCCAATCGACTTCCGAGAGATGACGTCGAAAAAGTTGCATAGGCCAAATAGTGTTTCACGGACGGGCGCGTCCATGATCCCACGGATTGCAACTGGAAGTATCTGCGTGATCAGCACGTGACAGTCGTGAGACTTCATCCCGCTGAACTTCTGCTTCGCTGGGTCTAGGTATCTGCCTATCTTCCCCGCGTAACCGTAAGGAAGTTTTACTCCTAGGAGGCAGGTGAAAATCTGCTCATCTCCTCCTGACTTAGAGTGAAGCACGCGGGAGGGTAGTCATTTCCGGTCTTCTTGGCCTTTTTGCCTTTGCGACGACTTTCAGTGTCCTGCTTCGCCTCATCATCATCATCATCATCGTCACAATTAGCGTGAAGCTCCTGCCTGATGCCCATTGATTTCAAGTCTGCCCTTGCTTTCGGCCCATCTTTGGTCCTCTCTGGCATGTTGAGCAGGGTACCAAGCAGACTCTCGCACACGTTCTTCGTGATATGCATGACATCAAGGCTGTGAGGCACGCGGTGGATCTTCGACGCGGCAAGTCCTAGAAAACAGACCTCGTTTTCCATACCTTCAGCAGCGGCTCTGGCGCCTTTCGCTTTTTTCCCGGCTCTGGCGCCTTTTTTCCCGGCAGTGGGCAGTCTTTCCAATTTTTCAACAGGTCGTCTATTTCCTCGCCGCTCCTCGTACATGGGCGTTTTCGGGGTTCGGTTTCACCATCGAACAGATCCTTGTGTTTCCTCCACGGGTCATCGTCGCGAAGCCACCTTCGATGTCCCATGAACACGGTTTTCGAAGACCCGGGATCTCTATCTAGCTGGCGATACGTTGTGTCATCCATGCACCATACGCAACCATAAAATACGTGGAATACCTGCCCCACGAGAAATCCGTAACCGAGATAGTCGTGCACAGTCATGAGCAAAGGCGGCTCTCATAGGGAAATATTCTTTCTCTGCAGCGTCCCACGTATTGGCTGGCGTTTTCCACAGCGTGTCTAGCTCCTCCTTCAGCAGCCCTAGATACATATTGATGTCTTTCCCTGGTTGTTTCGGCCCTTCAATTAGCATACTCATGTGAATGTACTTCCTCTTCATGCACAACCAGGGGGGAGGTTGTACATCCACACAAACACAGGCCAGGTGCTATGTGTGCTTCTCTGGCTGCCAAACGGATTGACTTCATCGGTGCTTGCACCCAGCACGATGTTCCTTGGATCCTTCCCAAATTCTGGGTATTCGAAGTTCAACGCTTGCCACTGGCCCGCATCCTTAGGGTGACTCAGCATCTTGTCTTTTTTATTTATCTCCGGATCATTTCCGTCATCTTCCCGCTTCTTCTCCTCCCTATCCGGCGTGCCAGCAGGAGCTTTGCTACCTTAGGGTCCGCGAAATACCGCTGCAGACGAGGAGTGATCGGAAAGTACCACACCGATTTTCAAGGAGCTTTCTTCCTCTTCTTGTATCGAGCGACGCCGCACACCGGACATATGGTAGACTCCGCGTGCTCGTCCCGATAAATGATGCAATTGTTCATGCACACATGGTATTTCACGTGCGGTAAATCCAAAGGACAGACGATTTTCTTCGCCTCCTCGAAACTGGTCGGGCACTTGTTCCCCTTCGGAAGACGGTCGTGCCAGAATGACATGTTCTCGTCGAAGCATGCATCGGTCATTTTGTGTTTTACCTTCATCTCCAGAGCCATGAGCGTTACTTTCAGGCGGGTATCCTCGGGCCTGCATCCTTCATACAATGGAGTAACCGCGTCTATCTCCAGTTGATCCAGCTTGGCTTTCTCTTAGGCGGCAGCTCTTGCGTTATCCGTGCGCTTGCGAAGCAGCTCTTGAATATGAGGGTCCTGCACCCAGCCTTCATCGTCGTCTGCTCCGGCATCTTCATCTTCATGATCATGCCCTTCGTCTTGATCTTCCTCATCATCATGTACGACATCTTCTACATGATGATTGTGTACATCATCACCGTCGTGATCATGTCACGGAGGTTCTTCGTCTTCTCGCCCGCCCTCGCCGCGGTGGTTGTCTTGTTGCCCTTCCTCATTTCTTGCCCGGCCCCCATGGACGACTTCATAGTCATCTTCATCACCTTGCCACCGATAGCCATCCATGAAACCACGCAAGAGCAGGTGGTTTCGCACCTGCCCGGAATCCGGGTCCGCAATAAGGCTCTTCAGCTTGCATCTTCGACACGGACAACTTATCTCCATCTCATTCTTTTGAAGCATCTCGGCCTTCGCGGAGCTCAAAAACCTATTCACGATGCCTTCGGTCATCGTGCAGACCATGGTCGCTTGCGGCGTAGAGCAAAACGATATTTTAGAACCAAGAAAAAATTTGGCATGACCTTCCCTAAAAATAGGACCAAAAAGAATGCATAGTGCCAAAATTCTCGCCGAAACAGAAATGAATCAACATTCCGGCAAAATATTGGCAACTATCGCATTTCAAATACCGGTACCTGCAAATACAAACAGATATGCAACACCACAAACATACATAGATCTAGCTAGGCCACAAAAAGTGCATGTGCACGTTGTTGGAGCGAGCTAGGGAGAAAAAAAGTAGATCTACAACATGAAGATAGCTTTCCCCTTACTTACCTATCAAAAAAAGGTAATTTCACCACTTAATTTTTATGAATCTATGGTGCAAATGAGGTGAGGAGGAGGAGGCAGCCGACAAGCTTAGAGAAGGAGGTGGGGGGAATGAAGTGAGGAAAGTGAGTGTGTAGGTGTGGCTGTCCAAAAATATCTAGCTGGTCTCAGGTCACTAATGGCGCACCACTAAGCCATGCGCCATTAGTAACCCAACATACTAATGGCGCACCACAGAGACATGCG
Source organism: Aegilops bicornis (assembly GCA_021605145.1). Lineage (NCBI taxonomy): Eukaryota > Viridiplantae > Streptophyta > Magnoliopsida > Poales > Poaceae > Aegilops > Aegilops bicornis. The sequence goes on from CM038674.1 coordinate 44,700,645, forward strand.
CCATTAGTAGTTTTGCAAAAAAGTAAAAGAAAATAATTTTTATACTAATGGCGCACCGTGGCACAGTGCGCCATTAGTAGTTTAAACTACTAATGGCGCACTTTGGCATAGTGCGCCATTATTAGGTTTGCAAAAAAGTAAAAAAAAAATTATATACTAATGGCGCACTGTCTTGGTCGTGCGCCATTACTAGTTCTAACTAGTAATGGCGCACTTTGCCATCCTGCGCCATTAGTTTGTATGGAAAATGGGGAAAAAATCAATAGTAGTGGCGCACCGTGAGCACGGTGCGCCATTAGTGTCTTTCACACTAATGGCGCACGAGCAACCGGTGCGCCATTAGTATATAGTAGTGGCGCACTACTTACCTGGTGCGCCATTAGAATCAGTCATATATATATCCCTTTTCCTAGTAGTGACACAAACCGGGACTAAAGTGTTGGGGATCGTTGCAGAAATTAAAAAATTTCTACGCATCACCAAGATGAATCTATGGAGTAACTAGCAACGAGAGAGTGGGGAGTGCATCTTCATACCCTTGAAGATCGCGAGACGAAAGCGTTGCAAGAACGCGGATGAAGGAGTCGTACTCGGAGCGATTCAGATCGCGGTGGATTCCGATCTTGGCGCTGAACAACGGCACCTCCGTGTTCAACACACGTGCAGCCCGGTAACGTCTCCCGCGCCTTTATCGAGCAAGGAGGAGGGAGAGGTTGAGGAAGATGGCTCCAGCAGCAGCACAACGGCGTGGTGGTGATGGAGTGGCAGTTCTCCGGCAGGACTTTGCCAAGGTCACGCGGAGGAGGAGAGGTGTTGGGGAGGGGAGAGGCTGCGCCTTGGATGTGGTGCTGCGTCCCTCCCTCTACCCCTCTATTTATAGGGAGAAGGGGGAAGGGGGCCGGCCCCTCTAGATGAGATCTAGAGGGGTGCGGCAGCCAAGGGGGAGAGGGCTTGCCCCCCAAGCAAGGGGAGGCGCCCCCCTTAGGGTTCCCCCCCAACCCTAGGCGCATGGGCCCTAGGGGGGATGGCGCCCAGCCCACTTAGGGGCGGGTTCCCTTCCACTTACAGCCCATAAGGCCCTTCGGGGCAGGTGGACCCTCCCGTGGACCCCCGGAACCCCTCCGGTGGTCCCGGTACAATACCGATATACCCCCCAAACATTTCCGGTGACCGTATGATGACTTCCCATATATAAATCTTCAAATCCAGACCATTCCGGAACTCCTCATGACGTGCAGGCTCTCATCCGGGACTCCAAACAACATTCGGTAATCACATACAAATCTTCCCTATAACCCTAGCATCATTGAACCTTAAGTGTGTAGACCCTACGTGTTCGGGAATCATGCAGACATGACCGAGACAGCTCTCCGGCCAATAGCCAATAGCGGGATCTGGATACCCATGTTGGCTCCCACATGTTCCACGATGATCTCATCGGATGAACCACGATGTCGAGGATTCAAGTAATCCCATATACAATTCCCTTTGTCAATCGGTACATTACTTGCCCGAGATTCGATCGTCGGTATCCCAATACCTCGTTCATTCTCGTTACCGGCAAGTCACTTTACTCGTTCCGTAATGCATGATCCCGTGACCAACTACTTAGTTACATTGAACTCATTATGATGATGCATTACCGAGTGGGCCCAGAGATACCTCTCCGTCATACAGAGTGACAAATCCCAGTCTCGATTCGTGCCAACCCAACAGACACTTTTGGAGATACCTGTAGTGCACCTTTATAGTCACCCAGTTACGTTGTGATGTTTGGTATACCCAAAGCACTCCTACGGTATCCGGGAGTTATAAAATCTCATGGTATAAGGAAATTATACTTGCCATTAGAAAAGCTTTAGCAAACAAACTACACGATCTTATGCTATGCTTAGGATTGGGTCTTGTCCATCACATCATTCTCCCAATGATGTGATCTCGTTATCAATGACATCCAATGTCCATAGTCAGGAAACCATGACCATATGTTGATCAATGAGCTAGTCAACTAGAGGCTTACTAGGGACATGTTGTGGTCTATGTATTCACACATGTATCACGGTTTTTGGTTAATACAATTATAGCATGAATAGTAGACAATTATCATGAACAAGGAAATATAATAATAACCATTTTATTATTGCCTCTAGGGCATATTTCCAGCAGTCTCCCACTTGCACTAGAGTCAATAATCTAGTTACACTGTGATGAATCAAACACCCATAGAGTTCTGGTGTTGATCATGTTTTGCTCACGGAAGAGGTTTAGTCAACGGATCTGCGACATTCAGATCCGTATGCACTTTGCAAATATCTATGTCTCCATCTTGAACATTTTCACGAATGGAGTTGAAGCGACGCTTGATGTGCCTAGTCTTCTTGTGAAACCTGCGCTCCTTGGTAAGGGAAATAGCTCCAGTGTTGTCTCATAAGAGAGTCATAGGCCCCAACGCATTGGGAATAACTCCTAGGTCGGTAATGAACTCCTTCATCCAGATTGCTTCATGTGCTGCCTCCGAGGCTGCCATGTACTTCACTTCACATGTAGATCCCGCCACGACGCTTTGCTTGCTACTGCACCACCTGACTGCCCCACCATTCAAAATATACACGCATCCGGTTTGGGACTTGGAGTCATCCAGACCTGTGTCAAAGCTAGCATCGACGTAACCCTTTACGACGAGCTCTTCGTCACCTCCATAAACGAGAAACATATCCTTAGACCTTTTCAGGTACTTCAGGATATTCTTAACTGGTGTCCAGTGTTCCATGCCCGGATTACTTTGGTACCTTGCTACCAAACTTACGGCAAGGTATACATCAGGTCTGGTACACAGCATGGCATACATAATAGACCATATGGCCGAGGCATAGGGGATGACACTCATCTTTTCTTTATCTTCTGCCGTGGTCGGGCATTGAGACGAGCTCAATTTTACACCTTGCAACACAGGCAAGAACCCCTTCTTGGACTGATCCATATTGAACTTCTTCAATATCTTATCAAGATATGTTCTCTGTGAAAGACATATGAGGTGTCACGATCTATCTCTATAGATCTTGATGCCGAATATGTAAGCAACTTTTCCAAGGTCCTTCATTGAAAAACACTTATTCAAGTAGGCCTTTATGCTGCCCAAAAGTCCTATATCATTTCCCATCAATAGTATGTCATCCACATATAATATGAGAAATGCTACACAACTCCCACTCACTTTCTTGTAAACGCAGGCTTCTCCATAAGTCTGCATAAACCCAAACGCTTTGATCATTTCATCAAAGCGAATGTTCCAACTCCGAGATGCTTGCACCAGCCCATAGATGGAGCACTGGAGCTTGCATACCTTGTTAGCATTCTTAGAATCGACAAAACCTTCCGGATGCATCATATACAATTCTTCCTTAAGATAGCCGTTAAGGAATGCCGTTTTGGTGTCCATTTGCCATATCTCATAATCATAGAATGCGGCAATTGCTAACATGATTCGGACGGACTTCAGCTTCGCTACGGGTGAGAAGGTCTCATCGTAGTCAACCCCTTGAACTTGTCGGTAACCCTTAGCGACAAGTCGAGCTTTATAGATGGTAACATTGCCACCCGCGTCCGTCTTCTTCTTAAAGATCCATTTATTTTCTATCGCTCGCTGATCATTGGGCAAGTCTGTCAAAGTCCATACTTTGTTTTCGTACATGGATCCTATCTCGGATTGCATGGCTTGAAGCCATTTGTTGGAGTCTAGACCCGTCATCGCATCTTCATAGTTCGAAGGTTCACCGTTGTCTAACAACATGATTTCCAGGACAGGGTTGCCATACCATTCTGGTGCGGAACGTGTCTTTGTGGATCTACGAAGTTCAGTAGCAACTTGATCGGAAGTACCTTGATCATCATCATTAACTTCCTCTCTAGTCGGTGCAGGCACCACAGAAACATCTTCCTGAGTTGCGCTACTTTCCGGTTCAAGAAGTAGTACTTCATCAAGTTCTACTTTCCTCCCACTTACTTCTTTCGAGAGAATCTCTTTCTCCAGAAAGGACCCATTCTTGGCAACAAAGATCTTGCCTTCAGATCTGAGGTAGAATATATACCCGATGGTTTCCTTAGGGTATCCTATGAAGACGCATTTTTCCGACTTGTGTTCGAGCTTTTCAGGTTGAAGTTTCTTGACATAAGCATCGCATCCCCAAACTTTTAAAAATGAAAGTTTAGGTTTCTTTCCCAAACCATAATTCATATGGTGTCGTCTCAACGGATTTAGACGGTGCCCTATTTAAAGTGAATGTGGCTGTCTCTAAAGCGTATCCCCAAAATGATAGCTGTAGATCGCACCATATCCAATAGAGTGCGATTATGACGTTCGGACACACTGTTACGCTGAGGTGTTCCAGGCGGCGTGAGTTGTGAAACAATTCCACATTTCCTTAAGTGCGTACCAAACTTCATGACTTAAATATTCTCCCCACGATCTGATCGTAAGAACTTTATTTTCTGTCACGTTGATTCTCTACCTCACTCTGAAATTCCTTGAATTCAGACTTGTGTTTCATTAAGTAGGCATACCCATATCTACTTAAGTCATCAGTGATGGTGAGAACAAAACGATAGCCTCCGCGAGCCTCAACGCTCATTGGACCACACACATCAGTATGTATGGTTTCAACTAAGTTTGTTGCTCGCTCCATTGTTTCGGAGAACGGAGTCTTGGTCATTTTGCCCATGAGGCATGGTTCGCACGTGTCAAATGATTCGTAATCAAGAGAGTCCTAAAGTCCATCTGCATGGAGCTTCTTAATGCGTTTGACACCAATGTGACCAAGGCGGCAGTGCCACAAGTATGTGGGACTATCATTATCAAGCTTACATCTTTTGGTATTCACACTATTAATATGTGTAACATCACGTTTGAGATTCATCAAGAATCAACCATTAACCAGCGGGGCATGACCATAAAACATATCTCTCATATAAATAGAATGACCATTATTCTCGGATTTAAATGAGTAGCCATCTCGCATTAAACGAGATCCAGATACAATATTCATGCTAACTATGCTAACTCCTCCTCCTTCGGAGGTTGCGAACCCAGATACGCGTACAGGTTGTTGAGGAATACATCTTGGAGGAGAAGAATACAAGAGATAAAGAAGATAAAGATTACATGAGTATCTATGCTAACTAGTCCTCCTTCGGTTAGCAAGGATCTCCTCTTGCTGAACGCATGGGTACACGCACAGAGTCATGTCACGTTTAACACACTTCACATAGAAGTTCTAGCAAAACACGTGCATGCACATAGAACTTCACAAGTTCATAGATCATCTTGAGGAGTAGGAGGGGCCATCAGGTTAAGATTCTCCTCTGCTTTCGTTGACTCTTGCATTACCTCTGGCCTGGCACGCCCCATCTTCTCCTCTGCTTTCATTGACTCTTGTGTAGCACCGACGCTTTTGTCTTCTTTTTCATAACAGTTGCTTAAATTACATTGTAATCCGAGCCTTACAACTGTGGAGCAGTTTTAAAATGCTACCTCTTACCCCCTCTTTTATATGAGAGGTAAGAGTATATAATACATCTGAGCAGTTGATCTCATTAATTAGTGGTTTGATTAACTCTTACCTTCTTACCTCACATGTAAAAAGAGGTATAAGAGGGAGCATGTTAAAATTTGCCACAAATGAAATCCAGTGTAAAGTCAAGCATAAGTAAATACAGTTGTGCACTGACCACTCTACTCCACGCTCATGTATGCATAGTTTCTGATGATCACATTTTATTGTTTGAAACTATCTCAAATTTCTTTAATTTTCTTTTCATGATTCAGTCCATTGTTACCATATAGATGATGGAGAATATTCTGTTCTTTCTGTGCTCTTAAAGAACATATCAAAGAATCGTTTTGAAGGTCCAGGTAAGGATTTTTCTTGTGAAGGCCAGAATCGGAACCATCAAAAGTTTTGCCTTTCTGCTAATGTTCATTTGCAATAAGTTTCTCTTAAGTGTACATTAAGTTATTATGTCTTGATATTCATTCATGTATTGTTGATGTTGTTTCAAATTCCATCGGATTCCTTAAAAGGATTTGCAAGAATTATTTTCAGATTTTAGACCAGGACAACAAGAGGAAGCACATGGGTTTGAAACATCATTGCAAATGCAGGGTGGTGATCTGCCTTTTATTCTCAGATATTAAACCCTGCAGGAGAAGTTGCACTGTCCGCACTGTCCTGAGGCTGCAGAACCACATACACTTCATCTCGCCAACTAACTACATCAAGTTATTTAGGGTCTATTTACGCGTGGTTTGCCTAACACGCTCGTGTGCTACCCGACAGTGGATCCTCTCCCCATCTATGGCCATACTCAGCCGCTCGTCGTGCCGGTCATCAGCCAGAGCAGGCTGGCAGTAGGTTTGATTGATGTTGGCTTAGGATGGCATGTGTGACCGGCCTGCCTGGCTGGAGCAGTACTTGTGTGCATTGATTTGCTGCAGCACTTGACCCTCAACCCACCCCTCCTCCTACTACTACATAGAGTAAGGTACAACACGCTTGACTTCCCTCACACCTTAATTCCTAAGCTCTGTCTTCTAGCTACCTTCCTTAGTTCCTTCTTCTGCATTCTAGCTTCAGTGGAACTGTGAATTGCAGCACGTGGTTTATCGCGCCCCTGCGGTTCGTTGCTCGTTTCCTCTGTACCCTCACACCTTCCTATCCATCTCGTTTTCCTGCCTGGTTGCTGTTTTAATCCTCTTCTAATTGCATCGTGATATACAGGTAGGTGGGAGTGGCAAACCAGGAACAAGGAAGAAGCTAGCAAGCGGGAGAAGGTGGGAGTGACCCGGCCATGGAGTTCGCCACGGGGGCGTTGGGCACCCTCGTCCCCAAGCTGGGCGAGCTGCTCATGGAGGAGTACGACCTGCAGAAGAGTGTGAAGCGGGGGATCAAGGACCTCAGGGAGGAGCTCTTGATGATGCAAGCTGCACTTGTGAAGGTGTCCAATGTGCCACTGGACGAGGGGATCCCGTGGTCAAGATTTGGGCCAACAACGTCAGGGAGCTATCATTTGCCATCAAGGACAGACTCGACTCCTTCGTGGTGCGTGTGGTGGGTCTTGAGCTAACCAAGCCACACACCTTTTTGCGGTTCATCAGGGAGACAAAGAGCAAGGTGACAAAGCTCAAGCTTCGCCGGGAATAGCCATAGCGACATCAAAGACGTCAAGATCCAAGTTAAACAGGTGAAGGAGCGGTATGATAGATACAAAGAAGTTATCAGTGATGCAAGTGTTGCAACAATGGATGATCACCGCCTCTTAACTCTGTACAACAAAGTATCTAACCTTATCGGCATCGACGAGACTATCGATGAGCTAACATAGAGGTTGTCCAAGAGTGATGATGTGGCCCAGCAAAATCTCAAGACTGTTTCTGTCGTTGGATTTGGAGGATTGGGGAAGACAACTCTTGTTAAGGCAATATATGACAATCTTAAGAAGGAATTTGATTGTGGGGTTTTGTTATAGTGGGTCAGAATCCTGACAAGAAGAAAGTCCTTAGGGACATCCTCCATGAACTGGACAAGCAAAAGAACATCACTGAATCAAAAATGGATGAAAAACAACTCATCGAGCAGCTGCAAGAATTCCTTGCGGACAAGAGGTACATGTTACTCCCATCATATTATAGCAACTACCATTAGGCGGTTCTATAGTGCTGAGTCAATTGTTACCACTTTCCGATGAAAACTCCAAAAAGCTATTCCATAGCATAATATTTGGTGATGAAGGCATAAGTCTTGATGATCACTCAGATGAATTGTCCAATAATTTCTTCAAAAAATGTGGTGGTGTGCCATTGGCCATCATTACGTTAGCTAGCTTGCTTGTTAGTAAACCAAGGGGTGTCTGGTCTAAGGTGTTTGACTCTATTGGTTTTGGTCATGAAGACAACGAGGTTATTCAGAACACAAGAAAAATATTGTCCTTTAGCTATTATGATCTTCCTTTCCATCTGAAGACTTGCCTGTTGCACTTAAGTGGTTATCCAGAAGATTATTTGATTGTAAAAAATTCGGTGATATGGAAGTGGGTAGCGGAAGGTTTTATACCTATGGATCAACAGGTATGTGCATTTGAGCTGGGACAGAGCTATTATAATGATCTTATAAATAGAAGTATGATCCAGTCGGTAGGTATGGACCGTATAAGCATGATAGGTTCTTGTCGTGTACATGACATTGTGCTTGATCTCATCCCTACATTGTCAAGCCAAGTAAACTTTGTTACAACACAAGACAAGGTGCAATACAACACATGTTCGCCCAGCACAAGCAGCAGTGCTCGTAGGTTAGCCATCCATGGTGGATCCGTTGAGCATATGGATATGGGACATGTGAGATCATTTAATGCTTTCAGTTTTGTTGATCTTGTTCTGCCTCCACTTATAAGCTTTAAAGTATTACGAGTACTGGTCCTAGAGAATTGTGATTTTCCTATAGGAGGTTTGTCATCTGAAACATCTGGAAAAGTTGGTTCAGCTGAGGTACCTAGGGCTGCCTCACACACCTGTTACTGAGCTCCCGAGTGACTTAGGGCATCATCTCAAGTTCTTACAGACACTTGAATGGGAGTGGCATAAAAGAATTACCGAGGTCTGTTGGTGAGCTAACCAAGCTGATGTGTCTGTGTGCTTCCAAGGGCACAAGGATGATGGCCAGGATAGGGAAGCTGACGTCCTTAGAAGAGCTGACACTACTCCATGTGGACAAGTCCCCAGACTTCACCACGGATTTGGGAAACCTGAGGCAACTGAGGGATCTCGAAATCCGTTTTGATGAGATCAACGAGAGTGCATACAAGGCTATAGTGAAGTATTTGTACAACCTGCGTCGAATCCAAACTCTCGACATCACATCTGAACAGGATGAGGCAGTTGAAGTTGATTGCTGGGAAGAGTGGGCTCCCCCTTCAGAGCTCCGTAAATTTGCACTGAATGACATCATTTTACCCAGGTGTCCGTCGTGGATGGATTCCTCTTGCGTTCCGCATGTATCCTACCTATGGTTCTGGGTGAAAGAGGTGGAAGCACGTGATCTGCAAATTCTAGGGAGACTGGCGTCCCTCCGTTTACTCTGCCTATTTAATCGAAGCAACTTTCACCTATCATATACTGTTGGTACATATGAGTTCCAGAACTTGATATATCTCAGTATATTCATAGAGATTGTGTGTGGAGAGGGAGCATTGCCAATGCTTGTAGAATTGAAATGCCGTGCTAGCACGGGAAAGGACGTTGGCTTGGCGGAAAATATGCCTTTTCCCAAGAAAGTGAGATACTCGCTTAACTGTAGTGGTTATAGTGGCAAGGAGGTGGAGGGAGCAGAGACAGCGATGAGGCAAGCTGCAGAAACACATCCCAACCATCCCAAACTCGAATGGTACCTACATCTCTACATGGTTTTTCAGGAATGGAAGCGTGCATAGCATGCATTTCCTATATACATTTCATTCTTGAATAATTATGTGCATTGCCACAGATCAAGAACATTATTCTAATTCTGCTGATTTGTTTCCTCAGTATATGTGTGATGATTCGGATGATGAAAATGTCAACGGTTCCGAGGGAGTGTCCTCCGCAGGTGAAGAGGTATATCTATGTACACTACTGCAAATACTATCACCCCGTCCTATGATTCGCACACAATCCAGGTCGCGTAAACTATATATGGCTTATTCCTTGCTTGCCTTTTCTTAATTATAGTATGACGAGGATGAAGATGGCGGATCCAATCAGGAGCTTTCCGGTACCGACAAAGAGGTATACATACAGCTGACAACTCACATTTACTACTACCTCTGGTTACATACATGTATGATTCGCCTCCGTACATAGTTGTTTATTTCACATTCTTGATTTCTTGTCTCTCCAGTCGAACGATGATGTGGTGGACCAGATATCTCATGCCACCATAAAGGAGGATGTGATGGCGATGCTGAGTCAATCATGAACCCTTTTCCCTTCCTTCAATCATGCTTGCCACCAAGTTTAACTGTAGGTATGTATAAATCTCAGTCTCTCTTTTCCATTGCAATGCACATGCACGCACACAACGCCATTTCTGTATGTTTTTACACGACAAAGAATGACACTTCATTTATCCTGATTACATTTGACAAAATTAAACTTTTTTGGAATTATTTTGTATTGTATCCTCTATTATTTAGAACTCTCAAAGATCTGTACTGCATCAAGTTAATACTTATTTTTCATTGGCTGGCAAATATCTAATTAAAGAGTTCATGCTTCATGTACACACATCGATTGATGCATATATCTTGCCTAGCTATTTACGTAACCACTCTTAATTGTTTTCCTGCATGTTATTTCCAGGCTGGTTGTACCTTTGATGCTGTCTACAATCTCGTTGCCAGTTAAAAGGAAGTATTGGTGGGCTTACTTTGTCCATAAAGGCAAAAACAAGTTTGTTTGCTTTCATCATTAGAGAAGATTTTTTTAAAGGTTTTTCTTCTTGTAGCATTAGCGGTTTTGTTCGTTGTATCAATGGATGAGTCACTTAAAAGAAATTGAGAAATAAAAAAAATGAAAAAATGAAGTGTTGGTACATTGTATTGCCTTTTTCTTAGTTCTTTGTAAAAAAAAGTGTGTGTTTTAACTTTATTTATTTCTGCTTTTGGGGGTCGAGGATGGGCTGCTGGCAGTAGTTTTTTTCATTATTTTCAGGTGTGTTTTTGTGGGTTGGGGTTCAGGGTGGAACTCCGCCTATGTCATTTTAAGATAACACTTAAAATTGCATAGCCGGTCCCAAGCCCGGAAAAAGGAGGAGGAAGCAACCCTGTTTTCATAGAAGGGAAAGTGATGTTGACTCGATCATTTATACTAGAAATGCAGAAACATTCTATTCACAGAGAAGGAAAAGTATAAAATTCAAGCCAAAGAGGATTTTCGCTTGGGCCGCAGCTGTAAATAAAGTGAGTATCGACCCAAACTCATTTCGATCGGCGATTACACACGACATTTAATCATTTTTGAAGAATTTTTTGGGCATTTTAAGACAGCCTATATGTTCTCCAGATTATATTTCAAGGCATTTCCAAAGGAGACACTGGAGAAACGGTAGGTTCTCTCTGATGTTCTTTGTGCGTTCCGTATCTTCCATCTATTCGGGAAACCTTTGATGCAGCTTACCTTGCTTGCAGGGAACAACAAACACTTGCACTCATCGTTTTCATTCAGCCTCAGTACCAACACCTACAGGCCGCTCGTGCTGGTGTAGTATTGGCGCCGCGTCCAACATGTTGCCACAATTCGTGAGATCCCAACGAGCAAAATAAAGCTTCAGCGCCAACACCAACAGGCAGTTGGTGTCGTGCAGTATCGGCGCCATGACCGACTTGTTTGCGCTTGTTTTGAGACCACAATGAAGAAATTAATGTTTTAGATGTAGCATAATCATGTGATGTGTTTGTTATTGTAAAATTAAAGGTGTGTCCACCTATTCACATGTACTTCTTCTATGTACATTCCCATCATATAGCATCATTTCGTCCGTCTATTTACAAGAGTCAGCTTTGAAAATCAAGCTGTATTTTGACTTGCTCCTCGCATCAGAAACAATCATACGTCAGGCACCAGTCGATATTACAGGTTTTGTACTACTGAGTTTACTGTTGCTTGTTGATCCCAGCAATGGTGAAAGGCAAAGACTGAATCTACAAAATGGTATGTGTAACAAGCAGAGCAAACACAAGATTGCAAGGCAGACATCGCTACTGAAGTAGTACAGGTGCGACCCACACACCATTACAGTTCAGGAAGTTCATTACATAGTTGCTGGTATCCCTCTAGGGAATTATGCATTTTGCGATAAAATATGTCATGAAAGAGTGGTCCTTCCTATGAATTGTAGGAGCAACCACCAGGCGAGAGCTCACCTTCAGAATCCTCCAAGATAATGGTTTCTTGTATAAATTCTTTATTCATATTCCTAGGATCCATCTTTGCTTAGTCTCTGAAGTGAACCGAACTGAACGAATCCTATCCATCTTGGCGTACTTTCTGTCTCTGAAGATCGTGCATGAGTACTAGGTATCAGCAGATAATGTTGGTTCTCGACTCTTTGCTACAGTGGAAATGCAGCTCGTCGCTCTTTTTTTATGGCGCCTTTCTCACTGACATAGATACCACCCATCATGAATTTCCTCATGTCCTTGTTCTTCACACATATCATTTCCGTTCCAAGTAGAAACTGAAGGATTCAGGATTATTGAGCAGTAGCAGCAACAATACAAAATGTTTTACTTGCAACTGTGTATGTTGATAACCATTTACAGCATATATAGGAACATTTATGGAGTGCTATTCTATATTCAGGAACATTTATGTTCCATCTTGATACTCCAGTTTTCTTCCCTTTTCAAGCCAGGTTGGTCAGATAGACAGAGTACAATGTATACTATGGAATCTAACTTTTGCAAAGATCAATGTTGCTGTAACAGAACTTCCGTTTCTACTAGAAATTTGTTGGGTGTTCTGGGCTTGTGTTTGCAATGATGAGACTAGCTACAGTAGCTAGCAATGGTAATTTGCAGTGTAGCTTGTTGCTTTCCAAAGAGAGGAGTGGCATGTGAATAAGTGAAGGAACTGCAGATACTGAATTTGGTGGTCATGCATCTCTCTTACTTATGCCATGCTATTTCAAAACATAATTAATTCAATCCACTAGTACTTAATTTTGATAATTTGTCCGAAGCATGCATTCTTGTCCAAAATTGACATGCCCTGCTCTTGTTTTGCATACGTAGTTACAGAGAAGGGCACCTAACTGGACTCTAAATCTTTTGCTTGCTTTCAGCCTCAGCACCAATATCAAATAATTGTGCCACAAAACTGTGATTAGCGATCACAATCTTGCTGCTAGCTAGTGCCAATGCCGGTGGAGTACGGGATGATAATGATGCATATCAAGCCTCAGTTTCAAGAGTGTCTGTTAAAGCTTGTTGCTATTTTACACGGTGCTTAACTGAATTCGTTCGAGCAAGGCGTGTCACCGCACTACGAGGTCTTTCCGATACCGCACGTGTTGTCCGCCGGCGTGTCGAACGATGATGCATTGCTTGGATTGGAGTGGCCTCCCGCGTCATATGTTGTCGATGTGTTCTCATCAGTTACTCGGTGGTGGGACAAGACGACCTTTGTTCGGGAAGGGGAGACCGCAGGGATAATTGACTACATGGATTCGGATTGGTCGTATAATCAATATCATCATCATGCGGTCTACTGGCAAAGCAATCTCCATATCCATTGCCAGCATGGCTATCATGAAGTATTACTACTTGTTCCTTGGTCATTATTCCTGTTCCTTGGTCAATGCCAGCATGACTATCTCATGAGGGATTTTTAAATCAAAGTCAAACATTGTGATGTTCACTCCACACCAATTCTTCTGAGTTTTCCGTAAGGTCACAACATAATGCTAAGAATTCTTAGGAATTAGTTCAATGTATGGAAAGAGTCATAAGAATCTAGTACCGCCATTCCGCCCATTAAATGAATGTCATACACGGGAATAAGAACATAGGAAAAATCCATGGCAATTATCTAAGAAATACTGCAAAAATATCTGCTGCTATAGTTCATACATGTTGTAATTAATCTGCCTTATATGATTATTTATGTTTGCAGAATGTGTTTTAGATCACACATACAGAGTAATTAAACTACCAGGTGTCAGTAAATATTTACCGAGAGGATATCCGACCACCGTCTTGGCAAATCACAGAGAGGGGTGTATTGTGCAATATCACATAACCGAGTCTGCTTCTTTAGCTTTGGCATCTCAATGAATCGTGTAGTCAAATAGAATGGGTGCTAAATCATGATACCACTCTTAATACCTTTTAAAATGAGGACTATGCCCAACTAGGTAGGCAATGGATCTTACAAGATGTTAACTACCGTAAGTGGTTCTTTGAGCAGAATGGTAATACACATGAAATTTACAAACCGCGGTGGAAGAGCAATATGACTGGAATTCTGACGAGGATAGCATTCTTCACATTGATTATGATGTTGGAGAGGGAGACGAGGATAACGGTCTTGACTTCGAAGATGATGTTGTCGACGGCAACCCTCTTGAAGAGGGATATTATGGAAATTATTATTTCCTTGGGTTTCATTCTTATAAAGAGATTGTCTTCTTAATTTCATCAGGGAGAAAACCAAGAGGACTGGCCTATGATTGGAACAGCTCAAAATTTCAGGACTTGGGCAATGTGTGTTCATCATATTACGACCCCATCTGTGGACTAACATGCCAAGAGACATATGCAGCTTTCCCGTATACACCTTGCTGGATAGGCGAGTTTCCAGGAAATGAAATAGAATCGCTATATGAAGATCGGGAACTATCTAGGACAAAGATGGAATTGGAAGAGGAATCCAACCTGACATGCATGGACTTGTACGATATGCGCAAGTTCCAGGGACGCGTCAAGAGGATCAGGGACTCTACTGCCAAGATTCGTCGCAGACACTGCAAGTAGGAATCCACATTGACCGACATGAAGGCCAAGGCAATCAAGTTCGTCCTTGGCAATGCCACCAAGAAGCTAGAGTGTGGGAGTTAAACGTTGAAGGCAGGGCAAAACAATTTTCTACAACTGGCTGCTCCTACAAAGAAAAAGTAGGCTGCAGATCTCGTGCAGAAAACTAGGATGGCCTCACCATGAGAAATGCAGCTTCTGCAACCAAGTGCTAGATATGAAACATCGAGAGGTTGCTTATGCAAAAAGATCTGATGAAATGAAGAAATTAGGCTCGCTAGGTGCTATATAATTCTTTAAATCCCCTTGTAAGCAAACCGTGAGATCAAAGCAATAAGAAACAAACGCACAACCGTAGCGATTTAAGGTTTGGATTAACCCTTGTATCGTGTACATGTGCGCGAGTGCTTTATGTGTTTCCAACCAGCCGTAGCTAGCTAGGCTGCTGGATCGATCCAGTTAGTAGCTCTTGTAATAGCGTATTGTCCGCGGGCGAGGGGGGTGGAATCAGTCGTTGCTATTTCATCACCCATTCGTCCCGCCGGAAAGTACAGGCAGATCACAGCGTCAATTGTTGGGCCTGTGTCAACATATAGTACTATGTACAGACTTTCAAAGAGTGTACAAACTGATCATATTTAGCCTAGTTAATCAATAAAAAAACATTGCAAAAACATTGCAAGTCTGGCCATCCAATATGGAGCCACAACGGGTGGGTCTGTGTTGCTATTTAAAGCAAATCATCAATGGATAATGATGCAGCTGAACTATTTGCATCTGTATATTGATTTTACAAAATGTTGAAGGTTCAATTTAATTTCTCGCAAATGATAAACACACAAAAGAGCTATTAATGTAATCTGACATCCAATGTTGTACAAAAGAGTTTCAAATATTTCCTGATTCTTATCCTTGGAATACTCGAATTTTCTATCACTTGGATGTATTTCAGCTTGCCGCATCCACAAACAGATTGGCAAAACTGGATTCAGACATAAGATCAACCCAATCAATAGAGATATTCTGTGACTAGTAAAGTATCAGTGGGTAATGGCATCTCCGGCCGTTCGGCCACCTAGGGAACTGAAAAATCGCCGCCTGGGGGCGCGGCCGGTTTTCCAGCTACCGCCCCTAGGCTACGTTTTTTTAAGTTTCTAAAAGACATATTCGGCCAAACACGACACAGATTCGGCGAAATTTTAGGCGTTCCGTAGTTTTTTTCTTACATACTGAGAACTTAATTCAAAACAAAATAAAAACTACTAGTACTACTGCCTCGTCGCCCCGCCGTCGCCGTCCGCCACACCGCCTACGGGCCGAAGAGCTAGCCG
Source organism: Aegilops bicornis (assembly GCA_021605145.1). Lineage (NCBI taxonomy): Eukaryota > Viridiplantae > Streptophyta > Magnoliopsida > Poales > Poaceae > Aegilops > Aegilops bicornis. Next base: position 44,716,535 of record CM038674.1, read on the forward strand.
AATGCGCTGTAGTCGTCATCGTCCTCCTCCTTCTTCACGCCGCCGCCGCTCCAACTGCACCCCTGCCCTGGGCCGCCTTGGCGGACGGATTTGGCCGGTGGTTGGGCCTTGTCGTCGCTGTCCTCGAGGATGATGACGCTGGCTTCTCCACGGCAGCGGCGCCAAGCGGCGATCTTCTCGAGGGTGCGGCGCTGGGTGGCCATCACTTTCCCATGCCTCAGTTGTGCAAGTTTGTGTGTTCGAGTCCTCAGGACTCTCTTTTCGTTTTACTATTTCTATATAAAATTGATGGGGTGATTTAATGGCCGGCCCAGGTGCGAGAACTGAGCACAATTCGACCTAGAGAGGCTCACAAGGTCTCGGTATGGCGTATACTTTCCGATCATACATACGAAACTGGGTATATGATGTCAAAACTCAATACTCACTAGTAGAAAACAGAGGCTTTCGTCCAAACTGAATATACACATTAGTCCCGGTTGCATCATGAACCGAGACTAATGTGAGCATTAGTCCCGGATTATACGGGACCTTTAGTTCCGGATTGAGACACGAACTGGAACTAAAGGGTGCGATGTCCTTTAGTCCCGGTTCCTGTCTCAAACCGGGACTAAAAGTTCAAATTCCCCCCCCCCCCCCTTGTAGCACCTTTTTAGTTTTGTAAAAAACCTAAGAAAATGATAAAAACTTCAAAAACTAAAATCCTTCGAGATGTAGTTATGTTACTACATCTACTAGTTAGGAAAATTTAAAAACTTAAATTTGGACATGTTTTGCAAAAAAGTGTTATGAAAAAGTAAAACAACCATATCTTTTGCATACGATGTCGAACCCCCCCCCCCCCCCCCCGCATAATATATCAAAAAAATCAGCATGAAAATCTGCATCCGATTTTGACCGCCTACGGTCTGTTTGCAAATTTTTAGAATCCTCAAATTCTAAAAGGAAAAAAAAGATATGCTCAAATTTAGGTTTTTTTGACTTTTTGTTAAATCTGCTAATAAATAATTATTTTTAATTCTTTGACTTTTGGTCAAACTATGGTCAAACTGTGGTCAAACTATGGTCAAATCTGGTCAAACTATGGTCAAAATACTTATTCAAGAAATATTCGTGTTAATAAATAATTATTGTTAGTTTTTTTTATTTTTGGTCAAACTGTGGTCAAATTATTGTCAAATCTAGTCAAACTGTAGTCAAACTATTTTCAAATCTGGTCAAACTACTTATTCAAGAAATATTAGTGTTAATAAGTAATTATTGTTTTTTAGAATAATAGTTTCAAAATCAAACGGTGCTTAATGCTCAAGTTCAACTCCTAAAGGTTAATAGGATTGACAGCTTAGTATTGTCAGGAAAATAACAAGTGCAGACTTGGAAACTAGGGGGAATAGAACTCGAAAGTTAAGCGTGCCCAGTCTGGAGTAGTTGGAGTAGTTGGAGTAGTGAGAGTATGGGTGACCTGTCGGAAAGTTAGACGATTTGGAATGAGTGGTTCATAATTGAGCGGTGATTAGAGATTGAATTGTCAAATAATTCAAACATTTGAAAATAAGAAAAATATCAAAAGAATTCAGAAAAACGAAATTTAAAAAAAAAACCTTTAGTCCGGTTCGTAACACAACCCGGACTAAAGGGGGTGGCCTTTAGGACTAATGAGCCTTATGAACCGGGACTAATGGGCATTTTTCTATTAGTGACTATCGTTTATACGTTTTGTAGGGAATTGTACCGAAGCGGAACTCTAGAGTTACAGCCGACCAGCAGATTCAATGACTCGACTGGAGATCCAGCATAAAGCGTCTGTAGATGGCTTTTCAAGTGCGCCGTCAAATCCTCGGGCTCAACCCTTGACAGGCGGTGGAAACTACCAAGCTAGAGTACGGTAGGGGCAGGTCGCTCTTCTTTTAACTATACTTTAGTGGAATTTAACCGGGCCTGTTCGTTGTGGCATTTGAGTGTTTTTCATGGTCGATCCGCTTCCAGTTCGACCTTCTGGAATCGAATCCGAGATTTTTCGAGTTGCCCAATGGTCCCTCTATGCAATTCTTCGGAATTACGAATAGTACTCGAGAACCTCTGTTTTCGAAACACTTCTGAGTCTTGAGCCAAGATTGGCTTGGGAAGTTAAAAATAGTAAGTTTAACTCCAAATTATGGACGGTCGAGTGCAGCCACCAGAAGATTCCAGCCGTCAGCTGTATGATGACTTATGTGGGCTTCCAATAGCCGTGTCCATGGATGTTTCCCTTTTACGCCCTTCTAGCCCCTGCGTGGATCGTTGCAGACATTTTTCCTCTAAACCGCCAGTGGTTTTGATCATCTATCCACAGGCTGGCACCCACACGCAAATATAGGGGTGTCAAGAAAGGGCCTATTGCAGCAGTGTTTATACAACTGTCACCTGTTATGTTCCTCCAATACGACATGTCCGGCTTCTTTTCACCATGTCTCCCATGCCTATAGGCTCGAAGTGCCTGTCACAAGCAAAGTAAAAGAGGGAGAACACCCTGATCTCGACTTGCAGGCCTGGTCAAATCGGATTCAGACACCCACCTATCGGAAACTTCCATATTCAAGAGCTTATCCCTCAGACCTTGATCTAGCATGCATGCGATACAAGAATAGAGAATGAGAACGAGGATGAGGAGGCGAGATTGAATGCAAAGCTTAGGAGGGGGTGAAGGAATCTACAGTGTATATATCGGTGATGTAGAGTGGACGGTTTCAAGAGCTCAAGGAATGCATTTGCACGAGAATGCATGTATGCACAAGGATGTACTTTTTTTTTTCATGGACAGCCATCCTGGTCCAACTTGTTGTCCTCAGCCAACATAAATAACACCTCTTGCATGCTTCTACCTCCTGTTCATCTTGTGATGAATGACGCCATTACCAGCCTGTCATGCATTACTACATTGTTGATTGATGCTCCATTAACTTGGTTTGGTTCATCAATACTCCTCTGTTTGGTACTAGTACCTCCGTCCGTGTATATAAGGGCATCTCCAAGGCCGATCTGCAACTGACCGGACTTGTTGCCCGGACCACGGAAGCAATCCTACACTGATTTGTATCGGTCCGTTGAGCGGTCCGGACACGATTTCTTCCATCCGAACGCGATTTCTCCCATAAATTGGAGACAAAGTAGGGAGAGGTTTGTGGGAGTCCGGACACCCGAACTGTAGGACTCCGACACCCCCGGCCCACCCAATCCCTCCTCTCAGTCTCATTTGCTTCCACTCTGCCCCTTCACGAACCATAGGACTCCGACACCCCCGGCCCACCCAATCCCTCCTCCTAGTCTCATTTGCTTCCACTCCGCTCCTTCATCTCTTGCTTTGCATCTGCACCCTCCATCACCTCTGCCGCTGTTGTTCGTCTCCGGTAGCCAAAGAGGCATTACCAGATGTCCGCAACCAGCACCGACACGTCGGCTTGCCGTTCCGACGGAGCATTCAACCATGGAGCCGTTTGTACACAAGTACGCTTCGCCCCCTGTTGACGACCTTCAGGGCGAACACCACACCCGATACGTGTTCGATCAAATGCCACTAAGCTTATTTTCAAATGCAATGTCATTTTTAGAGTACGAAGGATGGTGAGCTACTCGACCATGGAGGATTAGTTGGCGTGCGATGCATGACTGGCTGAATCAGGGGATTTCGTATGCAGGAGCAGAGGGCCGGCCTTTTGCGAATAAGTGCATGAAAAGTTTCACGCACAAAAGCACATTGGAACCTACGACATCTATATCATTTGATCACGCAACGTGAGGTCGTTGACGTATCGCTGGCACGCTATGCAGAACAACGTCATCATGTTTTGTAACTTGGTTAGTCAGATCGAGGTAAGGTGGCCATTGCACATGGACATGGAGGAGATGGTAGGTTTAATTAATCTGCACTACCCTTGGTGGCTCTCTGGCCCTTTAAACCCGAACAAAGGTACTAATATCGTGGCACACAATTTGCATGCATGCGTTTCTTGGTTGAAGCGTGTTGTTGCAGACATGTGTTTCAGTCTTAAATCCTATAGTTTTACACTGGCGACTCCTATTTGTGATTTTTTTATTCAGATACAATATAATTAAGACTTTCTTACTAAATGACAAGTGTATAACCCAATCTAAAACGTAGTGTATTACAGCATCCGTACAAATGCCTCACTCTATATGATCCAATGGCATAACTACACTTATGTTGCTTGTTAGGTTGGTCGTAGTGTAGAGTATCATATACGAGTATCATGCATATGATACTAGTGTATGATACTACATCCATAATGCATAGTATTATAAAGTAGTATCATAATTGGTCGTATTTATTGTCATGCTTGACACATAGTAGCATAGAATTTATCATATACGGTATTATAATATTGTACTCAACCCTCACTTCTTCATTTAGTTCTACTCCACCTCATTAAAAATTTCTAATTATCATGCATAATACTAGCTATGATACTCCCATTACAAGAAGCCTTAAGAAGTCACAAGGACACATTATGCCGTGAGTGTATTAATCGCTGTCTACTAAAGGACAAGGCAATACATGTAATCTTATTTGCTTGGTTAAATATTTTTTCTGCCGAAAAACTTATGATCTATTCATCTTCAGGTGGAACTACGAACACCAGAAATAATAAAATTACATCTAGATCCCTAGACCACCTAGCGATGACTACAAGCACTACAAAAGCAAGACCAAGCTGCGCTTCTGTCATCGCCCCTCCATTATCGGAGTCTGACACAACTTGTTGTTGTAGACAGTCGGGATGTTGTCGTATTAAGGCCCCATATGACCAATGCACCAGAACAACAACCACAGCCTATGAAGAATAATGTAGATCAAAAAGATCGAAACCAAACACACACGAACGTCGACAAACAAAGACGAGAGCTGAGAAAATCTAAAAAATATAGATCCGTCAAAAAATCACCTCCACACGCCCACCAACGATACTACACGCACCACCGGAATAGGCGCTAAGCGGGAAGACCTTTATTCCATCCTCAGGGAGCCGTCACCGTCTCATCTTCCTGAGTAGGACACAAACCCTAACAAAACTGCAAGAAACCACTGAAAACAGAGACCTCCCACTGGCCCTTGCCAGGATACACTACGTTCTCATAGCCGTAGGGCTACCGGAGACGAGGCGGACCTGCGGCGGCACCGGCGAGAGGCAGAACCCTGGCATTTGTTTTGGAGGAGGAGGCGGTGGCTGCGTTTCCATTATTGGTTATGCATGGTCAAATAGTTAATGATGTCAAGCCCAATAACGTCAAATACAAAATGAGACTTAACAACAGTCTCATCCCGTTCCAGTGTTTTGTTCTTGCGCGTTGTCACCATGGTGGCTGACTGCATTCAGGTACCTTAAATTATGTGGTGAATGGTGCAGGTTTATGCTTCTATGATGCCTCGTTCCATGGAAAGGCTCAAGCTGGATGTACTGAGTTGCGTGGATCGTTGCTTTATTTATAAAGCGGGGCAAAAGTATTTTTCGGTAAAGGCTCAAGCTGGCATGAGACAGACGTCTCGCTGCCACCTGCCCAGCCTATACACCATCGGGAGACGGTTGTCTCATTGACGCGAACGAGCTCTACTACTTCCGCTCACCTCTAGTTCATGGGATTGCCTTCCGCTCTAGTCCAACATTATTGAAGCACTATTGCTTCAAGGAATATTCAACTGAAGCAAATTTTCTCCTAATGATGCCTTTGCATCAGAAGCATCAACCTATTGTATTGTATGAATGGTGTCATTTCCTAGATTTACCCTTAAGGTCGACCTATTGTATTTTTAAAAATTATGAACACTATGAAAAATTTACTGCACACAAATTCAGAGGATGTTCTGCCTGTAGTCAAATAAATATAACTTTCAAAGAGAACATGCTGCTGCAATCTTACATACCTGATATAACACACACACATTAAATGGCCGACCTTGACAATAAAGTCTCAACTCACAAAGATTGGATGATCGGCTTTATCATAGAATCCTAAGATCCTACCATATAAATAGTACCAACAATGTAACACATAGATATTAAAATTGTGATAAGAGCAAGGACATTTGGGGCTCAGGCAAGTTTGCAGCTTGCCAATCAGAAGCATATTGTACAACTTAGCGCGCGCATGGTAGAATTCACAGGATTTACTTTTTAAGATAAACCTCTTGCATTCACAAGTAGAAAACATGCTTTTCGTTCAGGCCAGATAAGCCCATTAATTCCGGTTCAGTTACGAACCGGGACCCATGGGGGCATTGGTCCCGGTTCGTCTGGCCCCTTTGGTCCCGGTTGGTGAGACGAACCAGGACCAATAGGCCTCTCTCCTGGCCCATCACCATTGGTCCTGGTTGGTGGCTTAAACCGGTATCAAAGGGTGTCCTTTAGTCCCGGTTCAAGCCACAAACCGGGACCACTGATGTGCCTATATATACCCCTCGCCGGCGAGGGGAGGGTTTTGTGGTGCTGTAGCTCACCTCCTATGCACATGAGGTGTTCGATGGAATGCCCGAGCCACACTACTTAAGCTTTCTCCTCTCCGAGCTCCATTTTCCTCAATATTTGTCTAGGTTTAACGGTCTGTCACGTCCCGTCCCTATCTTCACCTCGTCGATCACCCGCGCCGATCTCGTCGCCGGCACCACCGTGGTGAGCCTCTTGTTCTCATCTTCTTTGTAAGTTTAGATAGATACTTACAAAAATTCTTACTTGTAAGTTTAGATAGATACTTGTATAATTTTCTTACTTTTATTATTGCTTCTTATTATATAGTGCGATGGTTTTGGTAGCCGCCCCCGTCGGCCCTCGTCCTGTCTATGATTCGGATGTGGTATATATTATCTTTTGTAACTATTTGGTTCATTTATTGTTTATGACAATTATGCCAACCAACGTGACATAGATTTTGTTTAACTAGGAGGTATGTGAACCGGAAATTCCAACTGACCCTATTGTCGAGAGGTTAAATTTAGTTGTAGAAGAAAACAATTTTTTGAAGGAAAAAATAAAAAATTGAGGAGGAGAAGATGATATTGGAGTTGCATATTGCGGATGTCGTCGATGATCACAAGATCAAGATGGATGCAATACGCTTGAAGATTAGAAAGATTAGAAAATATGCCATTCATATCGAGGCTTAGTATCATTATACCGTTGGATCAATTGTTACCTTGGTTGCGATTATGATCACATTTGTTTTTGCATTGAAATGTTTTACATAGTTTCAATATATAGTCTACCAAACCAAGAAAAACAAAAGATAAGGAAGCGGATACATCATATGATGAGCCAAAGCGCCACATACTTCTTTCAGAAAAAAGAAACATCGTGGGATTAGAGGGCAAGACAGACATGTCTGAAGATTATGAAAAGTTTCATGAAATTCCTCCCTTCAAAGTCAAGGCTGACCCAAGCACCCTGTTAAAGGATGAAGATTATCCATGGTTACGACGCAATAAGAAAAGGACACTAGCGAAGAAAAAGTGAAGACTTTCTATCAACAACTATTATGGTGATGCCTTTGATCTAGAATATCACTTCAGTTACATGTGAACAAATGAAATCCCTTTGTAACAGATGAGTTTTCGTCCGAAACCCTGATACTTCCAAAGAGATTGTCTGTTTTGTACACGAAGTGCATCCAGTTTTTATCATAACCCTCTCAACTTTTTAGCACATGCTATGTTGGTGAAATGATTATACCATGCCAATTTCAACCTTTTCAGAGTTCATTTGTAGTGCTTTTCAATTTAAGGGTCATTTAGCTCAACAAAATTCAGTACAGGCATGAAAAATACCAAATGAAGTCAGAGAGGGTTGAAAATTGATGATGTGGCTTTGAATGGTGCATTTTGAACACACAAAATTCTGGAGTTCAAATAAGTTCAAAAAATGGAATCCCTTTGTAACAGATGAGTTTTCATCTGAAACCCTAATACTTCTCCATTTTGCACATCAAGTGCATCCAGTTATTGTTGTAACCCTCTCAACTTTCTAGCACATGCTATGTGGGTGCAATGATGATACCATGCCAACTTTCAACCTTTTCAGAGTTCATTTGTAGTGCTTTTCAATTTAAGGGTCATTTAGCTCAAAAAAATAGCAAAGGCATGAAAAATACCAAATGAAGTCAGAGAGGGTTGAAAATTGATGATGTGGCTTTGAATGGTGCAGTTTGAACACACAAAAATTCTGGAGTTCAAATAAGTTCAAAAAAATGGAATCCCTTTGTAACAGATGAGTTACCGTCCGAAACCTTGATACTTCGAAAGAGATTGTCCATTTTGCACACGAAGTGCATCCAATTTTTTCCGTAACCCTCTCAACTATTTAGCACATGCTATGTTGGTTAAATGATGATACCATGCCAACTTTCAACTTTTTCGGAGTTCATTTGTAGTGTTTTCAATTTAAGGGTCATTTAGCTAGAAAAAATCAGTACAAGCATGAAAAATACCAAATGAAGTCAGAGAGGATTGAAAATTGTTGATGTGGCTTTGAATGGTGCATTTTGAACACACACAAAAGTCTGGAGTTCAAATAAGTTCAAAAAAAAATGGAATCCCTTTGTAACAGATGAGTTTCCGTCTGAAACCCTGATACTTCGAAAGAGATTGTCCATTTGTCACACGAAGTGCATCCAGTTTTTGCCGTAACCCTCTCAACTTTTTAGCACATGCTATGTGGGTGAAATGATGATACCATGCCAACTTTCGACCTTTTCAAAGTTCATTTTTAGTGCTTTTCAATTTCAGGGTCATTTAACTCAAATAGTGAACTAATAGCAAAAAGAATGAATTAATAGAAAAAGGAATGAACTAAAAATAATCAATTAAAATATTCTGTTATGAGCAACTAAAATAAAACTATAATATTCTTCAATAGCAGAAAGAATCAACTAAAAAGCTTTTATAAAACTCCAATAGCAAAAGGAATCAACTCAAAAAACTTTTATAAACCTCTAGTATTATTGAAACTAAAATTATATAAAATTTATGCAACCAAAATCATTAAAGTATTTCCTGTTCAAAACATTAAAAGCAAAAAAGAATTTTCATAAAGAAATTTTTTGTTAGAAACATTAATAGCAAAAAGAATTATCATAAAGAATTTTTGTGTTCGAAACTAACATAACAAAATCTTTTTTTAATATAATCATAAAACACAGTAATATTAAATAGCAGGAAAAAGAATCACTTAAAAATCTATGTTTATAGTAAAGTTATTCAAAAACTAGCGATTCACACAAATTTCTAAAAAAACAAATGTAAACTATTCAAATTGGAAAACAAATGGCACAAACAGAAATTTTATTACCTAAAAGCAAAAGGAAAAAAATAAAGCAAAAAATAAAAGAAAATAAATAATGCAAAAAACAAAAAAAACTGGAAATATAAAAAAATGCCACTTACTGGGCCACCACGGCCTGAATATGACTAGAAACTCAACCATGGGCCAGGATTCAGGCCCGCAGAAGGCCCAGGAGGCCCATCAGGTATACCAGTGTCAGATTAGGCCCGTAAGCCTGCAATGGAGAGGAGCTCGCGAGGGGTGCGACAGTGGGGCTTATAAACCACTACGCACCCCTCTCAACTAGCAAGGTGGGACTAAAGGTTTTGGCCACGGGCAGCACGAGGCCTTTGGTCGCGGTTGGTGCCACCATCTGGGACCAAAGGCCTCTTTTTCCTGCCCTTTGGGCTACTGAAAAGAGGCCTTTGGTCCCGGTTAGTGGCACCAACCGGTATCAAAGGGGGGCATTGGTACCGGTTGGTGCCACGAACCTGGTACCAATTGTATGGGTATATAAGAAACACTTGTGAAAATTTCGTTTCAGTTCTTCCCATTGCCCGGACGATGCCGCCAGGCTGCCCCTCTACCCTGACGACGCGCCCGCCTCGACACCCTCGTCGCCAAGACGCCACATCGCTCGACTTGCCGCCGCCACGGCCTCGCCACGCTGCCCCTGCCTTCGCCGTCACCGTGTAAATCCCTGCCCTGACGCCGTCACCGCGCCCAGCGACTTCGCCATGCCGGTCGCGCCGCCCTTCCCGATGCCGTCGCCGCCCCGGATCGCGCCGCCCCGCGCTAGGTCCGGCTGGCCTCCTCCATATATGCATTTTTCATATATGTTGATGATCATATGATGATGTTGATCATACGATGATGTTTTTTTCATATATGTATTGATTTTTTTACTTAAGTTTTTAGTAGATATCGATTTTAGGTTAGTGCATTTTATGACTAATGTTAGGTTAGTTCATCGATTTAGTGCATTTTAGGTTTGTTCTACTGTTAGTGCATTTTAGGTTAATAGAGAAGAAAAAGTAAAATAAGGAAAAGGAAGAAAAGAGGAAAGAAGGAAGAAGGAAGAAGAAGAAAAAGAAGGAGAGTAAAATAAGGATAATGATGATGATATATATGATGATATATGAAAACTAGCTTGGTCAATTTTTTGTACTAGATGATGATGATGATGATGATATATGAAAACTTTTTTAGATGTATATATATGATGATGTAATTTTGTCGATATATATACCCCCTCCCAGATAACTTCGACATGAGGAGGGGGGGTCGATATACCCCCTCCCCGATAACATTTTTTCGATGTATATGTTGTGTTGTCGATATACCCCCTCCCCGATAACTTCGACATGAGGGGGGTTCGATATACCCCCTCCCTGATAACATTTTTTTCTATGTATATGTCATCGTTGTCGGTATACCCTCTCCCTGATAACTTTCGACATGAGGGGGGGTCGATATACCCGCTCCCCGATAACATTTTTTTCTATGTATATGTCATCGTTGTCGATATACCCCCTCACCGATAGCTTCAACATGAGAAGAAGTAGAAGGAGAAGAAGAGGAGAGGAAGAAGAGGAGGGAAAAAATAAGAAGAGGAAGAAGAAGAAAAAAAAGTGGAGAAGAAGAAGGAATAGAGGAAAGAAGAAAAAATAGAAAAAAAATTCTGTTTTTTCTTCTTCTCCTCGATTCCTTCTTATTCTCCTCTCTCTTTCTTTTTTTTTTCTTCTATTTTTTCTTCTTCTTATCCTCTATTTTTTCTTCTTCTTCCTCTTCTTATTTTTAATCGGGAACGAGAGTGTCGGAAACTAGGGTAGAGGGTCGAGGGTCGCCGAGGGGTTGGGGGTCGTCGAGGGGTCGAGGGTCATCGAGGGGTCGAGGGTCGTCGAGGGTCGAGGATTGTCGAGGGGTCGAGGGTCGTCAAGGGTACGTCGAGGGTCTAGGGTCGTCGAGGGGTCGAGAGTCTAGGGTCGTGATACGTCTCCAACGTATCTATAATTTATGAAGCATTCATGCTATATTATTATCTGTTTTCAATGATTATGGGCTTTATTATACACTTTTATATTACTTTTGGGACTAACCTATTAACCGGAGGCCCATCCCATATTGTTGTTTTATTGCTTGTTTCAGTATTTCGAAGAAAAGGAATATCAAACGGAGTCCAAATGGAATGAAACCTTCGGCATCGTGATTTTTTGGAAGAATATCATCCTGGAGTCTTGGAGATCATGTCAGAAGATCCTCGCGGAGCCCAGTAGATAGCCCCCCCCCCCCCCCCCAAAAGGGCGCGCCCCCTGTCTCGTGGACCCCTCGAGCACCTCCCGACCGACTTCTTTCGCCTATATAAGCCTACGTACCCTAAAACCATCGAATATCAAGATAGATCGGAGTTCCGCCGCCGCAAGCCTCTCAGAGCCACCAAAAACCTCTCGAGCCCTTCGGCACCTGCCGGAGGGGGGATCCTTCACCGGTGGCCATCTTCATCATCCCGGCGTTCTCCATGACGAGGAGGGAGTAGTTCACCCTCGAGGCTGAGGGTATGTACCAGTAGCTATGTGTTTGATCTCTCTCTCTCTCGTGTTCTCTCTCGTGTTCCCTCTATGGCACGATCTTGATGTATCCCGAGCTTTGCTATTATAGTTGGATCTTATGATGTTGCTCCCCTTCTACTCTCTTGTGATGAATTGAGTTTCCCCTTTTAAGTTATCTTATCGGATTGAGTCTTTTATGAGAACACTTGATGTATGTCTTGCCGTGCTTATCTGTGGTGAAAATGGGATGTCATGTGCCTCTTGATGATGTTTTCGTGGCCAACTTACGGGTTCTGCCCATGAACCTATGCATAGGGGTCGGCACACGTTCTTGACTCTCCGGTAGAAACTTTGGGGCACTCTTTGAAGTACTTTGTGTCGGGTGAATAGATGAATCCGAGATTGTGTGATGCATATCGTATAATCATGCCCATGGATACTTGAGGTGACAATGGAGTATCTAGGTGACATTAGGGTTTTGGTTGATTTGTGTCTTAAGGTGTTATTCTAGTACGAACTCTTGAATGGATTGATCTGAAAGAATAACTTTGAGGTGGTTTCGTACCCTACCATAATCTCTTCGTTTGTTCTCCGCTATTAGTGTCTTTGGAGTGACTCTTTGTTGCATGTTAAGGGATTTTTATATGATCTATCTATGTTATTATTGTTGAGAGAACTTGCACTAGTGAAAGTATGAACCCTAGACCTTGTTTCCTACCATTGCAATACAGTTTACGCTCACTTTTACCACTTGTTACCTTGCTGTTTTTACAATTTCAGATTACAAATACCTTTATCTACCATCCATATTGCACTTGTATCACCATCTATTCATGAACTAGTGCACCTATACAATTTGCCATTGTATTGGGTGTGTTGGGGACACAAGAGACTCTTTGTTATTTGGTTGCAGGGTTGTTTGAGAGGGACCATCTTCATCCCACGCCTCCCTACGGATTGATAAACCTTAGGTCATCCACTTGAGGGAAATTTGCTACGGTCCTCCAAACGTGTGCACTTGCAGGCCCCCCAACGTCTACACGAAGAAGGTTGTGTAGTAGACATCAGGTCGTCGAGGGGTCGAGGGTTAGGGTTAGGGTCGCTGAGGGGTCTGTGTTTGCCACTATTAATATATCCATCTCTCATGTTTGTATTTTAATTGCCATGTTGTAATATTTGCAGAAACTATGGATCAACAAATTGACTTCGAACAAGAAGAGATATTGTGGGACATAATCCGCGACGTACATGATGTCTTGTCGTTTCTCAACGACGTCGAAGATGTTCTAGAAGGAGAGGAAGCAGGAGAGAAAGGAGAGGAAGCAGGCTACGGTGATCAAACAATGGAAGAGGAAAGTTATGTTCATGAAGGTGGCTCCTGCGACCGTGATGACGGCTCCGGTGAAGGAAAGGAGTCGGGATCAGCTGTTGCAAAGTCCGACAAGGTATATATATTAATTAAGCTTGTGCTGACTAGCTAATTGATGCGTTAATTTTTTTGGTATGTACACATATTAACTCTTCTTTCTTCTTTTATAGCCCTCCGGATCGAGCAAAACTTTGGTAACGAGACGAGGCCCGAAGAAAAAGTTGCGCCCGGATGAAAGGTTCATGATCACAGAAATCGCGCGCGATGGCCAACCGATTAAACCCCTCCTGACCAAGGAAGCATTTTATGCTCAGTGCGGGGTTCCTGTTAGGGACATGATCCCGATCAGCATCGAGCAATGGAATCAGCCTAAGAAGGAAGAGCTTCAAGTTTCTTTTGTCGAAGATAGACAGAAAGCTGATCTTTGGACCGCCCTGAAGGTAAATTTCACCCTAGGAAGAGGACGATCCGGAGAAGCCAGTTATAGATCCATTGATCATGTCTCATGCTCTCAAGAAGATGGCAGGTATATTCAGGAGGTGGAAGAATTAGTTGAAATCAACGTATGTCAACCAAAACAAGACTCCAGAATTCATTTGCCGATTTGAGAAGTTAAGAGATCAATGGCCCGCATTGGTGGCCCAAAAGACATCGGAGAGGAGTAAGAAGATGTCGACATTAACAAGATAAATGCTGCAAAGCAAGAGCATCACCATCGCACGGGGTCAGGTGGCTACCTCAAAGCCCGTCCGTTGTGGGACAAGGCTGAGCAGGACCTAATTGCTAAAGGGGTCGAACCAGAGACATTGCATTAGCCAGACCGTTCAAGGACATGGTTCTTCGCGGTTGGGGGATCTTTGGAACCTAAAACAGGGAAGTGCTGTTGGACGGACGAGCAACTTGCAACACCCACCACGAAGCTTCAGAAAGCAATCAAGGAAGCGCAGGAAGGGACGTTCGTTCCCGACAGAGAGAACGATGAGCTCACAAGGGCCCTCGAGAATCCTGAGGACCCTGGACGAACACGAGGCACATCAGGCTCTGTTGCGTGGAAGGTTGGGTTTCCCGACGTAGGCGGTTACAAAACCCAAGAGAGGAGGAGGAAAGTGGAGCAGAGCGAACTGCAATGGACTAAGGCAAGTTTACGAAAGCTAGAGGAACGACAAGAGGTTGAGAACCAGCTGTGAGATCCTGCCCAAGAAGTTACCCCGCCATCTCAGCGGAGAAGCGGCGTGGCTTCCATCGAGCTCGTTCAACAACATAACTTGTCCAGTCCTAGCTACCCCGTGGATTATATCACGGATTCACACCAGTGCCCCGTTATGACGCAATGGCTTCTGCTCAAAGTCAAGGCGGTTGTCGGCTCTGTGTTCCCGGTCTCCTTCACCCGGAGCAACTTTTTACTGCCATCTGATTCCACATGGCTATGTTGTTGTGACGGTGGACGAAATAACGGAGGGATTAGAGGAGCTCCAGCTTGAGCACCCTACAGGTGATCGGGAGACTCAGCTGGGTCTTGCTATGAAGACTCCATGTCTATGGAGGAAGGAGCACATCAAGCTTCTGAACTTCACGCCTCCTGCGAGTCAGCGGTGCAGTCCTCCTCCTCCGCCGCCTCCTCCTCCTTCGGCGAGTGATCAGGGCACTCCGCCTCCTGCTCCAGTGCGTGAGGGCGGCAGTACTCCGCCTCCTTCTCCGCCTGCTCCGGCGCGTCCGAGCAGCCTGCCTCCTCCATCGCTGACTCGTAAGCAACGGTGGAACACAGACACCGCCGCTCCCGCTGCTCCGCATCTTAGGAAACGAAAGAAGACAGCCGCAGCCACTATTGCTGCTCTGGCGTCTAACAGTACAGCCAGAGGCGGGAGGAAATACAGATTCGGTCCATCGTCTCTCAAGCCTCTAAATAATTTATCATACGAGATGACCGTGGAGGAAAACGAGCAGGTCGTTCAAGGCCAAGTGAACGACTTCTTTGAAGCGGTAAGAGCTAAGAAACATCCACCTCCAGAGGAGAAGATAGCTCCGATGAAAGCGAAGCGCACTTTGGATGCCCTGCAGCGAGCACCACCGTGTTCGCCGGATAAAAACCATCTCCGCTGTCTTAAAAAGACAGTGCAAGAAGCGCGCCAGTCGGGAAGTACTTCAACTGACAAATGGTTAAAAGAATGAAGAAGTGGGAAGAAAATTCCCCAGCTCGGAGAACAGGAGAACAAATAATTCCCCCCGCTCAAGG
Organism: Aegilops bicornis; assembly: GCA_021605145.1. Lineage (NCBI taxonomy): Eukaryota > Viridiplantae > Streptophyta > Magnoliopsida > Poales > Poaceae > Aegilops > Aegilops bicornis. The sequence goes on from CM038674.1 coordinate 44,731,988, forward strand.
TGTCTAGCGATATCGTCACAAATCAGTTGCTGCTGCCCGGTTTCACTACTGGCGATTACCTGCCTGACGATGTAGAATTTGAAACAATGGAGGTGTACAAATTCAATTACCATTACGTGAAGCCTCTCGTCAAAGATACTCTTGCTCTAACAACGACGAAGATTCCATGACTGGCACATGAAAACCTGCAGAGAGTCTGGGAAGGATGCTTTGACGATGCTGATTAAAGAGGACCACGACTTCATTGGCCAAGAACGGTTAACTGTTGATTTTGACGAGTTTTTTCAGTTCTACAATCAAAATGCCCTCAACAAATAACTTTTTTTGAGCAAAAACAATGGGGAAGGCCCCCACTGTAACTCTCATTTTCATTTATAACAAGGAACAATTACATATGGATGTACATGGTGGAGAAAAAAAAGTGGTAAAAAGAGCAAAATATCTACAAATAGTCTAGCCAACTTTGCATGCCCTCCTTCATACCAGGTTTAGCTTTCTTTATGATCATGTTGAAGTGTTCCTTAAAAGTATCTATACGATGTGCCATATTCTTGACCTTGTGATCAAAGATGATGCCATTTCTGTGCTTCCATAAACTCCAACATCCAGCAATCAGACTCTCTTTAAAACAACCATAGGTACTTTGCTTACTCCCCTCCAGTAGCATTTGCATGAGGTTATAATCAGTGTCCCATTGGTAACCAATTCTCAACAAATCACTTGTGGCATGCTACTGTCTGTAAGTACTACTTTCTGTAATTAAGTCTCTCTATATATATAGCTCAACTCTTTCATTGCATGTATATATAATTACCCTCACTATATTATGCAGATTGAAGATCGTCGAACGCAGAAAAGCACAAATCTATGACATTGGGTTCATTAACCCAAATGTCATACATGAATACATGGTCAAATAAAAGCCGAAGAGACCGAGGACAACTTACTCAGATCGTTGCTCAAAAATCAAACCAAATATAAAATACTCTTTCCTTACAACTTCAAGTGAGTGTTACTGTCTTGTGCATATTCAATCGGTTTCCCTTATTACTCGAAGTTATAGTCATGACTAATGAGTTGTGCATGTGTGCGCATGTTCCACTTTATTCTCCTAGTGATTAATCTTGAGAAGGGAGAAGTAACCATCTTAGACTCGAGAGTCGAGACGAAAAGATCTCGAGGACTATGCGAACATGACTGGAATGCTCCAGAAGTAAGTTCAATCGATCATTATCGCACCATATCGGCAACTTTGTTCATTTCCTGATAACAAGTAATTATTTTCTTTGTCTGGCAGTGTTTGGAAAAAGTTCACTACAATTTCTCCGGGACTGCCTACCGAGCTGACATTTAAACAACCGAAAGTAAGTACCACTACCTAGTTCCGCGCATCTCTCATTAATTGTAGCTAGTTTCATCAATAGCATTTAGCATGCTTGTTTATCAGTTTGATTGACCACTATTTCTTTTAAAGTGCTTGTGGAAGGAATAACAAAATAATTTATGTGGATACTACATTTGCGAGTTCATCTACAACGGGACGGCCAAGAATCAGCGGGGCTACACTGAAAAACAATATCAAGTGCGTAAGCAAAAATATTCACAATTGTATTCTATTACCATCATTTGTGTTGGGTTTCATTCATACACATGTATTGACCCTTTTCTTCGATTTCGATCTGGCGGCTGTGAGATGAGCTCCTACCACATGATTGCATAAAAGCAATTCAAGAGGAATTGGTGGGATTCTTTCTTCACCACGTCATCAAGAAAGCCGGAGAATACCATGTGGCACTTGACTTCAGACTTTAAGGATTGTAATAGATCTTATATTGTATATATGTAGCTAGTAGCGTCGGATAGATATACAAAAACGTGTTGTTCGACCAATCTCTCGGAGAAAGAGAGGTCGATCACTTATCTCTGTATATGTTCATGATGATCTTCTGTACTTAACTGTTTCCTTCATTTGCTTACTAGCTAGGTAGCACGTCGAGTCCTCTCTATACGTATTGCACGTAGCATCAACCAAGCACGGAGATAAGAGAGGACACTTCTCTCTATTAGCTAGCTAACACAATATATGAAACCCCTAAATTAACCCTATAAACCCCCCAAAACCCCCAAACACCCCCCCCCCCTCAGAGAAAAAAAACAAAAACCCCAACTCCCGAACTGCTGACGCGTGGAAGCCTTTTGGTCCCAGTTAGTGGCACCAACCAGGACAAAAGGCCATCCTGCCTGGGCAAGCCGCAACGGCCACATGGATCCCCATCTGTCCCGGTTCCTGGGCAAACCGGGACTAAAGGTATTGGGCTTTAGTACCGACCCTTTACTCCCGGTTCGGCAACCGGGACAAATGGGCCTCATGAACTGGGACAAATGGGCCTTTTTCTACTAGTGATTTTACCAGATCTCTACTCTATGAAATATTTAGTGCCAGCTAATCCCAAATGATGTTGTGCTTGTATTCGATTATAATTTTCAGAAAGAACATGTTGTCATAGAGCTGTGCACATATTTGAACCACAAGGGATGCAACCTTGAGATCCATTTTCTTGCATGCAACGAACGTTGGTTGAGAGGATGGACTGGATGGGTGCACCATTTAAGCTTCATCTAACATCAAATGGTTTTCATAGAAATACATAAGATTCTCATCTGTGTGCCCATACCAATAGACCTCATACAAGATTTACAAAACAAAGTCCCTCTTAATTTCCATGTGCCTCCAATGCCTAATAAGAAAGTCATTGCAGAAGGATGTCTCCACTGCGAATAGCGTGCATTGCAAGAAGAAGAAAGAAGGAAATGAAGTCTAGGTACAATATGGAGTTTAAGCGGAGTTTAAGATAGCTTGAGGGATGTATCACTAGTAGAAAAAGGGTCAAATGTGAAGCACATTAGTGCCGGTTTGTAAACAAACCGGCACTAATGTGATCAATAGTGCCGGTTCGTGGCTGCGATCAATAGTACCGGTTCGTGTTGAGCCTTTAGTACCGGTTCGTGCTATGAACCGGTACTAAAGGGGTAGTGGCAGGCTGGCATCAGGCCGGGTCCCCACGAGCCCCTTTAGTACCGGTTTGTGTTACCAACCGGTACTAAGGGTCTAACCTATAGTACCGGTTCGTGCCACAAACCCACACTAAAGGGGACAAGCCTTTAGTACCGGTTCGTGCCACGAACCGGTACTAAAGGGGCCAATTTTCAAACTCTACCCCCCCCCCCTCCCCCGGTGTATCGCCATTTCAGTTTTGAAAAAATCAAAAGAAAATGATAAAAACTTCAAAAAATAAAATCCTTTGAGAGGTAGTTATATTACTATATCTACTAGTTAGGAAAATTTGAAAACTTAAATTTGGACATGTTTTACAAAAAGTGTAGGGAAAATGTAAAACGGCTATAACTTTTGCATACGATGTTGGAATAAAACGTATAATATATCAAAAAATTCAGCACGAAAATCCGCATCCGATGGAGACTGCCTACGGCCTGTTTGGAATTTTTTAGAATCCTCAAATTCGAAAAGGAAAAAAAGATATGGTCAAATTTCAGTTTTTTTTAAAAAAAGTTGGTTAAATTTGGTCAAACTACTTATTCAAGAAGTATTAATGTTACTACATAATTATTCAAGAATATTAGTGTTACTAAATAATTATTTCAATTTTTTGAATTTTGGTCAAACTATGGTCAAACTATGGTCAAACTTATTCAAGAAATATTAGCGTTACTAAATAATTACTGTTTTTTTAGAATAATAGTTTCAAACTCAAACGGTGAAATGTGTGACTTCATGCTCAAGCTAAACTCCTGAGGGTTAATAGGATTGACATCTTACTATTGTCAGGAAAACAACAAGTGCAGACTCGGAAACGAAGGAGAATAGAACCCGAAAGTTAAGCGTGCTCGGGCTGGAGTAGTGAGAGGGATGGGTGACCGGTCGGGAAGTTAGATGATTTGAAATGAGTGATCCACACTTGAGCAGTTAAGAGAGGTGATTAAAGACTAAATCATCAAATAATTCAGAAAAATTAAAAAAAAATCAAATTATTTTTCCAAAATTAAAAAAAAAAACAAAAAAAACCTTTAGTACCGGTTGGTAACACCAACCGGTACGAAAGGTCCCCCATACTAGGGCGCGAGCTCACGCCACGTGGTGGCACTTTAGCGCCGGTTCGTGCTGAACCGGTACTAAAGGGGGGGGGGGGCTTTAGTACCCACACTTTAGTGCCGGTTCCATAACCGGCACTAAAGGCCCTTACAAACCGGTTTTAAAACTCCGTTTTCTACTACTGTATGCAAGGTAGTAGGATAGAGGTGACAAGTAGTGGATGAACTTGAGGGCCGCTGCAACACATTTTATCGTGGCATCCTTATATGTTGAGTTCTCGGTTTGTCACACATGCCTGCCATGTCTTACGTTTCAACCTCAACCAAGATATCAATTAAGAGAATGTAAGATGCTTAAACATCTCTCCATTATGATCCTTATTCTGTTTTTCCTTTTCACCTGGAACTAAAATGCCATGTGAGAGCAAGCATATCCGGGAGTTGTTGGATGGTATAACCATGTTACTGGCAAACAAGGGATCATAAAAAATATTCATTAATTTGGTTAGCATTTGGAATTCTTTTGTTTCATCTGGGAGCACAAGCTCCAACTTTTGTTTTGCATCACTTTAGCAGTATCCGATTAAATATGATGTTTTGTGATGGAGAAGTTTATTTTGTAAAGAATTTCCCCCGTGCGAAATATGAGCTTGTGTCACGGTGCTTGTGTTTCAGTTGCCTGTTACATTTGTTTGCAGAAGCATCTTGGTGCCACCATTGCGGAACCGCTTTTAGTTGGACATGTGTACTATCGAATTTTACTGTAAGAATATGTTCCTTCGAGGCCAATCTGTCTATCCAAATGGACGATTATGGTCTGGTGCTGATTCGGTAAGAAAATGATGCCAACCAGTGTGAATCGACAAGCAGTAGTAACCCCTGATAAATGTGTCATATATACCTTGGGTAAGATAAAAATGTGTTGATGAACTCAAAAACTAGTCAATTTTATAATAGCACACATGTAGGCACGTGCACGAAGACTTTGTAGCTATCATCAACAAGGTTAAGCCGGTTTCGGTGTAGCAGCGCCAATAACAGCGCAGCGCTGGTTCTTTCTGGGATGGCAGTCCATGAACCTTGATTTAATTTTTATTATGTTTGAGGTGCTTTGTACTTCCTTTGAATCTTTTACAACAGATCTGACCCTTTCGGCCAAAAAGATAAAAATGCATCTACTAACTAGACTGAGTGCGAGAAATGCAAGTGGAATTCAGACTAATGCTTAACATAAATGATAAGGAGAGGTGAAGCGTCAATTAACAAAGTCGATTTAAAGGAATACTAGTATTAATTCCTCGCAAGACATTACTTATGCTTGCAAGAAGTTGCAAAAATCCATTTTGAAAGGAAACCATATGTTTATTACAATGCCAACTTAGACTGATGAAAACAAACAACGTATAATTTGCACTATCTGATTCTTGTGATGGTAGATACATATGTACTAAAGTACAGCAGAGGCGAAATACTTCAAATGATTCTCAAAGCTGATTGCAGTCAGCAGACGTACAAAGAAAAAAGAACGTAAACAGGTAGGCAGACACTATCGTCAATAAATCTTTCAATAACAAACACGGTATCAGTGATCCGAGATTCAGCCGAAACATAATTTGTTTGTGCTCGCAAGATCTGCTTGGATAATTTCATGGCAGATTTCTTCATCATCTTCGCTGCATCAATCGCCATGCCAACAAATTGATAGTTTTGAGATAGTCGTTGGTTTTGAACTGAAAGAAAATGAAGGAAGCAGAGTCCCAGGTGTTGTGTTTCCTTGCAAGTTAGCACATCAGCAAGGTTTAAAGCTTTTGTAGCATGGTAAGTTAAGATAATGAATGCACAAAGAGCGGAGCCGGCCATCACGGAAAGGGAGAGGACCTCCAACCATGATTGTTGAGGCAATACAGTGATAGCTTTGCTGTAGTGGCTGGTGCTGAAGCTCAATGAAAACAAAGGATGCACAGTCCTAGGTGTCGTAGTTCCCTGCATTACATCAGGACAGCCTAGATAAAGAATGCACAAAGAGCAGGGCATGGCATCGGTAGTCAACAAAAGAGAGGACATGCAGTTCCTCCTCTTCATTGTGAAAACATCTGATACAATGGATTGCTCTGTCAGCAAAGGCAATCAACAAGCTAGACTGCCAAAAGGAAACAAAAATCCTTTTAGAAACAAATCATTCCAGTTTGCAAAACACAACATCCATACATGCATGTATTGTCACCAGGTAGACTAGTACTTCCCCACAGAGCACCTATGGACTCGTTTGGTTCGGCAATTTTCCATCATTTCCCGATTTGGTTTGGCAATTTTCCATCATCACCCGACTCTAAATTTTAGCTGGTTTCAATCACCCTGTAATCAGAATTAGATACAGTGCTTCACGAAGCCCAAAACGGAACGGACTGAGCGGAAACAGAGAACGCTCGCAAGCCCGACCTCGCCTCCACCGAGAGGAGTCCCTCCCTTCACCGACCAGACCTCCCCGGCCACCCGTTCTACGAAGCGAGCAGCAACGCTTGCCGGTCGTCCCCCTTTCCCCGCCACGAGCATCAGCAGCGCCACGGGCAGAATGTCCTCCCTCCCTGCCGCGTTCAGCGACGTTTCCAACATCACAATCCTTGCCACGAGCAGCAACACTGGCCGGGGCTCCGCTTTCTCCGTCAGAAGCAGCAATGTCGGCCACATATATCACTTCTCCATCGCGATCAGCCACACCCCTACATAGTGCATACACATCACAAGCAGCCACGACGGCCAGGCCTCTCCCTTCTTTCCCGACTGCTCAGAATGTAGAAACCAACGCTTGGTTGAGCCAAACAAATTACCTAATAATCCAAACCCCAGAGTAATACAGCGCATTCTGATTACAAATCTGAAAAGGTTACCTGACCTGAAACAAACACGTCCTATGTTATTGTATATGCATTACCAACCGTGCATGTAACAAAAACTAGAATAACTAGTCGCAAACCGGTGCATTCGCACGGGTGCTACTATAATAGTACAACGGCAGCATTCAAGGAATTAATGGGAAGGATAAACACAAATGTGCATATGAAAAATGATCTTAAGCCATTGACATGTTGATCAAAAGTACATAGAAATTTCATTAATTTGCTAAACTATCGTTAGAAATAAAAAGCCAATATTTATTTTGTTCCAAAAAAATTGTATAGAGCAATAAGTGAGAATATTTGCATGATACATCACACACTTGAAATGTCGGCTAGAAAGGACATACAGAGATTGCCAATGATTTAATGTATACGAAGCCCCAAGACAAAAGATTAGTACAAAGAACAAATAGAGGAAAGGGCATGAAAAACATCTCTACATACCATTAAGACTGCTTCCATTATTATTACAATCGGATTTACCCAAAATTGGTACACTCAAGAGCAAGGATAGATGATAGAATAGAGGATAGCAGGCTAGGCTTACTTACTGCTCCAGTTCTCTAAATGGTGTTATGAAGAAACATAAAATAGTTTAATCTTAATGCCTATCACCTAAAAATCAGTCATAATATAAGGCTGGAAGCAAGTTTGATCCATGCCAGAATAACTCCTAATTAACACATACTTAAAACAAAATAAAATTCCCGCTATGTTCTTTAAATTTATGCGCATAAAAATGGACCAATGATTGAAAATGTGCTAAAAGATGCCCTAATAAATTCCTGAAGCAACTAATCCATACGAATACTGGAAAATAATCAGTAGACAAAAAATCTCAACAATGTTATGAATTAGCTATTTTTGTTCTACAATAGCTTAAAGATTATCTCAGGTGTCAAGAATTTTTTCCAAACATGATCAATTTATCACAGAAAAAGTGCAGATCAGATATCTAGTAAGCAAAATCATACTCTCCAGACTTGTGAAACTAAATAGGAAAAATACCTTAGATATTTTCTAATGATGCATATTAAATACTTGACATATGAATGTGTGCAAGATATAAGAGTAATCCCTGCCAAATACAAATTATGTGTGTAGCATTAGTCTAGAGACAAGAATCCTGCAATATTCTTAGTAGGCCGTCAGTAAGCTGATGAATACACATGTAACTTTAATATAAAAATTACCCTGCGAAGAAAAAAATTTAATATAAAAATGCATGCCATTGCTGCAATCAACTTGAGATACATCATAAATCATATAATTATTAAGTAGGACAACAGTCAACTTAGTTATCTACCTATGAGATTATTGATGAATAGCAAAGCAACAAATCAAATGGCAAGTTTGTATTTGATGTTGTCCAAATGATAAATCTTGCATTCTATCATAGACTACTAACTGTAAGGGTCACCTGGTTTTGTGGCTGGCTGATTGTACATAGGAGCTGGCTGATTGTACATAGGAGATTACAACAAAAGAAGTAAAACTGATACGCAATCATCTCCCTTAATATGTACATACAGTTAATTCTTTGTGTATGCAGTAGATTTATTTTGGCATAATTGTCTTACATTAAAATAGAACCAACATGAAATTTGGTTTAACACTGCAATAATTTTCAGGATAATTGCCATGATTAATTTTAGAAATGCATGATTACATACTGACCAATGTTGTTTGTGATCTTGAATATTACGGTTCATTTCCCGATGATGTTATTATATGATAGGTCTTCTTTGGTTATTACCCAATTGCGCGGGACGCGGCGCATCATCACCTTCCCCGCCAAACCGGCTCATTTCCGTAACTGTCGCGTCGCTCCATCTGTCTTTCCTGATGATAGCGGCGATGGAGCAGGGAGCTGTTTTGGTCGATTAGGGATTTTGCAATGCACTCCTCCTAACTGACTAGGCTGCCACTAATTTGTCCGGGCATCAGACGGGTCATACTTATTACTGGGCCGCACAGAAGCATTATTGGTCAATGGCTAGCGATGGCAGGCAGCATCAGAGTTGTAAAATAATCTAGTACTAGCACGTACAACTTATTTCGCTTTAACTCCTCTGGTTCCTGGTACTTCCAGGAAGAGTACATGCCGAGCTTTTAAATTCTGTTGTTATTTTAAAACAGTAGATTGCTGTTTAAACATTTGTATGATTCAGTATATTTCATAAGTACTATTTTTTGGGTGTTGCATCATACAAATTAGAGCCTTGTCCTTTCCACCTACTGTATATTTCATAGGTTACGTGTGCATTAGTTCTGTTTGCTGCCGATCATTAATTAGTTGCTACTGCTTTAGTTAGGCAGCAGCGCATTACTCCTGCATTGCCATCTCCTGTGCACAAGTTAATCGCATGATGTGCGTTCTTATTTAATTCTACTAACTAAATTGCATGGTTAGTTATTATTATTTTTACGTGCATTGTTATTCACGAGCATTAAGTGTTGAATTAGAATGGAACCAACGAGAAATTTTGGTTTAACACCGCTATATATTCTCACGATAATTGTGATGATTGGTTTTTAGTACTGCATGGTTACATACTGACCAACGTTGTATGTGATCATGATTATCATGATTATTTGTGGACCTTTTATCTAAGGCTACTATATATCTTGGGATAATTGAAATAATTAATTGTGTGATGCATGATTATATTCTGACCAAAGTTGATTATGATCATGATTATTAGAATTAATTTCCCAATAAATATATTTCATTTTTTCCTTTTCGTTACTGCCCGGTGTTGCGAATAAGGATTTTATTAATTTTTCCATGTTATTCATCAGACCAACGTAGGATTAATATCATGCATTAAGTTTACTTATATATGGATATTTTCATAATGCATAATTTTAATATCCATGTTATTTATGTTTTATTCACCTTTGAACCCATCAGTTATTTCTGGGCTCCTAAACCCAATTGAGCATCTCAATGAAACTAATTTTCCTTCCTGGAAGGAGCATATTTTGAATGCCCTTACGATGAGGGACCTTAGCATCTCAATGAAACTAATGATGATTAACCATTCGATCAAGTGGGAGAATATTGGAATTATTATGTGATCAAATGGTCAAAACGTTAATTACCATAAATTAATACAGGCACATTAATTAATTTCGGGATTAATACCAACTAAATGGCAATTAACAATCAGGCCCGTGATTGGGGGGCTGAATTTATGTTAATATGGTTAAGGTCCCACGGTCAAACCAGTGCATTATATAAGGGAGCAGATGCACGTAAACATGAAAATATCACATTAGTCATCGTCTCCTCCCAGAATCACTCGTTTTCCGATCAGGAGGGCACGGCTCATTGACGTGAAGGCCTTGCCGTTTCTTCGGCGAAGTGCTGGAGACGCTGCTACAATCCGTCATCAACTTCAGACCCTAATTTCTCTACCGAGATGGCCTCTCCAAACGGAGGTATAATTATCTACTGGCCACTAATTTCCGGATCAGATCAAATTGTGTTCATGTGTATTAGATAAGATCCCATTAGCAATTGCATAGTACCAGCAATATATCTAACAAAATCAAGTAAGGTCATGCCTTCAAAGAGGAGGTGTAATATAGGCGAGCATGCATCATATTGGATAATCAGATGAAAAAACTCTAAAATGGGCTAGGAACCTAGGACGAAATAAACATCAGATTTTTGATTCTGTACATGAATGCTTCAGGCCACTGACCAGATAAGATTCGGATAAATGTGGAGAACATGTAGCTTTACAAGGAAAAGATTCGACAATGCTCAAATAATCGTGTACGGAACTAATTACTTGAGTTGCTGCAGGGGCCCTAACAAAGAACCACTTTGCCTTGAATATGGATGTGTTAGCTTTGTTTGTTCATCGAACACGTAGTTTCTCACTTTCTCTTGCATGATATTTGAGTGCTGCTATAAATTGGAAGAGTCAACACAACGCATTACCCTCTTTGAACACATGGTTGGTCCCTCCTCCTTTTTCCGGGCTTCGGACCGGCTAAGAAATTGTAAGTGTTATCTTATAATGTCATAGGCGGAGTTCCACCCCATCCCCACCCCACGAAAACACATGCTGAAAAACAGTGAATGATTAAAAAACTGAAATCAAACTCCACCAGCCTACCTCCGACCCCAAGGAGAAAGAAGCTGAAACCAAACGCACACATGTTTTTCTTTTAGTTTTTTACCAGAAAATTCGACGCACACATGTTTTTCTTTTAGTTTTTTACCAGAAAATTCGAAACAATGGCACAGTATTTTACATTTTTTTCTTAATACAAAGACCTTTTCTTTGTTCTTTTTAACGAAACTCCTACTGATTCAATGAGCAAACTACTAATGCTACAAAGCAAGACAATATTTTCCTTCTTCTTTTCTATTTTTAGTTTTCTTCAACAAACCACAAATGCTGAAAGCAAACAACCATTTTTTTAGCCATTTGTTTTTGGCACTGGTGGGCAATCAATGATGAACTGGTTCAGATTGGTCTTCCGACCGATTGGTGAATAGACTGCAGAAGCCCTCAACAGCAGCACACAATCCTGTGATCACATAATTTATGTGGTTATATGCATTGCATTGTGTACACAAACCATATGAACTATGAAGTATTTAACAACTGAATAAATAGGCCCCAACTCGATGCTCATTGAATGAAAGCTATGTTTCTGCCCTTGAATGTGGGAACCACATGTCATAATCAACATGGCCGTGAAGAGGGGATGCCCATGATGAGCATGTTTGAGAGGGTTGAGAAGGAGAAAGGCCTGGTAGACCAGTCGAGCCTGACAGAGACAGAGGCAGCAGTAGACAATGAGTGTGACGAGGTAGAGGAGTTTCTGCACATTCGGTGTGAGGTGGCCTGGTGGCCATGGCCCATGGTGCACGATGTCATGCTGGCCTTTGGGGTGAGACCCTCGATCGGGCCCATACACACCCCCGTCGACGTTCCCCTTGTGGTGCCTGTGCCGCACCAGCACTAGCGCTCCGTGCTGCGGTGGGCTTGAGCTGCTCCTGTAAATACTCTCTCCCATACTCGGAGAAAAAAGAGACTTGGAGGTAGGTCAAAACAACACTACTTTACCAACACTAGTGGAAAAAGGGTCTAATGTTCAGCCCTTTAGTCCCGGTTCGAACAACTATGCATTAGTCTTGGTTCGTGTTGAACCTTTAGTACCGGTTCATGGCACGAACCGGTACTAAATAGATGATGGCAGGCTGGCGTCAGGCCGGGGCCCCACGAGCCCCTTTAGTCTCAGTTTGTGACATGAACCGGGACTAAAGGTCTAACATATAGTACCAGTTTGTGTCACAAACCGGGACAAAATGGGTCTAACCTTTAGTCCCGGTTGGAGACACACTACTAGGAAAAGGCCTACTAATGACGCACCGGTTTTGCCTACTAATGGGCATTACCGGTGCGCCATTAGTAGCACGCCATTAGAATTTTTTACTTATGGCGCATCACTGGTGCGTCATTAGTATCTGGTATACTAATGGCGCACCTGGCAGTGCGCCATTAGTATGTAACTCCATGCGCCATTAGTATCCCTCCCTGGGGGCCATATGTAACCATGTGCTTTGTCACACTAATGGCGCACTCTGCCTTGATGCGCCATTAGTATCCTTTGGCATACTAATGACGCACTCTGCCTTGATGCGCCATTAGTATGAATATTTGGTCTTTTGTTTGCTTTTCTGATTTTTGCACAGGTTACAAAATATATTATTGGACAGAATATAGACAGCAGCACACATCAACATCAGATTCATCGAATACAATAGAAGATTAGTCTCCGAATACAATTCATCATATTAGTCTCCGAATTCAAAAGACCGAACAAAGATAAAACATTACAAGTCTCAAGACCGCGAGTATCGAGTTTGTCTTCACATTACAAGTCGATATCGATCATCTAAACTACCATCACATAAAAGAGAGTTGTGGTCATCACAATGAGCATCATCACGATCAAACTGGTCCTCATCCGGTTCCTCCAACGCTCCCTCCTCTCTCCCGCTAAATAGCGGGCATATATAGATTCGGCCTCCGCCCTAGTCGTGTACCCTTTGTAACTGTTACCGTTGAAACGGTGAACCTGTCTCCGACACTCCTCCCAGTCGTCGTAGACTCCGGGAACCTTACCCTTGTACACGACATACGACGGCATCTCTATGCACAAGCCAAACAACAGACAATACATAAGCAATATGTAAGTATGCAACAAAAGGATCAAAAGAGAAAAGCAAGACATTAATAGCACGATTCATGGTACTACTAATAAATAGCATCGATTACATCTAAGTTGAACGACTGTCCAAACCAAAGAGACATACGAATTCATTAAAGTTTAATTACAACATGAGCTAATCAATGTTTCAGAACTACACATCACTACTTTCGACTCGACTCATCGGACAGGAGCGTGGATGAAGCCACCGTCTGTCGTGATGGTCATGAAATCGCGGTCGTTGTCACCCTGCATTTGTAGCATTTCATCTATCTCACTGTTGGACGGTTGCTATCTGACGAAGAACTACCCCGAGGTATGAAGGACATCTTGATGGATGATGTCCGAAAACTACGACTGGATGCGAAATAATTCTTGTCTGAGGTCCGTGTCCTGGACTGCCGACAAGCTCGCGGCCTAATCTTTGAGATTATCTGGTAGCAGAAGTTGATGATGGTCCCTTACGATCGCCCGCATGTGATGGAGGGCGTAGCAGGCATCGTTCTGACCGCCAGGCGGCTGCTTGACACAGCAGAACTTCGTATTGTGTGAGAACATGTGCTTGCCGTACTTACGAACTGCCCTGGTGAAGGTGCCTCCAAATTTGGCGTAGCCGAGGAGAACATCATCAAGAACTTTCTTGACATTTGTGTAGTCTATCTTGGAGTTCTGGTTCGGGTCGTAATACGTGGCCATGGAATATTTCGGGCTTAATAGGATGAGTGCGCAATGTGTGTCACTGCACAGAACACGGAATGTTAGAAAAAAAGAACGATCAAAATCTAAGAAATCATATGTTACGGGGCATTTAAGGGATGACTTACTCGGGAAAATAAGCCACAAGGAAGTTATCCTTATCTGGGTTTGCCAGAATGACGCCTTCGAGGTGTGAACTCGCAACTTGGCGGTCCCAGTAGCTGTTCAAGTGCTTGGCACGCATGTAGAAGGGGTCGACTATCATGATGTCCGGGGTCTTGTCTCTAATGATCTGCATCTCCATACTCAGCGAAAACAGCCGAACGAAGGTGTAGTGCAGCGGATGAAGGTTAAACATAGCAAAGATGTCATCAAACCGCACGACGATCGTACCCCCGATGTCGCCATCCGCAAAGCCCTTCCCCTCTGGCAGCTTGGCCACGAAAACCGGGTATGCCACATCATTCTCTCTCAGACGCGCTTCTCCAAAGAAAGAACAACATCGTGCAGACTCCGCATAGCACCGGTTGCAGCATTCAGCATATTTGGCGGTAGCATCGCCCTACCCGCCACATGCACCCTCCTCGAGATATCCTTAGGTGAAGGTGGCCCGTCCTGAGCACGGATCGAACTCGGTGCCGGCTGGCTCGCACCGGCGCCCTTGTTAGTCTTTCGTTTCCGTCCCTTCTTCTTGATCTCCTGTAATGGGACCGAGTTCTGCTCACAGACCGCTTTCTTGAGCGTGTTGGGGCTGATAATATTTCGCACCTCAGCTATCTGAGGCTCGGTGAAGGCGGGAGCTGGAGGCGTCTCCTGAGAACTGAACGCCAGACGACGCCTATTGCAATTGGATTTCTCCGTCGTACCAGCTAGATTGCGGTCGTCTTGGTTGGATTCTTGAGAAAGAGGCGCGCAGAACTCGTCAGCGTACCCATGTTCGGCAAAGTACTTATCGACTTTGGTAAATGTACCGTCGTCGTTGTCGTCGTCGTCCGGATCCTGTGCCATAGGGCTGTCCGGATCCTGTGCCATAGGGATGTCCGACGTAGGGATGTCCGGCAGGTCCGGTAGCGTTGCGGCGTTCTTGCCATGGCTTGGCGCCGGCACGACTGGCGGTCTTGTCTGTGGGGTGGTGTCCCCCGCCCCCAAACGAATCTGGCTCTTCGGCCAAAGCAGCGGCCAGTTTACGCAGGCGCTGAGGGTCATCTCATCTTCTTCGTCGGCCCCAGCGGGTCGAACCGGAGGTAACAACTCGTCGCAGCCTGGCAGCACCCGAACCACTTCAACCCTATACACTATGGGTGGCATCGGATTACCGTGGAACATGCGGTTGCCCGGTTGAACGATTCTGCCCTTGGCGACATCGACCAACTCGGCGCCCACGAAGTGCAGAAGAGTGCAAGGAACGTCGGCGGTGCCCTGCGAAAACATGTACATGGTGTTAGGGATGCCCAGTCAAAGGCAAGGAGATGAAGTCATCGACCGAGAGGCTTAGTTACCGTGATGCCGTCGAGCTCGGCTAATGTCGGCCTTACCGCCAATGGCGGGCGTAAATCGACGGAGGGGAGCTTCTTTGGCGAGGTGCCGCCGGGCGTACACCCGGGTGCATTGAGCTCCAATGCCCGTGCCGGCGCCGGAGACATGAATACCGCCTCCGCCGGAGACACCAATGGCGCCGCCGCCAGAGACACCAATGGCGCCGCGCTACCGCGGCGAAGTTCTTGGCCGTGAAGCTGGGAACCGGGAGGCCTCGTTGGCCGCCCGCAATCCACGTCGTCAGCCCATGAATCAACGTAGGCACCATGGCGCTGAAGCTTCGTTCCCGATTGTTGTTCCACTTGCTCTTGGACAAGCTTGAATCCGCGCCACTTGTGCCTTGAGTGCTTCAACCTCGCGGCCCGGCTTTCCGAGCTGGCCTTTTTCTCCTTCCGCACACCAGCGGTATAGTATGACCCCCATTTTGTGGACGAGCCTTTGCCGGCCACACGACCAGCTGACGTCGGCTTAGTGAGCTTATCCTTGCTTTTCATTATGTTCAACACCCTATTTAAAGGGCTGTCGAAAGGGGACCTCTGAGACGACCCCGCGCTACTGCTTTCAGTTTCCTGCGAAAGGAACGTGAACCATTTAGAAATATTGGGGATTATTTAGAGTGCAACCATATGGAGCTAATTACACGGGGGTGTATTCCTTACCAGAACAAGCTCAAGCTCCCTGGTCTTCAGATCCGTGGTAAGCTCCTTTGTTATCGGGTCCTCCTTGTACCGGGCAGACAGAGTTCTGTCTGCTTGTTACCGCTGTATTTCTCGGCGGGCGGTAGGCCTTGCTCGGAACGCTCCGCGTCCTCCTTGTCCCATATAGGCTCCGTCACTCTGTAACCGCCGGGACCGAGTTTGTGTTCCCCTAAGTTCAACTCCCGCATTTCTTTCCCCCACTGACTTGATTCGGAGGTTGCACTGGTCGAGCACTTGATCTTGAACTCCTTGTACTCATCTTCGCTCATCAAAGGATATTTAGCCTTGATCTTCTCATAACTATCACCTTTATCAATCATTTTCTTCACCGCGCTTCTCCAAGTAGACAGGACCGTGCTCATCTTCGTGAGGGCGGCACTGTTCACTTTATTCCCTGAGAGGCGTGTGGTTTCAAATTCGTCGGGGAACTTGTATCGTTCGTGTAGCTTCGTGAAGAGGAGGTTGCGCAAATTCCCTCGGTCCTTATGCCTAAGGTTCTCGGTGTTGATCGAGACGGTGCTCCGGAGAATGCACCCGAGCTGAACCGAGTACCCCTTGACTATATGTTTGGGCTCCATTGGATTCCCGTCGGAGTCCACTTGAGTGAATTCCTCCTTGACGGTGCGGAGCGCATTCGGACGCCGGTCCTTCCTTTGCTTCTTCGATTGGCTGCCATCTGTGTGTGCGCCGCCATCATCGATGGTGGCATCCTCGGCGGCACCATCAGTGGTGTCATCCCCGACGCCACTAGGGGTTGTGTAGTCAGGATCGGTGTCTTCCGCGGCGTCCTCATAGCGGTGAGGTTATTCCTCTATCTCCTGGGACAGCTCCCAGAATTGCTTGCCACCCGAACCACCGGCCTCATCGTTGTGGGCCATGTTTCGCTCTAAATAGAAAAAAGTTTGGTCAAAAAGTTGGTTATTGTCAAGGAACAAGATCATGGTCTCATCATTTAGGGTTTGTCGACACCGAGGCACCCTAAAAGCCTAAGCTTTCATCATTTAGGGTTTGTCGACGCCGAGGCACCCTAAATGCCTAAGCGTACATCATTTAGGTTCTCATCGACACCGAGGCATCCGGGGCAGCCAAGTTAAGTTTTCATCATTTAGGGTTTATCGATGCCGAGGCACCCTAGGTTGGGCCTAATCACTTGGCACTAATCACTTGGCTCTATTGCCACCTATGTTGGGTTTATCATCTAGGGTTTATCGATGCTAAGGAGAATTCTAAGTTGGGCCTAATCACTTGGCTCTATTGCCACCTATGGTTTAATGCAGCAAGAATGGCGGGCAGTTGATCCTACTTAACTAAGTACTAAGATACCCCGGCCCATGCATTAGTCATAAGTACCCCATATGTCCTATTTTTAGCAAAGTCATGCTAAAATTCACGGAAAATTTCAGCATGACCTCTGCTGAAAATAGGACATTTGGAGTACCCGAATTTGCCGGAACGGAAGTTAATCAACATTCCGACAAACTCAAGGGCCTCTCGGGGTACCTGCAAATTCATCACAACACGATGGTCGGAGACATGACCTTTGCAAAATGGTCGGAGACACGATGGTCTTTCTCAATGTGATCAATTGATGGATCAACACATAAAACATGTCCAATAAGTATGATTTATAGAGTCAACATCGGTATGAATATATATAAAGTTTTTCTTCATCAGCCAGGCCCATGCAAGTAATCGCATCCAGCAACTATTTCTGCTACTCAGTAACTAACTACACTCTATATTTATAGATTCATTTCAGATGAGATCAGATTGAGCTCCAAGCTGTAGCTGCGGTGAGGGATCCATGAGCCATCATGCCAGCCAGCCAGGAAATAAACATTACTTTCCAAAGGAAATAAAAATACAATGCATACATACATACTTAAGCAGGTAGATAGATAGATAGATAGATAGATAGATGAGCATGTTCATTTTACAAGAATGAATATAAACAAGCAAAGAATGCATGCAAGTTTAAAGTAAAACGTTTCAGTTAATGCAAGTACTCCTCTTGCTCTCTACTTTCTCTCTTCTCTTCTTGATTAATTAACTGAATTTTACTGATGTTGTTGTTAACTGAATTTTACTAGTTAAACACATTATAACTGAATTTTACCACGTCTCCCCTCCCGGACATTTCAGAAACAGGAGGGCCCACGTCTCCCCTCCAGAGTTTTCGAGGGCCCACGTCTCCCCTCCAAAGGGCAGGACGTTTGAGTTTTCGAGGCAACTCCCCACGTCTCCCCTCCACTGGCAACTCCCCACGACGCAGAGGGGGTTTTCTTCCCACGTCCAGGTAACTCCCCTCCTATTCCATTGCCGCTCCATCTTCCTCCCTCTGCCTCCCTCCTCATTCCATTGCCGCTCCATCTTCCTCCCTCTACCTCCCTCTGTCTCCAGCATCAAGAAACTCCCCTCTGCCTCCACCATCGCTGGCCAGGAGGGCAATGGCGGAGGAATCGTGGAGCAACTCCTCCGTCTGCCAAGAGAATGGCGGAGGCATCGTGGAGCAACTCCCCTCCATCTGCCAAGCATCACCGTGGTGAGGCGTCTGGCAAGGAGCCGCTGGTGGTCGACGACGATATTCCGGTCCCCGGGTAGAAGCGGGACTACACTGTGCCGCTCCAGGTTGATATCCACCTGAAGGAGCCGCTGGATGTCGTATGCACCAGCAATCCAGACGAAGCCGACAAGATGATCCGCAAGATGAGGAGGAGGCTCGGCGGCATGCTTTCTCGGAATATCGGCATTGATGTCGGGTATACCAGGGAAGACAAACCTCCGCAAATTGCTGTAGTTCTGCAGTTATGCGTGGAGGATCTCGTCCTGGTATACCACATCACCGCGGCAACCAAATGGTAAAAACATCCAGTTCAAGTAGTTTTTGGTGATCATACAGAATGTTGTCTACAAGTTTTTGTGATCATTTAGTAGCTGTTATGAATGTTGTCTTGTAATGCAAAAGATTGCAAAAAAAATACATCATTGAGATGTTATGCTTGCTGTTTTGATCATACAGAATGTTGTCTTGTAGTTGTTGTGATAATTTAGTAGTTGTTTTGATCATACTGTTTCAACTGAATTTTGGTCAGAACTGAAGATGCTATTTTAACTGAATTTTGCTTCAACTGAACTCATTTTAATTCTGTAGTTTCTGAAGTTTTTGAAGTAGATGAATTTGAATTCTAAAAATTATTTTGATGCAGGCCCAAGGAACTCCGCCCGCTCCTGCAGGAGAAGAAGTTGTACACCTTTGTTGACTTCTGCATTGGAGGCGACAAGGAGAAGCTGAAGTTGTCTGGTTTGGAGATCAACCCCGACAAGTACGTCAACTTGCAGCACAAATGGAGAGTTCCAAACAATGGAAAGAAGTGGCAGTCCTTGGCTGAGTTTGCAGCCAGCCTCATCCACCCATCCTACTCAAAAATGAAGCAGAAGATCGACAGGAATTCGGACCATCTACTATGGGGGGACAGCCCACTGCCAAACAAGCTCATCGAGTACGCCGCGAAAGATGCGTACATCACCTACGAGGCATGGAAGAAAATCGAAATCACCAAAGAAGGTTTCGAGCTCTGGCAAGAGGCGGAGGATCATTGGGATGACCCCTACTACTGGGGATATTGATTTGTTTGTGGTATTGGGATGACCCCTAATACTGTGTCTCAGTTTGTAGTTATGTGGTTGAACAAGTTTGCTTTTGTTATGTTGAACAAGTTTGCTTTTGTTATTTTGAACAAGTTTGCTTTTGTAATGATGAACAAGTTTGCTTTGGTTGTCAGTTGACATCATCTCATCGCTGAGCATGGTTTAGTTTTACCTTTATCTATTTATTATTTAGGCAGAGCTATTCAGGCATGGAAGATATAATCATCCTTATGGTGAGGATCGCAATGTTTTTAGCTTCCAAGTTTCTCATGCGGTCCATAATCACCTTAGTTAACTGCTCTAACACTTTCCTGATTCTTCAAAAATAATGACGCATTAACCGGGAGACTCTCTTCTATATGAAATGCAAGAACCCCTGCCCCCCTTGAGGTGTTACTCGATAAAAGAAATGACACATGATCTTTCCAACCACATAACTTAACTGCAAACATTTCCCCTGTAAATTGTAGTTACACATTCCAACCAATACCTGCAGGTTGTAATTTCATACTGAATGACCATAGGCGAAATGGCTCTATAAACAAAGGTTGTCCAAATAAAGAAAGTATAGAGTGGTCTATGTGTAGTTTCATGTGAACATCTCAGCCACACAGGAAACAGAGCATCAAATAACTAAGTGAAGCAAATAATTGCTATGCATTTCTTGGCATGCGAGAAGGAAGAGGGGAGAGGAGCGGAGCTCACCGGGGAGGCGCAAGGAGGCCCTGCGACAGCTTAGTAGCAACAGAGGTGGCCGAAGTTGAGGAAGACAGCGGCGACCCGAGGAAGAAGAGGTGGAGGGGGGGTGGAGGGGTCGAGCGCCGTCGCGCCCTGGTTCCGCGGCTCGCCGGCCCGGTGTTGAAGCAGATTCTGCCCGCCGCCTTGCCTGTCGCCTCGCACGGTGGAGCTCGAGGGCTGGGAAGGCGAGGGAGGGGGTGGGTGGGTGCGGTGAAGGCGAGGGAGGGGGTGGATTGGGAGCCAACGGCGATGGGTGGCAGGGCAGGGGCTGACTGGGGGCGGCGTCGGAGACGGAGGCGCGGGGGCGGCGGCGGCCTGGGTCGGGGCAGTGCGCGGGTGGATCTGGTGGCGAGGGAGAGAGGGTCGAAGGGGATCTGGCGAGAGGGAGGGAGGATAGCTAGGGGGAGGGTTCTAATGGCGCACCGTCCAGTTGTGCGCCGTAAGTATGACTATTCTAATGGCGCACCACCCTTCGGTGCGCCATTAGAATTTTGTTTTAATCTAGCCCACTAACCATATATACAACCTAACCCTATCTACAACAGAACCCACCCACTAGCCCGACTGGTCAAAGACGCAGCACACACACCAGGAGGTCCTGGGTTCGATTCCCAGGCTCCGCAATATTTTTTTTATGCATTTTAAATGCTGTTTTTATATTTATTTGTGTTTAAATATGTTCAGACTTGTTTAAATCATAACAGTAATATTTTTTTATAAAAACAGTAATAATTTTTAAAAAAATATGTGTAAATTTCTTACTTGAAAATATCATCGGCGGCGGCGGTGGAGCGGGGGAGGGTGCGGGGATCGAGATCGAGATGGAGGGGGAATCGAGATCGAGATGGAGGGGGATCGAGATCAAGTGTCCTCATGAATTCAAAAAGTGCCCATGAAATTTAAAAATATTCATGATATCAAAAAGTGCCCATGAAATACAATCGAGAAATGAAGACTACGATTTAAATACAGTCGATCTTAGCTAGCTATCTGTTCACAATCTTCTTGCCCTTCTTTTTCGCAAATGGAGTTCTTCTATGGAACGGTCGTCTTTTAGGTAGGGTGGTCCTGCTTCTTCTTGTGGTGTGTGCTGCTACTTCATAAATAAATCGTCATGTTCGATCTTCGGTCGCCGTACTTGTTGAAGTCTTGCTCATTGGCTACTCCATCCATTCCGATGATCTTCCTTTTGCCTCTCCTCACGACAACACGACTGGGCTTTGGCGGGTCGGTAATGAAGAAGCATTGGTCCACTTGGGAAGCCAGTACCCATGGCTCATTTTTGTGATAACGTTTGCGCCCATGATCTTGGATTTGGCTTCGGGTATAACCATGGTGGTGAAATATCGGTCTTCTTTTAGGACGCTCTTGGCCCATCTGACACGGAACATTGGCACCTTCTCTCCAGCGTAGCTCAGCTCCCAGATCTCCTCGATCCTTCCGTAGTATCTGTCCTTGTCCTTACCGGTGTAGGATTCCATCCTTACCCCGGAGTTCTGATAACCATCGCTCTTCATGTCCTTGTCCTCGGTGTAGAATGTGTAGCCGTTGATATCGTGACGCCTCATAGGTCATCGAGGTTGTGCTCGGCGCCTGAGAAAGGCGAATATGAGTTGTTCTTCCACGGAAGAATCTTCATGTAAAGGGTATGATGAAGCTTCGCTTGAACCAACGCGTGAAACATGAGTTGTGCTCTTTGAGTATATCTCCGTCCGTCCTCTGTTGGCCTTGGTCATTGTACGTCTTCTCAATAAAGGTTTTGTGCTCTACCACCCAAGGATCGACCACATCTATGTGTTGTAGCGCGACTAGGTTTTCTCTTTCAAAGTCGGCATTTCGCGGCGACCCTCACGGTGACCCCATCCAGCGAGCCTGCCGAGGTGCCTGTTGACGGGCAGACCAACGGGGTTCTCGATGCCTAGATAATTCATGCAGTAGGAGATGCACTCTTCGGTCAGAAAGCCCCTGGCTATACTTCCTCTCGACGTGACATGTTCCGACGTATCCTTTGATGACACGATTCATCCTTTCGAACGGCATCATGCTTGTGCAGGAACGTCGGCCCGAGTTGGATGATATCCTCCACGATATGGACCAGCAGATGCACCATAATGTCGAAGAATGCGGGCGGGAAGTACATCTCAAGCTCGCATAGTATCACCACGATCTCTTCCTATAGCTTTCTGAGTTGCCTCATGCCAATCGACTTCCGAGAGATGACGTCGAAAAAGTTGCATAGGCCAAATAGTGTTTCACGGACTTGCGTGTCCATGATCCCACGGATTGCAACTGGAAGTATCTGCGTGATCGACGCGTGGCGGTCGTGAGACTTCATCCCGCTGAACTTCGTCATTGGGTCTAGGTATCTGCTTATCGTCCCCGCGTAACCGTAAGGAAGTTTTACTCCTAGGAGGCAGGTGAAAAACTGCTCATCTCCTCCTGACTTAGAGTGAAGCACGTGGGAGGGTAGTCATTTCCGGTCTTCTTGGCCTTTTTGCCTTTGCGATGACTTTCTGTGTCCTGCTTCGCCTCATCATCATCATCATCATCATCATCATCATTAGCGTGAAGCTCCTGCTTGAAGCCCATTGATTTCAATTCTACCCTTGCTTTCCGCCCATCTTTGGTCCTCTACGGCATGTTGAGCAGGGTACCAAGCAGACTCTCGCTGCGTTCTTCGTGATATGCATGACATCAAGGCTGTGAGGCACACGGTGGATCTTCCAGTACGGCAAGTCCCAGAAAACAGACCTCGTTTTCCATACCTTCAGCAGCGGCTCTGGCGCCTTTTGCTTTTTTCCCGGCTCTGGCGCCTTTTTTCCCGGCAGTGGGCAGTCTTTCCAATTTTTCAACAGCTCGTCTATTTCCTCGCCGCTCCTCGTACACGGGCGTTTCCAGGGTTCGGTTTCACCATCGAACAGATCCTTGTGTTTCCTCCACGGGTCATCGTCGCGAAGCCACCTTCGATGTCCCATGAACACGGTTTTCGAAGACCCGGGATCTCTATCTAGCTGGCGATACGTTGTGTCATCCATGCACCTTACGCATCCAGAAATCCGTGGACTACCTGCCCCGCGAGATATCCGTAACCGAGATAGTCGTGTATCGCCGTGAGCAGCGGTCGTCTCTCATAGGGAAATATTCTTTCTGCGGCGTCCCACGTATTGGCTGGCGTTTTCCACAGCGTGTCTAGCTCCTCCTTCAAAGCAGCCCCAGACATGCATTGATGTTGTTCCTGGTTGTTTCGGCCCTTCAATTAGCATACTCATGTGAATGTACTTCCTCTTCATGCACAACCAGGGGGGGAGGTTGTACATCCACACAAACACAGGCCAGGTGCTATGTGTGCTTCTCTGGCTGCCAAACGGATTGACTCCATCGGTGCTCGCGCCCAGCACGATGTTCCTTGGATCCTTCCCAAATTCTGGGTCTTCGAAGTTCAACGCTTGCCACTGCCTCGCATCCTTACGGTGACTCAGCATCTTGTCTTTTTTATTTATCTCCGGATCATTTCCGTCATCTTCCCGCTTCTTCTCCTCCCTATCCGCGTGCCAATGCAGGAGCTTTGCTACCTTAGGGTCCGCGAAATACCGCTCCAGACGAGGAGTGATCGGAAAGTACCACACCGATTTTCGAGTGATGCCGCACACCGGACATATGGTAGACTCCGCGTGCTCGTCCCGATAATTGATGCAATTGTTCAAGCGCACATGGTATTTCACGTGCGGTAAATCCAAAGGGCACACGATTTTCTTCGCCTCCTTGAAACTGGTCGGGCACTTGTTCCCCTTGGGAAGACGTTCGTGCCAGAATTGAAGGAAATATGCCCTAGAGGCAATAATAAAGTTATTATTTATTTCCTTATATCATGATAAATGTTTATTATTCATGCTAGAATTGTATTAACCGGAAACATAATACATGTGTGAATACATAGACAAACAGAGTGTCACTAGTATGCCTCTACTTTACTAGCTCGTTAAATCAAAGATGGTTATGTTTCCTAACCATAGACATGAGTTGTCATTTGATTAACGGGATCACATCATTAGGAGAATGATGTGATTGACTTGACCCATTCCGTTAGCTTAGCACTTGATCGTTTAGTATGTTGCTTATGCTTTCTTCATGACTTATACAAAGTTCCTGCAACTATGAGATTATGCAACTCCCGTTTACCGGAGGAACATTTTGTGTGCTACCAAACGTCACAACGTAACTGGGTGATTATAAAGGTGCTCTACAGATGTCTCCAAAAGTATATGTTGAGTTGGCATGAATCAAGATTAGGTTTTGTCACTCCGATTGTCGGAGAGGTATCTCTGGGCCATCTCGGTAATGCACATCACTATAAGCCTTGCAAGCAATGTGGCTAATGAGTTAGTTACGAAATGATGCATTACGGAACGAGTAAAGAGACTTGCCGATGCTTGAGATTGAACTAGGTATTGGATACCGACGATCGAATCTCGGGCAAGTAACATACCAATGACAAAGGGAACAACGTATGTTGTTATGCGGTCTGACCGATAAAGATCTTCGTAGAAAATGTAGGAACCAATATGGGCATCCAGGTCCCGCTATTGGTTATTGACCAAAGATGTATCTTGGTCATGTCTACATTGTTCTCGAACCGTAGGGTCCGCACGCTTAAGGTTTCGATGACGGTTATATTATGAGTTTGTGTATTTTGATGTACCGAAGGAGTTCGGAGCCCCGGATGTGATCACGGACATGACGAGGAGTCTCGAAATGATCGAGACATAAAGATTGATATATTGGACGGCTATATTCGGACACCGGAAAGGTTCCGGAAGTTTCCGGAGAAAGACGGAGTGCCGGATGGGTTTACCGGAATCCCCCGGGGAAGTAATGGGCCTTATTGGGTCAAGAGGGGAGAGAGAGGGCTGCGCCAGGAGGTGGCGCCCCCCCCCCCCCCATGAGGAGTCCGAATTGGACAAGGAGGGGGCGCGCCCCTTCCCTCTCCTCTCCTCTCTTTCCTTCCCCTTCCTCCTTCCTAGTTGGACTAGGAAAGGGGAGTCCTTCTCCCACTAGGAGGAGGACTCCCCCCTCCCTTGGCGCACCTCCTAGGGCCGGCCAGCCCTCCCCCTTGCTCCTTTATATACGGGGGCAGGGGGGCACCCTTGAACACACAAGTTGATCCTTGAGATCGTTCCTTAGCCGTGTGCGGTGCCCCCCTCCACCATATTCCACCTCGGTCATATCGTAGCGGTGCTTAGGCGAAGCCCTGCGTCGGTAGAACATCAAGATCTTCACCACGCCGTCGTGCTGACGGAACTCTCTCTCCCCGGAGCTTTGCTGGATCGGAGCCCGAGGAGCGTCACCGAGCTATACGTGTGTCAAGAACTCGGAGGTGCCGGAGTAACGGTGCTTGGATCAGTTGGATCGCGAGGAGAACGTACGACTACTTCCTCTACGTTGTGATTGCTTCCGCTTCGGTCTACGAGGGTACGTAGACAACACTCTCCCCTCTCGTTGCTATGCATCACCATGATCTTGCGTGTGCGTAGGAAATTTTTGAAATTACTGCGTTCCCCAACAGTGGCATCCGAGCCTAGGTTTTTATGGTTTGATGTTTTGCACGAGTAGAACACAAGTGAGTTGTGGGCGATACAAGTCATACTGCCTACCAGCATGTCATACTTTGGTTCAGCGGTATTGTGAGATGAAGCGGCCCGGACCGACATTACGCCAGACGCTTACGCGAGACTGGTTTCACCGTTATGAGCACTCGTGCTTAAAGGTGGCTGGCGGGTGTCTGTCTCTCTCACTTTAGTTGAACCGAGTGTGGCTACGCCCGGTCCTTGAGAAGGTTAAAACGGAGTCTATTTGACAAAGTATCGTTGTGGTCTTGATGCGTAGGTGAGATTGGTTCTTGCTTAAGCCCGTAGCAGCCACGTAAAATTTGCAACAACAAAGTAGAGGACGTCTAACTTGTTTTTGCAGGGCATGTTGTGATGTGATATGGTCAAGACGTGATGCTATATTTTATTGTATGAGATGATCATGTTTTGTAACCGAAGTTATCGGCAACTGGCTGGAGCCATATGGTTGTCGCTTTATTGTATGAAATGCAACGCCTGTAATTGCTTTACTTTATCACTAAGCGGTAGCGATAGTCGAGAAGCAATAGATGGCGAAACGACAACGATGCTACGATGGAGATCAAGGTGTCGCTACCGGTGACAATGGTGATCACGACGGTGCTTCGGAGATGGAGATCACAAGCACAAGATGATGATGGCCATATCATATCACTTATATTGATTGCATGTGATGTTTATCCTTTATGCATCTTATTTTGCTTTGATTGATGGTAGCATTTTAAGATGATCTCTCACTAAAAATTATCAAGAAGTGTTCTCCCTGAGTATGCACCGTTGCTAAAAGTTCGTAGTACCCAGACACCACGTGATGATCGGGTGTGATAAGTTCTACGTCCATCTACAACGGGTGCAAGCCAGTTTGCACACGCAGAATACTCAGGTTAAACTTGACGAGCCTAGCATATGCAGATATGGCCTCGGAACACGGAGACCTAATGGTCGTGCTTTAATAATATAGTAGATATGATCAACATAGTGATGTTCACCATTGAAAACGACTCCATCTCACGTGATGATCGGTTATGGTTTAGTTGATTTGGATCACGTAATCACTTAGATGACTAGAGAGATATCTGTCTAAGTGGGAGTTATTTAATATGATTAATTAAAACTTAAATTTATCATGAACTTAGTACCTGATAGTATTTTGCTTGTCTATGTTTACTGTAGATAGATGGCTCGTGCTGTTGTTCCGTTGAATTTTAATGCGTCCCTTGAGAAAGCAAAGTTGAAAGATGATGGTAGCAATTACACGGACTGGGTCCTTAACTTGAGGATTATCCTCATTGCTGCACAGAAGAATTACGTCCTGGAAGCACCGCTGGGTGCCAGGCCTGCTGCAGGAGCAACGCCAGAAGTTGTGAACGTCTGGCAGAGCAAAGCTGATGACTACTCTATAGTTCAGTGTGCCATGCTTTACGGCTTAGAACCGGGTCTTCAACGACGTTTTGAACGTCATGGAGCATATGAGATGTTCCAAGAGTTGAAGTTAATATTTCAAGCAAATGCGGATTGAGAGATATGAAGTCTCCAATAAGTTCTATAGCTGCAAGATGGAGGAGAATAGTTACGTCGGTGAGCACATACTCAAAATGTCTGGGTATAATAATCACTTAATTCAGCTGGGAGTTAATCTTCCGGATGATAGTGTCATTGACAGAATTCTCCAATCATTGCCACCAAGCTACAAGAGCTTCGTGATGAACTATAATATGCAAGGGATGACTAAGACAATTCCTGAGCTCTTCGCAATGCTAAAAGTCAGCGGAGGTAGAAATCAAGAAAGAGCATCAAGTGTTGATGGTCAATAAGACCACTAGTTTCAAGAAAAGGGCAAAGGGAAGAAGAAGGAAACTTCAAAAAGAACAGCAAGAAAGTTGCTGCTCAAGAGAAGAAACCCAAGTCGGACCTAAGCCTGAAATCGAGTGTTTTACTGCAAGCAGACTGGACACGGGAAGCGGAACTGCCCCAAGTATTTGGCGGATAAGAAGGATGGCAAGGTGAACAAAGGTATATGTGATATACATGTTATTGATGTGTACCTTACTAGAGCTCGTAGTAGCACCTGGGTATTTGATACTGGTTCTGTTGCTAATATTTGCAACTCAAAACAGGGACTACGGAATAGACGAGCACTGGCAAAGGATGAGGTGACGATGCGCGTGGGAAACGGTTCCAAAGTCAATGTGATCGCGGTCGGCACGCTACCTCTACATCTACCTTCGGGATTAGTTTTAGACCTAAATAATTGTTATTTGGTGCCAGCGTTGAGCATGAACATTATATCTGGATCTTGTTTGATGCGAGACGGTTATTCATTTAAATCAGAGAATAATGGTTGTTCTATTTATATGAGTAATATCTTTTATGGTCATGCACCTTTGAAGAATGGTCTATTCTTGTTAAATCTCGATAGTAGTGACACACATATTCATAATGTCGAGGCCAAAAGATGCAGAGTTGATAATGATAGTGCAACTTATTTGTGGCACTGCCGTTTAGGTCATATCGGTGTAAAACGCATGAAGAAACTCCATACAGATGGACTTTTGAAATCACTTGATTATGAATCACTTGGTACTTGCGAACCGTGCCTCATGGGCAAGATGACTAAAACACCGTTCTCCGGTTGTATGGAGAGAGCATCGATTTATTGGAAATCATACATACAGATGTATGTGGTCCGATGAATGTTGAAGCTCGTGGCGGATATCGTTATTTTCTCACCTTCACAGATGATTTAAGCAGATACGGGTATATCTACTTGATGAAACATAAATCTGAAACATTTGAAAAGTTCAAAGAATTTCAGAGTGAAGTAGAAAATCATCGTAACAAGAAAATAAAGTTTCTACGATCTGATCGTGGAGGAGAATATTTGAGTTACGAGTTTGGTCTACATTTGAAGCAATACGGAATAATTTCGCAACTCACGCCACCGAGAACACCACAGCGTAATGGTGTGTCCGAACGTCGTAATCGTACTTTACTAGATATGGTGCGATCTATGATGTCTATTTCCGATTTACCGCTATCATTTTGGGGTTATGCTTTAGAGACGGCCGCATTCACGTTAAATAGGACACCGTCAAAATCCGTTGAGACGACACCTTATGAACTATGGTTTAGCAAGAAACCAAAGTTGTCGCTTTCTGAAAGTTTGGGGTTGCGATGCTTATGTGAAAAAACTTCAACCTGATAAGCTTGAACCCAAATCGGAAAAATGTGTCTTCATAGGATACCCAAAGGAGACAATTGGGTATACCTTCTATCACAGATCCGAAGGCAAGACATTCGTTGCTAAGAATGGATCCTTTCTAGAGAAGGAGTTTCTCTCGAAAGAAGTGAGTGGGAGGAAAGTGGAACTTGATGAGGTAATAGTACCAGCTCCCTTATTGGAAAGTAGTTCATCACAGAAATCGGTTTACGTGACACCTACACCGATTAGCGAGGAAGATAATGATAATGATCATGAAACTTCAGATCAAGTTGTCACTGAACTTCAGAGATCAACCAGAATAAAATCCGCACTGAGTGGTACGGTAATCCTATTCTGGAAGTCATGATACTAGATCATGGTGAACCTACGAACTATGAAGAAGCGATGGTGAGCCCAGATTCCACAAAATGGCTTGAAGCCATGAAATCTGAGATGGGATCCATGTATGAGAACAAAGTATGGACTTTGGTTGACTTGCCTGATGATCGGCAAGCCATTGAAAATAAATGGATCTTTAAGAAGAAGACTGACGCTGATGGTAATATAACTATCTATAAAGCTCGACTTGTTGCGTAAAGGTTTTCGACAAGTTCAAGGGGTTGACTACGATGAGACTTTCTCACTTTCGTAGCGATGCTTAAGTCTGTCCGAATCATGTTAGCAATTGCCGCATTTTATGATTATGAAATTTGGCAAATGGATGTAAAAACTGCATTCTTGAATGGATTTCTAGAAGAAGAGTTGTATATGATGCAACCAGAAGGTTTTGTTGATCCAAAAGGCGCTAACAAAGTGTGCAAGCTCCAGCGATCAATTTATGGTCCGTGCAAGCCTCTCGGAGTTGGAATAAACGTTTTGATAGTGTGATCAAAGCAAATGGTTTTATACAGACTTTTGGAGAAGCCTGTATTTACAAGAAAGTGAGTGAGAGCTCTGTAGCATTTCTAATATTATATGTGGACGACATATTGTTAATTGGAAATGATATAGAATTTCTGGATAGCATAAAAGGATATTTGAATAAAAGTTTTTCAATGAAAGACCTCGGTGAAGCTGCTTACATATTGGGCATCAAGATCTATAGAGATAGATCAAGACGCTTAATTGGACTTTCACAAAGCACATACCTTGATAAAGTTTCGAAAAAGTTCAAAATGGATCGTGCAAAGAAAGGACTTTTACGTGTGTTACAAGGTATGAAATTGAGTCGACTCAATGCCCGACCACGCAGAAGATAGAGAGAAAATGAAAAATGTTCCCTATGCTTCAGCCATAGGCTCTATCATGTATGCAATGCTATGTACCAGACCGACGTATGCTTAGCAATAAGCTTAGCAGGAAGGTACCAAAGTAATCCAGGAGTGGATCATCGGACAGCGGTCAAGAACATCTGAAATACACGAAAAGGACTAAGGATATGTTTCTCGTATATGGAGGTGACAAAGAGCTAATCGTAAATGGTTACGTCGATGCGAGCTTTGACACTGATCCGGACGATTCTAAATTGCAAACCGGATCGTATTTTTATTAAACGGTGGAGCTGTCGGTTGGTGCAGTTCTAAACAAAGCGCCGTGGCGGGATCTACATGTGAAGCGGAGTATATAGCTGCTTCCGAAGCAGCAAATGAAGGAGTCTGGATGAAAGAGTTCATTTCCGATCTAGGTGTCATACCTAGTGCATCGGGACCAATGAAGATCTTCTGTGACAATACTGGTGCAATTGCCTTGGCAAAGGAATCCAGATTTCACGAGAGGACCAAGCACATCAAGAGACGCTTCAATTCCATTCGGGACCAAGTCCAAGTGGGAGACATAGAGATTTGCAAGATACATACGGATCTGAATGTTGCAGACCCATTGACTAAGCCTCTTCCACGAGCAAAACATGATCAGCACCAAGACTCCATGGGTGTTAGAATCATTCTTGTATAATCTAGATTATTGACTCTAGTGCAAGTGGGAGACCAAGGAAATATGCCCTAGAGGCAATAATAAAGTTATTATTTATTTCCTTATATCATGATAAATGTTTATTATTCATGCTAGAATTGTATTAACCGGAAACATAATACATGTGTGAATACATAGACAAACAGAGTGTCACTAGTATGCCTCTACTTTACTAGCTCGTTAAATCAAAGATGGTTATGTTTCCTAACCATAGACATGAGTTGTCATTTGATTAACGGGATCACATCATTAGGAGAATGATGTGATTGACTTGACCCATTCCGTTAGCTTAGCACTTGATCGTTTAGTATGTTGCTTATGCTTTCTTCATGACTTATACAAAGTTCACGCAACTATGAGATTATGCAACTCCCATTTACTGGAGGAACATTTTGTGTGCTACCAAACGTCACAACGTAACTGGGTGATTATAAAGGTGCTCTACAGATGTCTCCAAAAGTATATGTTGAGTTGGCATGAATCAAGATTAGGTTTTGTCACTCCGATTGTCGGAGAGGTATCTCTGGGCCATCTCGGTAATGCACATCACTATAAGCCTTGCAAGCAATGTGGCTAATGAGTTAGTTACGGAATGATGCATTACGGAACGAGTAAAGAGACTTGCCAAGATGTGAGATTGAACTAGGTATTGGATACCGACGATCGAATCTCGGGCAAGTAACATACCGATGACAAAGGGAACAACGTATGTTGTTATGCGGTCGACCGATAAAGATCTTCAGAAAATGTAGGAACCAATATGGGCATCCAGGTCCCGCTATTGGTTATTGACCAAAGATGTATCTCGGTCATGTCTACATTGTTCTCGAACCGTAGGGTCCGCACGCTTAAGGTTTCGATGGACGGTTATATTATGAGTTTGTGTATTTTGATGTACCGAAGGAGTTCGAGTCCCGGATGTGATCACGGACATGACGAGGAGTCTCGAAATGATCGAGACATAAAGATTGATATATTGGACGGCTATATTCGGACACCGGAAAGGTTCCGGAAGTTTCCGGAGAAAGACGGAGTGCCGGATGGGTTACCGGAATCCCCCGGGGAAGTAATGGGCCTTATTGGGTCAAGAGGGGAGAGAGAGGGCTGCGCCAGGAGGTGGCGCGTGCCCCCCCATGAGGAGTCCGAATTGGACAAGGAGGGGGGCGCGGCCCCCCTTTCCCTCTCCCTCTCCCTCTCTTTCCTTCCCCCTTCCTCCGTCCTAGTTGGACTAGGAAAGGGGAGTCCTACTCCCACTAGGAGGAGGACTCCCCCCTCCCATGGCGCACCTCCTAGGGCCGGCCGGCCCTCCCCTTGCTCCTTTATATACGGGGCAGGGGGGCACCCTAGAACACACAAGTTGATCCTTGAGATCGTTCCTTAGCCGTGCGGTGCCCCTCCACCATATTCCACCTCGGTCATATCGTAGCGGTGCTTAGGCGAAGCCCTGCGTCGGTAGAACATCAAGATCGTCACCACGCCGTCGTGCTGACGGAACTCTCTCTCCCCGGAGCTTTGCTGGATCGGAGCCCGAGGAGCGTCACCGAGCTGTACGTGTGTCAAGAACTCGGAGGTGCCGGAGTAACGGTGCTTGGATCGGTTGGATCGCGAGGAGAACGTACGACTACTTCCTCTACGTTGTGATTGCTTCCGCTTCGATCTACGAGGGTACGTAGACAACACTCTCCCCTCTCGTTGCTATGCATCACCATGATCTTGCGTGTGCGTAGGAAATTTTTTGAAATTACTACGTTCCCCAACAAGAATGACATGTTCTCGTCGAGGCATGCGTCGGTCATTTTGTGTTTTACCTTCATCTCCAGAGCCATGAGCGTTACTTTCAGCGGGTATCCTCGGCCTGCATCCTTCATACAATGGAGTAACCGTCTATCTCCGATTAACCGTCGCTTGCGCTTTAATATGAGGGTCCTGCACCCAGCCTCCATCGTAAATGCGCTCCGGCATCTTCATCTTCATGATCATGCCCTTCGTCTTGATCTTCCTCATCATCATGTACGACATCTTCTACATGATGATTGTGTACATCATCACCGTCGTGATCATGTCCTGGAGGTTCTTCGTCTTCTCGCCCGCCCTCGCCGTGGTGGTTGTCTTGTTGCCCTTCCTCATTTCCTGCCCGGCCCCCATGGACGACTTCATAGTCAGCTTCATCACCTTGCCACCGATAGCCATCCATGAAACCACGCAAGAGCAGGTGGTTCCGCACCTGCCCGGAATCCGGGTCCGCAATAAGGCTCTTTAGCTTGCATCTTCGACACGGACATCTTATCTCCGTCTCGTTCTTTTGAAGCATCTCGGCCTTCGCGAGCTCAAAACCTATTCACGATGCCTTCGGTCATCGTGGCAGACCATCAATTACGCTGCGGCGAGAGCAAAACGATATTTTAGAACCAAGAAAAATTTGGCATGACCTTCCCTAAAAATAGGACCAAAAGAATGCATAGTGCCGAAATTCTGGCGAAACGGAAATGAATCAACATTCCGGCAAAATATTGGCAACTATCGCATTTCAAATACCGGTACCTGCAAACACAAACATATATGCAACACCACAAACATACATAGATCTAGCTAGGCCACAAAAAGTGCATGTGCACGTTGTTGGAGCGAGCTAGGGAGAAAAAAAGTAGATCTACAACATGAAGATAGCTTTCCAACTTACTTACCTATCAAAAAAAAAGGTAATTTCACCACTTAATTTTGATGAATCTATGGTGCAAATGAGGTGAGGAGGAGGAGGCAGCCGACAAGCTTAGAGAAGGAGGTGGGGGGAATGAAGTGAGGAAAGTGAGTGTGTAGGTGTGGCTGTCCAAAAATATCTAGCTGGTCTCAGGTTACTAATGGCGCACCACTAAGCCATGCGCCATTAGTAACCCAACATAATAATGGCGCACCAAAGAGACATGCGCCATTAGTAGTTTTGCAAAAAAGTAAAAGAAAATAATTTTTATACTAATGGCGCACAGTGGCACAGTGCGCCATTAGTAGTTTAAACTACTAATGGCGCACTTTGGCATAGTGCGCCATTATTAGGTTTGCAAAAAAGTAAAAAAAATTATATACTAATGGCGCCTTTGTCTTGGTCGTGCGCCATTACTAATTCTAACTAGTAATGGCGCACTTTGCCATCCCTCGCGCCATTAGTTTGTATGGAAAAATGGGAAAAATCAATAGTAGTGGCGATCAGTGAGCACGGTGCGCCATTAGTGTCTTCCACACTAATGGCGCACGAGCAACCGGTGCGCCTTTAGTATATAGTAGTGGCGCACAACTTACCTCGTGCGCCATTAGAATCAGTCCTATCTATAGCCCTTTTCCTAGTAGTGACACAAACCGGGACTAAAGTGTTGGGGATCGTTGCGGAAATTAAAAAATTTCTACGCATCACCAAGATGAATCTATGGAGTAACTAGCAACGAGAGAGTGGGGAGTGCAACTTCATACCCTTGAAGATCGCGAGACGGAAGCGTTGCAAGAACGCGGATGAAGGAGTCGTACTCGGAGCGATTCAGATCGCGGTGGATTCCGATCTTAGCGATGAACAACGGCACCTCCACGTTCAACACACGTGCAGCCCGGTAACGTCTCCCGCACCTTTATCGAGCAAGGAGGACGGAGAGGTTGAGGAAGATGGCTCCAGCAGCAGCACAACGGCGTGGTGGTGATGGAGTGGCAGTTCTCCGGCAGCACTTTGCCAAGGTCACGCGGAGGAGGAGAGGTGTTGGGGAGGGGAGGGGCTGCGCCTTGGATGTGGTGCTGCAGCCCTCTCTCTACCCCTCTATTTATAGGAAGAAGGGGGAAGGGGGCCGGCCCCTCTAGATGAGATCTAGAGGGGTGCGGCGGCCAAGGGGGAGAGGGCTTGCCCCCCAAGCAAGGGGATGCGCCCCCCTTAGGGTTCCCCCCCCCCCAACCCTAGGCGCATGGGCCCTAGGGTGGATGGCGCCCAGCCCACTTAGGGGCGGGTTCCCTTCCACCTACAGCCCATAAGGCCCTTCGGGGCAGGTGGACCCTCCCGGTGGACCACCGGAACCCCTCCGGTGGTCCCGGTACAATACCGATATACCCCCCAAATATTTCCGGTGACCGTATGATGACTTCCCATATATAAATCTTCAAATCCAGACCATTCCGGAACTCCTCATGACGTCCAGGCTCTCATCCGGGACTCCGAACAACATTCGGTAATCACATACAAATCTTCCCTATAACCCTAGCATCATTGAACCTTAAGTGTGTAGACCCTACGTGTTCGGGAATCATGCAGACATGACCGAGACAGCTCTCCGGCCAATAGCCAACAGCGGGATCTGGATACCCATGTTGGCTCCCACATGTTCCACGATGATCTCATCGGATGAACCACGATGTCGAGGATTCAAGTAATCCCATATACAATTCCCTTCGTCAACCGGTACGTTACTTGCCCGAGATTCGATCGTCGGTATCCCAATACCTCGTTCAATCTCGTTACCGGCAAGTCACTTTACTCGTTCCGCAATGCATGATCCCGTGACCAACTCCTTATTCACATTGAGCTCATTATGATGATGCATTACCAAGTGGGCCAGAGATACCTCTCCGTCATACAGAGTGACAAATCCCAGTCTCGATTCGTGCCAACCCAATAGACACTTTCGGAGATACCTGTAGTGCACCTTTATAGTCACCCAGTTACGTTGTGATGTTTGGTATACCCAAAGCACTCCTACGGTATCCGGGAGTTATAAAATCTCATGGTATAAGGAAATTATATTTGCCATTAGAAAAGCTTTAGCAAACAAACTACACGATCTTATGCTATGCTTAGGATTTGGTCTTGTCCATCACATCATTCTCCCAATGATGTGATCTCGTTATCAATGACATCCAATGTCCATAGTCAGGAAACCATGACCATCTGTTGATCAATGAGCTAGTCAACTAGAGGCTTACTAGGGACATGTTGTGGTCTATGTATTCACACATGTATCACGGTTTCTGGTTAATACAATTATAGCATGAATAGTAGACAATTATCATGAACAAAGAAATATAATAATAACCATTTTATTATTGCCTCTAGGGCATATTTCCAGCAGTCTCCCACTTGCACTAGAGTCAATAATCTAGTTACACTGTGATGAATCAAACACCCATAGAGTTCTGGTGTTGATCATGTTTTGCTCGCGGAAGAGGTTTAGTCAACGGATCTGCGACATTCAGATCCGTATGCACTTTGCAAATATCTATGTCTCCATCTTGAACATTTTCACGAATGGAGTTGAAGCGACGCTTGATGTGCCTAGTCTTCTTGTGAAACCTGCGCTCCTTGGTAAGGGTAATAGCTCCAGTGTTGTCTCAGAAGAGAGTCATAGGCCCCAACGCATTGGGAATAACTCCTAGGTCGGTAATGAACTCCTTCATCCAGATTGCTTCATGTGCTGCCTCCGAGGCTGCCATGTACTTCACTTCACATGTAGATCCCGCCATGACGCTTTGCTTGCTACTGCACCACCTGACTGCCCCACCATTCAAAATATACACGCATCCGGTTTGGGACTTGGAGTCATCCAGACCTGTGTCCAAGCTAGCATCGACGTAACCCTTTACGACGAGCTCTTCGTCACCTCCATAAACGAGAAACATATCCTTAGTCCTTTTCAGGTACTTCAGGATATTCTTAACTGTTGTCCAGTGTTCCATGCCCGGATTACTTTGGTACCTTGCTACCAAACTTACGGCAAGGTATACATCAGTGCAGTAAACAGCATGGCATACATAATAGACCATATGGCCGAGGCATAGGGGATGACACTCATCTTTTCTTTATCTTCTGCCGTGGTCGGGCATTGAGACGAGCTCAATTGTACACCTTGCAAGACAGGCAAGAACCCCTTCTTGGACTGATCCATATTGAACTTCTTCAATATCTTATCAAGATATGTTCTTTGTGAAAGACATATGAGGCGTGACGATCTATCTCTATCACTACTAGAAAAAACCCTACTAATGGCGCACCTAATATGGCTATTAATGGCGCATCTGTGGTGCGCCATTAATAGCACGCCATTAGTAATTTTTACTAATGGCGCACCACCTGGTGCGCCATTAGTATCTCTGATACTAATGGCGCACCATGTAGTGCGCCATTAGTATAGCCCACTGATGCGCCATTAGTATCTAGTATACTAATGGCGCACTACATAGAGGTGCGCCATTAGTATCTGGTATACTAATGGCGCATCACATAGAAGTGCGCCATTAGTAACATTTTTTTTCAAATTTTTTTTTCAAATTTTTTTTTAAAATTTTTCCAAATTTTTTTTAATTTTTTTCAAAATTTTCTTAATCTTAGTTCACTATGGCTTAATCTCAGGTCAATATGCTTAATCTCAGGGCAAATCGCACTCCGTGGTCAAACTTCCCGAAAGGTCACCCATTCTCACACTACTCCAGCCCAAGCACGCTTAACTTCAGAGTTCTATCCAACCCCAGCAACAGCTCACTTCACAGGCACTTGTTGATATATCTAGCATATCGATCATGTTATACCTTATTGATGTCTAGGACTTTGTTCATGTTAATGACTATGATGATATTTTGAAAAATATTTCAATCTTCTCGATCATATTACGTATCATTTTTGAAAAAAAAATCAAATTTTTTTTTGAAATTAGTAATTTTGAAATTAGTAATTTTTTTCTGTTACTAGTGGCGCAGCACATCCACGGTGCGCCACTAGTAAGTTTGAAATTTTTTGAAATTTTTTTGCCGCCAGATCTTAAAAGCCCCGTAACTTTTTTTCTGTTAGGTTTTTGGAGATTTTGAAAATGTTTAACGGGGTTCTCCCCGTTAAATTCGGATGTAACTTTTCGAGTAGATGATTTTTCATATAAAAAACTTTTTCATCCGAGTTAGTATGCAAAAGTTATGCCCATTTTTACAAATTCTCGAGAGATTTTGCAAATGAAGTCGAAATTCATATTTGCAAATTTTCCCAACAACTAGACCACATATCACATGGGAAACTTATTTTCTTTTATTTTTTGACATTTTCATCACTTTCTTTTCTTTTTTTTTAAACTGCAAAGGCGATCCCCCAGGGGGGGGGGTGCATTCGGTGGAAGGTGGCCAAGTTACTACTGGCGCACCGTGGGAGTGGTGCGCGGCGCACCACTCCCACGGTGCGCCATTAGTAACTTGGCCACCTTCCACCGACAACGTAAGTTACTAATGCCGCACCGTGGGGTGGTGCGCCATTACTAGTTCAACTACTAATGGCGCACCACTCCCACGGTGCGCCATTAGTAGTTTTGAAGAAAAAAAATAAAAAAAAATGATATTTTTTTTGATTTTTTTTTAAAACTTAGTAATGGCGCACAAGTGGAAAGTGCGCCATTACTAGTTAAAACTAGTAATGGCGCACCACTACAAGGTGCGCCATTAGTAACAAATTTTTTTATTTTTTATTTTTACATTTTTTCAAAACTACTAATGGCGCCTGACGGATGTGGTGCGCCATTACTATGTCAATTAGTAATGGCGCACTATGCACCGTGCGCCATTAGTAACAAAAATGTTTTTATGTTTTTTTCAAACTACTAATGGCGCACCACACACCATTGCGCCATTAGTAATATATTACTAATGGCGCACCGAGACATGGTGCGCCATTAGAATATAGTAATGGCGCACCACATCACAGGTGCGCCATTAGTAGCCATTCCATCTATAGCCCTTTTTGTAGTAGTGTATAGATCTTGATGCCTAATATGTAAGCACCTTTTCCAAGGTCCTTCATTGAAAAACACTTATTCAAGTAGGCCTTTATGCTGCCCAAAAGTCCTATATCATTTCCCATCAATAGTATGTCATCCACATATAATATGAGAAATGCTACACAGCTCCCACTCACTTTCTTGTAAACGCAGGCTTCTCCATAAGTCTGCATAAACCCAAACGCTTTGATCATTTCATCAAAGCGAATGTTCCAACTCCGAGATGCTTGCACCAGCCCATAGATGGAGTGCTGGAGCTTGCATACCTTGTTAGCATTCTTAGAATCGACAAAACCTTCCGGATGCATCATATACAATTCTTCCTTAAGATAGCCGTTAAGGAATGCCGTTTTGGTGTCCATTTGCCATATCTCATACTCATAGAATGCGGCAATTGCTAACATGATTCAGACGGACTTCAGCTTCGCTACGGGTGAGAAGGTCTCATCGTAGTCAACCCCTTGAACTTGTCGGTAACCCTTAGCGACAAGTCGAGCTTTATAGATGGTAACATTGCCACCCGCGTCCGTCTTCTTCTTAAAGATCCATTTATTTTCTATCGTCACGATCATTGGGCAAGTCTGTCAAAGTCCATACTTTGTTTTCGTACATGGATCCTATCTCGGATTGCATGGCTTGAAGCCATTTGTTGGAGTCTAGACCCGCCATCGCATCTTCATAGTTCGAAGGTTCACCGTTGTCTAACAACATGATTTCCGTGACAGGGTTGCCATACCATTACAGTGCGGAACGTGTCTTTGTGGATCTACGAAGTTCAGTAGCAACTTGATCGGAAGTACCTTGATCATCATCATTAACTTCCTCTCTAGTCGGTGCAGGGCACCACAGAAACATCTTCCTGAGTTGCGCTACTTTCCGGTTCAAGAGGTAGTACTTCATCAAGTTCTACTTTCCTCCCACTTACTTCTTTCGAGAGAATCTCTTTGTCCAGAAAGGACCCATTCTTGGCAACAAAGATCTTGCCTTTAGATCTGAGGTAGAATATATACCCGATGGTTTCCTTAGGGTATCCTATGAAGACGCATTTTTCCGACTTGGGTTCGAGCTTTTGAGGTTGAAGTTTCTTGACATAAGCATCGCATCCCCAAACTTTTATAAATGAAAGTTTAGGTTTCTTTCCCAAACCATAATTCATACGGTGTCGTCTCAACGGATTTAGACGGTGCTCTATTTAAAGTGAACGTGGTTGTCTCTAAAGCGTATCCCCAAAATGATAGCGGTAGATCGCACCATATCCAATAGAGTGCGATTATGACGTTCGGACACACTGTTACGCTAAGGTGTTCCAGGCGGCGTGAGTTGTGAAACAATTCCACATTTCCTTAAGTGCGTACCAAACTCGCGACTTAAATATTCTCCCCCACGATCTGATCGTAAGAACTTTATTTTTCTGTCACGTTGATTCTCTACCTCACTCTGAAATTCCTTGAATTCAGACTTGTGTTTCATTAAGTAGGCATACTCATATCTACTTAAGTCATCAGTGATGGTGAGAACAAAACGATAGCCTCCGCGAGCCTCAACGCTCATTGGACCACACACATCAGTATGTATGGTTTCCACTAAGTTTGTTGCTCGCTCCATTGTTCCGGAGAACGGAGTCTTGGTCATTTTGCCCATGAGGCATGGTTCGCACGTGTCAAATGATTCGTAATCAAGAGACTCCTAAAGTCCATCTGCATGGAGCTTCTTAATGCGTTTGACACCAATGTGACCAAGGCGGCAGTGCCACAAGTATGTGGGACTATCATTATCAAGCTTACATCTTTTGGTATTCACACTATGAATATGTGTACATCATGTTTGAGATTCATCAAGAATAAACCATTGACCAGCGAGGCATGACCATAAAACATATCTCTCATATAAATAGAACGACCATTATTCTCGGATTTAAATGAGTAGCCATCTCGCATTAAACGAGATCCAGATACAATATTCATGCTAACTATGCTAACTCCTCCTCCTTCGGAGGTTGCGAACCCAGATACGCGTACAGGTTGTTGAGGAATACATCTTGGAGGAGAAGAATACAAGAGATAAAGAAGATAAAGATTACATGAGTATCTATGCTAACTAGTCCTCCTTCGGTTAGCAAGGATCTCCTCTTGCTGGACGCATGGGTACACGCACAGAGTCATGTCACGTTTAACACACTTCACATATAAGTTCTAGCAAAACACGTGCATGCACATAGAACTTCACAAGTTCATAGATCATCTTGAGGAGTAGGAGGGGCCATCAGGTTAAGATTCTCCTCTGCTTTCGTTGACTCTTGCATTACCTCTGGCCTGGCACGCCCCATCTTCTCCTCTGCTTTCATTGGCTCTTGTGTAGCACCGACGCTTTTGTCTTCTTTTTCATAACAGTTGCTTAAATTACATTGTAATCCGAGCCTTACAACTGTGGAGCAGTTTTAACATGCTACCTCTTACCCCCTCTTTTATATGAGAGGTAAGAGTATATAATACATCTGAGCAGTTGATCTCATTAATTAGTGGTTTGATTAACTCTTACCTTCTTACCTCACATGTAAAAAGAGGTATAAGAGGGAGCATGTTAAAATTTGCCACAAATGAAATCCAGTGTAAAGTCAAGCATAAGTAAATACAGTTGTGCACTAACCACTCTAGTCCACGCTCATGTATGCATAGTTTCTGATGATCACATTTTATTGTTTGAAACTATCTCAAATTTCTTTAATTTTCTTTTCATGATTCAGTCCATTGTTACCATATAGATGATGGAGAATATTCTGTTCTTTCTGTGCTCTTAAAGAACATATCAAAGAATCGTTTTGAAGGTCCAGGTAAGGATTTTTCTTGTGAAGGCCAGAATCGGAACCATCAAAAGTTTTGCCTTTCTGCTAATGTTCATTTGCAATAAGTTTCTCTTAAGTGTACATTAAGTTATTATGTCTTGATATTCATTCATATATTGTTGATGTTGTTTCAAATTCCATCGGATTCCTTAAAAGGATTTGCCAGAATTATTTTCAGATTTTAGACCAGGACAACAAGAGGAAGCACATGGGTTTGAAACATCATTGCAAATGCAGGGTGGTGATCTGCCTTTTATTCTCAGATATTAAACCCTGCAGGAGAAGTTGCACTGTCCGCACTGTCCTGAGGTTGCAGAACCACATACACTTCATCTCTCCAACTAACTACATCAAGTTATTTAGGATCTATTTACGCGTGGTTTGCCTAACATGCTCGTGTGCTACCCGACGGTGGATCCTCTCCCCATCTATGGCCATACTCAGCCGCTCGTCGTGCCGGTCATCAAGGTCCTTTAGTGCGTAAGGCGTGATGGAGCTGTGGTGTGTTTGGTTCTTAACTCTGATAGATTGAGATATTGGAGAAGTAATTGTTTTATTGATTGGGGTCTCAAGGGCTTTTTATATAGATTACAAAGGTTGGGCTCCAAGACTAGACTAATAGAGATAGATTACAATACGAATAGACTTTATACTCTAAGATCCCCCCGCAGTCTCAACGTCAGGTGAAACAATGTTGAGACTGGAGCGTATGTCGGTGAACGATGCAGTCAGGAGTCCTTTGGTAAAAATGTCAGCAAATTGGGCACTTGTAGGAACATGAAGAACGCGAACCTCGCCAAGAGCCACCTTTTCACGAACAAAGTGAATGTCAATCTCAATGTGCTTTGTGCGACGATGTTGAACTGGATTGGAAGCCATGTATACTGCAAAGATGTTATCACAGTAAACAATGGTAGCACGTGGGAGCGGACGATGAAGTTCAACGAGAAGCTGCCATAGCCACACCGCCTCGACCACAGCGTGAGCAACCGCCCTATACTCAGCCTCAGCAGAAGACCTGGAAACTGTTACCTGCCTTTTAGAACACCAAGAAACAAGATTATCACCCAAATAAACGCAAAATCCGGATGTAGATCGTCGAGTATAGGGACAAACAGCCCAGTCAGCATCAGAATAAACTGTCAAGCTTGTAGGTGAAGAAGAATTAATAAGGAGACCGTGATCAAGAGTGCCTTTTAAATAGC
This sequence comes from Aegilops bicornis, assembly GCA_021605145.1. Lineage (NCBI taxonomy): Eukaryota > Viridiplantae > Streptophyta > Magnoliopsida > Poales > Poaceae > Aegilops > Aegilops bicornis. The sequence goes on from CM038674.1 coordinate 44,775,167, forward strand.
GGAGAATGCGTCGACATGAGCCGATGAGGAGCACGAGGATCATGCATAAAGAGACAGGCTTGCTGAACTGAATAGGAGATTTCAGGACGAGTAAGAGTGGCATATTGAAGAGCGCCAAAGGATGCTACGATATAAAGTAGGATCAGAAAGAGGATCACCATCAGCCGACAGTTTAGCACCAACGTCGGCTGGAGTACGAGAGGGATGACAATCAGACATACCAGAACGAGAAAGCAAGTCCAAAATGTATGACCGTTGAGAAAGAAAGAGGGAAGATTTTGTGCGAGAAACATGAATATCTAGAAAATGATGAAGAGGACCAAGATCAGTCATGCAAAACTCCCGATTGAGAGAAGAGATGGTATGTTGAAGAAAAGAATCAGAACTAGCCGTGAGAATGATATCATCAACATAAAGCAAGAGGTAGGAAGTGTGAGTAGAAGACTGATAAACAAAGAGAGAAGAATCGGATTTGGAGGGAATAAAGCCTATGGTTTGAATAAAAGTAGCAAAGCATTGAAACCATGCACGAGGAGCTTGTTTAAGGCCATAAAGAGATTTGTTGAGGAGACAAACAAAATTTGGAGATGAGGATTCTCAAAACTAGAGGGTTGTCGACAATAAACAGTTTCATTGAGAGTGCCATGAAGAAAAGCATTTTTAACATCAAGTTGATGAATAGGCCAAGAAGAGGAAACAGCAAGACTAAGAACAACACGAATAGTGCTTGGTTTAACAACAGGAGAAAAAGTCTCATCAAAGTCAATACCAAGCTGCTGGGAGAAACCACGACACACCCAACGAGCTTTGTAACGAGCGAGAGTGCCATCGGAATGAAATTTATGACGAAAAAACCCATTTGCCAGAAACTATGTTAACACCAGGAGGTTTGGGAACAAGAGTCCATGTATTATTTTGCTGAAGAGCTTCAAATTCATCGCGCATAGCAGAAAGCCAGAGAGGGTCAAGAAGAGCTCGCTTATAACTGGTTGGAATAGGAGAGATGGTTGGGGTGGCGGTAAGATTGAGACGTTTGGTGGGGAGAAGAAATCCTCATTTTCCACGGGTGCACATGACATGATCATTGGTGAGCGGTGGTATAAGAACGACATTGGGTGGCAGTGGGTTTTCGGTTGAAGAGGACGGTTAGGAAGAAGAATCAGAGGTGGTGGGTGTCGAGGGGGTTGCCGTGGTAGGATGTGGTGAGGGAAAGACGACAGGGGTAGAGTATGCAGTTGCGGGAGAGGTGGGGGACGGGGCAGGAGGGTGGCTAACGTTGGGCGATTCCGGCTGAGAGACGGAACAAGATTCCATGGCAGCAGAGATGACCGAAGGCCGAACTAGGGAAGGGGTTTTGGTGGTGGCGGATTGTGGTGGAATTGGTGTTGTGGTTGTAGTGACAGAAAAAGGAAAAGTATTTTCACCGAATGTGACATGAAGAGAGAGAATGATATGACCAGAAGATGGTTCGAAACAACAATATCCTTTGTGATCATCAGAAAGACCAAGGTGAATGCAAGGTAGTGAGCGTGGTTCTAGTTTGTTGGAGGCGGTAGAGGCGATGTTGGGAAAGCATAGACAGCCAAAAACACGCAGAAAAGAATAGTCAGGGTGGGAGAGAAAAAGAGATTGGAAAGGCGAATAAAGAGGGCAAGTTTTAGTTGGTCGAATATTAAGGAGTGTGGCGGTGCGAAGGGCTTCAACCCAAAAACGGGAAGGAAGAGAGGCTTGTAAAAGCAATGTGCGAAGAACATCATTAATAGAGCGAAGACAGCGTTCAGCTTTACCATTTTGAGAAGATGTATAAAGGCATGAAAAGCGAATAAGAATGCCTTGGGAGAGAAAGAAGGTGCGGTTTTGGGTGTTATCAAATTCACGACCGTTATCACATTGAATAAATCGAATTGGCAAGTCAAAGTGTGTGATTACATATTGTCGAAAGTTGAGAAAGATTGCAGGTACTTCAGCGCCGAGAGGAAAGGTCCAAGTATAGTGAGAATAATCATCCAAGATCACAAGATAATATTTATAACCAGAAACACTAGGGACTGGGGAGGTCCATAAATCACAGTGAAGTAACTCAAAAGAAAAAGTACTAATGGTAGTAGAGGTTCCAAAAGGTAATCTAACATGTTTGCCGCATTGACATGCATTACAGAGATAGGGATTATGGGGACTGCTAGAACTAGGGATACAAAATTCTTGGAGTAAAGACGTCAAAGTGTTTTTGCTGGGATGACCGAGGCGACGATGCCATAGATCAGCGGATGCGAGCATGGCACGAGGGGTCGATGTGGGCGCGCCATGAAGAGGATAAAGATCGCCTGCTATTGTACCGGCGAGGACCGCCCGCTGTCGATTCTTCACAGACAAACCAAAAGGGTCAAAGGCCAGGATAACTTTGTTGTCAATGCAAAATTGTCTAACAGAAATAAGATTTTTGATGATGGAAGGAACCACAAGAATATTGCGGAGAAGAAAATTGGCATGAGAGGAAGGGATGTAAGAGTGACCGGTGCATGAAACAGGGATGGTGGAGCCATCACCAATGGTGATAGTGGAAAAGCCAGAAGGAAAACTAGCTGACAATAAATTCATATTTGAAGACATATGCATTGATGCCCCAGAATCGAAAATCCAATCCGTACCTGCGCCGTTGAGGACAAAATTGTTCATGGCGTTGATGAAGGCGGCTTGGTCCCAAGCCGGCTGTTGGGGAGGAGCAGAGGGGCCAGGAGCTTGCATGTTGACGTAGGGGATAGCGGATGGGTAGTATGCGATTGGGGCCTGCATGTTGCCGTAGAAGACCGGCATGGTGTTGGAGGGCGACGGCGGTCCTGGCATGCTGGTAGGCGGAGTGGGAGTGGCGGTGTAGACGTGCGCCGGCGGCCTGGGTCCAAGGAGTCCCGGAGAGCCGGTGGCTGGACGAAGACCGGGGCTCCACGTGCCCGTGTACGCAGGAGGGGCATCATAAGGCGAGGTGGCCGACCAAGGCATCGACCAAGCCTGGACGAGGCCAGTCCAAGGATCATGCTGAAGAGGCCATGACGACGGAGCTGGTGGCGCGGGAGCGGTGGATGACGGGTTTGGGGGGAGGTGTTTGGGTAGTTGTAGAGGAAGAGGTAGGGGATGGGGCGCCGGCGGCGTGGAACTCGGCCATGGAGAAGAGGGGCCGAATCGGCCGGGGCGGCGGCGCGGGTGGCGGAGCCATACCAGGTGCGGAAAACCTAGGCGTCAGATACCATGATAGATTGAGATATTGGAGAAGTAATTGTTGTATTGATTGGGGCCTCAAGGGTTGTTTATATAGATTACAAAGCTTGGACTCCAAGACTAGACTAATAGAGATAGATTACAATACGAATAGACTTTATACTCTGAGAAACTCTGTATGTGTTGATGTGATCCTGTGTGCACAAAGAAAAACTGTCAAGTTATGATTCTTTTTTGCTTCAAGTATTGCACTGATCCAAAAATACAGCAAATTGTTATGCATAAAATATTGCAGTCTGTATGTATATTGGCACAAGACCACTATGGAAATTATGTTGTCCAGGTTTGTTACATCTTATGAATTTTCAGACCGATCTCATGCTTGACGTGGCATTCTGATAATTTTTTCAGAAGCTTTGTTTCGGAAGCTTTGTCGCATCTTACTATGGGTTATGTAGGAGTGTAGCGTCAGTATTAGTGTTTTCTGTTCTTAATGATCAATAATTTAACTTGGGGTGTGTTGGAATTCGTCCATAGGATCGATCGCATTAAAGTAGACGAATGCATGCGCTCAAAAACTTTTAGCCAAAGGCTCGTGCCTCACTTTTTTCCTCTTTTTATTTTCACCTTTTCTCCATGATGTTACATTGTACGTTTAGGCTGTGCATATATACGCAATAACCCGGACACCGGACCAGACTAGCAAACGACTCGAACATCAATTACAATTCAGCATGAGATTACAATTACAATTCAGCATGAGATTGTGATGAAGAAAATGATAGCATTCTTTTTCTCACGGCACCCCGCGCAGGGGAGTCTGTGGCTGACAAGGAACACACATATACACAAGTTCAACGAACATGCATGGGATCCAGACCCAAACTAGCCGTGAGAAGAAAGCCAGTACCCACATAATAAGTCTAGCGTGTCCATGTGTATAAGCTTGCAACATTGACGAATATTACAAGTCCTAAGATGATAATAATCTACCACTACCTAAGATGGTAACAAGAACCAATGCTAGCCGACGCTAGCACACGCCAACTCAGTACCACATTCGTTTACAACGCTGATACCACATTCGTTTACAACGCTGAACCTCGCCATAGGTCACACACAGGTAGCTACACGTACGTCAATCCCTTCATCAAAACATGTGATTCTTTGGGTTGGGCTGGGTTTCTCTGGACGTGCTGCATCACTTCAGGTAGGAGTCGAGTGTCTTCTGCTCCAAGGGCTTCTCGGTCTGTGAAACACCCACCATTTTCCTGCCTGTCCAGCATCTGGAAACAACAAAAGGTTGTCTATTCAGACTCATTCATGACAAATCAAACTTTGGCATGCAGAAACTTCAATGGAGATTATATGGCACAAGAGATGCAAGATTTTTCATATTCTGTACTATCCAGTAGTACAATGCAGTTGTGTGTGTAACCAAATCACAAAGGAGATGAAGGTATACCTGAATGGGAACACTCAGAACAGGTGATATTTCCTTTTTTCAATTATCCCTGAGCTGCCCAAAGATCGTTTCGACGCATGCTGTTAGCTGCTGCTTGAATAGTATGGTTCGATACCTAGCATCCACTTGTCCAGTATCACAATTCCCTGCAAGCTATTGAAGCAAAGAAAATCATTTTCAGAAGTTTATGATTACTTTTCTCTTATCTGTCTGTGTGTGAACTTCCCATTAGTACAAAGGGGGCATGAGCATACAAGAAGTTGCAGCGTAGATCGAACTTCGCGGTACCTCTTATCGCAGCCGTCTGTTTTCGTTATGAATCGTGTGGCTGGCAGCGCCCAAAGCCAGCTTCAGACCGCACTACAAGGAAAAGGCTAATTAGTGGCGCACCTATTTTGGCCATTAATGGCGCACTACAGATGCGTCACTAGCATCACGCCACTAGTAACTAATACTAATGGCGCATTCCTGGTGCGCTATTAGTATACTAGACAATAGTGGCGCACCAGAGAATGCGTCATTAGTATGTCAAAGGGTGCGGACAATAGTGGGAGTTTGTCTTCACATTACAAGTCGATATCGATCATCTAAACTATCATCACATAAAAGAGAGCTGCGGTCATGATGATGAGCATCATCGCGATGAAACTGGTCTTCATCCGGTTCCTCCAACACTCCCTCCTCTCTCCCGCTAGATAGCGCGCGTATCTAGCTTCCGCCTCCGCCCTAGTGGTGTACCCTTTGTAACTGTTACCACTGAAACAGTGAACTTTTCTCCGACACTCCTCCCAGTCGTCGTAGACTGCGGAAACCTTACCCTTGTATACGACATACGACGGCATCTCTATGCACTAGCCAAACAAAATGTTAGTAGCAACTCACAGACAATACATAAGCAATATATAAGTATGCAACAAAAAGATCGGAAGAGAAAAGCAACACATTAATAGCACGATTAATGGTCCTACTAATAAATAGCATCGATTACATATAAGTTGAACAACTGTCCAAACCAAAGAGACATACAAGTTCATTAAAGTTTAATTACAACATGAGCTAATCGATATTTCATAATTACATAGCATCACTACTTTCGACTCGACTCAGGGACCGAAACGTGGATGAAGCCGCCGTCTTTCGTGATGGTCATGAAATCACGGTCGTTGTCAGCCTGCATTTGTAGCGTTGTTTCTATCTCACTATTGGACGGTTGATGTCTGAGGTAGAACTGCCGCGAGGTACGAAGGACATCTTGATGGATGATTTCCACAAACTCCGACTGGATGCGAAAGAATTCTTGTCTGATGTCCGCGTCCTGGATTGCCAACAAGCATGCGGCCCAATCTTTGAGATAATTTGATAGCAGAAGGTGATTATAGTCCCGTATGATCGCCCACATGTGATGGAGGGCATAGTAGGCATCCTTCTGACCGCCAGGCGGCTACTTGACGCAGGCGAACGTCGTATTGTGGGTGAACACGTGTTGGCCGTACCTACGAATTAGCCTGCTGAAGGTGCCTCCAGATCTGGCATAGCCGGGAAGAGCTTCATCAAGAACTTTCTTGATATTTGTGTAGTCTTTTTTTGACTGGCGGTCCAAGTCGAAATATGTGGCCATGGAATATTTCAGGCTTAAGAGGATGAGTGTGCAATGTGTGTCACTACACAAAACACGGAATGTTAGAAAAAAAAAATGATCGAAATCTAAGAAATATGTTACAGGGCGGTGAGGGGATGACTTACTCAGGAAAGTAAAGCACAAGGAAGTTATCCTTATCTGTGTTTGGCAGAATGATGCCTTCGAGGTATGAACTCGCGGCTTGCTGGTCCCCAGTGCTGCCCAAGATCTTGGCACGCATGTAGAGGAGGTCGACTATCACGATGTCCGGGGTCTTGTCTCTATTGATCCGCATCTCCATACTCAGCGAAAACAGCCGAATGAAGGTGTAGTGCAGGGGATGAAGGTTAAACATAGCGAAGATGTCAGCAAACCGCAGGACAATCATACCCCCGCCCTCTGGCACCTTGGCCACGAAAACCGGGTATGCCACATCATTCTCGGAGAGACGCCGCTTCTCCAAAGAAAGAACACTGTCATACAGACTCCGCATAGCACCGGTTGCAGCATTGAGCAGATTAGTCGGTAGCATCGGCCTACCCCGCCACATGCACCCTCCTCAAGATATCCTTAGGTGAAGGTGGCCCGTCCTGAGCACGGATCGTACTCGGTGCCGGCTGGCTCACACCCTTGTTAGTCTTTCTTTTCCGCCCCTTCTTATTTTGCTGCTGTAATGGGATTGAGTTCTGCTCAGAGACCACCTTATTGAGTGTGCTGGGGCTGATAATATTTCGCACCTCGGCTATCTAAGGCTCGGTGAAGGCGGCATCTGGAGGCGTCTCCTGAGAACTGAACGCCAGAGGACGCCTGTTGCAATTGGGTTTTTCCGCGGTACCAGCTAGATCGCGGTCGTCTTTTGCAGGGTTGGGTTCTTGAGAAGGAGGCCCCAAGAATTCGTCACCGTACCCATGTTCGGCAAAGTACTTATCGGTGTTGGTAAATGTACCGTCGTCCTTGTCGTCATCGTCATCGTCCGGGTCCTGTGCCATATGCATGTCCGGATCCTGTGCCATATGCATGTCCGGCATATCCGGTAGCGTTGCAGCGGTCTTGCCATGGCTTGGCACCGGCACGACTGGCGGTGTTGTCTGTGGGGTGGTGTCCCCCGAACCCCAAACGAATCTGGCTCTTCGGCCAAAGCAGGGGCCAGCTTAAGCAGACGCTGAGGGTCATCACATCATTTTCGTCGGTCCCAGCGGGTCAAAACGGAGGTAACTAGTCGTCGCAGCCTGGCAGCACCCGAACCAGTTGAACCCTATACACGGTGGGTAGCATCGGATTACTGTGGAACACGGGGTTGCCCGGTTGAACGATTCTTCCCTTGGCGACATCGATCAACTCGCCACCCACGAAGTGCAGGAGAGTGCATGGAACGTCGGCGTCGGCGCCCTGGAAAAACATGTAGGGCGTCAGGGATGCCCAGTCAAAGGCAAGGAGATGAAGTCATCGGTCGAGAGGCTTAGTTACCGTGATAGCGTCGAGCTCGGCTAATGTCGAGGCACCGCCAACTGCGGGCGTGCAAGTGACCTTGATAACCATCACGCTTCATGTTCTTTCCCTCGGTGTAGAATGTGTAGCGGTTGATATCGTCCGCCTCATACGTCATCAGGTTGTGTTCAGCGTCCTGTGACAAGGCGAATATGAGTTGTTCTTCCGCGGAAGAATCCTCATGTAAAGGGTACGACAGAAGCTTCTCCTTGAACCAATGCGTGAAACATGAGTTGTGCCCTTTGATTATATCTCCGTCCGTCCTCTATTGGCCTCGGTCAATGTACGTCTTCTCAATAAAGTTTTTATGCTCTACCACCCAAGGATCGACCACGTCTATGTGTTGTAGCGCGACTAGGTTTCTCTTTCAAAGTCGGCGAGTCGACCCTCGAAGTCGACATGCATTTCGCGGCGACCCTCATGGTGACCCCATGCAGCGAGCCTGCCGAGGTGCCTGTTGACGGGCAGACCAACGGGGTTCTCGATGCCTGGATAAATCGTGCAGTAGGAGATGCACTATTCGGTCAGAAAGCCTCTGGCTATGCTTCCCTCTGGATGTGACATGTTGCGAACGTATCCTTTGATCACACCATTCATCCTTTCGAACGGCATCATGCTATGCTGGAACGTCGGTCCGAGTTGGATGATATCCTCCACGATATGGACCAGCAGATGCACCATAACATCGAAGAATGCGGGCAGGAAGTACATCTCAAGCTCGCATAGCCTCACAGCAACCGACTTCCGAGAGATGACGTCGAAAAAGATGCATAGGCCAAATAGCATTTCACGGACGTGCGCGTCCATGATCCCATGGATTGCAACTGGAAGTATCTACGCCATCAGCACGTGACAGTCGTGAGACTTCATCCCGCTGAACTTCTGCTTCGCTGAGTCTAGGTATCTGCTTATCTTCCCCGCGTAACCGTAAGCAAATTTTACTCCTATGAGGCAGGTGAAAAACTGATCAATCTCCTCCTAACTTAGAGTGAAGCACGCGGGAGGGAAGTCATCTCCGAAGTTCTTAGCCTTTTTGCCTTTGCGACGACTTTCCGTGTCCTTTGCCTCATCATCATCATCACCATCATTATTAGCGTGAAGCTCCTCCCTGATGCCCATTGATTTCAAGTCTGCCCTTGCTTTCGGCCCATCTTTTGTCTTCTCTGTCATGTTGAGAAGGGCACCAAGCAGACTCTCGCACAAGTTCTTCATGATATGCATGGCATCAAGGTTGTGAGGCACACGGAGGATCTTCCAGTACGGCAAGTCCCAGAAAACAGACCTCGTTTTCCATACCTTCAGCAGCGGCACTGGCGCCTTTCGCTTCTTTCCCGGCTCTGGCGCCTTTTTCGGCGATGGGCACTCTTTCCAATTTTTCAACAGCTCGTCTATTTCCTCGCCGCTCCTCGTACGCGGGCATCTTCGGGGTTCGGTTTCACCATCGAACAGATCCTTGCGTTTTCTCCATAAGTCATCGTCGCTAAGCCACCTTCGATGTCCCATGAAAACGGTTTTCGAAGACCCGGGATCTTTATCTAGCTGGCGATACGTTGTGTCATCCATGCACCTGACGCATCCAGAAAATCCGTGGACCACCTGCCCCGCGACATATCCGTAACTGAGATAGTCGTGCACCGTCTTGAGCAGTGTGGATCTCATAGGGAAATATTTTTTCTCTGCGACGTCCCACGTATTGGCTGGCGTTTTCCACAGCGTGTCTAGCTCCTCTTTCAGCAGCCCCAGATACAGATTAATGTTGTTCCCTGGTTGTTTCGGCCCTTCAATTAGCAAAATACCGCTGCAGACGAGGAGTGATCGGGAAGTATCACACGACTTTTCGAGGAGCTTTCTTCCTCTTCTTATATCGACTAACGCCGCACGCCGGACATATGGTAGACTCCGCGTGCTCGTCCCGATAAATGATGCAATTGTACATGCACACGTGGTATTTCACGTGCGGTAAATCCAGAGGACACACAATTTTCTTCGCCTCCTCGAAACTGGTCGGGCACTTGTTCCCCTTGGGAAGACGTTCGTGCCAGAATGACATGTTCTCGTCGAAGCATGCGTCGGTCATTTTGTGTTTTACCATCATCTCCAGAGCCATGAGCGTTACTTTCAGGCGGGTATCCTCGGGCCTGCAACCTTCATACAATGGAGTAACCGCGTCTATCTCCAGTTGATCCAGCTTGGCTTTCTCTCGGGCGGCAGCTCTTGCGTTATCTGTCTGCTTGAGAAGCAGCTCTTGAATATGAGGGTCCTGCACCCAGCCCATTGATGGTCCACCGTCGTTTGCTCTGGCATCTTCATTTTCATGATCATTGCCCTTCGTCTGCTCCGGCATCTTCCTCATCATCATGTCCGACATCTTCTACATGATGACTGTGTACTGCATCTACTTCGTGATCATGTCTTGGAGATTCTTCGTCTTCTCGCCCGCCCTCGCCGCGGTTGTCTTTCTGCCTTTCCTCATTTCTTGCCCGCCCCCCATGGACGACTTCATAATCATCTTCATCACCTTTCCACCGATAGCCATTCATGAAACCACGCAAGAGCAGGTGATCCCGCACCTGTACGGAATCCGGGTCCATAAGGCTCCTCAGCTTGCATCTTCGACACGGACATCTTATCTCCGTCTCGTTCTTTTGAACTATCTCGGCCTTCGCGGAGCTCAAAAACCTATTCACGATGCCTTCAGTCATCGTGCGGACCATGGTCGCCTGTGGGGTAGAGAAAAACGATATTTTAGAACTAAGAAAAAATTTGGCATGACTTTGCCTAAAAATAGGACCAAAAAGAATGCATAGATCCAAATTCTCGCCGAAACGGAAATGAATCGACATTCCGGCAAAATATTGGCAACTACCGCATTTCAAATACCGGTACCTGCAAACACAAACATATATGCAACACCACAAACATATGCAACACCACAAACATACGTACATCTAGCTAGGCCATAAAAAGTGCATGTGCACATTGTTGGAGGGAGAAAAAAGTAGATCTACAACATAAAGAAAGCTTTCCCCTTACTTACCTATCAAAAAAAGGTATTTAACCACTTAATTTGGGTGAATCTATGGTGCAAATGAGGTGAGGAGGAGGAGGCAGCCGAGACAAGGTTGGAGGAGGAGGTGGAGAGAATGAAGTGGGGAAAGTTAGTGTGGTAGGTGGCTGTCCAAAATATCTAGCTGGTCTCAGTGGTGCACCATTAGGTGGTGCACCTGTTACTAATGGCGCACCTGTTAGATGATGCGTCATTATTAACTAGTAATGGCGCACTATGCCATGATGCGTCATTACTAGTTTTGAAAAAAAAATTAAAGAATTTGTTAGTAATGGCGCATCGTGGGTGTGGTGCGCCATTAGTGTGGTGGACACTAATAGCGTACCAACACATGATGCGCCACTGCTATATAACCCTTTTCCTAGTAGTGTTGTGTCAGGGTAATTAACAATTGCAGAGCCAGTTGCAACCCTGCATGCACACGGTTTTCAGTCTAGGTATAAGTCCCTGCAACTGCAGCCTGCATAATGTTGTCAACATCAGTCTACTGTATACACGTGAAGGGCACAGTAGTGCATGTTCCCTCGTGAACGGGTGGCCTGGGTTTACTCACGCATTGAATTTGTTTTACACAATTATTAGTTAACGTGCAGGGATTCGAGTTTAGGACCGTTTTACACAATCCGTTCTACGCGTGGCATGTTTGACAAAAAGAAATACATGCTGGACAGACTTTAGGACTTACTTCCCTGCGAATTAAGAGAGAAAGTGGACAGAGAGAAACTGTATGAGAGAGATAGGTGACGTGAGAGAGACAAGTCATGAGGGACTAGTTTTTGTAGGATATTTATATCCTGGTATTTAAACCATTTAAAGAGAAAGAATCTTGTGTATAAGACAGAGAGGTGTTGCCAGAATTTTTCAGTTGGAGAGAGAAGCTGTGGTGGACTTGTTGACTTGTTCGCCAACATCCATGCTGGTGAGGTTGGGCTCTTCCACATCGGGATTGTTTTTACCTGAGTTCTTGTTGCAAGGAGCAAGCTCTCTCGGCTCCAGATACATGGCGTATGAAGCTTGTTCATCAAACATGGCAGACGGGAATAGGAAGGAGGAGTATTTGCGTGATGAAAACATCACGAGTCTGACACACGTCGCTTGTGGACTTCTGAACAAAAGCATGCGGCAGGTCAAGTCTGACAAACCAACGACGTCACATCATGTCATGTACAGTGCCCCTACTAGGCCATTCAAGCATTGAGCGTCTGCGACAGTTGATCATTTGTAAATCTGTGCACATATCCACATCCAGCTGGGCACACGATGGATGTTTCCATGATCTACAGATGTCATAAGCTTGCTCTCAGCATACTTATTTATTTTTCAGTAATAAGGGTTTACCTAACCATGTCTAGGCATAAGCAAGCAAGTTTTCAGATTGTGACTCTCATGGCTACTCTAATCATGCATGCCAAGAATTTGTACGACTGGTAAATCGCCCTAATCAAGTGCTGAAATTAATATCTGAACCAAAGAGCAGTACATTATACTACCAAACATCCCCTAATGCCTGAACCATACATCTTTCATCACGTACGGCATGTACGCTCGCCGGGCGACGAGGTAGTACAGGCGATGGTTGACCTAAGGGAAACCGCTCTCGTAACCAGGAAGGACCTACGCTGACTGAGGCAGTATGGTTGTAGTTGCAGATGGCTGCCGATCGTACGAGAGAGAGAATTTCGCGAGAGAGAAGAACAAGTCTGACAGAGGTGGTTTTGTGCTGCGCACTTGACTGCCGCTTTTCTCAGCTTTTCTGTTATTTGTAGCAAGCTCAAACGGCTGCCGAAATACAAGGGAGACGCCCACGTCTCCAGCTGGCCTACTGGTCGTGCCATCCCACGACGCCAAGCTGAGATCGAGCAACTACTTTGCCCGCACAGACCGCTACGATCATGCCATCCCATGACCCGGTGAGGCGAGCATTTCTAGCTAACAAACTAACTGAAACTACTGAACCGTGCGTGTACAGGTGCACGCTCCCGGTCCCTTTTATTCAGAGAAACAACAAGTTCAGTGTTGAGTCTTGCAACAGATTGGCTATCAATTCACCCCCTAAGTCTGTTGCACCTGGTTGATTCCGAGCTTGAGCCGTAGTTCAGCGAAACGAGTTCTTCCCAAGGACTTTGTAAGTATGTCAGCTAGCTGATCGCCAGTCCGAACATGCTCAATGTCAACTCTTCCCAGCTCAACGCACTCGCGAATGTAATGGTACCTGAGGTCGATGTGTTTGCTCCGTTCATGGTGAACCGGGTTCTTGCTCAACTCGATCGCAGACTTGTTATCCACTCTCAGTTTCACCTTCTGAACATCACCCCCGAACATCTCAGCAAGCAACCTACTGAGCCACACTGCCTGAGTTGCTGCTGTAGCTGCTGCAATATATTCAGCTTCACAGGACGACATCGCCACAATCTTCTGCTTTTGGGACGACCACGTAATCACACTGTCTCCAAGGAAGAAAACCAGCCCAGTCGTGCTCTTGCGATCAACAGGATCCCCCGCATGATCACTGTCACTGAAACCGACTAGTGTGTCACCCCTCCCTGCTCTGAATGTACAGCCGTGGCTCAACGTTCCCTTCACATAGCGAAGAATTTGTTTCACTGCAGTCCAGTGTTCCTTCCTGGTGCCTCCATGAATCTGCTCACAACACCCACTGCGTCTGGCGATGTCTGGCCGCGTGTTAACCAGATACCTGAGACTGCCAATGACACTGCGATACTTGGTAGCATCAACAACTTCACCATTGTTCTTCGTCAGTTTCAGACGGTTCTCCATCGGTGTCCAGCTAGGGTTGCACTGTCCCATGCCTGCATCCTCAAGTATCTTGGTTGCATAACTTGCCTGACAGACTTTTATATCTCCATCATCTTGCTGTACTTCGATTCCCAGGTAGTAACTGAGCAAACCGAGGTCACTCATCTGGAAAAGATCCTGCATCTGTCTCTTAAACTGTCCGATAGCAGAGTCTGATGTTCCAGTGATAATTAGATCATCAACATAGACTCCAACCAGCAGAAACTCTTTGTCATCACCTCGTCGGTACAGTGCATGATCCAACTGACATCGCTCGAACCCAAGTGACACCAGTGTGGAGTCTAACTTGGCGTTCCAAGCACGTGGCGCCTGCCGGAGCCCGTACAGGGCCTTCTTCAGTTTGAGAACCTTTTGTTCACTGTTACTGCTGACAAAACCTGTTGGCTGATGCACATATACCTCCTCTGCCAAGTCGCCGTTGAGGAACGCTGATCGGACGTCCATGTGGTGCACTTTCCACTGCCGGTGTGCGGCCACGGCGAGCAGGACGCGCACTGTCTCCAGCCGCGCCACGGGAGCAAAGACCTCGTCGAAATCAATCCCTTGCCTCTGAGCATAGCCTTTCGCCACCAGCCGTGCTTTGTGCTTCACAATATTGCCAGCAGGGTCTCTTTTCACCTTAAACACCCACTTCAAACCAATTGCACGGTGACCAGCCGGAGCGTGGCGAGCTCCCAAGTGTTGTTGGCGCGGATTGACTCCATCTCCGCTTCCATGGCGCCACGCCATGCCGGCTCGCTCAGTGCAACATCGACGGACGCGGGCTCCTCCGCAGCTGAGAGACACAGCCCGCTGTACTCGAGGGTGCGTGCCGGAGCGTGATCGATCAGGTGCTCGACGGTCTTGTACCGGAGCGGCACCCCCTCCGAGTCGAAGGTCTCGCCGTCCGGCGCAGACACCCACCCATCGTCGTCAATGGTGAGCGGCGTAAGTGATGGAGAGGCGACGGGGCCAGCCGGCGAGAGCGTGTCAGCCGCCCCGGTCGGTGTGTGCGGCGACTGCACCGGCCCAACAGGTGAGCATGGCTTCGTTGTTGTCGCTGGAGAGCGTGACGATGCAGCTGTGTCAGTGGACACCGTGTAGGTTGTCGTCACGGGCGCCCCCGCACCGGAGTACACGACCGTGAACTCCCTGGTGTGAGCGGGCTCGGAGTCGCCGCCGCCCTTGCGCCAGTCCCAGCGCCGATCCTCCTCAAAGCGCACATCGCGCGTGATGTACAGGCGCTTGCCGACCGGGTCGTACACCCGATAGCCCTTGGTGCCCGGCTCGTACCCCAGGAAGACGCCCGGGCGCGACCTGTCCGCCAGCTTGGTCACGCCGGGTCCGACGAGCTTGACATGCGCGACGCAGCCGAAGGTGCGGAAGTAATCCACCGCCGGCTTCTTCTTGCGCCACGCCTCATATGGCGTGATGCCTTGCAAACTTCTCGTTGGTGATCTGTTCAGTATGTGGACAGCAGTGCGTACGGCCTCACCCCAGAACGTGCACGGCACGTCCATGGCCTTCATGAGGCTGCGTGCCATCTCCACCACGGACTGGTTCCGTCGTTCTACGACTCCGTTCTGCTGGGGAGAGTACGGTGTCGTTGTGTTCCTCTGAATCCCCAGCTCTTCGCAGTAGGTGGCGAATTCAGTTGAAGTGAACTCGCCGCCTCTGTCAGTCCGGAGCGCCCGGAGCTTGACACGGCCTTCCATCTCCGCGTGTGCTTTGATCTTCTTGAAGTACCGAAAAGCCTCGTCCTTGCTCTTCAGTACCTCAAGCCACATATACCTACTGTACTCATCAACGATCAACAGAAAGTACTTGTTACCACTGGTCGTCGCCGGAGTAATGGGGCCGCACAGGTCGCCGTGGACGAGATCGAGCGCGTGCTCGGCGTGATACGCCGACGCGCGCGGGAAGGGCGTACGGTGCATCTTCCCAATGGTGCAGCCTCGCAGAACTGATCGACGTGCGCAATCGCCGCATCCCGCATACCATGCTCTTCGCTCCGAGATCGTGCAGCGCGGAAGTGCAAGTGACCGAACCTGGCATGCCACCTCCAGGCCTCGTCCTGGGCTCCGACGAGGAGGCACACGGGTACGGCCAAGTTCAGAGCCACGGCGTAAAGCCGGTTGCTCGTGCGCCGCACCCGCGCGAGCAGCAGCCCCTGCCTGTCATACAGGCAGAGCTGGTAAATCCTCGATCACGGACTTGCACCCATTCTCATCAAGCTGCCCGAGGCTGACAATGCTCGTGCGTAGCTGCGGGATGAAGTACACGTCCGCGAGTGCGCGATGCTCGCCATTGCGGCACGAGAACAGCACGACCCCGCGCCCACAAATCTGCACGACAGAGCCGTCACCAAACGCACCGTACTGTACTGTCTCTCGCCGAGCTCCGAGAGCATGTCGCGGCGCCCCGTCATGTGGTTGCTGGCGCCGGTGTCCAGATACCAGCGGTCGTCATCCGTGGCCACCGGCACGACCCGCGCCTCGTTGAGGAAGATCTCCGGGGCCGGGCAGCGTCGGTGTCCGTGACCTCGCTGCTCACCACCGCGCAAGTGGCCAAGAGCAACCCTGGCTGCTCGACGTCGACCTGGGCGACGTTGGCCTGCTGGTCCTGCTGCTCACGCTGGTCCCTTGCCTTCCTCCGGCACTCTTTCGCCCAGTGCCCTGGGATGCCGCAGTATCGGCAGTCGCCCTTGCGCTTGGGCGTCGCCGGACCGCCGTTGCCGCGGCCACCACCTTGGCCACGGCCACCGTCGCCTTGGGAGTTCTTCGGTTTGCCATTGCCGCGCCCGCGTCGATCTCCGGACCCTGAGGACCCGCCGGCTTGATCCAGCAGCTTCTCGCGCGCGCGCCACTCATCAGCAGTGAAGAGCAGTTGCGCGCCGGGCGCCGGTGTTTCCTCGCGGTCGCGCTCCTCGACCACAAGGAGTCGGCCACAGAGCTCCTCGAGGGAGAGCTGTTTGGTGTCCACGAGGGACTCAATCGCCACCGCCATCTCGCGGTAGGGCCGCGGCACCGTCCGGAGGACCTTGAGAACAGCCTTGTGCTCGTCCACCGGGTCGCCGAGCGCCTCCAGCTCGTCGATGATCGTCTGAGCCGCATCACATATGACTCGATCCTCGCCGTCCTTGTACCGGAGCGCCAGACTCGAACGGCGAAGTCTGCGCTTTGGCTTCACGACGCTGCCCGACGCGCATGGTCTTCAGGGTGTCCCACGCCTGCTTGGCCGTGGCCTTGGCGCCCAGAATGCGCATGAGCTCCGGCGGCACCCCCTTCAGGAGGGCGATCATGGCGCGCCGGTCATCGCGATCCGTACCTTGGCCAGTTTCCACCACCCTCCACAGCTCATCGGCCTGCAGCTGCAGCTTGGTGATCATGGCCCAGTCGGAGTAGTTCGTGCGCGTGAGCATCATCGGGGGAGCACCGCCGCCGCCACCGTGCACGACGCGCTCGATCACACGCACCCCCGACCCCTCCTCCGTGGAGAGACGCGCCAGGGCTTTCTCCAGCGCCGCCGCCTCGGCAGCGCCCTTTTCTTCCTCCTGCTGTTTCTTCGACTTCGCCGCCGCTGCCTGTCATCACTCCGGCGGATCAGACACCGCCAGCGCCCAGGATGGATCGAACACCACCGAGGCTCGATACCACTTGTAGTTGCAGATGGCTGCCGATCGCACGAGAGAGAGAATTTCGCGAGAGAAGAACAAGTCTGACAGAGGTGGTTTTGTGCTGCGCACTTGACTGCCGCTTTTCTCAGCTTTTCTGTTATTTGTAGCAAGCTCAAACGGCTGCCGAAATACAAGGGAGACGCCCACGTCTCCAGCTGGCCTACTGGTCGTGCCATCCCACGACGCCAAGCTGAGATCGAGCAACTACTTTGCCCGCACAGACCGCTACGATCATGCCATCCCATGACCCGGTGAGGCGAGCATTTCTAGCTAACAAACTAACTGAAACTACTGAACCGTGCGTGTACAGGTGCACGCTCCCGGTCCCTTTTATTCAGAGAAACAACAAGTTCAGTGTTGAGTCTTGCAACAGATTGGCTATCAATGGTTTCCGGCGTATGGTGGAGAGATCGATCCTCTGTCACCGGAGGAGGGCTTGCAGTACTGGCGGCGGCCCGGATCTCTGGTGCGAGGAGCGAGAGGAGGATGGAGGACTAGAGGTGCTCGCCTGGATGAAGGCCGGCGCGGTGGAATGTTCACTGTGCAACGGCAGCTGCGCGAGGAGAATGTGCAGTGGCCGCGGCGGCTATGCGATTCCTGTGTGCGGGCGGGTGGCATCTATGGATTGTGACGAATGGAACGGACGACTCAATTACTAATTTACCTTTTTTATTAAAAAAAATCATTACTTGAATTTTTCAGATCTGACGGTCAGAATAACTCAGAGCAGAAGTTACGTGAAATTTACAATTTGGAACTTGCCAATCACCGTAAAACAGGATTTATTAGGCGCCTGTTTGGACATCTTATAAAAACAGGGCACCAAATATAAGAGGAGCACAACCTAATTCATCATTACGGCACCTGTTTACAGACCATGACATTTTGCACACTTCATGGAACATCTCCACTTGATTAGATCCATACAATATTGTGCTACGTACATAAGCTGGTAGCACCTGGACTAATACATAGTAGCAACACACACCAAAGTAGCAACACACACAGTAGTAGCAACACACACCAAAGTACATAGTACTTGCTCTTCAAATCACAAAGCAATAATATACAGTTCTTGAGCGGTTCAACGAAACTGCCACGGACTCCTCACGCTGCCTTGTCGTGGGTCTTGTTCATCAGGTGAGCCAAGCTATAGCAACACCCACATAAACCTCGTCATACAACTTGTCAATCATAGCCCACTATTGTTCAGGTAATAACCATGTCCACTACACAACTTTCAGCATCCTTCCATTGCATACTGCAAAAAGGGATGCTGGCGTTATTACAGAGGTGTAAACTATACCGCGTGAGTTATTAGCTGCCATGATAGCAATGGTCATCACAGTTTTTGCACATAGTATTCATTCATCGGGTTTCAAACCATGGCTTTATTTTTACACGATTGTGTGGTTGTTTACAAAACAAGGCATTTTGCAAAAGTTCTGAGTAGACGAAGTTTCGTGTATGTCTGGCAGGTCCTTACATTAATGTGACCTCATATCACCCTACCATCATTTTTTAGACTAGTTGACTTTCGATGCGTTCCTTTTTGTCTACAATTCCCTTGAAACCTTTAAAGAATATATCCTTGGAAAGGTATGCCTTGGTCGACTTAAAGAAAAAGGTGCCTGGGATTTCCATGCTTTTACAGAAATATGAGTTGGTAAAATTCAAAAGAGAGAAGAACACAATGGATCATGAGATCGACCAATTTTGTTTTAGTGTCAAGTCATATGGTGTATTAGTGGGTAGTGTGTCGTTCTACATGATGGTTTCTGTTGTCTCCAATTATATAAATATTTCTTAACTAATACATGGGTTCTTTTTAAATCACGCGTATTCTATTTTCCATTACTTTATGAACACATCGTAAAGAGCTACAACATCGTCTAGATTTCAAGGACATATACCACCATGTTCCAAACGACTACGTCCATAATACTATGTGCTTCTCTGGAATGACACAACATCATCTAGACTTAATAAAATCTTAATGGACCGAGGGTAATGAAGTGCACAGAAAAAATATGTGCATCCAATACTTCTTAGATGACTCTTGAGGCGCAAATGTAATGCATAAATTTTGGCCAGTTTGGTTTTTTGAGCCATTAGACACTGCACCCGTTATTTTCAAGATTGAACCGCAGGTCAAACGTAGGAAAACAAATACACAAAATTTCTGGCTTCACTATAAGTCATGATATTTGTGAACTAGGGATGGATCGGAGTCAGGATTTAGGAGAACGATGCACCATTGCCAGGTAATGGATTAAACTCTATCGGTAGACACTTATGAAGTGTAATACTAAAGATTTTGCGAAATGTGTTAACTAATCCAAATGACAAAGAGCTAGCTAATTATTGGACCATGCGATTGTTCACCTTACTTTATCATTTCAATTTTGTTATAGAAAAGACATCCAAAAGGCACCTCATATCTGATAATTATCAAGAAAAGTATTAGCAAGTATAAAAGAAGCACAACGAGACAGAATATGACCTGTAAAAAATAAATTACAAGAAAAACCATATTGACCATCTTCTTCCTTCGCTTGTTCATCGCCCACCAGAGCTTGGCAAATACGCTGAACATGCAAAAGGGGTTGGGGCATATGCAAACAACCTCTTCATACAAGCTTTGACGATTACAATAGCCACCCACTGCAAATAACGAGACCTAGGTACCCCTGATGGAACATCACTTGATGCAGTATCCCATGCAGTGCATGCTTGCAATCCTTCACCACCAATCCAGAGAGTTTTAAAAACTAAGCCTTGCCATATAGCAAAACGAATGAAAAGGTTGAAGTCGTAGTGCCAATAACCAATCAATTGCTTTCCTTGATACATACACCAATTGCCAAAATCCGAAGAGAACCAACAGATTGGCAACACGTACCCTCACATGCCCTTTGTTGACACTGAATCTAATGCCTTCGAGGTAGGGAGGGACCAAGAGACCTTATTCCAACGAACCATATCGGAGTTCGTCTCGCCAATGCCACTAGGGGAACAAAAACCAAAAGAAAACATGACCTGCTAGAAAAACAATGAAGAGGTTGGCTCCCGACTCCTCTTGCTGCGGGGCGGAAGAGAGAATGGGGGCAGAGATGTTCGTGTGGAAGAAACCCTAGGAGGTGGCTACCAATCCATCATTTCGAGAGTTTAGATGAGCCTGTTGGTGCATCCAAGTCAATAAGAGCACGCCACATATTCACTGAGAAAAACATTAGTTAATCATATGATCCAACTAAAAAGTTCCTCATACACACTTTGTATGTGTAGATATTTCTATTTGCTTATATCTAGTCATACATTAGAAACTTCTAACAAGATATTCGTCCGAACATGCATCTGAGAGCTCTCAACTAAATTGAAAAATACTAAATGTATACAGAAATATTATGAGAATGTCTATTTCTCATGCTCTAAGAAATAATTGTTTCTAAGATGACAATTCTATACGTCTATTATCTATCTAACAATTAATTAAGTGAAAGCACATTTAAGAATGGTATGTTCAGCTTTATATTTAGGCATCATTCCTAGATCTAAAGGTGCAAAAGAAACTTGTGTAGCTAGTTATATGCAACTCCATCGACTTAGATATTACTATTTTTAATGCTAGTAAGAAATAGTGAATCATGATTAAATTTACAATATGGTTCAAGCAAATTTCATGAATTAATAAATGGGAGGTAGGGATTTTTTTTTCGTATTTTGTTACTATCACATAAATATATTTGATTAAAAAAATATTAACACTAAAAAGCCATGTCTAGAAATTTGAAAACAATGACAACTTTGGCTACAACATAAAAACATATATGTTGTTAATTGTGTCAGCGAGGCAATAATTTTTTTAGTTCAAATAAAGGTTCCATAGATTAAAACTATAAATAAGTAAAAACATTTAATATAAATTAAACTTTGGTTGGGATGGTGAATTGGGCTGGAAAAGGAAACATGCTAATATGTAGAGACGTAGGGGCCTATCCATGAGTAATTCAGCTCTCAATTGAGTATACATTGAGAAGCTGGCGGTGGTCATAGTTCAATTTCGTAGGTGTTCGTCGGAGGGTAGTAAATAACGAGAATATGCAATAACTAAATGACAGCAAGTCTGCTAGTTCAATCACGACATTCATTCCGCGAGCAAATCATTATATATGAGTGCTTGCTCCAGACGGAGCTCGTGGCTGAAGAAATTCTCGAAACAATGCTGAAGATCCCTACAGGCAATCAGCTCACCACATAGACACTTCAGTGGTGACTTCCTAGACGAGCCTGACGTATCGCTTCAGGACAATAAGTTGACCTA
This sequence comes from Aegilops bicornis, assembly GCA_021605145.1. NCBI lineage: Eukaryota > Viridiplantae > Streptophyta > Magnoliopsida > Poales > Poaceae > Aegilops > Aegilops bicornis. The sequence continues at coordinate 44,796,814 of CM038674.1, forward strand.
CCTCAGTGTGTTGTCCATCTCTGAAGATCAACATGATTCACGCAAGATGGAAACATCGTGCGCCCAAACCATGGAGTTCAACATGATTTATGACACTTTCTTTCCCCGTGTCTCGCATGCCTAAAGGAGGAAGGAGTCATGTGGATGTTTTACTTCAATTGAAGTAAGCATGAGATTCAAGGAGAAGGGATGGGGGGAATCTACTCGACGTTTGAGAAAAGAGGATCAAGAGGAGTGGATGGAGTCAAGCAGAGGGGTATGCATATATGCTCAGTTCTCACACATGTATGGGGTACTATACTAGTCTGTCTAGGCAAGTCCCACTTGTCATCCTTAACCAACATCAATCAATCATGTGGCATATCCAACTACCTCTACTACTCTCTTATATTGTTTTGACATGTGTTGGACGATGCCATTCGCCCTCCGTGGAGTGCTACATTTGTGATGCTCCTTCACTTTATTTTAATGGTTCATAAACCATCACAATGTTTGGCAGCACCGTGGAATATGAGCTCTTTTATGGTGCAATTTACTACTCCTACATGCTAGTATATGGATTAATAGACAATTAACCTAAGGTATCGAATTTTAAATTTTGTTTTCGTGATGATAATTTAATCCAGGTTAGATGATCCGCATACATCCTAGTCTAGTCATGCCTATTTATATTCTTAACACATCCTCTAGCAGTGCATTCTACCTAGCCTTTTTCGATATCTTCACATGGTAGCTGTCACCAATACATCGGCATATGATATATCCCTTGCTCTTTCACCCTTAAATTTCTCGCCACTCACTTTCAAGTCCACCTATTGCATTCTACTGCTTTCGTATTCTCTCCTCTGGTATCCTGATATAACTAGGAGGGAGAAAACAACTAAGCGAGACGGTGACATAGCATGCAAATAAAGTTGACCGTAGGGCATTGCACACCCTCTTCGACAACCTAGGGATTGCTCTTTGAGGTCTGAAACTTGAAGAAGAGTGTGAATAGGGAAGGGAAAGTCATTTTGGGCCACTAGGCATGGGAGGCATTGGTAAAAGAAGAGTAGCAAGCAATCTCGTATCCACTACATATATCCAGCATTGATTTTCTTGCCAACATGTAACAATTTCTTTAAGGACTATTTGGATAGATACCATTTCAATTTCCTCATATTCAAAAACTTATGTAGATACCAGTCGAGGTACTCGAAGCCATGTATTGTAAAATATGGACCCCATATTGATTTCATATTTTTCGCATGGACGTAAATGCCCTGCACCCATAAGATCAAAAATATGGTTGAAAGAGCGTCATACTACTACTTGTTCATACATAATTACATGCAAGTATGTATGGGAATTACATGGGAGCACCTAGGTGCCCACCCTCCCACATCACCACCATTCACACGCATATAGATTCGAACCCCCACGTTTAAATGCTTTGTATTAACTTTCTCTATCTTCGAACTACATCGGTAGACACTTATGAAGTGTAATACTAAAGAGTTTGCGAAATGTGTTAACTAATCCAAATGACAAAGAGCTAGCTAATTATTGGACCATGCGATTGTTCACCTTACTTTATCATTTCAATTTTGTTATAGAAAAGACATCCAAAAGGCACCTCATATCTGATAATTATCAAGAAAAGTATTAGCAAGTATAAAAGAAGCACAACGAGACAGAATATGACCTGTAAAAAATAAATTACAAGAAAAACCATATTGACCATCTTCTTCCTTCGCTTGTTCATCGCCCACCAGAGCTTGGCAAATACGCTGAACATGCAAAAGGGGTTGGGGCACCTGCAAACAACCTCTTCATACAAGCTTTGACGATTACAATAGCTACCCACTGCAAATAACGAGACCTAGGTACCCCTGATGGAACATCACTTGATGCAGTATCCCATGCAGTGCATGCTTGCAATCCTTCACCACCAATCCAAAGAGTTTTAAAATCTAAGCCTTGCCATATAGCAAAACGAATGAAGAGGTTGAAGTCGTAGTGCCAATAACCAATCAATTGCTTTCCTTGATAGATACACCAATTGCCAAAATCCGAAGAGAACCAACAGATTAGCAACACCTACCCTCACATGCCCTTTGTTGACACTGAATCTAATGCCTTCGAGGCAGGGAGGGACCAAAGAGACCTTATTCCAACGAACCATATCGGAGTTCGTCTCGCCAATGCCACTAGGGGAACAAAAACCAAAAGAAAACATGACCTGCTAGAAAAACAATGAAGAGGTTGGCTCCCGACTCCTCTTGCTGCGGGGCGGAAGAGAGAATGTGGGCAGAGATGTTGGTGTGGAAGAAACCCTAGGAGGTGGCTACCAATCCATCATTTCGAGAGTTTAGATGAGCCTGCTGGTGCATCCAAGTCAATAAGAGCACGCCACATATTCACTGAGAAAAACACTAGTTAATCATATGATCCAACTAAAAAGTTCCTCATACACACTTTGTATGTGTAGATATTTCTATTTGCTTATATCTAGTAATACATTAGAAACTTCTAACAAGTTATTCGTCCGAACATGCATCTGAGAGCTCTCAACTAAATTGAAAAATACTAAATGTATACAGAAATATTATGAGAATGTCTATTTCTCATGCTCTAAGAAATAATTGTTTCTAAGATGACAATTCTATCGTCTATTATCTATCTAACAATTAATTAAGTGAAAGCACATTTAAGAATGGTATGTTCAGCTTTATATTTAGACATCATTCCTAGATCTAAAGGTGCAAAAGAAACTTGTGTAGCTAGTTATATGCAACTCCATCGACTTAGATATTACTATTTTTAATGCTAGTAAGAAATAGTGAATCATGATTAAATTTACATTATGGTTCAAGCAAATTTCATGAATTAATAAATGGGAGGTAGGGATTTTTTTTTCGTATTTTGTTACTATCACATAAATATATTTGATTAAAAAAATATTAACACTAAAAAGCCATGTCTAGAAATTTGAAAACAATGACAACTTTGGCTACAACATAAAAACATATATGTTGTTAATTGTGTCAGCGAGGCAATAATTTTTTTTTAGTTCAAATAAAGGTTCCATAGATTAAAACTATAAATAAGTAAAAAAAATTAATATAAATTAAACTTTGGTTGGGATGGTGAATTGGGCTGGAAAAGGAAACATGCTAGTATGTAGAGACGTAGGGGCCTATCCATGAGTAATTCAGCTCTCAATTGAGTATACATTGAGAAGGTGGCAGTGGTCATAGTTAAATTTCGCAGGTGTTCGTCGGAGGGTAGTAAATAACGAGAATATGCAATAACTAAATGACAGCAAGTCTGCTAGTTCAATCACGAAATTCATTCCGCGAGCAAATCATTCTATATCAGTGCTTGCTCCAGACGGAGCTCGTGGCTGAAGTAATTCTAGAAACAATGCTGAAGATCCCTACAGGCAATCAGCTCACCACATAGACACTTCAGTGGTGACTTCCTAGACGAGCCTGACGTATCGCTTCAGGACAATAAGTTGACCTACCTCAGTGTGTTGTCCATCTCTGAAGATCAACATGATTCACGCAAGATGGAAACATTGTGCGCCCAAACCATGGAGTTCAACATGATTTATGACACTTTCTTTCCCCGTGTCTCGCATGCCTAAAGGAGGAAGGAGTCATGTGGATGTTTTACTTCAATTGAAGTAAGCATGAGATTCAAGGAGAATGGATGGGGGGAATCTACTCGACGTTTGAGAAAAAAGGATCACGAGGAGTGGATGGAGTCAAGCAGAGGGGTATGCGTATATGCTCAGTTCTCACTCATGTATGGGGTACTATACTAGTCTGTCTAGGCAAGTCCCACTTGTCATCCTTAACCAACATCAATCAATCATGTGGCATATCCAACTACCTCTACTACTCTCTTCTATTGTTTTGACATGTGTTGGACGATGCCATTCGCCCTCCGTAGAGTGCTACATTTGCGATGCTCCTTCACTTTATTTTAATGGTTCATAAACCAACACAATGTTTGGCAGCACCGTGGAATATGAGCTCTTTTATGGTGCAATTTACTACTCCTACATGCTAGTATATGGATTGATAGACAATTAACCTAAGGTATCGAATTTTAAATTTTGTTTTCGTGATGATAATTTAATCCAGGTTAGATGATCCGCATACATCCTAGTCTAGTCATGCCTATTTATATTCTTAACACATCCTCTAGCAGTCCATTCTACCTAGCCTTTTTCTGATATCTTCACATGGTAGCTGTCACCAATACATCGGCATATGATATATCCCTTGCTCTTTCACCCTTAAATTTCTCGCCACTCACTTTCAAGTCCACCTATTGCATTCTACTGCTTTCGTATTCTCTCCTCTGGTATCCTGATATAACTAGGAGGGAGAAAACAACTAAGCGAGACGGTGACATAGCATGCAAATAAAGTTGACCGCAGGGCATTGCACACCCTCTTCGACAACCTAGGGATTGCTCTTTGAGGTCTGAAACTTGAAGAAGAGTGTGAATAGGGAAGGGAAAGTCATTTTGGGCCACTAGGCATGGGAGGCATTGGTAAAAGAAGAGTAGCAAGCAGTCTCGTATCCACTACATATATCCAACATTGATCTTCTTGCCAACATGTAACAATTTGGATAGATACCATTTCAATTTCCTCATATTCAAAAACTTATGTAGATACCAGTCGAGGTACTCGAAGCCATGTATTCTAAAATATGGACCCCATAGTGATTTCATATTTTTCGCATGGACGTAAATGCCCTGCACCCATAAGACCAAAAATATGGTTGAAAGAGTGTCATACTACTACTTGTTCATCCATAATTACATGCAAGTATGTATGGGAATTACATAGGAGCACCTAGGTGCTCCACCCTCCCACATCACCACCATTCACACGCATATAGATTCGAACCCCCACGTTTAAATGCTTTGTATTAACTTCCTCTATCTCAAACTGCTTGTATATTGATGTACCATCCTACCAGCTGGACCCACCAGCTGCTCTAATTCAAAGCGCCACATTGATATTTTCCATATAGGTGCACTGTTTCTCTTTCTCAAGGGTCACTCCAATCCCCTCTTTTAGCTCCTTCCCCATCTAAACATCGTTCTACTAGATCATCTACCATGTGTGCCTCCTCGTCCTCCTACCAATCACTTGCCACCTACATACAGGAGCATGCTCTTCTCCAAGTCATTTTGAGCCGACGACCTGTCACTACAGATCCTCACACCAATGCCTATTTTAATTATTAGTGTTCTTTGTATCAACTTGATTCCGACTCGGTCAAAGGCTGAAACTAATACTCTTGCAAAAACTTGGTTTGATAACTATGGGTCACCTCTCGAAGAAAAATGCAAGAATCCTTTCTGCTTCTTTACTGGATAACAGAATGGATTAATCACCGGAGCGTTGCATGTACAAGCAGGCAGCAAGTGGGACCTGATCATCTTGTCAAGTAATGACAAAGAGAGAAGGGGCAACAAAGGCATCATCTTCAACGGCGGCATCATCTTCGACGAGGGCGACTCCGACTCCACCATGGATGACAACCGAAGAAGCCCTCACTACAAACAAGCGCCGAGGCCAGTGCCTGTTGAAAGTGCAACTATCCCTAGGTGGTTTTGGTAATTCATAACAACATATAGCTCATTGAGCTAATGCTATTCGAAGACTATTATTTCAGGAAAGCTCAATGAATGGCATGGCATGGATGATGAAAGTGGATCCCTCAAAATACTTAGGACAAAGGATTGGCTCAAGCTCAAAATCTCAAGACTCTTCATTTTACATTTTAGTGATCCAAGATCACATTGAGTCTATAGGAAAAGTCAATACTATCAAGAAGGGATGAGGTGTTGCTTAATGAGCCTCTTGCTTCATGTGCTTAGTGATATGCTCCAAAACCCTCAACTACTTTTCCACATCCACAAATGACCTAAACCTAAAGCCAAAATCGGTCACACCGATTCCTTCTATCCGGCGCCACCGATTCCAAAAGCCATAGCCACTGCCACAAACCCTAAGCAAATCGGTCTTACCGATAGGGATCTCGGTCTCACCGAGATGGGGTTGCAATCTCTGCTTTCCCTTCAGAACGCTTCGGTCTAACCAAGTGAGCGATCGGTCCCACCGAGATTGCAATGTAAACTCTCTGTTTCCTTTTGTAACATTTCGGTCTCACCGAAAAGAGCAAATCGGTCCCACCGAGTTTACCTGACCAACTCTCTGGTTAGCTAATTACCAAAGTCGGTCTCACCGAGTTTGTGTAATCGGTCTGACCGAGATTACGTTATGCCCTAACCCTAACCGAATCGGTCTCACCGAGATGCATATCAGTCCCACCGAAAATCACTAACGGTCACTAGGTTTACTAAATCGGTCCCACCGAGTTTAACGATTCGGTCCCACCGAGTTTGGTAAATTGTGTATAATGGTTAGATTTTGTGTGGAGGTTATATATACCCCTCCACCTCCTCTACATTCGTGGAGAGAGCCATCAGACTAAACCTACACTTCCAACTTACCATTTCTGAGAGAGAACCACCTACTCATGTGTTGAGGCCAAGATATTCCATTCCTACCATATGAATCTAGATCTCTAGCCTTCCCCAAGTTGATTTCCACTCAAATCATCTTTCCACCAGATCCAAATCCTATGAGAGAGAGTTGAGTGTTGGGGAGACTATCATTTGAAGCACAAGAGCAAGGAGTTCATCATCAACGCACCATTTGTTACTTCTTGGAGAGTGGTGTCGCCTAGATTGGCTAGGTGTCACTTGGGAGCCTCCGACATAGATTGTGGAGTTGAACCAAGGAGTTTGTAAGGGCAAGGAGATCGCCTACTTCGTGAAGATCTACCGCTAGTGAGGCAAGTTCTTCGTGGGCGACGGCCATGGTGGGATAGACAAGGTTGCTACTTCGTGGACCCTTCGTGGGTGGAGCCCTCCGTGGACTCGCGCAGCCGTTACCCTTCGTGGGTTGAAGTCTCCATCAACGTGGATGTACGATAGCACCACCTATCGGAACCACGCCAAAAACATCCGTATCTCCAATTGCGTTTGAATCCTCCAAACCCTTTCCTTTACTTTCTTGCAAGTTGCATGCTTTAATTTCCGTTGCCTATATACTCTTTGCATGCTTGCTTGAATTGTGTGATGATTGCTTGACTTGTCCTAAAATAGCTAAAATCTGCCAAACTCTAAAATTGGGAAAAGGTTAAGTTTTTAATTGGTCAAGTAGTCTAATCACCCCCCCCCCTCTAGACTTACTTCAAGGTCCTACAAGTGGTATCAGAGCCTTGGTATCCATTTGCTTTGATTTCCATAGCTTTTGGTGGTCATAGCCTTGGTTTCACAACCTAGGAGAGTATGGCGTCTAGCGAGGGAAATTATCACCATAGAGGTCCTTACTTTGATGGTACTAATTTTGCTAGTTGGAAGCATAAGATGAAAATGCATATTCTCGGACATAACCCTGCCGTTTGGGAAATTATTTGTATTGGCTTGGAAGGTGAATTATTTGATGGGAGAGAACCGAACCGTGAAGCGAATGCGGAAGAATTGAAGATGTTGCAATACAACGCTCAAGCCTGTGATATCATCTTCAACGGATTGTGCCCCGAAGAATTCAACACAATTAGCCGTCTTGAGAATGCAAAGGAAATTTGGGATACTTTGATTGATATGCACGAAGGTACCGAATCCGTCAAGGAATCCAAGTTGGATGTGCTCCAAAGTCAGCTTGACAAGTTCAAAATGAAGGATGGTGAAGGTGTCGCTGAAATGTACTCTAGGCTTGCACTTATCATAAATGAGATTGCCGGCTTAGGGAGTGAAGAGATGACCGACAAATTCAGCATCAAGAAAATCCTAAGAGCATTGGATGGAAAGTATTGTACCGTGTGCACATTGATCCAAATGATGCCAAACTACAAAAATCTCAAGCCAACAAAAGTCATTGGAAGAATTTTTGCTCATGAGATGTCACTCAAGGATAAGGAGGAACTTCACAACAAGTCAAGTGATGCTTACAAAGCCTCAAATGAAGCCCCCACATCATCAAGTGAGAAACAAACCTTCAATGAAGAATTGAGCTTAATGGTGAAGAACTTCAACAAATTCTATAAGAGTAGAAGCAGAGAGAGAAGCTCCAAGTCAAGGTCTTATCATGACAAGAGATCTTCTAGTAGAGAGCGCAATTGCTAAAATTGTGGGAAGCCTCGACACTACTCCAATCAGTGTACGGCACCCTACAAAAGAAGAGAAGATTCTCCAAAAAGAATAAGCAAAAGAGAAGAATCACCACCAAGAGAGAGGAGGAGTAGAGATGATCGTTATGAATGAAGACCCTCACGGAGAAGCAAGGATTCGGAAAGGAAGGACAAGTCATCAAGGAGCTACACAAAACGAAGACATCAAGCTCATGTTGGTGAATGGGTTTCCGCTCCGACTCCGACAATCACTCCGAGAGAAGCTATCACTCCGACTCCGAACATACTCAAGATGAAGGTGTTGCCGGTCTAGCACTTGTGTCAACCAACTCTTACGACATATTTGATTCACCAAATGAAGGAATTGGAATATGCTTCATGGCCGAAGGTCCAAAGGTAACACATCCCGAGTATGTTGATTTTAATAGTGATGAAGATGACTTGCTTGTGGATGATGATTTACTTGTTGACAACTCTAGTGATGAATACTATGATGAAACATCAATTAATCATGCTAATCAAACGAATGACAATGATAAGGAGAAAATTGAGCTTCTAACTAAAGAACTAAACACTCTTAAGTTGGCTCATGAAACTATCTTCGAAGATCATCGAGAACTTTTAAGGGCTCATGAGAAGTTGCGCTTTGAAAAGCTCAATCTTGAGCAAGTGCATGAGTTCTTAAAGGCAATCAATGATGATCTCCGCAAGAAAAGTTCTTCTTACATTGCCAAGCGTTTACTATTATCTACTTACATGCCTCAAGTCAAGTCTAGTAACAAGAACAAGAAAGATACTTCCTCTAGTAGTAATAATAATAATGTTAAATCCAATATTGTTGCTTCTAGTAGTTCTCTTAATTCCACTAATGATTCTCTTAGCCAAGTTACACTTGCGCAAGAAAATAGTTTATTGAAGGGAATTATAGAGAAAGGTGTTTACAAGAGCCTTGCCGAGAGTAAGCAATTCGAGGAAATTGTACGCAAGCAAGGAAGGCACCGGAAGAATCAAGGTGTTGGTTTTGAATGAAAGTTCAATGCCAATGGAGTTGAGTGGGAACAAGATCAATACCCCAAGACGAAGTTTGTTCCTCAACAAGAGAAGTATGATCCTACTTCCTTCAAGAGGACACAAGCTCAAGATGATCTTCCACCACAAGACCAGAAGAACAAAGGCATGGACAAGCTTCAAGAAGAGATTGATGCATTTGAAGAAGCACCTAAAGCCTCATTCAGTTGGGTCCCCAAGACTACGTCAAGTTCTACTTCATCAAGTACAACTACAACTCCAAGGATTCCCATCAAGATGATGTGGATCCCGAAGAAGAAGAACTAGAGAGTTCTTGAGGGTGACTCCGCCAACATTCTTCACTCATATCTTTATGGCAAGGACAAGTGCAATCAACTTCCACAACTTGCACTAGTTCAAGGAGTCACAAGCCCTCATGTTGGTAAGACAAGGGACAAGGTAACCTAATGCTTTCATGGACATCATCTTGTGTGTGCATCACTCTATGTCTATGGATATTCTTGTTTGTTCCTTGTGGGACTAACCCATGTAGGCAAGTTGAAAGTGCAACTCACTCCAAAGGATTGCTCCAAATGATCTCCATCAACATTGAGCATCTACATCTTCAACACCTACATGAAGTCATCATCGACAAAACCCAAGGTTAGTTCATCCCTCTAAGGGGGATCTCACATCTAGGGGAGCTTAACTCAAAGAATTGAGTCAAAGCAACTCTAATGGTGTGAACACATTAATGCATTATGTAAAAGTGGTAACCCCACTTGAGCTTAAATGATGAGTATGACCTATGATCAAATGTTCTCATTTGACTCCTAAGTCAATATACTCATACATAGATGACCTAGTCATCGCCAATTGTTTGGTAGATGCTAGAATTGGTTGTGCATGCTTTGCCACATATTTCATTTGTCATCTTATTGTGTGAGCATGTTGGTGCATATTTTTACTCATTCAAGGACATCCACTTGTTGTTTTGATTGTTTGGTTCTTTCTTCTTCTGGCCAAGTGGATGGACAAGAATGCCTAAGAACCTTCTTTAGCTATCTATGCTTTTCTCGTCTCAAACTCTATTCGTGCTACATCAAAAAATTTGATCAAGTCAGATTCGAACCACTATGTGTGAGGAGCACTCGGAGTCCCCGATTCGTCATAGACTTAAACTTCCAAAACATCTTTGTGATTCTCGGTCTGACCGATTCCTCCATTTCGGTCCTACCGAGATCATCAAGTTGATATGAGTTTTCAATCTCGGTGCAACCGATTTGAACTTTTCGGTCTCACCGATTTGCAGAATCGAACACAAGTTATGCATCTCGGTGCCACCGAAGTTGTTCCACCGGTCAAGACCGGCTGTGGTCGGGCTATATATAGCCACGGGCAAAATTTTGGAAATTTCTCCGAAACCCTTCGCCCGCGCAACAGCTCGCTCTGCCATCGTGGTCTCCGGATCGTCTCCTCATCGCCAGCAGCCTCCTGTCGCTGGTCTCCGCCGCCGTCAACGGATTTCGTCCCCGCCGTTGCCGCCGTAGCAAGTCCACCGCCAAGTTAGGGTATGGACTTGATCTTTGTGCTATCCACGTCTGATTCCTAGCACATTGTTTTCTTATTGATTCTTGCCACAATTGAAACTCATCTATCCAGCCAAAGTAGTTCATAGATTAGATGTGATTCAAATTTTTAGGATTAGGTTTCCGCCGAAACCATCTCGGACCCACCGAGTTGAAAAACTCCGTCTCACCGATTTGGCTTATGCCATTGCACTAGTGACTCTCGGTCTGACCGAGAATTACTAATCGGTGCGACCGATTTTAGGATTCAGTGAAACCCTAGCAGTCTCGGTGCCACCGAACTGTGACTCGGTCCAACCGAGTTCATCAGTTTAGGTTCCAAAAACTGCTTCGGTATCACCGAGTTTAAAAATCGGTTGATCTGAAATGTTTTCTGTGGAAAACTAAAACTGAACTTTTGAGTCATTCTTTTGCAAAAACCTCTGCATTTTGTGATGTTCATCTTTTCTATCTCATCTATAACTCTTCATAGGGTCAGCAGTCAACTTTTGCAGTATGTCTGATCAAAGTGATAGCCAGAACAAGTCAGTAGAGCAGATGGACTTGAGTGAGGGCACTAGTCCCTCAACTTCAGATGAAGGGAGCAGAAGTACTCCTAGCAATTTGCGTAAGGCTGCAACTAGGCAAAGGAGGAAAAGAACTTCAGATTCAGAGGATGAAGATTACAGAGCTGAGGAAGATGAGGCTACTTCCAAGAAAGTGGTGCTCAAGAAGGAAATCGGCTCAGCAAAGGATATAAAGCCAGGCATGAAGATTAAAAGGCCTGCAAGAAGGCAACCTATGCCCAAGGCCAGAGCATCAACCCAACTGCCTGAAAGGCCTGATCCCAAAGAGCCAGCTGATGAAAGCAAGAAGAGGAAGGAAAGGGTCAAGAAGACCACGGCCAGAGTTGTTGGGCAACCTTCCATGATGGAAGAGGGAGAGCTTGCTGCACCAGCACCAAAGGCACCAAAGCTTATGGGTGATGCAATCAGATCTGGGGCTACAACATCCAAGTCCAAGGAAGCACCTAAAGCTGCCCCAAGGCCAAGTCTGCACCAAAGAGGAATACCAGAAGTATTCCAGCTGCTGAGAGGAACGAGGCCCCAGTGCCTGAGATTGCTAAGGAGGAAGATGAAGAAGGACATGTTCTAAGGAAACTCAAGCCAAAGATACCAGACCACAATGATGCCCATCCTGTGGCTGAGGACATGAGTATCAGGAAGGATTCAGGGCTGAGACTGTGGAGGATGGAAGATCCATATGCTTCAAGAAGAAGAACTGTTGTTGACTACAGGTTCCACACAAAGGAACATCAGGACTTCTATGAAACAATTCTCTTGGACAAGACACCCATAGTCTGTGACATGAGGTGGGTTGACTGGGAATTCATCAAGGAGAATGAACAACACTATCCTGGAGTGCAAGATAGCTTTGTTGCTTGTGGAGTTGCAGATTTTGTTGGACAGAAGTTCACCAACTGGAATGATGAGCTTATCATGCAGTTCTACTCCACAGCACACTTTTACCCAGATGAAAGAATAGTTTGGATGTCTGAAGGTACGAGGTACCAGTCCACTATTGAAGAATGGGCAAGTCTGATCAAAGCCCCCAAGGAGAATGAGGATGACCTGGACATTTATGCAAAGAAGAAGATGGGACACAATTCAATGGCTCACATGTACAAGGAAATTCCAGACAAGGCATTAGAGACTCACAAGTTTGGATCGGTTCACTTTCTGCTGTCAGGGTTGCCAACCATAAATTGGATTCTGATGCACACTTTGTTGCCCAAGTCTGGTGACCATAACATGATCAGAGGGCATGCCATCAACATGTTGCATGTGTTTGATGTGCCACAAAAGTTCAAAGTCATGAGCCTGATCATTGAAACAATCAAGAGGACTGCAGCAGATCAGAAGAGGAGCTGTGGATATGCACCTCAGATTCAAGAATTGATAAACTCAAAGATGGGCACAGGAAAATACCAGTTGGATAAGGAACACTTTCCACTTTATCTAGACTTTGAGGAAAATGAGGTTGTCATGAATGAAGATGATCCACAATCAGTTCAAGCTCAGGAGAAGAAGGAGAAGGCAAGGAAGGAGAAGGCTGCCAAGATGCCAACTCAAGAGGAGGCATCTGAGTATTTCTTGAAAAACAAGCAGGAGCAGCTTGGTTACTTGATAGCATCATCTCTGAGGATTGAGAAGGGGTTGGCCACCTTAACTCAGAATCAGGAGAGCCTGGAGAGAATCATGGAACAAAAATTCTATGATCTAGATGTCAAAGTAACTGAGATTCAGTCAGTTGTGGAGCAGCTGCAGGATGACATGCAGGAGAGGAAGGGCAAGACTACCACAAATGTCTTTGCCAGAGTGCCTAGAGCCTAGAGGTCAGTTGCAGTGCCAGTGCCAGACACTAGAGCAACATCTTCAGCACCAGCTACTGCCCCTTCAGCTCCAGTGCAACCAGCTTCAGCATCAACTCCAGCACCCTCTACATCAACTGAAGCCTTCGTCCTTGGAGTTATCAGGACACCACCACCAGAAGATCAAGCCTGAGAGTCGATCTAGCACTATGCATTTTCTATGAACTTTTTGGTAACTTGTTGCCAAAGGGGGAGAAAAATGTATAGATCATAGGCTTCGAGAGAGAGAGAGTGTTGCTTTTGTTCTCTCTTCTTTATTTGATCTTTGTTTGCTTTTAGTTGAGATACTATGCTTGTGAGACATTGATGATCATGTGTTTGATCATAAGCTACACTTATGCATGCTCGATATTATCCTATCTATCTTATGTGATCATTCACTATGCTTGGTGATGAGTGCATGTATTCATTGTTTATTATTTTGAGCGCTCCACCAAGATGTATGTGACATGGAAGAGTAACCCATGAGCCTAATTCATTGTGCATTTGCAGTCCAAAGCAAATCTAAAACTATGCACAAATTTAGGGGGAGCTCTTGCTTATCACATACTTCTCAAAGCGACGATGTTATTTAAAGTGTATTATCATTTGTCGAAGTTTTGATCTATATGTTGTCATCAATTACCAAAAAGGGGGAGATTGAAAGTGCAACTATCCCTAGGTGGTTTTGGTAATTCATAACAACATATAGCTCATTGAGCTAATGCTATTACAAGACTATTATTTCAGGAAAGCTCAGTGAATGGCATGGCATGGATGAAGAAACTGGATCCCTCAAAATACTAAGGATAAAGGATTGGCTCAAGCTCAAAAGCTCAAGACTCTTCATTTTACATTTTAGTGATCCAAGATCACATTGACTCTATAGGAAAAGTCAATACTATCAAGAAGGGATGAGGTGTTGCTTAATGAGCCTCTTGCTTCATGTTCTTAGTGGTATGCTCCAAAGCCCTCAACTACTTTCCCACATCCACAAATGACCTAAACCTAAAGCCAAAATCGGTCACACCGATTCTTTCTATCCGGCGCCACCGATTCCAAAAGTCATAGCCACTGCCACAAACCCTAAGCAAATCGGTCTTACCGATAGGGATCTCGGTCTCACCGAGATGGGGTTGCAATCTCCGCTTTCCTTCAGAACGCTTCGGTCTAACCGAAGTGAGCGATCGGTCCCACCGAGATTGCAATGTAAACTCTCTGTTTCCTTTTTGTAACATTTCGGTCTCACCGAAAAGAGAAAATCGGTCCCACCGAGTTTACCTGACCAACTCTCTGGTTAGCTAATTACCAAAGTCGGTCTCACCGAGTTTGTGTAATCGGTCTGACCGAGATTACGTTATGCCCTAACCCTAACTGAGTCGGTCTCACCGAGATGCATATCAGTCCCACCGAAAATCACTAACGGTCACTAGGTTTATTAAATCGGTCCGACCGAGTTTAACGATTCGGTCCCACCGAGTTTGGTAAATTGTGTGTAACGGTTAGATTTTGTGTGGAGGCTATATATACCCCTCCACCTCCTCTACATTCGTGAAGAGAGCCATCAGACTAAACCTACACTTCCAACTTACCATTTCTGAGAGAGAACCACCTACTCATGTGTTGAGCCTAAGATATTCCATTCCTACCATATGAATCTTGATCTCTAGCCTTCCCCAAGTTGCTTTCCACTCAAATCATCTTTCCACCGGATCTAAATCATATGAGAGAGAGTTGAGTGTTGGGGAGACTATCATTTGAAGCACAAGAGCAAGGAGTTCATCATCAATGCACCATTTGTTACTTCTTGGAGAGTGGTGTCTCCTAGATTGGCTACGTGTCACTTGGGAGCCTCCGACAAAGATTGTGGAGTTGAACCAAGGAGTTCGTAAGGGCAAGGAGATCGCCTACTTCGTGAAGATCTACCGCTAGTGAGGCAAGTTCTTCGTGGGCGATGGCCATGGTGGGATAGACAAGGTTTCTACTTCGTGGACCCTTCGTGGGTGGAGCCCTCTGTGGACTCGCGCAGCCGTTACCCTTCGTGGGTTGAAGTGTCCATCAACGTGGATGTACGATAGCACCACCTATCGGAACCACGCCAAAAACATCCGTGTCTTCAATTGCGTTTGAATCCTCCAAACCCTTCCCTTTACTTCCTTGCAAGTTGCATGCTTTAATTTCCGCTGCCTATATACTCTTTGCATGCTTGCTTGAATTGTGTGATGATTGCTTGACTTGTCCTAAAATAGCTAAAATCTGCCAAACTCTAAAATTGGGAAAAGATTAAGTTTTTAATTGGTCAAGTAGTCTAATCACCCTCCCTCTAGACTTACTTCAAGGTCCTACACCTGTCGACGCCAAACAGTTAGCCACACACGCAAAGCGACTAGGCAGCTTCGACTCTGTTATGAGCATTGCAGGGGAAAAGCGTTGGTCTTGCGCCGAGGCAATGCCAGAGCTGACCACCAGTCTTGTGTGATCGTCACCACAAGGGTCCCTTCTCAGCAGCTCCGCCTTTGGGCGGACAAAGCGAGGCATGGCAGACCCCTCAAATACGTCGGAAGAGACCGACTACCAAGACCCATCAACAAGCCAGCTCCGCTCGAAGTCGTTGCTATACAAGAAGCCACGCGATCATCCACATCGCCGGACGGACACCAGCCAACCACAATGTCGTGAGCGTACAACCCATGAACCGTGCAATCAGGGTCCAATGCTCTTCAAGGCGATGCCCCTAAGGGGGAAGCAACGATGACGGCACCGTTGCCTGACCAAGTCGGCCCTTAGGCATTCACCCGAAGAGTTGGATCCGAGGATGTGCAGGATGAGAACTCCATGGGGCACCTCCTAGAAGGTGAAATGACGTCCACGAACGCGTCATCCGCTGGAAAAAGCCCGACAAGCTTTCTCTCGAATCACCGTCCAACACTAGACCCCCCACACATTGCGCCTCCTCTAGCCCGCACGCCACCTACAAGCCATCGCGCCATGACCAAGCAAAAGCCACCACCACCGCACCCCCAGAGCACCACCACAGGCAGGCTAGTGCAAACCAGCCACCGCCACAAGCACCACTAAGTAGAGAAACACCAGGCCACTGTTGGATCCAAATCAACCAAATCTGATAGTCCAGGGGCGGTCCCATAACTCATCAACGCTAGAGGGGCCTGCCGCCACTGGCTGCTGTACTGGCTTTGCCCAGCAGCGGCGAGGGTGCCGGGGAGGAACGGTTAGGGTGGCCGGGTCGCTCCTCTGCAGAGCGACGCGAACGGGGGAGTGTGTTTGTGTTGGTTTTCCTCTGATGGGTTGTGTTGTTGAGTATCTGCTTCTTGATAATATTTCTCTTGCTAGTACTAGCTGGCAGTAATTATAAGTTTTATTATGTTGTCAGTTTCCAGTGTATTGCAAACTTGTTAATAGTTTGTACTGGACATATGGTACCATTACTGTTCACGACCGAGATCTTAATTTGTTTGGTGGTTGGGAAGAAGACCAGCCTGCAGTGTAAATGTTGAGTAGTTTTGTGTTTTTGTCTCGTCTGATCTGATTTTGTTGCAGCCTTCTCATGGTTTCACTTCTTTTGTGCATGGATGCTTGTTATGGCATTTGCAGAATTAAAATGCTTTGTTCACCATCGCTAATTTAGTTTTACATGAAGGATTTGATACCAGCCTGTCTGGTGGTTTCGTGCCTTTTCATACCCTGGTCTAGGTAAATGCATCGACCATACCTGTCTGGTGGTGATGGAAACTGGTGCCGCAGGTGCAGTAGTAACTTGAAGAATGAAAATGTGCGATAGCACCCGGGAGTCCCGACGCCCCCTATCTGTCCGTTCAGCCTTGGTGAGAATCCTCGCCCATTCAATGAGCGCGGCATGGGAGGTGCTCGATCGGCCATTCATTGCTCTCGATGCACATGCCCGGGGTTATGCTCCTTCTCGAGAAAGAAAAAAAATACTTTCCCGCCCATTCATCACTCTCGATGCACATGCCGGGGATTATCCTCCTACTCATGAAAAAAAAAGAATACGTTCCTGCCTCTTCTCGTGTTATATTTCTTGCGAATCTCATTTCTCGAACCCTTTTTTCTTCTCCCATTGATGCGTACCGCTCGCACACATACACATATGGAACCACTACCGTATGACTTTTTTGTTACATTATGAGATACAAAAATATTCAATCTTGAGATTGTGCGACTGCAAATCTCAAGCTCCATTGTTTTATGTGCAACTAGATTATAGTGCCGCCCCGCATGTCGCAATTGCCTAGGATGATCTTCCCAAAAACAAGTTTCTTTCATGCATTCATTCAATGAATTTTTTTAATGGAACCCTCGCATGTTTCCTTCCGCGTCATGCCGAGAAAACAAAATTTGCAACGACGAGCGCTCTTTTATTTATGCCACAATCAATATAATTAGGTGACCCAAATATATAGTATCATCGCAGCATACACGGTCAATATTTCTTTCATCCCTGATCAAACATTAACATGTGATGTCCACACGCACGTGGCAAGGTTGAAGATCCATCGTGATAAAAACACGATTTTCTTTGCACGACAAGATCAATCGTTCACATAGTTTCCTCCGGTATTAGCAATCCTTCCAATTAACGCGGGTAATTAGGAAGGCAACTGAAGCGACGTAAAGGCCCACGGAAAAACTTTCCGATTATTCATGCGCCTATTAGAGGTGGAGATAGAAGGCATGCATGCGGTCATCATTAATTTGCTTAATTAGGGGCTATTAATTTAGTGGCTATTATGCGGACGTCACACGTTGCAAGACGATGCTTGCACGGCATTGCTAATCACGCCGTTCATACGTATGAGCAAACCGCGGTACGCCAACGGATACACCATCTTGAATTTATTTATATAATAATGTATTATAATATGGATGAAGAGAAATCTAGGGTAGAATTAATTGTGGAGTTTTTAGCACGAATCTTATGGAGGGACGAGATCCAAAGATTACAGACTTAGATGTGAGGTAGTTATTTCACATCTAGATGTGAAATAGCAAAACTGTAGAAAATAGCAATCCTATAGCTTTAGAAATACTAGCAAAAGAAACTGTAATGAGGAGCTAAGGACCAAGATTCAGAAAATTTTATTACAGGTGAATCTGCTGGTGGTTAGCTAAGCTAGTTGATATTCTAAAAACAGGTCGATGCAAGAACCCGATACGTGTGGCAACAGCATTTCTGGCCGAACCCCTCAAGAATTTGTCTCAGGTGTCTAATCTTATTCTTCCAGCGTTCCATGTGAGATCTACCTACAACAGGTCTAGCCCACTCTCTCTCCACCATCTCTATAAAATTCTCTTTTTCGAACCAACTAAGCTCGAAAGAGAAAATATTTTTATTGCAAACATGAGTTGCTTCACCCGAGTCAACTAACAAGGGTGTGTGGTCGAAAATCGCCCTCTGCATCGTGTCCACCAATACCAGTGGGCATTTCTGCTCCCATTCCACACTCGCAAGCACCCTGTCTAGCTTCTCGTAAACTGTCTACCCGTGAGTTCCGAGGTAAACTGTCTACCCGTGAGTTCTATCTAGTAGGAAGAGTGTTTTCCCAGGTAAACTGTCTACCCGTGAGTTCTATCTCGCTAAGATTAAGGCTTTCAATGATCATATTGAACATAAATGACCACCGTACATAAAAATGATCATTGTTTTTTTCTTCCTTCCTCGTAACGATGTTAAAATCACACCCTACTAATATCGGCAATCTCTCATCCCCACAAATCCTAACCAGATCCGCTAAGAAATCCGGTTTAAATTTGGGTTGGGCTGCGCCATAAACCGCCTCTACGGCCCATCAGAAACCATCTAATTAAGACCTAACCTAGAACTTAACTGCATAATCTCCTCGTACCATGTTTAGTACCTCAAGAGTTACGCACTTCACCCCCAAGAGAATCCCACCAGATCGTCCTCTTGGCGGTAGGCAGTGCCAATCAAAATCAATGGCACCAATAAGTGAACCGAGGAATTGTGAAGTGAAGTTATCTCTACCAGTTTCAAGAAGTCCGATGAAATCTAGTTTGTCTTCGATGGCTGTTTCAGCCAGGAAGCTTTTATTAGCCAAGTATGCTAGACCTTTGCTATTCCAAAAGATTCCTTTCATATTTGATCAGGGAATATTTTCTTGAGTTTCACTCTAGCCCTTCTACGGACCGCCGACGTTGGATAAATCTTCCTCTTCTAGGAACGTTTAGGTTCATCTAATGCCGACACCTCCTCCACACAATTTATAGAATGTTGTACCCCCGCCTGCAATGACGGGAGATAAACTAGTTGCACAGACTCTGCATCTTTGGCCTCTCCTTCGGCATCGGAAGAAGGCATCATTCCGTCACAAAAGTTCTCTAGCGTAGAGATACCCAAGTTATTAATATCAGCATCTGAGATCGGCTTAACTGCCCCTAACGCGCGGATCAACTCAAAAGCTCTCTCAGCCTCTAAGTCTAAAATATCATTAACTGATTTACCAATTTCTTTCCCATTAGACCCAAGTGAGACTCCTATGTCATGTGCCTTACTAATGATCTCATGTGCAAAAAAAATGCAAAATAGAGCATTGCTTATTAACTGACATACCTATCTGAGTCTCGTCGTCCCTTAGCCTAGCGGCCCTCATAGCATGTCCAAGATGAAAGTCGTCGGCGTCTGGCTGGTCCTGAACCCGGCTGCTGACTCGCCTGCCAGACAACACCTGGCCGGATGTCCACCAAACGTGATCACCTCCTCCGTAGTCCAGACCCGTGGTGACTGGACCGTCTCCACGAGGCCTTCAGGCCTGACAAGTTCAGGTGAAGGGGAGGAGGGGGTTCTGGTGCCTCCAGAGCCTCCTCCCATATCTCCCACCGCCTGCAGACCCGCTCCACCTAATGTCAGAGAGGACGGTGCCAGAGAAGAACGCGCGGGTGAATCAGGGGCCACCTGCCCATAACTCACCCTCGCTGGGGAATCCTCCAGATGCCTTGCCGTGGTCTGAAGCGCGTACACCGGCGTAGGCGTGGGACTCACACGGGCCTTCTGCCCAGTCATGTCCGTCCGACCCTCGTCGTCTATTCTCGGCCTCGGGCTGCATGCTGAACTCCACTAACCAGATACACCAACAACTCCGCTGTCAGGGACCCCTCGACGACAAGAGAGGCCATCTGGACAGGCGGCAACACCTGCTCACCTGCATCGTCACTCTCAACCCGATCACCCTATAGGCGAGGAGGCGCAGATGATGGCAAACCGAAAGACCCAAATCTCAAAGTGTGCATGGGTGTAGAATATGTCGGTGCCACACCCTTCCCCGGCGCCTGTGGGGTGGACTTTGCACCCGTCAAATGAGAACCATTCCGTGAACCACTATCATCTCGCTTCTCCTGATTTCCCATACCATCATCCTTGTCAGACATGTCAACATCTCCACCTCCCTGGAGTGCCTCCCGAAACATCTTAGCATCCTCTAACTCAATGTCCAATTTGTACACCATGCCCGCATGTGCCCATGGAACCACATCCTGTATATGCTCAATATCCACAACACCGACAAGCAGCCTGGCCACCCGGTGAGCACGTGTAAAACGCATATCAACCCGCTCAGTCTTGCCTCTTGGTGTCGCAAGGCTGCTGACCACCATGGCATCATTGAGAGGCTTAGAAGGTGCCCCTGAAAAGCGAACCCATACCTGAGATAAAAGGCGTGCCCTTTGGTTCTGTCTGCTTCCAAGCCTCAAACTCAAGTATACACTCTGTACCCGGCACACGCGCGATACCAAACTTAAGGAGTTTCTTTAGCTCTTCCGCCGAGGAAAATCAACCTTATACAGATTATCATCAAGCTTGATAAGCTCTCAATGAGAATTCCCGGGAGCAAGCTCATTTAGCCTCTGCATGATCTGCGCCTCTGACAAGTATCCCTTCGTAACTTTGACCACTCCTGTAGCCAAATTATGCGGTGCATCCGGGATAGCAGAAGGATTAGGTGACTCAAAAAACATCAACTCGGCACAGCATACCCCTTATATGGTGACCGCCGGCATTGGGTGTAACAACAACGGACAATCACCCGAGTTTGTGTTGCATTCTGCAATAAAGTGCCCCTTGTTAAACATAGTGCAATAGGCCCATAGGGCGCAACGGCCGAACCTGGCCTGGCTAGATAGATAGAGTCCATCTTGTTGTAACTTCTTATCTCTATCTCTCTAGATCTTCCTTATCTCTCAAGATGTAATCCCAACAACTTTGTATGCTTATCAGGGAGATGCCCCTGCCTATATAACACGCAACCGTCGCCTCCAACGAGGTACGACGTTCTCCGCTCGTTTACATGGTAATCAGAGCCTCCTCTATCCACTACATCTAGCAAAACCTACCACCAGCCATGTCGTCCTCCTCAAGCTCCGTTCAGATCGCCTCCATGGGGCAGGTCGCCGAGAAGCTTACCCGCACCAACTACGTTCTGTGGCGTGCCCAGGTGATGCCGCAGCTGAGAGGTGCTGGCTACTTCGGCTACGTCGACAGGACGATGCCGGAGCCGCCCAGTTCATCATCACGAAGGACAAGGACGGGAAGGAGGAGAAAACACCCAACCCTCTCTATCCGATCTGGTTCAGAGAAGGGCAGCAGGTACTTGGATACTTGCTCAATAACCTCACCAAGGAAGTCCTCGTGCAGGTCACATCTATAGCCACGCCGCATGAGCTCTGGGCAGCCCTTGCCCACATGTTCTCGTCGCAGTCCAGGGCGCGCGTCAACAACATCAGAGTCGCGCTCTCCACGGCGCAGAAGGGGACGCAGTCGGTAGCCGCCTACTTCGCCCACATGAGGTCCCTGCCCGATGAGCTCGCAGCTGCCGGCAAGCCCATCGATGATGATGAGCTGATCTCCTACATCACCTCCGGCCTCGACATGGAGTACCAACCTCTCGTCTCCGCCAACGACGCCCGCACCGAGCCCATCAGCATCGACGATCTCTGCGCCCAGATGAGTAACTTCGATCAGCGTCTCGCCCTTTACAGCACGGCGGGGTCCGGTGGAGGTTTCAAATCCTCTGCTAACGCGGCCTCTCGCGGCCGCGGTGGCGGCGGACGCGGCGGTGGCAGCTCATCTCGCTATCGTGGGCAGCAGCGCACCAAGGGCAAGCCATCAGGCGGCGATGGCACCCCTCCTCCACGCAGCGGCAACGGCGGCGGCGGTCGGCCCTACAACAACAGCAACAAGGGTCGCCGCGGAGGCCGCCCACGAGCTGCTCCTAACGTCCCGCGCTGCCAAATCTGTGACAAGCCAGGCCACACCGCGCGGGACTGCTGGTACCGCTACGAGGAGGATGGAGAATCCTCCCAAGATGAGAAGGTTGCGGGGGCAGCCGACGGCTCCTACGGCGTCGACACGAACTGGTATGTGGACAGTGGCGCGACAGATCACATCACAGGGGAGTTGGAAAAGGTGACCATGCGCGAGAAGTATCGCGGGCAAGACCAAGTCCATACCGCCAATGGAGAAGGTATGAGCATTAGTCATATTGGTCATTCAGTAATAAAAACTCCCCACAAAAATATTCGTCTCAGAAAATTTTTGCATGTCCCTAGTGCATCCAAGAATCTCCTTTCCGTTCATCGCATTGCTCTCGATAATCATGTATTCCTTGAGTTTCATCCATTTTTCTTTTTGATCAAGGATCAGGTCACGAGGAAAATCCTCTATCGAGGTAGATGCGTTCGAGGGCTCTACCCGTTGATTCCGGAGCTTAGGAGATTTAATAAACAAGCCTATGGTGTCACCAAAGTGTCTTCAACACGATGGCACGATAGATTAGGGCATGCATCATTTCCTTTGATTGAGAAATTGCTTAGGAAGAATAAGCTCCCGTTTGTTGGTGAGCGTAATTGTGAAACTATTTGTGACTCAGCGTGCTAAAAGTCACCAGTTACCTTATCCTATATCTACAAGTGTTTCTACCAAGCCTCTTGAACTCATTTTCTCTGATGTTTGGGGTCCCGCGCCCACTTCAGTTGGGCGCCACACTTATTATGTAAGCTTCATCGATGACTTTAGTAAGTACACGTGGATTTATCTCCTCAAAAAGAGATCTGATGTGTTTCAAGTTTTTCACAATTTTCAAGCACTTGTAGAAAGAAAGTTCAACTGCAAAATTCTAGCTATCCAATCTGATTGGGGAGGGGAATACAGAAACCTCAATTCCTTCTTCCAACAGATTGGAATATCTCACCATATATCGTGTCCTCATGCTCACCAACAGAACAGGTCCGCTGAGCGTAAGCATAGGCATATTGTCGAAGTGGGTCTAGCTCTTCTTGCAGCTGCCTCTATGCCATTAAAATTCTGGGATGAAGCCTTTCTCACAGCAGTTCATCTCATTAATATTCTTCCTAGTAGAGTCATCAACAATGAAACTCCGGTAGAACGCCTTCTTCACACCAAACCCGATTACAAATCCCTCCGAGTGTTTGGCTGTGCATGCTGGCCAAATCTTCGTCCCTACAACAATCGCAAGCTTCTTTTCCGGTCAAAACAATGTGTCTTCATTGGCTACAGTCCACAACATAAAGGTGTTAAGTGCCTTGATGTATCCACGGGTCGTGTCTATATATCCCGTGATGTTGTGTTCGACGAGACAGTTTTTCCTTTTGAGCATCTTCACCCAAACGCCGGCGCTCTCCTTCAAAAGGAAATTCTTCTTCTTCCATCTCATCTCACCGGTTCTGATAATGGGGATAGTTTTACTACTAATGATCAATTATTGACTAATCCTTCTACTAATGGTGGTGATGAGTTTTGTGATGAAGCAAAAAAAATGGGACAGAAAATGATGAAGAAATCAGCCCAAACTGTCATTTTATGCCTCCTGGATGCAGCAGCAGCGCAGTCGAGGCAGATCCGCCTCGGGATCAGGGCGCATCAGCCACGGGATCCGAGCGTGACGGGACAGACGAATCTGCACCGAGCCCCGCTCCACGCCACAATAGCAGCGGCCCGGCCAATCCCAGCGCGCCCGCGCGGATGGACCACGCGCCGCCTGCGTCCGGTCGGTTCGGCCCCGAACCGCGTCACTACACGCGGCGCGCGCCGCGGCAGAATCCGGGCGTGGAATCCCGCGCCGCATCTGCGGGGGCCCACTCATCATCGCCTCATCATGAGCCGGACGCGGAGGCTGGCGCAGCTGCGGGATCTTCTGTGCCCGGATCCTCCAGTATGTCATGCCCTCTGGCCGCAGCAGATCCCGCCTCGGCGCCCACGCCTGAGGCACCCGACAGATCGTCTTCGGGATCTGCAGCCGTTCCAGGTGCTGGATCTTCTGTGCCTGCCTCTTCGCCATCTCGGACCAGACTTCAAAGGGGAGTAATTCAACCCAAAAACTACAAACATATAGCAAAATTTGGCTATGCTTGTAACACACATGATGCAGATACTGATCCACGTACTGTAGCAGAAGCTTTGCATGATCCACGGTGGAAGAAGGCCATGGAAGAAGAGTGCCAGGCGCTTCACAAAAACAAAACTTGGCATTTAGTCTCGGCATATCAAGGAAAAGGTAAAAATGTGATAGATTGTAAATGGGTTTTCAGAGTAAAGAAGAAGTCTGATGGAACCATTGATCGCTACAAAGCCAGACTAGTTGCAAAAGGCTTTAAGCAAAGGTATGGCTTAGACTATGAGGACACATTTAGTCCTGTTGTAAAGGCTGCCACTATTCGTCTTGTTTTGTCTATTGCCATGTCTAGGGGATGGAGTCTCCGTCAGCTAGATGTTCAGAACGCGTTTCTCCATGGTGTTCTGGAAGAGGATGTGTTCATGCGACAAGCTCCTGGGTTTGAGGACAAAGTAAACCCCTTCACATTTGCAAGCTTGATAAGGCTTTGTATGGATTAAAACAAGCCCCAGAGCATGGTATTCCAGGTTGAGCTCAAAACTTCAGGCACTTGGTTTTGCTCCTTCCAAATCTGACACCTCATTGTTCATTTATAATAAGTCAAATACCTCCATATTTGTACTTATATATGTTGATGATATTATAGTCACAAGTTCGTCAGATGAGGCTGTCACAGGATTGTTAAAAGATTTAAATTCTGAATTTGCTCTCAAGGATCTGGGAGACCTGCATTATTTTCTTGGCATTGAAGTAAAGAGAGCAGGAAATGATCTCTATCTTACCCAAGAAAAGTATGCAACTGATCTTGTAGCCAAAGCAGGGTTGAAAGGTTGCAAGCCAGCATTGACACCTTTGTCCAGCTCAGAAAAATTGTCCTTGTCAGAGGGAGAACTCTTGAACCAAGAGGATAGCACCAGGTACAGAAGTATGGTTGGTGCATTACAATATTTAACCTTGACTAGGCCTGATATTTCTTTTGCTGTGAACAAAGTATGTCAGTTCCTTCATGCACCTACTACAGTACATTTGACAGCTGCAAAACGCATACTTAGATATGTTAAAAATACTTTGAGTATTGGACTAACTTTCAGCAAGTCATCATCAACACTTGTCAGTGCATTCTCTGACTCTGATTGGGCAGGCTGTCTAGATGACAGACGATCAACTGGTGGCTTTGCAGTGTTCTTTGGTCCAAATCTGATTTCTTGGTGTGCTAAAAAGCAAGCTACTGTGTCTAGATCTAGCACAGAAGCAGAATACAAGGCACTAGCAAATGCTACTGCTGAAATTATCTGGGTTCAGTCTCTGCTTAAGGAACTTGGCATACGTTGCAAACAAGCTCCATGCTTATGGTGTGATAACCTTGGTGCTACATACCTTTCTGCTAATCCAGTTTTTCATGCACGAACTAAACATATCGAAATAGACTTTCACTTTGTCAGAGAAAGGGTTGCTGCCAAGAAGTTGGATATTCGGTTTATTCATTCTCAAGATCAAGTTGCTGATGGATTTACCAAGGCCTTGCCTACAAGAAGTTTTGAGGAATTTAAGCGTAATCTCAACTTGTCCAAGTTGTGATTATGGAAGGGTGTTAAACATAGTGCAATAGGCCCATAGGGCGCACCGGCCGAACCTGGCCTGGCTAGATAGATAGAGTCCATCTTGTTGTAACTTCTTATCTCTATCTCTCTAGATCTTCCTTATCTCTCAAGATGTAATCCCAACAACTTTGTATGCTTATCAGGGAGATGCCCCTGCCTATATAACACGCAACCGTCGCCTCCAACAAGGTACGACGTTCTCCGCTCGTTTACACCCCTCTTCACCACATCGATAGCACAACATTTCTCTTTCTTGCGAGCCCACTTTGTGGCCCTTTCACCATCAGACTTGTCGGAAAGCTTGTTAGAATCCTGCTCACGTCCTTTAGCCCCAGCTGGCATGGTCGCCAGAACCTTTGTAGTGGCAAGAGCAGTCACCACCGCCATGGCCTCACCCGACAAATCCGTGGTCCAAGCCACCTCTACCGTCTCCGACGACTGCACAACACCCAAGGGGGCCTCAGTCTCGGCAGTGATCTGCGGCAGTGGTGGAGGGCGATGGCGATATTGGGAAGGATGTCTGATCCTCCCCGTCCAAAGCCTCCTGCAAGCAATCTAAAACAAGGATTTCAAAAACATCGATATTCAGATGCGTACCTGTGTGGATCTTCTCGTCAACACCCAAGTACCGTCCGGCAAGGATATCATGATCCTGATGTCGCACCGTCGTCCATCGCTACGGTCAGTGCTCGTATAGAAAATCCATCCCTCCATGTCCCGGCCGTCCTCGAAGCGGATACGCCATCTGGCCGGATCCAAATGCCCCTCCGATGACAGTGACGATCCACCCAAGAGCCTCATGATACCCATGTTGTTCATGGAAATTCTGTTTTCAAAGAACAAGGTAAGGGATCAGGATAGTGCAACAGTAGTTACAATATTACGTGTACTCAAAATTCAAAGTAATGCATTTGTTCCCCGCTTTCACAAACGGTTCGTGTTCTTTCGACATTACAGCAAACTGACATGATTCGGCATGATTCCGCAACAACAAAAACATGTTCCTCCGTGATGATACCAGCTCATTGCACCGTTTCACACATGCACAAAGAGGAATTTCACTGAGGTGCTACAAATGAAGTGGGTACTTTCATGAACTAGCAAAGACAAGCAAACATCATCAGGGATCACCTGCTCGGGAAAACAACCCAGCCAACAGACACCTCGACGGAGGGAAACGACAAGTCAAAATGATCTAGAAAGGCTATAAAAAACTGAGAATGACTTGAAAATATCCTTGAAAAGGATCTCTTATAGAGACATGAATACATAATTATTTTAACAACAAATATAGCAAAAGAGCACCTCCTGATCTAGTCCAAAATTCTGCTATCTAACAAACAAAAATTTCGGAGCATGAACATGATCTTGATAGGAGTATGACATCCTGTTCTTCCTGGTCGCCGGCCATCCGAAATCTTGATAACAAGACTAATAGTATTTTTGTAGGCCCGATTTGGAATTCGCATTGACACTTCAGAAAATAGTGATACAACAAACTAGAAGTCCATGCTCTAAACACTCAAAAATCAAAAGAATCAACTCAGGCAAAAAGCATATGTTTTTCGTACAAAAAGTTACAGCCAGTACAACTTGAATGCCCTCATATTGCAGACCAACTTCTTTCCATTTCATACTTTGTATTTCAGTAAAAAGAAAACTAATCATACAAGGTGAAGTGACACACAAGCAGACCACCCACTATTAGCTTGCAATAGCCACTAGTTGTTACAAAGGAAAAAATTTCATGGTCGCAACAAGAGCAATATAGAAATGTTTTGAAGTCCAAAAAAACTAACCTTGAGCACGGGGAATATGGGCGGCCAAATCATCATAAAAGGCTTGGCATCACTGAAATGTCGATCATTGTCTCTCTTCTCATGCAATTTACACAGTGTCTTGCTCGTGACGTCCAGATAGAATGTGCATCCACCCATCCTCAAGAAAACAAACTCTGCATTGTTTCTGACCTGGCTTATCTGGACATTTGCATTGTGCTCGTCCTCAAGCGTGTGATCTAACATCCTTAAGCAAATGGGATCGATCAACAACTAGTTGTTCCCCTTGGAGAGCCACATGCGAAGTTCAAATTCGTTGACATGGATGAGATAAACACTAGAAGCGTCATCGGCCGGTGACAACATGGTCCTAAAATAATTATAGCTTGCTCCTTGTGGGAGTTGGATTGTGGAGAAACTTGAGGTCGTCAAATCCAAGACGAAATTGTTGTCACTGTTGATGGTCGGGATATAGATTTTGTTGTCAACAAGCACAACTTTTGGTTCTCAATGGAGAAGAGAGGGCTGGCATGTGGCCAAGGTATGCAAGCACCAAACACCATCTTGCAACACACACACACGCACCAGGAACTTCCCCGAGCCCTTGGTGCCCAACACATACAGGTACGACAGGCCACCGTCGCTGCTTTCTTTGGAGTGCATTGCATCGAACCATTGGAGATTGCGTTCGACGTGCGGGAATGGTGGGATGATGGGCGTCCCTCTCTCAGGTCACAACGGGCAGTGCATTCCTAAATGTCAGTTTTGTTCCTCCTCTGTCTTGTTGGGTGAAGACAGTGTCGTTTTGGCACTGCTTGATCGGTATAGTGCCATCATAGACACCGAACCTGTAGTCAGCAAGGTGATGGATGACGGTGGCAAGATCTGGGGGCTGAGGTAGCATTAGCATCGGGACAAAGCGTGGAGCAGAACGGTGGCTGGTGAACGGGGTAGGGTTAAAAAACACTGGGAGCAGGGGCAGGGGCTGAGGCAACTTTACGTGAAAGGGTGGAGCACCTGGCTGCTCCAAGCAACTGACTTCTCAGAGATGTAGTAGCCTAGGAGGCAGGGTGAGCTTGCAGAAACGGTAGAGTAAGGCGGGGTCGACAGCATGCCCGCACACGAGGGCGGCACGGACAAGGGTGGTGGGGAAGCCGACTCGGACGATGATTTCGCTGAGGAGATTGTCGTCGCCGAGGACCGTGGATACCGCATCGACTGCCCGCTCTGTCTTGGCATCCACACATGGTTCGACCCTGCAAAATGGGCAGCAGCCACAAAACAAATGTAGATGGGCATCAGACCCAAGTTCTTGACCCAATAATGCTGCTGACAACAAGCTGCAGCCGACATTCGACAGACAACAGCATTAGTGCATCCATGAGACAATCAAGCACAAGCATAACAGCCACAAGCACAAACAGCACAACAGCTGAAACAGAGTGAACTTATCGTTGCCGGCGGCAGGGGCGAACCTCCTCAGCAGCAACATCCATCTTCTTTCTTTCCAGTTGAACACTGACGTTCCCACAAGAATTTGTAGGCAGATTGTTTAGTTCAGGGGGGGGGGGGGATTTGTAGGTAGGGTTTGATCCCCATCCACAGAAGAGAAGAGAGGAGAAAGAAGAATAGATCAGGCTGGGGAAGGAGAAAGACTAACCTCGGATCTGGAAATGGAGATGAACGCCGCCGTGGAGTGGCCCAGATCGCCGGTGGAATCCCACCGCCCGTCGCTTCTTCCGGCCGCTGCTTTGCTTTGCAGTGTGGCTTGGAGCGAGTGAAGTGAGTGAGAAGGTAGAGGAGGCAGGGCAGTGTCGGTGTGACTGTGACCATATCAGTCAGGTGGTTGCAGACAAGATGGAGAGCAGACCATGGTACGAGCCCATCTGGAAAATAAAATCTACACCATATGTAACAAGATGGTTACGCCAAATTCAGCTGCCATAGTTATCAACCAGAATTTCTCAAAAAAATATAGTTATCATCCAGTAAACAAACATCTCACAATTTTTTGTAAGTAAATCTCCGAGAACTATTTCTATCCACTGCAACAAAAGCTCATGGGGCTTGGCAGCTAAGAGCAACCATACTAGCATATCATACAATTGCCTGATGCTCCGGTTACACAAGTACGATCGTAATTAATCGAGTACACGTTATAGTGAAGGCAAATATTATTAGGAAGAACCTGGAGCTGCTGCTATAAGAAAATCCAGCTCTGTCATCTCCTTGATCACAGTGACCATTCACCCAAAAGTTTTAGGAGATATCCTTGCTGTCCATAGAGATTTTGTTTCCGAAGGACAGAGCAAGGGATCAGAATAGTGCAACAGTAGTTACAACATTACGTATACTCAAAATTCAAAGTAATGCATTTGTTCCCCGCTTTCACCTACAGTAAGTATTCTCTGGACATTAGAGCAAACTGCCTTGATCTGGATGATTCTGCGACGACAAAAACATGTTCCTCTGTGATGATACTGGTTCATTGCGCCGTTTCAAGCATGCTCATACAGGAATTTCACTGAGGTGCTACAAATGAAGTGGGTACTTTCGTGAACTCAGTTGTTTAAGTGGATTATTTCTTCATTTAGTATCGCTCACATATACTGCAGCTGTTAATATCAAAGGTGAAATCGATTACACAAACTGAACAAGCAATTCATTCCTGAATAATTTCATTCAAGAATGATTCAATCTATATATTCTCCAAACCTGTATCTTTTTTCAGGTTAACTCTTGAAGCATTCATGTCAGAATCAAACCATGGACTTACCTTCTGTACCAGGGCATTTTTTGTATTCCACGGAGATTGAGATTAAAGCATATTCTGCAGCCCCACCTTCTTTTTGAAAGGATGGTAACATGTATCTCATTGTTTTTCCACTGCACCAGACAGGAATGCTCTGATTGCAGATGGAGCATCTGGTTTGTTGCTTCAGACTGATTACAATTGCTACTAGAGGAATTACAAGTGACTGAGAATCTGGTTTGTTACTGCCAAGTGATCTTTCTGATTCTCGGAGCTGGAGGTCGCCTTTGTTACCGATGCCCTGCTTCTTCTGCATTTCTTCCAACTAGTCAATGTGTATGTGCAATGCACGTTAATTTAGAACTATATTAAGTGCATGCGGATATTAAGCAAGATATTATTTGCATGTTATTATGTAGTTAGCACTATATTTGGAATGAAATTAACTGCACGCTAAACGAGTTGAGCGCTCGACATTGAAGCAGTCTAAATCGGTGGATTGACATGATTTCATGGCCGAGATTATTTGGATTTCTCGATTTGGGTCATTTTATATTGGTATAGATATAGATTCTTCCAACTAGTCAATGTGTACATGCAATGCACGTTAATTTTGGAAGTATATTAAGTGCATGCGGAAATTAAGCAGGATATTATTTGCATGTTATTATGTAATTAGCACTATATTTGGCATGAAATTAACTGCACGCTAAACGTGTTGAGCGCTCGACATTGAAGCAGTCTAGATCATTGGACTGACATGATTTGTTGGCCGAGATTAATTGGATCTACCCATTTGGGTCTTTTTATATTGGTATAGATATAGATATCACTGAAGCATTCATGTCCCGAATCTAAGTTTTAACTTGCCATATTGCAAATTTATGCCGTAAGGACAATCAATGGAACTCTGGGATACTGTACATGAATCAAGTATTCTTACTGCTGAAACTGAATACACCAGCGCTTCAAGCTCTTAGCAGAGCCAATCGTTAAACCGAGAAAAGGTTTTCTTAATGTAGTTGGATGTCTAAATCACTCCGCTGTGCTAAGCCCCAACAGCAGTAACTGAGAATCCATTGAAAAATCATTAACTGAGAAGGACAACTCTAATATCTCTAGCTGCAACCAATCGCTTCTAATGAGTGCTGCACTTACTCAGCCATTTTTTTAACTCTAGGCCATACATTCATCATTGCCGAAACTAGATTTTTTTTTTGAAAAGATTGCCGAAACTAGATGCAGCTTCGAAATGCCCCGATCTCTTTTTGCCGCTGAGAAGCATAAATGACCAAGCCCTCCTGGATGGCTGCTGGAATAATACCCTCCCTGATTACCATCCCCGCCCTGAATAAATGGCGTCAGTGCAGACTTCGTGGCTACCAGAGTGAAGTCGCCTGCAACCACCAATCCCATATGCACATAGCTGAATGTAAAAAGGATTTGCAAATGGGCAAGACACTTGAAATCAAATAACATAACTAGCGGGCACTGGAATGTTGTGACAGATGGAGCACAGTGCACAGATATACAAAATTTTCAAACAGTGATAGGAGCACCTTATCCAGCTCAATCTAACATCCTAACCAAAGAGCCCAGCAAACTTGTAACTGACTGAAAACAAAAAGAAATTAGATCAAAAGGGGAGGAGCCCCGCGGCATTATTATTAAGAAGGAAGATGTGAGACACCAAGTTTTAAATCCGTGGAAGAGCGAACAGATACTTGCACTTGCTTCTCTTCTCTAAGACGGGTTTTCGACTACCACACATCAAGCTGCTAGCAAGAAATACAGATCAGCTTACTCTGCTTCAATCCAAGACCCGCCTCTTCTAGTGGCGGCTCTATTTCAAACAGAACAAACAAAGAATCAGGATTGAGATAATTAAGCATCAAAAGATCAAAACAGACGAAAAGAGAACTAGTTATACAATGTTGGTGAAATATATCACACGACACTTAAAATCCAAATTGCTGGACGAAGAGGCTGACACCAAGAAGTGAAATTGCAAAGATCGCACACCTCTCTTTGGTTACTCTTAACATAAAATATATGGGTTTTATTCACATTTGGAGCCTTGGAACTTCTTTGCTTAAAGGACTAGGAATGCCCACGAAACAAGGTCCTACAATTACAACCAATACACGTACATGTATATATACAACACGTTACAACTTTCATACAAAAACTACATAAAAGAGGCGTCGAGGGTGAAGTATGAACCAATGATACAAAAGTGGTCCGACATTTGTCTCACATCAGACATATCAGAGGAAGTCTTTCCCTATTGAAAAATCTAAACTAGCTAGCACCTATTGTAGTCAGTGATCGGCTCCAAGCCCGTATTAGACAGCCACAGTACATCCTGGTTCATTTCCATAGAGATGATGCCGAGATTGGCAGTGGTGCAGGATGGGCTGACATCGCATCGTGCCGCAATTTACAAGGACTCCGACTGTCTCAGATCTGATGATGCCGCTGATGGGGCCCCCGTCTTGTCTTGGCCAGTGCAATTAAGATGAGAGTAGAAGTTTTGGCAGTGTACCCGACACTTCCTTTCCCCATGCCTCCCATGCCAAGAAGGCTCAAAATTGTTCTCCCTTCATGCAAAACAAAGATAGAACACCATGATCTTGACATGCAGCTCAATCAAGTCACAATTGACACCATCACAAGAGTAGCTACTTCCATCGCTACGGCCTTACAGGTTCATCCTTGAGGTACTGATCCATTATCCACATCTTCTTATGGTTATATTCCTTAATGAGAAGATTTCTCAATTGTCATTAAAGCGTGCCAAATGCCCTCGTGGTTAGCCCTATGACCATGACCTTCCACTTTCCCCATTTGCTTTGCTCACTATCTGCACTCCCGCCTAGGCAACTATCACAATGGGTAGAGATAGCTATCGTAGCCCGAGTAGAGGTTTATATCTCTCACATGCACCGCATCAATGCACAGACGGCTATGCATTTATGCCCAGTTCTTGCACATGCACATAGTACAAGTCTGGTCCCATGTATCATCCTAGGCAAACATTAATCAATCCTGCTGCATGAGACAGTCTTTTCTATTATGTTGTCTTGGCTTGAACGATGTCATGCGCTCCATTACACCTCAAAGGTGTAAGAGCTTCAATTCCATTAGAGCAACTCCAACATACGTGCTATATAAGCGGTGCACTGGAAAATATTCCAATATAGCATGCGCGTAAACAAAAATAGAGCTCTAGCAGAAGCTGTAAAATAGAGCACGCATAAAAACGAGGCTGTAAATTTAGCGCACGCGGGCTGCGGGGCTGCAAATTTGAGGCACCCGCTTTTGCGCGCGGACTGCTGCATGCGGGGCCGCAGGATTGGGTGTCAGGTTTCTGTGTGTCTGGTAAACCTTCCGCGCCTAAAAACACTTTTTTTCAGTGCTGTAAAACTTTTTTAGCATGCGGTCGCGCGTCTATTGGAGATGCTCTTAGAAGAAGAGTGTGTAGCCCAATTCTGGATGAGGTGTTGAGAATCAAGTTAAATGTAATTAAGGTCTTTAATACGAAGAAATTAGCTGCGGCTACCTTGGGAATACATGTGCGAGAGAACCCTTTAATTTGGTTTTCCTTCGCTAGTAATCGAGTGGGGCAGTTGCCGCTTGCGTATGTGAGGAATCTATCTGTATGTTAGTTACGCATGTACCAATCCAGCAACTAGCTTGCGTAGCGCAGCTCCTGTACGCCAGAATCTGGCTGGGAAGAACCGAAAGAACCCATCCCCCACCATAGCTCGTGTACAGTGCATCTCCCCCTGGAATGAAGCGGCAAGCCCTAGAGCAATCGAGCGATGTAGTCGGGATATGCTTCCGCCAACAGATGAGGTGGATAGAGAGACCACGTGAGGCATCAAGCAGGTGGGGAGGCCGATGAAACAAGGCGGAGAGACACATCAGCGACCATATTTTTTTCCTGAGGAATAGTGCACATTCTTTTTCTGAAAAGGAGAATGGCCCCCTGCCACTACATCTCGGAGATGGATGCAACCACTTTATTAGTTATTCACAAAGACCTTACAAAGTAATACATCAAAGTTATCATCTTGGCAACATCTATCATTACTCATATCCTTTAACGAAGGGGTGCAGAAAGTGTGATCCGTATACCCAGACCTCTCACCCAAGCCTAACATCTAAAGACGGAGGCCCCACCCAAGCCACATATTAGGCCTGGGGCACAAACTGGTCCGACAAACTCTTATATGTCATCGCCACCGTCTTCCATCGATCCATCTTCAGAGCAGATATTGACGCATCGACCTTGTCAGGCCTGCTATCAATGCCACCACAGCACCAGACAACACCTCGTCCCTACGCCCGTTCATCATCACACATTCGTCACCGAAGCCCTGCCAGGCCATGCCGTTGAGACTCCATGTCGTCTATGCGTCACATGGAACGCCGCTCCACCGTAAATGTTGTCCATTGGCCCCTCAAGCCTATGCATATCTCAAGGATGAACGATCCCAAGAAGGATACAACACAAGCATGCCGCTGTCATCCAATCGACCGATCTAGAGTTTCCCCCAGAGGTGGTGGATAGGGGTCTAGAGCTTCTCCACGGCGATGTCTTTAAGAAGGGGGCAACGCAGAAAACGCCCCTATTGTCGACCATGGCACCGAGCCAAGAATAGGGTTTTTATCGGGATCCGCTCGTGGTACCTCTGTCCGGCCTCGTATGCACGGGACCGCCACCGATCACCCCCGCCGCGCATGGAGCTGGCAGCACTGGCCAGAGCAGATCTATCCGAAAACCTGCCCACACGTACAACCGATCCATCCACCTGGCCCTCCATTGCCGCCGCCGCCTATCCGAGATCCGACCGGTCGCAGAGTCGAGCAGGGCCGCTCCTCCAACGCCAGGGGCTTAGCCAGGCGGCGTCACGTGGCAGCGAAGGGTGGACAGGTGGTTGTAGATTGGGGCCTGGCGGCGGCTAGGATAGCGACCCACCGGAGTGGCCTGACGCCGGAGCGGTGTGGGGGGCAGCAGCCTAGGAATGCTATACATGTGGATGAAAATTAAGTATCAAAACTAAGTGGATGACGTGGCAGCATCTAATTGGAGATTGAAGGGACTCACGAGGTGAAATTATGTGGGAGATTAATTATAAGGAGTGGACACGTACGTCTAACTATACGTAAAAATATGTAGCTCCACTCTGTATGTTTGTCAAGTATCACTGAAATGCTCAGCCTCGCCCTACTGATAACATGTGCGAGAGGGCCGCATCCACAACCGTCCGGCCAGTTTTGATCATGCCGCCAGCATGGGGCACCCTCCTGAGTCCTGATTATGCATACCTACTTTTGCAACATGGGCTATGTTGGAGACAGCCTAGCGTCAGACGAGGCGTGTTGAAATCCATTGATTGGGTTTTTTCATAACATAGAGTCATCAACCACTTGTTTGGTGGACTTCCTAGACCTGTTACGCAGATACGATCTATGATCCCGCACACAATCCAACTGTTCTTAAGCTGGTAAAAATATAACATATAATGTGTGCATATGAGGCGATGCAAAGCGGCCAGGACCTGAAGTTATTAGATCCTTCTGACATACCAAGCAAGCGAAGCAACCACCAGATCGTGACACAAGAGGGTACCAGGCAGTAAGTGTTGACGCTCAAAAGTGGGTAACTAATAGTAGAATGCATAACAAACGGAGTCTTGTCCACAAAACAAAATATATCAGTCGTCAAACAATCATTGGTACTGTAGGATAGGAGGGCCTACTCTGGTTACTTTGCATAATTGATCCACTACAAGTTATAACAAAGATAGATAGAGCAGCTACTGATAAAGGTAATACAGCTCTCCACTCTCCCTGGTCACCGACCATCCAAAAGGTTGGTGATATGTTCCTTCACAAGGCATATCTCTTTCAAAGAAACAAGAGGAAGGATCATGATGAAAATAATTAAACATCACAATAATTTTCTGCGACATTATACATCACAAAATGAAATGACCTAACAAGAAAAGTATCTAATAGAACAATTCTGAAATGTTAAGCGCACTCAGATTCTAATAATGCATCTTCTACCACAATATAGTTTTTTTTATTTTTCATCCAAAACTGATGTGAAACTAATGTTAGAGAATGCTTTCCGTGATATTAAGTGATATTAGACTTGTCCTCAGCCACACAACCTGACATCCTCAAATCAGCAACTATCTCACGCAAACTAATGTTGTGCACCAGCAACCAACAGTCCCCCTTGTGGATCCATATGCAAAGTTGAAGCTTCTTCGGTATGGATGAGATACATACCAGAAGCATCATCAGCCCGTACCAACCTGGTGTCACTATTACCATACTCCACCCCTCGTGGGAGCTGAATCCTGGAGATGCTTGAGGCCGTCAAATCAAAGACAACAATGTCATCATCATAGGCACCTGCTTGAGGCCGTCAAAACAAACTGTACGAAATCCTTAAAAAAAAGAGCATGAAACCAAACATGGGAAGAATGATTGATTTCAGTGATAATGTTGCAACTGGGCGTCAATGCAATGCAATATGGGATAATTTCTTTGATTCTGTTGCAGGACAATTAACAGTAGACATATTTTGGAGGGATCGGGACAACCATCTATACAGCAGGATGAGATGAATTGGTGTGAGAGAATGGAAAGTCTCACCATCGGGGAATCACCTTCTGAGCATCCATCGACAATTTTCCTTCCAACTTCGGCTGCCGCAGCAAACAAATCCAGTTAGGGTATAGTTTGGTAGAAAAAGTATGTCTAGCTCAGAAGCGTCGAGCGGGGCGAGTCGCCTGAAAACTCGCTGGTTGAGGTCGTCGGACGGCAGGCAGAGAGCGGCGGTCGAACGGGGAAGCTCATGCGTCGCCTTCCTTCCTTCGCCTGTATTTACAACGAAGTCCATCCTAGTACGGCCCAACTTAAAAAGCCCACCATAAAAAGTACTGCCATTGGACAGCTCCACCCTTAGCTTTTCACCCAAAAAAAAAGCTCCTCCGCTAGCTTGCCCGGAAAAACAAAAGAAGATCCTCCCCTAGCAATTTTTTTACTTAGTTCTCAAGAGAAAGAAAAAAAATACTCGCGTGACAAGCAAAATTAAGCAATAAAGCATGACAAGGAACATAAATGAACTTGTGATTCACTTTTTTTTAAATGAGTTTGAACATAGATACTCAAGTAGCAGAATGGCTCTCATGTCACACGTATATCAAAAGACCACTTATTTGCCATGTTACTCTTTATAGAAATATTTCATTCACCTTGGATAGTGAAAAGGGAAGTCCACCTACCTCTCACTATCCTAATAATGGTTTCTCTCTATATAAACCAATCTATCTCCCCCTAAATAGAAAGCAAGCTCTCTATAGATTTTCTCGTTTCATCTCTACATGTTTTCCAGTGACTTGGAATAGCAATTAGGTGAAATTCACACACAGTCAAATGTGGATGGGAGTGGAAGAAAAGAGATAGTGAAAACCTTGAGAATTGGAGACATTAGGAACACCATATGATGTATGTATGACTGCTAGAGACTGTGTAGCTCCCATTGTTGATCTTGATGGAGGTGTGAATTTACATAATACTGAAGTGTAACTACCAAGTCCTACCCGTCTAGTGGTACTTATTAGATTATGACAAAGGTTAATTTTTTAGTAAGTACTAGTGGCCGATTTCACGCCCGCGACAACTCTAGCAGAATCACCATAAAAGGGCCGGATCGCCATACTGATCGTCATTGTGTGATTTTGGCCAAAAAGGCCACTCTTGCACAGTCGTCATCCCACCCTCGATTGCCAATTTTTTTTTGAGCGCGCTCCAAACTAAGACCTCAAGTCTCCATATTTCGTAGTTGTAGGGGATATTGGGAGCACACTCCATCCGAAAACGGTTTGGCGCTATTGTCATTTCTTCCTACCAATGCTCTTCATGTTCGCGCCCCCCCCTCTCATCAGGCGCCTTCGCCACCGCCGATGGCATGGATCTCCGACCTCCATGCCCGATTCCATCACTTTGGAGTCAGATCCTGCGGCTTTGATATGCGGCCACCACTCCCTAGGAAAGCATCTCGTCCACCAGACATACATGTAAGGATAACAATCACATTGTGGCGTGGGACTAGGAATGCCCACGAAACTAGGTCCTACGAGCACAACCGAAATCATTTCTTCCTACCAATGCTCTTCATGTTCGCACGCCGCCTCCCCCCTCTCATCAGAACGCCTTTCGCCACCGCCGATGGCATGGATCTCCGACCTCCATGCCTGATTCCATCACTTTGGAGTCAGATCCTGCGGCTTTGATATGCGGCCACCACTCCCTAGGAAAGCATCTCGTACACCAGACATACATGTAAGGATAACAATCACGTTGTGGCGTGGGACTAGGAATGCCCACGAAACTAGGTCCTACGAGCACAACCGAAACACGTACATGTATATATACAACACTTTACAACTTTAATACAAAAAATGCATAAAAGAGGCATCGAGGATGAAGTATGAACCAATGAAACTAAAGCGGTCTGACATTTGTCTCACATGAGACTTATTAGAGTAAGTGTTTCCCTATTGAAAAATCTAAACTAGCTAGCACCTATCATAGTCAGTGATCGGCTCCAAGCCCGTACTTGACACCCACATAACATCCCGGTTCATTCCCATAGAGATGACGCCGAGATTGGCATTGGTGCAGGACGAGCTCACATCGCATCGTGCCGCAATTTACAAGGAGTCCGACGGTCTCAGATCAGATGATGCCGCTGATGGGGCCCCCATCTTGTCTTGGGCCCGTGCAGTTAAGATGAGAGTAGAAGTTTTGACAGTGTACTCGACACTTCCTTTCCCCATGCCTCCCATGCCAAGAAGGCTCGAAATTGTCCTCCCTTCATGCGAAACAAAGATAGAACACCATGATCTTGACATGCGGCTCAATCTAGTCACAATTGACACAATCACAAGAGTAGCTACTTCCATCATTACGGGCTCATCCTTGACATACTGACCCCTTCTCCACATCTTCTTATGGTTATATTCCTTCATGAGAGGCTTGCTCAATTTCGGGTGGAGGGTGCCAAATGCCCCCATGGTTAGCCCTATGCCCATGACCTCCCATTTTGCCCGCTTGCTTAGCTCGCTTTCTGCCCTCCCACGGTCCCACCTAGGCAACTATCACAGTGAGTAGATATAGCTATCATAGTCCGACAAGAGGTTTATATCTCACATGCAGTGCATCAATGCACGTAGTACTTGTCTGCCAGCCCGGACCCAGGTAGCATCCTGGGCCATTATTAATCAATCCTACTCCATTAAACGGTCTTTTCTGGTATGGTT
This sequence comes from Aegilops bicornis, assembly GCA_021605145.1. NCBI lineage: Eukaryota > Viridiplantae > Streptophyta > Magnoliopsida > Poales > Poaceae > Aegilops > Aegilops bicornis. Next base: position 44,836,887 of record CM038674.1, read on the forward strand.
TCTTGGCTTGAAAGATGTCATGCCCTCCATTACACCTTAAAGGTGTAGCAGCTTCAATTCCATTAGAATAAGAGTGTGTAGCCCAGTTCGGGATGCGTGGTTAAGAATTGAGTTAAAAGTAATTTAGGTCTTTGTTAGGAAGGTAGAAATTAGCGGCCGCTATATTGTAGGTATACATGTGCCAGAGAACACTTTAATTCAGTAACAATATGGGAATGCAACGAGATCTGCATAATGAAGTAATCATCACATCAGAATCCTCAAACCTAATAGTATTGCGTCGAAGCAGGCTTTCCATCGCTAGTAATGGAGTTGGGCTTTTGCCGCTTGAGTAGGTGAGAAATCCATCTGTACGTGAGCTTTCGCGTGTGCGTAGGATAGACCAACTTCCCGTCTGGAAAGAACCGAAAGAACCCATCCACCACCATAGCTTGTGTACTAGTGCATCTCCGCCGGAAATGAAATGCAAGCCATAGAGCGATAGAGTCAAGCGACGTAGTCGGGATCTGCTCCCTAAAACAGATGCAGTGGATAGAAAGACCATATGAGGCATCGAGCAGGTGCCAGGTGGGGAGGCCGATGAAGCATGGCGGAGAGACGCATCAGCGACCATATTTTCTTCCCGTGGAATGCAATACATACGGATGAAAATTAAGGATCAAAATTTAGAGGATGACGTGCCAACATTTAATTAGAGATTGAAGGGCTCATAAGGTGAAACTCTGGGGGAGATTAATTATGAGTGGTCACGTCTGCCTCTACGTCAAAATATGTAGTTCCACTCCATATGTTTATCAATTATCATCGAAAAGCTCGGCCTCACCCTGCTGATAACATGCTTGCAAGGGCCACCTCCACAACCGTCCGACCAGTTTTGATCGTGCGGCATGGGGCACCCTCTTGCATTCGATTATGCACACCTACTTTTGCAACATGGGCTGTGTTGGAGACAGCCGAGCGTCACACGGGTCGTGTTCAACCCATTGACTGGGTTTTTCATCGCATCAAGCCATCAACCACGTGTTTGGTGGAATTCTGCACTCTCCCGCCAACAACCACGTGTTTGGTGGACTTCTGCACTGTCCCCTTGTCTTCTCCACCACACCTCGCCCCCACCCCCACCCCTCTCTCTCTCTCTCTCTCTCTCTCTCTCTCTCTCTATATATATATATATATATATAGATATATATATATATATATATATATATATATACCTACTTAATAATAAAGCAAGGTGCGTTTCTTCTATTTTTTCATCCGTTCACCAACATTAAATTTTTCAAAGATTTGTTCTATCCGATATGGTACTAATATTTTGTTTGCTAGAACAAAAATAATTTTGCGGGAGACAGCTGGTCCGAAACTGGTCCCGTGCTCATTTTTTCGAGCTGGGCCGCTGTGGTACTAATCCACTTTGTGGCTTGTCAACCACGTGGGCCAAACTAGGCCTGATCCGCACTTCTTTTAAAGAACCTCAATTGGAGTAGTAGCAAAAATATGTCCTGTGAGGGAAGGCTCCGGCCAACTGACCTACTATACCTATGTTGTCAAAAAGGGTTCGATAATGCTTAAATAGTCCCACCTCGCTTATTTTCATTCAATAACATCAATTTATATACGTTGGCGACTTTCACAGGAATCAAGGAGCAACATTGATAATCAATAAATGGGGGGTTGACAATAAATGAAAGGCATCATAGACTTTATGGATGGTCGGTCCTATTAAATTAAATGGAAGGAAGAAGAATACGAAGAAAGGTTACGTGATGAAGGGAGAGACTCTCTATATATACGGTGGGCTGATTAAAGGAATTCATTGAGACATAATGAGGGTAATTAAGGAGGGAAAAGAAATAGGAAGCCCACGTTGATGGGGGAGACATGATCGGCTGATTAATGAGGCTAATTAAGGAGGGGAGGAAGAGGACTAGGAAGGCCAAAAAATAGGAATACCACCTTGACACGGAAGGACATACCGCGATCAATAATGAAGGGGAAAAAAATCCTAAAAACCCTTAAAAGCCACTAATAAAAATATGTTTTTGTCTTCATGCAAAAATTACTACAAGTAGTGCTAACTTCGAGCACCACTATTACCTGCCCTTAAACCAAAAATATTGTGGCAAAAGCCCCTACTGTCCAACGAGGAGAGAGCCACGCCTCCTTATATACTGGTTGGCTAATTAACCTTTAATAGGGAGAGCTAATTAAAAGGATTCTTGCGACATGCATATACATAATTAAAGGAGGCACAAACATGATGCTCATTTAAACGGGATAATAAAATTCCTTGATTGGGCATACGTGATTTTGTTTTTGCATCTTGATCAGTTCTCTTCAATCAACCAAGCTATGTATACATTGAATTGGACTTTAACTGGCTAGCCCTCATTTCGGTGTTCACTCATTAGTAGCATGACTGAAATGTCAAACAATGGATACATTAATTACACTCTTTACAAAGATGGTTACTTGAAAGAATAACAATTCTTCATGTTAGTTATGTGGGTCATAAATAAAATCATCACTTATATTTTAGGCCATACATTTGTTTAAGAGAAACCATAATTATTGGATTACGACTGCTGGAGTGTGATAAATTTTTCTCCCGTTGTAACGCACGGGCCATTTTCCTAGTAACACTATTCTAATTCTGCGATTAGAATAGTTATTTGGATCACGATGGCGCTTTATAGGAAGAAAGGAGAAGTTCCTGAACTGTCCAACCGTGGGAAAGAGAAAAAACATAGCGCCCCCACTGTCCCCGCCGCACCCACATCTCTTCCACCTCCCGAACTCCACCATCCCACCTCCCCGCCGCCGGGATCCAGCCAACGGCGAGTCGGCGACCGGCACCAACCCACCTCCCCGTCGTCGGGATCCAGCCACCAATCCGCCGCCCCACCGTCGGGATCCAGCCGCCTATCCACCTCCCCGCCGCCGGGATCCTGCCGCCGCACAACCGCCACCAACCCAACATCCCGTCGCCGGGATACTGCCGCCGCGCGACAGCCACCAACTCACCTTCCCCGTCGCCGGAATTCGCCCCTCAGCGACCTTCGTCCTCTGCTGCCTCGACCTTCCACATCTGCCACTGCGGCCTTCTTCCCTCCCGTGCCTCCAGTCCGGCGGCGCCCTCTCATATCCAGGATTCATGGCGGTGGCAGCCTGCTCTTCTTCCAACGCGGCGATGCCCTCCATGGCGCGTGGAGCTGGCAAACCATTGGCTGTTAACCTCGCAAGCACCGCCATCCAGCCATCTATTGATGTCGTCTGGGCTGCAGAGCGACAATCCTCCCCTCGGGACCCTCCCTTCCTCTGCTCAACCGGGCCACCGCTACTATGCCACCCGCCCCAAACGTCATCGCTCGTCCATCTGCTCCGGCCTCGCGCACACTGCCATCCCGACGAAAGCTGATTCGGTAGTTCAGCCTAGCCACCGCTACAGTCCGACGTTTTTCATTTTTTGATGATGCCCCCTTCTGCATACTTCTTGCACCTTGCTGCAGCGTACAGATGTTCTCAACCTCATGCGTGTAGCTCCTACTGCGCCTATTAGCTGCTAACGTACCACTCAGCGCCGGCTGCTTGCTAGCTGATATAGGGGTGTGTGTCGTGCGTCTCAAAAAGATTGAGTTTTGATGGACAGACAAGTTCAGCCGAGAGATTCTAGTTCAGGGAGATTTTGTAAAAAGACAATAAGTGAGCCATTTTCAGTATTAGCGATGGTGTTTAGAACAACTGATTCTTTAGTTTTGGCTGTTGGATTGTGCCCATTCTGCGACTCCGCACCTGCACTTGGCCACTTGCGTATATGGTTACATCTTCTTGCAAAGTTCAGAAAACAAGAAGAAAAATGGAGTTCAACTTGGCCTGGGTGAGGAGCACGAATCGGATGCTGCACAAACAATTGTGTGCCTGCTTTGCTCACGAAATATACAAGGGAGCCCTTCCTGTTTTACTTCCACCACCAGGGTGTCATTCTTTCAAACAAAAAAAATCTGTCAGCCTATCTAAGTGGCAATGGCTCCTTTGCTCACGGAATCTACAAGGGCCCTTCCTGTTATGTTGAGTAATTCACTTGCTGTGAAAATTCCATATCCTATATTTCTCCTTTCCTCACGGAAGTTCATCCTGGCAGTCTATGTGGTTCAATGTGTATATTAAAAGAAGGAAAATGAAAGAGCATCAGTAAAAGAAAATGGAGGCGTCGGGGGGCAGGACCTGGCGCAGCAGACCGACCGGAGCAGTCGAGCCAGGCCATGGGGTGCGGCCACAGACGACGATGCAACCGTGACGTTGACGCTTGTTGCCGCTGGGTGCGTGCGTTCTGCTTGTGTGTCGGGTGAGTGGTGTGTGCGTGCACTGTGCTGAGTGGTGTGTGTTGGGTGCATGCATGTACGAGTGCATCCATGCAAAAAAAAAGTACGAGTGCACATGCGTGCTACCACACATGAACCGAAGAGAATTTCAGATTTTGTAGCCAGCTCGTGTGCATCAGAATTGCTCGTATTTATGCCCCAAAAAAGATAATATTGCTTTGTCGTGATTTGATGTTCAACTATTTGTTCTTGTGCTTGTAGAGAAAATGGATTTTTCCCGTTTGTACAAAAAAACTAAAGGTCCAAACTTAAATAATGGAGAAGTTCAACGTTAGATACCAAGAAGGTCAAGTTAAAAAAAGAGCAGTTTAAAAAATTTATAACACAAAATTTTCTTGTTTTCTAAAAATCCCTAGAAGTCCAAATTTAAATAGTTGGATGGTTCTATGTTTTTTTGCATAACTAACACTTTAACCGTTACTAATGAATAACACTAAGAAGTCCAAATTGAAAAAACGAAGACGTTCAATTTAAAAAAAAATAGTTGAATGTACATGAAAAACATAGATTTTCCTCGTTCCTAAATAATAAACCAAGAAGTTCAATTTAAAAAAATGGAGCAGTTCAATTTTCATTACAAAAACCAAGAAGTTCATTTCAATATAACGAAGAAGTTCAACATTTACTAAAAAAACTCCAAAATTTCCCATTTCTAGAAATACACAAAGAGGTTCAAAAATTGAAAAAAAGAGTGGTTTGATGTCTATAAAAAATCATTTTTTTTGTTGCTAAAGGGTAGAGTTGTTTTCGACATTTTAAAAAAATTAGAGAAATTTGATTTTAAAAAGAAAATCAAGAGTTCAAATTAAAAAATGGAGTAGTTAGATGTATACGAAAAGCTCAAATTTTTCTTGTTTTTATGCTAAATTAAAGTATGAAGTTCAATTTAAGAAAAATGTACCATGTTTACATAAAAATCATTTTTAACTAAAAAGTTTAATATTAAAATGTGGAGAAGTTCAAAGATTATAAAAACCTAGGATTTACATGCTCAGTTTGTATGAGTGTTTAATATGAGAAAAATTATAAAAATGGAAAAAGTTCATGTACTACATGGTGTGTTTAATATGAGAAAAATGAATTAAAAAGGCGAGGTCCAATTTTTTTGTTGTTATAAGTTCAAGTCGTTGATTGAAGAAAGTTAAAAAAATTATTGTGAGAAGGGTTTGTACAAAAGGAATATCATTTGTATAACACTAACGAATGGATGAGAAAAATTATAAATGACAATACGTCACAGAAGTTCAACGTGTAAATAGGAGGAAATTCAACTACTACAATGAATGAATTTCAAATGAAAAACTTTTAAAACCGTCGCGAGTATGAAAAAATGATCAACACGGAAAAGTTGCGTGTTTACAACACCTTTCCATCTGGATATCCTTTGCTCGATTCCGGTGAGTAGATGGAGATCTACGAGCAAAAGAAAACACGTGAAAAACAGAGTAAAGTTCAGGTAAACATGCCGAGAAGTTCAAGTTCTTCACGCGGTGCATTTTCGAAGAATTCGTTTCGCGATAAAGGCAGAACGCATGATAACAAGAAGTTCAACTTTTAAAAATAGAGCGCGTTCATATTAAAAAGATGCAGAAATTCGATGATTATAGAAAACTCAGATTTTCCTCGTTATTAAAGAATGGAAACAAGAATTTCAAAAATAAAATAGCAAGAAGTTCAAGTTTTCAAAATAGAGCGCTTCAAAATTTCATAAAAAAGATTAAGAAAACAAAACCAGGACGTCCATTTAAAAAGATGGAGAAGTTCGATGATTATAGAAAACTTAGATTTTCCTCGTTATTAAATAATGGAAACAAGAAGTTCAAAAAATAAAATAATAAGAAGTTCAACAAAAATAACAAGATGGATGCGAAACTTACAAACAAAAATACGTCACAGAAGTTCAACGTGAAAACAACAGGAAGTTCAACTACTACGCTGAATGAATTTCAGATGAAAAACTTTTAAAATCGTCGGGAGTATGAAAAAATGATCAATACGAGAAAGTTGCGTGTTTACAATAGCTTTCCATCGGTATATCACGTGCTCAATTCCGGTGAATGGATGGAGAGCTACGAGAAGTGGATGGAGATCTACGAGCAAAAATAAACACATGAAAAACAGAGTGAAGTTCAGGTAGACTTGCCAAGAAGTACAAGTTCTTCACGCGGTGCATTTTCGAAGAATTCATTTCGCGATAAAGGCAGAACACATTACCTTGCTATTTTCGAAATTACTTAAAAATGGCTAGGAATCACAGAAAAATATCAACATGAAAATGTTCCGCATTTTCCGTATATTTTCAGCGGTATATTTTTTGCCCCATTCTAATAAAGTTTGTAGAAATTACGGCAAAAATACGTTTTTAGCAATTTGCAAAGTTGACTTAAAACAGTAAAGAATTGAGAAAAACAGTATATACAAAAAAGTTTCGCATTTCCTGAAGCTCTCCAACGCCATATCATTTGTTGCATTCGGACGTACGGTTAAAAAATTAGCTTAAAAATACAAACTCGATGGAACCTGTACCGTTTTCTAAAGTACTTTGAAACCGTTCAAAATTAGAAAAAACTTTCAACATGAGAAAGTAGCGAATTTTCACAAGCTTTCCAACGCCATATCATTTGCCTCAACTGGATTAGGCGTTTAAAAATTACATTGAAAATACGAACTCGGCTGTTCGGTTTGCGAAATTTTATTATTTTCCAAATTACTCTTTATCCATAGGGAATTAGAGAAAACTTTAAACATGTCGAAGGAGCGGTTTTGCAGGTTTCCAACGCCATATTATTTACCTCATTCCGATTAACGGTTTCAAAATGAGATCGAAAATACGATTCACGTTCTTCGTATGAAGAAAAAACGGTTTTCAAAACTGCTCTTAAACCGCTTACATTTTGCCAAAAATTTAACTTGGATCATGATACTGGTGTCCATAGCTTTCCAACGGTATATCGCAAGCCACATTTGGACAACTTTTAACTAAAGTTCAACCTAGTACTCGGGGAAGGTCAGGCGCGTTACTCGGGAAGCGCCTGATCCAACATGAACTTCGGGCCTATATAGAGCTGACCGTGATCGCGCTACCAGGCGGATGCTGATCCCCCCCAGCAACCTAGTACTCGTGGAAGGTCAGGCGCGTTACTCGGGAAGTTTGTGTCTTCAGGCCTATATAGAGCTGACCGTGATCGCGCTACCAGGCGGATGCTAATCCCCCCCAGCAACCACCTCCGTTCCCGTTTCCTGCTGGCGCCGCCATGGATCCTCCCCATCATGTTGCTATCCACGATCCAGAAGATGGGACGGGATGGCCTCCCCTGCGAACACGGCGACTCCTCTCCCGACAGCCTGCCTTCCCATCCGGCGTCCCTTTCTTTCCCTCAGATCCATTGCCAGACCCAACAAAAAAAATCTCTTTTTGCTACCCTCCAGCCTGACTACCTCCCTTCCACCCGCCCCCAACCTTGGCGTGACCTTCCCTGCACTCCGCCGTGACCTTCCCTCCCCTCCGACGCAGCCTACCCTCTGACCCTGTTTCTTGTTCTTTGTTCATCTTATTTGTCAAAAAAGAATGATCGAAAATGGATTCTGAACTTCTTGTGCCATGGACACTGAATCCCTGAAAAATTCTGACTCAAACATAATTATTTTGCTCATGATTTCCTTGTCATGTTGATTCTTGTGCCCTTTACTAGTCTTTTATACACATCCCTACAAAGATGTCCAAACTGATGAAATTCAAAAATTGTGTACGCTCCAGTTAGTTGTATAGAAAAAAGAAAATGCTATATATGGGGGACTTGATAGTTCATACTAGGAAAACAAGAAAAAATTCTGAGAGCAGTACACTTGTGTTCGTGTTGCTGTCGAACTTCAGCTACTATTCTTTTTAATTTTTTTGCTTGATTTTGATCTGGCCGTGGACCCCCTAATGACCTCTTTCTCTATTCTTTACTTGACATGAACTTCAGCTACTATATAAGTTTTTCCTTGAAGATTTCACCTCCGATCAGTGCTCTCTATGTGGTCAGAGTAGAAATTTCATTATACATAGAACACACAAAAGAAGGCTCAAAAATACCAATGATAGAAGTTCATGTATATAAAGGTTGATGCTTCGCATGTTGCGTGTATACATGGGAGCACACAAAGCAATCATGTTGGGCCATCACCGACTAGCAATTCAACAAGAAAACCTACAGCAGTTCTATTAGTATAATTCGGTCCGAAAAAATGTTGACAAAAAAAACAATGCCATTTTTGTGGCAAAATTATGCAAAAAATTACAGTGGAATATTGTGCTCTCAAAAAGTGTAGTGGCGTCCGTAAGAACGCAACATTTTTTTCTATTTCCCTTTCCTTTTTGTTTGTATATATAAGAATGCATAAAACTTGAGCCGGTCGGGGACATATCGTCCAGAAGTTCATGTATAAAAAGGACTTGTCTTAACTCTGAAAGTTCAAAATTAATAAAATGGAAAGGTAAAAGAAAATGACAAAACAAAAAAGTTCAAACAATTACCATGGATTACGATGGATTTTTCTAATTTATAAAAAAATAGAAGATCAATTTAAAATATATGAGCGTTCTATGTTTATTACAAACCTAGAATTTATTCCATTATAAAAGAAATTAAAGAAAGAAGTTCAATTAAAAAAATGAAGATGTTCAATTCAAAAAAGCATAGCAGTTTCATATTTATTTAAAAGCTCAGATTTTTTCGATTACTGAAAAATAAAAACAATAAGTTCAATTCAAAATAACGAAGAAGTTCAACGTTTCAAACAAAACTCCAATTTTCACATTTCTAAAAAGTATATATAAAGAAGTTCAAATAAAAAAGTTATAGCGGTTCGATGTCTTAAAAAACTCAGACTTTTTCCGTTATTAAAGCAAAATAGAGAGAAGTTCAAAAGTGATAACAACGAGAAGTTCATGTACAATATGATGTTTGTTTTTATATGAGAAAAAAAAGAATAAAAAGGTGAAGTCCAAAATTTTGTTGCTTGAAGTTCAAGTGCTCTGCCCGAGAAAATTCAAAATTCTTGTGAGAGAGGTTGAACAACAATACGTGACAGAAGTTCAAGATGAAAACAGTAGGAAGTTCAATTACTACACGAAATGCGTTTCAGATAGGAATATAAGAATAGAAAAACAAAAACCTTAAAAGGTTTGTTGCAAGAAGTTCACGTGCTCCTCCCGGCGAAGTTCAAGATCTCTAGTGCGAGACGTCCGACTTTCAATTATATGTAAAAAAGGCAAAAAAACAATATTATTTTTGTCATTTTTAAAACTGCTCTCAAACAATAAAAATTTGTAACGTGTGTCTACATGAAGAAGATGCTCCTATTCATAAGCTTTCCAGCGGTATATTATATGCTATATTCTGATGAATGGTTTAAAAGTTTTATGTACACCATTTAAAACACATTTTTATGCATTCAAAAAATATTTTGAACCGTCGTGAGTACGTAAAACTGATCAACATGAAAAAGTTGTGCGTTTTCAACAGCTTTCCATTGGTATATCATTTGGTCAATTCAGGTAAGTGGTTTGAGAGTTACGGGCAAAAAACAACACGTAAAAAACATAGTGAAGTTCAAAGTGATAACAACCAGAAGTTCACTTACTACATGGTGTGTATTTCATATGAGAAAAATACAATAAAGTGAAACAGACTGAACTTCAAACACACATGCCCTAGAAGTTCAACTACTTCACGGAGTGCAAAAACAACACTAAAAAAGCAGTGAAGTTCAAACAGACATGCCCGAGAAGTTCACTACTTCACGCAGTGCATTTCCATTCGCGATGAAGGCAAAAATAATGATCTCGTCATGTTCTAATTTACTTCAAAACGCCAGGAATATCATTTGTGTAAGTTTAAGTCCTCGGTAGGAGAGAGGTTTGTACAAAAATAATATCATTTGTGCAACACTAACAAAATGGAAGAGAATATTACAAACGAAAATATGTCACAGAAGTTCAACTTTGAAAACAGCAGGAAGTTCACCTACTACACTTTGAATGAATATCGGATAAAAACTTTTAAAATCGTCGAGTATGAAAAAATGATCAACACGGGAAGTTGCGTGTTTACAATGACTTTCCATCGGTATATCACTTGCTCAATTTCGGTGAGTGGATGGAGAGCTACGGGCAGTGGATGGAGATCTACGAGCAAAAAAAGCACGTTGAAAACAGAGTGAAGTTCAGGTAGACATGCTGAGAAGTTCAGGTTCTTCCCGCGGTGCATTTTTGAAGAATCTGTTTTGCGATAGAGGCAGAACGAATGATCCCGCCGTTTTCTAAATTTCTTCAAAACGTCTAAGAATCAGAGAAAACCATCAACATGAAAAAGTTTCGCATTTTCCGTAGCTTTTCAAAGGTATATTATTTGCCCAATTCTGATAAAGTTTGTAGAAATTATGATGAAAATACGTTTTTCGCCATTTTCGAAACTAACTTAAAACCGTAAAGAATTGGGAGAAACAATACATACCAAAAAGTTTTGCATTTGTTCAAGCTTTCCAACGCCATATAATTGGCTGCATTCGGACGCATGGTTAAAACATTAGCTCAAAAGTACGAACTCGGTAGGACTTGGACCATTTTCTAAATTACTCTTAAACCATTCAAAATTAGAAAAAAAAACTTTCAAGATGAAAAAGTAGCACATTTCCGTAAGCTTTCCAACGCCATATCATATGCCTCCATTGGATTAGCCGTTTAGAAATGACATCGAAAAAAGAAACTCAGCTGTTCGGTTTACGAAATTTTACGTTTTTTTCAAATTACTCTTTACCCATTGGGAATTAGAGAAAACTTTCAACATGTGGAAGGAGTGGTTTTGCAGCAGCTTTCCAACGCCATATTATATGCCTCATTCCAATAAACGGTTTAGAAATGCAATCGAAAATACGATTCATGTTTTTTGTATGAAGGAAAAACGGTTTTCAAAACTGTTCTTAAACCACTTACATTTTGCCAAAATTTGAAGTTGGGTCATGAAACTGGTGTCCATAGCTTTCCAACAGTATATCACAAGCCCCATTTGGGCAATGTTGACGGAAGTTCAACCTAGCACTAGGGGAAGTTCAGGTCGAACAACTCAGGCAGTAAAAATGCAAAAAACGCAATTTCATCACGACCCAAGAGCAAAATCCGCCAGCGAGCGAGATTTCTATTTAAAACTGGTATTTAGTTGCTAAAAAACGTTTCTAGATTACACTAACATCATATAAAACACTACTAACCAGAATAATTCGCGGGGGAAGCTACGGTTGCAAAGGTAGCCCGAAGGTCGGGTTCTTACAGAGGGAAGTTCAGGCGCGTGTACAAACTAAAATATGTCACAGAAGTTCAACGTGAAAACAACATGAAGTTCAACTACTGCGCTGAATGAATTTTATATAAAAGAACTTTTAAAATCGTTGCGAGTACGAAAAAATGATCAACACGGGAAAGTTGCGTGTTTACAGCAGCTTTCCATCGGTATATCACTTGCTCAATTCCGGTGAGTGGATGGAGAGCTAGGAGCAGTGGATAGAGATATACGAGCAAAAAAAGCACGTGAAAAACAGAGTGAAGTTCAAGTACACGTGCCGAGAAGTTCAGGTTCTTCACGCGGTGCATTTTCGAAGAATCAGTTTCGCGATAAAGGCAGAACGAATGATCTCGCCATTTTCGCAATTACTTGAAAACGGCTAGGAATCAGAGAAAACCATCAACATGAAAAAGTTTCGCATTTTCCGTAGCTTTTCAGCGGTATATTATTTGCCCCATTCCGATTAAGTATGTACAAATTATGCCAAAAATACGTTTTTATTCATTTTCCAATTTTACTTAAAACTGTAAGGAATTAGGAGAAACAATATCTACAAAATAGTTTCTCTTTTGCTTAAGCTTTCCAACGTCGTGTCATTTGTTGCTTTCGGACGTACGGTTAAAAAATTATCTCGAAAATACGAAATCGGTGGAACTTGTACCGTTTTTTGAATTACTTTTAAACCATTCCAAATTAGAAAAACTTTTAACATGAAAAAGTAGTGCATTTTCACAAGCTTTCCAATGCCATATCATTTGCCTCAAATGGATTAGCCATTTATAAATTATATTGAAAATACTAACCCCGCTATTCGGTTTGCGAAATTTTACAATTTTCTAAATTACTCTTTGTCCAAAGGGAATTAGAGAAAACTTTCAACATGTCGAAGGAGCGGTTTTGCAGCAGCTTTCCAACTCTATATTATTTACCTCATTCCGATAAACAGTTTAGAAATGCGATCGAAAATCCGATTCACGTTTTTTGTATGAAGAAAAAACAGTTTTCAAAACTGCTCTTAAACCGTTTACATTTTGCCAAAAATTTAACTTGGATCATAATATTGGTGTCCATAGCTTTCCAAGGGTATATCGCAAGCCCCATTTGGACACTTTTTAGCTGAAGTTCAACCTAGTACTCGGGGAAGGTCAGGCGCGTTACTCGGGAAGTTCACATTTGTGATGAGAATATTATTCTGATCTCATGATTAGAATAATGTATATATATATATATATATATATATATATATATATATATATATATATATATATATATATATATATATATATATATAGGGCATACATTTAGGACACCTAGGTGCCCAGGCACCTTGCCTATAAATCATTGGATTACTTTGAGATGTGTGCAGGTGTAACTAGTATTGCCACTAATGGGTGACCCGTTAGCTTTTTTATTAGGAAACATTATTGCTAATTATTGCCGGGCATGGACACTTAATGCTCACATTAGGCAGGAGAGATAAAATCAGCAATTAATGGTCCATTAAGGTCATGCATGATCCATGATACGTGCCATTCTTTCTTTCTTATACATGCACTTCTTTCATTTTTGGGTATATCTTCAACATCATTTACGGGAATGTCTTCAACGCATATCGTGTATTTTTAGAACAAAGTACATTTATTTATCCTTTTGGTATATACTATTTATGGGTATATCTCAAATATCATTTATGGGTATGTGTTCAAGGCATATAGGTGTATTTGTTTTGGGTATATTATTTACGGGTATGCCTCCAATACAATTTACGGTATGTATTCAAAATGGGTATATTACTTTCGGGTATTTCACCATTAAATTTACATCAGTTAATTTTTAAAACACAGTACGTGTAATTTTTTATAACATAGTACGTATATTTTATTTTGGTACATTATTTACGGGTATGTCTCAAGTATCATTTACGGGTATGTGTTCAAGGCATATACATGTACTTTATTTTTTGGGTATATTATTTTTGGGGTCTGTCTCCAATACCATTTATGCGTATGTATTCAAAAGAGTATATTATTTGGGTATGTCAACATATACGGGTATATACTCGTCAAATGATTTTAAATTGATAGTACCCAATACAATTACGGATATGTGAAACTGAGAGTACTCAATATATTTTAGGTATCTGCGTACTTATCATATCTATCTACAACTACATACCCTCACGTGAAAATTATATATGTATACCTAATTGTTTTTCATATTTCCCTAATATATGATTATATACATCTACATACCCATGCATGAAACATACGTATACCTATTGTTTTTCACATTTCCCTTCAATAATATATGTATACCCAGGCATGAAATATATGAATATATACCCCAATAATGCATAGGAATTATACCTAACTGTTTTTTGAAGTACATAGTCCAAAAAAGTGGATATGCGAAATTGAAATATATGCGTACATACCCCAATATTTTTTCCTACAACTATACATCTATTCTCTACAACTACATACCCAGCGTAAAATATATGACTACATACCCCAATAATACATTGGTATTATACCTAATTGTTTTTGCATATTTTGCAACATACCAAGTAGAAATATATGAATACATACCACAATATGTGGTATTGTACCTAATTGTTTTTGAAGTGTATAGGCGTAAATAAGTGGGTATGATACCCAATTGTTTTATGGATATATGTCCACGTAAATGTGTGGGCACCATAAATATTATTTTTTGCATATACTTCATGAATACATGATCTAATCTTTTATGTGAAAAGGTATGAGAGAGAAAATTAATAAAAGGAAATGCTTCATGTTGTTTCATAGATGGAATTTCTTGCATGCAAACAAATTAGGAAAGAAACTAAAAGTTGTACTAACGGGTTGGACCCGATCAAGGTGCCCAGGCACCTAGGTGCCCCAAACAATTTACCTATATATATATATATATATATATATATATATATATATATAGATATATATATATACCCGCCAACACATTGATTGAGAGTTTGTATTGTTTCCATATATTTATTGCATGTGTATACCGACGAATGGCACATGATTACCTTCCATATTATTTGCATGGCGCTGCTGCTATCAAAATAATTAAAGCTTTGTAATTAGTTTGGGTCATTAATTGTACTGCCTGAGAGAAAACTCCAATTGAAAAGAACTTGTTGTCGTTTCTGAAATAGGTATTTTTTATGCGGTGGACAAAATGGATTAGATATGGACGTAAGGTAAGTAATATATTATAAAGGAAGCACCTTTTGCAGTAGGTATGCGAGCATTTGTCATGTTTGCTCGATATTTATCAGTAGGTATGTGAGGATTTTTTTGTAATTAAAGTATTGATTTTGTCTAACTATATTTGCTGAGCGTGATTTTAAAGTATACCCCATGTGCTCAATTTTGAGAACATTTTTCTGTAGATGTAGTTCATGCTGATTAAATCCACGCATCCAGTCGGGTATGCACACATCATTTTATTGTGGACACTCGAGTACATTTTTTCATTGATCCCCAAGGTATCATGTATCTCCATCAGTTCTTCATACACAGTGGCGAGTATGTGATTACTTACAATAAATAAATCATAGAAAAATATGGCTATCCAGTAATTAGGTCATAATAACCATTTTTCTACCAGGATAGAATATAACATACAAAAGAGTACTTGCGACTCAATGTAAATATTTTATGAAAAATAGAAAGGTAGCACATACCCACGGATGGTTCACACTTTCTAATTTTCTCATAGTTTGACTGGTAGCACACTGCACACACCAACTGATTTTACTCAAATATATTTACAACGAGATGCAAATGGTTCACATACCCCCATTTAAATAATTTCACACATATATGTATGCAGAAAATATCTTTATTCATTCCCTAAAATTTTTAAATAAAGTGGAATTATTTTTTAATCAAGGTATACATATAATGGGATTATGAAAGTATGTGGATATCGGTTACTCGAAAAGTAGTGCGGAGTGAAGTTTTGGATATGAGATGCCTCATTATTAACTGTAACACAAAATGATTAGGATATGTGAAACTCAAAATATCATTATAATTATAGGATGAAAATATTAGCGACTTTGCTTTGGAGTAGTGCAAAATGATTAGGAAATGTGAAACATTAATTTCAATGGATGGTGTATTAGACAAGGCCACATGCCGGTGAAAATAGCGATTGCCACTACTAAGATAACCGAGGAAATAACAGGGTCATGAATGTGCATAGGTATGGGATACCTGAAAGAGTAGCTTGAATATTTTTACATAAATTTCAATTAGGAGATTCTTAGAACGTGGTGTATGTGTATCTCATACCCGTGGAATATTAAATTGAAATTTTAAATAAACAATATATATGGAAAAGACACTTGGCCTTGGATTGCCCTTTTTAAAATTATATTTTTAAAATGGCATAGTAGTATACGGGTGACATATTAAATTGTGTGACAAATGGGCAGGTCATTGATTTGCGTGTTAATTGGATTGTGCATACCAACTATCGGCATATATATCTCAGTTGAAATGAAATTCAAAAAGTATGGATTTTACTGGTGGTGGACATGTGATACCTTGAAATAACATGTATATACCTTGGGTATGTCTCCAGGTATATCATTCCTAGTTGTCTCACATTTTCTAATTCAGTATTAAGTTTATTTCACCTATCTCATTCTTGTGAGGTATGGCATTTATCTGTTGAAGGTATATTATTTTACTCCAAAGTCCCCAAGGTATAAAAGTAGAATTGAGCCATATCCTTTCTAGTTAAGCCACATCATCTAATTCAAGTACGGCATTTTTTTCCATATCATCTTTTGAGGTGTGCCGGTTAGTTGTTCTAAGTATATTATATTTATTTTAAGTCACCTATGTATATACTTATGATGAGCTTTAATAATAGATATGTTTCATTTTGAGGTGTGGCTATAGATTTAGGCCCCGCGTCTAAATGGATTGAAATTAGAAACATTGGGTATGTCCCTGCTAGCCGTAGGAAAATGTGCATATATCTGATACCAAAAACTTCAGGTTCCAGTTATGTGCATATCCGATACATTAAATTAACATCGGATATGAAGTATCAGGTATTAATTTCCCACTCACATATTTTCCCAGGGGAGGAAATTTGATGTATCGGGTATGTCTCTGCTAGCCGTAGAAAAATGATCAAAGATTAAAAGTGCACATATTATTTGAATCACCTTTTTTTCACGCAAATTCATTCAAGTCTATACACGGGAGGAAACAAATTGCAAGTTATCAAAAATAATACAAACAAACATTTTAAACAAATCAAAATGTCATGTGTATCTTCTCTCGTAAATCCATCTGCTCTTGCCGCGCAAGGTATCAAGAAACCCCTCACTGCATGTAAGGATTTAGATTAACCTGGTTCCATTCGAAGCCGCATGTGTCAAAAAAAAACATTCTTTATGTAGCCTGGCACAAAAAGAGCATATAAGAAGAATCAATTCGATATTCCGCATAATTTCTTATGCTAGATTAACCGTGTATAACCATACCTGTAGGAGACGGCCGTAGAGACACGCATATCTAGTAGAACCTTTAAAAATGAACAATACCATACACACGTACCTTGATAGATGACCTTATCAAATCATGATCGGCCAGCAAGATGCACACCTCCCGGCTACCCGGGGCAGCTGCCCGGGCTCAGCCATGGATTCTCTTTTGAACAATAGCACTAAATGGAGGGCTAACCATTATTTTATAGGGGCAAACAACACACAGACAACAACGCCGTGTACTTTGCCCCGCCTCGCCGGCCGAGCTGGCTCCGCCACTGTGCACAGAAGGCGTATATACACTACGGCAGCAACGAATCATCTTGGTATGCAGTGCGTGTAGAGGACGAATGAGAGAGAGATGAATGAATCACGTAGGTGTGCAATGCGTGATGGAGTGGTTGGCTTTGGTCCATGTTTAATTGCTCCAACAAATTATGGCAAGTACGTGAGGCCATTTTCTTGGTAAAAATCAAATTAGAAGGCAACTTTTATATTTGGAAAGAATCAAATTAAAGAGCAACAATATAATGCGAAAAATATGGAAGGGAATAAATCATACACGTGCAACAATATTTGGAAGCTGGGAATCATTACCAATTGGAACGCATGCAATATTTAAGAATGGCTAATGAATATTGTTAACGGGTTGTACCATCCAGAATCCGATATGTATTGGTTGAATCCTAGATTGCTCCAACGGTGAACGCTCTAGGTGCCCAGGGGTGCCCCAAACATTTTACCTATATATATATATATATATATATATATATATATATATATATATATATATATATATATATATATATAGACGGTCTATTCTGCTAATATTAGCAGAATAACTATTCTGCACATCATTTCCGCACTGCATGCTGAACGCAAGTGCACGTCATTTTTTGAACCAAGTGTGCTGCAGTACTCACACGAGTGAACTTCTCGTCGGAAAAAACTGCACGCGTTATTTTTTTGGTACTGTTTTTGCTCTAATTTTTTAACCGTTCATCGGAAAGAGGCGTGTAATATACCATTGAAAAGCTATGGATTAGTCGCAACTTCGACATGTTGAACACTTTTCGAGATTCCACACGGTTTAAGTGCAGTTTTGAAAATGGTGCGGCCCATGACGAGTGGCAGCGAGCGTTGTTTCGCGATTTTCTTCTAAACCGCTCGTCGGAATGAAGCAAACGATACGCCGTTGGATAGATATCGTCGAGGCGCATCTTTTTCATATATAATTTTTTCTCTAATTCCTTACGTTTTAAGAGCAGTTTCAAATTTACTATATCGCGGAATTCTGTTTTTCAAATTTTTTCAAATTTTCGGTACTGTTTATGCTCCAGTTTTTGAACCGTTTGTCGAAACGAGGCGTGTGATACGCCGTTGGAAATCTACGAACGAGGCGCAACTTTCATATGTTGAATTATTTTTGAAATTCCTTACGTTTTAAGTTAATTTTGAAAATCGTGCGGCGGACAACGAGTGGCAGCGGCCGTTTTTGGCAAAATTTTTGCAAACCCACTAGTCGGAATGATTCAAATAATACGCCGTTGGAAAGATATCGACGATACGCAACTCTTTCATGTAGAATACTCTCTCTAATTCTTTACGGTTTAAGAGGAACTTCGAATTTACCAAAATGCGGACTCTCTGTTTTTCGCGACACCCAAATCGACGTGGGTACTTCATCCGATTGTAAACCGCACTGCATCGGACGAAAAAACGCACTGCATCAAACATGTAAGAGAACTGCATGGTTTTTCTTTTTTGTGGGACGTAAATTTTTGAAGACGAGGAAGAAAACCGCACTGCTTTTAGACTGAAAACCGCACTGCATCAGACGGACTAGCGGACTGCATGTTTTCTTTTTGTGGGACGTAAATTTTTGAAGACAAGTAAAAAACGCACAGTTTTTCAACTGAAATCGCACTGCATCAAACGGGCAAGTGAACTTCATGAATTCTTTTGTCGGGCATAAATTTTTCTCAGACGAGAAAATGAACCACACTGCACGTCGGGGTAAGTGAAACGCCACACTTTCGAGTAGTGCACTGCATTACTTTTTTTTGTGTCGTTTCCATATCATTTTTCTGTATTTCATATTGGGAGTAAGTGCACCGCGACACCACCGCAAGTGAACCGCATGAGTTTTTTTTGTCTTCCTAACATTTTTTGCACTTCACATTGGACGTTAGTGAACCGCTACACCACTGAAAGTGAAACGCATTATTTATTTGTCATCTCCCTAACATTTTTGTCTCCTTCTCATTTTGCCTCCCTGCAAAGACGAGGCAAATGTACTGCATTAATATTTTCAGTGAACCACCAATTTTTTTATAATAAACTTTCACGGCGACACAAGAATAGTGAACTGCAAGGGCCTTCTATCCAACCTTTTTTTAAACGAAGTGCTTTGTTTTTCTCAACAAATTTAATAACAAATTAAAATGCCACTCGAGCGTGGGGCTGACAAACTACATGGCCATGGTCTAGCGCACTACATGGGGGACATAAGTGCACTACACGAATGATGCAATAACACTGAAAACACACATTTTAATATAAGTTGCACAAGCAAGCATACACATGAAAAAAGAGAAAAATATATTATACACACAGGACTGAAACAGACACACGAACACGACTTCACCAACATCCACTGGGAACAGCACGCCGCGACCACAGAGGAGTTTTATTTCTATCAAAGAAATATGCATAGTTAGCTTGCGTCACACACAAGTCGAATAATATGAACGCACTTTTTGTATCTCACACGCACTGCACTGCATTTATATGAACGGCCAAAAAAGAATCTGAACGGGAGAACTGCAATTTTGTGCCCATGGAAAACCTGAAAAAGTAAATTTGAACGAGCAACTTGGAGATCTCTCCAACACAAAAAAGTGAACCACAGTTTTTACCACAAACAATTAGGCATTTTCATTAAACAGATTGAACAACATTTTTTAACATATCTTGTACAAAGAAATACATCCAGAAAGCCTTTGCACCCACGAGCTGTATGTCAAAAGATGCATCAAAACAAAAAGTGACCTGCAAAAATCGACTCGTTGGTGGAGTTGTCACCACCGACGACTCCTGACGATGCTCACCCTACAGCACGGAAGTGCACTGCATGTGGACTGCTCCGGCGACGCCATTGCGCTGCTCATCCCAGGAGAGGAGGAAACAGGGGAGTGCACTGTTTCGCCAGTGGTGTGGACGAAGTGAGCTGCAGTTGAAAGAACAAAAAAATCACCGTCCGGACGGAGTGAGCTGCACTGTCGCGGTCACTATCTTCCTCGTCGAGACGAAAGAGCTGCCAAAACTGAAGCGATGAAATAGCAGAGAGGGAAGAGTGGACGAGGTGTAGGGGCAAAAGAAGGTGAAATTACCAGAGCCGGCCGCCGGAGAGCCCTGCCACGCCACCACCACCAGAGAAGGCGGCGATGAAGACCAAGGGAGATGGCCCGATCACGGTCCCTCTCCTGCTCGTTCTTTCAGATCAGGTTAGGCGGGCTATTGGGGAAGGTCAGGGGAGGTGAAGCTTCGAGCTCCTTGAATCCTAGCATAGATGGGCCGCCGAGCCAGAGCGGCGTAGAGGAGTACCTCCGCCTCTGGCCGTCGACGAAAGTGGAGGGGGAGGTGCTGCTCCCGCGATGGTGGCCTCCATGGATGGGGTGGAGGTGGGACGGGGAAGCTGGTCCGGCCACGGTCGCGCGCGGGATGACCGCGTTGGTGGCGGATCCCACCGGATCCGGCTCCAGGAGAGGTCGGGGGGGCAGGGGGAGGGGGGGCGGCGGCGGTGACGCCGGAGCTAGAGCTGGATCTGGCGGATCCCAGGATGGCCGAATCGGGGGAGGTGGGAAAGGTGGTGCTCGGGGCAGGGCGGCGCTCGGGTAGGGTGTTCGGGCGGGTTACGGGCGCGGTGGCCGGCGGCGGTGTGGCTTCGGTGCGTGGTAGAAGGTGGTTGCAGGGGGCGGCGCGCCGTTGGGTGGGTGGGTGGGCGGTCGTGGGGAGGAGAAAGCATGACTAGGGAGGAGGTTTGACGTGGGTGGGTGGGGGTGCTCCTTTTTCTGCTTGTGTTGCGGCTCTGTTGACTCGATCGGGGTGTTAGCAGAATAAGGGTTTGATGTGCAAAATAAGACTCTAGAGGGTGTTATCATAATAGACTCACCCTATATATATATATATATATATATATATATATATATATATATATATATATATATATATATATAATATTGGCGCAAAGGACATAGATCAATGTCTCGTTGATAAGCAAAGAGTCTGAGATGTGAGGAGCCTTCAGGCTTCTTATGTACTGGCTCATCACATATCCACTAGGAAGTACTTATTGTAGAAGTGGACCTTCAGGCCTGCCTCTCTCTCTCTCTCTCTTGCTCTTGCATAGCCTATTCCGGATCGAGACCGGCATGGCGTCACCTCCGGGGGTGGAGACAGGGAGGCGAGCAGGGGTTAGGACCCCCCCCCCCACCCCACCCCAACGATCAGCCCCCCTTAATGAATCGAAGCAGATACTAATACATATCCTAGTATATATATTATGTACTAACGACCATAGATTTATCCAAATGATAACTCCCACACGTGTGGCACTTATGAATACGTCCACACGCACTCGATGCCGTTCGATCCATTTGCACGATTTTTGAAGCAGTTCCATCTGAGTGGAGAGCCACGTGAGCACCCAGCGTCATGTGGGCGTTATCATTTAGGGCCACACGTGTGGGCACTCCTTGCCCGAACGGACACTAGAATGCTCGCGCTAACATGTGGGTGAAACTACTCTCTGCCCACACGACGCTCACACGATGATAGATGGCAACTAGTTAATCACACACGGCAACTATGGTTGACCATACATGACAACTATGGTTTAACCACACACGGCAACTACATGTGTGCATATGTGACAACTAGTTAATTACACATGCTAACTATGGCTAATAATACACGACAACTCTGGTTTGACAACACGTGGCAACTCCAATTAGTTATACATACATGGTAACTATATTTAATGATACATGGTAGAAATGGCAACTACAGTTAATTACACATGGCAACTAAAAATGATTACACCACTAGTAGAAAAACCCCCCATTCGTCCCGGTTCGGGAGGGTCATTTGTCCCGGTTCCCGAACCGGGACTAAAGGGTCGTTACTAAAGCCATGTCCCTTAGTCCCGGTTCGCCGAGGAACCGGGACAGATGTGGCTCCACGTGGTCGCTGCTGCTTGCCCAGGCAGGGGGGCCTTTTGTCCCGGTTGGTGCCACCAACCGGGACCAAAAGGCTTCCACGCGTCAGCATTTCAGGGGCAGGGTTTTTTGATTTTTTTTGAAGGGGGAGGGGTTTGGGGGGTTTTGTAGGTTTAATTTAGTGGTTTCATATATTGTGTTAGCTAGCTAATAGAGAGAAGTGTCCTCTCTTATCTCCGTGCTTGGTCGACGCTACGTATAGCAAGGACTCGACACGCTAGCTAGCTAGTAAGCAAATGAAGGAAACTATTAAGTACAGAAGATCGTCATGAACATATACAGAGAGAACGGATCGACCTCTCCTTCTCCGAGAGATTGGTTGAACAATAAGTTTTCGTATATCTTACCGATGGTACTGGCTACATATATATATGCAATGTGGTATTCTCCGGCTTTATTGATGACATGGTCAAGAAAGAATCCAGCAAATTCCTCTTGAATTGCTCGCATGCGATCTAGTGGTAGGAGTTCATTCCGCATCTCCCACATCCAATTTGAATAAGGGGGTCAATACATATATATGAATGAAACTCAACAGAAATGACGGTAATAAAATAAACTTCGGATATTTTTGTTTACGCACTTCATATTGTCTTTTAGAGTAGCCTCGCCTATTCTTGGCCATCGCGTTGTAGATGAACTCGCAGACGTAGTATCCACAGTAATTGTTCCCGGCTTCGTGCCACAAGCACTTTACGAGAAATAGAGGTCAATCAAATTGATAATGAAGCATTATAAATGACATTGATGAAAGCAGCTAGAATCAACGGGAGATGCGTGGACTAGCTAGGGAGTAGTACTTACTTTCGGGTATTTCCATCATAGATCCCGCGACAGTCCTGAAACTTGTGTGGTGAATACTTTCCAAACCCTGCGAGACAAAGAAAACAATCACTTGATATCATGAAATGAACAAAGTTGCCGATATGGTGCGATAATGATTGATTCAACTTACTTCTCAAGCATTTTAGACATGTCCGCATAGTCCTCGGGATCTTTTCGTCTCGAGTCTATAAGACGTTTACTAGTCCCTGCTCAAGCTTAGTCTCTAGGAGAATATAGTGGAACCTGCGCACGCATGCATAACTCATCAATTACATTAGTTACTATAACCTCGAGCAATAATTAAGGGAAACCGAATATGCACAAGACAGTAACACTCACTTGAAGTTGTCCTCGGTTTCTTTGGCATAAAATGTAACCGTAAACACTAGTAGAAAAGGGGGCTTTCGTCCAGGCCAGTTTAGCCCATTAGTCCCGGTTCAATCCAGAACCGGGACCAATGGAGCTATTTGCCCCGGTTCGTGAGCCCAGGGGCCGGCCGGGCCACGTGGGCCATTGGTCCCGGTTCGTCCGGACCTTTTGGTCCCGGTTGGTGGGACGAACCGGGACCAATGGGCCTGGCTCCTGGCCCACCACTATTGGTCCCGGTTGGTGGCATGAACCGGGACCAAAGGCTTCCTTAGTCCCGGTTCAAGCCACCAACCGGGCGCTTAATCGTGCTGCCTATATATAGCCCCTCGCACAAGAGCAGAGCACACTGCTCTGTTTTTTTCCGGCCGAGGGGAGAGGGCTTGGTGGTGCTCTAGCTCACCTCCTATGCACACAAGGTGTTCGATGGAATGCCCGAGCCACACTACTTAAGGTTTCTCCTCTCCAAGCTCGACCGCCAAACTCCATTTTCCTCAATATTTATCTAGGTTTAGCGGTCCGTCACGCCCCGTCCCCGTCTTCATCGCCGTCGATCACCCGCGCTGATCTCATCGCGGGCACCACCGTGGTGAGCCTCTTGTTCTTATCTTCTTTCTGAAAGGAAAAATATTATTACTTGTTTGTTTAGATAGATACTTGTATTATTTTCTTACTTTTATTATTGCATCTTATATAGTGCGATGGTTTTGGTATCTGCCCCGTCGGCCCTCGTCACATCTATGATTCGGATGTGGTATATATTATCTTTTCATAACTATTGGTTCATTTATTGTTTATGAAAATTATGCCACCAACGTGACATAGATTTTATTTATCTAGGAGGTTGTTGAATCGGAAATTCCAACCGACCCTATTGTCGAGAGGTTAAATTTAGTTGAAGAACAAAACAATTTCTTGAAGGAAAAAATAAAAAACTTGAGGAGGAGAAGATGATATTGGAGTTGCATGTTGCAGATGTCGCCGATGATCACAAGATCAAGATGGATGCAATGCGCTTGAAGATGAGAAAGATTAGAAAATATGCCATTCATACCGAGGCTTGGTATCATTATGCCGTTGGATCAGTTGTTACCTTGGTTGCGATTATGATCGCATTTGTTTTCGCATTGAAATGTTTTACATAGTTTCAATGTATGGTTTAATTAATTTAGATGCTCTGCAGAGCTTTATGTTGTTAGATGAGAACTATGTATGTACTTGTGTTTTTATGTGATGATGAACTTCTATTAATTTGGTCACTTAATTATCTATTCATGATGTTCTGTAATGATTTTTTACACACTTAATTATATATAATGCACGCAGATGAACCGGCAATGGATGTACGGTGACAGACACACCTCCGAGTACATTAAGGGCGTGCATGTTTTCTCGAAGTGGCCGAGGCAAACAAGCAGAATGGTTTTATGTGTTGTCCATGCCCTATATGTGGGAATACGAAATCTTACTCTGACCGGAAAATCCTTCACACCCACCTGCTTTACAAGGGTTTCATGCTACACTATAATGTTTGGACGAGGCACGGAGAAATAAAGGTTATGATGGAAGACGGCGAGAAAGAAGAGTACGATGACAACTATGTGCCCCCTGAATACGGTGATGCTACTGAACATCAAGATGCAGACGATGTGCACGATGGTGCCGGAACGGGCTGCTGAAGATCAAGAGGAACCAGACGATGTGCCCGATGATGATGATCTCCGCCGGGTCATTGTTGATGCAACGACACAGTGCGAAAGTCAAAAGGAGATGCTGAAGTTCGATCGCATGTTAGAGGATCACAAAAAAAGGTTGTACCCCAATTGCGAAGATGGCAACACAAAGCTCGGTACCGTACTCAAATTGCTGCAGTGGAAGGCAGAGAATGCTGTGCCTGATAAAGGATTTGAGAAGCTACTGAAAATAATGAAGAAGAAGCTTCCAAAGGATAACGAATTGCCCGACAGTACATACGCAACAAAGAAGGTCGTATGCCCTCTAGGATTGGAGGTGGAGAAGATACATGCATGCCCTAAGGACTGCATCCTCTACCGTGGTGCCTACAAGGATCTGAACGCATGCCCGGTATGCGGTGCATTGCGGTATAAGATCAGACGAGATGACCCTGGTGATGTTGACGGCGAGCCTCGGGAAGAGGGTTCTGCGAAGGTGATGTGGTATGCTCCTATAATACCACGGTTGAAACGTCTGTTCGAAACGGAGAGCATGCCAAGTTGATGCGATGGCACGATGAGGACTGTAAGAAAGACGGAAGTTGAGAGCACCACCGACGGGTCGCAGTGGAGAAAAATCGAGAGAAAGTACTTGGGATGAGTTTGCAAAGGACCCAAGGAACGTATGGTTTGCTTTAAGCGCGGATGGCATTAATCCTTTCGGGAGCAGAGCAGCAATCACACACCTGGCCCGTGACTCTATGTATGTATAACCTTCCTCCTTGGATGTGCATGAAGCGGAAGTTCATTATGATGCTAGTTCTCATCCAAGGCCCTAAGCAACCCGACAACGACATTGATGTGTACCTCAGGCCATTAGTTGAAGAACTTTTACAGCTGTGGAATGGAAGCGGTGTACGTCGTGGGATGAGCACAAAAGGAGGAATTTCACCTAAAGGCATTGTTGTTCGTGACCATCAACGATTGGCCCTCTCTCGGTAACCTTCGGGACAGACAAACAAGGGATACCACGCATGCACGCACTGTTTACTTGACACCGATAGTATATACCTGGGAAGCTGCAGGAAGAATGTGTACCTGGGCCATCGTTGATTTCTTCCGACCAACCATCAATGTCGGAAGAAAGGTAAGCATTTCAAAGGCGAGGCAGATCACCGGAAGAAGCCCGCCATGCGTACCGGTGATCACGTACTTGCTATGGTCAATGATTTACACATAATCTTTGGAAAGGGTCCCGGCGGACTAGCTGTTCCGAATGACGCTGACAATCACGCACCCATGTGGAAGAAGAAATCTATATTTTGGGACCTACCCTACTGGAAAGACCTAGAGGTCCGCTCTTGATCGACGTGATGCACGTGACGAAGAACCTTTGCGTGAACCTGCTAGGCTTCTTGGGCGTGTATGGGAAGACAAAAGATACACACGAGGCACGAGAGGACCTGCAACGCTTGCACGAAAAGAAGGCATGCCTCCGAAGCGGTATGAAGGTCCTGCGAGCTACGCTCTTCTGAAGAAGAGAAAGAAATATTCTTTCAATGCCTGCTCAAGATGAAGGTCCCGACTGGCTTCTCGTCGAATATAAAGGGAATAATAAATATGCCGGAGAAAAAGTTCCAGAACCTAGAGTCTCATGACTGCCACGTGATTATGACGCAATCGCTTCCAGTTGCATTGAGGGCTTCTACCGAAAAACGTCCGATTAGCCATTGTGAAGCTATGTGCATTCCTCAATGCAATATCTCGAAGGTGATCGATCCAGAAATCGTACCAACGCTAAGGAGTGATGTGGCGCAATGTCTTGTCGATTTCGAGCTGGTGTTCCCACCATCCTTCTTCAATATCATGACGCACGCGTCCTAGTTCATCTAGTCGACGAGATTGTCAATCTGGGGCACGTATTTCAACACAATATGTACACCTATGATAGGTTCATGGTAGTACTAAAGAAATATCTTCATAAACGCGATAGTCCAGAAGGAAGCATCTCCATGGGCCATCAAACAGAGGATGTCATCGGGTTTTATGTTGACTTCATTCCTGGCCTTAAGAAGATAGGTCTCCCTAAATCGCGATATGAGGGGAGACTGACTGGAAAAGGCACGCTTGGAAGAGACTCAATAATATGCAGGGACGGATATTCTTGGTCTCAAGCACACTACGCTTCTCTGTAACTCTACCTTGGTGACCCGTATGTCGATGAACACAAGAACAGTCTGCGCTCCAAACACCCGGAGCAAAGGCGACGATCGGATTACATGTGAACACATCGGGACTTTCAGCAGTTGGTTGGAAACACGTCTCGGAGGTGACATCACTGTTTGTGATGAGCTGTACTTGTTGTCCAGGGACCATCTTCGACTGTAATGATTTGGAAAGGATCACGAGATAAATGGGAATACATTTTACACGATTGACCAAGATGAAAAGAGCACCAACCAAAACAGCGGTGTCCGCTTTGATGCAGCAACCGACAAGGGAAATGACACATATTATGGTTACATAGTAGACATATGGGAACTTGACTACGGAGTAGATTTTAAGGTCCCTTTGTTTAAGTGCAAGTGGGTCAATCTGCCGAGGCGGGTGCAGGTAGACCCACAAGACGGAATGACAACGATGGATCTGAAAAATCTTGGGTACATCGACGAACTGCTCGTCCTAGCCAATGATGTGGCACAGGTTATCTATGTGAAGGACATGTCTACCAGACCGAGGAAAAGAAAAGATAAGGAAGCGAATACATCATACAATGAGCCAAAGCGCCACATAGTTCTTTCAGGAAAAAGGGACATCCTGGTAGTGGAGGGCAAGATGACATGTCTCAAGAGTATGAAAAGTTTCATGAAATTCCCCCTTCAAAGTCAAGGTTGACCCAAGCATCCTGATAAACGATGAAGATTATCCATGGTTACGGTAGCAATAAGCAAGCGACACAAGCGAAGAAAAAGTGAAGACTTTCTCCGCAACTATTATGATGATACCATGCCAACTTTGTAATGCATTTCAGTATGATACCATTGTCCGCTTTTGTACATGCACATGCTATGCCAACTTTTCAGAGTTTATAATTTTTCTAAAACTAAAAGCAAAAAGAATTAAAAAATAAAGCAAAAAACAACAAAAACTAAATAATGCAGAAAACATAACAAAAACTGAAAAAATAAAAATAGCAACAATAAGTATTTTGTTGTAAGTAGAAACAAAATAAAATAAATAAAGCAACAAAGAAAACAATAAAAGAGTTTTCAAATTTGAAAACTAATGGCACTAACAGAAACTTTATAATTTTTCTAAAACTAAAAGCAAAAAGAATTAAAAAATAAAGCAAAAAACAACAAAAACTAAATAATGCAGAAAACAGAACAAAAAGCGGAAAAAAAAATAAAAATAGCAACAATAAGTATTTTGTTGTAAGTAGAAACAAAATAAAATAAATAAAGCAACAAAGAAATCAAAAAAGAGTTTTCAAATTTGAAAACTAATGGAACAAACAGAAAGTTAATAATTTTTCTAAAACTAAAAGAAAAAAGAATTAAAAAATAAAGCAAAAGACCAAAAGAAAAATAAACCAAACCAAAATAAACTAAATAAAGCAACAAATAAAACCAAAAAACAAAAAAAAGTGCCACCCATCGGGCCCCCACGGCTGAATACGACTAGAAACCCTATGGGCCGAGATTCAGGCCGCGGAAGGCCTGAAGGCCTGAGCACAGATTGCAGAGTTAGGCCCGAGCCTGCTTTAGAGAGGAGCTCGAGAGGGAAGCCGCACCGCACCTTATAAACAGGTGCGGCTCCCTCTCAACTAGCGAGGTGGGACTAAACTTTGGGCGCGGGGCAGCACGCGGCCTTTGGTCCCGGTTGGTGGCACCAACCGGGACTAAAGGGTGCATTGGTCCCGGTTGGTGCCACGAACCGGGACTAATGCCCCCCTTTAGTCCCGGTTTGTGCCACGAACCGACCAAAGGGCGCCGCTTCCGCCTTTGGGCTGCCGAAAATTGGCCTGTGGTCCCGGTTGGTGGCACCAACCGGGACTAAAGGGGGGCATTAGTCCCGGTTTGTGCCACGAACCGGGACCAATGCTCTTTCTATATATACAGGACTTGTGAAAATTTCACATCTCCCTCGCCTCCCTAGCCAGTTGCCCCCGCCGCCAGGCTGCCCAAATCGCGCGCTCCTCGTCGCCGTCGCCGCCGCCGGCCGCCATCCCCGTCTCCCCGTGCCCCTGCCCCGCGCCCGAGCCCACGCCGCCGCCGCCCGCTCCCCTGCCCGTCCCGAGCACGCAGACGGCCGCCTGCGCCCCCACGCCGCCGCCGCCTGCCCCTGCCCGTCCCCGAGCACGCACGGCCGCGCCCTGCGCCCCACGCCGGCCGCCGCCCGTGCCCCAGCGCCGCCCGCCCCACCATTGTCGCTGCCGCCGGCGCCCGCCCCCACTGCCGCCCCTGCCTCGACGCCGCCCCTCCTCCCCGTTCGGTCCGGCTCCGGC
This sequence comes from Aegilops bicornis, assembly GCA_021605145.1. NCBI lineage: Eukaryota > Viridiplantae > Streptophyta > Magnoliopsida > Poales > Poaceae > Aegilops > Aegilops bicornis. The sequence goes on from CM038674.1 coordinate 44,866,777, forward strand.
GACCCCCTTTCCTCCCTGTCCCCTCGTCCTCTTCATATAATTTTTTTTCATATAATTTTTTTTCATATGCATATGTTGATTATATGGATGGATGGATGATTATATGTTCATTATATATATGGATGGATGGATGATGTATGCATGCTTTTTAGGCAGATTTTATGTTCATTATATGTTCATAATTTTTAAGCAGATTTTATGTTCATTATATGGATGGATGGATGATTATATGTTTATATGGATGGATGGATGATGTATGCATGCTTTTTAGGCAGATTTTATGTTCATTATATGTTCATAATTTTTAGGCAGATTTTATGTTCATTATATGGATGGATGGATGATTATATGTTCATTATATGGATGGATGGATGATGTATGCATGCTTTTTAGGCAGATTTTATGTTCATTATATGTTCATAATTTTTAGGCAGATTTTATGTTCATTATATGGATGGATGGATGATTATATGTTCATTATATGGATGGCTGGATGATGTATGCATGCTTTTTAGGCAGATTTTATGTTCATTATATGTTCATAGTTTTTAGGCAGATTTTATGTTCATTATATGTTCATAATTTTTAGGCAGGTTTTATGTTCATTATATGGATGGATGGATGATTATATGTTCATTATATGGATGGATGGATGATGTATGCATGCTTTTTAGGCAGATTTTATGTTCATTATATGTTCATAATTTTAGGCAGATTTTATGTTCATTATATGTTCATAATTTTTAGGCACATTTTAGATTTTTTAGGCAGATTTTTAGAATTTTTTGTGTATGTATGTTATGTTTATATGTACGTATGTATGTTCATATGTATGTATGTTTATATGCAAAGCATATGCAAAGAAAATGTATGAATGGTCATATGCAAAGAAAAATGTATGTATGGTCATATGCAAAGAAAATGTATGTATGTATGTTCATATGAAAGAAAAATGTATGTATGTATGTTCATATGCATATGCAAAGAAAATGTATGTTCATATATATGATGATATGTTCATATAAAAGGAAAATAAGACGAGGAAGAAGGAGAAGAAGAGGAGAGGAAGAAGAGGAGAAATAAATAAGAAGATGAAAAAGAAGAAAAATAAGAGGAGAAGAAGAAAGGAATAGAAGAGAAGAAGAAAAATAGAAAAAGTTCTATTTTTTCTTCTTCTCTCTATTCCTTTCTTCTTCTCCTCTTTTTTCTCTTCTTTTTATTGCGCTTGTATATGTATTGAGGGTGTCGAGGATCGGCGAGGGTCGAGGGTCGGGAACTAGGGTAGAGGGTCGAGGGTGATTAAGGGGTCAAGGGTCGAAGGTTTCAGTGGTCGAGGTTCCTATAGTGTCAAAGTATTGAAGAAATCCATGGCTTCATCATTGGCCAGGAAGTAACCATGGCATGATGGTGCAGAAGTCCTCCAAAGTTGTTCGAATGGAGTCCCGGATAGGATAATTTGCCTTTTGTACGAATCTCAGCAAAGGGCTTTCAAATAACGATATTCGGAAGGTTCTTGCTGAACTTTGTACCGTAAAGTGAATTATCCTATCTCGGGACTCCGCTCCAAAACAACTTTGGAGAGCTTCTGCATCATCATGCACCTGTTACTTTACCTAATGATTAAGACATGGTTTTGTTGAATCCTTTGACACTAGGCAACCTCCCGACCCCTCGGCGATCCTCCACCCCTTGACCCTCGACCGCTCGGCGATCCACGACCCTCTACCCTACCGCGGGCGTCGATGCCCACGTCACTTGTGGGACATAGATGTAGTGTTCAACGTCGACCCCCTCCCGATAGCTTCAACACGTGGGGGGGGGGTCGATATTACCCCCTCCTAGCTTGAAGCGTTCGAGGCCACCTAACCCTTGAAGCGTTGTCGAGGCCACCCAAACCCTAGAGATGCAGCGTCGAGGCCACTAATATGATTCCTTATTGTGATTAGCTAGCTAGTTCTACGTTTGCCACTAATATATCCATATCTGTCATGTTTGAATAATAATTGCCATGTTGTAAAAAATTTGTAGAAACTATGGACACCACCCGAGACGAAGCACAAGAAGCGTTGTTGAGGGACATAATCGTACGAGGAAGTGATGCCGTCTCCTCGATGATGTTTCTCAACGTCAATGATGGTCTGGAAGAAGAGGGTGAAGAAGCAGCTGGCTATGATTTACATGGCTCCGATGACCCAATGCCGGTGCAAGAAGGAGAGGGTGAAGAAGTAGACCGTGAGGACGGCTCCGGTGATCACCAAACCGAGTCCGGCCAGGTATATATATTAGTTAAGCCTGTGCTGACTAGCTCCCGTCTTTGTTTTGGTATGTACACATATTAATTAACTCTCATCTTTGTTCTTTTTTCTAGCCCTCCGGATCGAGCACAACTTCGGTAAAGAGACGAGGCCGAAGAAAAAGTTGAGCTCGGATGAAAAGTTTTAGATCATAGAAATCATGCGACGGCCAACCGATTGAACCCTACCGGACAAAGAAGGCATTTGTTGCTCGGTGCGGGGTTACGGTTAGGGACAAGATCGATCAGCATCCCCGAGGTGTCTTGTGTCAATGATATGCAGAAAAATGATCTTTGGACTGAGCTGAAGTCAAATTTTACCCTACCGCTAGAGGATGATCCGGAGAAGCCAGTAATAGAGCCATTAATCAAGTCTTTTGCTCTTAAGAAGATGGCAGAACTATTCAGGAATTGGAAGAAAGAACTCAATACGTATGTCGAAAAAATGAGACACCAGAATTCAAGGGCAAATTTGAGAAGATCGAGATGATGGCCCGCATTTGTGGCCTACAAGACATCGGAAAAGAGTAAAAAGATGTCGGCGACAAACAAGAGAAATGCTGCGAAGAAGAAGCTTCACCATCGCGACGGGTCGGTGGCTACCTCGTAGCCCGACCTAAGTGGGCCAAGGCTAAGATTGATCTCGCTTCATAAAGGGAAAGAACCAGAGACAATGAACTGGCGAGACCGTTGCGGACTTGGTTCTTCGGGGCCGGGGGATCCTTGGACCCTATAACAAGGAAGTGCATTTGGACGGACGAACAATTGGACATACCAGTCAAGAGGCTTAAGCATTATATCGAAGAAGCGCAGCAAGGGAAGTTCGTTCCAGACAGGGAGAAGGACGAGCTCACAATGGCCCTCGGGAATCCACAGGCACCACGGGCGGACACGAGGCACGCCAGCTCCCTTTCGTGGAAGGCTGGATTTCCGGACGCAGGGGTTACAAAACCCATGAGAGGAGGAAGAAACTGAGCAGAGCCTAATGCAGCGCTGCACGAAAGGGTAATGGGGCTAGAGGAACGAGAAGAGGAACGAAGCGGCAGATCACAACAAGCGACCGCCAAGCTTCCCGAAGCTACCCCGCCATCTCGGCGGAGAAGCAGCGAAGCTTCCACCGAGCTGCTTCAGCAGAGCAGCATGCCTTGACGGCTCCTCGCCAGCTATCCCGTGGATGCTATCACGGATGCTGAAAATTGCCACCTTATGGCGCAATGGAGCAATCTGAAGGTCAAGGCGGCTGTTGGCTCTGTTTATCCTACTAAACCCGACTCAACTTTTCACTGCCGGCCGATTCCAGAAGGATATGCTAAGGTGATGGTCGATGAAATAACGGAGGGATTTCAGGACCTCCGGCTTGACCACCCTACCGGTGAAGGGGAGTATCGGCTGGGTTCTGCTCTGAAGACTCCATGCCTATGGCGGAAGGATCTCATTGTTGGGGAACGTAGCAGAAATTCAAAATTTTCCTACGTATCACCAAGATCTATCTATGGAGAAACTAGCAACGAGGGAAGGAGAGTGCATCTACATACCCTTGTAGATCGCTAAGCGGAAGCGTTCATGAGAACGGGGTTGAAGGAGTCGTACTTGCCGTGATCCAAATCACCGGAGATCCTAGTGCCGAACGGACGGCACCTCCGCGTTCAACACACGCGTACAGCCGGTGGCGTCTCCCACGCCTTGATCCAGCAAGGAGAGAGGGAGAGGTTGAGGAAGACTCCATCCAGCAGCAGCACAACGGCATGGTGGTGATGGAGGAGCGTGGCAATCCCGCAGGCTTCGCCAAGCACCATGGGAGAGGAGGAGGAGGAGGCGGGGCTGCGCTGGAGAGGGAGGCTCTCGTGTGTTATGGGCAGCCCCTAGGCCTCATATATAGGGGAAGGGGTGGAGGGTGCGCCCCTCTAGGGTTCCCACCCCTAGAGGCGGCAGCCCTAGATGGGTTCAAGGGGCGCCCACGGGGGGCGGGGGAGGGAGGCGCCCACTAGATGGGCCTTAGGGCCCATCTGCCCTAGGGTTTGCCCCCTCCCATTCTCCCTTGCGCCTTGGGCCTCTTGTGGGGGGCGCACCAGCCCCCTTGGGGCTGGTTCCCTCCCACACTTGGCCCACGCAACCTTCTGGGGTTGGTGGCCCCACTTGGTGGACCCCCGGGACCCTCCCGGTGGTCCCGGTACGTTACCGATAAACCCCAAACTTTTCCGGTGACCAAAACAGGACTTCCCATATATAAATCTTTACCTCCGGACCATTCCGGAACTCCTCGTGACGTCCGGGATCTCATCCGGGACTCCGAACAACATTCGGTAACCACATACAAACTTCCTTTATAACCCTAAGCGCCATCGAACCTTAAGTGTGTAGACCCTACGGGTTCGGGAATCATCTGAACATGACCGAGACGTTCTCCGGTCAATAAACAACAGCGGGATCTGGATACCCATGTTGGCTTCCACATGTTCCACGATGATCTCATCGGATGAACCACGATGTCAAGGACTCAATCGATCCCGTATACAATTCCCTTTGTCTAGCGGTATTGTACTTGCCCGAGATTCGATCGTCGGTATCCGTTACCTTGTTCAATCTCGTTACCGGCAAGTCTCTTTACTCGTTCCGTAACACATCATCCCGTGATCAACCCCTTGGTCACATTGTGCACAATATGATGATGTCCTACCGAGTGGGCCCAGAGATACCTCTCCGTTTACACGGAGTGACAAATCGATCTCGATTCATGCCAACCCAACAGACACTTTCGGAGATACCTGTAATGCACCTTTATAGTCACCCGATTCACGTTGTGACGTTTGGTACACCCAAAGCATTCCTACGGTATCCGGAGTTGCACAATCTCATGGTCTAAGGAAATGATACTTGACATTAGAAAAGCTTTAGCATACGAACTACGATCTTTGTGCTAGGCTTAGGATTGGGTCTTGTCCATCACATCATTCTCCTAATGATGTGATCCCGTTATCAATGACATCCAATGTCCATGGTCAGAAACCGTAACCATCTATTGATCAACGAGCTAGCCAATAGAGGCTTGCTAGGGACATGGTGTTGTCTATGTATCCACACATGTATTTGAGTTTCCTATCAATACAATTATAGCATGGATAATAAACGATTATCATGAACAAGGAAATATAATAATAACTAATTTATTATTGCCTCTAGGGCATATTTCCAACAGTCTCCCACTTGCACTAGAGTCAATAATCTAGTTCACATCGTCATGTGATTAACAGCGATAGGTCACATCGCCATGTGACTAACACCCAAAGAGTTTACTAGTGTACGTAAACTAGTTCACATCATCATGTGATTTAGACTCAATGAGTTCTGAGGTTTGATCATGTTTTGCTTGTGAGAGAGGTTTTAGTCAACGGGTTTTAGTCAGCGGGTCTGAACCTTTCAGATCCGTGTGTACTTTGCAATTCTCTATGTCATATTGTAAATGCTGCTTCCATGCTCCACTTGGATCTATTCCAAACGGTTTGCTCCACTATACGTATCTGATTTGCTACTCTGAGTCACTCGGATAGGTGTTAAAGCTTGCATCGACGTAACCCTTTACGCCGAACTCTTTATCACCTCCATAATCGAGAAACATGTCCTTATTTACTCCAAGGACAATTTTGACCGCTGTCCAATGATCCATTCCTGGATCATTCTTGTACTGACTCATGGCAAGGCACACTTCCGGTGCGGTACACAGCATAGCATACTATAGAGCCTATGTCTGAAGCATAGGGGACGACCTTCGTCCTTTCTCTCTTTTCTGCGGTGGTCGAGCTTTAAGTCTTAACTTCATACCTTACATGTCAGGCAAGAACTCCTTCTTTGACTGATCCATCTTGAACACCTTCAAGATCATGTCAAGGTATATGCTCATTTGAAAGTACCATTAAGTGTTTTTGATCTATCCTCATAGATCTTGATGCTCAATGTTCAAGTAGCTTAATCCAGGTTTTCCATTGAAAAACACTTTTCAAATAATCCTATATGCTTTCCAGAATTCTACATCATTTCGATCAACAATATGTCAACAACATATACTTATCGAGAAATTCTATAGTGCTCCCACTCACTTCTTTGGAAATACAAGTTTCTCATAAACTTTGTATAAACCCAAAATCTTTGATCATCCTATCAAAGTGCATATTCCAACTCCGAGATGCTTACCCCAGTCCTTAGAAGGATCGCTGGAGCCAGCATACCTTTTAGCATCCTTAGGATCGACAAAACCTTTCTGATTGTATCACATACAACCTTTCCTTACGAAAACAGGTAAGGAAACTTGTTTTGGCATCCATCTGCCAGATTTCATAAATGCAGCTAATGCTAACATGATTCCGACGGACTTAAGCATCGTTACGGATGAGAAAATCTCATCGTAGTTAACTCCTTGAACTTGTGAAAAACTCTTCGCCACAAGTCGAGCTTCATAGACGGTGACATTACCGTCCATGTCCGTCTTCTTCTTAAAGATCCATCTATCTCAATGGCTTGCCGATCATCGGGCAAGTCCACCAAAGTCCATGCTTTGTTCTGATATATGGATACTATCTCGGATTTCATGGTCTCTAACCATTTGTCGGAATTTGGGCCCACCATCGCTTCTTCATAGCTCGTAGGTTCATTGTTGTCTAGCAACATGACCTTCAAGACAGGATCACCGTACCACTCTGAAGCAGTACGCGTCCTTGTCGTCCTACGAGGTTCGGTAGTGACTTGATCCGAAACTTCATGATTACTGTCATAAGCTTCTACTTCAATTGGTGTAGGTGCCACGGGAACAACTTCCTGTGCCCTGCTACACACTAGTTGAAGTGACGGTTCAATAACCTCATCAAGTCTCCACCATCCTCCCACTCAACTTTTCGAGACGAACTTTTCCTCGAGAAAGGACCCGATTCAAGAAACATTCCCTATTGCTTTCGGATCTGAATTAGGAGGTATACCCAACTGTTTTGGGTGTCCTATGAAGATGTATTTTATCCGCTTTGGGTTCGAGCTTATCAACCTGAAACTTTTCCACACAAGCGTCGCAGCCCCAAACTTTTAAGAAATGACAGCTTAGGTTTCTCTAAACCATAGTTCATGCGGTGTCATCTCAACGGAATTACGTGGTGCCCCATTAAAGTGAGTGCGGTTGTCTCTAATGCCTAACCCATGAACGATAGTGGTAATTCGATAAGAGACATCATGGTACGCACCATATCCAATAGAGTGCAACTATGATGTTCGGACACACCATCACACTATGGTGTTCGTGCGGTATTAATTGTGAAACAATTTGCACAAGTCTTAATTGTGTGCCAAAACTCGTAACTCAGATATTCATCTCTATGATCATATCATAGACATTCTATCCTCTTGTCACGAAGATCTTAAACTTCACTCTGAAATTACTTGAACCATTCAATAATCCAGACTTGTGTTTCATCAAGTAAATATCAACATCTGCTCGAATCATCTGTGAAGTAAGAACATAACGATATTCACTGCATGCCTCAGCACTTATTGGACTGCACACATCAAAATGTGTTACTTCTAACAAGTTGCTATCTAGTTCCATCTTACTGAAACCGAGGCTTTTCAGTCATCTTGTCCATGTGGTATGTTTTGCATATCTCAAGTGATTCAAAATCAAGTGATCCATCTGCATGGAGTTTCTTCATGCGTATACACCAATAGACATGGTTCGCATGTCTCAAACTTTTCAAAAACGAGTGAGTCCAAAGATCCATCAACATGGAGCTTCTTCATGCGTTTATACCAATATGACTTACATGGCGATTGCCACAAGTAAGTGGTACTATCATTACTATCTTTTACTTTTGGCATGAAATTGTGTATCACTACGATCGAGATTCAATAAACCATTTATTTAGGTGCAAGACCATCGAAGGTATTATTCAAATAAATAGAGTAACCATTATTCTCCTTAAATGAATAACCGTATTGCGATAGACATAATCCAATCATGTCTATGCTCAACGCATAAACACCAAATGACAATTATTCTGGTTTAATACTAATCTTGATGGTAGAGGGAGCGTGCGATGTTTGATCACATCGAAATTGGAAACACTTCCAACACATATCGTCAGCTCTCCTTTAGCTAGTCTCCGTTTATGCCGTAGCTTTTATTTGAGTTACTAACACTTAGCAACCGAACCGGTATCTTAATACCCTGGTGCTACTAGGAGTACTAGTAAAGTACACATTAACACAATGTATATCCAATATACTTCTTTCGACCTTGCCAGCCTTCTTATCTACCAAGTATCTAGGGTAATGCTGCTCCGATGGCTGTTCCCCTTATTATGAAGCACTTAGTCTCGGGTTTGGGTTCAACCTTGGGTTTCTTCACTAGAGCAGCAGCTGATTTGCCGTTTCATGAAGTATCCCTTCTTGCCCTTGCCCTTCTTGAAACTAGTGGTTTCACCAACCATCAACAATTGATGCTCCTTCTTGACTTCTACTTTCGTGATGTCAAACAACGCGAATACCTCAAGGATCAGCATATCTATCCCTGATATGTTATAGTTCATCACGAAGCTCTAGCAGCTTGGTGGCAATGACTTTGGAGAAACATCACTATCTCATCCGGAAGATCAACTCCCACTCGATTCAAGTGATTGTTGTGCTCATACAATCTGAGCACAAGCTCAACGATTGAGCTTTTCTCCTTAGTTTGCAGGCTAAGAAGATTGTCGGAGGTCTTATACCTTTTGACGTGGGCACAAGCCTGAAATCCCAATTTCAGCCCTCGAAACATCTCATATGTTCATGACGTTTGAAAACGTCTTTGGTGCCTCTACTCTAAACCGTTCAACTGAACTATCACGTAGTTATCAAAACGTGTATGTCCGATGTTCGCAACATCCACAAACGACGTTTGGGGTTCGGCACACTGAGCGGTGCATTAAGGACATAAGCTTTCTATTGATCGCATAATTGCTACTTTCAACTTTCAACTATATTTTCTCTAGGAACATATCTAAACAGTGGAACTGAAGCGCGAGCTTACGACATAATTTGCAAAAGGTCTTTTGACTATGTTCAAGATAATTAAGTTCATCTTATGAACTCCCACTCAGATAGACATCCCTCTGGTCATCTAAGTGATTACATGATCCGAGTCAACTAAGCCGTGTCCGATCATCACGTGAGACGGATTAGTCAACATCGGTGAACATCTTCATGTTGATCGTATCTACCATACGACTCATGCTCGACCTTTCAGTCTCTGTGTTCCCGAGGCCATGTCTGTACATGCTAGGCTCGTCAAGTTAACCCCAAGTGTTTTTGCTGTGTAAATCTGTCTTACACCCGTTGTATGTGAACGTAAGAATCCATCACACCCGATCATCACGTGGTGCTTAGAAGCGTTTAACTGTAGCAACGGTGCACGATCGGGGAGAACACTTCTTTAAATTTGTGTCAGGGATCATCTTATTTACTACCGTCGTTCTAAGTAAACAAGATGCATAAACATAATAAACATCACATGCAATTATATTGTAGTTACATGATATGGCCAATATCATATTGATCCTTTTTATCTCCATCTTGGGCTCCATGATCATCATTGTCACCGGCATGACACCATGATCTCCATCATCATGATCTCCATCATCGTGTCTCCATGAAGTTGTCTCGCCAACTTATTACTTCTACTACTATGGCTACGGTTAGCAATAAAGTAAAAGTAATTACATGGCGTTGTTCAATGACACGCAGGTCATACAATAAATAAAGACAACTCCTATGGCTCCTGCCGGTTGTCATACTCATTGACATGCAAGTCGTGAATCCTATTACAAGAACATGATCAATCTCATACATTACATATCATTCATCACATTCTTCTTGGCCATATCACATCACATAGCATACCCTGCAAAAACAAGTTAGACGTCCTCTAATTGTTGTTTGCATGTTTTACGTGGCTGCTATGGGTTTCTAGCAAGAACGCTTTCTTACCTACGCAAAACCACAACGTGATATGCCAATTGCTATTTACCCTTCATAAGGACCCTTTTCATCGAATCCGTTCCGACTAAAGTGGGAGAGGCGGCACCCGCTAGCCACCTTATGCACCAAGTGCATGTCGGTCGGTGGAACCTGTCTCACGAAGAGTACGTGTAAGGTCGGTCCGGGCGCTTCATCCCACAATACCGTCGAAACAAGATTGGACTAGTAACGGTAAGCATATTGAACATTATCAACGCCCACAACTACTTTGTGTTCTACTCGTGCAAAGAATCTACGCAATAGACCTAGCTCATGATGCCATTGTTGGGGAACGTAGCAGAAATTCAAAATTTTCCTACGTATCACCAAGATCTATCTATGGAGAAACTAGCAACGAGGGAAGGAGAGTGCATCTACATACCCTTGTAGATCGCTAAGCGGAAGCGTTCATGAGAACGGGGTTGAAGGAGTCGTACTCGTCGTGATCCAAATCACCGGAGATCCTAGTGCCGAACGGACGGCACCTCCGCGTTCAACACACGTACAGCCCGGTGGCGTCTCACGCCTTGATCCAGCAAGGAGAGAGGAGAGGTTGAGGAAGACTCCATCCAGCAGCAGCACAACGGCATGGTGGTGATGGAGGAGCGTGGCAATCCCGCAGGCTTCGCCAAGCACCATGGGAGAGGAGGAGGAGGCAGGGGCTGCGCTGGAGAGGGAGGCTCTCGTGTGTTATGGGCAGCCCCTAGGCCTCATATATATAGGGGAAGGGGTGGAGGGTGCGCCTCAGGGTTCCCACCCCTAGAGGCGGCAGCCCTAGATGGGTTCAAGGGGGGCGGCCAAGAGGGGAGGGGGAGGGAGGCGCCCACTAGATGGGCCTTAGGGCCCATCTGCCCTAGGGTTTGCCCCCTCCCATTCTCCCTTGCGCCTTGGGCCTCTTGTGGGGGGCGCACCAGCCCCCTTGGGGCTGGTTCCCTCCCACACTTGGCCCACGCAACCTTGGGGTTGGTGGCCCCACTTGGTGGACCCCCGGACCCTCCCGGTGGTCGACGTTATCGATAAACCCCAAACTTTTCGGTGACCAAAACAGGACTTCCCATATATAAATCTTTACCTCCGGACCATTCCGGAACTCCTCGTGACGTCCGGGATCTCATCCGGGACTCAACAACATTCGGTAACCACATACAAACTTCCTTTATAACCCTAGCGTCATCGAACCTTAAGTGTGTAGACCCTACGGGTTCGGGAATCATGCAGACATGACCGAGACGTTCTCCGGTCAATAAACAACAGCGGGATCTGGATACCCATGTTGGCTCCCACATGTTCCACGATGATCTCATCGGATGAACCACGATGGCAAGGACTCAATCGATCCCGTATACAATTCCCTTTGTCTAGCGGTATTGTACTTGCCCGAGATTCGATCGTCGGTATCCCGTACCTTGTTCAATCTCGTTACCGGCAAGTCTCTTTACTCGTTCCGTAACACATCATCCCGTGATCAACCCCTTGGTCACATTGTGCACAATATGATGATGTCCTACCGAGTGGGCCCAGAGATACCTCTCCGTTTACACGGAGTGACAAATCCAGTCTCGATTCATGCCAACCCAATGGACACTTTCGGAGATACCTGTAATGCACCTTTATAGTCACCCGATTCGTTGTGGACGTTTGGTACACCCAAAGCATTCCCTACGGTATCCGGGAGTTGCACAATCTCATGGTCTAAGGAAATGATACTTGACATTAGAAAAGCTTTAGCATACTGAACTACGATCTTTGTGCTAGGCTTAGGATTGGGTCTTGTCCATCACATCATTCTCCTAATGATGTGATCCCGTTATCAATGACATCCAATGTCCATGGTCAGGAAACCGTAACCATCTATTGATCAACGAGCTAGCCAATAGAGGCTTGCTAGGGACATGGTGTTGTCTATGTATCCACACATGTATTTGAGTTTCCTATCAATACAATTATAGCATGGATAATAAACGATTATCATGAACAAGGAAATATAATAATAACTAATTTATTATTGCCTCTAGGGCATATTTCCAACACTCATCAACCTTCCGAACTGGACGCCTCCGCCTCCTCCTCCTCCTCCGGCGAGTCAGGGCACTCCGCCTCCTCCTCCGGCGAGTGACGATCAGGGCACTCGGCCGGCTCCTTCTCCGGCGCGTGGCGACACTCCGCCTCCTTCTCCGCCTGCACCGGCGCCCCGAGCAGCCAGCCTCCTCCTTCTCCGCCTCGTCGGCAAGAAGCGGAAGAGACCCGCCGCCCGCTCCGGCTGCTCCGCGCGTTGTAGTCCTTCTCCTCCGCCTCGTAAGCAAGGAAAGAAGACATCCGCTCCGTCTGCTCTGCCAGCGTCTAGCAGTACAGCCAAAGGCGGAGGAGACACGATTCGGTCCTTCTAAGACTCGGAGAAGTTACCGTCTGAGAGGAGCGAGGAGGAAAACGCGAAGATCGCGGCAGATCAAGTGGATGACTGGTTTCAAGGGTTGAAAGCAAAGAGACATCCACCTCCGGAGGAGAAGGTAGATCCGGTCAAAGCGAGCGCACTCGCTGCCTCGACAAAACCACCCAAGTCTCCGCCGAAAGGCAACTATGAGCGCATTATTGGAAAGGCATTTGCCAAAGCAGAGAGGTCGGGAAGTACTGTCAGTGATCAAAGGATGAAAGAACAACGAGCTGGGAAACAAATTGCCCAGCTCGGCGAACAAGCGAAGCAATCGTGCCCCCCGCTCAAGGTGCCTGCTAGCGACATCGTCGATCCGAGGATGGTGCCCGGTTATGGCAAACCTGCAGATTACCTGCCCGACGATGTACAATATGATTAATAGGAGGTGCAGATACAAAGATACGAGTACCGGAAGCCTCTCGTCAAAGATGAAAGCTCTCTATCAACGATGATGCGAAGATTGCATGATTGGTACATGAAAACCTGCAAAGAGTCGATGGGAGGAGTACTTTGTATGTGAGAGTTAAAAGGAGCATGACCTCCTTGGAATTGAACTGTTGCCTATTCCATTTGAGGAGTTCTATCAGTTTTTCAATCAATTGGCCCTTGATAAAGCAACGGTCACCTGCTACTGTCTGTAAGTAATACTACTTCTATCATTAAGTATCTCTATATAACTCAGCTCTTTCATTGCATGTATTTATAAATATCCTCACTATATTATGCAGATTGAAGATCGCCGAAATGAAGAAAAAGACAAGTGGGTGATATTGGGTTCATTAACACATATCTCATAGATGCAAATGAGGTTAAATATCGTGCCGACGAAACCGAGGCCAACTTGCTACGATCGTTGGAAATAAATGAACACAAAAATATAATACTCTTTCCTTACAACTACAAGTGAGTGTTACTTGTCTTGTGGCATATTCGGTTTCCTTATTAGTCCATGTTATAGTAATGTAATATTGATGAGTTATGCATGCGTGTGCAGGTACCACTATATTCTCCTAGAGATTAAGCTTGAGCAGGAGTAGTAACTGCATCTTAGACTCGAGACGAAAAGATCCCAAGGAGTATGCGGACATGACTGAAATGCTCGAGAAGTAAGTTAAATCGATCATTATCCACCATATCAGCAACTTTGTTCATTTCTGATATCAAGTAATTGTTTTCTTTGTATGGCAGGGCTTGGGGAAAATTCACCAAAAAGCTCCGGGACTACCAAGAAGCTGCAATTTAGACACCGAAAGTAAGTACTATATAGTAGCATATTCCACGCCAAGCATCTCCTAGTGATTCAAGCGCTAGTTTCATCAATACCATTTAGCATGCTTGCTAATTATCAGTTTGATTGACCTCTGTTTCTTGTAAAGTGGTTGTGGCAGGAAGAAGGGAATGATTTCTGTGGATACTATGTTTATGAGTCCATCCGCCACACGACACTGTGAGAGGGGCTAATCCGACAAACAATATGAAGTGCGTAAATAAAAATATTCACAATTTTATTTTATTACCATCATTTGTGTTGAGTTTCATTCATTCATATATATATGTATTGACCCCTTCTTAAAATTAGATGTTTCGGATGCGGGATGAACTACTAGCACCAGATCGCTGCGAAAGCAATTCAAGAGGAATTGGCGGCATTCTTTCTTGACCACGTGATCGCTGAAGATGGAGAATACTATGTGGACCACGCAGCGTCCGTATTGTAAAAGATAATTATTGTATATATGTAGCGGTAGTGTCGGATAGATATACGAGAACTTGTTGTTCGACCAATCTCTCGGAGAAGGAGAGGTGGTCGATATCACTTTTCTCTGTATGCATATATGTTCATGACGATCTTCTGTTTGCTTAATTACTAGGTAGCTAGCATGTCTAGCTAGTCCTCTCTATACGTATGTACAATACGTAGCGTCGACCAAGCACGGACAAAAGAGAGGACACTTTTCTCTATTAATTAGCTAGCTATAGCACAATATATGAAACACCTAAATTAACCCCTAAAACCCCCAAACCCCCCCTTTTCAAAAAAAACAAAAACCACAGCCACAGAAATGCTGACGCGTGGATGCCTATTGGTCCCGGTTGGTGCCACCAACCGGGACCAAAGGCTCTCCTGCCTGGGCTCAGCGGACAGGCCACGTGGAGGGCCATCAGTCCCGGTTCTGTATTGAACCGGGACTAAAGGGCCAGGGTATTAGTACCGACTCTTTAGTCCCTATTCATGAACCGGGACTAAAGGCCCTCACCAACTGGGTCAATAGGCCCCTTTTCTACTAGTGAAATTCAACTATGAGATTTGTGTTAATGAACTAGATATCATACATTTCAGCTTTTCTGCATTCGACGATCTTCAATCTGCATAATATAATGAGGATAATTATATATAAATGCAATGAAAGAGCTGAGCTATATATAGAGACTTAATGACAGAAGTAGTACTTACAAACAGTATCAAGTGACCGTTAATTTATCGAGGACCTTTAGATTGAAAAACTAGAAGAACTCCTCAAATGGAACAGATAACTCCTCAATTCATACGAGGTCGTGCTGATCCTCTTTAACTTTCAGCGTCAAGTATCGATTTTCTTCCCAACTGACTGCTTTCTGCAGGTTTCCATGTACCAATCATGGAATCTTTGCATCATCGTTGTTAGAGTAGTTCCATCTTTGACGAGAGGCTTCCCGTACTCGTATTTTAATTCATCCACCTCTATTATATCAAAATGTGCGTCGTCGTCGTGCATGTAATCGGCAGGATTGGTACCAGGCAAGATCCCCGGATAATTAGCGACGATATCGCTAGACACCTTGAGCGGGGGGCACGATTGGTTCGCTTGTTCGCCGAGCTGGGGATTGTTCATCGTTCTTGTAACCTTTTGTCACTGCTAGTACTTCTCGACCGCTTCGCATCCTTATATGTCTTTTCAGTAACGCGCTCATAGTTGGTTTGCGGCGGAGACGGTGATGGTCGCTGCAGGGCATCCAAAGTGTGCTTCGCTTTCACCGGATCTATCTTCTCCTCCGGAGGTGGATGTCTCTTAGCTCTTTGCATTTCGAAGTAGTCCTTCACTTGGGCTTGACAGATCTCCTCGTTTTCCTGTTCGGCCATCTCGTATGGTAACTTCTCTCGAGTCTTGAGAGATGGACCTAATCTGTATTGCCTCCTGCCTCTGGTTGTACTGCTAGGCGCCGGAGCAGGCCGAGCAGCTACGGCTGTCTTCTTTCATTGCTTACGAGGCGCAGGAGAAGGACTACAACACGCCAGAGCAGTTGGAGTGGCGGCGGGTCTCTTCCGCCCTTGCTGAGGAGGCGGAAAAGGAGGAGGCTGGCTGGTCGGGCGCGCTGGCGCAGGCGGAGAAGGAGGCGGAGTGCCGCCATGCGCCGGAGAAGGAGGCGGAGTGCCCTGATCACTCGCCGGAGGAGCATGCAGAGGAGGAGGCGGAGTGCCCTGACTCGCCGAAGGAGGAGGAGGAGGCGGAGGCGTGCAGTTCGGAAGGTTGATGAGCTCCTTCCGCCATAGGCATGGAGTCTTCAGAGCAGAACCCAGCCGAGTCTCCCCTTCACCGGTAGGGTGGTCAAGCACGTGCTCCTCAAATCCCTCCGTTATTTATTCCACCATCACCCTAGCATATCCTTGTGGAATTGGATGATAGTGAAAAGTTGCGACGGGTTCAGGAGGTCGAACAGAGTCGACAGCAGCCTTGACTTTGTAGTTCTGCTATTGCGTCATAAGGTGGCAAAGTTGAGACTCTGTGATAGCATCCACGGGGTAGCTAGCAGGAGCCATGAAGACAGGTTCCAGCTGAAGCAGCTCGGTGGAAGCCACGCTGCTTCTCTGCTGAGATGGTGGGGTAGCCTCGGGGGTAGCTTCGGCAGGTCGCTTGCTTCGAACTGCATCTCGTTCCTCTAGCTTCCGTACCCTTGCGTGCAGCTCCTGCAGTTTGCTCTGCTCCACTTTCTTCCTCCTCTCTTGGCATTTGTAACCGCCTGCGTCTGGAAACCCAGCCTTCCACGGAACGGAGCCTGGCATGCCTCGTGTCTGTCCAGGGTGCTCAGGATTCCCGAGGGCCATTGTGCGCTCGTCCTTCTCTCTGTCTGGAACGAACGTCCCTTCCTCCGCTGCGTTAATATAGTGCTGAAGGTTTGTGAGGGGTATTCGCAGTTGCTCCCTCATCCAAATGCACTTCCCTGTTACAGGGTCCAAGGTTCCGCCAACCCCGAAGAACCAAGTCCGGCAACGGTCTGGCCAGTTCAATGTCTCTGGTTCGACCCCTTTATCAAGCAGGTCGTTCTCAGCCTTGGCCCACAACGATCGGGCTTTGAGGTAGCCACCTGACCCCGTGCGATGGTGATGCTCCTTCTTCGCAGCATTTGTTTTGTTTGTCGCTGACATCTTCTTACTCCTCTCTGATGTCTTGTTGGCCAAAAATGCGTCCCATTTATCTCTGAGCTTCTCAAATCGGCCGACGAATTCTGGTGTCTTTTTTTTGTCGACGAACTTTGCTTTTAGCTCATTCTTCCACCTCCTGAATAGATCTGCCATCTTATTGAATGCAAAGGACTTGATCATTGGCTCCATAACTAGATTCTCCGGATCCTCCTCTTCCGGTAGGGTGAAATTTACCTTCAGCGCTTTCCAAAGATCCTCTTTCTGTCAATCTTCGACAAAAGAAACTTGAAGCTCTTCATCCTTAGGCTGATTCCATAGCTCGATGTTGATCGGGATCATGCCCTTAACAAGAACCCCACACTGAGCAGTAAATGCATCCTTGGTCCGGAGGGGTTCAATCGGTTGGCCATCGCACGCGATTGCTATGATCATGAACCTTTCATCCGAGCGCAACTTTTTCTTCGGGCCTCGTCTCTTTACCGAAGTTGTGCTCGATCTAGAGGGCTAGAAATAAGAAGAAAGACGAGAGTTAATATATGTAGACACCAAAACAATGAATGCATCAATTAGCTAGTCAGCACAGGCCTAATTAATATATATACCAGGCTGAACACTGTTCGGTCACCAGAGCCGTCATCACGGTCTCCTTCTTGCACCGGCATTCAGTCACCGGAGCCATCATAATCATGTCCTTCCTCCTCGGTTGTTCGATAACCGTAGCCATCATAATCATGTCCTTCCTCCTCGGTTGTTTGATAACCGTAGCCTGCTTCTTCACCCTCTCCTTCCAGACCATCGATTTCGTTGAGATACGACATGACATCAGCTCCGGCTGCGATTATGTCCCCCAACACCCGTTCTGCTTCCTCGTCTCGGCCGTGCTCCATAGTTTCTGCAAATATTACAACATGGCAATTATTATACAAACATGAGAGATGGATATATTAGTGGCAAACATAGACCTAGCTATAGCTATTCACAACAAGGAATTATATTAATTAATGGCCTCGATGCTTCTCTAAGGTTTGGGGTGGCCTGGGCAACGCTTAAAGGGTTCGGGGTGGCCTCGATGACAATGCTCTTTTAACTTGGTAAAGGAGGGGGTATATCGACAATGACGACATACATACAAGGAAAAAAATGTTATCGGGGAGGGGGTATATCGAACCCCCCTCATGTCGAAGTTATCGGGGGGGGGGGGTATCCCCCCCCCTCATGTTGAATATATGTTGAATTCCCGAGAGAGTTAGGAACCGCAGGAGGACTCCTCCCCCCTCATGTCTGATGAGTTTCTACTCCCTCTCTCCCATGAAACATTCATCGAACAAACTTAATACGAGTTTTAACAGAAAACATTAATCGAACAAAATTACAACGGAAAAAACTGACCAAGTTTTCATATATCATCATCATCATCTACTACAAAAAAAATTGGCATATTCTTTGCATAAGAACATACAAAAATTTGCATATTCGACAATAATATCACCAAAAAAATTCTATGAAGTTAACATTAAAAATTCTAACTTTTGCATATTCCTAGAACCCTCGAACCTCGACCCTCGTCCCTTGAGCCCTCGACCATAGAACCCTCGAACCCTCGACCCTAGAACCCTATAACCCTCGAACCCTCAACCCCTCGAACCCTCGATGACACTCGAACCCTCGACCCCTCGACCCCCTCCCCTCTCCTCAAGTCGAAGTTATCGGGGAGGGGGTATATCGGCCCCCCCTCATGTCGAAGTTATCGGGGAGGGGGTATCAACCCCTCCCCCCTCATGTTGAATATATGTTGAATTCTCGAGAGAGTTAGGAACCGGAGGGGGACTCCTCCCCCCTCATGTCTGATGAGTTTTTACTCCCTCTATCCCAGGAAATATTCATCGAACAAACTTAATACGAGTTTTAACAGAAAACATTCATCGAACAAAATTACAACAGAAAAAATTGACCAAGTTTTCATATATCATTATCATCATCTACTACAAAACAAATTGACATATTCTTTGCATAAGAACATACAAACATTTGCATATTCGACAATAATATCACCAAAAAATTTCTATGAAGTTAACATTAAAAATACTAACTTTTGCATATTCCTAGAACCCTCGAACCCTCGACCCTCGACCATAGAACCCTCGAACCCTCGATCCTAGAAACCTAAAACCCTCGCTCGACCCTCGAACCCTCGAACCCTCGACCCCTCGACCCTCAAACCCTCGAACCCTCGACGCCCTTGAACCCTCGACCCCTCGACCCCCTCCGCCCTCCTCATGTCAAAGTTATCGGGGAGGGGGTATATCGACCCCGTCCCCTAATGTCGAAGTTACCGGGGAGGTGGTATATCGACAACGACATACCCGATAAAAAATAAGAAGAGGAAGGAGAAGAAAAAAAGAGGAAGAAGAATAAAGGAATAGAGAGAGGAGAAGATCGAAGAAAAAAAAGAAGAAAAAAAAAGAGAATAAGAAGAAAGGAATAGAGGTGAAGAAGGAAAAAAATAGAAATTACTCTATTTTCTTCTTCTTCTCTTCTATTCCTTTCTTCTTCTCCTCTTTTCTTTCCTTTTTTTTTCTCTTCTTATTTATTTCTCCTCTTCTTTCCTCTCCTCTTCTTCGCCTTTCTTATTATTTTCCTTTTTCTTATCCTTCTTTTCTTCTTCTTCCTTCTTCCTTCTTCCTAGCTAGATATATAAAAATATTCTAAAAATGTAACTTCTGCATATATAAAACTTTTTCTTCTCCTTCCTTCTTCCTTCTCTTCGTTCTTCCTAAATATATAAAACTTTTCTAAAAATGAAACTAACCTAAAATGCACTAAATCAGAGAACATACATACATAAAACTTTTCTAAAAATCTAATTTTTGCATATATGAACATATATACACAGAGAACATACATACATATATACATTTTTATAAAAATGCAAAAAAATCATCATATATATGAACAAAAAATATGGAAAATAAAAAAGGACATATAATCATATACACACACACATATATAATCACACATATACATATAATCACACACATAAACAGGAAAAAAAATGAGAGGAAGGTCGGCCGGACCGAACGTGGTGGCGGCGTGTGGTCGGGAAGGGCAGCAGCGCTGTGACAGTGCAGTTCATGGGCGGCAAGGCGGAATCGACGGTGTCGGTCTGGCAAGGGCGCTTCGTCGGGCAAGCGGCGGCGAGGCGTCGGGCGAGGGCGAGGGCGTCTGTGGGGCAGCGGCAGATGTCGGGCAGAAGCGGCAAGCGGCGGGCGTCGGGCGAAGCGGGTGACGGCGAGGACATGCGCGGGCGACGGCGACGGCGACGACGGGGCGGCGGGAAGCGTTGGGGCAGCCTGGCGGCGTCGATGTCGTCGACGTCGTCAGGGGCAACTGCGAGATGAGAAGTGAAAAATTCCTAAGTGTCATCTTATATAGCAAAGCCTTTAGTCCCGGTTGGTGGCACGAACTGGGACCAATACCCCCCTTTAGTCCCGGTTGGTGCCACCAACCGGGACCAAAGTTCTCTTTTCAGCTGCCAAAAGGGCGGGAAGCAGAGGTCTTTTGTCCCGGTTGGTGGCACCAACCGGGACTAAAGGGGGCATTGGTACGGTTCGTGGCACCAACCGACTAATGTTCCCTTTAGTCCCGGTTGGTGCCATCAACCGGGACCAAAGACCCTGTGCTGCCCGCGTCGCGACCAAAGTTTTGTCCCACCTCGCTAGTTGAGAGAACTCGAGAGTGGTTTATAAGTGCTGTTGCGCCCACCCTCTCGAGCTCCTCTCAACTGCAGACTTTCGAGCCTAATCTGTCACTACGTCCCTGTGGGCCTACTGGGCCTACCGCAGGCCTGAATCCTGGCCCATTGTTGGGTTTCTAGTCGTATTCAGGCCGTGGTGGCCCTTTAGGTGGAACTTTTTTATTTTTTTTTCTTTTTTGCTTTATTTATTTTATCTTGTTTCTACTTATAGCAAAATACTTACTAGTTTTTCAGTGATTCTTTTTTGCTTTTAGGTAATAAAAAAACATAAACTTCCTAGTAGTGCCATTTGTTTTCTAATTTGAATAGTTTAAATTTGAATTTTAGGAAATTTGTGTGAATCACTAGTTTTTTGAATAGCTTTACTACAAAAATAGATTTTTGAGTGATTCTGTTTCCTGCTATTTAATATTATTGTATTTTATCATTATATTCAAAAACAATTTTTTTATTTTAGTTTCTAACAAAAATCCTTTCTTATAATTCTTCTTGCTATTAAAGTTTCTATCAAAAATTTCTTTATGAAAATTATTTTTCTTTTAATGTTTTGAACAAAAAATACTTTGATAATTTTAGTTGCATAAATTTTATATAATTTTAGTCTCAATAATACTAGAGATTTTATAAAAGTTTATTTTGTTTTTACTTATTTATTAAAGTTTATTTTGTTTTTACTTATTTATTTTATTTTCTTTTTTCTTTTTTATTTATTTTATTTTGTTTCTACTTACTGTTGCTATTTTTATTTATTTTATTATAGTTTAATTATTTTACGTTATTAAAGTTTATTTTGTTTCTACTTATTTATTAATTTTTTTTGTTTCTACTTATTTATTTTATTTTGTTTCTACTTCTTTATTTTATTTTGTTTCTAATTATTTATTTTATTTTTTCTACTTATTTATTTTCTTTTCTTTTTTGCATTTTTATTTTATGAAAATTCTTTTTGCTTTTAATGTTTTCACACAAAAGCCCTCTGCCCTGGCTGGTTCATTGGTCCCGGTTCGTGGCTTAAACCAGTACTAAAGAGCACCCTTTGGTCCCGGCTTAGGCCACCAATCGCGACCAATGGTGGTGGGCCAGGAGCGAGGCCCATTGGTCCCTGGTCGTCCCGCCAACCGGGATCAAATGGGCCAGACAAAGGAGCCAGACGAACCGGGACCAATGCCCCCACGAGGCCGGGCAGGCCCCTGGCCTCATGAACCGGGACCAATGGGCTCATGGGTCTCGGTTCCTGACTGAACCGGGACTAATGGGCTTATCAGGCCCGAACGTAAGCCATGTTTTCTACTAGTGCACACGTGTTCGTGCTCACGGGGTGGGGGTGAACACTTGCCATACAGGGTCGTATGGGCCATCGTAGCTTGTCCGAAACGTGTGGGTAGTTTTAGTATTCGCCCACACAGGATTATGTGGGCTGCTTCCTGGGTACGACCACACGACTCATGTGGTCGGGTATCCATTATGCCACACGTTCGACTAGTACTGCATATGAAGGCCTAATCGGTGAATTGATTTCCCAAATTTTGTGGCGCTGCGTGTACGTACCCAGGCCCAAACACAGCCCTTGTCCCATCTTTGGGCCAGCATGGAGAATTTTGACCCAACTTTCCTGTCTTCCTAGTCGTTCAGAATCCAGATCGATCACAATTTTCTGCTAGCCGCCATTGGCCAACTTAGCCCATCGATATATGGACGACACCACTGTGGCGCCGGGATAACCAGCAGGCCCACGTCTCTACCTTTGCAAATCCTGCAGCGGCGAGGATCTAGTCAGCAAACGCTAAAGTCAAATCCGCGGCGATGATCCTGTCGCAAACGCTGAAGTATAAAGGTATGGCACAGTTAATTAACTGGCTCTCTTGCGATTGCATATCAGATTATTGATTAAATACTACAAATTACTAGATGTTTTTTCAGTCATATGTGAGATGATTTATGGTATTTGCTTGTACATCTTTGTTGTTGTTTCCTCCTCAGGCTGCCTTTTGGCATTTTCATTTTTGTTGTACGTTGTCTGCATCATGTCCATCTATTTCAATGGAAGCAAGGCTGACTGCATTCGTGAATTTATGATATTTGTTTCACTCTAAAATAAATAGCTCCAAAGTTCACTCAGATCAGATTATGGTATTGTTCAATGATCTTGCTAGTTATAGACCTAAATTTAATCCCGTAGAAAGGAAGCCCTTTTGTGAATTGCCAAAAATGCATGACTATGCTTTCAGAAGTCAGTTGTCACATTATGACACTTTATTCTCAAAAGTTTCTTCTAACATAAAACAGCACACTTTTAGGTGTGTATTCAAGAGAAAAATTGCATGGACTATCCTTTTCTCCTTCGCCCCCCCTCATGCCTAAATCCTGGCTCCGCCCCAGGTCTCCTCACCGGTCTGCAAGCTCTTCCGCGAAATCAGCATTGCCTCTCCAGTCTCTCTCCTCCATCCCTTCCATCCACCAAGGCATGCCGCTAGGAAGCCCAACCTCGTCTGCCTCACTCCGATCCATTCTCAGCCAGCGGCCGCCACGCCGACCAGCGAGATCCGGCTGATGATTAACATATATACATGACGGATTTTGATTCGTTCACGTATGCCCTTCGATGACAATTTTGTGCTCAGATGTGACGGTTTGAATCTATCATGGATTAACAGAATTCTTTTAGTGATTGCCATGCTGCTACAGGCGGAGCACCAGCAGGTGCAGAGCACACCACCATTGTCGCCGCACTGCTACATGCAGATCAGCGACTACTCACAACGCTGGTGATGTTTTGTGTGCCGACTATGATGACGACGACGACGGTGCTCAATAGATGTTCTTCCAAAATGCCGTGGAAGTTGTGTTAGCATCTCGTGCAACGTCGGCCATATATGTGAAACACGAGGGATGTTGCATATGTCATCCAATGACTACTTCTTTTGCAGCAGGGGCTTGCTGCAATGAGGTTTGCAACATGGATCGTGCTGCAATGAGGACTGGGCAGAGGACAAGGGATATAGCACTGTCGATGTCGCATGCATCAGACGACGCACTATGATTTTTTTAAAATAATCAGCGGTCCGACGCGTGGCATGTCCCAAATTATTAAGGCTTAGGGAATGATGTGGTAGCATCTATTTGGAGATTAAGGAGGTCCTCTCTGTATGTCTAGCAAATTCTGTTTTTTTCTAATAAAATACTATAGCATCCATGTCAATCTCCATTCCTCGTGCATCATCAAACCAAGAAACATACTAGCCAAACAGATCCGTAGAAAAGAATAATAGAATCCATCTACGGTTAGTGAACTCGCATGGTGGATTAGTATGACATAGAACAAATCACAGTACATCAAATTGTTCCACTAGAGCGTCCCTTTACATGATTTTGACAGGTAGGCTCGATCCAAGATAGAGGACCAAAGTATTGAAAGGAGTTTCTGAAAAAAAAAACCACGTACTTGTCTTGTCACCTAGCTCGGATGGCAATGCATGTAGCTGTGTTCTTGTGCCAGTTGGTTGCTCTCCCTTTCCCCGTGCTTCCCATGCCTAGAGGTATGAATGTGTTCTCTCTTGCAGAGAAACAATGGGAGGACACCGACCATGACCTTGACATGAGTGTAAACCAAGCTAGTTGGTATCACTTCTGACAAACCCCACATGGGCACCTGTATGAGCTCATAAATAGTACCCCTACCCCCCTATTCACAATCCTAGTCTTCAACCATGCAATACATGCAAGAAGGGCGAGGTGGAGTTTAGTTGCATAGAATGCAGTGCAGAGTTTAGTCACAAGGAGTGGAGCGATGGTGTCAAGTTCAGAAGCTTTGCATTCCATGTGGTCGTGCTTTTCCATCCGACCATTTGCACCAGCCATCCTCATCCAACCTCAGTAAAACATGTTCGGTGCAACTACCACAATTACTAACTCACTGTTACACTAGATGTCACGGTAATTGCCTTTTTTAATGGTTCCACAACGGTTAGACTGTTTGATACAACCTTAGAATCAACTTTCTACAGAGCTTTGCTGAAGCATATAGTTCCTCACATAAGGTTCCAACTCTAGATTGTGAACCATACATTGGCGCACATTTACATGGGCATGTTTTATTCAGATACGAGCTGTACACCCATTTCGAAAGTTTACAAATTTTATAAAGATTAAAGGTCGATATTTGAACTTACACATCCATTAAAAAGGTATAATGGTATATTCACGCGATTATTCTACACCCTTTTTGGTTTCAGTATTAGAGCATCGAATCATGAATTGGAATTGTCGTACGCGAATATAGCCGTTTGGATGTCACACGAGTTGGGTAACGGAAACGCGACCAAATACAACTGTTAGACTTAATCTTGATTCATCTATCTGCATGTGCGTTTTGAGTCTGCATGTAGTTTAGGCTAAGGTGTTGTGTGATGCGGCCGACACGGCGCATGGAACAGCAAGGCACGTAGGAGGCTGGAGCTTTGACCGGGAGATGCGAAGAAAATAGGTGTATTTATTTGCATGGGGAAGTTTGTTAGCCGCTGCCGCCGGCCGTGCAGATCACGTAGCTAGCGATCCAAAGAGAGATGGGGTCATGTGCTAGTACGTGGGTTAGTGGTCATCGTGGTGGCTGATTAGTACGAGCATGTTGTACTGGCTATTTAACTTGAGTAAGTGAATGAAGGCAGTGAGGGCTGTAGAAAAGATGTAGCTACCGTGTGCTCACCGAGGAAGTCTCTTTGGCAAAGCCATGGTTCCTCTTCCTTGGTGCTAGTGTGTGTGTGCGCGCGCGTGTATTCCCGGGTCATATGTGTTCTTTGTGTTGTGTGAGACAAACCAAAGAGAGAGTTGTGCGAGAGATAGAAGGAGAAGAGGCGGTGCACGAGGAGGCGGCGACAACAACAACAACGCGGTTCTAACTTCACTTCCGCACCCTTCCCAAGCAATTCGGAGCTCACTCACTCCCTCCGTTTTGCGCAGAATTTGCCCCCAGACTACCCCGATGCCCACACCTTGAACGCAAATAGAAGAAGCTCCATCACCAGATCCTCTTCCGACAACCCTCTCTTCACCAACGACATACCCTCGGTGAAGTTCTACCGTTGGGTCCTTGCTGTAGCGTCTAATGTCCCTGCCACCTTCTTATCTTCTTCCTCATGGCCGCATCCTTCTCTTTTTCCCCGGGTACTACTAGGGAAAACCCTAGAAGTTGCAAAAAAACTCCCTACTGCTAGGGCACCATAGCTAACTCTTAGCAGTAGCGCGTGACTGACACCTCCTACTGCTAACTTAGTTAGTAGTAGCGTGTGTCCCCACCCCCGTTACCGCTAATTACTAGCAGCGGCGCCCTAACCCAACGGTATTACTATCCGTCCATATTTCAATTATTTTGTTTTATACTTTGATTATACACCGTCATACAAGTTGTGATACAGTAGCATGCAATGTAGAGATGCTTATATCATTATGTTCATGATGTGTTATTATATCAGTGGGTGAAAGAAACGCGGATTAGATTCAAGTGGATGGATCCAAAGTGACCAAGTTTGAATTAGTAATAACAACTCATCATAATCATCATAATAACAACTCATCATCATCACCATAATAACAAGTCCTACTCATCGCCATCATAGTCATATAACAACTCATCATTCTAGCACATAACTCATTCTTATCATCATAATAACAACTCCTCCTCGTCATCATAATCATAACCAACGCTAGCTAATTGTTCTTAGCATATGATGAGTACTAGCTAGGACCTGCTACTCTCTAAGGTAAAATAGCATAGAACAGGATAACGCCTGAATCTCCATTATGGAGAATAGAGATCCACATGTCTCCAGTTTGTGGGATGTGCATCGGGTTGCCTCCAAGTAGTTCGTTGCGATCATTCATAACTTCTCTCCATCATTTGATTGTGAGGTCTTCATCTCTTCAAGAAATTGTGTATGCAGTGCGATGAGCCGTAGGCAGACTTGGCCGTGAGCTAAAAATATCCATGTCACCTTTCATATGCATCAGATGAGGCACACAATCCTTCGGGAGTTTCTGTTGAAGAACATAATAATAACATAGTTAGCAATGTGGTTTAGCTTAAGAAGAATGTATGCAAAAGATGCATTGGTGACATAATAGTAAAAAATATTACCATGCTATTTCCATGGATGTTACCATAGTTCAACACGTGGACTACTGGCACGTATTGACCATAATTTGGAGGAATTTCATAATTGTTCTTGAAAGTCTTAACATCATTATTAAATGAGACAAGATGAGTTTTCCCCTCACAAGTTAGTTTAGAGCCATAACTATAGTACTCCCTCAGGAAACTTTTATAAGAGCGTTTAGAATTTTAGGACATATCCGACAAATGGGGAAATGGACCATTTTACCCGCGATTTGAATTCGCGTCATCTTCCTCCTCCAGGAGGTTGCGCAGTCCCCATCCCCTAGGATCTCGCGCCGTCCCTATCCAGCAGGAGCTTGCGCTATCCTCTTCCTCCATGAGCTCGCGTCGTCCCCATCATCTAGGAGCTTGTGTCGTTATTTAAGTTAGGATGGTATTGATGCACCCAATGACTTGGCTTTGGCTTCCATCTAAAAATATATCAAGATTTTATAGAAGGTGCTCGTTATTTAAGTTAGGATGGTGTTGGTACATACTACGTAAGCAATGTGCGTATCACCTCCATATCTTTTTTTGTTTTCCTACCCGTACTTGCTTCTTATATGTGACCCATTTGACTGTTGTACAGGCTTGTCATCTACAGAATTTAGGCTACGAAGTTCAAGTACCTAGCAATATCATCTACAGAAGATGTACGTTAGGAGGTTCAAAGAAGATTAGGCATGCTGAAAACTAACCTGTGTAACTTTTTGCTAGGTTTGTTGGATGCCACCAAGCGCACTACATGCACTACTTAGATGTATAGACCTACAAGAAAAATGTATAGTAATGTGCTTCCGTTTGCTTCCTTTGATTCTAAGTGAACATGTCTAGATATAAAAATGGTTTTCGCTTGTTGAAAATAGTTAGCATATGCTCAACTAACTACTTGGTTCCACGCTTATGTTTTAGTATTCCTTAGTTATCTAAGTTCACTCTATGACTTGTGCAAAAGTTCTTGTTATGACCTCTGCAGTTGGACGACTCTATTTTGACGTGATCTGCACACTCTGCTATGTGTAATCAAATATATGTTTGTCAGTTTTTGACAATCTACAGTCCTAATGGACAGGCATGGCAACGCGCGCCTCCATGATCTAATCCAGACAACCTTACTGCGTGTTATTCATCACTCTCAAAGGAAAGAAAAACCATACTCCTGCTACGTTCCGCTCAAAGGGGTCCAGGCAACGGGGCGAGGCAAAGAAGGGAACAACACCATAGCATCATGTTTTTCATATAGCTTTAGTGGTACCCATCAATTGGTGAACTGATATACATGCAGACACTTACCAGCCGTAACTTATCTATTAGTCTATGAAAATGTTGCTGATTGTTTAGTTTTTCATTCAGAAAGCTATTGATGAGAAAATCATGTAGTAAGAACTCAATGATGGTGGTAGAAGATCTTTTGCAGTTGTTCCATACAATTCTGTAGATCGTTGAAGGCTGCATTTACAACTTTCAGTAACTCTTGTGACTCTACATTTCCCTATGCATCACATGCCTAGTTGCTACAAATGATTTTCCCATGTAGAGAAACAAGATCCCAACCCTAAGGATTCCGATCTCCCTATTCACACCATTCTTCAAGTTGCACTCCTCAAGGAGCAGGTCCATATCTTGGAGAGAGGGTGCCTAATACCTCGCCAACTCAATGGCCATGCTCTATCACCCGCCCCTGCTTATTTTTTTCTCTCCTCCAACTTATATCATGACGAAAGACGTGGATTAGATGAGGGGAGTAGTATAAACATAAAAAAAAGAAGATGAGGGGAGTAGTAGACAAGGTAGAAGGGTTATGGCGTTGGGTGGGTAAGAATTTACTAGGAAACGAGCAGGTTTATATATCGAAGTAAGATTTCTCAACTAGAAGTAGCATACAAGTCATATGGAAGAAGAGAAGAAGAAGGCTAGGTAGGAAGCAGAGGTTAGAAAGGTATGTGGGTTATTTTTGCTAGGAGGAATAAGGATCGTGAGGAGGGGAAAGTGACGGAACAATATAGTTCACATGGGTATGTATATATGTTGGGTTCTCGCACATGCACCTGTGGTGCAACTCCATCTAGCCTTGTCCCACAAGTAGAGCGTCAGCCAACATCAATCAAACTTTTTGGAAGCAACAATCTCTTATGTTCTCTTATTTGTGTTGGAAGATGCCATTACTTCTCGATGCATTAATAATTTGTAATCTTTCTATTGTATTTTGGTTTGACAATGGTGGGCAAAAGCTATCATGGAGAAAAAAAATACTAACAAACGACCAAAAAATATGGGATGGAAGCACATAACACATCAATTTTATAGAAAAAAGTTTTGAGGTGCCGAACTGCGCCTATTGAACCATAAAATTACGTCATCAAAAAACATTGGACCACCACAAAGTGGAGACTTGAAAATCATCGATGAACAACCGTTGTTTCTTCTATCTTCTTCGCACCAATCTGATAGAGATGCAAGTTAAAGCATCGACCTGCATAGAATCTAGATCATCCCAGACACGCCAAATTGATGTGTAGTGTAGAGAATTAAGAACATCTCACATTGTTAAAAAAATTATATTTGTTGCTCAAGAGCAACACACTAAAAATGTGTAGTGCAGAGAGGCTGTCATCTAACTACTAGTATGAACCCTAAGGTACAAAGGGAACTACCTACACATGGCCACAGAGGCAGGAAGGATGATGACGAAGCATCCCATGATGGATCCCCGGTAGGGTGCCGGAACAAGCCTCTCAGTACCAGAAACTACACTTTTCCCCGCTGCGAAAAAGTCATAGGAAAAGGCTTATTACCATCAGAAAATATTTCCTATCGGCTGACGGACAGGAAATTCCGCCAGGAATAAGGTGACAAGGAAATGTGTAAATGCGTGATGGTGGCCAGACGGGAAATAGTTTGCCACAAAAATGTTGCTCTGTCAGGTTTAGAAATCAACTTTCTGTGATGGCACTCATAAGGGAAACTATATTTCATGTTAGTACCCGCTAGGAAAATGGCGTTGCATCACATATATTGATGGTCGGTAGTGAAATATCATAGCCCGCAGGAAATTGAGTTGAAGGTCACTAACCATGTGTTCAATAAATACAAATTCATCTCCTAAATACATAATAAAAATTGTCCACATGATATGTCAATGACAACCAAGCATTCAAAAACGATCTGTACACGTCACATAAAAGTTCCATTTATACATTTGAGCAAGAGTAACATACAACTATGTTACACACCTACAAGCCACCAACACAGTACATACCACTAATTATCAGGGACACTAGTAGCAAAATACACTAGTAGAAAAGGGGGCAATGGCCCAGGCCGGTTCAGCCTATTAGTCCCAGTTCAATCCAGAACCGAGACCAATGGAGCTATTTGCCCCGGTTCGTGAGCCCAGGGGGCCGGCCGGGCCACATGGGCCATTGGTCCCGGTTCGTCCGGACCTTTTGGTCCCGGAAACAATGGGCCTGGCTCCTGGCCCACCACTATTGGTCCCGGTTGGTGGCTTGAACCGGGACCAAAGGCTTCCCTTTAGTCCCGGTTCATGCCACCAACCGGGGCTAATGGTGGTGCCTATATATACCCCCTCGCGCAAGAGCAGAGCACACTGCTCTGTTTTTTCTGGCCGAGGGGGAGAGGGCTTGGTGGTGCTCTAGCTCACCTCCTATGCACACAAGGTGTTCGATGGAATGCCCGAGCCACACCACTTAAGGTTTCTCCTCTCCAAGCTCGACCGCCAAGCTCCATTTTCATTAATATTTATCTAGGTTTAGTGGTCCGTCACGCCCCGTCCCCATCTTCATCGCCGTCGATCACCCGGACCGATCTCATCGCCGGCACCACCGTGGTGAGCCTCTTGTTCTTATCTTCTTTATGAAAGGAAAAATATTCTTACTTGTATGTTTAGATAGATACTTGTATTATTTTCTTACTTTTATTATTGCATCTTATATAGTGCGATGGTTTTGGTATCCGCCCCGTCGGCCCTCGTCCTGTCTATGATTCGGATGTGGTATATATTATCTTTTCATAACTATTGGTTCATTTGTTGTTTATGAAAATTGTGCCGACCAACGTGACATAGATTTTATTTATCTAGGGGGTTGTTGAACCGGAAATTCCAACCGACTCTATTGTCGAGAGATTAAATTTAGTTGAAGAAGAAAACAATTTCTTGAAGGAAAAAATAAAAAAACTTGAGGAGGAGAAGATGATATTGGAGTTGCATGTTGCGGATGTCGTTGATGATAACAAGATCAAGATGGATGCAATGCGCTTGAATATTAGAAAGATTAGAAAATATGCCATTCATACCGAGGCTTGGTATCATTATGCCGTTGGATCAGTTGTTACCTTGGTTGTGATTATGATCGCATTTGTTTCGCATTGAAATGTTTTACATAGTTTCAATGTATGGTTTAATTAATTTAGATGCTCTGCAGAGCTTTATGTTGTTAGATGAGAACTATGTATGTACTTTGGTTTTTATGTGATGATGAACTTCTATTAATTTGGTCACTTAATTATCTATTCATGATGTTCTGTAATGATTTTTGACACACTTAATTATATATAATGCACGCAGATGAACCGGCAATGGATGTGCGGTGACAGACACACCTCCGAGTACACTAAGGGCGTGCATGATTTTCTCGAAGTGGCTGAGGCAAACAAGCAGAATGGTTTTATGTGTTGTCCATGCCCTATATGTGGAATCTGAAGTCTTACTCTGACCGGAAAATCCTTCACACCCACCTACTTTACAAGGGTTTCATGCCACACTATAATGTTTGGACGAGGCACGGAGAAATAGGGGTTATGATGGAAGACGGCGAAGAAGAAGAGTACGATGACAACTATGTGCCCCCTGAATACGGTGATGCTGTTGAACATCAAGAGGAAACAGACGATGTGCATGATGGTGCTGCAACGGGCGAAGCTGCTGAAGATCAAGAGGAACCAGACGATGTGGCCGATGATGATGATCTCCGCCGGGTCATTGTCGATGCAAGGACGCAATGCGAAAGTCAAAAGGAGAAGCTGAAGTTCGATCGCATGCTAGAGGATCACAAAAAAGGGTTGTACCCCAATTGCGAAGATGGCAACACAAAGCTCGGTACCGTCTTTGGAATTGCTGCAGTGGAAGGCAGAGAATGCTGTGCCTGACAAAGGATTTGAGAAGCTACTGAAAATATTGAAGAAGAAGCTTCCAAAGGATAACGGATTGCCCGACAGTACATACGCAGCAAAGAAGGTCATATGCCCTCTAGGATTGGAGGTGGAGAAGATACATGCATGCCCTAATGACTGCATCCTCTACCGCGGTGCATATAAGGATCTGAACACATGCCCGGTATGCGGTGCATTGCGGTATAAGATCAGACGTGATGACCCTGGTGATGTTGACGGCGAGCCTCCCTGGAAGAGGGTTCCTGCGAAGGTGGTGTGGTATGCTCCTATAATACCACGGTTGAAACGTCTGTTCAGAAACGGAGAGCATGCCAAGTTGATGCGATGGCACAGTGAGGACCGTAAGAAAGACGGGAAGTTGAGAGCACCACCTGACGGGTCGCAGTGATGGAGAAAATCGAGAGAAATTGGGATAAGTTTGCAAAGGACCCAAGGAACGTATGGTTTGCTTTAAGCGCGGATGGCATTAATCCTTTCAGGAGCAGAGCAGCAATCACAACACCTGGCCCGTGACTCTATGTATGTATAACCTTCCTCCTTGGATGTGCATGAAGCGGAAGTTCATTATGATGCCAGTTCTCATCCAAGGCCCTAAGCAACCCGGCAACAACATTGATGTGTGCCTAAGGCCATTAGTTGAAGAACTTTTACAACTGTGGAATGGAAACGGTGTACGTATGTGGGATGAACACAAAAAGGAGGAATTTCACCTAAAGGCATTGCTGTTCGTGACCATCAACGATTGGCCCTCTCTCAGTAACCTTTCAGGACAGACAAACAAGGGATACCACGCATGCACGCACTGTTTACTTGACACCGATAGTATATACCTGGGAAGCTGCAGGAAGAATGTGTACCTGGGCCATCGTCGATTTCTTCCGACCAACCATCAATGTCAAAAGAAAGACAAGCATTTCAAAGGTGAGGCAGATCACCGGAAGAAGCCCACCATGCGTACCGGTGATCACGTACTTGCTATGGTCAATGATTTACACGTAATCTTTGGAAAGGGTCTCGACGGACTAGCTGTTCCGAATGACGCTGACAATCACGCACCCATGCGGAAGAAGAAATCTATAT
Organism: Aegilops bicornis; assembly: GCA_021605145.1. Lineage (NCBI taxonomy): Eukaryota > Viridiplantae > Streptophyta > Magnoliopsida > Poales > Poaceae > Aegilops > Aegilops bicornis. The sequence goes on from CM038674.1 coordinate 44,900,103, forward strand.
TTTGGGACCTACCCTACTGGAAAGACCTAGAGGTCCTCTCTTCGATCGGCGTGATGCACGTGACGAAGAAACTTTGCGTGAACCTACTAGGCTTCTTGGGCGTGTATGGTAAGACAAAAGATACACCTGAGGCACGTGAGGACCTGCAACGCTTGCAAGAAAAAGAGGGCATGCCTCCGAAGCAGTATGAAGGTCCTGCCAGCTACGCTCTTACGAAAGAAGAGAAAGAAATCTTCTTTGAATGCCTGCTCAGTATGAAGGTCCCGACTGGCTTCTCGTCGAATATAAAGGGAATAATAAATATGCTAGAGAAAAAGTTCCAGAACCTAAAGTCTCATGACTGCCACGTGATTATGACGCAACTGCTTCCGGTTGCATTGAGGGAGCTTCTACCGAAAAACGTCCGATTAGCCATTGTGAAGCTATGTGCATTCCTCAATGCAATATCTCAGAAGGTGATCGATCCAGAAATCGTACCAACGCTAATGAGTGATGTGGCGCAATGTCTTGTCGACCGAGCTGGTGTTCCCATCATCCTTCTTCAATATCATGACGCTGCGTCCTAGTTCATCTAGTCGACGAGATTGTCATTCTGGGGCCCGTATTTCTACACAATATGTACCCCTTTGAGAGGTTCATGTGAGTCCTAAAGAAATATGTTCGTAACCGCGCTAGGCCAGAAGGAAGCATCTCCATGGGCCATCAAACAGAGGATGTCATCGGGTTTTGTGTTGACTTCATTCCTGGCCTTAAGAAGATAGGTCTCCCTAAATCACGGTATGAGGGGAGACTCACCGAAAAGGCACGCTTGGAAGAGACTCAATAATATGCAGGGACGGATATTCTTGGTCTCAAGCACACTACACGCTTCTCTGAACTCTACTTTGGTGACCCCGTATGTCGATGAACACAAGAACAGTCTGCGCTTCAAACACCCGGAGCAGTGCGACGACTGGATTACATGTGAACACATCAGGACTTTCAGCAGTTGGTTGGAAACACGTCCCAGAGGTGATAGCACTGTTTGTGATGAGCTGTACTTATTGTCCAGGGGACCATCTTCGACTGTAATGATTTGGAAAGGATACGAGATAAATGGGAATACATTTTACACGATTGACCAAGATCAAAAGAGCACCAACAAAACCAGCAGTGTCCGCTTTGATGCAGCAACCAACAGGGGAAAGGACACATATTATGGTTACATAGTAGACATATGGGAACTTGACTACGGAGTATATTTTAATGTCCCTTTGTTTAAGTGCAAGTGGGTCAATCTGTAGGGAGGCGGGGTACAGGTAGACCCACAGTACGGAATGACAACAGTGGATCTGAAAAATCTTGGGTACACTGACGAACCGTTCGTCCTAGCCAATGATGTGGCACAGGTTATCTATGTGAAGGACATGTCTACCAGACCGAGGAAAAGAAAATATAAGGAAGCGAATACATCATACGATGAGCCAAAGCGCCACATAGTTCTTTTCAGGAAAAGGGACATCCTGGGAGTGGAGGGAAAGATGTATATGTCTGAAGAGTATGAAAAGTTTCATGAAATTCCTCCCTTCAAAGTCAAGGCTGACCCAGGCATCCTGATAAACGATGAAGATTATCCATGGTTACGGCGCAATAAGTAAATGACACAAGCGAAGAAGAAATGAAGACTTTCTCCCGCAACTATTATGATGATACCATGCCAACTTTGTAACAGACGAGTATGATACCATTGTCCGTTTTGTACATGCACATGCTATACCAACTTTTTCAGAGTTCATTTGAAAACTATGAATTTCAAAGGATTTAAATTTCAACTATTCAAATTTGAAAACTAATTGCACAAACAGAAAGTCTAAAACTAATGGCACTAACAGAAAGTTTATAATTTTGCTGACCTAAAAGCAAAAAGAATTAAAAAATAAAGCAAAAACCAAAAGAAAATAAATAATGCAGAAAACAAAACAAAAAACTGGAAAAAAAATAAAAATAGCAACAATAAGTATTTTGTTGTAAGTAGAAACAAAATAAAATGAATAAAGCAACAAAGAGAACAAAACATTGTTTTCAAATTTGAAAACTAATGGCACTAACAGAAAGTTTATAATTTTTCTAAAACTAAAAGCAAAAAGAATTAAAAAATAAAGAAAAAAACAAAAGAAAATAAATAATGCAGAAAACAAAACAAAAAACTGGAAAAAATAATAAAAGATAGCAACAATAAGTATTTTGTTGTAAGTAGAAACAAAATAAAATGAATAAAGCAACAAAGAAAACAAAAAAAATGTTTTCAAATTTGAAAACTAATGACACTAATAGAAAGTTTATAATTTTTCTAAAACTAAAAGCAAAAAGAATTAAAAAATAAAGCAAAAAACAAAAGAAAATAAATAATGCAGAAAACAAAACAAAAAAACTAGGAAAAAAATAAATATAGCAACATTAAGTATTTTGTTGTAAATAGAAACAAAATAAACTAAATAAAGCAACAAATAAAACAAAAAAACAAAAAAAAGTGGCACCTACTGGGCCCCCAAGGCCTGAATACGACTAGAAACCATACCATGGGCCAGGATTCAGGCCCGCGGGAGGCCCAGTAGGCCCACAGGCACAGATTGCAGGGTTAGGCCCAAAAGCCTGCTTTAGAGAGGAGCTCGAGAGGGAAGGCGCACCGCACCTTATAAATAGGTGCGCCTCCCTCTCAACTAGTGAGGTGGAACTAAATATTTGGGTTCGGGGCAGCACAGGCCTTTGGTCCCGGTTGATGGCACCAACCGGGGCTAAAGGGGTGCATTAGTCCCGGTTGGTGCGACGACCCGGGACTAATGCCCCCCTTTAGTCGGTTGGTGCCTCAACCGGGACCAAAACGCCGCTTCCCGCCCTTTGGGCTGCTCAAAGAGGCCTTTGGTCCCGGTTGGTGGCACCAACCGGGGCTAAAGTGGTGCATTAGTCCCGGTTTGTGCCACGAACCGGGACCAATGCTCTTGCTATATATACAGCACTTAGCAGTTTTCGCCAAAATCCATCTGTTTCTTCTCGCCCGACGCATACGCTCCTTGTCGCCCGTCGCCGTGAGCCCTGCCCGACGCCTTGCGTCGAACTGGTCCACCTCGCCGTAGCCGCCGCCGAGCCACTGTCCGACATCTGTCGCCGCCCTGCCGGCCCGACACCGTCGCCGTCGCCTTGTGCGCCGCCCTGCCCGACCCGTCGCCCGTCGCTTGTAGCCGCCGCCTGCCCGACCAGTCGCCCGTCGGCGCGTCGCCACCCGTTCCCGACCCGTCGCCGTTGCAGGCCGCCCTTCCCGACCCGTCGCCCGTCGCTTGTAGCGCCTCCCCTTACCCAACCCCATCGCGTCGCCCGACCACACGCCGCCTTCAGTCCGGCCGCGGCGCCTTTCCTTTTATTTTTTGTGCATTTTATGTATATGTTCTCTGTGTATATATGTATATGTTCTCTGTGTATATATGTTCATATAGGCAAAAGTTAGATTTTAGAAAAACTTTATATATGCAAAAGTTTATATATGCAAAAATTTATACATATATGTAAGTATATATGTATGTATAGATGTATGTATGTGGATACATGTGGGGGGTCGATATACCCCCTCCCCGATATCATTTTTGTGCATTTTAGGTTAGTGTATATATCTGTTGATGTATATATGCAAAAGATAGATTTTTAGAAAAAATACTATTTTTTTCTGTTGATGATATGATGATGTTTTTTCTCCTTTTTTTTCTCATCTTTTTTTTCTTCTTCTTCTTAATTTTTATCGGGAACGAGGGTGTCGAGGATCGCCGAGGGGTCGAGGGCCGGGAACTAGGGTAGAGGGTCGAGGGTCATTAAGGGGTCAAGGGTCGAGGGTTTCGTGGTCGAGGTTCGAGGGTTCTAGGGTCGAGGGTTCGAGGTCGTCTAGGGTCGAGGTTCGAGGTCGTCGAGGTTCGAGGTCGAGGATCGCCGAGGTCGAGAGGTTTCCTAAGCGTCAAAGTATTGAAGAAATCCATGGCTTCATCATTGGCGGAAGTAACCATGGCATGATGGTACGAAGTCCTCAAAGTTATTACGGAATGGAGTCCCGGATAGGATAATTTGCCTTTTATGCAATTTCAGCAAAGGCCTTCCAAATAACGATATTCGGAAGGTTCTTGCTGAACTTTGTACCAAAAGCGAATTATCCTATCTAGGACTCCGTTCCAAAATAACTTTGAGAGCTTCAGAGCATCATGCACCTATTACCGCCTCATGATGAAGACATGGTTTTGTTGAATCCTTTGACACTACGCAACCTCCCGACCCTCGGCGATCCTCGACCTCGACCTCGACCGCCGGGCGATCCACGACCCTCTACCCTATCATGGGCGTCGATGCCCACGTCACTTGTGGGACATAGATGTAGTGTTCAACGCCGACCCCTCCCAATAGCTTCAACACGTGGGGGGGGTCGATATTACCCCCTCCTTGAAGCGTTCTCGAGGCCACCCCCTAACCCTTGAAGCGTTGTCGAGGCCACCCAAACCCTAGAGAAGCAGCGTCGAGGCCACTAATTAATGTGATTCCTTATTGTGATTAACTAGCTAGTTCTACGTTTGCCACTAATATATCCATATCTGTTATGTTTGAAAAATAATTGCCATGTTGTAAATATTTGTAGAAACTATGGACACCCCGCCCCGAGACGAAGCACAAGAAGAGTTGTTGAGGGACATAATCGCAGAAGGAAGTGATGCCCCCAGCTTGTTGATGTATCTCAACGACACCGATGGTCTGGAAGGAGAGGGTGAAGAAGCAGCTGGCTATGATTATGATGGGTCCGATGACCCAATGCCGGTGGAAGAAGGAGAGGGTGAAGAAGTGGACCGTGAGGACTGCTCCGATGATCACCGAACTGAGTCCGTCCAGGTATATATATTAGTTAAGCCTGTGCTGACTAGCAAATTGATACATTAATTGTTTTGGTATGCACACATATTAATTAACTCTCGTCTTTCTTCCTTTTTCTAGCCCTCTGGATCGAGCACAACTTCGGTAAAGAGACGAGGCCCGAAGAAAAATTTGAGCTTGTATGAAAGGTTTGAGATCATAGAAATCACGCGCGAGTGCCAACCAATTGAACCCATCCGGACAAAGAAGGCATTTGTTGCTCAGTGCGGGGTTCTGGTTAGGGACAAGATCCCGATCAGCATCCAGCAATGGTATAAGCCTAAGAACGAAGTCCACGAGGTGTCTTATGTCAATGATCTGTAGAAAAATGATCTTTGGACTGAGCTGAAGTCAAATTTCACCCTACCGCAGAGGATGATCCGGAGAAGCCAGTTATAGAGCCATTAATCAAGTCTTTTGCTATTAAGAAGATGGCAGACCTATTCAGGAATTGGAAGAAAGACCTGAATAAGTTTGTCGATAAAAAAGAGACACCAGAATTCAAGGGCAAATATGAGAAGATCAGAGATGACTGGCCCGCATTTGTTGCCCACAGGACATCGAAAAAGAGTAAAAAGATGTCGGCGACAAACAACCAAAATGATGCGAAGAAGAAGCTTCACCATCGCACGGGGTTAGGTGGCTACCTCATAGCCCGGCCTAAGTGGGCCAAGGCTGAGAATGATCTTCTTGATAAAGGGATCGAACCAGAGACAATGAACTGGCCAGACGGTTCCCGGACTTGGTTCTTCGGGGCTGGCGGAACCTTGGACCCTATATCAGGGAAGTGCATTTGGACGGACGATCAATTGGACATACCAGTTGTGTTATATAATTACAAGCAAGATTCTCGTGTATTGCACGGAACATCAATATACATTTTTTTACAAAACACCTGTTGTGATTGACCCATGCAGGAGTAATCCCATGTGTAAAAACTAATCATATCTCGAGAATTTTATCAGAAAACTGGTACCTCGAGAATGTCATCGAAAAAATGAAAGATGAGAGATAAGGCGACTAGGAGTGGAGTGTGGTGGTGACTGATACATCTCCAACGTATCTATTATTTTCGATTTCTCCATGCTACTTTATCTACTGTTTTGGACTATATTGGGGCTTTATTTTCCACTTTTATATTATTTTTGGGACGAACCTATTAACCGGAGGCCCAACCTAGAATTGCTGTTTTTTTGCCTATTTCAGTGTTTCGAAGAAACAGAATATCAAACGGAGTCCAAACGGAATGAAACCTTCGGGAACGTGATTTTCTAACCGAACGTGATCCAGGAGACTTGGACCCTACTCCAAGAAGTAACAGAGGCGGTCACGAGGGTGGGGGGCGCACCCCCCTAGGCCGCGCCCCCTGCCTCGTGGGCCCCCTGTTGCTCCACCGACGTACTCCTTCCTCCTATATATACCTCATTACTCGAGAGATCAAATACGGAGCCAAAAACCTAATTCCACCGCCGCAACTTTCTGGATCCATGAGATCCCATCTTGGGGCCTGTTCCGGAGCTCCGCCGGAGGGGGCATCCATCACGGAGGGCCTCTACATCATCACCATAGCCCCTCCAAAGAAGTGTGAGTAGTTTACTTCAGACCTTCGAGTCCATAGCTAGTAGGTAGATGGCTTCTTCTCTCTTTTTGGATCTCAATATAATGTTCTCCCCCTCTCTTGTGGAGATCTATTCGATGTAATCTTGTTTTTGAGGTGTGTTTGTTGAGACCGATGAATTGTGGGTTTATGATCAAGTTTATCTATGAATAATATTTGAATCTTCTCTGAATTATTTTATGTATGATTGAGTTATGTTTGCAAGTCTCTTCGAATTATCCTTTTGGTTTGGCCAACTAGATTGGTAGTTCTTGTAATGGGAGAAGTGTTTAGCTTTGGGTTCAATCTTGCGGTGTCCTTTCCCGATGTGAGAAGGGGCAGCAAAGGCACGTATTGTATTGTTGCCATCGAGGATAACAAGATGGGTTTTTATCATATTGCATGAACTTATCCCTCTACATCATGTCATCTTGCCTAAAAGCGTTACTCTGTTTTAACTTAATACTCTAGATGCATGCTAGATAGCGGTCGATGAGTGGAGTAATAGTAGTAGATGCAGGTGAGTCGGTCTACTTGTCTCGGACGTGATGCCTATATACATGATCATACCTAGATATCCTCATAACTATGCTCAATTCTGTCAATTGCTCAACAGTAATTTGTTCACCCACCGTAGAATACCTATGCTCTTGAGAGAAGCCACTAGTGAAACCTATGGCCCCCGGGTCTATTTTCATCATATCAATCTCCATCACTTTAATACTTGCTTTGTTTTTACTTTGCCTTTTACTTTTTTCACTTTGCATCTCTATATCAAAAATACCAAAAATATTATTTATCATCTCTATCAGATCTCACTCTCGTAAGTGACCGTGAAGGGATTGACAACCCCTAATCGCGTTGGTTCCGAGGAGCTATTGTTTTGTGCAGGTACGAGGGACTTGTGCGTAGCCTCCTATTGGATTGATACCTTGGTTCTCAAAAACTAAGGGAAATACTTATGCTACTTTGTTGCATCATCCTCTCCTCTTGGGGAAATCCAACGCAATGCTCAAGAGGTAGCAGTGACTGGTGGTCGGAATGGGCGGAGGAATGGGGATGGACGGCGCCGGCGGGCGGCAGGAGCCACCATGCTAGATTGTTCCAGAGACTTCCTTTTTTAATTGCTAAGCAATGAGGTTGTGGGAGATAAGGATGTGGAGAGATGTGCAGGTATCTTTTGTAAAATTATCATAGTTTACTTTCTATGCGTCAGATATAGATCATACGGTCTGTATTACAAGATGGCAGGCACACCATCATCGCCAACTCGTTTTTTATAAGGGTATAGATATAGATGATAAATTTGCTGACTACTAAAGTAAAGTGGAATTTGTTCATGTTATGCAAGTAAATTAAGGTGATTGTTTATCATAGGGTTAAAGTTGGATGAAGGGTGGTAGGAAAAAATGCTCCGCCTAGAGCATGTGTGTGTGAGATGGAGTCTTAGTGTTTGTGGGGGGTGCACTAGTGCAGAACCGGGCAATAGCACCCGTTCGTAAGGCCCTTTAGTGCCGGTTCCACAACCGGCACTAAAGTGTGGTCACTAAAGCCCCCCCCCCCTTTAGTACCGGTTTAGCACGAACCGGTGCTAAAGGCCAACCACGTGGCACGAGGCAGCTCCTGGGGCAGGGAGCCCTTTAGTACCGGTTGGTAACACCAACCGGTACTATAAGGGTTGGGGTTTTTTAGTTTTATGATTTCTTTTTCATTTAATTTTGTGTTTCCATTATAATTCTTTTTCGTTTGCTGGTATTTTACGATACTACACATTGTACATGTTATGCATATATATATATATATATAAATATAAATATAAATAGAATTTCTAGTAGAACCAATCATGCATATGTATATCATCAATGTCTCACAAACCACCATATTAATTAATTCACATATACACACATGTATAGCTATATACAATTTCTCCTACATATGCATGTTGCCTTCGGAGCCAGTGGCATTAGCCTAATTGGTGCCTTCGGAGCACGATGAAAATTGGAAGTGGTTTTCATGGGGGCAGTAGCGGGTAATAGTATTGTCCCTTCGGATTTATGACCTGGTCGAGCAAAAATCCCGCTATTTCCTCTTGAAGTGCTTCTCTGGCGCTCCGTTTCTAGGAGCTTGTCCCGCACCTCTGTGAACTGTTAAGAAGGAGATCAATATGCATGTGTATTAGTTGTGTGACTAGATATCGATAATGGTGTAAAAATTAGGAATAGTGTTACGACAAGCGTACCCATTCCTGTCTTTGAGATCTGCTCCTTCGGACGCCATCATGTGAATGTTCTGCATAAGCGTAGAATGCACACAGATCAGTCCCTAGCCTGCTGCAGGGCCTTTACGAGAATGGAATTTGATCAGCTAATAATTAATCAAGCATGATAATTAAAGAGATGGCAGCTAGCTAGTTAGCTAGTACTACTTAATTACTTACCTTGGGTCGAAACCATTTAAGCTTTTTTTTCCATTCGCCTTCCGTGACGCTGATCAACCTTGCCCAAGCCCTGCCCGCCGACGAAGAAAATGAATAAAGGGGTTATTAAATAGTTCATATCATGAAATGACGAACTAAATAGGCCGATATATATAGTTAATAATGATTGAAATTACCTGTTGACTATCCCAAACAAGGTGTTATAGTCAGTATTTGCTTTGAGTAGTGAGTCCAGTATTTCAACTGTTCTGGTGTCAACTTTAATGATACACAAGATCCAGTGAAATCTGCATGCACACACGTTTGTATGTCTTAATTAAGCGGGCATATGTAAGCAAAAACATGTAGCTAGCTAGTAGGCAAAAAAAGAGAATTTGTAGTACAAGACAGTGTGACTCACTGTAAGTTGTAAGGAAGTAGTATATCTTCATTGTATTTGAGGCGCTTCAAGAACTCTAGCATGTTGTCCTCTACGGCCTTTTGATGATGTGGATTTATTTTCCATGTGTATTCATTAACGGTGTTTGGGTCAATGAACCCAATGCCAAAGCGTCCACCTTTTCTCATTTCATACATCTTCATCCTGCATAATACCACAGAAAAGAATATAGTGAGGATAATTATAGGTAATGATTGATCAAAAGGATCACTACAGCTAGCTTGAGACTTAAATTAGAGAAAGAAATCACTTACAGACAATAGCAACTGACGATAAATTTGTCGAGTGCGTCTTGATTGTATAACTGAAACAGTTCAGAATACTCAACGGACAGAGCTTTCTCATGGAAGTAATGCTCCTCCTTGACATTCACCATGAGGGACAATCGATTGGAAATCTTGGTAATGTTCATGTACCATTGATGCAATTCATACATTCTCGTTGGGAGGTTCTTGAGCTTGTCTGGCTTGACCAAAGGTTGGCCCTGAACATATTTCCGTTTTATTTCAGCCTCTGTAAGCACAGGCATGGGCTCGATCTCGAGGAGTTGTCCAACAGTGATGTTGAAAACTTCAGCCTGCATTATATGGTCCTTGGTTATTACCACATTGCCCACCTCGGGAACGTAAACTGTTTGCCCACAATAATATTGGGCGCGCGTACTGTCACGTGTTGTTGGCACAACATGCGAGGGGATCGATTGCGCCGCCTGTTCTCCCAGCTGGGGAATGGTTTTCCCGCATTTTTTGACAACTGCTTGTTGTTTGCTCGATCCCGAGATCACCTCCTTACGTAGACGTGCTCAATTTAACTTCCTGATGTGGCGCTCATAGTCTGTGTCAACAGGCTTGGGAGCTGGTGGTTGAGCCATACGAATGAAGTGGTCAATCGTTTCCTCAGGCACTTTCTCCCTTGGCGGCGGTGGCGGTTTCGATGCAAAATGGCCTTCCACCTGGGCCTTCGATATGGCTGCGTTTTCCTCCTCGGACCTGTCATAAGGCCTCTGCGGAAGAGGCGTGAGGCTTGGACCATATTTATATCGCTTTCCCTCATTGTACTTCTGTACTACCTCGACTCGTACCGCTACGCACCATAGCTGCGGGGTGTCTCTTCTGCGATTGCTGAGGCGGCGGAGACGGCTGACGGGGCTGAGTTGGACGAGGAGGAGTGGCCTGAAGCTGTGCCGTACTTGGAGGAGGAGCGGCCTGAGGTTGTGCCGGACTTGGAGGAGGAGTGGATGTCTGACGCTGTAGCAGACTTGGAGGAGGAGGAGTGGCTTGACACTTTGCCGGACTTGGAGGAGGAGTGGCCTGAGGTTGTGCCGGACTTGGAGGAGGAGTGGACGTCTGACGAGGTGGCGGATTTGGAGGAGGAGGATTGGCCTGACACTTTGCCGGACTTGGAGGAGGAGTGGCCTGACACTTTGCCGGACTTGGTGGACTTGCAGGAGCGGGAGTCTGCTGACTCGGTGGTGGACTTCGACGAGGAGTCGGTGGCCGCGTGTCGGTGGCCTTGAAAGATGATGCAATCCTTTTTCCATAGGATGATACGATGTTTGGCCTCTCCGAGAAATTTCTCGTCGTCACCTCCGGGAATGTCAAGCTGTAGCTCGAATATGGGTCCACCACCTCATCAACCAAGACACGAGCATAGCTCAGCTGGAATCGGGTTGCAATGGAAGGTTGCCTTGGGGGATTTGTAAAAGCAACGGCGTCCGCCACCTTCATGGATATGTTCTTCATTTTGACGTGTAGCTCACGATTAGTGTTATCCGTGATGTCATCCACGGGGTATCTATCCAGCATTGCGTCGTCTGGCGGAACCCACGCTGCTTCTCGGCATGGATGGGGCGGTGCTATCCAATGCTGGATCATCCGCTAGCTGCTGCATTCTTTGAGACCCCTTTGCTGGCTAAGTGAGTCGATCTGCTCCTGCTGCCGCTGGAATTTGACTGCCAATTCCGCTTGACTTGCTTCTAGTCCTTGAAGGCGTTCATAGTCCCGCTTCCTCTGCTCTTCCTCCATCTTCCTCTTCTTCTCCTCCGCAATCTTCTTTCTTGCATGGGTTACGTAGTCGTTGTTCGGTCAAAACCCCTCATACCACGGAATAGCGCCCTTGCCTCGTGTTCTTCCGGGTATTCAGGATTTCCCGAGACGCGCGTAAGCTCGTCGTTCTCTCTGTTGGGCTGGAACACCCCGATCGTGCCTCTTCTATTGCAACAAGTATCACATCGTCGGCTCCCTTCAGACTTGCCCTCGTCGAAACATTGCTCTTGGGTCCAACTCCCCCATGCGCATAGAACCAAGTCCTGCACACAGGGGGCCAGCTCTTAGTAACCGGAGTGACACCTGCATCCTCCATCTCTTTCTCGGACTTATCCCACTTAGTCATTGCCACCGCATAGCCACCGCCCCAGCTTATGGAACTTATCCTTTTTCGGCATTCTTCTTGTTTATTCTCGACCGTTCCTTAGCTAATTCCGAATCCTTGAATTTCACGAAATCGTCCCAATGAGCACGTTGGTTCTCTAGTGTTCCCTCGAATACTGGAGTCTTCCTTCCTCCCTTGACGTACTTGTCCCATTCACGATTCTTGTGGTTCTTGAATGCAACCGCCATCTTCCTAAGAGCAGCGTCCTTGACTTTGTGCACATCTGGTTCTGTGAAATGATCTGGTAGGGTGAAATGTTCCATGAGAGTATCCCAAAGCAGTTCTTTTTGTCTTTTGTCGACAAAAGTAACATCTGGACGTGGAGCAGCGTCCTTTTTGTCTTTTTGTCTTTTGTCTTTTGCTGGCTCTCTCCATTCTTGAAGGAAGATCGGGAGTTGGTCCTTCACAACAAATCCGCACTGACGAACGAACTTGTCCGCAATCTTCTTAGGCGCTAATGGTTCACCATTAGGTCTGATTGCCTCGATATTGTACTTTACGCCCTCCTTCAACTTTTGTTCGGGCCTCGTTTCGTCCTTTTGCACGAAGATTTGCTCGATCCGGATGGCTGAAAGAACAAAGATCGATTCGTTAATATATCTCCAAGTCATTTAAAACATGTGATGATCACGGATGCCTGCTTATATAAATATATATACCTCGCCGGTCTTTGTTGTTTCAAGATCAACATTTTCTTCGTCATCATCATAATCATAGTTCATGACTTCATCAATTCGGTCGTCGCGATCGAATATCATATCACCCTCTCCGGTGTTGTTTAGAAATTCGGAGCCGTCATAATATTCTTCATTCTGATCATCATCTGGCCCATGAGGATGGCGTATCATGTCGAACATGGCCTGTTCTCCCTCTCTGCCGGTATTGTCCGCCATAGCTTTTATTTAACTAATCCAAAAGAAATATAAAACAATTTAGTATTCAAATTACATCGTCTCGAATAATAGATATAATCTCGAATACATCGTCTCGAATAATAGATATAATCTCGAAAACATCGTCTCGAATAATAGATATAATCTCGAATACATCGTCTCGAATAATAGATATAATCTCGAATACATCACTGGCTAGGTAGCTAATAAAGATCGAATACTACAGAAGAATCTAGGACACTCACGGTTCCTGCGGCGCGGGCTGTGGACACCCAAAGAGAAGGAACCCTCACAGGATCATAGCTAAAGTGAGATCCCTGAATAAACTGCCAGGTATTGGAGAACCTGCCGCCCTCTAGCATAACCATGTAGCGATGGGCGTGCTCGTCCTCCTCCACGACACGGCGACGTACCACCTCGGCGGGGCCGGCTCCCTCCGCACCGAAATTGGCCCACGCGAACGCCACCAAACAAGATCAGGGTCGACGACGGGACCCAGGGCCGGGTTCCTCATCAAGCGGCGCGCCTCTCCAGACAACACCTACCAGTGCCAGCCCGGCGGAGCCCAGTCCCGGACATGGGTCAGCCGGACGTCGTCGCGGACGTGTCGACGACGAGGATGCGGGTCGGGCATCGTCGAGAACAAATACTAGATATATGCCCGCAAAAAGTAACATTTTTTAAATGATTGGATTTTGATAACTAAAATTTCTAACATTTCTATATAACTGACATTTCTATAACATTTCTAACAATGCTATATATAACTAACATTTCTATAACATTTCTAATATTTTTATAACTAAAAAACAGAAAAAATTATAACATTTCTATATATATATAACTAACATTTGTATAACAATTCTAACATTTCTAACTATTCTAACATTTCTAACTATTCTAACAATTCTAACATTTCTAACTATTTCTGAAAAACAGAAAAATTTCTAACAATTTCTAAAAAACAGAAAAATTTCTAACTATTTGTATAACGAAAAACAAAAATGTATGTGTGTGTGTGTGCGCTCACGGCGAGGCGAGGCGGCGGCGGCAGGGCAGGATGTGGCGGCAGGGGCAGCGACGGCGGCAGCAACGAGATAGCGATGACGGGACAGGGATGGGCGGCGGCAGCAGGGGTGATGACCAGACGGGCATGACGCAGCAACGGGGCGTACAGGCGGCGCCCGGCAGAAGGGGCAGGGGCAGGGGCCAGGCAGGGGCCAGAGGTGGCGGTGGCAGCAGGGGACGACGGGGCAGGGACGGCAGGCGGTGACGGGGGACGGGCGGCGGCAAGCGGCGGCGAGGAATGGAGAGCGATGGGGCGTGGCGGCGGTGCAGAGGAGAAGAAGCCAGATGAGAAACTGAAATTTTCGTAAGTGTTGTTTATATAGGAGGGCCTTTTGTACGGTTTGTGCCATCAACGGTACTAAAGGCCAATTTAACCAGCCAAAGGCGGAAGCGACCCCTTTAGTACCGGGTGGTGGCACAAACCGGTACTAAAGGCCCCCTTTAGTACCGGTTTGTGCCACGACCGGTACTAAAGAAATCTTCAAGCGCAGTCTTGATCGACAAGTTTGGTCCCACCTCGCTAGCCGAGGGGCGACCGCACTGGTTTATAAACCCCCGTGCGGTCGCTCTATCGAGCTCCTCTCCAAAGCAGGCCTACTGGGCCTACGTGTTCTTTGCTGTCCTGTGGGCCCACTTGGCCTTTGCGGGCTTGCATCCTGGCCCAACAACAGGTTGGGGTTCTAGTCGCATGCAGGCCGCTCTGGCCTAGTAGGCGGGCTTTTTTTAATTTTTTTTCTTTATTTATTTTTGTGTTGTTTTTTTGTGTATTTAGAGTTTCTTTGTGAATATTTTTGTTTTAGGTACAAAAAATTACAAACTTCCTGTTAGTGCCTGTAGTTTTCAAATTTGAATAGTTTAAATTTTGAATTATTTGAAATTAGTGTGAATCACTAGTTTGTGAATAATTTAACTTTAAAAATCAGTAAAGGCATGAAAGAATTTGTTTGCACATAAAATTTCTTTGCGTTTCAAATGCCAAAACACATAACGACCCTAACTATTACAGGATTCCCCTCTGGGTGTGAAACACAGAAGAAAATGATGATAGTGAAGCCGATCACATCCCAGATCTTTGGGTGTGAAACTTTTTCTTTGCGTGTGTCCCTTTGCGCCGTAACCATGGAAAATCTTCATCATTTAACGGGATGCTCGGGTCAATATTCACTGTGAATGGAGCAATTTCATCAAACTTTTCATAATCTTCTGACTTGTCTGTCTTGTCATCCACTCCCACGATGTTTCTCTTCCCGAGAAAGAAGTATGTGCCGCTTTGGCTCATCGTACGATGCATTCGCTTCCTTATCTTTTCTTTTTCTTGGCTTGGTAGACATGTCCTTCACATAGAAAACCTGTGCCACATCATTGGCTAGGACGAATGGTTCGTCTGCATACGCAAGATTGTTGAGATCCACTGTTGTCATTCCGTACTGCGGGTCTTCCGTTACCCCAACTCGTGTCATATTGACCCATTTGCACCGAAACAAAGGGACCTTTAAACCACGTCGATAGTCAAGTTCCCATATGTCCTGTATATAACCATAATATGTTTCCTTTTCCGTCTTGGTTTTTGCATCAAAGCGGACACCACTGTTTTGGTTGGTGCTCTTCTTATCTTGGGCGATCGTGTAAAATGTATTACCATTTATCGTACCCTTTGAAAGTTATTATATTCGAAGATGGTAACTGGGACAGCAAGTACAGGTCATCTTCAATAGAGGTGTCATGCATGGTACGTGTCTGCAACCAGCTGGCGAAACTCCTGGTTTGTTCACGTGTAATCCAGTCATCAGACCGCTCCGGGTGTTTGGGGCGTAGCAAATTCTTGTGTTCATCCATATACGGAGCCACCAAGGCGGAATTCTGTAGAACTGTGTAGTGTGCTTCTGTGAGAGAATGTCCGTCCATACATATTATTTGTTCCCCTCCTAGCGTGCCTTTTCCATCCAGTCTGCCCTTATGCCGCGATTCAGGAACACCAATCGGCTTAAGGTCAGGAATAAAGTCAATACAAAACTCAATGACCTCCTCATTTTGATGGCCCTTGGAGATGCTTCCTTATGGCCTAGCACGGTTATGAACATATTTCTTTAGGACTCCATGAACCTCTCAAAGGGGAACATATTGTGTAGAAATACAGGACCCAAAACGTTAATCTCTTCAAGATAGGTGAACTAGGACGTGCGTCATGATGTTGAAGAAGGATGGTGGGAACACCAACTCGAAACTGACAAGACATTGCACCAAATCATTCTGTAACCTTGGTATGATTTCTGGATCAATTACCTTCTGAGAGATTGCATTGAGAAATGCACATAGCTTCACAATGGCTAATCGAACGTTTTCCGGTAGAAGCCCCCTCAATGCAACCGGAAGCAGTTGCGTCATAATCACGTGGCAGTCATGAGACTTTAGGTTCTGGAACTTTTTCTCTGTCATGTTTATTATTCCCTTTATATTGGACGAGAAGCCAGACGGTACCTTGATACTGAGCAGACATTCAAAGAAGATTTCCTTCTCTTCTTTGGTAAGAGCATAGCTTGCATGACCCTGATGTATGCCGTCTTCTCCGTGCATACGTTGCTGGTCCTCCCGTGCCTCGTGTGTATCTTTTGTCTTCCCATACACGCCCAAGAAGCCAAGCAGGGTCACGCAAAGATTCTTCGTCACGTGCATCACGTCGATTGCGGAGCGGACCTCTAGGTCTTTCCAATATGGCAGGTCCCAAAATATAGATTTCTTTTTCCACATGGGTGCGCGTCCGTCAGCGTCCTTCGGAACAGGTTGTCCGCCAGGACCCTTTCCAAATATCACCTTCAAATCCTTGACCATATCATGTACATCAGCACCAGTACGGTGGCGAGGCTTCATCCGGTGATCTGCCTCACCTTTGAAATGCTAGCCTTTCTTTCTTACGGGATGCTTGCTCGGAAGAAATCGACGATGTCCCAGGTACACATTCTTCTTACAACTATTCAAATATATATTGTCGGTATCATCCAAACAGTGCGTGCATCCGCGGTATCCCTTGTTTGTCTGTCCTGAAAGGTTACTGAGAGCAGGCCAATCATTGATGGTCACGAACAGCAACGCCTTTAGGTCAAATTCTTCCCCCATGTGCTCATCCCATACACGTACACCTGTTCCATCCCACAGTTGTAAGAGTTCTTCAACTAATGGCCTTAGGTACACATCAATGTCGTTGCCGGGTTGCTTAGGGCCTTGGATGAGCACTGGCATCGTAATGAACTTCCGCTTCATGCACAGCCAAGGAGGAAGGTTATACAAACATAGAGTCACAGTCCAGGTGCTATGGTTGCTGCTCTGCTCCCCAAAAGGATTAATGCCATCTGCGCTTAGACCAAACCATACGCTCCTTGCGTCATCTGCAAACTCCTTCCTGTACTTTCTTTCGATCTTTCTCCACTGCGACCCGTCGGTGGTACTCTCAACTTTCCGTCTTTCTTACGGTCTTCTCTGTGCCATCGCATCGCCTTGGCATGCTCCTTGTTTTGGAACAAACGTTTCAACCGTGGTATTATAGGAGAATACCACATCACCTTGGCAGGAATCTTCTTCTGGGCGCCGCCTCGACATCACCAGGGTCATTGCGGCTGATCTTATAGCGCAATGCACCATATACCGAACAGCGTTCAAATCCTCGTACTCACCGCGGTAGAGGATGCAATCATTAGGGCATGCATGTATCTTACGCACCTCTAACCCTAGAGGGCAGACAACCTTCTTTGCTTCAGACGTACTCTCGGGCAATTTGTTGTCCTTTGGAAGCATATCCTTTATCATTACCAGCAACTTTCCAAATCCCCGCCGGATAGACCATTCTACGCCTTCCATTGCAGCAATTCCAGTGTGGTGCCCAGCTTTTTCTTGTCACCTACGCAATTTGGGTACAACAATTTTTTGTGATCCTCTAACATGCGCTGCAACTTCTTCTTCTCCAAATCACTTGCAGTTTCTCTTTGCATCGGCAATGGCCCGACCTAGATCATCAACGGGCTCATCCGATGCCTCTTCTTCAGCTTCTTCCCGCATTGCCGGCTCAGCTTCTTCCCGCATTACCGGCTCAGCTTCTTCCCCCATTGTTGTATCATCGTATTCAGGGAACCCATGGCCAGGATAGCTGTCGTCATCCTCTTCTTCTTCATTGTCTTCCATCATAACCCCTCTTTCTCCGTGCTTGGTCCAAACATTATAGTGGGGCATGAAACCGGACTCAAACAGGTGGGCGTGAATGGTTCTTGACGAGAGTAATTGCGACCATTCTTACAGCCAGCACATGGACAAGGCATAAAACCATCCGACCGCTTGTTTGCCTCAGCATAGCAGAAAAGTATGCACGCCCTCAACGAACTGGGAGAGCATCGGTCATCGTACATCCATTGCCGGCTCATCTTCATTACACAACACCGAATAGACCAAATTAATACAAGTTCATACATAAAGTTCATACAACACTTAAATGCAACAAACAAATAACTCTCTAGCTAAAGCATTTAAATGCAACAACAAATGCGATCAAGATCGCAACTAAGGTAACAATTGATCCAACAGTATAATTGTACCAAGCCTCACTATCGATGGCATATTTTCTAATCTTTCTAATCTTCAAGCGCATTTTCTCCATCTTGATCTTGTGATCATCGGCGACATCGGCAACATGCAACTCCAATTCCATCTTCTCCCCTCAATTCTTTTCAATTTTTCTTTCAAGTACTCGTTTCTCTTTCAACTAAATTTAACTTCTCGACAATAGGGTCGGTTGGAATTTCCGGTTCACATACCTCCTAGATGAAAATATCTATGTCAACTTGATGGGCATAATTTGTCATAAACACGAAATGCAGCAAATAGTTTTAAAAGAGAATATACCACATCCGAATCATAACAAGGACGAGGGCTGACGGGGACGGATATCAAAATCATGGCACTATGTATAACAAACAATGTAGGGGTAAGATAATTATACGAGTAACTATATATCCAAATCACACAAACATCAATTTTTTATATAATTTCATGAACAAGAGGCTCACCACAAGGTGGTGCGGCTGACCAGAGACAGTGCAGGCGATCGGCCAGTGAATTCTGACGGAGATTTAGAAGGCACTAAGTAAAACACACCTACATATGCAAACTAAGTGTTATTTTTGACCTCAAATTGCATATAAATCAAATACTAGCATATATATATATATTTCCTCCCAAATTACTAAACTCACAAATTAATCACTATATAAAGCATTGCAAGAGATAATCTAGCAATGAGAGATGAAAGGACATATTTGCTAACCTTTGTGATCATTTGAATGGATGGGGCCTTCAAATCTTGACAAATTTTGGGCAAAATGTGTGATGAGCTCGAGAGGAAGATGGGAAGAACAGAGAGGAGAGGGAAAGGGGAAGAACAGAGCAAGCTCGGGTGGAATGAAGGGTTTATGTAGGGCGACCTTTAGTACCGGTTCGTGCCAAGAACCGGTACTAAAGAACCTGGAGGGGCCCAGTCGACAACATCCTGCCACCACTCTCATTAGTACCGGTTCGTGGCACGAACTGGTGCTAAAGGTTCGCCACGAACCAGTACTAATGAAAGCGGCCCGGCTAGCTGTTGGAACCGGCACTAATGTATACATTAGTGCCGGCTCAAATTCAAACCGGCACTAATGTGATTCACGTTTGACCCTTTTTCTACTAGCGGTGTGTGTGTGTGTGAGAGAGAGAGAGAGAGAGAGAGAGAAAGATGGAGTCTTAGTGTGGGTGTGTGTGGGGGGGGGGGTGGTGGGTGGGGGTGCGTGCGTGCGTGTGTATGTGTGTGTGTGTTTGTGTGTGTGTGAGAGAGAGAGAGAGAGATGGAGTCTTTGACTATGTGTGTGTGGGGTGTGTGTGCGTGTGTGTCGCGGGGTCCTCTGTGGCGGATGTAATTTAAGTGTGCATGTCTTCATCATAGAGAGGTGATGTGTATGGCAGAGGCCACCAACAATGGGGTGCGAGAGAGAAAATGCCTGAGAGAGGGAAGAGAAGGTGTGTCTTGGCGTGAGAGGAGTCGACATCGAGAGAACGTGTTTGTTCGAGAGACACCGAGGAAGACTACTATATATCGATGGTGCATGTAGGCGGGAATTAAACAAAGGGATGGTCTTATTGGTTTCGGGGATATAGGGGAAGAGTGAGAGGTGGGGGGGTAGCTAGAAGGAGATTTTTAAGTGTGAGTGTGTGTTTTACCCAGTAGCGGATCTAGCCCAATGGGCCAGGGTGGGCCAACAATAGAACTGTTCATAAAAAGAATATTTTTTCTTAATCTTTTTACCATTTTCCCTATGCTATAAAGCTATTAAAAAAATCCCAGGGTGGGCCGTGGCCCACCCTGTCCACCCTCTACCTCCGCCACTGGTTTTTCCCATCTAGGCGGAAGTTATGTGCACACAAGAGGAGAACGATTCGATGTAGCGTTAGGATTGATGGTAATTAACTACGTATGGAGATAGAGACCTTGAGCGTGCATGTGTGAGAGGTATACATGTATACGTGGGATGTGTGTGTGTGCACGCGCGCATGATCGAGATAAAAGAAAGAAGACATAAGTCATAAGATCAACGACATGGGAGAGACGGATCGGTATGAAAATATGCATGCATGTGAGAATGCAGGAAAGAAGGCCCGACAATTGAGCATGTGTTTTTGTCTTTAAGTGATAGTGGCGTGGGCTGGAGCATGCATCTATGGCGAGCAGAGGGAGTGAGGCACAACGATTGTGCAAAAGAGATCAACCTATGAATGCATATGTATGGAGAGAGATATATAGTGTGGGTGATAGGAAGCAAGACTCCCTGCGAGAAAGAAATGTTGACGGAGAAACTACAGATAGATACAGAGATGGACATGCTAGCTAGAGGGACATCCGCTAGTTTGGTTGTTGGAGATGACCGCGGGTGGTTCAGAGGGTGAAGTTATATATGTGTGTGAGAGGGCACTTGACTTCATGTAGAGAGAAACATATGTATTGTGCGTGATAGGAATCAAGAGTGAGGGCGAGAAAGAAGGTTGATGGAGAAACAGATAAATAGAAAGATAAAGATGCTAGCTAGTGTGCATTAGAGATACGAGTCGAGTGGATCAGAAGGCTGAGTTATGTGTGTGGGTGTGAGAGATAGAGAGGGTGCATGTGAGTCACATACAAACAGATATCGAGAGAAATGAGATCCCGAGAGAAAGATATTTTACAACGAGTGATAGCTAGAGAGAAATATGAGGGAACGCAAGATATCTCTAGGGAGAGAGTGTGTGTGTGAGCGACATACGAGAGAATAATGGAGAAATATGAGACCCTGGGAGACAGAGTTTGTGTTTGTGTGTGAGAAAGAGATATTTAAGACGAAGAGTCGTAGGTTCTCATATCTAAGGAGCGAAAGACATCTCTATACGAGGGGTGTGCGAGTGGCACACATGAAAATAGTAGAGAGAAATGAGACCCTGGGAGACAAAGTTTTGTGTTTGTGTGAGAGAAAGAGATTCCACATGGAGAATCATAGTTAGAGACACATAACAGGGAGCGAGATATACTTAGAGAGATATAGAGTGATGAAGGTCGAGGGAGAGAGTACCGTCAGTGTGTTACAAAGATAAAAGATCATTGTCGACATACAGGTAGCACGAGAGATACCTGAGAGACGATGAACGCGTATAGGTCCAGAGAGATAGTCCTATATAAGCATGAGTGATAGCTATATGAGACGAATATCTGGATTAAAGGGGATTCAAATATTTAAACTGGAGATCACGACATCGATAATATCATAACGCAAATTGGTGTATCAAACATGCACATTCATTTGAATTTGGGCACATATGTAGTGTTATATAGTTTATCAATATTGGTGATCCATAGATTCTTTAATTACAAACAATGCATGGTTTATATGCAATTAATGTCTAAACGGGATTACACTATATGTTGCGTGTGTGAAACACATTATACATGTTTGAGAAGTAAAAAACCGCATGAAACACACATTAATTGGAGACAGTTAGCGAGGAATGCATACATTGGATTTCAACATAAAGTGGTTTCAAATATTTGAAAACCCGAATTGAATGATACAACCTTATGAATCTGTGATCGTGCCATTTGTAAACCATATTTATGTATAAATGGTGTTGTGCTCTTGAAAGTATATATAAAAAAATGATGTATATAGAATGTAATTCCAATTGAAAATGGATCCCGCCCGAAAAAATTAGAATACAAACGGGATTCGAATTGAGTTGGCACGGTAAACGTGCACTCTGCAAAATTTGAACGAAGCGGGGAAAGTCGCAGTAACCGCCCGAAACCAAAATATGCGAGATGGAAATTACTACTGCCTATCCCTGCCACGCAAAGCCTATCTGCTGGATTTCTATAGGTTTTGATAGGGGTAGGTTTGTAATTTCACCCAAACGTGACGTAACCGCCTCTCACCCGGATTCATACACGGTGGGCGCCAAAACACAGTGTGTCCTCGGCCAAAATTGACTCCCTCCACGATTCATATGTAGTAGAAATTTGAAATGGGGGCTAAGTTTGTAAATTTCCTCTCATTTGAGACAAGGGCGCCCTAAATACATGGTTCCCCCTTCCTCTCTACCTCCCTTTTCCCCATTCGTACTCCGTGGGCGCCAAAACACCCTCTCCACCCCACCCTCCTCCGTCATTGCCGTCCGCCACCCCATCCACCGTCCTCCTCCACCATGCTGGAGCTGATACCCCGAAGCCGCCGTCCATTACAAGAGATCGACCTCTCTCATCCACGGCTTCGGACCGGGATCCTTGCCTCCCGTCCTCTCGCTTCATCCCCGCCGTCGTCCACCTTGCCGGCGCCGCTCCTACGACCGTCTCGTCCAACGCGCCCCGCCGCCATTGTCTACCCTCCTAGATCTGCTTCCATGCCGCCGACAGCAATCGCTACCGCAGCACCGTCAAATTCTCAGTAGATACGTACACGGCGCCGCACCAGAGGCGGTACTATTTCATATCTGCTCAACTTATTATAATTAAATTCAGAGATAAGTAGTTGTGTACCAACACGAGCAGCAGGAGAAAGACAAAAGCAATGAATCCAATTCGAGCGACCTATGAAGCAAAAAGTCGAGCACTTCTCAATCCCGAGAGCAACGCGAGAAATTGAAAAGCATGAGCTTGATGATAGGAAAAAATAAGGGTGGATGGAAATATGAAATCTGCAGATAGCAAGGTAAAGGTCGTTTCCTAGATGAGAATGTAAGCAGGCGTGCTCCTTGGATTACGATGGCGGTCCAGAGGGTTCTTTATACAAACTTTCCTCACAATTGCAGAGTAATGGAGGCTGAGATAATTAGGGGCGATTAATGGTGTGGTGCATGAAGCCGTTTCTTGTGCATTTGTGTCCGGGAGAGTGTGTGTCATGTAGTTGGGTTAGTGCTGGCCGTAAAATCAGTAGTGGGAATATGAACAAATAAGCTGCTGGATTTACATCTATCGATCGGCCGAAGGGCTAGCAACAGCGACTGGCAAGAGGGGCCGTCGGGCATGGTGGAGTAATTAAGATTTACCTGTGGCGGGTCGCTAGGGGAAGCGTCGGTCATCGTGGCTTGCTGAGAGAGCGTGAGACGTGGCGACGGTTCATCGGAGGACCGACAGCCATGGCTGCATGAAGGGTCAGCGGTGGCGCCTGGCCGGGGTGAGCATGGCTGGCTGCTGCTGCTTGTAGATCATCCAAGGTCGGCGGCGACTAGTCGAGGAATCAGTTGGGGGACACATCAGGCGTGGCAGCGGCTGGACTAGGAATTGGATGGAAGGGGATTGAGCGATGCATCTTTTTTTCTTCTGGGTATCTGAATGGTGTGTACGGGCTACTTTTTCGTCTCCCTACGTGCTTTGCATGGGCTTCAAACAACATACAACCGGCCTTTTGGAGCGTCTGCGTACATCCAACCGTAACAAATCCAGCGGGTTGTGCGATGCTGCGAGCCACCGAGCCGTGTGGACGCGAGCAGCATGAAAGTGAAAACATGTAACTGAACTGCTGACATGGCAAGTTTGATGACATGGCTAGTCTGCATGTCAAGAATTAGCTTAGTGGGAATCAACTATTTATGTATTATAGATTCAATTAACTAGTAAATATTTCTGATAATTTGTCTGAAGCATGAATTCTTGTCCAAAATCGACATGCCCTGCCTTCAGCTTCAGCACCAATATCAAATAATTGTGCCGCACGCTGGCGATTAACGACCATCATCTTTCTGCTAGTGCCAGTGCCGGTGGAGTATCTCTACTCCTAATGGACGAGTTGGTTGAATAGTCCCACCACTTCCGTCTGGTTTTTTTCGTCCCCCCTCCCACCCCTTTTCTACCGGTTTATTTTCCTCTACACTCTTTCCTTGTAAACCAACACTTTCCTCCTTAACTGTGGCTGATCTAGAGTTTATACCCATATCATGTGAGTAGCTCCTTCCTCTAATTTTGGGACTGTGGCAGCCTCTTTGCACTGCATCTCCGTTAACTATAAGCACACTTTGTCTTTCTTCATGGACCGACAATCTCTATCTCTACTCCTAAAGGGAGACTTCATAGTCGTTTCGTTCGTTTTGATCGTAGCACCCATCGATAGAACAATGTCTCCACCCACGCTGCCGGTTTTTTTAATGCTATGCCGAACCTTCCATCTGGTTTTTTCGTTGTAATGTCGATGCCTCCTTGCTTCCTCGTCTTGGCTGGCTCGGTGGATTCAAACTGAGAAAACAGCTGAAAATTGCCGTGTAATTTCCATCAGTCCAGGAATCATGATCACGATTTTGACTTGAGTTGAAACACTATGATACAATGATTCTGATTGCAAGAGCTGGTCTGTTGCAGTGGCTAGCACAGCCCGCACATTACTATGAAGCCGCGGGTTCGAATCGTAACAATGATTCTGACTTAATCAATATATTAAATAATCTATATCAATGATTTTTAGGATAAAAACTATGTTTGAGATTGCTTCATATCAATGCATGTAGGAATTTCTTTTCATAAAAATACCTAATTGTATGTAGTTTAGTTGTTAAGCTGTAATCTATGACAAAGATATACAATTCTGCAGTTGTGCAAAAGCTCCTTAATTTGTTCATGGGACACATCAGTGAACAAACATCTGCGTTCACATCAATTTTTTGCAAGGTCCTGGAATGCTATAAATTTTGTTTTCTTACATCGATGCAGGACATGAAGCATCAATGTGTCATAAAAAGGTTTGAAGTAACCAACACAGTTTTATTTTGCATTCAAGAGACTCGCCTTTAAAGTGTTATCATTTCATACAGAGAGGGGTACGAGGCAAGCGGGCATCTTATATACAGAAAGGCTATTCATGGAATTGAAATATTGAGTTGTTCTCCCCAGAACAACTATAAGCTTTGAAATCATTGAAGAGTCGGTAAAACTGTAATGTTTTAACACAGGCTGCTTGCCATCATATACTTCTCAGGTGCGAATTTTTTTCTTCAGAAAGCTCTTAATTTTATTCCGGAGAGTGAGTGGTACATAACCTAAACAAACACGTAATATTGTGTTTGTTGATCACCACCACGGAGCCGTTGTTCATAATCATCTCTCGCCGCAACCGGAGAGGATTATTGTCTAGGGAGAGCACACATGCTGACGTAGTGTGACTGTTGTCGATGGCAGTGTCGTCCACTTTTCCCGGCCGTTCGAAAATGAATGGATAAAATATGCCTCTTAATTCTTCATCCGCTCTATCATATATTTCATCAACATCTATTTTGAATGACATCATGTTTCTTCTCCTCATTGAGTTTATTATTTCTTGCAGACCTCATGGTATAAATATAAGTTCTCAGTTTTTCTTTCACTGGATCATATTAATCTGCGTCTACTTGGTTGAAATATATTTTCTCCGGAGTGAATACCTAGCTTGTGTACAACTACTATGTAGAAATACCTAGGGCTGAGGACAAGTACTGGAGTGAGGGTGCCACGTGTTTAAGATGAGAGTGTTAGTGCATAAGCCACGGTGGGCGCGGCCAGTGTGCGTGTGTGCCCGAGCTGGTCATGTCAGGCGCCGGTCAATAGCCGTGTTAGGCCCATGGCAGCGTGCGTGCATGTGTCAGCGTGTGTGTGTTAGTTGGCGAAGTGTGCGGGGTTGTGACCGCGTCAAGCGCTGGACCTGGCCGCGTCCGACCGCGTGCGTGTGCGTGAGCCATGGAGTGTGGGACATGGCGAGTGCGTGAGTGGGGTGCGTCAGGAGCGCAACATGGGGCGTCGGTGCGTGCACGTATAAACCCCCTCCCTCCCGTGTTTGTAGCCAGTGGGTCGAGTTCGTGCTTGAGGAAGAAATCGCCGTTGTTGCGGCAGGCGTTCGTGCGACGGAAAACTTCTTGTGTCCATCGCATGCTCTCTCCCTTCTCCTTTCTCCATCCGGTTTGAGCCACATGGAGGTGTCAGAGAGAGCTGCCGGCATGCTAGGGTTGGAAAACTCCCAACATTTGGCATAAGAGCCACAGTTGAGGGGGTAATCGCCAGCGATGTAGCTCATCCCGTACGAAGACGATGGTGGAGGCGCGATGTCACTTCTTGTCCCGCAGCTGACGCTGTTAAACTACACCTTCTGGGCGATCAAGGTGGAGGCGATCCTTGATGCTCAGGGGTTGTGGGGTGTGTTGGCTCCGGCGAACGGCGTGGCGATCAACGCCCAAAGGAGAAGACAGGATGAGCGGAGATGAGATGAGGAAGACAAGATAAAGATTTGTGGCGGGAAACAACACGACATGATTTATGTGATGAGGGCACAATCCCTCGTCCTTGCCGTGTCACAACGTTGTGCCCAATGTAGACGACGAAGGCAACGGTCTTCCTCCTCTCTGTGTCACACCAACTTGCCGGATGTAGATGACGAGGGCATTGTCCCTCCTGCTCACCACGTCACACCTTTGTGCTCGATGTAGACGAGGACGACGCCGTCAGCGGAGAGTCCTTCTGCAATGACCAGCCGAATTTGGCTGACCATGATGCCAGATCGGCGAGCATGTCGGCTTGGTGCCGAATAGGCGGTGCGAGAGGTTGTTGATAGAGAAGGAGGTCGGCGATGCCGTGGCGGGAGAGAAGGATGCGGTTGACACCGTTGAGATAAGGGATGCTATGGGGACAACAGGGCATGGGCTCGGCCAGTGGCACTAGTAGAAAACAGGGCATTTGTCCCGGTTCGTAAGGAACTTTTGTCCCGGTTTATGAACCAGGACAAAAAGGTCGGTACTAATGCCATCCCCCTTTAGTCCCGGTTCTTACACGAATCGGGACAGATGGGCCTCCACGTGGCCACTACGAGCAGCCCAGGCAAGGAGGCCTTTGGTCCCGGTTGGTGACATGAACTAGGACCAAAAGGCTTCCACGTGTCAGTAGCTGGCTGGAGCTGAGGTTTTTCTTTTTTTTAAGTTGCTGGTTTAGGGGTTTTGGGGGTTAATTTAGGTTGTTATTAGCTAGCTAATTGAGAGAAGTGTCCTCTCTTATATCTTCGTCCTTGGTTTATCAACGCGACTGCTATGTTCATTTCACCTGCTGATATATAATAACTCATGCTCGCATCATACATCATCATATATAATAACAAGTCCTACTAATCATGCATCATCATACAACTTCTACTCGTTATTAATAACAAGTCATACGATCATCATCCTCATAGTCATCGAACCCAACCCTACATAATTGTTCTTAGCACATGATCATCAGTATCAGGTAGGACCTAAACAACCTTAAGGTAAGATAGCATAAAACAATATAGACCCTGACTCCATTATGAAGAATGGAGATCATCCTGTCTCCAATTCTTGCACTTCGCTTCCTTTTGCTTCCAAGAAGCTCCTTATGACTGTCCATACATTTTTTTCATTCTTTGATTGTCATGTCTCCACTTCCTTTAGAAATCCGGTATGGACAGTTGAGATTCGTAGGACGATCTGGTTGTATGTTCAAAACATCAAGGCGACCGTGCGTATACATCAGATGAGGCACACAATCATTCAGGATTATCTGTTGAAAAACATAGTAATAACTTCGTAGTTAGCAATGATGTACTAGTTTTAGAAGTATGCAAAAAGATGCACGGATGTCGTAATAGTAAAAAATCTTACCAGGGTATCTCCATGGTAGTTATCAGAGTTCAACACGTGCACTAGTGGCGTATTAACCATAATGTTGAGGAGTTCGATTGTAGATATTGTAATTCTCAAGATCAGTATAAAATGCGATCAGATGATTTTTCTCCTTATAAGTTAATTCAGAGCCATCGATGTAGTGGGTTTTGTCTACCATCTTCCGCACATTCTTTGAAGAATGAAAATAAGCTGTCAATGGAAATAAGTTGTGAACTATTTTGAAATAAACAATATAAATTACTTAATAACTATGTTTGAGAAGCTCACATGGGCGAAGAATTGGAAGTGTATCCACAAGGACCCAAATGTCCATATTGTCTTGCTCGATTGTAGGATCACCAAGATCCATTGTGACAAGCATACCCTCATCAAAACCATACATCTTGCAAAGTGCTTTCCAATTTTTGCAACCAAAATGGGTTACACTCTCAGCATTGTACATATTTACTTCAAAATCCACACCATGATGGGTCCTTAGGTGAATTTTTTGGTTTCCATACTTTCATGGTCTTCAAAACTCATCCTCTCCAAGACATAGCGTCTTGCATAGCATGGGATAAGCTAGTCGAATTGGAAAAGATGAAAAAGACACGTTAAAATAGTTGAAGTCGTGCTTAATTATGAAGAAAACTATTGTCGTCGTTGCGTACCATATGAATATCGAAGGTCTCCTCGAGCTTAATGCTGAAGCGCCGATCTTCGTCCAGCTCAAGGAACCTGTCGCACACACCTCGGTCGTCGTGGCACCAGTACTCTCTCTCGATTTTTCTCCACTGCGACCTGTCAGCGGGTGCTCAACTTCCCATCTTTCTTACAGTCCTCACAGTGCCATCGCATCAACTTGGCATGCTCTTTGTTTCTGAACAATCATTTCAACCGTGGTATTATAGGAGCATAGCACATCACCTTCGCAGGAACTCTCTTCCTGCGGGGCTCGCCGTCAACATCACCATGGTCATCTCGTCTGATCTTATACCGCAATGCACCGCTGCATCGGGCATGTGTTCAAATCCTCATACGCACCATGTAGAGGATGCAGATCATTAGGGCATGCATGTATCTTCTGCACCTCCAATCCTAGAGGGCATACAACCTTCTTTGTTGCGTACGTACTGTCGGGCAATTCATTATCCTTTGGAAGCTTCTTGTTCAATATTTTCAGTAGCTTCTCAAATCCTTTGTCAGGCACAACATTCTCTGCCTTCCATCGCAACAATTCCAAAGACGGTAACCAGCTTTGTGTTGCCATCTTCGCAATTGGGGTGCAACCCTTTTTGTGATCCTCTAACATGCGATCGAACTTCAGCTTCTCCTTTTGACTTTTGCATTGCGTCCTTGCATCGACAATGACCCGGTGGAGATCATCATCGGGCACATCATCTGGTTCCTCTTGATCTTCAGCAGCTTCCCCCATTGCAGTATCATCGGGCAACTCGTCTGGTTCCTCTTGATCTTCAGCAGCTCCCCCCGTTGCAGCATCACCATATTCAGGGGGCACATAGTTGTCATCGTCCTCTTCTTCTTCGCCGTCTTCCATCATAACCCCTAATTCTTCGTGCCTCGTCCAAACATTATAGTGTGACATGAAACCCTTGTAAAGCAGGTGGGTGTGAAGGATTTTCCCGCCAGAATAAGACTTCGTATTCCCACATTTAGTGCATGGACAACAAATAAAACCATTCTGCCTGTTTGCCTCAGTCACTTCGAGAAAATTATGCACGCCCTTAATGTACTCGGAGGTGTGTCTGTCACCAGACATCCATTGCCGGTTCATCTACGTGCATTATATATAATTATGTGTGTCAAAAGTAAGAAAATCAGACAAATATCTACCTAAAGTAAGAAAATCAGACAAGTATCAGAAAGAAGATAAGAACAAGAGGCTCACCACAGTGGTGCCGGCGACGAGATCGGTGCCGCCGACGAGATCGGCGCCGACGATCAACGGCGGTGAAAACGGGGACGGGGCGTGACGGACCGCTAAATCTAGACAAATCTCGAAAAAAATGGAGCTCCGAGGTCGAGCTTCGAGAGGAGAAAGCTCAACTAGTGTGGCTCGGGCATTGCATCGAACACCTCATGTGCATAGGAGGTGAACTAGAGCACCCAAATGCCCTCTCCTCGCCGGATTGAAAAAACAGAGCACTGGAGTGCTCTGACGCGGCGGTGGGTATATATAGGCAAGTTATTTATCCCGGTTCACGGCATGAACCAGGACTAAAGCACCCCCTTCTGTCTCGGTTCAAGCCACGAACCGGGACCAATGGTTGCGGGCCAGGAGCGAGGACCATTGGTCCCCGTTCGTGGCTTGAACCGGGACAAATGGTTCCACACGAACCGGGACCAATGCCCACGAGGCCCCGGCCGACCCCCTGGGATCACGAACCGGGTCTAATACCCCCCATGGGCCACGGTCATAGCCGGTGATGGTTTTACACCATACAAGTTGAATGTTGCTCCATATACTTGCTGGCCTATTTTTGTAGCTCCATTAAACCTTCCACCGGGTATTCTCTTGAAACCAGAGTATATATTCCTTAGCCTTGTTATCCTTGGTCCTGAACATCCTGCGAAAAATTTGAGTGTCCTAATGCAACCTTTAGCTGTTGAACTGATGCAATTGTGGGCGGGGGTTGAAACATGGGATGCTTATCACAAGGTAAACTTTCCAATGAAAGCGGCATTTCTATGGTCACCCACGACTTTCCTGCCTTTGGTATGTTCGCTGGGTGGAGAACCCATGGCAAGCTAGCATGCCTCAAATGCATGAGTAATTCCAAAGCATTTACTCTTCAATACGGGTGGAAGCCTTGCTGGTTTGATTGCCATAGGCGCGTTCTACCTCCAAATCATGAATTCAGATTCCAGGCCAATTCGTTTAGAAAGGATACAATAGTGTTAGAAGGGACTCCAAGGCATTTAACATGAGAGGATGTGGAAACTCACATGTACACACATGCGAATGACACCTTCAATTATAATAAATTGCACAATTGGACTCGCATAAGCTGCTTTTGGCAACTTCCATACTTCAAAAATTTGAAGCTCTGACACAACATCAACTGATGCACAATGAAAAAATGTAATGAAGCTATATTTAACACATGCTTTGACATTCCTGATAAAACTAAAGATAATGTGAAGGAAAGAAAAGATCTAGCTGAAATTTGCAACCGTCCTTCTATGCACTTGAAATTGAAGGACAATGGGAAGTGGGAGAAGCCAAGAGCACCTTTTGTCATCGATAAGAAGGATGTGATAACCATTCTGAAATGGTTCCAAGAGATGAAGTTCCCTGATGGGTATGCATCAAGCTTCAGACGGGGAGTTAGCCTACTACACAGAAAGATTTTTGGCCTCAAAAGTCATGATTACCATATCTTCATGGAAGGCCTACTTCTTGTTGCATTTCGTGGCTTCCTTCCAGAGGACATATGGAAATGTCTAGCAGAGCTAAGTTAGTTCTATAGGCAGCTATTGTTGGGGAACGCAGTAATTTCAAAAATTTTCCTACGATCACGCAAGACCATGGTGATGGCATAGCAACGAGAGGGGAGAGTGTCCGTCCACGTACCCTCGTAGACCGAAAGCGGAAGCGTTATAACAACGCGGTTGATGTAGTCGAACGTCTACACGATCCGACCGATCCAAGCACCGAATGTACGGCACCTACTAGTTCTGCACACGAACAGCTCTATGACGATCCCAGCACTCCAATCCAGCAAAGAGTCGGGATGAGTTCCACAAGACGACGAAGGCAGGACGATGTTGATGCTTCACCGACGCAGGGCTTCGCCTAAGCTCCGCGACGATATGACTTCTCCGTGGCGAGGCTTCGCCTAAGCTCTACGACGATATGACCGAAGTGGAATATGGTGGAGGGGGCACCGCACACGGCTAAGGAACGATCCAGAGATCAACTTGTGTAGCCTGGGTGCCCCTGCCCCGTGATATAAAGGAGCCAAGGGGAGGTGGCGGCCCAAGGGGAGCGCAAGACTAAGGAGTCCTACTCCTCCGGGAGTAGGACTCCCTCCAATCCTAGTTGGATTAGATTCCGGAGGGGAAAGAGAGAGAGGGGGCGGCCCACCTTTCCTAGTCCTAATAGGACTAGGGGAAGGGGGCGCGGCCACCTAGGGCTGGCCCTCTCCTTTCCACTAAGGCCCACTATGGCCCATGTAGTTCCCGGGGTTCGGTAACCTCCGGTACTCCTAAATTCTCGATTTCACTCGGAACCCTTCCAAGTCCAAACATAGGCTTCCAATATATCAATCTTTATGTCTCGACCATTTCGAGACTCCTCGTCATGTCCGTGATCACATCCGGGACTCCGAACAAACTTCGGTGCATCAATACTTATAAACTCATTATGAACTGTCATTGAAACGTTAAGCGTGCGGACCCTACGGGTTCGAGAACTATGTAGACATGACCTAGAACCATTCTCGGTCAATAACCAATAGCGGAACCTGGATGCCCATATTGGTTCCTACATATTCTACTTAAGATCTTTATCGGTCAAACCGCATAACGACATACGTTGTTCCCTTTGTCATCGGTATGTTACTTTACCCGAGATTCGATCGTCGGTATCCAATACCTAGTTCAATCTCGATACCGGTAAGTCTCATTACACGCTCCGTAATACATCATCTCACAACTAACTTATTAGTTGTAATGCTTGCAAGGCTTAAGTGATGTGCATTACCGAGAAGGCCTGGAGATACCTCTCCGACAATCGGAGTGACAAAACCTAATCTCGAAATACGCCAACCCAACAAGTACCTTTGGAGACACCTGTAGTACTCCTTTATAATCACCCAATTACGTTGTGACGTTTGGTAGTACCCAAAGTGTTCCTCCGGTAAACGGGAGTTGCATAATCTCATAGTTATAGGAACATGTATAGGTCATGAAGAAAGCATTAACATACTAAACGATCAAGTGTTAAGCTAACGGAATGGGTCATGTCAATCAGATCATTCTACTAATGATGTGACCTTGTTAATCAAATAACAACTCCTTGTTTATGGTTAGGAAACATAACCATCTTTGATTAACAAGCTAGTCAAGTAGAGGCATACTAGTGACATCTTGTTTGTCTATATATTCACACATGTATTATGTTTCCGGTTAATACAATTCTAGCATGAATAATAAACATTCATCATGATATAAGGAAATAAATAATAACTTTATTATTGCCTCTAGGGCATATTTCCTTCAGTCTCCCACTTGCACTAGAGTCAATAATCTAGATTACAGAGTAATGATCCTAACACCCATGGAGTCTTGGTGCTGATCATGTTTTGCTCGTGGAAGAGGCTTAGTCAACGGGTCCGCAACATTCAGATCCGTATGTATTTTGCAAATCTCTATGTCTCCCACTTGGACTTGGTCCTGAATGGAATTGAAGCGCCTCTTGATGTGCTTGGTCCTCTTGTGAAATCTGGATTCCTTTGCCAAGGCAATTGCACCAAAGATTGTCACAGAAGATCTTCATCGGTCCCGATGCACTAGGTATGACACCTAGATCGGAAATGAACTCTTTCATCCAGACTCCTTCATTTGCTGCTTCAAGCAGCTATGTACTCCGCTTCACATGTAGATCCCGCCACGACGCTTTGTTTAGAACTGCACCAACCGACAGCTCCACCGCTTAATAAAAACACGTATCCGGTTTGCGATTTAGAATCGTCCGGATCAGTGTCAAAGCTTGCGCCGACGTAACCATTTACGACTCAGCTCTTTGTCACCTCCATATACGAGAAACATATCCTTAGTCCTTTTCGTGTATTTCAGGATGTTCTTGACCGCTGTCCGATGATCCATTCCTGGATTACTTTGGTACCTTCCTGCCAAGCTTATAGCTAAGCATACGCCGGTCCGGTACACAGCATTGCATCCATGATAGAGCCTATGGCTGAAGCAGAGGGAACATCTTTCATTTTCTCTCTATCTTCTGCGGTGGTCGGGCATTGAGTCTTACTCAATCTTACACCTTGCAACACAGGCAAAAACCTTTCTTTGCTTGATCCATTTTGAACTTTTTCAAAATTTTATCAAGGTATGTGCTTTGTGAAAGTCCAATTAAGCGCCTTGATCTATCTCTATAGATCTTGATGCCCAATATGTAAGCAGCTTCACCGAGGTCTTTCATTGAAAAACTTTTATTCAAGTATCCTTTTATGCCATCCAGAAATTCTATATCATTTCCAATTAATAATATGTCGTCCACATATAATATCAGAAATGCTACAGAGCTCCCACTCACTTTCTTGTAAATACAGGCTACTCCAAAAGTCTGAAAAAACCCATATGCTTTGATCACACTATCAAAGCGTTTATTCCAACTCCGAGAGGCTTGCACCAGACCATAAATTGATCGTAGGAGCTTGCACACTTTGTTAGCACCTTTTGGATCGACAAAACCTTCTGGTTGCATCATATACAACTCTTCTTCTAGAAATCCATTCAAGAATGCAGTTTTTACATCCATTTGCCAAATTTCATAATCATAAAATGCGGCAATTGCTAACATGATTCGGACAGACTTAAGCATCGCTACGGGTGAGAAAGTCTCATCATAGTCAACCCCTTGAACTTGTCGAAAACCTTTCGCAACAAGTCGAGCTTTATAGACGGTTATATTACCATCGGTGTCAGTCTTCTTCTTAAAGATCCATTTATTTTCAATGGCTTGCCGATCATCGGGCAAGTCAACCAAAGTCCATACTTTGTTCTCATACATGGATCCCATCTCAGATTTCATGGCTTCCAGCCATTTTATGGAATCTGGGCTCACCATCGCTTCTTCATAGTTTGTAGGTTCGCCATGGTCAAGTAACATGACTTCCGAATAGGATTACCGTACCACTCTGGTGCGTATTTTACTCTGGTTGACCTACGAGGTTCAAGAGTAACTTGATCTGAAACTTCATGATCATCATCATTAGTTTCCTCACTAATTGGCGTAGTTGTCACAGGAACCATTTCTTGTGATGAACTACTTTCCAATAAGGGAGTAGATACAGTTATCTCATCAAGTTCCACTTTCCTCCCACTCACTTCTTTCGAGAGAAACTCCTTCTCTAGAAAGGATCCGAATTTAGCAACAAAAATCTTGCCTTCAGATCTGTGATAGAAGGTGTACCCAACAGTCTCCTTTGGGTATCCTATGAAGACACATTTTTCCGATTTGGGTTCGAGCTTATCTGGTTGAAGTTTCTTTACATAAGCATCGCAGCCCCAAACTTTAAGAAACGACAACTTTGGTTTCTTGCCAAACCACAGTTCATAAGGCGTCGTCTCAACGGATTTTGACGGTGTCCTATTTAACGTGAATGCGGCCGTCTCTAAAGCATAACCCCAAAACGATAGCGGTAAATCGGAAATCGACATCATAGATCGTACCATATCTAGTAA
This sequence comes from Aegilops bicornis, assembly GCA_021605145.1. NCBI lineage: Eukaryota > Viridiplantae > Streptophyta > Magnoliopsida > Poales > Poaceae > Aegilops > Aegilops bicornis. The sequence continues at coordinate 44,935,493 of CM038674.1, forward strand.
AGTACGATTCTGACGCTCGACACACCATTTCTCTGTGGTGTTCCGGGTGGCGTGAGTTGTGAAACTATTCCACATTGTTTCAAATGTAAACCAAACTCGTAACTCAAATATTCTCCTCCACGATCAGATCGTAGAAACTTTATTTTCTTGTTACGATGATTTTCCACTTCACTCTGAAATTCTTTGAACTTTTCAAATGTTTCAGATTTGTGTTTCATTAAGTAGATATACCCATATCTGCTCAAATCATCTGTGAAGGTGAGAAAATAACGATACCGCCAAGGCGTGCCTCGGCATTCATTGGACCACAAACATCGGTATGTATGATTTCCAACAAATCAGTTGCACGCTCCATAGTTCCGGAGAACGGCGTTTTGGTCATCTTGCCCATGAGGCACGGTTCGCAAGTACCAAGTGATTCATAATCAAGTGATTCCGAAGCCCATCAAGATGGAGTTTCTTCATGCGTTTTACACCGATATGACCTAAACGGCAGTGCCACAAATAAGTTGCACTATCATTATCAACTCTGCATCTTTTGGCTTCAACATTATGAATATGTGTATCACTACTATCGAGATTCAACAAGAATAGACCATTCTTCAAGGGTGCATGACCATAAAAGATATTACTCATATAAATAGAACAACCATTATTCTCTGATTTAAATGAATAACCGTCTCGCAATAAACAAGATCCAGATATAATGTTCATGCTCAACGCTGGCACCAAATAACAATTATTTAGGTCTAAAACTAATCCCGAAGGTAGATGTAGAGGTAGTGTGCCGACTGCGATCACATCGACTTTGGAACCATTTCCAACGCCAAGATCGTCACCTCGCCCCTTAGCCAATCTTCGCTTAATCCGTAGTTCCTGTTTCGAAGTTGCAAATATTAGCAATGTAACCAAGATCAAATACCTGTGTACTATCATGCGAGTATTAGTAAGGTACACATCAATAACATGTATATCACATATACCTTTGTTCACCTTGCCATCCTTTTATCCGCCAAATACTTGGGGCAGTTCCGCTTCCAAAGGTCCGTCTGCTTGCAAGAAAACACTCGATTTCAGTGCTTAGGTCCAGACTTGGGTTTCTTCTCTTGATCAGCAACTTTCTTGCTGTTCTTTTGAAGTTTCCTTCTTCTTCCCTTTGCCCTTTTCTTGAAACTAGTGGTCTTGCTGACCATCAACACTTGATGCTCTTTCTTGATTTCTACCTCCGCAGCTTTCAAAGATCGCCGAAGAGCTCGTGGAATTGTTTTAGTCATCCCTTGCATATTATAGTTCATTACGAAGCTCTTGTAGCTTGGTGGCAGTGATTGGAGAATTACATCAATGACACTATCATCCGGAAGATTAACTCCCAGCTGAATTAAGTGATTGTTATACGGACATTTTGAGTATGTGCTCACTGACAGAACTATTCTCTTCCATCTTGCAGCTATAGAATTTATTGGAGACTTCATATCTCTCAATCCGGGCATTTGCTTGAAATATTAACTTCAACTCCTGGAACATCTCATATGCTCCATGACGTTCAAAACGTCGTTGAAGACCCGGTTCTAAGCCGTAGCATGGCACACTGAACTATAGAGTAGTCATCAGCTCGCTTTGCCAGACGCTCATAACTTCCGGCTCAAAGATTCGCAGCAGGACTGTCACCCAGCGGTGCTTCCAGGACGTAATTTTTCTGTGCAGCAATGAGGATAATCCTCATGTTACGGACCCAGTCCGTGTAATTGCTACCATCATCTTTCAACTTTGCTTTCTCAAGGAACGCATTAAAATTCAACGGAACAACAGACGAGCCATCTATCTACATCAAACATAGACAAGCAAAATACTATCAGGTACTAAGTTCATGATAAATTTAAGTTTGATTAATCATATTAAAAACCTCCCACTTAGACGAGACATCTCTCTAGTCATCTAAGTGATCACGTGATCCAAATCAACTAAACCATGTCCGATCATCACGTGAGATGGAGTAGTTTCAATGGTGAACATCACTATGTTGATCATATCTACTATATGATTCACGCCGACCTTTCGGTCTCTCGTGTTCCGAGGCCATATCTGTTATATGCTAGGCTCGTCAAGTTTAACTCGAGTATTCTGCGTGCAACTGTTTTGCACCCGTTGTATTTGAACGTAGAGCCTATCACACCCGATCATCACGTGGTGTCTCAAAGACGAAGAACTTTCGCAACGGTGCATACTCAGGAGAACACTTCTTGATAATTTTAGTGAGAGATCATCTTATAATGCTACCGTCAATCAAAGCAAGATAAGATGCATAAAGGATAAACATCACATGCAATCAATATAAGTGATATGATATGGCCATCATCATCTTGTGCTTGTGATCTCCATCGCCAAGCACCGCCATGATCACCATCGCCACCGGCGCGACACCTTGATCTCCATCGTAGCATCGTTGTCGCCTCGCCAATCTTATGCTTCCACGACTATCACTACCGCTTAGTAATAAAGTAAAGCATTACATCGCGATTGCATTGCATACAATAAAGCGACAACCATATGGCTCCTGCCAGATTGCCGATAACTCGGTTACAAAACATGATCATCTCATACAATAAAATATAGCATCACGCCTTGACCATATCACATCACAACATGCCCAAAAAACAAGTTAGACGCCCTCTACTTTGTTGTTGCAAGTTTTACGTGGCTGCTACGGGCTGAGCAAGAACCGTTCTTACCTACGCATCAAAACCACAACGATAGTTTGTCAAATAGACTCCTTTTAACCTTCTCAAGGACCGGGCGTGAGCCACACTCGTTCAACTAAAGTTGGAGAGACAGTCTTCCGCAAGCCATCTATGTGCAAAGCACGCCGAGGGAACCGGTCTCGCGAAGCATACGCTGGCGTAAGGTTGGTCCGGATCGTCTCGCCCAACAATACCGCTGAACCAAAGTATGACATGCTGGTAGGCAGTATGACTTGTATCGTCCACAACTCACTTGTGTTCTACTCGTGCATATGACATCAACGCATAAAACCAGGCTCGGATGCCACCGTTGGGGAACGCAGTAATTTCAAAAATTTTCCTACGATCACGCAAGACCATGGTGATGGCATAGCAACGAGAGGGGAGAGTGTCCGTCCCACGCACTCGTAGACCGAAAGCGGAAGCGTTATAACAACGCGGTTGATGTAGTCGTACGTCTTCACGATCCGACCGATCCAAGCACCGAACGTACGGCACCTCCGAGTTCTGCACACGTTCAGTTCGATGACGATCCCCGGACTCCGATCCAGCAAAGTGTCGGGGATGAGTTCCGTCAGCACGACGGCGTGGTGACGATGATGATGCTTCACCGACGCAGGGCTTCGCCTAAGCTCCGCGACGATATGACTTCTCCGGCGCAGGGCTTCGCCTAAGCTCTACGACGATATGACCGAAGTGGAATATGGTGGAGGGGGGCACCGCACACGGCTAAGGAACGATCCGTAGATCAACTTGTGTCTTCTGGGGTGCCCCCCTGCCCCCGTATATAAAGGAGCCAAGGGGGAGGTGGCCGGCCCAAGGGGGGAGGCGCACCAAGGAGTCCTACTCCCTCCGGGAGTAGGACTCCCCCTCCAATCCTAGTTGGATTAGGATTCCCGGAGGAAAGAGAGAGAGGGGCGGCCCACCTTTCCTAGTCCTAATAGGACTAGGGGAAGGGGGGCGCGACCACCTAGGGCTGGCCCTCTCTCCTTTCCACTAAGGCCCACTATGGCCCATGTAGTTCTGGGGGTTCCGGTAACCTCCCTACTCCAGAATTCTCGATTTCACTCGGAACCCTTCCAAGTCCAAACATAGGCTTCCAATATATCAATCTTTATGTCTCGACCATTTCGAGACTCCTCGTCATGTCCGTGATCACATCCGGGACTCAACAAACTTCGGTGCATCAATACTTATAAACTCATTATGAACTGTCATTGAAACGTTAAGCGCGCGGACCCTACGGGTTCGAGAACTATGTAGACATGACCTAGAACCATTCTCGGTCAATAACCAATAGCGGAACCTGGATGCCCATATTGGTTCCTACATATTCTACTTAAGATCTTTATCGGTCAAACCGCATAACGACATACGTTGTTCCCTTTGTCATCGGTATGTTACTTACCCGAGATTCGATCGTCGGTATCCAATACCTAGTTCAATCTTTATCGGTAAGTCTCTTTACTCGTTCCGTAATACATCATCTCACAACTAACTTATTAGTTGTAATGCTTGCAAGGCTTAAGTGATGTGCATTACCGAGAAAGCACGAGATACCTCTCCGACAATCGGAGTGACAAAACCTAATCTCAAATACGCCAACCCAACAAGTACCTTTGGAGACACCTGTAGTACTCCTTTATAATCACCCGATTACGTTGTGACGCTTGGTAGTACCTAAAGTGTTCCTCCGTAAACGGGAGTTGCATAATCTCATAGTTATAGGAACATGTATAGGTCATGAAGAAAGCATTAACATACTAAACGATCAAGTGTTAAGCTAACGGAATGGGTCATGTCAATCAGATCATTCTACTAATGATGTGACCTTGTTAATCAAATAACAACTCCTTGTTTATGGTTAGGAAACATAACCATCTTTGATTAACAAGCTAGTCAAGTAGAGGCATACTAGTGACATACTGTTTGTCTATATATTCACACATGTATTATGTTTCCGGTTAATACAATTCTAGCATGAATAATAAACATTCATCATGATATAAGGAAATAAATAATAACTTTATTATTGCCTCTAGGGCATATTTCCTTCAGCTATGTGCAAAAGAACTTAGCAAGGATACCGACGCTCACTTGAGGAGAATGTTGTTGTTCTTGTATGCAAATTGGAGAAGATATTCCTCCTGGTTTCTTCAATCCCATGCAGCATTTAATCATACATCTTCCATACCAAGCTCGGCTAGGAGGTCCTGTATTAGCTCGATGGATGTACATCTATGAAAGGTAATCATCCATTTTCCTTATGAAGCTTGATTGATAAAAAGCTGAGTCCTGATTTTGTTTTTTCTCATAATTACTTTATCTGCACTAGCAGATGTATAGGGAAACTTAAATCAAAAGTACGCAATAAGGCTCGAGTTGAGGGTTCCATTGTTGAGGCTTATCTAGTTGAGGAGGCAACCAATTTTTTCTCCTTGTATTTCAAACACAATGCCCGGTCAGTTAGGAACAAGGTGCCTCGCTATGATGACAATGCCTCTACATTTGTAGCCAAATGCAACCTTGGCATATTTCAATTCGCTGGTCGATGCATGAGTCCTCAGGGAACTTATGAGCTCTCAACAGAAGAGTATAAGGCTGCATTCTTGTACATATTGAAAAACATACCGGAGATGGAGGATTTCTTCGAGTATGTTTGTTCTCTAACTTTTTTATCCATTTAGTAACATCTATGCCACAAACTGAACAAACTTTATTATTTAGAGAGTTCGATAAGGAACAACGGAGGAGCCGAGTTGTGCCTACAGAGAAGCAACGGCGTGAGTTAAGATTAAAATGCTGGAAAGCAGGCCGTTCTATAAATCATGGGCCTACCTTTTTTGTCTGGTTTAAAACTAAAGTAAGGCTCTTGACCACTTGAAACTATATGTAATGCAATTCTGAACTCAACTCAAACTAATATGAGTAACTATATCTTGCAGTGCACGAAGTCATCTAGCATTCACAATGCCTTGCGTGAAATGTCATATGGCTTTCGTACACGAGTTAAAACCTACGTAATATATGATGTGAACGGATATCGGTTTCGTTCAGAGAAGTATGAGAAGTCAAAATTAGCTACAGTCAATACTGGAGTGTGTGTGCCTGCGCTTGATGAATATGACAACCCACTTGATTATTATGGTGTAGTTGAAGACATAATCAAAATAACTTGGGAACGTAGCCTTGGACTTGAGTTTGTCCTGTTTAAGTGTCGTTGGTTTGATCCAACTCCCGCTGGAGTTAAGCAGACCGAAAACTTGGGATTAGTAGAGATAAATCACACATCCAGGCTCTCTAATTTTGATCCATTTGTGATGGCCTCTCAAGTTACTCAAGTATATTATTTGGAATACCCGTGCAAGTCTAGACCAGATCTACAAGAATGGTCTGTTGTATACCGGGTTTCTCCATTGGGCTACATTCCTCCAAGTGAAACTGACAACCATTCTGAAGGATCATCACATGATGTCTTATTTTATCAAGAGGATGGGCTTGAAGGTGAATTTGTCATTGACTTGGGAGTTGACCTAGAAAGTCTAACTGCACTAATTGTGTCAGATGAGATCAGCGATCCAAAAGAATTAGAAGTTTTGGAGAAGCTGCGTGCTGGAGGTCAACAAGATGGAGACGAAGAGGAGTCAGATGAAGATGAGGAATCAGATGAAGAAGAGGAGTTTGCAACACCGTCTTATGACGAAAACGATTTCTAGTCTGATGAAATTGTAGTCCTTTTCTATTAGTATATTTTTTGTGCTCATTGTAACCAAAACTTGATTGTTTTATGGACTATTTTGTGCTGATTGTAGCCCAAACTTGAGTACTTTATGGACTATTTTGTACTGATTGTATTATTTTTGGAATATGGCTCAAACTTGCTTCCTAAGCTATTTCATGTGCTAATTTTGTTTTAAGCTGCCTTTTTGTGTTTTGTAAACTTGAACTCACATTTGAATTTGTGCAGGAGATGGTTGTGTCATTACAGAAGTACTAGACGCGGTGCCAGCCATGCTAGCAAGAATATTGTTGATGGTATAGGCAGCCCCAACAATGATAGCTCGTAAATGTCTCGATCTGATGGCGTCAACACTACTGCTCCTTTATCTCAAAACAGTGAAGAGATCCAAAGGCAGCCCCTCTCGTCAAAGGGGAGGAAAAGGAGGGCCACGACAGAACTAAGAGTGCCTCCATATGGTCATAAAGTTGGCCTAGAACCGAAGGTGACAGGTATGGTTGTTTCTTCACATGTGCTTTTATGCTTGACACTTAGTATCATCCTCTCAGTAAATGTTGCTTACCTTGTTGTTTAGGCAATTTAATTATGTTGACCCTAATTCCAAACATTACAAGTATACTATGCAACTTGGAATCATTCTTAAACGAGAACACCCCGGCATAATTGAGAAGAAGGAAGGTGGTGTTGTCATTAAAACCCGTCCAGCTTTGGAGTGGTCTGATTATTATGATGATGATACTCTAGGTGATAAGGGGCAGACAGCAGCAGATCGTGTGAAGCAAGTGTTTTGGGTAAGCCCCAAGTACTTGAGAGTTATTTTGAAATTCTGTACTGCACATGCATATTTGACATGAAAATTTGTAAACTTGCAGAACTTGTTTGAGGTTCATGTGAAAGATGGTGAAGACCCGGAGAAGGTGGAGGATGATGTTGATCGTGTGTTGGACAACTATGCAATGAAAAAAGTGAGGGACATGATGTATCAAGTTCGTGTGGATGTTGTGAAGATCTACTATGAAAAGAAAGGAGAGCTGCTTGATGACACATTGGCATGTTCAAAAGAACTTGAATATGATCAATACCTGGAAGGCAGAATACCATGGTTTAAGGAACATGCATGGCCTCATCTTTGTGCTTATTGGTTCTCAAAAGAGTTGAAGTCTTTAAGGAAGAGAGGGCAAGAATCTCGCTTCAAGAGTGAAGATATTGCTCAAAATCGGGGAGGTTCACTGCCATTGGTGGAGGCTCGACAAATTCTGGTATGTCACACTTGTATAAGATTTTTAGAAAATTGTTTCTTGTTATTTTGTATTTCATTTCGTTGGTCTTGTAGGCACAGAAATATGGGCCTGAGAAGGCTACCACCCTGAATACGTATGCTGCAAAGAAATCTGGATTAAAGAATTGGGATGGCAGTGGCAGCATTAGTTCCACCCTCGGGGAAGGCAAAAAATGCCATGTATGTTCTTGCTCGTCTTCTTATCACCAACTATTTGTTCTGTTTGCATGTTTACAAGTTAAAATTACTATCGTTCTAGGATGATTACTGTGATTTGGCTAGAGCCGCATATCCTGATGATTGGGAGGAGCGAGAGTTAGATGGGCAAATGTTATATGAGTCATCAGGTGGCATTCCTCATGGGCGACTAGAAATAGCGGATGGAGCAATTAAGAAGGCTGATGTTATCTCAATAGCTAGAGAGAAGAAACTGAGGCCATTATCTTCAGCATCATTTCGGCGAACTATTCAATAAAATGAAGAACTGAAGCGACGAGCTATTCAAGAAAATGAAGAATTGAAGCGACGTAATGAGAACCTTCAAAAGATAGTGGATATGCATGGAAGAATTTCTTGGTACTTGCAAATTTGTGTACATGTTTCAGATTAATTGTTCAAACCAGCTATTCTAATGTTGCATACTTGTTCATAGGCCCTTTTTAAGGAGATGGGAAAAGAACTACCAGAGGAGCTACGCCAAGGCGACAATTTCCAACCACATGTAAGTACATTACTTCCTGAAACTTTTTCTCAAACTGATTGGTAAGGTACTTTATACAGATTTAGCTTGATCGATGGCACTACTTCCTCTCACCCCCACCCCCCAAAAATATGTTGAGATATGCTTGTGGGAGTGCATCCATATTCCTGCATGCACATGTAGTCCCAACTTAAGTGACTTTACACCATGATTCATTCTATTTTTTAGGATCTCAATTTTTGGTCACTCTCACTTAGTTAAATTTATCATACTTAAGTTCTTGGCCAAATCTGTTCAAAACACCATTGGTGGTATATGTTCATTTTTTATTCTGATCATCCTCTCTTAGTTAAAATTACTAATAACGTTGTTGGCCAAATCTGTCCAAAATGGATGTGTTGATGGTTTACTCACAAAAGGCCATTTGGTTGTATTATCATTTATATTTTCTACCTGATGGTTTACTGCAACTTTTAACTGAGAAGCCCTTTCTGGTTTGCTTCATAACCTCTCCTCGTTTGTCTAAATAAATAATCTTATGTAGGGGGGCACTAATTCATCTCATATTGGAACCCGAGCGCTTGATGACAACACCGGTGATGGTGATTTGGGTGGAACTGTTGGCGGTGACAACTCCAATGGGAATATCAGTGACATGGCTATTGGTGCAACTAACCTTCACTCCAACAACCTGGAAAGCGAGACTTAGAGTGGTAGTAACCTGGGCAGTGCCTTTGTTGACTTAGAACATGGTAACAAAACTTTGGAACTAATGGTGGTGTTGGTAACAGAGTAGCATTTTGGAAGTTGCAATAGACACTAGAGGCAGGTTATCTACTTCTTTGAACTATGGTGTATTTTGTTTGTAATGCACCGAAGCTTATCCTTGCAACTTGCAAGTTGAACAATTTATCTTTTGTTGTCAATAACTGTTATGTACTTAGATGTGCAAGACTGAATCTTATCAGTCCAATTTATGGTAGTGGTTGACACAAGGATCATCATGGTATAATTTGTGTTGATAGATGCAGTATACAAATTTAAATGGATCATTAAGCTGCACCATCCATTGTTGGCGGTTTTGGGCCGACAGGACTAATAATTCTTGTTGTGACATGTACAAATTCCTGTCGGGCACGAACTCACAGCGAAATGTAATGAGTATTCCTGTCGGCGATGAGCTGACAGCGAAATGTTGCGAATTTTCTTGTCGGTTCGGGCCGACAGTGAAATAATGTATACTCCTGGCTACCCTATGCCTGATGAAATCATATTTTCCTGTTGGTCACCGTCAGGAGTGACCGTCAAGGAAATGTTTCCTGTTGGTTTCCCTGTCAAGCTATCTCTGTCAGCTTTCCTCGACGGGTGACCGACAGGAAATACTTTCCCTGTCGGGTTTGGCTCTTTTCCTGTCGGTTTCCAACCCACAGAAATATTGTGGTTTCTGGTAGTGCCGGTCGAAAGAAGGGGACGCCGCGCGCCCGCCCCGCCACCGACGCCTACAGCCTGCGCCGAAACCCTGCGCCATCTCCCGATCCCGCCTCCCTCTACACCGGGCCCGGGTCACCGGCCAGGTAATGGTCCACCCCCCCCCCCCCACCCCACCCCCACCCCCACGGTGGTTGCCGACCTCCGAGCCAATCCCCCCTTTTCTCTTTTCATAATTTCGTGGTGTGCAAGAGCTATGGTTATGAATTTGATTTACACTTCAGTGCCTTAGTTATGCAAGAACTTTAGTAACAGTGTTATGCCTGCACTTTGTTCATGTTATGGGTGTTTTAGATTTTACACAATCTACCAACTAGAAAAAGCTCTGTTGCTGGAAGCCATCCCAAACACATACAAAGGGTTACAAATATACTACTACAAAAATGTCTCTCTGAACTAGTTGAAGCTGTTCCTAACCCACCCATAATTTGTTACCATCTACTTGTATTCCTCAAGATCTGGGCACGAGATTCACTTCTATAGCCACATCTGGGCCGGGCACTAAGATCTGGATTACAACTTGAAGGAGAAGGAAAGTGGTGGTTCGCCCTTCGGGGTTCTGTAACTCTACTGATCCACCCGATGCCTCTTGGGAGGGACACCCAACTACTTAAGGCATACACAGCGCAACACACTGACCAGTGGGTCCCCTAGTATGCAATCCATTTCTCCCAGGTACCGGCTGGACTGCACATGGGGTCTCTCTAACCTGCAGGGTCCAGCCTCGATCTCTTCTGCTGCTGGTGATCTGGCTTCCTCCTAAACAGCACTGCTCTCCTCTTCTTCAGTTTCAACAGATATAGTTTCAGTTGGTTGCTCTGCTTCCCCATTTTATCTCCATAATGAAAATGCCCACTTTTCAAATGCAGAATCTGCGCAACTCATGGAGCAACCGAGTTCCAGTCGATATGGTATTGATGAGGTAATGTTGCAGATGTAGTCAAGATATATGACCACTGTGCATTTTCGTCCAAGCTAAATAAAATTATCTCTACTTATTTGCAGGTCACTTATCCTGCACCTATTACTGAACATTCACGGTCATTAGATTACCTTCCTAAGAGAGTAGCTTGTACACTATCACAGGGATCTAATGTAACTAGCATGGACTTTCATCCTTCCCATCACACGCTACTACTAGGTACGATTAAAATTGATAATTTACTATATCTAAAAATATATATGTATATAGATGCAGTCGCAACTTTGCAAGTAATAAAGTTGTTTCATGTGGTTTGGGTGTATATTAGGATTTTAACACTTTATTAATTTTCTTGTCATTATTACTACTCAAATAGTTGGATCTGCTAATGGTGAATTCACACTTTGGGAGATCGGTACGCATGAGAGGCTGGTCTCAAAGCCCTTCAAAGTCTGGGACATGCAAGCATGTTCAGCACAATATCAGGTAACTGAGCACAATATCATTTCTTGTCAATTGCCTAACTGCAACTTGTTACCATGCCATTTGTCTGCTTTCGAGAGAGATTCCTCTAGGGAACCTATGGCCATCGGGTCAATTCTCTATCAATACTTTCTTCTACAAAATTGTCTCTATTTGCCTTCACTATTTGCCGTTTCACTATACCATTATCTATCAATTCGCTTTCAACCTGTAACTAGCAAGAGAAGGGGCTTGACAACCCCCTTGCCAAGTTGGGTGCAAGTATTTATTTTGTTTGTGTGCAGATGCTGCTTATTTAGGTAGCTTGTCTACTCCAATTGTTCGATTAAATCTTGGTTCTTAACTGAGATTTTTTTTGATTATGTGCCATATCACCCTTCCTCTTTAGGGGAACCCAACAACTCTTACGGGAGTAGCACATATGCAATGAATTATATAATTGATGTTGTTACGAAGGCAGAACAAGAAATTGAGTCAAATAGTTTTGTCATATACTTATATAACTGTATAACTGCTTTCTATAAGTAAATTTCCACATCAGATTGAATATAACTAATGTGATTATGCAATGAATTATCAATGATTTTTTTAACATTTCATGAACATGTTTTGAAAATTGGTGAATATTTTGTAAAATATCTAAAATTCTCATTTTAAAAAAAAATCATGATTACTTTTTCATTTAATTCTATTTTCAGAAATTGAAAATCCAACAAGATAGCATGCAACACAGTCGAAACAATCTGGATACAATCAACCGCTGTAAAATGGTGCGACCCATCTTTTCATGAGGCGTGCCCGTTTCGGGTTCTTATATACTTATATAGCAGAGTACTAGAGAGTGGGGCGTTTTGCAGCTTGGCCCCCATGGAGGCCAAAAAAATTTAAAAATTCAGACCTTGAACTTCTCAATTTGAAAAAATCTGGAGCAAAATGTATGAGTAAACAAGGATGTGATGTGTATGTGTGTTGAATTTCAGGATCAAATACTTTGAAATGCGACCAGTGAAAAAAACACAGATTTATGAACTTTGAGGATGACTACTGCATCTACTAAAAGGCCTGATACTTGTCTTTTTGTGTAGCACTCATTTTAACGTATTTCGTCCTGAAAATTTACACACCTCTGCATTATGTCTCTAAGTATATGTGTATTTTTTTCAAAAAAAATGAAACACGTAATTTGAATTTTGATCATTTCAAATTCGTCCTCCATTGAGGCCGAGCTCCATTGAGCATTTCCGATTACCAGACCAGGATGAATAGCCATAAAAAAGATAGCAGATTACTAGATTAGCAAACAGCTGCAGCACATCACATGTATAGCAGTTTATCAGGCCAAAACGCAGTAACAGAAAGCTGTAAGGCATGGAATGATGCCCCTTTGCAGTTCAGATGTCAGTGATTATGTAAGCGAGAATAATCCATGTCGTATGAACGTTCTTTTTTCTGCGGATTATTGGTCGATCCATCATCTAAGCATGCGCCTGTGGTTGCTGGTCGTCCCCTGTCATTCACGCATGTCACAAGTGGCCGTTAACAAAAGCAATTTTGTCATCGCTAGGCTAGGTGTGCTCGTTTGTTCGGTCCATATTTTAATAATCGATCAAGTAACCATAGTCTAAATGATTTGGTGAGTCGTTTCGTTCACACCCTCAACCAGTTAGAGTCTGTACATTGCTACTAGCTGCCAAAACATGACTGACCTGAGACTTGTCATAAGATTTTTTTTTCGAGAATGACGGGGGAGAGGAGATAAAAAACAACAAGATAAAGAGGCAAAAAGCAAAAAGAGAGAGAGAGAGGAAATCTAAGCGCCCGAGATAAGGAAGGAGCGGAACAGGAGGAGCTGTTCTCTCGGTCCGGTCTCAAAACGATTGGACCACAGGAGCGTATCATCGGCCGCGCGCCGGAGTACGTCGCCAGCCCCGCAGCTGATGGAGTTGAAGACCACATTGTTCCTGGCTTTCCACACGTTCCAGAGCAGGATGTAGAGGCCATTCCGCCAGAATCCTTGACCATATCATGTACATCAGCACCAGTACGGTGGCGAGGCTTCGTCCGGTGATCTGCCTCACCTTTGAAATGCTAGCCTTTCTTTCTTACGGGATGCTTCCTCGGAAGAAATCGACGATGTCCCAGGTACACATTCTTCTTACAACTATTCAAATATATACTGTCGGTATCATCCAAACAGTGCGTGCATCCGCGGTATCCCTTGTTTGTCTGTCCTGAAAGGTTACTGAGAGCAGGCCAATCATTGATGGTCACGAACAGCAACGCCTTTAGGTCAAATTCTTCCCCCATGTGCTCATCCCACGCACGTACACCTGTTCCATCCCACAGTTGTAAGAGTTCTTCAACTAATGGCCTTAGGTACACATCAATGTCGTTGCCGGGTTGCTTAGGGCCTTGGATGAGCACTGGCATCATGATGAACTTCCGCTTCATGCACAACCAAGGAGGAAGGTTATACAAACATAGAGTCACAGTCCAGGTGCTATGGTTGCTGCTCTGCTCCCCAAAAGGATTAATGCCATCTGCGCTTAGACCAAACCATACGCTCCTTGCGTCATCTGCAAACTCCTTCCTGTACTTTCTTTCGATTTTTCTCCACTGCGACCCGTCAGCGGGTACTCTCAACTTTCCGTCTTTCTTACGGTCTTCTTCGTGCCATCGCATCGCCTTTGGCATGCTCCTTGTTTTGGAACAACGCGTTTCAACCGTGGTATTATAGGAGAATACCACATCACCTTGGCAGGAATCTTCTTCTGGGCGCCGCCCTCGACATCACCAGTGGTCATTGCGGCTGATCTTATAGCGCAATGCACCACATACCGGCAAGCGCTCAAATCCTCGTACTCACCGCGTAGAGGATGCAATCATTAGGGCATGCATGTATCTTCGCACCTCTAACCCTAGAGGGCAGACAACCTTCTTGCTTCAGACGCATTTCTCGGGCAATTTGTTGTCCTTTGGAAGCATATCCTTTATCATTACCAGCAACTTTCCAAATCCCTTGTCAGATAGACCATTCTCTGCCTTCCATTGCAGCAATTCCAGTGTGGTGCCCAGCTTTTTCTTGTCACCTACGCAATTTGGGTACAACAATTTTTTGTGATCCTCTAACATGCGCTGCAACTTCTTCTTCTCCAAATCACTTGCAGTTTCTCTTTGCATCGGCAATGGCCCGACCTAGATCATCAACGGGCTCATCTGATGCCTCTTCTTCAGCTTCTTCCCGCATTGCCGGCTCAGCTTCTTCCCGCATTACCGGCTCAGCTTCTTCCCCCATTGTTGTATCATCGTATTCAGGGAACCCATGGCCAGGATAGCTGTCGTCATCCTCTTCTTCTTCATTGTCTTCCATCATAACCCCTCTGTCTCCGTGCTTGGTCCAAACATTATAGTGGGGCATGAAACCGGACTCAAACAGGTGGACGTGAATGGTTCTTGACGTAGAGTAATTGCGACCATTCTTACAGCCAGCACATGGACAAGGCATAAAACCATCCGACCGCTTGTTTGCCTCAGCCGCAAGCAGAAAAGTATGCACGCCCTCAACGAACTGGGGAGAGCATCGGTCATCGTACATCCATTGCCGGCTCATCTTCATTACACAACACCGAATAGACCAAATTAATACAAGTTCATACATAAAGTTCATACAACACTTAAATGCAACAAACAAATAACTCTCTAGCTAAAGCATTTAAATGCAACAACAAATGCGATCAAGATCGCAACTAAGGTAACAATTGATCCAACAGTATAATTGTACCAAGCCTCACTATCGATGGCATATTTTCTAATCTTTCTAATCTTCAAGCGCATTTTCTCCATCTTGATCTTGTGATCATCGACGACATCGGCAACATGCAACTCCAATTCCATCTTCTCCCCCTCAATTCTTTTCAATTTTTCTTTCAAGTACTCGTTTTCTCTTTCAACTAAATTTAACTTCTTGACAATAGGGTCGGTTGGAATTTCCGGTTCACATACCTCCTAGATGAAAATATCTATGTCAACTTGATGGGCATAATTTGTCATAAACACGAAATGCAACAAATAGTTTTAAAAGAGAATATACCACATCCGAATCATAACAAGGACGAGGGCCGACGGGGACGGATATCAAAATCATGGCACTATGTATAACAAACAATGTAGGGGTAAGATAATTATACGAGTAACTATATATCCAAATCACACAAACATCAATTTTTTATATAAAATTTCATGAACAAGAGGCTCACCACAAGGTGGTGCCGGTGACGGGACGGTGCGGGCGATCGACGGTGGTTACGACGGAGATTTAGAAGGCACTAAGTAAAACACACCTACATATGCAAACTAAGTGTTATTTTTGACCTCAAATTGCATATAAATCAAATACTAGCATATATATATATATTTCCTCCCAAATTACTAAACTCACAAATTAATCACTATATAAAGCATTGCAAGAGATAATCTAGCAATGAGAGATGAAAGGACAAATTTGCTAACCTTTGTGATCATTTGAATGGATGGGGGCCTTCAAATCTTGACAAATTTTGGGCAAAATGTGTGATGAGCTCGAGAGGACGATGGGAAGACCAGAGAGGAAAGGGAAAGGGGAAGAACAGAGCGAGCTCGGGTGGACGAAGGGTTTATGTAGGGGCGACCTTTTAGTACCGGTTCGTGCCAAGAACCGGTACTAAAGGGCCTGGAGGGGCCCCAGTCTGACAACATCCTGCCACCACTCTCATTAGTACCGGTTCGTGGCACGAACTGGTGCTAAAGGTTCGCCACGAACCGGTACTAATGAAAGCGGCCCGGCTAGCTGTTGGAACCGGCACTAATGTATACATTAGTGCCGGCTCAAATTCAAATCGGCACTAATGTGATTCACGTTTGACCCTTTTTCTACTAGCGGTGTGTGTGTGTGTGTGTGAGAGAGAGAGAGAGAGAAAGATGGAGTCTTAGTGTGTGTGTGTGTGGGGGGGGGTGGTGGGTGGGTGTGCGTGCGTGCTTGTGTATGTGTGTGTGTGTTTGTGTGTGTGTGTGTGTGAGAGAGAGAGATGGAGTCTTTGACTATGTGTCTGTGGGGTGTGTGTGCGTGTGTGTCGCGGGGTCCTCTGTGGCGGATGTAATTTAAGTGTGCATGTCTTCATCATAGAGAGGTGATGTGTATGGCAGAGGCCACCAACAATGGGGTGCGAGAGAGAAATGCCTCAGAGAGAGGGAAGAGAAGGTGTGTTGGCGTGAGAGGAGTCGACATCGAGAGAACGTGTTTGTTCGAGAGACACCGAGGAAGACTACTATATATCGATGGTGCATGTAGGCGGAATTAAACAAAGGGATGGTCTTATTGGTTTCGGGATATAGGGGAAGAGTGAGAGGTGGGGGGGTAGCTAGAAGGAGATTTTTAAGTGTGAGTGTGTGTTTTACCCAAGAGCGGATCTAGCCCAATGGGCCAGGGTGGGCCAACAATAGAACTGTTCATAAAAAGAATATTTTTTCTTAATCTTTTACCATTTTCCCTATGCTATAAAGCTATTAAAAAAATCCCAGGGTGGGCCGTGGCCCACCCTGTCCACCCTCTACCTCCGCCACTGGTTTTTCCCATCTAGGCGGAAGTTATGTGCACACAAGAGGAGAACGATTCGATGTAGCGTTAGGATTGATGGTAATTAACTACGTATGGAGATAGAGACCTTGAACGTGCATGTGTGAGAGGTATACATGTATACGTGGGATGTGTGTGTGTGCACGCGCGCATGATCGAGATAAAAGAAAGAAGACATAAGTCATAAGATCAACGACATGGGAGAGACGGATCGGTATGAAAATATGCATGCATGTGAGAATGCAGGAAAGAAGGCCCGACAATTTAGCATGTGTTTTTGTCTTTAAGTGATAGTGGCGTGGGCTGGAGCATGCATCTATGGCGAGCAGAGGGAGTGAGGCACAACGATTGTGCAAAAGAGATCAACCTATGAATGCATATGTATGGAGAGACATATATAGTGTGGGTGATAGGAAGCAAGACTCCCTGCGAGAAAGAAATGTTGACGGAGAAACTACAGATAGATATGAGAGATGGACATGCTAGCTAGAGGGACATCCGCTAGTTTGGTTGTTGGAGATGACCGTCGGGTGGTTCAGAGGGTGAAGTTATATATGTGTGTGAGAGGGCACTTGACTTCATGTAGAGAGAAACATATGTATTGTGCGTGATAGGAATCAAGAGTGAGGGCGAGAAAGAAGGTTGATGGAGAAACAGATAAATAGAAAGATAAAGATGCTAGCTAGTGTGCATTAGAGATACGAGTCGAGTGGATCAGAAGGCTGAGTTATGTGTGTGGGTGTGAGAGATAGAGAGAGGGTGCATGTGAGTCACATACAAACAGATATCAGAGAGAAATGAGATCCCGAGAGAAAGATATTTTACAACGAGAGTGATAGCTAGAGAGAAATATGAGGGAACGCAAGATATCTCTAGGGAGAGAGTGTGTGTGTGAGCGACATACGAGAGAATAATGGAGAAATATGAGACCCTGGGAGACAGAGTTTGTGTTTGTGTGTGAGAAAGAGATATTTAAGACGAAGAGTCGTAGGTTCTCATATCTAAGGAGCGAAAGACATCTCTATACGAGGGGTGTGCGAGTGGCACACATGGAAATAGTAGAGAGAAATGAGACCCTGGGAGACAAAGTTTTGTGTTTGTGTGAGAGAAAGAGATTCCACATGGAGAATCATAGTTAGAGACACATAACAGGGAGCGAGATATACTTAGAGAGATATAGATTGATGAAGGTTGAGGGAGAGAGTACCGTCAGTGTGTTACAAAGATAAAAGATCATTGTCGACATACAGGTAGCACGAGAGATACCTGAGAGACGATGAACGCGTATAGGTCCAGAGAGATAGTCCTATATAAACATGAGTGATAGCTATATGATACGAATACCTGGATTAAAGGGGATTCAAATATTTAAACTGGAGATCACGACATCGATAATATCATAACGCAAATTGGTGTATCAAACATGCACATTCATTTGAATTTGGGCACATATGTAGTGTTATATAGTTTATCAATATTGGTGATCCATAGATTCTTTAATTACAAACAATGCATGGTTTATATGCAATTAATGTCTAAACGGGATTACACTATATGTTGCGTGTGTGAAACACATTATACATGTTTAAGAAGTAAAAAAAACCCGCATGAAACACACATTAATTGGAGACAGTTAGCGAGGAATGCATACATTGGATTTCAACATAAAGTGGTTTCAAATATTTGAAAACCCGAATTGAATGATACAACCTTATGAATCTGTGATCGTGCCATTTGTAAACCATATTTATGTATAAATGGTGTTGTGCTCTTGAAAGTATATATAAAAAAATGATGTATATAGAATGTAATTCCAACTGAAAATGGATCCCGCCCGAAAAAAATTAGAATACAAACGGGATTCGAATTGAGTTGGCACGGTAAACGTGCAGTCTGCAAAATTTGAACAAAGCGGGGAAAGTCGCAGTAACCGCCCGAAACCAAAATATGCGAGATGGAAATTACTACTGCCTATCCCTGCCACGCAAAGTCTATCTGCTGGATTTCTATAGGTTTTGATAGGGGTAGGTTTGTAATTTCACCCAAACGTGACGTAACCGCCTCTCACCCGGATTCATACACGGTGGGCGCCAAAACACAGTGTGTCCTCGGCCAAAATTGACTCCCTCCACGATTCATATGTAGTAGAAATTTGAAATGGGGGCTAAGTTTGTAAATTTCCTCTCATTTGAGACAAGGGCGCCCTAAATACATGGTTCCCCCTTCCTCTCTACCTCCCTTTTCCCCATTCGTACTCCGTGGGCGCCAAAACACCCTCTCCACCCCACCCTCCTCCGTCCGCCGCCGTCCGCCACCCCATCCACTGCCGTCCTCCTCCACCATGCCGGAGCTGATACCCCGACGCCGCCGTCCATTACAAGAGATCGACCTCTCTCATCCACGGCTTCGGACCGGGATCCTTGCATCCCGTCCTCTCGCTTCATCCCCGCCGTCGTCCACCTTGGCGGCGCCGCTCCTACGACCGTCTCGTCCAACGCGCCCCGCCGCCATTGTCTACCCTCCTAGATCTGCTTCCATGCCGCCGACAGCAATCGCTACCGCAGTACCGTCAAATTCTCAGTAGATACGTACACGGCGCCGCACCAGAGGCGGTACTATTTCGTATCTGCTTAACTTATTATAATTAAATTCAGAGATAAGTAGTTGTGTACCAACACGAGCAGCAGGAGAAAGACAAAAGCAATGAATCCAATTCGAGCGACCTATGAAGCAAAAAGTCGAGCACTTCTCAATCCCGAGAGCAACGCGAGAAATTGAAAAGCATGAGCTTGATGATAGGAAAAAAATAAGGGTGGATGGAAATATGAAATCTGCAGATAGCAAGGTAAAGGTCGTTTCCTAGATGAGAATGTAAGCAGGCGTGCTTCTTGGATTACGATGGCGGTCCAGAGGGTTCTTTATACAAACTTTCCTCACAATTGCAGAGTAATGGAGGCTGAGATAATTAGGGGCGATTAATGGTGTGGTGCATGAAGCCGTTTCTTGTGCATTTGTGTCCGGGAGAGTGTGTGTCATGTAGTTGGGTTAGTGCTGGCCGTAAAATCAGTAGTGGGAATATGAACAAATGAGCTGCTGGATTTACATCTATCGATCGGCCGAAGGGCTAGCAACAGCGACTGGCAAGAGGGGCCGTCGGGCATGGTGGAGTAATTAAGATTTACCTGTGGCGGGTCGCTAGGGGAAGCGTCGGTCATCGTGGCTTGCTGAGAGAGCGTGAGACGTGGCGACGGTTCATCGGAGGACCGACAGCCATGGCTGCATGAAGGGTCAGCGGTGGCGCCTGGCCGGGGTGAGCATGGCTGGCTGCTGCTGCTTGTAGATCATCCAAGGTCGGCGGCGACTAGTCGAGGAATCAGTTGGGGACACATCAGGCGTGGCAGCGGCTGGACTAGGAATTGGATGGAAGGGGATTGAGCGATGCATCTTTTTTTCTTCTAGGTATCTGAATGGTGTGTACGGGCTACTTTTTCGTCTCCCTACGTGCTTTGCATGGGCTTCAAACAACATACAACCGGCCTTTTGGAGCGTCTGCGTACATCCAACCGTAACAAATCCAGCGGGTTGTGCGATGCTGCGAGCCACCGAGCCGTGTGGACGCGAGCAGCATGAAAGTGAAAACATGTAACTGAACTGCTGACATGGCAAGTTTGATGACATGGCTAGTCTGCATGTCAAGAATTAGCTTAGTGGGAATCAACTATTTATGTATTATAGATTCAATTAACTAGTAAATATTTCTGATAATTTGTCTGAAGCATGAATTCTTGTCCAAAATCGACATGCCCTGCCTTCAGCTTCAGCACCAATATCAAATAATTGTGCCGCACGCTGGCGATTAACGACCATCATCTTTCTGCTAGTGCCAGTGCCGGTGGAGTATCTCTACTCCTAATGGACGAGTTGGTTGAATAGTCCCACCACTTCCGTCTGGTTTTTCGTCCCCCCTCCCACCCCTTTTCTACCGGTTTATTTTCCTCTACACTCTTTCCTTGTAAACCAACACTTTCCTCCTTAACTGTGGCTGATCTAGAGTTTATACCCATATCATGTGAGTAGCTCCTTCCTCTAATTTTGGGACTGTGGCAGCCTCTTTGCACTGCATC
Organism: Aegilops bicornis; assembly: GCA_021605145.1. Taxonomy (NCBI): domain Eukaryota; kingdom Viridiplantae; phylum Streptophyta; class Magnoliopsida; order Poales; family Poaceae; genus Aegilops; species Aegilops bicornis. The sequence continues at coordinate 44,956,577 of CM038674.1, forward strand.
TCCGTTAACTATAAGCACACTTTGTCTTTCTTCATGGACCGACAATCTCTATCTCTACTCCTAAAGGGAGACTTCATAGTCTTTTCGATTCGTTTTGATCGTAGCACCCATCGATAGAACAATGTCTCCACCCACGCTGCCGGTTTTTTTAATGCTATGCCGAACCTTCCATCTGGTTTTTTCGTTGTAATGTCGATGCCTCCTTGCTTCCTCGTCTTGGCTGGCTCGGTGGATTCAAACTGAGAAAACAGCTGAAAATTGCCGTGTAATTTCCATCAGTCCAGGAATCATGATCACGATTTTGACTTGAGTTGAAACACTATGATACAATGATTCTGATTGCAAGAGCTGGTCTGTTGCAGTGGCTAGCACAGCCCGCACATTACTATGAAGCCGCGGGTTCGAATCGTAACAATGATTCTGACTTAATCAATATATTAAATAATCTATATCAATGATTTTTAGGATAAAAACTATGTTTGAGATTGCTTCACATCAATGCATGTAGGAATTTCTTTTCATAAAAATACCTAATTGTATGTAGTTTAGTTGTTAAGCTGTAATCTATGACAAAGATATACAATTCTGCAGTTGTGCAAAAGCTCCTTAATTTGTTCATGGGACACATCAGTGAACAAACATCTGCGTTCACATCAATTTTTTGCAAGGTCCTGGAATGCTATAAATTTTGTTTTCTTACATCGATGCAGGACATGAAGCATCAATGTGTCATAAAAAGGTTTGAAGTAACCAACACAGTTTTATTTTGCATTCAAGAGACTCGCCTTTAAAGTGTTATCATTTCATACAGAGAGGGGTACGAGGCAAGCGGGCATCTTATATACAGAAAGGCTATTCATGGAATTGAAATATTGAGTTGTTCTCCCAGAACAACTATAAGCTTTGAAATCATTGAAGAGTCGGTAAAACTGTAATGTTTTAACACAGGCTGCTTGCCATCATATACTTCTCAGGTGCGAATTTTTTTCTTCAGAAAGCTCTTAATTTTATTCCGGAGAGTGAGTGGTACATAACCTAAACAAACACGTAATATTGTGTTTGTTGATCACCACCACGGAGCCGTTGTTCATAATCATCTCTCGCCGCAACCGGAGAGGATTATTGTCTAGGGAGAGCACACATGCTGACGTAGTGTGACTGTTGTCGATGGCAGTGTCGTCCACTTTTTCCCGGCCGTTCGAAAATGAATGGATAAAATATGCCTCTTAATTCTTCATCCGCTCTATCATATATTTCATCAACATCTATTTTGAATGACATCATGTTTCTTCTCCTCATTGAGTTTATTATTTCTTGCAGACCTCATGGTATAAATATAAGTTCTCAGTTTTTCTTTCACTGGATCATATTAATCTGCGTCTACTTGGTTGAAATATATTTTCTCCGGAGTGAATACCTAGCTTGTGTACAACTACTATGTAGAAATACCTAGGGCTGAGGACAAGTACTGGAGTGAGGGTGCCACGTGTTTAAGATGAGAGTGTTAGTGCATAAGCCACGGTGGGCGCGGCCAGTGTGCGTGTGTGCCCGAGCTGGTCATGTCAGGCGCCGGTCAATAGCCGTGTTAGGCCCATGGCAGCGTGCGTGCATGTGTCAGCGTGTGTGTGTTAGTTGGCGAAGTGTGCGGGGTTGTGACCGCGTCAAGCGCTGGACCTGGCGCGTCCGACCGCGTGCGTGTGCGTGAGCCATGGAGTGTGGGACATGGCGAGTGCGTGAGTGGGTGCGTCAGGAGGCGCAACATGGGCGTCGGTGCGTGCACGTATAAACCCCCTCCTCCCGTGTTTGTAGCCAGTGGGTCGAGTTCGTGCTTGAGGAAGAAATCGCCGTTGTTGCGGCAGGCGTTCGTGCGACGGAAAACTTCTTGTGTCCATCGCATGCTCTCTCCCTTCTCCTTTCTCCATCCGGTTTGAGCCACAGGGAGGTGTCAGAGAGAGCTGCCGGCATGCTAGGGTTGGAAAACTCCCAACATTTGGCATAAGAGCCACAGTTGAGGGGTAATCGCCAGCGATGTAGCTCATCCCACGAAGACGATGGTGGAGGCGCGATGTCACTTCTTGTCCCGCAGCTGGCGCTGTTAAACTACACCTTCTGGGCGATCAAGGTGGAGGCGATCCTTGATGCTCAGGGGTTGTGGGGTGTGTTGGCTCCGAACGGCGGCGTGGCGATCAACGCCCAAAGGAGAAGACAGGATGAGCGGAGATGAGATGAGGAAGACAAGATAAAGATTTGTGGCGGGAAACAACACGACATGATTTATGTGATGAGGGCACAATCCCTCGTCCTTGCCGTGTCACAACGTTGTGCCCAATGTAGACGACGAAGGCAACGGTCTTCCTCCTCTCTGTGTCACACCAACTTGCCGGATGTAGATGACGAGGGCATTGTCCCTCCTGCTCACCACGTCACACCTTTGTGCTCGATGTAGACGAGGACGACGCCGTCAGCGGAGAGTCCTTCTGCAATGACCAGCCGAATTTGGCTGACCATGATGCCAGATCGGCGAGCATGTCGGCTTGGTGCCGAATAGGCGGTGCGAGAGGTTGTTGATAGAGAAGGAGGTCGGCGATGCCGTGGCGGGAGAAGAAGGATGCGGTTGACACCGTTGAGATAAGGGATGCTATGGGGACAACAGGGCATGGGCTCGGCCAGTGGCACTAGTAGAAAACAGGGCATTTGTCCCGGTTCAGAGGAACTTTTGTCCCGGTTTATGAACCAGGACAAAAGGTCGGTACTAATGCCATCCCCTTTAGTCCCGGTTCTAACACGAACCGAGACAGATGGGCCTTCACGTGGCCACTACGAGCAGCCCAGGCAAGGAGGCCTTTGGTCCCGGTTGGTGACATGAACTAGGACCAAAAGGCTTCCACGTGTCAGTAGCTGGCTGGAGCTGAGGTTTTTCTTTTTTTTAAGTTGCTGGTTTAGGGGTTTTGGGGGTTAATTTAGGTTGTTATTAGCTAGCTAATTGAGAGAAGTGTCCTCTCTTATATCTTCGTCCTTGGTTTATCAACGCGACTGCTATGTTCATTTCACCTGCTGATATATAATAACTCATGCTGCATCATACATCATCATATATAATAACAAGTCCTACTAATCATGCATCATCATACAACTTCTACTCGTTATTAATAACAAGTCATACGATCATCATCCTCATAGTCATCGAACCCAACCCTACATAATTGTTCTTAGCACATGATCATCAAGTATCAGGTAGGACCTAAACAACCTTAAGGTAAGATAGCATAAAACAATATAGACCCTGACTCCATTATGAAGAATGGAGATCATCCTGTCTCCAATTCTTGCACTTCGCTTCCTTTTGCTTCCAAGAAGCTCCTTATGACTGTCCATACATTTTTTTCATTCTTTGATTGTCATGTCTCCACTTCCTTTAGAAATCCAGTATGGACAGTTGAGATTCGTAGGACGACCTGGTTGTATGTTCAAAACATCAAGGCGACCGTGCGTATACATCAGATGAGGCACACAATCATTCAGGATTATCTGTTGAAAAACATAGTAATAACTTCGTAGTTAGCAATGATGTACTAGTTTTAGAAGTATGCAAAAAGATGCACGGATGTCGTAATAGTAAAAAATCTTACCAGGGTATCTCCATGGTAGTTACCGTAGTTCAACACGTGCACTAGTGGCACGTATTAACCATAATGTTGAGGAGTTCGATTGTAGATATTGTAATTCTCAAGATCAGTATAAAATGCGATCAGATGATTTTTCTCCTTATAAGTTAATTCAGAGCCATCGATGTAGTGGGTTTTGTCTACCATCTTCCGCACATTCTTTGAAGAATGAAAATAAGCTGTCAATGGAAATAAGTTGTGAACTATTTTGAAATAAACAATATAAATTACTTAATAACTATGTTTGAGAAGCTCACATGGGCGAAGAATTGGAAGTGTATCCACAAGGACCCAAATGTCCATATTGTCTTGCTCGATTGTAGGATCACCAAGATCCATTGTGACAAGCATACCCTCATCAAAACCATACATCTTGCAAAGTGCTTTCCAATTTTTGCAACCAAAATGGGTTACACTCTCAGCATTGTACATATTTACTTCAAAATCCACACCATGATGGGTCCTTAGGTGAATTTTTTGGTTTCCATACTTTCATGGTCTTCAAAACTCATCCTCTCCAAGACATAGCGTCTTGCATAGCATGGGATAAGCTAGTCGAATTGGAAAAGATGAAAAAGACACGTTAAAATAGTTGAAGTCGTGCTTAATTATGAAGAAAACTATTGTCGCTGCTATGCATCGTATGAATATCGAAGGTCTCCTCGAGCTTAATGCTGAAGCGCTGATCTTCGTCCAGCTCAAGGAACCTGTCGCACACACCTCGGTCGTCGTGGCACCAGTACTCTCTCTCGATTTTTCTCCACTGCGACCTGTCAGCGGGTGCTCAACTTCCCATCTTTCTTACAGTCCTCACAGTGCCATCGCATCAACTTGGCATGCTCTTTGTTTCTGAACAATCATTTCAACCGTGGTATTATAGGAGCATAGCACATCACCTTCGCAGGAACTCTCTTCCTGCGGGGCTCGCCGTCAACATCACCATGGTCATCTCGTCTGATCTTATACCGCAATGCACCGCGTACCGGGCATGTGTTCAAATCCTCATACGCACCGCGGTAGAGGATGCAGTCATTAGGGCATGCATGTATCTTACTGCACCTCCAATCCTAGAGGGCATACAACCTTCTTTGTTGCGTCGTCTTGTCGGGCAATTCATTATCCTTTGGAAGCTTCTTGTTCAATATTTTCAGTAGCTTCTCAAATCCTTTGTCGAGCACAACATTCTACGCCTTCCACTGCAACAATTCCAGTACGGTAACCAGCTTTGTGTTGCCATCTTCGCATTTGGGGTGCAACCCTTATTGTGATCCTCTAACATGCGATCGAACTTCAGCTTCTCCTTTTGACTTTTGCATTGCGTCCTTGCATCGACAATGACCGGTGGAGATCATCATCGGGCACATCATCTGGTTCCTCTTGATCTTCAGCAGCTTCCCCCATTGCGGTATCATCAGACAGCTCGTCTGGTTCCTCTTGATCTTCAGCAGCTCCCCCCGTTGCAGCATCACCATATTCAGGGGGCACATAGTTGTCATCGTCCTCTTCTTCTTCGCCGTCTTCCATCATAACCCCTAATTCTTCGTGCCTCGTCCAAACATTATAGTGTGACATGAAACCCTTGTAAAGCAGGTGGGTGTGAAGGATTTTCCCGCCAGAATAAGACTTCGTATTCCCACATTTAGTGCATGGACAACAAATAAAACCATTCTGCCTGTTTGCCTCAGTCACTTGAGAAAATTATGCACGCCCTTAATGTACTCGGAGGTGTATACGTCACCAGACATCCATTGCGGTTCATCTCGTGCATTATATATAATTATGTGTGTCAAAAGTAAGAAAATCAGACAAATATCTACCTAAAGTAAGAAAATCAGACAAGTATCAGAAAGAAGATAAGAACAAGAGGCTCACCACAGTGGTGCCGGCGACGAGATCGGTGCCGCCGACGAGATCGGCGCCGACGACCAACGGCGGTGAAAGCAGGGGCAGGCGTGACGGACCGCTAAATCTAGACAAATCTCGAAAAAATGGAGCTCGAGGTCGAGCTTGAGAGGAGAAAGCTCAACTAGTGTGGCTCGGGCATTGCATCGAACACCTCATGTGCATAGGAGGTGAACTAGAGCACCCAAATGCCCTCTCCTCGCCGGATTGAAAAAGCGAGCACCTTTGGAGTGCTCACGGCGGCGATGGGTATATATAGGCAAGTTATTTATCCGGTTCACGGCATGAACCAGGACTAAAGCACCCCTTATACATCTCGGTTCAAGCCACGAACCGGGACCAATGGTTGCTGGGCCAGGGCGAGGACCATTGGTCCCGTTCGTGGCTTGAACTGGACAAATGGTTCCACGAACCGGGACCAATGCCCACGAGGCCCGGCCGACCCCACAGGATCACTGAACCGGGTCTAATACCCCCATGGGCCACGGTCATAGCCGGTGATGGTTTTACACCATACAAGTTGAATGTTGCTCCATATACTTGCTGGCCTATTTTTGTAGCTCCATTAAACCTTCCACCGGTATTCTCTTGAAACCAGAGTATATATTCCTTAGCCTTGTTATCCTTGGTCCTGAACATCCTGCGAAAAATTTGAGTGTCCTAATGCAACCTTTAGCTGTTGAACTGATGCAATTGTGGGCGGGGGTTGAAACATGGGATGCTTATCACAAGGTAAACTTTCCAATGAAAGCGGCATTTCTATGGTCAGTCCACGACTTTCCTGCCTTTGGTATGTTCGCTGGGTGGAGAACCCATGGCAAGCTAGCATGCCTCAAATGCATGAGTAATTCCAAAGCATTTACTCTTCAATACGGGTGGAAGCCTTGCTGGTTTGATTGCCATAGGCGCGTTCTACCTCAAATCATGAATTCAGATTCCAGGCCAATTCGTTTAGAAAGGATACAATAGTGTTAGAAGGGACTCCAAGGCATTTAACATGAGAGGATGTGGAAACTCACATGTACACACATGCGAATGACACCTTCAATTATAATAAATTGCACAATTGGACTCGCATAAGCTGCTTTTGGCAACTTCCATACTTCAAAAATTTGAAGCTCTGACACAACATCAATCTGATGCACAATGAAAAAAATGTAGCTGAAGCTATATTTAACACATGCTTTGACATTCCTGATAAAACTAAAGATAATGTGAAGGAAAGAAAAGATCTAGCTGAAATTTGCAACCGTCCTTCTATGCACTTGAAATTGAAGGACAATGGGAAGTGGGAGAAGCCAAGAGCACCTTTTGTCATCGATAAGAAGGATGTGATAACCATTCTGAAATGGTTCCAAGAGATGAAGTTCCCTGATGGGTATGCATCAAGCTTCAGACGGGGAGTTAGCCTACTACACAGAAAGATTTTTGGCCTCAAAAGTCATGATTACCATATCTTCATGGAAGGCCTACTTCTTGTTGCATTTCGTGGCTTCCTTCCAGAGGACATATGGAAATGTCTAGCAGAGCTAAGTTAGTTCTATAGGCAGCTATTGTTGGGGAACGCAGTAATTTCAAAAATTTTCTCACGATCACGCAAGACCATGGTGATGGCATAGCAACGAGAGGGAGAGTGTCCGTCCACGTACCCTCGTGAACCCGAAAGCGAGCGTTATAACAACAGCGGTTGATGTAGTCGTGCGTCTTCACGATCCGACCGATCCAAGCACCGAATGTACGGCACCTCCGAGTTACGCACACGTTCAGCTCGATGGCGATCCCGGACTCGATCCAGCAAAGTGTCGGGGATGAGTTCCGTCAACCTGACGGCGTGGTGGCGATGTTGATGCTTCACCGGCGCAGGGCTTCGCCTAAGCTCATGACGATATGACTTCTCCGGCGAGGGCTTCGCCTAAGCTCTCTGACGATATGACGAAGTGGAATATGGTGGAGGGGCACCGCACGGCTAAGGAGCGATCCGTAGATCAACTTGTGTGTTGCAGGGGTGCCCCCTGCCCCGTGTATATAAAGGAGCCAAGGGGAGGTGGCGGCCCAAGGGGCGCGCAAGAGTCCTACTCCTCCGGAGTAGGACTCCCCCTCCAATCCTAGTTGGATTAGGATTCCCGGAGGAGGAAAGAGAGAGAGGGGGGCCGGCCCACCTTTCCTAGTCCTAATAGGACTAGGGGAAGGGGGGGCGCGCGGCCACCTAGGGCTGGCCCTCTCTCCTTTCCACTAAGGCCCACTATGGCCCATGTAGTTCCCGGGGGGTTCCGGTAACCTCCGGTACTCGATAAATTCTCGATTTCACTCGGAACCCTTCCGAAGTCCAAACATAGGCTTCCAATATATCAATCTTTATGTCTCGACCATTTGAGACTCCTCGTCATGTCCGTGATCACATCCGGGACCCGAACAAACTTGGTTGCATCAATACTTATAAACTCATTATGAACTGTCATTGAAGCGTTAAGCGTGCGGACCCTACGGGTTCGAGAACTATGTAGACATGACCTAGAACCATTCTCGGTCAATAACCAATAAGCGGAACCTGGATGCCCATATTGGTTCCTACATATTCTACGAAGATCTTTATCGGTCAAACCGCATAACGACATACGTTGTTCCCTTTGTCATCGGTATGTTACTTACCCGAGATTCGATCGTCGGTATCCAATACCTAGTTCAATCTCGTTACGGTAAATCTCTTTACTCGTTCCGTAATACATCATCTCACAACTAACTTATTAGTTGTAATGCTTGCAAGGCTTAAGTGATGTGCATTACCGAGAAGGCACAGAGATACCTCTCCGACAATCGGAGTGACAAAACCTAATCTCGAAATCGCCAACCCAACAAGTACCTTTGGAGACACCTGTAGTACTCCTTTATAATCACCCGATTCGTTGTGGCGTTTGGTAGTACCAAAGTGTTCCTCCGATGGCAGGAGTTGCATAATCTCATAGTTATAGGAACATGTATAGGTCATGAAGAAAGCATTAACATACTAAGCGATCAAGTGTTAAGCTAACGGAATGGGTCATGTCAATCAGATCATTCTACTAATGATGTGACCTTGTTAATCAAATAACAACTCCTTGTTTATGGTTAGGAAACATAACCATCTTTGATTAACAAGCTAGTCAAGTAGAGGCATACTAGTGACATACTGTTTGTCTATATATTCACACATGTATTATGTTTCCGGTTAATACAATTCTAGCATGAATAATAAACATTCATCATGATATAAGGAAATAAATAATAACTTTATTATTGCCTCTAGGGCATATTTCCTTGATCTCCCACTTGCACTAGAGTCAATAATCTAGATTACAGAGTAATGATCCTAACACCCATGGAGTCTTGGTGCTGATCATGTTTTGCTCGTGGAAGAGGCTTAGTCAGCGGGTCTACAACATTCAGATCCGTATGTATTTTGCAAATCTCTATGTCTCCCACTTGGACTTGGTCCCGAATGGAATTGAAGCGTCTCTTGATGTGCTTGGTCCTCTTGTGAAATCTGGATTCCTTTGCCAAGGCAATTGCACCAGTATTGTCACGAGAAGATCTTCATCGGTCCCGATGCACTAGGTATGACACCTAGATCGGAAATGAACTCTTTCATCCAGACTCCTTCATTTGCTGCTTCCGAAGCAGCTATGTACTCGGCTTCACATGTAGATCCCGCCACGACGCTTTGTTTAGAACTGCACCAACTGACAGCTCCACCGTTTAATAAAAACACGTATCCGGTTTGCGATTTAGAATCGTCCGGATCAGTGTCAAAGCTTCGTCGGCGTAACCATTCTGACTAGCTCTTTGTCACCTCCATATCGAGAAACATATCCTTAGTCCTTTTCGGTATTTCAGGATGTTCTTGACCGCTGTCCGATGATCCATTCCTGGATTACTTTGGTACCTTCCTGCCAAGCTTATAGCTAAGCATCGTCAGTGCGGTACACAGCATTGCATACATGATAGAGCCTATGGCTGAAGCATAGGGAACATCTTTCATTTTCTCTCTATCTTCTGCTGTGGTCGGGCATTGAGTCTTACTCAATCTTACACCTTGCAACACAGGCAAAAAACCTTTCTTTGCTTGATCCATTTTGAACTTTTTCAAAATTTTATCAAGGTATGTGCTTTGTGAAAGTCCAATTAAGCGTCTTGATCTATCTCTATAGATCTTGATGCCCAATATGTAAGCAGCTTCACCGAGGTCTTTCATTGAAAAACTTTTATTCAAGTATCCTTTTATGCCATCCAGAAATTCTATATCATTTCCAATTAATAATATGTCGTCCACATATAATATCAGAAATGCTCTGAGCTCCCACTCACTTTCTTGTAAATCTGAGGCTTCTCCAAAAGTCTGAAAAAACCCATATGCTTTGATCACACTATCAAAGCGTTTATTCCAGCTCCGAGAGGCTTGCACCAGACCATAAATTGATCGTTGGAGCTTGCACACTTTGTTAGCACCTTTTGGATCGACAAAACCTTCTGGTTGCATCATATACAACTCTTCTTCTAGAAATCCATTCAAGAATGCAGTTTTATATCCATTTGCCAAATTTCATAATCATAAAATGCGGCAATTGCTAACATGATTCGGACAGACTTAAGCATCGCTACGGGTGAGAAAGTCTCATCGTAGTCAACCCCTTGAACTTGTCGAAAACCTTCGCAACAAGTCGAGCTTTATAAACGGTTATATTACCATCGGCGTCAGTCTTCTTCTTAAAGATCCATTTATTTTCAATGGCTTGCCGATCATCGGGCAAGTCAACCAAAGTCCATACTTTGTTCTCATACATGGATCCCATCTCAGATTTCATGGCTTCCAGCCATTTTGCGGAATCTGGGCTCACCATCGCTTCTTCATAGTTTGTAGGTTCGCCATGGTCAAGTAACATGACTTCCGAATAGGATTACCGTACCACTCACAGTGCGTATTTTACTCTGGTTGACCTACGAGGTTCAGTAGTAACTTGATCTGAAACTTCATGATCATCATCATTAGTTTCCTCACTAATCGGCGTAGTTGTCACAGGAACCATTTCTTGTGATGAACTACTTTCCAATAAGGGAGTAGATACAGTTATCTCATCAAGTTCCACTTTCCTCCCACTCACTTCTTTCGAGAGAAACTCCTTCTCTAGAAAGGATCCGAATTAGCAACAAAAATCTTGCCTTCAGATCTGTGATAGAAGGTGTACCCATGATCTCCTTTGGGTATCCTATGAAGACACATTTTTCCGATTTGGGTTCGAGCTTATCTGGTTGAAGTTTCTTTACATAAGCATCGCAGCCCCAAACTTTAAGAAAGCGACAACTTTGGTTTCTTGCCAAACCACAGTTCATAAGGCGTCGTCTCAGCGGATTTTGGCGGTGTCCTATTTAGCGTGAATGCGGCCGTCTCTAAAGCATAACCCCAAAAGCGATAGCGGTAAATCGGAAATCGACATCATAGATCGTACCATATCTAGTAAAGTACGATTCTGACGTTCGGACACACCATTTCTCTGTGGTGTTCGGGTGGCGTGAGTTGTGAAACTATTCCACATTGTTTCAAATGTAAACCAAACTTCGTAACTCAAATATTCTCCTCCACGATCAGATCGTAGAAACTTTATTTTCTTGTTACGATGATTTTCCACTTCACTCTGAAATTCTTTGAACTTTTCAAATGTTTCAGATTTGTGTTTCATTAAGTAGATATACCCATATCTGCTCAAATCATCTGTGAAGGTGAGAAAATACTTGATACCGGCGTGCCTCAGCATTCATTGGACCACAAACATCGGTATGTATGATTTCCAACAAATCAGTTGCACGCTCCATAGTTCGGAGAAGCGGCGTTTTGGTCATCTTGCCCATGAGGCACGGTTCGCAAGTACCAAGTGATTCATAATCAAGTGATTCGAAGCCCATCGGTATGGAGTTTCTTCATGCGTTTTACACCGATATGACCTAAGCGGCGGTGCCACAAATAAGTTGCACTATCATTATCAACTCTGTATCTTTTGGCTTCAACATTATGAATATGTGTATCACTACTATCGAGATTCAACAAGAATAGACCATTCTTCAAGGGTGCATGACCATAAAAGATATTACTCATATAAATAGAACAACCATTATTCTCTGATTTAAATGAATAACCGCCTTGCAATAAACAAGATCCAGATATAATGTTCATGCTCAGCGCTGGCACCAAATAACAATTATTGAGGTCTAAAACTAATGCTAAAGGTAGATGTAGAGGTAGCGTGCCGACGGCGATCACATCGACCTTGGAACCATTTCAACAGCATCGTCACCTCGTCCTTAGCCAATCTTCGCTTAATCCGTAGTTTCTGTTTCGAGTTGCAAATATTAGCAACAGAACCAGTATCAAATACCCAGGTACTACTGCGAGTATTAGTAAGGTACACATCAATAACATGTATATCACATATACCTTTGTTCACCTTGCCATCCTTTTTATCCGCCAAATACTTGGGGCAGTTCCGCTTCCAGTGTCCGGTCTGCTTGCAGTAAAAACACTCAGTTTCAGGGCTTAGGTCCAGACTTGGGTTTCTTCTCTTGATCAGCAACTTTCTTGCTGTTCTTTTGAAGTTTCCTTCTTCTTCCCTTTGCCCTTTTCTTGAAACTAGTGGTCTTGCTGACCATCAACACTTGATGCTCTTTCTTGATTTCTACCTCCGCAGCTTTCAGCATCGCGAAGAGCTCAGGAATTGTTTTAGTCATCCCTTGCATATTATAGTTCATTCTGAAGCTCTTGTAGCTTGGTGGCAGTGATTGGAGAATTACATCAATGACACTATCATCCGGAAGATTAACTCCCAGCTGAATTAAGTGATTGTTATACGGACATTTTGAGTATGTGCTCCTTGTGAACTATTCTCTTCCATCTTGCAGCTATAGAATTTATTGGAGACTTCATATCTCTCAATCCGGGCATTTGCTTGAAATATTAACTTCAACTCCTGGAACATCTCATATGCTCCATGACGTTCAAAAGCGTCGTTGAAGACCGGTTCTAAGCCGTAAAGCATGGCACACTGAACTATAGAGTAGTCATCAGCTACTGCTTTGCCGAGACGTTCATAACCACGGCTCAGCATCTGCGGCGAACTGTCACCCAGCGGTGCTTCAGGGGCGTAATTTTTATGTGCAGCAATGAGGATAATCCTCAGGTTACGGACCCAGTCCGTGTAATTGCTACCATCATCTTTCAACTTTGCTTTCTCAAGGAACGCATTAAAATTCAACGGAACAACAGCACGAGCCATCTATCTACATCAAACATAGACAAGCAAAATACTATCGGTACTAAGTTCATGATAAATTTAAGTTTGATTAATCATATTAAAAACCTCCCACTTAGGCAGACATCTCTCTAGTCATCTAAGTGATCACGTGATCCAAATCAACTAAACCATGTCCGATCATCACGTGAGATGGAGTAGTTTCAATGGTGAACATAACTATGTTGATCATATCTACTATATGATTCACGCTCGACCTTTCGGTCTACGTGTTCCGAGGCCATATCTGTTATAGGCTAGGCGCGTGCAGTTTAAGCTGAGTATTCTGCGTGTGCAACTGTTTTGCACCGTTGTATTTGAGCGTAGAGCCTATCACACCCGATCATCACGTGGTGTCTCAGCACGAAGAACTTTCATAGCGGTGCATACTCGGGAGAACACTTCTTGATAATTTTAGTGAGAGATCATCTTATAATGCTACCGTCAATCAAAGCAAGATAAGATGCATAAAGGATAAACATCACATGCAATCAATATAAGTGATATGATATGGCCATCATCATCTTGTGCTTGTGATCTCCATCGCCAAGCACCGTCATGATCACCATCGTCACCGGTAGCGACACCTTGATCTCCATCGTAGCATCGTTGTCGTCTCGCCAATCTTATGCTTCCACGACTATCACTACCGCTTAGTAATAAAGTAAAGCATTACATCGCGATTGCATTGCATACAATAAGCGACAACCATATGGCTCCTGCCGATTGCCGATAACTTCGGTTACAAAACATGATCATCTCATACAATAAAATATAGCATCACGTCTTGACCATATCACATCACAACATGCCCTGCAAAAACAAGTTAGGCGTCCTCTACTTTGTTGTTGCAAGTTTTACGTGGCTGCTACGGGCTGAGCAAGAACCGTTCTTACCTACGCATCAAAACCACAGCGATAGTTTGTCAAATAGACTCCGTTTAACCTTCTCAAGGACCGGGCGTAGCCACTTTCAGTTCAACTAAAGTTGGAGAGACAGTCTTCCATGAAGCCATCTATGTGCAAAAGCACGTCGAGGGAACCGGTCTCGGCGTAAAGCGTCTGGCGTAAGGTTGGTCCGGATCGTCTCGTCCAACAATACCGCTGAACCAAAGTATGACATGCTGGTAGGCAGTATGACTTGTATCGTCCACAACTCACTTGTGTTCTACTCGTGCATATGACATCAACGCATAAAACCAGGCTCGGATGCCACTTTGTTGGGGAACGCAGTAATTTCAAAAATTTTCCTCACGATCACGCCAAGACCATGGTGATGGCATAGCAGCGAGAGGGAGAGTGTCCGTCCACGTACCCTCGTGAACCCGAAAGCGAGCGTTATAACAACGCGGTTGATGTAGTAAATGCGTCTTCACGATCCGACCGATCCAAGCACCGAATATACGGCACCTCCGAGTTACGCACACGTTCAGCTCGATGGCGATCCCGGACTCCGATCCAGCAAAGTGTCGGGGATGAGTTCCGTCAACCTGACGGCGTGGTAGACGATGTTGATGCTTCACCGGCGCAGGGCTTCGCCTAAGCTCATGACGATATGACTTCTCCGGCGCGGGGCTTCGCCTAAGCTCTCTGACGATATGACGAAGTGGAATATGGTGGAGGGGGCACCGCACGGCTAAGGAGCGATCCGTAGATCAACTTGTGTGTTACAGGGTGCCCCCTGCCCCGTATATAAAGGAGCCAAGGGAGAGGTGGCCGGCCCAAGGGGAGGCGCGCAAGGAGTCCTACTCCCTCCGAGTAGGACTCCCCCTCAATCCTAGTTGGATTAGGATTCCCGGAGGGAAAGAGAGAGAGGGGCGGCCCACCTTTCCTAGTCCTAATAGGACTAGGGAAGGGGGGCGCAGCCACCTAGGGCTGGCCCTCTCTCCTTTCCACTAAGGCCCACTATGGCCCATGTAGTTCGGGGGTTCGGTAACCTCCGGTACTCCGGTAAATTCTCGATTTCACTCGGAACCCTTCGAAGTCCAAACATAGGCTTCCAATATATCAATCTTTATGTCTCGACCATTTCGAGACTCCTCGTCATGTCCGTGATCACATCCGGGACTCGAACAAACTTCGGTGCATCAATACTTATAAACTCATTATGAACTGTCATTGAAGCGTTAAGCGTGCGGACCCTACGGGTTCGAGAACTATGTAGACATGACCTAGAACCATTCTCGGTCAATAACCAATAAGCGGAACCTGGATGCCCATATTGGTTCCTACATATTCTCTGAAGATCTTTATCGGTCAAACCGCATAACGACATCGTTGTTCCCTTTGTCATCGGTATGTTACTTACCCGAGATTCGATCGTCGGTATCCAATACCTAGTTCAATCTCGTTACGGTAAGTCTCTTTACTCGTTCCGTAATACATCATCTCACAACTAACTTATTAGTTGTAATGCTTGCAAGGCTTAAGTGATGTGCATTACCGAGAAAGCACGGAGATACCTCTCCGACAATCGGAGATGACAAAACCTAATCTCGAAAATCGCCAACCCAACAAGTACCTTTGGAGACACCTGTAGTACTCCTTTATAATCACCCGATTCGTTGTGACGTTTGGTAGTACCAAAGTGTTCCTCCGATGGCAGGAGTTGCATAATCTCATAGTTATAGGAACATGTATAGGTCATGAAGAAAGCATTAACATACTAAGCGATCAAGTGTTAAGCTAACGGAATGGGTCATGTCAATCAGATCATTCTACTAATGATGTGACCTTGTTAATCAAATAACAACTCCTTGTTTATGGTTAGGAAACATAACCATCTTTGATTAACAAGCTAGTCAAGTAGAGGCATACTAGTGACATACTGTTTGTCTATATATTCACACATGTATTATGTTTCCGGTTAATACAATTCTAGCATGAATAATAAACATTCATCATGATATAAGGAAATAAATAATAACTTTATTATTGCCTCTAGGGCATATTTCCTTCAGCTATGTGCAAAAGAACTTAGCAAGGATACCGTACGTTCACTTGAGGAGAATGTTGTTGTTCTTGTATGCAAATTGGAGAAGATATTCCCTCCTGGTTTCTTCAATCCCATGCAGCATTTAATCATACATCTTCCATACCAAGCTCGGCTAGGAGGTCCTGTATTAGCTCGATGGATGTACATCTATGAAAGGTAATCATCCATTTTCCTTATGAAGCTTGATTGATAAAAAGCTGAGTCCTGATTTTGTTTTTTCTCATAATTACTTTATCTGCACTAGCAGATGTATAGAAACTTAAATCAAAGAAATGCATAATAAGGCTCGAGTTGAGGGTTCCATTGTTGAGGCTTATCTAGTTGAGGAGGCAACCAATTTTTCTCCTTGTATTTCAAACACAATGCCCGGTCAGTTAGGAACAAGGTGCCTCGCTATGATGACAATGCCTCTACATTTGTAGCCAAATGCAACCTTGGCATATTTCAATTCGCTGGTCGATGCATGAGTCCTCAGGGAACTTATGAGCTCTCAACAGAAGAGTATAAGGCTGCATTCTTGTACATATTGAAAAACATACCGGAGATGGAGGAGTTCTTCGACGATGATTGTTCTCTAACTTTTATCCATTTAGTAACATCTATGCCACAAACTGAACAAACTTTATTATTTAGAGAGTTCGATAAGGAACAACGGAGGAGCCGAGTTGTGCCTCTGAGAAGCAACGGCGTGAGTTAAGATTAAAATGCTGGAAAGCAGGCCGTTCTATAAATCATGGGCCTACCTTTTTTGTCTGGTTTAAAACTAAAGTAAGGCTCTTGACCACTTGAAACTATATGTAATGCAATTCTGAACTCAACTCAAACTAATATGAGTAACTATATCTTGCAGTGCGAAGTCATCTAGCATTCACAATGCCTTGCGTGAAATGTCATATGGCTTTCGTACACGAGTTAAAACCTCGTAATATATGATGTGAGCGGATATCGGTTTCGATTCAGAGAAGTATGAGAAGTCAAAATTAGCTACTGATCAATACTGGAGTGTGTGTGCCTGCGCTTGATGAATATGACAACCCACTTGATTATTATGGTGTAGTTGAAGACATAATCAAAATAACTTGGGAGCGTAGCCTTGGACTTGAGTTTGTCCTGTTTAAGTGTCGTTGGTTTGATCCAACTCGGCTGGAGTTAAGCGGACGAAAACTTGGGATTAGTAGAGATAAATCACACATCCAGGCTCTCTAATTTTGATCCATTTGTGATGGCCTCTCAAGTTACTCAAGTATATTATTTGGAATACCCGTGCAAGTCTAGACCAGATCTACAAGAATGGTACATTGTATACGGGTTTCTCCATTGGGCTACATTCCTCCAAGTGAAATGACAACCATTCTGAAGGATCATCACATGATGTCTTATTTTATCAAGAGGATGGGCTTGAAGGTGAATTTGTCATTGACTTGGGAGTTGACCTAGAAAGTCTAACTGCACTAATTGTGTCAGATGAGATCAGCGATCCAAAAGAATTAGAAGTTTTGGAGAAGCTGCGTGCTGGAGGTCAACAAGATGGAGCGAAGAGGAGTCGAGATGAAGATGAGGAATCAGATGAAGAAGAGGAGTTTGCAACACCGTCTTATGGCCAACGATTTCTAGTCTGATGAAATTGTAGTCCTTTTCTATTAGTATATTTTTTGTGCTCATTGTAACCAAAACTTGATTGTTTTATGGACTATTTTGTGCTGATTGTAGCCCAAACTTGAGTACTTTATGGACTATTTTGTACTGATTGTATTATTTTTGGAATATGGCTCAAACTTGCTTCCTAAGCTATTTCATGTGCTAATTTTGTTTTAAGCTGCCTTTTTGTGTTTTGTAAACTTGAACTCACATTTGAATTTGTGCAGGAGATGGTTGTGCTTCGTCATAGAAGTACTAGACGCGGTGCCAGCCATGCTAGCAAGAATATTGTTGATGGTATAGGCAGCCCCAACAATGATAGCTCGTAAATGTCTCGATCTGATGGCGTCAACACTACTGCTCCTTTATCTCAAAACAGTGAAGAGATCCAAAGGCAGCCCCCGTCTCGTCAAAAGGGGAGGAAAAGGAGGGCCACGACAGAACTAAGAGTGCCTCCATATGGTCATAAAGTTGGCCTAGAACCGGAAGGTGACAGGTATGGTTGTTTCTTCACATGTGCTTTTATGCTTGACACTTAGTATCATCCTCTCAGTAAATGTTGCTTACCTTGTTGTTTAGGCAATTTAATTATGCTGACCCTAATTCCAAACATTACAAGTATACTATGCAACTTGGAATCATTCTTAGCGAGAACACCCGGCATAATTGAGAAGAAGGAAGGTGGTGTTGTCATTAAAACCCGTCCAGCTTTGGAGTGGTCTGATTATTATGATGATGATACTCTAGGTGATAAGGGGCAGACAGCAGCAGATCGTGTGAAGCAAGTGTTTTGGGTAAGCCCCAAGTACTTGAGAGTTATTTTGAAATTCTGTACTGCACATGCATATTTGACATGAAAATTTGTAAACTTGCAGAACTTGTTTGAGGTTCATGTGAAAGATGGTGAAGACCCGGAGAAGGTGGAGGATGATGTTGATCGTGTGTTGGACAACTATGCAATGAAAAAAGTGAGGGACATGATGTATCAAGTTCGTGTGGATGTTGTGAAGATCTACTATGAAAAGAAAGGAGAGCTGCTTGATGACACATTGGCATGTTCAAAAGAACTTGAATATGATCAATACCTGGAAGGCAGAATACCATGGTTTAAGTAACATGCATCACCTCATCTTTGTGATTATTGGTTCTCAAAAGAGTTGAAGTCTTTAAGGAAGAGGGCAAGAATCTCGCTTCAAGAGTGAAGATATTGCTCAAAATCGGGGAGGTTCACTGCCATTGGTGGAGGCTCGACAAATTCTGGTATGTCACACTTGTATAAGATTTTTAGAAAATTGTTTCTTGTTATTTTGTATTTCATTTCGTTGGTCTTGTAGGCACAGAAATATGGGCCTGAGAAGGCTACCACCCTGAATACGTATGCTGCAAAGAAATCTGGATTAAAGAATTGGGATGGCAGTGGCAGCATTAGTTCCACCCTCAGCGGGAAGGCAAAAAAATGCCATGTATGTTCTTGCTCGTCTTCTTATCACCAACTATTTGTTCTGTTTGCATGTTTACAAGTTAAAATTACTATCGTTCTAGGATGATTACTGTGATTTGGCTAGAGCCGCATATCCTGATGATTGGGAGGGCGAGAGTTAGATGGGCAAATGTTATATGAGTCATCAGGTGGCATTCCTCATGGGCGACTAGAAATAGCGGATGGAGCAATTAAGAAGGCTGATGTTATCTCAATAGCTAGAGAGAAGAAACTGAGGCCATTATCTTCAGCATCATTTATTGAACTATTCAATAAAATGAAGAAGCTGAAGCGACGAGCTATTCAAGAAAATGAAGAATTGAGCGGCGTAATGAGAACCTTCAAAAGATAGTGGATATGCATGGAAGAATTTCTTGGTACTTGCAAATTTGTGTACATGTTTCAGATTAATTGTTCAAACCAGCTATTCTAATGTTGCATACTTGTTCATAGGCCCTTTTTAAGGAGATGGGAAAAGAACTACCAGAGGAGCTACGCCAAGGCGACAATTTCCAACCACATGTAAGTACATTACTTCCTGAAACTTTTTCTCAAACTGATTGGTAAGGTACTTTATACAGATTTAGCTTGATCGATGGCACTACTTCCTCTCACCCCACCCCCAAAAATATGTTGAGATATGCTTGTGGGAGTGCATCCATATTCCTGCATGCACATGTAGTCCCAACTTAAGTGACTTTACACCATGATTCATTCTATTTTTTAGGATCTCAATTTTTGGTCACTCTCACTTAGTTAAATTTATCATACTTAAGTTCTTGGCCAAATCTGTTCAAAACACCATTGGTGGTATATGTTCATTTTTATTCTGATCATCCTCTCTTAGTTAAAATTACTAATAACGTTGTTGGCCAAATCTGTCCAAAATGGATGTGTTGATGGTTTACTCACAAAAGGCCATTTGGTTGTATTATCATTTATATTTTCTACCTGATGGTTTACTGCAACTTTTAACTGAGAAGCCCTTTCTGGTTTGCTTCATAACCTCTCCTCGTTTGTCTAAATAAATAATCTTATGTAGGGGGGCACTAATTCATCTCATATTGGAACCCGAGCGCTTGATGACAACACCGGTGATGGTGATTTGGGTGGAACTGTTGGCGGTGACAACTCCAATGGGAATATCAGTGACATGGCTATTGGTGCAACTAACCTTCACTCCAACAACCTGGAAAGCGAGACTTAGAGTGGTAGTAACCTGGGCAGTGCCTTTGTTGACTTAGAACATGGTAACAAAACTTTGGAACTAATGGTGGTGTTGGTAACAGAGTAGCATTTTGGAAGTTGCAATAGACACTAGAGGCAGGTTATCTACTTCTTTGAACTATGGTGTATTTTGTTTGTAATGCACCGAAGCTTATCCTTGCAACTTGCAAGTTGAACAATTTATCTTTTGTTGTCAATAACTGTTATGTACTTAGATGTGCAAGACTGAATCTTATCAGTCCAATTTATGGTAGTGGTTGACACAAGGATCATCATGGTATAATTTGTGTTGATAGATGCAGTATACAAATTTAAATGGATCATTAAGCTGCACCATCCATTGTTGGCGGTTTTGGGCCGACAGGACTAATAATTCTTGTTGTGACATGTACAAATTCCTGTCGGGCACGAACTCACAGCGAAATGTAATGAGTATTCCTGTCGGCGATGAGCTGACAGCGAAATATTCAATTTTCTTGTCGGTTCGGGCCGACAGTGAAATAATGTATACTCCTGGCTACCCTATGCCTGATGAAATCATATTTTCCTGTTGGTCACCGTTAGGAGTGACCGTCAAGGAAATGTTTCCTGTTGGTTTCCCTGTCAAGCTATCTCTGTCAGCTTTCCCTGACGGGTGACCGACAGGAAATACTTTCCCTGTCGGGTTTGGCTCTTTTCCTGTCGGTTTCCAACCCACAGAAATATTGTGGTTTCTGGTAGTGCCGGTCGAAAGAAGGGGACGCCGCGCCCGCCCCCACCACCGGCGCCTACAGCCTGCGCGAAACCCTCGCCATCTCGATCCGCCTCCCTCTACACGGGCCGGGTCACCGCTCAGGTAATGGTCCACCCACCCACCCCCACCCCCACGGTGGTTGCCGACCTCGAGCCAATCCCCCCTTTTCTCTTTTCATAATTTCGTGGTGTGCAAGAGCTATGGTTATGAATTTGATTTACACTTCAGTGCCTTAGTTATGCAAGAACTTTAGTAACAGTGTTATGCCTGCACTTTGTTCATGTTATGGGTGTTTTAGATTTTACACAATCTACCAACTAGAAAAGCTCTGTTGCTGGAAGCCATCCCAAACACATACAAAGGGTTACAAATATACTACTACAAAAATGTCTCTCTGAACTAGTTGAAGCTGTTCCTAACCCACCCATAATTTGTTACCATCTACTTGTATTCCTCAAGATCTGGGCACGAGATTCACTTCTATAGCCACATCTGGGCCGGGCACTAAGATCTGGATTACAACTTGAAGGAGAAGGAAAGTGGTGGTTCGCCCCTTTCGGGGTTCTGTAACTCTACTGATCCACCCGATGCCTCTTGGGAGGGACACCCAACTACTTAAGGCATACACAGCGCAACACACTGACCAGTGGGTCCCCTAGTATGCAATCCATTTCTCCCAGGTACCGGCTGGACTGCACATGGGGTCTCTCTAACCTGCAGGGTCCAGCCTCGATCTCTTCTGCTGCTGGTGATCTGGCTTCCTCCTAAACAGCACTGCTCTCCTCTTCTTCAGTTTCAACAGATATAGTTTCAGTTGGTTGCTCTGCTTCCCCATTTATCTCCATAATGAAAATGCCCACTTTTCAAATGCAGAATCTGCGCAACTCATGGAGCAACCGAGTTCCAGTCGATATGGTATTGATGAGGTAATGTTGCAGATGTAGTCAAGATATATGACCACTGTGCATTTTCGTCCAAGCTAAATAAAATTATCTCTACTTATTTGCAGGTCACTTATCCTGCACCTATTACTGAACATTCACGGTCATTAGATTACCTTCCTAAGAGAGTAGCTTGTACACTATCACAGGGATCTAATGTAACTAGCATGGACTTTCATCCTTCCCATCACACGCTACTACTAGGTACGATTAAAATTGATAATTTACTATATCTAAAAAATATATATGTATATAGATGCAGTCGCAACTTTGCAAGTAATAAAGTTGTTTCATGTGGTTTGGGTGTATATTAGGATTTTAACACTTTATTAATTTTCTTGTCATTATTACTACTCAAATAGTTGGATCTGCTAATGGTGAATTCACACTTTGGGAGATCGGTACGCATGAGAGGCTGGTCTCAAAGCCCTTCAAAGTCTGGGACATGCAAGCATGTTCAGCACAATATCAGGTAACTGAGCACAATATCATTTCTTGTCAATTGCCTAACTGCAACTTGTTACCATGCCATTTGTCTGCTTTCGAGAGAGATTCCTCTAGGGAACCTATGGCCATCGGGTCAATTCTCTATCAATACTTTCTTCTACAAAATTGTCTCTATTTGCCTTCACTATTTGCCGTTTCACTATACCATTATCTATCAATTCGCTTTCAACCTGTAACTAGCAAGAGAAGCGGCTTGACAACCCCCTAGCCAAGATGGGTGCAAGTATTTATTTTGTTTGTGTGCAGATGCTGCTTATTTAGGTAGCTTGTCTACTCCAATTGTTCGATTAAATCTTGGTTCTTAACTGAGATTTTTTTGATTATGTGCCATATCACCCTTCCTCTTTAGGGGAACCCAACAACTCTTACGGGAGTAGCACATATGCAATGAATTATATAATTGATGTTGTTACGAAGGCAGAACAAGAAATTGAGTCAAATAGTTTTGTCATATACTTATATAACTGTATAACTGCTTTCTATAAGTAAATTTCCACATCAGATTGAATATAACTAATGTGATTATGCAATGAATTATCAATGATTTTTTTAACATTTCATGAACATGTTTTGAAAATTGGTGAATATTTTGTAAAATATCTAAAATTCTCATTTTAAAAAAAAATCATGATTACTTTTTCATTTAATTCTATTTTCAGAAATTGAAAATCCAACAAGATAGCATGCAACACAGTCGAAACAATCTGGATACAAGCAACCGCTGTAAAATGGTGCGACCCATCTTTCGCGAGGCGTGCCCGTTTCGGGTTCTTATATACTTATATAGCAGAGTACTAGAGAGTGGGGCGTTTTGCAGCTTGGCCCCCATGGAGGCCAAAAAAATTTAAAAATTCAGACCTTGAACTTCTCAATTTGAAAAAATCTGGAGCAAAATGTATGAGTAAACAAGGATGTGATGTGTATGTGTGTTGAATTTCAGGATCAAATACTTTGAAATGCGACCAGTGAAAAAAACACAGATTTATGAACTTTGAGGATGACTACTGCATCTACTAAAAAGCCTGATACTTGTCTTTTTGTGTAGCACTCATTTTAACGTATTTCGTCCTGAAAATTTACACACCTCTGCATTATGTCTCTAAGTATATGTGTATTTTTTTCAAAAAAAATGAAACACGTAATTTGAATTTTGATCATTTCAAATTCGTCCTCCATTGAGGCCGAGCTCCATTGAGCATTTCCGATTACCAGACCAGGATGAATAGCCATAAAAAAGATAGCAGATTACTAGATTAGCAAACAGCTGCAGCACATCACATGTATAGCAGTTTATCAGGCCAAAACGCAGTAACAGAAAGCTGTAAGGCATGGAATGATGCCCCTTTGCAGTTCAGATGTCAGTGATTATGTAAGCGAGAATAATCCATGTCGTATGAACGTTCTTTTTTCTGCGGATTATTGGTCGATCCATCATCTAAGCATGCGCCTGTGGTTGCTGGTCGTCCCCTGTCATTCACGCATGTCACAAGTGGCCGTTAACAAAAGCAATTTTGTCATCGCTAGGCTAGGTGTGCTCGTTTGTTCGGTCCATATTTTAATAATCGATCAAGTAACCATAGTCTAAATGATTTGGTGAGTCGTTTCGTTCACACCCTCAACCAGTTAGAGTCTGTACATTGCTACTAGCTGCCAAAACATGACTGACCTGAGACTTGTCATAAGATTTTTTTCGAGAATGACGGGGAGAGGAGATAAAAACAACAAGATAAAGAGGCAAAAAGCAAAAGAGAGAGAGAGGAAATCTAAGCGCCGAGATAAGGAAGGAGGCGGAACAGGAGGAGCTGTTCTCTCGGTCCGGTCTCAAAACGATTGGACCACAGGAGGCGTATCATCGGCCGCTGGCGCGAGTACGTCGCCAGCCCGCAGCTGATGGAGTTGAAGACCACATTGTTCCTGGCTTTCCACACGTTCCAGAGCAGGATGTAGAGGCCATTCCGCCAGAATCCTTGACCATATCATGTACATCAGCACCAGTCACGGTGGCGAGGCTTAAATCCGGTGATCTGCCTCACCTTTGAAATGCTAGCCTTTCTTTCTTCACGGGATGCTTCCTCGGAAGAAATCGGCGATGTCCCAGGTACACATTCTTCTTACAACTATTCAAATATATCTTGTCGGTATCATCCAAACAGTGCGTGCATCCAGCGGTATCCCTTGTTTGTCTGTCACGAAAGGTTCTGAGAGCAGGCCAATCATTGATGGTCACGAACAGCAACGCCTTTAGGTCAAATTCTTCCCCATGTGCTCATCACGACGTACACCTGTTCCATCCCACAGTTGTAAGAGTTCTTCAACTAATGGCCTTAGGTACACATCAATGTCGTTGCCGGGTTGCTTAGGGCCTTGGATGAGCACTGGCATCATGATGAACTTCCGCTTCATGCACAACCAAGGAGGAAGGTTATACAAACATAGAGTCACAGTCCAGGTGCTATGGTTGCTGCTCTGCTCCCCAAAAGGATTAATGCCATCTGCGCTTAGACCAAACCATACGCTCCTTGCGTCATCTGCAAACTCCTTCCTGTACTTTCTTTCGATTTTTCTCCACTGCGACCCGTCAGCGGGTACTCTCAACTTTCCGTCTTTCTTACGGTCTTCTCTGTGCCATCGCATCGCCTTGGCATGCTCTTTGTTTTGGAACAAACGTTTCAACCGTGGTATTATAGGAGAATACCACATCACCTTGGCAGGAATCTTCTTCCTAGGGCGGCGCCCTCGACATCACCAGGGTCATTGCGGCTGATCTTATAGCGCAATGCACCACATACCGAACAGCGTTCAAATCCTCGTACTCACCGCGGTAGAGGATGCAATCATTAGGGCATGCATGTATCTTCTGCACCTCTAACCCTAGAGGGCAGACAACCTTCTTTGCTTCGTACGTACTCTCGGGCAATTTGTTGTCCTTTGGAAGCATATCCTTTATCATTACCAGCAACTTTCCAAATCCCTTGTCAGATAGACCATTCTCTGCCTTCCATTGCAGCAATTCCAGTGTGGTGCCCAGCTTTTTCTTGTCACCTACGCAATTCGGGTACAACAATTTTGTGTGATCCTCTAACATGCGCTGCAACTTCTTCTTCTCCAAATCACTTGCGCAGTTTCTCTTTGCATCGGCAATGGCCCGACCTAGATCATCAACGGGCTCATCTGATGCCTCTTCTTCAACTTCTTCCCGCATTGCGGCTCAGCTTCTTCCGCATTACCGGCTCAGCTTCTTCCCCATTGTTGTATCATCGTATTCAGGGAACCCATGGCCAGGATAGCTGTCGTCATCCTCTTCTTCTTCATTGTCTTCCATCATAACCCCTCTGTCTCCGTGCTTGGTCCAAACATTATAGTGGGGCATGAAACCGGACTCAAACAGGTGGGCGTGAATGGTTCTTGACGTAGAGTAATTGCGACCATTCTTACAGCCAGCACATGGACAAGGCATAAAACCATCCGACCGCTTGTTTGCCTCAGCCGCATAAGCGAGAAAAGTATCTGCGCCCTCAACGAACTGGGAGAGCATCGGTCATCGTACATCCATTGCGGCTCATCTTCATTACACAACACCGAATAGACCAAATTAATACAAGTTCATACATAAAGTTCATACAACACTTAAATGCAACAAACAAATAACTCTCTAGCTAAAGCATTTAAATGCAACAACAAATGCGATCAAGATCGCAACTAAGGTAACAATTGATCCAACAGTATAATTGTACCAAGCCTCACTATCGATGGCATATTTTCTAATCTTTCTAATCTTCAAGCGCATTTTCTCCATCTTGATCTTGTGATCATCGACGACATCGGCAACATGCAACTCCAATTCCATCTTCTCCCCCTCAATTCTTTTCAATTTTTCTTTCAAGTACTCGTTTTCTCTTTCAACTAAATTTAACTTCTCGACAATAGGGTCGGTTGGAATTTCCGGTTCACATACCTCCTAGATGAAAATATCTATGTCAACTTGATGGGCATAATTTGTCATAAACACGAAATGCAACAAATAGTTTTAAAAGAGAATATACCACATCGAATCATAACAAGGACGAGGGCCGACGGGACGGATATCAAAATCATGGCACTATGTATAACAAACAATGTAGGGGTAAGATAATTATACGAGTAACTATATATCCAAATCACACAAACATCAATTTTTATATAAAATTTCATGAACAAGAGGCTCACCACAAGGTGGTGCAGCTGACAGAGGCAGTGCAGGCGATCGGCCAGTGGTTCTGACGGAGATTTAGAAGGCACTAAGTAAAACACACCTACATATGCAAACTAAGTGTTATTTTTGACCTCAAATTGCATATAAATCAAATACTAGCATATATATATATATATATCCTCCCAAATTACTAAACTCACAAATTAATCACTATATAAAGCATTGCAAGAGATAATCTAGCAATGAGAGATGAAAGGACAAAGTTGCTAACCTTTGTGATCATTTGAATGGATGGGGGCCTTCAAATCTTGACAAATTTTGGGCAAAATGTGTGATGAGCTCGAGAGGAAGATGGGAAGAACAGAGAGGAAAGGGGAAAGGGGAAGAACAGAGCGAGCTCGGGTGGACGAAGGGTTTATGTAGGACGACCTTTAGTACCGGTTCGTGCCAAGAACCGGTACTAAAGGTCCTGGAAGGGCCCAGTCTGACAACATCCTGCCACCACTCTCATTAGTACCGGTTCGTGGCACGAACTGGTGCTAAAGGTTCGCCACGAACCGGTACTAATGAAAGCGGCCCGGCTAGCTGTTGGAACCGGCACTAATGTATACATTAGTGCCGGCTCAAATTCAAATCGGCACTAATGTGATTCACGTTTGACCCTTTTTCTACTAGCGGTGTGTGTGTGTGTGTGTGTGAGAGAGAGAGAGAGAGAGAAAGATGGAGTCTTAGTGTGTGTGTGTGTGTGGGGGGGGGTGGTGGGTGGGTGTGCGTGCGTGCTTGTGTATGTGTGTGTGTGTTTGTGTGTGTGTGTGAGAGAGAGAGAGATGGAGTCTTTGACTATGTGTCTGTGGGGTGTGTGTGCGTGTGTGTCGCGGGGTCCTCTGTGGCGGATGTAATTTAAGTGTGCATGTCTTCATCATAGAGAGGTGATGTGTATGGCAGAGGCCACCAACAATGGGGTGCGAGAGAGAAAATGCCTGTAGAGAGGGAAGAGAAGGTGTGTGCGCGTGAGAGGAGTCGACATCGAGAGAACGTGTTTGTTCGAGAGACACCGAGGAAGACTACTATATATCGATGGTGCATGTAGGCGGGAATTAAACAAAGGGATGGTCTTATTGGTTTCGGGGATATAGGGGAAGAGTGAGAGGTGGGGGGGGGGGGTAGCTAGAAGGAGATTTTTAAGTGTGAGTGTGTGTTTTACCCAGTAGCGGATCTAGCCCAATGGGCCAGGGTGGGCCAACAATAGAACTGTTCATAAAAAGAATATTTTTTCTTAATCTTTTTACCATTTTCCCTATGCTATAAAGCTATTAAAAAAATCCCAGGGTGGGCCGTGGCCCACCCTGTCCCTCCCTCTACCTCCGCCACTGGTTTTTCCCATCTAGGCGGAAGTTATGTGCACACAAGAGGAGAACGATTCGATGTAGCGTTAGGATTGATGGTAATTAACTACGTATGGAGATAGAGACCTTGAGCGTGCATGTGTGAGAGGTATACATGTATCGTGGGATGTGTGTGTGTGTGCAGCATGATCGAGATAAAAGAAAGAAGACATAAGTCATAAGATCAACGACATGGGAGAGACGGATCGGTATGAAAATATGCATGCATGTGAGAATGCAGGAAAGAAGGCCCGACAATTGAGCATGTGTTTTTGTCTTTAAGTGATAGTGGCGTGGGCTGGAGCATGCATCTATGGCGGCAGAGGGAGTGAGGCTGTGATTGTGCAAAAGAGATCAACCTATGAATGCATATGTATGGAGAGACATATATAGTGTGGGTGATAGGAAGCAAGACTCCCTGCGAGAAAGAAATGTTGACGGAGAAACTACAGATAGATACAGAGATGGACATGCTAGCTAGAGGGACATCCGCTAGTTTGGTTGTTGGAGATGACCGTCGGGTGGTTCAGAGGGTGAAGTTATATATGTGTGTGAGAGGGCACTTGACTTCATGTAGAGAGAAACATATGTATTGTGCGTGATAGGAATCAAGAGTGAGGCGAGAAAGAAGGTTGATGGAGAAACAGATAAATAGAAAGATAAAGATGCTAGCTAGTGTGCATTAGAGATACGAGTCGAGTGGATCAGAAGGCTGAGTTATGTGTGTGGGTGTGAGAGATAGAGAGAGGGTGCATGTGAGTCACATACAAACAGATATCAGAGAGAAATGAGATCGAGAGAAAGATATTTTACAACGAGAGTGATAGCTAGAGAGAAATATGAGGGAACGCAAGATATCTCTAGGGAGAGAGTGTGTGTGTGAGCGACATACGAGAGAATAATGGAGAAATATGAGACCCTGGGAGACAGAGTTTGTGTTTGTGTGTGAGAAAGAGATATTTAAGACGAAGAGTCGTAGGTTCTCATATCTAAGGAGCGAAAGACATCTCTATACGAGGGGTGTGCGAGTGGCACACATGGAAATAGTAGAGAGAAATGAGACCCTGGGAGACAAAGTTTTGTGTTTGTGTGAGAGAAGATTCCACATGGAGAATCATAGTTAGAGACACATAACAGGGAGCGAGATATACTTAGAGAGATATAGATTGATGAAGGTTGAGGGAGAGAGTACCGTCAGTGTGTTACAAAGATAAAAGATCATTGTCGACATACAGGTATACGAGAGATACCTGAGAGAGGCGATGAGCAGCGTATAGGTCCAGAGAGATAGTCCTATATAAACATGAGTGATAGCTATATGATACGAATACCTGGATTAAAGGGATTCAAATATTTAAACTGGAGATCACGACATCGATAATATCATAGCATAAATTGGTGTATCAAACATGCACATTCATTTGAATTTGGGCACATATGTAGTGTTATATAGTTTATCAATATTGGTGATCCATAGATTCTTTAATTACAAACAATGCATGGTTTATATGCAATTAATGTCTAAACGGGATTACACTATATGTTGCGTGTGTGAAACACATTATACATGTTTAAGAAGTAAAAAACCGCATGAAACACACATTAATTGGAGACAGTTAGCGAGGAATGCATACATTGGATTTCAACATAAAGTGGTTTCAAATATTTGAAAACCCGAATTGAATGATACAACCTTATGAATCTGTGATCGTGCCATTTGTAAACCATATTTATGTATAAATGGTGTTGTGCTCTTGAAAGTATATATAAAAAAATGATGTATATAGAATGTAATTCCAACTGAAAATGGATTCCGCCCGAAAAAAATTAGAATACAAGCGGGATTGAATTGAGTTGGCACGATAGCGATGCAGTCTGCAAAATTTGAACAAAGCGGGAAAGTCGCAGTAACCGCTTGAAACCAAAATATGCGAGATGGAAATTACTACTGCCTATCCCTGCCACGCATAAAGTCTATCTGCTGGATTTCTATAGGTTTTGATAGGGGTAGGTTTGTAATTTCACCCAAGCGTGACGTAACCGCCTCTCACCCGGATTCATACGGTGGGCGCCAAAACACAGTGTGTCCTCGGCCAAAATTGACTCCCTCCACGATTCATATGTAGTAGAAATTTGAAATGGGGGCTAAGTTTGTAAATTTCCTCTCATTTGAGACAAGGGCGCCCTAAATACATGGTTCCCCCCTTCCTCTCTACCTCCCTTTTCCCCATTCGTACTCCGTGGGCGCCAAAACACCCTCTCCACCCCACCCTCCTCCGTCCGCCGCCGTCCGCCACCCCATCCACCGCCGTCCTCCTCCACCAAGCTGGAGCTGATACCCAGCCTTGCGCCGTCCATTACAAGAGATCGACCTCTCTCATCCACGGCTTCGGACCGGGATCCTTGCATCCCGTCCTCTCGCTTCATCCCCGCCGTCGTCCACCTTGGCGGCGCCGCTCCTACGACCGTCTCGTCCAACGCGCCCCGCCGCCATTGTCTACCCTCCTAGATCTGCTTCCATGCCGCCGACAGCAATCGCTACCGCAGTACCGTCAAATTCTCAGTAGATACGTACACGGCGCCGCACCAGAGGCGGTACTATTTCGTATCTGCTCAACTTATTATAATTAAATTCAGAGATAAGTAGTTGTGTACCAACACGAGCAGCAGGAGAAAGACAAAAGCAATGAATCCAATTCGAGCTACCTATGAAGCAAAAAGTCGAGCACTTCTCAATCCCGAGAGCAACGCGAGAAATTGAAAAGCATGAGCTTGATGATAGGAAAAAAATAAGGGTGGATGGAAATATGAAATCTGCAGATAGCAAGGTAAAGGTCGTTTCCTAGATGAGAATGTAAGCAGGCGTGCTTCTTGGATTACGATGGCGGTCCAGAGGGTTCTTTATACAAACTTTCCTCACAATTGCAGAGTAATGGAGGCTGAGATAATTAGGGGCGATTAATGGTGTGGTGCATGAAGCCGTTTCTTGTGCATTTGTGTCCGGGAGAGTGTGTGTCATGTAGTTGGGTTAGTGCTGGCCGTAAAATCAGTAGTGGGAATATGAACAAATGAGCTGCTGGATTTACATCTATCGATCGGCCGAAGGGCTAGCAACAGCGACTGGCAAGAGGGGCCGTCGGGCATGGTGGAGTAATTAAGATTTACCTGTGGCGGTCGCTAGGGAAGCGTCGGTCATCGTGGCTTGCTGAGAGGCGTGAGGCGTGGCGACGGTTCATCGGAGGACCGACAGCCATGGCTGCATGAAGGGTCAGCGGTGGCGCCTGGCCGGGGTGAGCATGGCTGGCTGCTGCTGCTTGTAGATCATCCAAGGTCGGCGGCGACTAGTCGAGGAATCAGTTGGGGGACACATCAGGCGTGGCAGCGGCTGGACTAGGAATTGGATGGAAGGGGATTGAGCGATGCATCTTTTTTTCTTCTAGGTATCTGAATGGTGTGTACGGGCTACTTTTTCGTCTCCCTACGTGCTTTGCATGGGCTTCAAACAACATACAACCGCCTTTTGGAGCGTCTGCGTACATCCAACCGTAACAAATCCAGCGGGTTGTGCGATGCTGCGAGCCACCGAGCCGTGTGGGCCTTGAGCAGCATGAAAGTGAAAACATGTAACTGAACTGCTGACATGGCAAGTTTGATGACATGGCTAGTCTGCATGTCAAGAATTAGCTTAGTGGGAATCAACTATTTATGTATTATAGATTCAATTAACTAGTAAATATTTCTGATAATTTGTCTGAAGCATGAATTCTTGTCCAAAATCGACATGCCCTGCCTTCAGCTTCAGCACCAATATCAAATAATTGTGCCGCACGCTGGCGATTAACGACCATCATCTTTCTGCTAGTGCCAGTGCGGTGGAGTATCTCTACTCCTAATGGACGAGTTGGTTGAATAGTCCCACCACTTCCGTCTGGTTTTTTTCGTCCCCCCTCCCACCCCTTTTCTACCGGTTTATTTTCCTCTACACTCTTTCCTTGTAAACCAACACTTTCCTCCTTAACTGTGGCTGATCTAGAGTTTATACCCATATCATGTGAGTAGCTCCTTCCTCTAATTTTGGGACTGTGGCAGCCTCTTTGCACTGCATCTCCGTTAACTATAAGCACACTTTGTCTTTCTTCATGGACCGACAATCTCTATCTCTACTCCTAAAGGGAGACTTCATAGTCTTTTCGTTCGTTTTGATCGTAGCACCCATCGATAGAACAATGTCTCCACCCACGCTGCCGGTTTTTTAATGCTATGCGAACCTTCCATCTGGTTTTTTCGTTGTAATGTCGATGCCTCCTTGCTTCCTCGTCTTGGCTGGCTCGGTGGATTCAAACTGAGAAAACAGCTGAAAATTGCCGTGTAATTTCCATCAGTCCAGGAATCATGATCACGATTTTGACTTGAGTTGAAACACTATGATACAATGATTCTGATTGCAAGAGCTGGTCTGTTGCAGTGGCTAGCACAGCCCGCACATTACTATGAAGCAGCGGGTTCGAATCGTAACAATGATTCTGACTTAATCAATATATTAAATAATCTATATCAATGATTTTAGGATAAAAACTATGTTTGAGATTGCTTCACATCAATGCATGTAGGAATTTCTTTTCATAAAAATACCTAATTGTATGTAGTTTAGTTGTTAAGCTGTAATCTATGACAAAGATATACAATTCTGCAGTTGTGCAAAAGCTCCTTAATTTGTTCATGGGACACATCAGTGAACAAACATCTGCGTTCACATCAATTTTTTGCAAGGTCCTGGAATGCTATAAATTTTGTTTTCTTACATCGATGCAGGACATGAAGCATCAATGTGTCATAAAAAGGTTTGAAGTAACCAACACAGTTTTATTTTGCATTCAAGAGACTCGCCTTTAAAGTGTTATCATTTCATACAGAGAGGGGTACGAGGCAAGCGGGCATCTTATATACAGAAAGGCTATTCATGGAATTGAAATATTGAGTTGTTCTCCCCAGAACAACTATAAGCTTTGAAATCATTGAAGAGTCGGTAAAACTGTAATGTTTTAACACAGGCTGCTTGCCATCATATACTTCTCAGGTGCGAATTTTTTTCTTCAGAAAGCTCTTAATTTTATTCCGGAGAGTGAGTGGTACATAACCTAAACAAACACGTAATATTGTGTTTGTTGATCACCACCACGGAGCCGTTGTTCATAATCATCTCTCGCCGCAACCGGAGAGGATTATTGTCTAGGGAGAGCACACATGCTGACGTAGTGTGACTGTTGTCGATGGCAGTGTCGTCCACTTTTTCCCGGCCGTTCGAAAATGAATGGATAAAATATGCCTCTTAATTCTTCATCCGCTCTATCATATATTTCATCGACATCTATTTTGAATGACATCATGTTTCTTCTCCTCATTGAGTTTATTATTTCTTGCAGACCTCATGGTATAAATATAAGTTCTCAGTTTTTCTTTCACTGGATCATATTAATCTGCGTCTACTTGGTTGAAATATATTTTCTCCGGAGTGAATACCTAGCTTGTGTACAACTACTATGTAGAAATACCTAGGGCTGAGGACAAGTACTGGAGTGAGGGTGCCACGTGTTTAAGATGAGAGTGTTAGTGCATAAGCCACGGTGGGCGCGGCCAGTGTGCGTGTGTGCCCGAGCTGGTCATGTCAGGCGCCGGTCAATAGCCGTGTTAGGCCCATGGCAGCGTGCGTGCATGTGTCAGCGTGTGTGTGTTAGTTGGCGAAGTGTGCGGGGTTGTGACCGCGTCAAGCGCTGGACCTGGCCGCGTCCGACCGCGTGCGTGTGCGTGAGCCATGGAGTGTGGGACATGGCGAGTGCGTGAGTGGGGTGCGTCAGGAGCGCAACATGGGGCGTCGGTGCGTGCACGTATAAACCCCCTCCCTCCCGTGTTTGTAGCCAGTGGGTCGAGTTCGTGCTTGAGGAAGAAATCGCCGTTGTTGCGGCAGGCGTTCGTGCCACGGAAAACTTCTTGTGTCCATCGCATGCTCTCTCCCTTCTCCTTTCTCCATCCGGTTTGAGCCACAGGGAGGTGTCAGAGAGAGCTGCCGGCATGCTAGGGTTGGAAAACTCCCAACATTTGGCATAAGAGCCACAGTTGAGGGGGTAATCGCCAGCGATGTAGCTCATCCCGTACGAAGACGATGGTGGAGGCGCGATGTCACTTCTCATCCCGCAGCTGACGCTGTTAAACTACACCTCCTGGGCGATCAAGGTGGAGGCGATCCTTGATGCTCAGGGGTTGTGGGGTGTGTTGGCTCCGGCGAACGGCGT
Source organism: Aegilops bicornis (assembly GCA_021605145.1). NCBI lineage: Eukaryota > Viridiplantae > Streptophyta > Magnoliopsida > Poales > Poaceae > Aegilops > Aegilops bicornis. The sequence goes on from CM038674.1 coordinate 44,990,844, forward strand.
GGCGATCAACGCCCAAAGGAGAAGACAGGATGAGCGGAGATGAGATGAGGAAGACAAGATAAAGATTTGTGGCGGGAAACAACACGACATGATTTATGTGATGAGGGCACAATCCCTCGTCCTTGCCGTGTCACAACGTTGTGCCCAATGTAGACGACGAAGGCAACGGTCTTCCTCCTCTTTGTGTCACACCAACTTGCCGGATGTAGATGACGAGGGCATTGTCCCTCCTGCTCACCACGTCACACCTTTGTGCTCGATGTAGACGAGGACGACGCCGTCAGCGGAGAGTCCTTCTGCAATGACCAGCCGAATTTGGCTGACCATGATGCCAGATCGGCGAGCATGTGGGCTTGGTGCCGAATAGGCGGTGCGAGAGGTTGTTGATAGAGAAGGAGGTCGGCGGTGCCGTGGCGGGATAGAAGGATGCGGTTGACACCGTTGAGATAAGGGATGCTATGGGGACAACAGGGCATGGGCTCGGCCAGTGGCACTAGTAGAAAACAGGGCATTTGTCCCGGTTCGTAAGGAACTTTTGTCCCGGTTTATGAACCAGGACAAAAAGGTCGGTACTAATGCCATCCCCCTTTAGTCCCGGTTCTTACACGAATCGGGACAGATGGGCCTCCACGTGGCCACTACGAGCAGCCAGGCAAGGGGGCCTTTGGTCCCGGTTGGTGACATGAACTAGGACCAAAAGGCTTCCACGTGTCAGTAGCTGGCTGGAGCTGAGGTTTTTCTTTTTTTTAAGTTGCTAGTTTAGGGGTTTTGGGGGTTAATTTAGGTTGTTATTAGCTAGCTAATTGAGAGAAGTGTCCTCTCTTATATCTTCGTCCTTGGTTTACCAACGCGACTGCTATGTTCATTTCACCTGCTGATATATAATAACTCATGCTCGCATCATACATCATCATATATAATAACAAGTCCTACTAATCATGCATCATCATACAACTTCTACTCGTTATTAATAACAAGTCATACGATCATCATCCTCATAGTCATCGAACCCAACCCTACATAATTGTTCTTAGCACATGATCATCAGTATCTGGTAGGACCTAAACAACCTTAAGGTAAGATAGCATAAAACAATATAGACCCTGACTCCATTATGAAGAATGGAGATCATCCTGTCTCCAATTCTTGCACTTCGCTTCCTTTTGCTTCCAAGAAGCTCCTTATGACTGTCCATACATTTTTTCCATTCTTTGATGTCTCCACTTCCTTTAGAAATCCGGTATGGACAGTTGAGATTCGTAGGACGACCTGGTTGTATGTTCAAAACATCAAGGCGACCGTGCGTATACATCAGATGAGGCACACAATCATTCAGGATTATCTGTTGAAAAACATAGTAATAACTTCGTAGTTAGCAATGATGTACTAGTTTTAGAAGTATGCAAAAAGATGCACGGATGTCGTAATAGTAAAAAATCTTAACAGGGTATCTCCATGGTAGTTACCGTAGTTCAACACGTGCACTAGTGGCACGTATTAACCATAATGTTGAGGAGTTCGATTGTAGATATTGTAATTCTCAAGATCAGTATAAAATGCGATCAGATGATTTTTCTCCTTATAAGTTAATTCAGAGCCATCGATGTAGTGGGTTTTGTCTACCATCTTCCGCACATTCTTTGAAGAATGAAAATAAGCTGTCAATGGAAATAAGTTGTCAACTATTTTGAAATAAACAATATAAATTACTTAATAACTATGTTTGAGAAGCTCACATGGGCGAAGAATTGGAAGTGTATCCACAAGGACCCAAATGTCCATATTGTCTTGCTCGATTGTAGGATCACCAAGATCCATTGTGACAAGCATACCCTCATCAAAACCATACATCTTGCAAAGTGCTTCCCAATTTTTGCAACCAAAATGGGTTACACTCTCAGCATTGTACATATTTACTTCAAAATCCACACCATGATGGGTCCTTAGGTGAATTTTTTGGTTTCCATACTTTCATGGTCTTCAAAACTCATCCTCTCCAAGACATAGCGTCTTGCATAGCATGGGATAAGCTAGTCGAATTGGAAAAGATGAAAAAGACACGTTAAAATAGTTGAAGTCGTGCTTAATTATGAAGAAAACTATTGTCGTCGTTGCGTACCGTATGAATATCGAAGGTCTCCTCGAGCTTAATGCTGAAGCGCTGATCTTCGTCCAGCTCAAGGAACCTGTCGCACACACCTCGGTCGTCGTGGCACCAGTACTCTCTCTCGATTTTTCTCCACTGCGACCTGTCAGCGGGTGCTCAACTTCCCATCTTTCTTACAGTCCTCACAGTGCCATCGCATCAACTTGGCATGCTCTTTGTTTCTGAACAATCATTTCAACCGTGGTATTATAGGAGCATAGCACATCACCTTCGCAGGAACTCTCTTCCTGCGGGGCTCGCCGTCAACATCACCATGGTCATCTCGTCTGATCTTATACCGCAATGCACCGCGTACCGGGCATGTGTTCAAATCCTCATACGCACCGCGGTAGAGGATGCAGTCATTAGGGCATGCATGTATCTTCTGCACCTCCAATCCTAGAGGGCATACAACCTTCTTTGTTGCGTACGTACTGTCGGGCAATTCATTATCCTTTGGAAGCTTCTTGTTCAATATTTTCAGTAGCTTCTCAAATCCTTTGTCAGGCACAACATTCTCTGCCTTCCACTGCAACAATTCCAGTACGGTAACCAGCTTTGTGTTGCCATCTTCGCAATTGGGGTGCAACCCTTTTTGTGATCCTCTAACATGCGATCGAACTTCAGCTTCTCCTTTTGACTTTTGCATTGCGTCCTTGCATCGACAATGACCCGGTGGAGATCATCATCGGGCACATCATCTGGTTCCTCTTGATCTTCAAAGAGCTTCCCCATTGCGGTATCATCGGGCAACTCGTCTGGTTCCTCTTGATCTTCAGCAGCTCCCCCCGTTGCAGCATCACCATCTTCAGGGGGCACATAGTTGTCATCGTCCTCTTCTTCTTCGCCGTCTTCCATCATAACCCCTATTTCTTCGTGCCTCGTCCAAACATTATAGTGTGACATGAAACCCTTGTAAAGCAGGTGGGTGTGAAGGATTTTCCCGCCAGAATAAGACTTTGTATTCCCACATTTAGTGCATGGACAACAAATAAAACCATTCTGCCTGTTTGCCTCAGCCACTTCGAGAAAATTATGCACGCCCTTAATGTACTCGGAGGTGTGTCTGTCACCATACATCCATTGCCGGTTCATCTACGTGCATTATATATAATTATGTGTGTCAAAAGTAAGAAAATCAGACAAATATCTACCTAAAGTAAGAAAATCAGACAAGTATCAGAAAGAAGATAAGAACAAGAGCGTATCATCGGCCGCGCGCCGGAGTACGTCGCCAGCCCCGCAGCTGATGGAGTTGAAGACCACATTGTTCCTGGCTTTCCACACGTTCCAGAGCAGGATGTAGAGGCCATTCCGCCAGGCAGCACCTTCAATCTGCGCGTGGCGAAGTGGAGAGAATCCCCCAACGGAGAGAAAGGACCCCAAGCCGAGACCGGCCCGGACCGGTGCCACACGAGGACAGGCAGCGAAGAGATGGTCCGGCGTCTCCTCCGCTGGCAGGATGTGCACGTAGAGGAAGGAGCGCAGTTTTTGGCGTGCAGGTTAGCCCGAGTGCTAAGCCGATCGCCAACGGAAGCCGAGCAAAAATCTTGATTTTGCTAGGGAGCCGGAGCCGGATGTCGATGGAGACCTGATCGAGAACGCCGTGAGGCGACAGAACGCGGAAAGCAGCCCGCGAGCTGAAAGCAAGGTCGTCGCCCCACGCCATGAGGCGACGGTCATGCACTCCCAATCTTGAAGGTGTTCAAGATGGATCAGTCAAAGAAGGAGTTCTTGCCTTGACATAATCTTGAAGGTGTTCAAGATGGATCAGTCAAAGAAGGAGTTCTTGCCTGGGTTGTAAGGTATGAAGTTAAGAGTTAAAGCTCGACCACGACAGAAAAGAGAGAAAAGACGAAGGTCGTCCCCTATGCCTTAGACATAGGCTCTACAGTATGCTATGCTGTGTACCGCACCTAATGTGTGCCTTGCTACATATCTGGCAAGAGGGTACAAAGGTGAAGGAGTGGATCACCAGATAGCGGTCAAAATTATCCTTAGAGGAATAAGGATATGTTTCTCGGTTATGGAGGTGATAAAGAGTTCAACGTAAAGAGTTGCGTCGATGCAAGCTTAACACCTATCTGGATAGCTCTAAGTAGAGATATTGGATACGTATAATTGAGCAACAATTTGGAATAGCTCCAATTGGAACGTGGTAACAACATCTACGATATGACATAAAGTTTTGCGAAATACATAGGGATCTGAATATTGCAGACCCGATGACTACAACCTCTCTCACAAGCATAAACATGATCAAACCCAGAACTCATTGAGTGTTAATCATATAGTGATATGAACTAGATTATTGATTCTAGTAAACTCTTTGGATGTTGGTCACATGGCGATGTGACCTGTGAGTGTTAATCACATGGCGATGTGAACTAGATTATTGACTCTAGTGCAAGTGGGAGACTGTTGGAAATATGCCCTAGAGGCAATAGTAAATTAGTTATTATTATATTTCCTTGTTCATGATAATCGTTTATTATCCATGCTATAATTGTGGATACATAGACAACACCATGTCCCTATTAAGCCTCTAGTTGACTAGCTCGTTGATCAACAGATGGTTACGGTTTCCTGACCATGGACATTGGATGTGGTTGATAACGGGATCACATCATTTGGAGAATGATGTGATGGACAAGACCCAATCCTAAGCCTAGCACAAAGATCGTGTAGTTCGTATGCTAAAGCTTTTCTAATGTCAAGTATCTTTTCCTTAGACCATGAGATTGTGCAACTCCCGGATACCGTAGGAATGCTTTGGGTGTACCAAACGTCACAACGTAACTGAGGGGCTATAAAGGTGCACTACAGGTATCTCTGAAAGTGTCTGTTGGGTTGGCACAAATCGAGACTGGGATTTGTCACTCTGTGTAAACAGAAAGGTATCTCTGGGCCCACTCGGTAGGACATCATCATAATATGCACAATGTGACCAAGGGGTTGATCACGGGATGATGTGTTACGGAACGAGTAAAGAGACTTGCCGGTAACGAGATTGAACAAGGTGTCGGTATACCGACGATCGAATCTCGAGCAAGTACAATACCGTTAGACATATGGAATTGTTTACGGGATCGTTTGAGTACTTGACATCGTGGTTCATCCGATGATATCATCGTGGAACATGTGGGAGCCAACATGGGTATCCAGATCCCGCTGTTGGTTATTGACCGGAGAACGTCTCGGTCATGTCTGCATGGTTCCTGAACCCGTAGGGTCTACACACTTAAGGTTCGATGACGCTAGGGTTATAGGGAATAGATATACGTGGTTACCGAATGTTGTTCGGGGTCCCGGATGAGATCCCGGACGTCACGAGGAGTTTCGGAATGGTCCGGAGGTAAAGATTTATATATGGGAAGTCCTATTTTGGCCACAGGAAAATGTTCGGGATTTTTCGGTATTGTACCGGGAAGGTTCTAGAAGGTTCCGGAGTGGGGCCCACTTGCATGGGGGACCCACATGAACGTGGGTAGTGGGGGCAAGGCCCCACACCCCTGGTCAAGCGCACCAAGATCCCCCTTAGAAGGAATAAGATCATATCCTCAAGGGATAAGACCAAGATCCCTAAAAAGGGGATAACAATCGGTGGGGAAAGGAAAGGATGGGATTTCTTTCCTCCCACCTTTGCCAATGCCCCAATGGACTTGGAGGGCAAGAAATAATCCCCTCCACCCCTATATATAGTGGGAGGCGCATGGGAGCTGCACCCTTGCCCCTGGCGCAGCCCTCCCCCTCTCCCAAGTCCTCCTCCTCTCCCGCGGTGTTTGGCGAAGCCCTGCAAGATTGCCACGCTCCTCCATCACCACCACACCGTCGTGCTGCTGCTGAATGGAGTCTTCCCCAACCTCTCCCTCTCTCCTTGCTGGATCAAGGCATGGGAGACGTCACCGGGCTGTACGTGTGTTGAACGCGGAGGTGCCGTCCGCTCGGCACTAGGATCTCCGGTGATTTGGATCACGACGAGTACGACTCCTTCAACCCCGTTCTCTTGAACGCTTCCGCTTAGCGATCTACAAGGGTATGTAGATGCACTCTTCTTCCCCTCGTTGCAGGTTTCTCCATAGATAGATCTTGGTGACACGTAGGAAAATTTTGAATTTATGCTACGTTCCCCAACAGGATGATCGTCTGGAGGAACGAAGGCGCCGAGCAGGGGTCCCCAACGTCGCTTCTGAGCTGACGGAGGAACCAGAGCTTCCAGGGCGGGGAGCCGGGCCGATGAAGAGCATCCACAAAGTTGAGAAGAAGGCACATATTTTGCCCCCGGAGGTCGCGCATGCCGAGTCCACCTTCCTGCACATCAACACACACCTTGTCCCAAGCAATTAAACAGCGAGCACCGGAGCAAGTATCCTTGCCGGTCCAAAAGAAAGCACGACGCCGACGATCAATTAGCTCAAGCACTCCAGGGGGCAGCATATAGGAGCACATGAAATAAGTGGCAAGGTTATTAAGAACAGCGTTGCAGAGGACAAGCCTACCGCTGAGGAAAAGGAGAAGAAGCGCCACCGGACAAATACCGGTCAAAGGACCTGATGAGGGGGTCATATGCAGATATGGGGAGTTTGAGAGGGGAGAGAGGAAGACCGAGGTAGAGCTGGGGAAAGGTGGAAATAGGGCATCCGAGGATCGAGGCCATTTCGGTTGACAGCTCGGGGGCGCAATGCATGGGAATGAACCCAGACTTATGAAAATTAATAGAAAGTCCGGTCGCGAGGGCAAAGGCATCGAGAGTTTTTTTGAGAAGTGTGACGGAGGGAATGTCGGCGCGACAAAGGATAAGGGTATCATCTGCGTATTGCAGGACAGGGCAAGGGAGGGAGGCGTCGATTGGGTGCGCCAGCTGCCCGGTAGCGCTGGCCGTCCTGATCAGGCGCTGAAGGACATCGGCCACAATAATAAACAGATAAGGGGATAGGGCGTGGCCTTGGCGGAGGCCGTTACGGCAAAGGATCCAGTCCCCGTAAACATTGTTAAGGAGAACCGACGTGTGCCCGGTTGAGAGGATGGTATGGATCCATCCACACCAACGGTCGTCAAACCCGCGCGCAGACAAGATCGTGAGAAGGCTTGACCAGTTGACAGAGTCAAAGGCTTTGCGGAAGTCGATTTTAAACACTACAGTGGGGACCTTGCGCACATGGCAGGCACGGAGGAGGTCCACAGCGTACACGATGTTCTCAGAGATGCGCCTTCCGGGAAGGAAACCCGTCTTGTCGGGGTCCACCAAGGAGTGGATGTGCTGCTGAAGGCGAGTGCAGAGGGCTCTCGTGATGGATTTCATGATGCAGTTTTGCAGTGAGATGGGCCGGAAATCCGAGGGGGAGCGAGCCACTTCCGTTTTTGGAAGGAGAACCAGGAAGGCACGGTTGATTCTAGTGAGATCGATAGTGCCGGCAAAGAAGTCATGGAAAACTGCCTGCACATCGGCAGAAAGGACATCCCAAAAGGAGACGTAGAACGACGGGCCAAAACCGTCTGGCCCGGGGCTTGACAGGCGGTTCATGTCAAAAAAGGCGTTTCGAACCTCGTCCGCGGTGAAGGGGGCCGAGAGGGAGTCAGGGAGAGGGGTTGCGTCGGGGTACAAGCCGGAAACAGAGAAAGTCCAGGCACAGGGGGTCGTGGTGCCGAGAAGAGATTTGTAGTAATCCCGGAGGGCGAGCGCCTTGTCCTCATGGGAAGAGATCTCGCGCCCCTCGAGGGAGAGGACAGGGATGTAGTTCCTACGAAAGCGAGCGGAAGCAGATGCATGAAAAAATCCCATGTTTTCGTCACCATCGATGGCATAGCGGAATTTCGCTCTAAGTTTCCAATAAATGACACGCTCCTTAACAGAGGCATGCAGAGCTTCGACGGTGAGGGTACGAAGAAGGGCCTCGAGCGCGGCTCTCTTCAATATGATCAAGGATGTCAATAAGCACGCGACAGTCGCTCTCGCGCTGAGCAGCCGGTGCAACTCGCCTAGCCCAACGTTTACAGCTGAGGCGGCACTGACGAAGCCTAGCCACAAGACGAGCGGTTGCGTCAGCCCGAAACGCAGATAGCCAAGCAGAGCGGATGGAGTGACGAAAGGACGGATGAAGCGTCCAAGATTTCTCGAACCGAAAAATGCGCGTCTTGGGGGCCGCCGAGGAGATGGAAGCAAGCAGGGGGACATGGTCAGAGGTGGAGCGTGTAAATGAAGAAAGCATGGAGGTGGGGAAAGCCATGTCCCAGGCAGTGTTAACGAGAACACGGTCGAGGCGAGCAAGAATCGGGGAGGTTTGTCGGCTAGACCACGTAAACCGACGGTCCCGGAGAGGAAGGTCGATGAGCGCGAGATCGTTAATGAAGTCATTGAACCATTTTGCCTCAGAGCGAGAAAAGTTGACGTTGCTACGGTCTTCAGGCGACCTAATGAGATTAAAATCACCTAAAATAGCCCATGGAACGGGGCAAGGGGGAGCGTGGCCGGCCAGCTCGGTGAGAAAGGCTTCTTTGGCGCTATGGACGTAGGGGGCATACACGTTGGTGATCCGAAGGGGAGAGCTATCTTGGCAAAGAGAGAGGTCAACGGAGAGGGCGTGAGAGGTGGCAACGCGGTGGGAAAGAGAGAAAACATTAGCGTTCCAGGCTGAGCAAATCCCTCCCGATGCGCCGACCGAGTCGATGTAGAGAAAATTACGCAGAGAGGGGGGGGGGGGGGAGGAACGTTTCAGTTTTAGCAATAGGGGGGCGCTCAAGCTTGGTTTCTTGGATCGCAACAAAGGAGGTTTGCATGGCCTCGAGATTAGCACGGACATCACGGCACTTGCATGCATCGCCGAGCCCACGGACGTTCCAGGTACACAGCGAAAACAGCCCAGTCACGAGGGATTGGGTAAGCAACAGGAAGAGAACAGCAGGTAAAAAACACCAGTAGTGATTAGAGGCACAAGCGGGCCTAAGGCCATTACACACCCCACGGGGGGAAAAGAGAGAAGGCAAAAAGATAAGGCACTCCGGCAGCCATGCAAGGCCCACGGACGGGAGCAACGAAGCACTCCTGGCGATCTAAAAGAGAGGAGGGAAGGGGTTGGGGGAGAACAAGCTGTGGCCACACGGGGCCTTACAAGGGAAGGGCGGATCATGGAGCACCATACGCCAACTCAGCGCGAGCCCCAGCAGCCAACGCGTCCAGGTCGACGCCCCACGGCTCCCCGAGAGCTCGGAGCTGGCGGAGAGAGAGAGGGCCGGCACGCCGTCGTCGATGCCGATGCCGGCAGCTCGCACGACAGCACGGAGGCGGGGGGAGCCCTTGGAGGTGTCGAAGCGCGCCGCCTTCGCCGCCTTGGCCCGGTCAAGCATCTTGACGTACCCCGACGGCTCCTTCCCGGCAAGGCGGGAGCTGCGGCGACCGGTGTGGTCGACGTCCACCGCGCGCTTGCGTCGGCCACGGCGCTTCATGGCGGCATGCTCGTGGTCCTCGTCCGCCAGCTCGGACGGGAGCATGGCCGGGGAGGGAAGCAGCAGGGCCTGGCCGCCATCGGAGGAGGGGTCGGAGGTGGTGGAGTCGCTGCCATCCTCCTGGAGCAGAGGTGTCGCGGGAGGGAAGATGGCGCACCAGCGGGGAGGGAAGGGCTCGGAGAGCAACCCCGCCATGCAGCGTCCCAGCGCGCGGCGGAAAGCAGCCATGGACGCGCTCTGCGGTGCGCCGGGGAAGTCGTCGAGGGGGGCAGGCGCAGCTGGGCAGGGCTCGATGGAGAGGGAGTCGAAGCCGCGCAGACTGAGCGTGTCGATGTCGTCCATCCCGGAGGAACGAGGTCCACGAGGCGGCGAGCGAGGGGAGCCACCCTCCCCCTCGATGTGGAAGGAGGAGACGGAGGAGCCGTCCTCGTCGATGGACCAGATGCGAACGCGGCGGATGCGGACCTCCGTCGAGAGGTCACCATCGAAGTTGCGGATGAGGAGCGCGTGGGGGACGTCGTCCTCGTGCTCGAGACGGATGACAAACCGCACGGCGGAGAAGTCGAGATCGTTGAGGCAGAGAGGGTCGATGCAGCAGACGTTGCCGATGGAGCGGAAGGCGTCTCGGATGCCCCCTTCATGCCAGTGCTCGAGGGGGAAGCCGGTGGCGGAGATAACTAAACCAATCAAATGGATCGATTGATTGGCAGAGTATATGCCAGAGAGGTCACACCAATCTGACTCAGCGTTTTTGTACGTACGTCGTTAAGGATCGAGACCCCCAAATAAATACTGCTACCTTTCAATTACCTAAAAATACCAGTTAATAAATTCAATCTTGTTCTGTTCAATCATGCAGTTTTGAATATGTGTAGCAGTACATGGTAACAGCCCCCAGCTGAAAAAACATATATATGTTTAGTATCATATGCATGGTACTAGTATATCAGAAATACATTGGTGCTCCCGCTTGAAAATATTTTTTGAAATGTCAAAAAAATTACAACCAAAATTCTACGTGTTTTTATTCACATCTAGATGCTACATAAAAATTTGTAGGCAAAAAGATTAAACATTTTGGCATGTGCATAAGAAACAAAATAAACACCAAATGTTACCCAAAAATGTCACCCTGAATTTGTTTTTTTCACTGGCAAAACACCGCTGCTCCGTTTGAAAATATTCAAGAATGCTTGCGATACTAACATAAGCATCTATAAAAAAATTCAGAATTTTTGGAAAATATTTACTATATATTTTATGTTTATTATTCACGCGGGAGCGTGCGCTCCCGAAAGCCAAAACGCCATTCTCCTAGTATATGATACTCTACACTAAGACCAGCCTAAAACAAAGTTTATTTAGGGGCTTGCTAATTGATCGGTGAGTTAAGGAGGAATTCCTACCACACATTTTTCATTCCCTAGACGCTCAAAGTCAACTTCTTGAAGTCTTTGCCTATCAGCACTGCATTCAATGTTTACTACTTGTCCGCTATTCCATGGCGCATTCGCACTGATATGGCCTTTTTTTTTCTCGATGTCATCTATTATGCGTTGTGGGGTCTTTTATTGACCAATTGATGTAGGCAGCTGCAGTATCACTATATATATGGCATATAAATCCACTTAAACCCGGAACCTACGAACGGTAAGTAGCTTATAGAGTAACAAAGTAGAAATGTCAATGACATTCTTGCTGCATACGCTGCTTCTTGCGGCACTCACGGCCACCGCGAAGAGCCTCACCTTGAAGCCAGGCTGCCGGCCGAGCTGCGGTGGCGTCGTCATCCCCTACCCTTTCGGCATCGGCCAAGGCTGCTTCCTGCCGGGCTTCGAGATCGTCTGCGTCAACAGCAGGCCAATCCTAGGGAACACCGGCGAGGCTGAACGGGTGTTCGTGCTCAGCTTGTCCGTGACCCCGCGGCCGGAGGCACGGGTGATGGTGCCCATAACGTGGCAGTGCTACAACTCCTCCGGCCACGCCATAGCCTGGGACATCAAGACCGTAGACTACAACCAGGCCGGAGTGTACCGCATCTCCAACACTCACAACGAGCTCTTCGTCCTCGGCTGCAGTACCAACATGTACACCAACGGTGGGCCTAGCGGTCGCTCCATGTACACCTACTACACGGGCTGCGCCGCCTACTGTGACAACGCCGAGAGCGCGCAGGACGGTGAGTGCAGTGGAGTCGGCTGCTGCCACGTCGACATCCCGCCGGGCCTATCGGACAATATGATGCGGTTCAGTGACGACCCAGGTTGGTCGCACAAGGGCATGACGTTCGGCCTCTGCGACTACGCCTTCATCGTGGAGAAGGGAAACTACACATTCCGGGCAGCTGACATCAATATGGACCGCAAGACCAGCAAACCGCAGCGGCTAGACTGGGCCATCCGCGTCGCCAACGGCAGCTCCCTGTCCTGCGCCGAGGCGCCCAGCATGCCGGGGTACATGTACATGTACGTCAGCCAACACAGCGAGTGCGTCGACTCCACCAACGGTCCCGGATATGTGTGCAACTGCACCAAAGGATACGAAGGCAACCCGTATCTTCACAATGGATGCACAAGTAAGTTCTGTTCCATCCTTAAGGAAATTTGTTAAAAGTGGTACTGTATTATTTTTCTTTTGCGGAGCAAAAGGTGATAAAATTCTTACTTCTGAATGTACTACCTCCGTTTCAGTTTACAAGTCTTGCGCGTATATCTAGGTTGCCAATTTTATCACCTTAATATAAACTATATAACACAAAAATTATACCTTTTGAAAATAGAAACTTCAAAGTTCATGTTGGTATATTTTATGTAATATATGACTTGTATTAGGTTGGTCAAATTGACGATCTAGGGTACGCGCACGCCCTGTAAACTGAGAGAGATGTAGTATATAAATAAGGTGCATTAATTTGTTCAATAGTCCTTCTATGTTTGACCAAGATTATGGAGAGAAAAAAAATCAACATCTACAACACCGAATAAGTGAAAATGAAGAGATATTCCACGATCAATCAAATGGTGCCAACTTGGTAACATATTGATACTTTTCTAAATGAACTAGGTGAAACAAAGATAAAGTTGACTTTCAAAAAGTAAGTACACCATATATCTTGGAAGGAAGGGTGTAATTTGACTAATTATGAATAGCACCTTTTTTATGTAGTATTAGACTTGGCAATTGACTGTACCATGGCAGAGACCCGGATTGAGTTCAGTAAGGCTGTATCACCCTGGTGCAATTGTCTGACTTCAATAAAAACATCCTTTTATCTAAAGAAAAAGACATCCTAACCAACGAAAAAAATTTAAAGACGTGTCTATGTTGATTATATCATATATTGGGCATAGAATTTAAATAAAATAAATTATTTTTTATAACAAACCACAGTGTCGTCCTAAAAAGTGTGCAGTCAATTTTCTAATATCGAATTATTATTCATGACGTATAAATAGGTTATTAGATTTTCAGAAATATTATTATATTTTAATAACTTTGTACTGATGTACCTAGACAACAAGGAATAATCAAAGTTGATTGTTTTTTTATCATAGCATTGTCTAAGAATACATCTATTTTTTGAGCACATAACTAAGATTTTATATGCAACCTTTATACATCTATTTTTCGAGCACATCTAGTATTTATCTATTTTGAACATTACACAGCTTTTTAAGTATTTAGTGTGTATTTTTTCCAAACTAAATAACTGCATCACACCAAGTACAAGTTCAAAATATACACAACATATGCCATGCACGGAATTTAATTACAAGCACCATTTCATATGCTCCTCACGGCCTTACCCTAGCCAGTAAGCACTTGCTTGACATGCTGCTTGTTTGATATTTTTCAGATAACATTGGCTAAACAAAATAAAAACCTTCCACTGTTTTTAATTGTTTTGTTGGATGTGCAGAAAAACTAACATAGTTTTTTCGCATTCTTTAAATTTATTTTGGCATGAGCTAATACCTCGTTCAACAACCTAAGACGTGCACAAAATTTTATGCACAATTATGACCCCATCTACTATAATAATTTATGGGCTATGAGATACGATAGTGGCACTATTGTATTCATATTTATGGTTACTATAGTTCTATATAATTTTCTAATCATTACTCAAAATTGTTCATGAACTTTGATGCATGCTATATATCCTAGGACGGATGGAGAGTTACAAATACATTGTGATTATATATTTAATGATGACATTTGTAAGAAGGTCATGCTTCTTTAGACTAGAAGAGATGACTCATCGAGGCGCTCAAATTAATATTCAAGGGTATGCATGAACCCGGGAGAATGCCTCGGCACACTTTCAAAGCAATCAGAAGATTTCTAGATGTTTTGCTCATATTTATCTTGTCATTGACTTGGTTATATTTGAATGTAGAGAATACCTCATAGTTGAATCATCATTAATTTGCTGATTTAAATGAATACGCACGCCCAAGGGAGGAATTTCCATGCCATGGTGTATGTCACGACACTGAGGGTTCATACGATTGCAAATGTCATCTAGGCTACGAGAGTAGTGGCGATCCAAAAGAAAATCCATGCAATCCAAAATTCCCACTTCCAGCAAGGATTGCTCTAGGTATATATATTAATTGTACATCACAATTATTTCCATGTTATACCTGACTAATGCCATGATAAAGTTAAACCATGTTGTTGTTAAGGTTGAATTCTTAACTTTTCCAAGCGTCAAATTGACATTTGCCACTGTGTCAATATTATCCCCAAGCTGGATGAAAGGAAAAAAAATAAACTATACAGTAAATTTACAGCTATTCTTGTAGTATGCATACTCATTATTACCTTCATGGGATGAAAAGTGTGTGTCTATTGCGGGCATGATATAACAAAAATTCTTACAAGTAACTTTACATGATCTATTGCGGGCATCGGCCTAGGTGTGTCCATCTTGGTTTTTGCCTTGCTCTTGTCATTCATAATGCACCAAAAGAGGCGACTTGCAGAGCATTTTGAAATGAATGGGGGTAATATACTAAAAACAGTCATAGGCCTGCGCATTTTCACAGAGAAAGACCTAAAGAAAATCACTAAGAATAACTCAGAATGTCTGGGTAATGGATACTTTGGTAAAGTGTACAAAGGAACTCTACCCGATGAAGGAATAGTGGCAGTTAAATCCTTTATCAAGGTCCAATTGAAAATGAAACACCCTAACATTCTCAAGCTGATGGGTTGTTGCCTCCAGTTGGATGTCCCAATGTTGGTGTATGAGTTTGCTGCCGAAGGGAGTCTCCAAGACATCCTCCACTTGAAACAAAACCATAAACTCTCGGCGGAGTTACGGTTGGAAATTGAAATTGGGTCTGCCAACGGATTAAGCTATATGCACTCCGAAGAGATATGACATGGTGATGTGAAACCAGACAACATACTTCTCAGTGACAAGTCAATGCCAAAAATAGCTTATTTTGGGCTATCTAAACTACTTAACCCAGGGGAAAATTTTACTAAGAAGGTTATCGGCTGCCAAGGTTACATGGACCCGGTTTTCAGGAACACTGGTATATTAACCTCAAAGAGCGATGTCTATAGCTTTGGAGTTGTTCTCCTAGAGCTCATATCTAGGAAAAAAGTAGAATATGGTGAAAGTGGTAGCCTCATCATTGAATTCCGCCATATATATGAGATAGAAAAGAGTGGAAGGTCATTGTTTGATGCGGAGGTTGTAGCTGAGAAAGATATCATGATCCTTGAAGAAATTGGCAAGCTAGCAATGAAATGTCTAAAAGAACGTCTAGATGGACGGCCTGGTATGAAAGAAGTAGAAGAAGAACTTGTCAAGATTAAAGAGAATATTGTACATACTACTGCGACAATAGTGAGATAAGCAGAGCTACTAATGCCAACTGTACATGCCATCTAGTCCAATCTCCCAGAATCCTAAGCTAATTCATATCAACCAGTGCTCAAGCCTAGAGTAAGAAAGTGAACTTTATTGGATTGTACCTTGCATTATAATCCATGGGTATTATCGTGGTGTGTGCTTGATACTTTATGTAAGCATCCATTATACGTGGACTGTGTCATTTTCTCTGTTTGATATATTGACTGGAGAAAGTTCGTGTATACTGGAAGTACCACTCCTTGGTTTGTTGTTGCACCTCCAAAGTATTATATATTTATATTGGAAGTGCCACTCCTTGGTCTCTCTAGTTAGTATCTGTATCTCAAAAACAAACTGTTACTATTGAAGCAAAATTTACAGCCGTAACGAACTGGTGGGCCTAGCTTTAATTATGATCTCTTTGGCTAGCAGTACGACCACTACAAGCAAGCTACCAGACAATAGTTTCTTATACAAGAGACTCATGTTAACTACAGATGGACACTTAATTGGAATGTCAATCGGAAGAAATATCTACTTGCACTCCGAGTGGATAGCGTAGCTTTGCGCAAGTGCTTTACTAGTTTTTCATACCTGCTTTTTCAACTCGGGAAGTTAGGCCCATCGTCTCGGTCAGCCTCTACTACAAGTTCTAGCTATAGCTAGTGGAATTAATGCAAAAAGCCAACATATAAGAGCACTCAAGGGCAGCACACATGTTGGCTTCTTCATTTATCAACGAGACTTTGCTCACCCTTCATTGACCGTCTCTTCTTAAACCTATCTTTTCTGTGGTTTTTTGAATTTTTTTCGCAGCTCAAAAATCGCCCAACCCGAGCTAGACACATGCATTAGTTTGGGCAGCGGGCCGGTAGGTTTCCCTTGTGGACGTAGCAAATCCATTGAGGATTCAGGCATGTGTTGATTCTGGTGTCTTCTTGTGCATGTGTGGACACATCAATTTCAGTAGCATTTCCTTTTCTTTACTGCTTTATCTCGTGCAAAGCGCTATTAGTTTAGTTGGGTAGAATGTGTGTCTCCAAAACCCGATATTGCAGATCCTACAGAGCCCCGTTTTTTTAGGTATCCCAAACATCCTTTTTTGTAGTTGCCCAAAATGTCTTACACTTTGCGGGTTTTCCTATAAAAAAAATCAATGGCAACAAATCTTGTCTTTTCTCTTTTTTTATCCATTTTCCTACACTTCCGTTGGTATTCCTGCAACAAGTTATGTGGATAACATATTGTTTGTATGTTGGTTTGTCCGCTTGTCGATTATCATGCTAGCTAGCACTAGTACGCCTCATACAAACTTTGCTGGATATAATTTTAGTAGATAGAATACATAATTGTTGTTCATGTGAATTATAGCACACTCGAAGCCATCGGTACTACTAACCACGAAGCAGTAGCGCGTGTCGGTGGGCCACCGCTACTGCTATTGATGCACAGTGTCAGCAGGTGGGCCCTGATTAGCAGCAGCTCTGGGCCACCGACAAGCACTAGAGCTCGTTGGCTGCACGCGCTACTGGTCGCATAGCTGCAACCTTTTCCCTCCCCCTCTCCGTCTCCCCCTCCTCCCCCCCGGCCTTTCCCTCCTCTACCTCCAGCACTTAGTTCTTCCTTGAGAACTGCTATGCACACGACACTTTTATCACAATCCATGCACGATGCCTCGCATCAAGCCATCAAATCTTGGTAGAAAGTGCAGTGCATCCGTCTGATTGCCCGTCGCGCATAATTCGTGCATCAAGTGTCGGCTCCATAGTAGTTTCGTTCTTCCTTCTCCTACCTCTCTTCTCTCGCCATTAATGCCCCCATCTACCATCTCCTTCATTAATGACCTCTCTTTCTCTCTAGCTTCCTTTTCACTTTATTTGTCTCTCCCTCCTGCACTTTCCCCACTAATACCTTTTTTCTCACTAGCTAGCTCTCCCTCCACTCCACTAGTTAGGTAGAGCATCTCCTTCGAACCAGATCTACCATACATCTTTGTCCTACTACTTTCGATCCCTAGATAGCGGCAGCGGTCGTTTACCGTACGTTTGCTCGGTCGATCCCTCTCTCGGGACGGAAGATGAGCAAAAAGTTTTGCTTTGCAAGAATTAATGGAAATATGTGTGTTTGCGCTATGATGGTGGGAATGTGCTTCTAGCATGAGCTGTCACCTATGTGTATTTGTCGGATCCGCGCTGCACGACATGTATTTAAATAACCGAACTGGGATTATATGTGTGTGTAGAAGATGCAAATCTTGGACCCCGTTGACCATGGCAGTTTGAAGGCGTACCTGCTCATCCGTGGTTTCATGGATGGCTATACTCGGTGGATAATTGAAGATGATGATGAGGATGTCCACATGGCAGGCAATAACGATATGGGAGTAGACGAAGAGATGCCCGACGATGATGAACCCGAAGAGGAGTTTGAGGGTGCAGGACATGGCGGAGGAGAAGAGGCCGTACACGGCGGAGAAGACGCCGGACACGACGGAGAAGAGCCGGACACGCCACGTTCTTCGACGCGACTAAGTTTAGTCGTGCAGGACCCTCATATTCGAGACCTGCTTCACAAGAGTATGACTAGGGATAGAGCCGCTTCAAGACAGGAGGCCAAGCTGGCGCAACTAGAGGTAGACTCGGGTACTCTATTATATGACGGTTGCGATCCTGAGGTGACCTGCTTGAGTTTCATGCTCGTAATTTTAAAGACGAAGGCCAAAAAATGGACAGACGCAAGCCTCGATAAGCATTTCAAGTATCTACATAATAAAGTTCTTCCTGCAGGTAACCCGTGTCCTATTAGTGTCGATGAGGCCAAGAAGATCGTGTGCCCTCTTGATCTGCCCCACATTAGATACCATGCATGCATCAACGATTGCATCATTTATCGGAAGGAGCACGCGGACAAAACCAGCTGTCCGATGTGCAATGCTTGTCGATACAAGAAGGCAGGGAAGAAATCTTCTCAGAAAGTTGTATGGTACTGACAGATCACTCCCCGTCCATAGCGTTATTTTTTCGATCCTAAGGAAGCAAAGCTCATGCGCTGGCACGCGGAGAGGGTGAAGCCTGACGAAGGAGATGATCCTAAGCTGAGACACCTTGTGGATGCTAGCCAGTGGCGAGCATTCAACGCCGAATATGGATGTTTCGCAGATGATGCAAGGACCATCGTTCTTGGTGCTAGCACCGATGGCATAAATCCGTCTAGCAACCAGAACTCCAACCATAGCACATGGCATGTGTTTGTATAGATGTACAACCTCCCCCTGGTTGTGCATGAAGTGAAAGTATATACACGTGAGCATGCTGATTCAGGGGCCGAACACAACCTGGAAATCTATCTATACCTATACTAATTTGTGACTCCCAAGAAATTCCCCTGTTAATCAGTAATTAAGAGCCATTAATCTTGTGGGACCTAATTATTACGGTCTAGATCTTCCGAAATTCTCATGGGTTCATGA
Organism: Aegilops bicornis; assembly: GCA_021605145.1. NCBI lineage: Eukaryota > Viridiplantae > Streptophyta > Magnoliopsida > Poales > Poaceae > Aegilops > Aegilops bicornis. Next base: position 45,009,771 of record CM038674.1, read on the forward strand.
AAAAAAAACCAGAATTTTGGGCTGGTCACGAGGTTGTTGTGTGAGTCGTACCCACCTTGGACTCTCCACGTTTGCTCAAAAAGAAAAAAAAGATGGAAAATCTGATCATTCTCTCCTATTACTTGGAGTCTCCACATTTCATAAAGAAAAGATGGAAAATCTGATCGTTCTCTTCTATCTTTCCCTAATAATAAAGCACGGGTTGAGTCTTTCGGGTTCACCATCGTGGCGTTTTTGCACAAAGACCCTTGACTTTTTATAGAGTCAACCCGCTGATGTCTACAACACAACCTTCTTCTTGTAGACATTGTTGGGCCTCCAAGTGAATAGGTTTGTAGGACAGTAGCAAATTTCCCTCAAGTGGATTACCTAAGGTTTATCAATCCGTGGGAAGCATATGATGAAGATGGTCTCTCTCAAACAAGCCTGCAACCAAATAACAAAGAGTCTCTTGTGTCCCCAACTTACGCAATACAATGGTAAATTGTATAGGTGCACTAGTTCGGTGAAGAGATGGTGATACAAGTGCAATATGGATAGTAGATATGGGTATTTGTAATCTGAAAATATAAAAACAGCAAGGTAGCAAGCAATAAAAGTGAGCGTAAACGGTATTTCAAGGTGTCGAAACAAGGCGTAGGGTTCAAACTTTCACTAGTGCAAGTTCTCTCAACAATGATAACATAATTAGATCATATAACAATCCCTTAACATGCAACAATGAGTCACTCCAAAGACACTAATAGCGGAAAACAAACGAAGAGATTATTGTACGGTACGAAACCACCTCAAAGTTATTCTTTCCGATCAATCCATTGGGCTATTCCTATAAGTGTCACAAACAGCCCTAGAGTTCGTAGTAAAATAACACTTTAAGACACGTATCAACCAAAGCCCTAATGTCACCTAGATACTCCAATGTCACCTCAAGTATCCGTGGGTATGATTATATGATATGCATCACACAATCTCAGATTCATCTATTCAACCAACACAACGAACTTCAAAGACTGCCCCAAAGTTTCTACTGGAGAGTCAAGACGAAAACGTGTGCCAACCCCTATGCATAGATTCCCAAGGTCACGAAACCCGCAAGTTGATCACCAAAACATACATCAAGTGAATCAATAGAATACCCCATTGTCACCACGGGTATCCCACGCAAGACATATATCAAGTGTTCTCAAATCCTTAAAGACTCAATCCGACAAGATAACTTCGAAGGGAAAACTCAATCCATTACAAAAGAGTAGAGGGGAGAAACATCATAAGATCCAACTATAATAGCAAAGCTCGTGGTACATCAATATCGTGACAAATTAAGAACAAGAGAGAGAGAGAGAGAGAGAGAGAGAGATAAAACAGATAGCTACTGCTACATACCCTCAGCCCCGAGTGTGAACTACACCCTCCTCGTCATGGAGAGCGCCGAGATAATGAAGATGGCCACTGGTGATGGATCCTTCCTCCGGCAGGGTGCCGGAATAGGGTCCCGATTAGTTTTTGGTGGCTACGGAGGATTGCGGCGGCGGAACTCTCAATCTAGGTGTCTTTCTGGGGGTTTCTGTATTTATAGGAATTTTTGGCGTCGGTCTCACGTCAGGGGGGGGGGGTCTTTGAGTCATCCACGAGATAGAAGGGCGCGCCCAGGGGGGTAGGGCGTGCCCTCCACCCTCGTGGATGGCTCGGGACTCTTCTGGACCAACTCTTTTACTCCGGGGGCTTCTTTTGGTCCATAAAAAATCATCAAAAATTGGCACCTCAATTGGACTCTGTTTGGTATTCCTTTTCTGTAAAGCTCAAAAATAAGGAAAAAAACAGAAACTGGCACTGGGCTCTTGGTTAATAGGTTAGTCCCAAAAATCATATAAAACAACATATAAATGCATATAAAACATCCAAGATGGATAATATAATAGCATGGAACAATAAAAAAATTATAGGTACGGTTGAGACGTATCAAGCATCCCCAAGCTTAGTTCCTGCTCGTCCTCGAGTAGGTAAATGATAAAAACAGAATTTTTGGTGTGGAATGCTACCTAACATATTTATCAATGTAATCTTCTTTATTGTGGTAAGAATATTCAGATCCATAAGATTCAAAACAAAAGTTTAATATTTACATGAAAACAATAATACTTCAAGCATACTAACAAAGCAATCATGTCTTCTCAAAACAACATGGCCAAAGCAAGCTATCCATACAAAATCATATAGTCTGGCTATGTGCTACCTCTTGAGCACTGCGTTGGATTTCCTTGAAGAGGAAAGGGTGATGCAGCAGAGTAGAGTAAGTATTGCCCTCAGTTTTTGAGAACCAAGGTATCAATCCAGTAGGAGTCTAGGCGCAAGTCCCTCGTACCTACACAAAACAAATAGCTCCACGCAACCAACGCGATTAAGGGTTGTCAATCCCTTCACGGTCACTTATGAGAGTGAGATCTGATAGAGATGATAGATAATATTTTTGGTATTTTTGGTATAAAGATACAAAGTGAAATAAAAATAAAGTAAAAAGCAAAAGCAATAATAAAGTGTTGGGAGATTAATATGATAAAGATAGACCCGGGTGCCATAGATTTCACTAGTGGCTTCTCTCAAGAGCATAAGTATTTTACGGTGGGTGAACGAATTACTATTTAGCAATTGACATAATTGAGCATAGTTATGAGAATATCTAGGTATGATCATGTATATAAGCATCACGTCCGAGACAAGTAGACCGACTCCTGCCTGCATCTACTACTATTACTCCACTCATCGACCGCTATCCAGCATGCATCTAGAGTATTAAGTTTAAGAAAACAGAGTAACGCCTTAAGCAAGATGACATGATGTAGAGGGATAAATTCATGCAATATGAGAAAACCCCATCTTGTTATCCTCGATGGCAACAATACAATACGTGCCTTGCTGCCCCTCATCACACCGGGAAAGGACACCGCAAGATTGAACCCAAAGCTAAGCACTTCTCCCATTGCAAGAAAAACCAATCTAGTAGGCCAAACCAAACTGATAATTCGAAGAGACTTGCAAAGATAACCAATTATACATAAAGGAATTCAGAGAAGATTCAAATATTGTTCATAGATAGACTTGATCATAAACCCACAATTCATCGGTCTCAACAAACACACCGCAAAAAGAAGATTACATCAAATAGATCTCCACGAGAGAGGGGGAGAACATTGTATTGAGATCCAGAAAGAGAGAAGAAGCCATCTAGCTACTAACTATGGACCCGAAGGTCTGAGGTAAACTACTCACACTTCATCGGAGAGGCTATGATGTTGATGTAGAAGCCCTCCGTGGTGGATTCCCCTTCCGGCGGAGCTCCGGAACAGGCCCCAAGATGGGATCTCGTGGATACAGAAAGTTGCGGCGGTGGAATTAGGTTTTTGGCTCCGTATCTGATCGTTTGGGGGTACGTATGTATATATAGGAGGAAGGAGTACGTCGGTGGAGCAACGGGGGGCCCACGAGGTAGGGGGGCGCGCCCTATGGGGGTGGGCGCACCCCCCACGCTCGTGGCCACCTCCTTTCTTTCTTGTAATGGTGTCCAAGTCTCCTGGATCATGTTCGGTGAGAAAATCACGTTTCCGAAGGTTTCATTCCGTTTGGACTCCGTTTGATATTCCGTTTCTTCGGAACACTGAAATAGGCAAAAAAAAAAGCAATTCTGGGTTGGGCCTCCAGTTAATAGGTTAGTCCCAAAAATAATATAAAAGTGGAAAATAAAGTCCAATATGGTCCAAAACAGTAGATAATATAGGCTATTCTCGACGATGACTCCGGCCGGGTACTCCCTCTCCGGCATGGTGCGAGGGCGACGGTAGGTAGGGACATTGAACTGCACGGTGGCTCGAGTGGTGGATTTGGCTTGAAAAGAAGAAGTGGAGGGGAGGCTTGAGATATGAGTGTGAGAGGGATGAGGAAATGGTGCCCTTTTGTAGCCGCCCGCGTTGTAGCCGTAGTCAATGCACATGATGCCTTCGATCGTTTTCTCTTCTCCGTGCGTGGTGGCAATATTAATTGCGGCAGAGCATCCAAAGAGGCACGGGCGGCACAGGCGAGATGCTTCGTTTTGGACTTGCACCGGCGGTGACGGTAAGGCTTCATCCGCGTGTGACACTGAAAAAGGAGCTGCACCACCGACGTGTCCGTTCCATGTGTTAAAATAGCTTATATGCAACGTACCTATACGCTACGCCACTGCCGCTGCTTTACTGAGGTACTGAATAATACTCATGCAAATATGGGTGCATATTTAACTTGGGTTTAGATGCCAAAAAAAGTATTGCATGCTCACATGGTTTTCCAGTGTGTTGCCACTCTTGGCAAGTGCACTCATGCAATTCAGTATTTACCACATGCATCTTGCCACTCTTTGTATCTCTAACTTTAGCACCCCACAAGGAAGATTTCTCAAAAGATAGATGTGAAAGATTTCTACTCCTGTTGACCACATGTTGTACCACTGCTGGAAGCTTGTCCCCTTCCAAAATATTAGCAAATTTCTCCTCTCAACTCCCACAAACGCATGACCATGATCCTTATTTGGTCCACCATGTCATGCACAGGCAAGTCTTTCAAATCCTTCACTTTTTTGTTAAAACTTTCTGCCAAGTTGTTATTGATATGATCACATTTTATGGTAGTATTAAAACCTGATCTGTACCACAACAGAGAATGGTGGTTGTTCAACCATGAAGCAAATTCATTATCACTACATGATGCCAATATCTTACCAAGGGGATAGGAATGTGTCTGTCTGGTGTAGGATCTTGCTGCTGGCCACATGCGCCCAAATTCCAACTTATTGTTAGATAACTCTTTTTTATTCAGGCGTACCGTTCATTTATCACATTATGGACATGCATTTTGCAATGCAGGTTCTTGATGTTTTCCTTGTGATCGACGGAACCGTAGGAATGAACTATCTATGCAATTTGATTCAAATGAGAGAGAATATGTTTCTCCTTTCTTTGTGGAATATCTCAATAGTAATACAAACACATTTAGATTAGTTATTCCATGTCTGCGTGCTCAAACTATACTTTGTTTCCATGTCCCAAACTCATGATATATAATTGATTAATTTAGTTAAAGGGTTCAAAGGAAGGAAATGACTCATGAAATTTCGTTTAGCTCGGAGGATTCCGGAACTAAACTGGAACGGATCGGGCCTACTGTGTCTTCATCCAGCATCTAAAGATCAACATTTCAAACGAATAAAACAATTGAATCTCAAGAAATGAGATATAAGATTCTTCGAACTGTTGAAGATAAATTTTCTTGGCTAGTATGTGTATTAGGGTTCTTCTGGGAAAAATAATGCTTGTATAGTCATGCATGTGCGGCATATTAGCTCTAACCATGAATTGTGCAGAAGTGTATGGATTTGGCCATGCAGAAACATTATCATCTTTTTTCTAATAAATGGTGTAAGGTTAAACATAGTTTTGCTATTCTTTATACTCCTCCCTGCCCAAAGTATAGCTCATTATTTCAAACTCGCATACCAAGCAGGTACTAAGAGGGGTAATTTTGGCTTCATCCATTGGCTCGTGAATTTGTTTGCCATAATTGCTCCTACAAGTGTTGTGTTGTTGCACTTCATATCGCAGTACATGGTATACTATGGGAGAAATGTAAATAAAAAACTAACAAGCGTTGTATTTGTATTAGTCTCTCCTTTTCGACTTTATATTAACCACTTTGATTCTTGGCCCATCCTCTCAAGAACTGGCGCAAATGTCTAATTTTATTTTGCCATCTATCAATATTTGAAACTCCACCTGACTCCTTGGCCCATTCGGCTGCAATGAGATCATGGAAGCCTTCCCTCTCGAACCATCCTAATTCGAAAGAGAAATTATCTCTGTTTCCCACATGTGTCGCTTCCCCAGAATCGACCAACAATGGAGTATGATCAGAACTAGCTCTCTATAGGGCGTGAACCGTTACCAGAGAAAATTTATGTTCCCACTCAACACTAGTGAGAACCCGGTCCAATTTCTCATAAGTAGGTACATGTAAAGAACTAGCCCATGCGAATTGTGTCCCAGTGAGGTCAATCTCCCTCAAATCAAAGCTTTGAATGATCATATTAAACATGAATGGACATCTCCCGTCGAAATTGTAATTATTTTTTTCATCTTGTCTTCTAATTATATTGAAGTCTACTCACACCAAAATGGGAAGCCTTTAATCACCACAAATCCTCACCAAATCTGCAAGGTAATCTGGTTTAAGCTCTCGCTGGGCCGCACCATATTGGCCACCAAAGCCCATCTGAACCCATCAACTTTGGACCGTACGCGAAACTTGACGGTAAAATCTTCGTAAACCACATTCAACACTTCTAAGGAATCGCACTTCGCCCAGAGTAGGATCCCACCGGACCGACCCCTTGGAGGTAAATGTCCGACCGGAATATTAAGAATGAGGCGGAGAAGAAGTTACAAGCTCTTCTGCGAGAGGAGGGGATGAAATGGGCACTTAGAGCGAAGGTATCTAAGATCGTCCACGGGGATGATAATACCCAATTCTTTCATCTGATAGCTAATGGGAAACATAGAAAAAAGATAATTATTCAAGTTGAACAAGACGAGGGTGCAATTATAGGTGAACTCTTTAGGATAAATCCCCCAAAGGAACCAGACATGAGAATTTATCATCATCCAGCTCGAGCAAGAGTGAAAGAAATAAGACCGCTAAACACCTCTTTCTCGACTGTCAAAATTATTATGGCGTTCAATTCATATAGCTGTTAACGTACATCCCCAACGAGCATAAACACGTTATTCAAGACTTGGCTCAATGGAGTGGACTTATATACATCAAAACAAATTCGGATAGGGATATGTGCACTATTTTGGGCGATATGGAATACTAGAAATGATTTGATTTTTAATGGGGCAAACTTCATGATTTTTTTGCAGGTTATCTACAGAGTTACATCATGGATCCGTAAGTGGTCATTACGCACTCATGTGGATTCGAGGAAGATTTTGGTTATTCGGTGCAACCGTCCGGAGATGGTAGCACGGGCTACCTTCAGCCGATTTGGATGGCGAGCGGATAATAGGCATAATAGCCTACTTTGTTCCACCGGATGTGGCAACTTTTTTATGTTCTCTTTCGTTTTGCACTTGGATTATGGGCCACTTGTGACCCTACGACTTTGATACTCTATTTTTAATAAGATGGCTGCATGCATCGATTGATGCAGAGGCTGGGGGTTTTGCCTCCTTTTCCAAAAAAAAAAAAATGCACGGTATTTTGGGACAAAGGGAATACAAGTACAAAGTGAAAGCACTTTGAAAGTGAGACATTGAGGAATATAAATAGTAGAAAATGCATTAAGTTTGTATCTTGAAGGAGTCAGTACCACTAAAGATATAAGTTAAGCGTCTTAAAAGTACTCGTCGGTAACAGCAGTGGTGCAAAATGTGCTATCATCCCTAGTATCCCAGGCCTACGCTGTCCTGGCTAGAAAAAGACTTGTAAGGCCATTCAACTAGCATGCTAACTCCAGCCAACAACCTTTTGTCATATGCTTTACTGGACCACAACGTTCAACCATAATAGTGAAGATATGAAGTTTGCCGTCATTACACATGGATCATCTATATATATCTCCAACTCCATCTTGTACCAAGTAGAATCAATCCAACAGCTAGTCAATACATACTTTTTGATAGGTATCAGATGGATAAAGGCATCAAAGATAGAGGCGGGGAGCGACGAGGGCCAGAAGAAAGAACATCATGTGGAAAAATCAATTTGGAAACCAGAGGCACCGGGAAGGAGAGCCATGTTGTTTACTACACCATGTAGCTCTTGGTATTCACAAAGCACACAAGGCTCACAGATGGAACCCTGTGTTTGGTTAGTTTCCTTGCAAATCCCAGTTGCCATGCGAGACATGGTTCCATCCACCCAACAACGATTCACAATTTATCTAGAACCTCCTGATTAAGTCATTCTATACATGTACTCATGGGGAAAAACTGACTTATATTATTGAGTACAAAAAAATATTAACGTGAATATCTTCAAAGAGCTTGTTCCCGCGCTGCCGTCTTCTCTCTAGCTTCTGTATTATTGGCCAGTGAGCGTTCTTACCGCTTTTCTAATGACTTTAGTTTGGGCTTGTCTGCTCTTTTTGCATCTTGGTGGGAGGAGAGCCAGTCTGGATGTTGGCTTAAGGGGCCTCCACCCCGTCTTTGTGTCCTAGGTCTGTAGCTTTAGCTTTATTTTATCCTGTGGCGTCTGAACTTGGTCATGTCGTCCTTGAACTGGATTCTGTAGCTCTGCTTTCTGTTTCCCTTAATGGAAATCGGAGGGGGGAAGCCCTTCTTTGATCAAAAAAAAGTTCCTACTCCTGAAATTCTTCCTAAATTTGGGTCACCTTTCTGATCACAGTTTTCCACAGCCACGTGTACAAGTCGTCAAGGGGAAGTAATATAGAGTTGGTGTCTACAAGATAACTGAAAGAACTTACAGTTGGACATGGTTCTGTCTTTTGAAGAACAGAGTTGAAGAAAAGGATTGGACGGGTAGACAGAAGCAACCTTACAAATGGCATGTGAAAACGTAATGACTTACTAATAAGAGAACGGACTTTTAGCACCCGGGGGCCTAGGCACCCCCTTATCTCACCGATAGTCCAGAATCCGGCTCGTAGGGATATGTGTCATACACTGTAGCAAGCAAACCATTAGCAGGCCTACTGTTTTGCTAAACACATGCGGTCGGTTGTACAGATGGGGCTGGGCCTAGCCTGTCGCTATGGCTATATGTTTGATTCCCCTGGTAACGACATGACCTGTCGGCCCGTGTTGAATAGAAACAAGAAAATGGTTGGAGAGGACGTCGCCTTGAGGGCCTCGCCTTGAAGCTCAGCGTCGTCAACATCTCTGTTCCCCACCATCCTTCCACCTCCCATCAAACAAATCCACCCGCCGCACCATAGCCTAGGTTCCAATGGAGCCGATCCGTACTGGCGGGGGTGATGTGATAGCAGATTTCAGCTTCGTGATCCGGAGACGGAAGGCATAACAGATCTAGACTCTCGATCTGGTATGGACATACTGGCATCAATCGCCACCGTTCCGGATTTGGAGACGATATCCAGGTTAGTCATGGTGTACTCCATTCAAAGTATCGATTATTGATCTGGTCTATACGACTATATTGAACCAAAAGGCCTCCCTTCTCGTCCAGATCCGAAGTTCTGGATGCTTACAGTCCTGATCCGTTTTGGGGCGACACACAAGCAGCCGGTGGAGACAAGTCCGATCATGGCGCGACGATTCCTTTGTTATAGGAGTCCTCTGGAGGTTGGAAACGCAGGTGCGGGGATAGGAGTTGTATTTGCTTGATTACCGCGTTCGATTTTGGTAACACTATAAGTATCCTAGTGCAAGCATGCCGGCAAATGCAGTATTAAGCATTATTCAGGGCATATAAGTGTCTTCTTGCGTCGATCTTTTTCACACATTTATTTGTTGTACTGCAGCGCTCTGATCATCATCTGTGTTGTTTTTTGCTTATTATAAAGGAACCTCGGGGGGAAGAAGGGCCCTGAATTTGACAGTAAAAAAAGAACATATAAATTTTGACAGTAGAAAAAAGAACATATAAATTTTGCCTTTTATCTACTCCCCATCCGTCACATTCCAATAATTATCTACTCCCCTCCAGTGAGATGACCGAAGAGGGGATCTGCTTAGTGATTTAGGTGATTCAATATTGTACCATCTGGGTATCCCTGTTTGCAATATGTTGTTCCTTCTAAACAAATCTAACCCACTGGTCAGACTTATATTGTTGTTCTAACTGTTGGTTCAAAGTTCAAACATCAAGAGAAACCGTGATGGACTTACAGTGAGGGCGACGCCAAGCAAAGTGAGCTCTATTGAAAGATGCCTTTTGAACTCTGAAGCGAAGCACGCACCCGACACTTGCGCTCCTGTGGTAGGCATGTCGTTTGACTGTTGCCAAGAAGCGTATGAGCAATATAATCTGTTTGCTTGGGAGAATTGTTTGGTATTCGATATGGAAAATCAAGATGGGAGAAGGACGGTACCAGCTAATGCATGAAATCGTGTGTCAGTGTCAGGTTAGTTCTAGAGCCCACTGAATTAAGTTACCGTATATTTGTGTTTATTGTTGTGTCATTTACTACTTGTGCCAGCCCATTTGCATTGTCATGTCAACTGCATATTCTTGTCCGTTTATCTGATGCATGAAATGCTTATGATTGATGACATTTGGTCTGTCAACATCTAAAAAGAAATCTGATTGCAGGGTAAGCCAGACAAGAAAAATTCACATACTGAATGCAAAACAGAATGCAAGGCCATGATGCGACTGCTTCGTACAGAGGATCCCGGGTGGTATGTTAGCATATTCAGTAATGAGCATAATCACCATCTCTCAGCTAGTCGTGAGGAGACGAGGGAGTGTCATTCACATACTGAGATCAATCCGGTTCTTATGAATTTCATCAAGAATCTCAGAGATAACAACATCAGCCTCAACAAGGTGTACAATATTCTAAATGCAACGCATGGTGATCAAACTGGCACACCATTCCGTAAGCAAAACTTAAGGTACCTATGCTCAAGGATCTCTCAAGATGTGTTCCTGGCACACCATGTGTGACTTGTACTGTGTGTTCACTGTACCCCACTCATCCACCGTCCTCCTATGAGTGCATGCCCTGCTGCAAATTAAATTATTTATGTTTGAGTAAGACTCCATGCAAGGCGACAGGCTACGCATCTCAGACAAATATTACTGCCCCCTATGGCAAAGTTGTATTGTTACATCTGTCAATGGTAGCTATACAGCCTATAAACCGTAGCGGGCTGCAATTCTTTTAGGATGGTGATGCACGAGAGCCTCGTATGCATGATACGTGGCGCTCCCAACAGTAGTCACGTCGCAAGGATTTGAGAAAATTAGGAGGCCGTTTTGATGAGAACGTGTGGCTGTGTCTTTCTTAAGATTTTGATCATTCACGTTTCCATACTCAACATATTCTTGTCATAAGATACTAATCATGTGCCTGGTAGTCGCTGCAAAGTATAACGGTTGCTAGAGGCAAATGGTACTCAAAATTTATGCTCGATCTACTATATTTGCTTGAGTTCCGCTAAAACCATCAATCAGCCTCAAAGATGCAATGTTGCGACTATCAAACTAAAAAAAACATGCTGAAAACGAGTATATTTGAGCATGTCGTGATGAGACCATGCACGATGACCAAACATGCTGAGTAAAAACACACGAGCATAGAAAAGACAAATAGAAAGAGCCGTACGCACAGGCTGCACAGTGCCTTGGCTGGTCCCAGCCAGCTCGTGTCAGCACGTGAGAAAGTTTAACTGGTGTAGAACACGAGCCTGTAAGGGCTGTACCCGGAACAGTACGGTGCTGTGTTGACAACACCATGCACCACATCAGTCATGATGCATGTACACGAAACGGGACTCGCATCATGCCTGCCGACAAGCTCATGTTCCTGGAATAGGAACGTATCGGTCTTACACACCCGAGTGTTTCTGGTGATACGCGGCAAAAGATTTTGGCTCGGTAAAGAAATAGTTAACAAACAACGAAAAATAACTCAGATTCATCGAGTGTATGCTCGGCGAAGATAAAAAGCCCACTAGTCTAACAGTTGGCAAACCAGTAACATTGGTTGTTAGTCACAACTTATACCAGCTACACTAACCCACCACAAGCATACATGTAAATACACAATCAACTCTCAACTTGCGCTTGGTACACAAACATACATGTGCCTGGTACAATCAACTCACAACTTGTACCTGATATAATCACCCACCATAAACATACATGTATATGTTAAACTCAACTCATAAACTTATACCTGGTACATTAACCCACCACAAATATACATGTACGTACGTGGTACAATCAACTCATAACTGCATGTATCTAGTACAATCAGTGCACAGTAATGAGAATTGATACATTCAGCCCCCCTAAGGATACTCTTGTACCTAGTACATTAAGTGGACAACCGTATACTTGTACCTGGTACATTCAGATGGTGCTTGGATACGTTTTAGTCTCATGACTAAAGGTAGTGGACTAAAACTTGCTAGCCTCACCCATGCTTGGATCCAAATACTAAAGAGACTAAAATCAAGTTAATGAGCATTTATTATCCTTTAAACCCTCCAATCCAGAACTCACATGTGTTAAAGAAGAGGAGTTAAATAAGAAGAGAGAGAGGACTAATCCACATTTTCGTAGGGGTACCCCTGACTGAAAAAATTTAGCCTAAAGACTAGTTTTAGCCCCTCTTTAGTCAGGGGTGCTTGGAACTTTAGCCTATTAAAGAGACTATTTTTAGTCAGACTAAAATAAGTCCCTTGGATTCAAGCACCCCTCTCAGACACACTTGTGCCCCGTACATTAAGTGAACAATTGTATAGTTGTACCTGATACACTACGGCACACTCGTACCTGCCACATTCACGCGACCCCACAAAACAACACTCAACAAAAAAACAGTATTGACATGATCAATCAAAAATGGAGAAAAAATATTTGCATCATAAAATTCATGCGGCCACTGTATCTACTTCGAACACTTCTCCGAAAACATTCACGAGTTTCTCGCACCAGCCGCACCCCCGGGCCTAGCAAGTCGATTAATACAACTTTATTTTCATATGTTTTCTTTCTTGCCGGGCGCTACCGCTTTTAGCCTACCAGCAGCCCTGCCCCACCCTTACTTGAACTCTGTGACTTCGTCACTGCTACACCCGAGATCCACGACGCTTGTCATCCTCTGCTGGTTCAAACCACTCCTCCATCCACCGCAAAGGTACCATTCCACCGCATTTAAAGTCACCACGGCTCGCAAGTGTTCGTTGGATTGCCCATGCTAAATTTTGTTTCTCTTCCTCTCTCAAACAATGGATTTAGATATGGACTAAATATGCAAGCACTATGTTAAGTCGTCCGATGACTCTTCCGATGAGGAGGAGAGGACTACTCGAATGAGATGCACTATGTTGGGCAGTGATATTGGTTGTTGCTCATAACGTGTACCTGTTACATTAACCCATCAACAACATACATGTACCTAGTACAATTAGCGTACAGTAGTTGGACTTGGTACATTCGGCCACCCCAAGGGTACTCTTGTACCTGGTATATTAAGTGGACAATTGTATACTTGTACCTGATATATTCAGGAATATTTGTGCCCGATACATTAAGTGGACAACTGTATACTTGTACTTGCTACATTCAGGCGACCCCATAATTAAAACAACACCCAACAAAAAAAAATAGTATTGACATGATCAATAAAAAATGGAGAAAAATAATTATGTGCATCGTAAAATTCATGCGGCCACGGTATCTACTTCGAACACTTCCCCAAGAACATTCATGAGTTTCTCGCACCAGCCGCACTTCGGCCCAGCAAGTCGATTAATACAACTTTATTTTCATATGTTTTCTTTCTTGCCGGCGCTGCCGTTTTAGCCCACCAGCCGCCCTGCCCCACCCTTACTTGAACTCTGTGACTTCGTCACTGCTACACCCGAGATCCGCGGCGCTTGTCATCCTCTGCCGGTTCAGACCACTCCTCCATCCACCGCAAAGGTACCATTCCACCATACGAAAGTCACCACGGCTCGCAAGTGTTCGTTGGATTGCCCATGCTAAATTTTGTTTCCCTTCCTCTCTGAAACAATGGATTTAGATATGGACTAAATATGCAAGCACTACGTTGAGTCATCCGATGACTCTTCCGATGAGGAGGAGAGGACTACTCGGATGAGATGCACTATGTTGGGCAGTGATATTGGTTGTTGTTCATAAGCGTGTACCTGTTACATTAACCCATCAACAACATACATGTACCTGGTGCAATTAGCGCACAATAGTTGGACTTGGTACATTCGGCCACCCCAAGGGTACTCTTGTACCTGGTACATTAAGGGGACAACTATATACTTGTACCTGATACATTCAGGCATGCTTGTGCCTGGTACATTAAGTGGAGAACTGTATACTTGTACCTGCTGCATTCACGCGACCCCTAAAACAACACCCAACAAAAAAAATATTATTAACATGATCAATAAAAAATGGAGAACAATTTTTTTATCTGCATCATGCAACTCATGCGTCCACGGTACCTCATTCGAAAACTTTCCCAAGGACATTCACGAGCTTCTCGCATCCGTCCCAGTTGAACACACACAGCCCCCATATGTCGTGAACACAAGCTTGCCTCCTTCCCAGACATCGGGACAACCACCTGACTTCTAATGGTGCCATGAGATTGATGCTCCTGCAGCGGTATAGTGAGTATCATCAGGGATGTTATTCATCATGCGTACGATAGCCGCGTAGGACTCTGGCACCCCGGCCACTTCTCCTCCGGCCTCCGTGCTTAAGGCTCATGCTTAAAAGTGCACCCCCCCGGCCCCGCAAGGCGACCAATACAACTTTTTTTTCATATGTTTTCTTTCTTACCGGCGCCACCGTTCTAACACACCGGCCGCCCTGCCCCACCCTTACTTGAACTCCGTTACTTCATCGCCTACACCGCTACACCCGAGATCCGCGAGGCTTGTCATCCTCTGCCAGCTCAGACCACTCCTCCATCCAACGCAAAGGTACCATTCCACCATACGAAAGTCACCCCGGCTCTCAAGTGTTCGTTGGATTGACCGTGCTAAATTTTGTTTCCTTCCTCTCTGAAACAATGGATTAAGATATGGACTAAATATGCAAGCACTATTTTGAGTCGTGCGATGACTCTCCCGGTGAGGAGGAGAGGACTACTCGGATGAGATGCACTATGTTGGGCAGTGACATTGGTTGTTACTCATAACTTGTACCTGGTACTTTAACCCATCACATACATACATGTACCTGGTACAATTAGCGCACAGTAGTTGGACTTGGCACATTCGGCCATCCCAAGGGTACTCTTTTACCTGGTACATTAAGTGGACAACCGTATACTTGTACCTGGTATATTCAGGCACACATGTGCCCGGTACATTAAGTAGACAACTATATACTTGTACCTAATACACTCAGGCATACTTGTACCTACTGCATTCACGTGACCCCACAAAACAACACCCAACAAAAAAATAGTATTGACATGATCAATAAAAAATGGAGAACAACTTTTTATGTGCTAAAGACCAGCACATAAAGAATTCATGCATCAACTCTCGCCTCCTCCTTGCCACGTGTCGATCCAAATCAAACTTATATGTGCTCGGTACATATTTGGATACAGTGGATATATTTCATACCCCTAAGATATAGATCTAAGAAAAAAGGCCAGCTCTAGGTGCCGGGCGACCGACCCAAAGTTTCAACCGGTTCCTGTTCCCACTTTACGCAAACTTCCTGTAACCGCCTGATGTGAGTACTCCATCATTTGCTATGAAAAAAGAAAAGAAAACATGCAACCACCTCTCCGCGCAAAAAGAACGGCGAGATTAACAGCCCTGTGAGGTCGCGGACAAATCCCATTGTGTTGGCCCGTAGGTGGAGAACACAAGCTTGTCTCCTTCCTCGAGACCATGGCGAGATGTGAAATCACCCCAGCCGTAATCAAACACCGTCGATGATTCCTCGTCCTCCTTCAGTTTTATTCTGTTAGGTGCTGGAATTATCTATGTTGGCTGAATGCGCCAAGTCCAAGTATGGTTGTGTCCAAGTAGGGTCATGTCCACAGAACGTACGACAACCAAGTATGGTTGTGTACGCTGAATGTATCAGGTCCAAGTATGATTGTGTCGGGTGAACGTACTAGGTCCAAATATGGTTGGGTCGGCTGAATGTAGTACTCATGTATGGTTGCGCCCGGTATATATTTGGTAATGTGTTGGGTGTAGTGGAGATATTTTCTTACCCATGAGCTATGCATCTAACAAAAAAGGCCATCTCTAGGTGCCGGTCAACCGACCCAAAGTTGCAGCCGGTCCGGTTTCCACCATACGATAAAATTTCCTGTAACCATCTGATTTGAGTAGTCCTTCGTCCCCATCACTTGCAACGAAAAAAAAGAAAAAACATGCGACGATCTCTCCACGCAAAAAGAGCGGCGTGTTTAATGAGCATGTCAGGTCATCCTCCTCCCGACCACCACCCTCACTGCATCACAGAGCTCGCCGTCGTCACCATCGCTGTTGTTGTTGAAGCACCACCCCATGGTTGGTCGCAGACAACTCCCATTGTGTTGGCCCATAGGTGGAGATCAGAAGCTTGTCTCCTTCCTTGAGACCATGGTGAGATGCGAAATCGCCCGAGCCATACTCAAACAGCGTTAGCCCATTGTTGTCCTCCTTCGGCTTTATACATTAAGTGCAGGAAATTATCTATGCCAACTGAATGTGTCAGGTCTAAGTATGGTTGTGTCCGTTGAATGTACCAGGTGCAAGTATGGTTGTGTCGGGTGAATGTACCAGTCCAAGTATGGTTGCGTCGGCTGAATTATTAGGTCCAAGTACTCATGTATTAACTTGTAGTTTACAGTCGATCTACATTTTATCTAATTTTGCTTGGTAGGAATCTTTTTTGGGTGTTGTATGCTTGTTCCGGCTGAATGTAGCAGGTCCAAGTAACCTGGTACAATCAATGCACAGTAATTGGACTCGGTACATTTAGCCAATAGTCTTGTACCTGGTACATTATGTGCACAACTAATAGTACCTCGTACATTCAGGCATACTTGTACTGGTACATTCACGAGCTTCTCACATCCGTCCGCGTCGAGTACAGACAACTCTCATTGTGCATGCCCATATGTCGTGAACACAAGCTTGTCTCCTGTCACGCCCAATATGCGACCCTATCCAAAAGGAACTCGAAGGTCCCACCAAGGATAGACCTGCATATTGAAACACTTTTGCAAGGTGGATATCATTACATCAACATTACATAATAGATGGGGATACATCCAATACATACAATGTCACATGAATACAACAATACAACAACATCAACATCCGACTACGGATGAAACATAAACAGAAGCTCAAACAATATCCACCCTGCTAACCCAGGCTGCCGACCTGGAACCTATCCCCTGATCGAAGAAGAAGCAGAAGAAGAACTCCAATACAAGCAAACATCGCTCTCGCGTCATGATCATCGCATAACCTGTACCTGCAACTGTTGTTGTAGTAATCTGTGAGCCACGAGGACTCAGCAATCCCATTACCATGGGTATCAAGACTAGCAAGCTTAATGGGAAAGGAAGGGGTAAAGTGGTGAGGTTGCAGCAGCGACTAAGCATATATGGTGGCTAACATACGCAAATGAGAGCGAGAAGAGAAACAAAAGGAACGGTCGTCAACTAGTAATGATCAAGAAGTGATCCTGAACTCCTACTTACGTCAGACATAACCCAGAAACCGTGTTCTCCTCTCGATCAACCCCGAAAAGAGACACTCACGGTTACGCACACGGTTGGTGTATTTTAGAAGAGTTTACTTAAAATTTACTACAACCGGATATTAACAAATTCCCATCTGCCACATAACCGCGGGCACGGCTCTTGAAAGTTTAAACCCTGCAGGGGTGTCCCAACTTAGCCCATGATAAGATCTCGCGATCAACGAAGGATATTCCTTCTTCCCGGGAAGACCCGATCAGTCTCGGAATCCCGGCTACAAGACATTTCGACAGTAATAAAACAAGACCAGCAAAGCCGCCCGATGTGCCGACAAATCCCGATAGGAGCTGCACATATCTCGTTCTCAGGGCACACCGGATGAGCAAGACGACGGGTTGGCATAGACCATGATTGCCCAGGGGGCGCCGGACATCGCTCGGTTTGAACCAGCAATCGAAGGAGAACTGGCCCGGATAGCGCCTTGGTCCATGCGTTTTGGTCTGTGGGACTTAAAAACCCGGACGGAGGTAGTAGGAGTATAGACTACTACTGTTCCATTGGTAGTCAACGGGTAGCACATGCGGCGTGGAGCAAAACGGGTCCACTTAACAGTTGGCAGGTGCTAGTTGTTTGAGTAGCTAGATTCTGTACACAGCATTGTAGAAGTAGCCTGAATACACCGCATGCACTGCCTACGTCGTGTTGTTCTTTCACCCCGATGGCCCACCTAGCCTCCTGCCAGGGCTACCACTGTCCTACGCGTGACCTACTGGCATGCCTATACTGACTGCTACAGTCTAGTGCTGGCCCTATTTGTCTCTGCAAATTGCCTGCTTTTTTAACATGACACCGCAAGTGACCTGCTGTTGACTAGTCCATAGCACGAATCTTGAAATTACAGAACGCACGGGATAAGGGGGTGTCGGGGCACCCGGGTTCCATCACACCTTTTCGTACTAATATTCATGAGAAAATGTACTTATAAATTTTAGATCACACTGACGAAAATATACTGTCTACATGGCGGTGGTCAAAGCACCACGCCAGCTGGTCAACAGGGTCAGAGGTCAATAAGACCTCCACTGAACCACTGAACCAGTTAAATATTTTTGGAAGTGCATAGTACAAACTTAAACTTATATCACGTCACAGATCTAATTATTTCTAGTGTTATTCCACATATGGTCCATAAGATAATCGGGTAGCTGTATCTTGCAGATCGCTTGTCATTCTAGAAGTTGCCGATGCATCACTAGGAGTTGAGAACATGTACGGCATGTTGTGCTAGGAGGTGGACATGTACTCCGAGCATAAGTCCTTCCGATGATGTTCGAAAAAAACTTTGGTGCCAGAAGTTGTTATAAACATGATATGCAATAGGAATGAGGAAGATCCAACGAACACAAGTAGAAAAACCCATCCAATGATAAGTGTTAAAAACCATGGTCAACAGGTAGAGGAACTTCACTATATTGGGAGAGGTCACAACACCGGGGATTTACATGGATGACCATATCCCGTCTGACGGCTTACAATAGGTATATATAGCAGTGGTGACCTAGCTTGAAACTGATATGTATTGTGGAGGGCCAAGGACTCCCGGCTACAGGCATCCGCTCCACTTTGTCAGAACCTTTATATGAATTTGGATCATAATTGAACAGGAGTGATTATTTCTTTCCCCATACCTCCCATGCCTAGAGCATCAAAATGTTTCACCCTTGAAAAGAAACATAGAGAGAACATTTTGTGCCACATAGTTGGCTTTTTCCAGTGAATGCTATTTGAGATGTATATTGCCGTTTTGGCCCAAAACAAGATGCAGCCAGGAAGATAAATTTCTCAATGATGAATCAATAATTTGAGATGTATATTGCCTTGAGTCCTCTTATATACTTAGTGTGGTGCATTCAAATGCCTAGTACTAGTACTAGGCTACTCCCTCCATCCCATAATGTAAGATGTTTTTTTTACACTAGTGGAGTGTCAAAAAACGTCTTATATTTTGGGACGGAGGGAGCAGTAGTTAGGTTATCGCGTAGCTAACTTCATTACTAGCTGTTGTGGGTACCATTTCCTTTTATCTCAATTATGATTTTTTTTCTCTTCTTATATTGCGGTGGAAAAGCACTCGAAAACAAACATTGGTCGTATGGCACACAAACTACATAATGGTTTGCCCTTTATATTTGAGAAATGCACAGAACATGCTAGTTGATTTTTCTGCAGTGTCCACCTGCCGAATCTCCAAAATACATGCTCTCACTTAAATCTGTCTTGTGAACCATTTAGCTGCGTTGCTATTTTCATAGTTTTCGAACAAGTTTAAAAGTTAGGACTTTAACTTGGTACCTCCTCTCTAGCAAATTTTATAATTCCAACTCGCTACTCCAACAAAAAGCACTTTAGAAACTAACTTCTGTAATGAGCATCAAAACCATCACAACAGAAATAGATGATTTAAGCAAATGATTACCTGATAACCAATTTCCTCAGTAAGACCAATGAAATTGGTATTAAAACAAAATGTTTGAGATAAATAAGACTGTAAGACCTCACTGTCTTATTTGGGAAAAAACAACGTAGCATAACAAACATATTGTAGAGGCCCAATTCGGTACATGAAGGATCAACCAAGACATACATTTACAGATTTTTATGGAAACCTAGTAAACACCCTTGATAGGCCCAGAGTCATGCTCTTCTCCCTTGCCCACAACATACACATGCGGGAATCAGATCTTGTGTCATCGGACAAGGATCTGCAACAAGAATTCAACCAGTGACAAGATTCACTCAAGGTACTCAAAGTTTTGTCCACTGCACTACCTCATGTGTTGAGTTCTTTTTCTATTGTATTTCTTGTTTATTATTGAACTGTGGAGACGGAGCCACACACTGTTCTCTCATTTAGAGGAACTCTAGCAGACCCCGCATCCGCCCCCTACCCGTAAAATAACCGCCAAAATGCGGGTACGAGCCGGAAAACCTGCCCGACCAGACCCCGCATCCCGCCCCGGCCCACAAAATTTTTTAAGGGGCGCGGCAAAATCTCGACCCCAAGCCGGGAAAACGCGGGTTTCCCCCTCGCGGCTGCGGTGCCCTGCATCTGAGTGAAGCAGTTGGCGGGAGGGACATTTCAGCCCCGCGTGCTTTCCCCCTCCTTCCGCCGCCGCACGCCTTGCTCCCCCCCGCCCTCGCCGCCTGCGATTCCGTCCATATCTGCGGGCGAAATCGCGCCGTGGGGCCGCCCCACACCCTCCCGCGCCAAGCCGCTGCCGGATCCGGCTAGAAGAGCCGCCCCTCGTCGCCGCCACTGCCAGGGATCGACCACCGTCGAGCGCGCCCCCCTCGTTGCCGCCTGGGATCACCCGCCACCGGTTAGTCATTTTTCTGTGAATTTTGCGAGCTGTGTAGTTGATTGACGCGCCGGTATGCGTGTAGATGGAGTTGAGCCCATGCCAGAAGTTCTTGCTCTCCGATTCGTCCGATTTGGACGACTCGGATGTTGAGACCATGCTTGCGATCTTTCGGACGCAAACATGGCGCTTGCCGTAAAGGAGCATGCAGACGAGCACCGGAAGAGGACGCGAGGATCAACTTTCGGGCGTCTGTGCATTCCTTGGAATCGCCATCTTTGGAACGAGACGTTGATGCAAGACTATTTCGTGGATTATCCTACATACCCTCCGCACCTCTTCCAGAGAAGGTACCGAATGCGCCAATCCCTTTTTGTTAAACTTGTTCAAGCTTGCGTGGCAAATTGCCGGTATTTTACTCAAAGAAGAAATGCCGCGGGCTTCAAGGGATTTAGTGCATATCAAAAAATCAACGCAGCTATGCGGGTGATTGCATATGGCGTTCCGGATGACTATGCTGATGAGTATCTTCGCATTGGTGAATATAGCACAATTGAGTCTGTGCGTAGATTTGCAAAAGTGATCGTCCGTGTCTTTGGTCATGAGTATCTTCGGGCTCCCAATGAAGATGACACAAAGAAATTGATGGCATCTAACGAGAGGAGAGGTTGGCCTGGCATGCTAGGCAGCATTGATTGTATGCATTGGACTTGGAAAAATTGCCCCAAGGCTTGGCAAGGAATTTATTGTGGCAAGTCTCGTGATGCAACAATTGTTAGAGGCCGTAGCATCTGAGGATTTATGGATTTGGCATTGCTCTTTTGGTATGTCGGGCACTCTCAATGATATCAATGTGTTGCAACGGTCTCATTTGTTTGCTAGGCTTGCTAGTGGTGATGCCCCTGCTTGCAACTACACTATCAATGGGCATGAATACACAAAGGGGTACTATCTTGCAGATGGTATATACCCTCCTTGGTTCACATTTGTCAAGAGCATCAAAGAATCCAAAACAAAAAAAAAAACAATGTGAATTTGCAAGGGTGCAAGAGGCAGCCCGAAAATACATTGAAAGAGCATTCGGTGTTTCACAATCTAGATTTGCCATTGTCCGTGGTCCTGCTCGTGTTATCCTGCACAATATGATTCTTGAAGATGAGAGAGGAATGAACTTAGAATTCTTTTACGACAATGTGGGTAGCCGTGTCAAACCAGCTAGAGACCCAAACCGCATTAGAGATTTTCTTCAGACATACAAGGAGATTGAAAATGCAGACACACACTTTCAACATCAGGAGGATCTCATTGAGCACCATTGGCAAAGAGCTGGACAGTGACTATTTTTTGTATTTATTTGTATTTGTATTCATGACAGGTTTTGTATTCCATTATTTAAGTTTGCTACGGTGATTTGAATAATTATTTGTAATGCGGATGATTATTGTATAATGTTTGATTTGAATAATTCAGTTTGGTTTCGATTGTTGGATTATGTTGGATTTGATTTTTGCGGGCCGATGATATGCGGGATGCAGCGGCGCAAAAAGCAGACCCCGCAAAGCCGACCCGTAAAAAGGTATATTTCGTGAATATACTTTTTTACGGGTCCGTTTGGGGGGTCTGCATCAGTGCCAGCCCGAGCCAGCCCGCAAAAGCGGTTTTGCGCGAACTGCAAACGCGTTTTACGGGCCGACGGGATGCGAGGTCTGCTAGAGTTGCTCTTACAGCCTCACACACACACGCAGTGCACGTCTAGGTCATGCAAAACACCAAAACCATGTCACCTTGCCCATTCCCTTGTTCATGTCCACTACGGGTGCAGAGCATGTCAATAGTGCCCAGGACAGGAGCAAAACACATGCTGCATGTCTTGATTTTCTTAGATACAATTTACACAAGTGAAAACCACAAGCTTAATTTTCAGAGGACACGAGTAACACACTCTAAACCCTCACTTCCTTTACTGCTTGATCTACCTAAAGGCCAAATTTTGTCAAAAGTCAACTTGATCTACATATCTACTACTTACAACTTATATTATATAGTTGAAACATATGATTAACAAACTGGATTCATTCTCAATTTCTTTCAGCTAAGTCGAGTCACCGAGCAATTTTGTATGCAAGAGTGTTTACTAGAGAAACTGTGATGGCTACTGATGAGTAAAAAACACATGCGAGGAGTTGGAGTCGTAGAGAATATGCTAACTTGATGTAGGTACTCCATACAGTTGTCATTGTATAGTTAAAAGATAAGATTAGCAAGTTGGAAACGTTCTTACCTTCCTCTGGTCATAGAACATTTTTTTATGCAAGAGGATGGAATGATTATTTTCTTGAAGAACTGGGATGGCTCACTGATGTTCATTATTACGAAACTAGGTTGCAGTCAGATCTCGATCCTCCAATAGAACAAGGATTTGGGCATCTAAAGTCATCCAGTGATGCTAGTGAATCTATCCTGACTAAGTTTGATACACTTGTGTTTAGAGACTTACTTGTACACACTAACCGTATCACTAAACTTGTCCTCACATACAATCACAAACCCATCAACCCTGAGTTTAAGTTTATTCCATATTTGAATCAGAAAACCTCCATAAACTTGATATATGGCCAAAACGCACATATCTAGCTTGTATTGTGCTCTTGCCCAAATCCGTTCCACAATTGTCTGTGTTTTAGCTGCTTTTTATTTGACACAACTATCTGTGTTCACCCGAGGAGGATCAAGAAAACCAATAAGGTGGCTCTGGTGTCTCGTCCTCGAGCGACGACTTGGGCATCATCTCTGGCTACCCCTACGGCCACTGCTCCAGTGTGTCCGGCCACCACTATTGGCTACAAGGGCCGAGGCTGCCAAGTGGTTGATAACATGCCATCGGATGCAGATACCCACAAGAGAGCGGATGACAACAAGATTGTAAAAGATAGGAAGAAGAGAGAAACATTTAGTGGGACCTACAAAGAGGATCTTGTGGCCATGGTTGAGACCAAGAAAGCCTTGATGACCAAATAGACTGAAGACTAGACGACTAGATGGAAAGAGCTCAAGTTGTTGGAGGACGAGAAATGGATATCAAAGTTCATGGTCGTAGAGAGGAAGTTTAATGCAGAGGAGTGTAGGCTTTCACTCGAGGAGGAGAGGTTTCGGAATGCTGAAAAGACCGAATAATGTGGTATCATGTTCATGAACCAACCACAATGGATGAACCGGAAAAAACATTTGTGACCTCACTTGTAGGGAGATATTGACCCGAACGGAGGTCTCTCTTTGAAATGTTTGTGGTGGTGGTGGCCGTGCGGATGGTGCTGGTGGTGGTGATGGTGGTGGCCCTGTCGATGGTGATAGTAGTGGTGGTGATGGTGGATGCCATGTGGATGGTGGTGGACGTGTGGATGGGGATGGACATGGAGACGGTGGTGGTAGTGGTGGTGATGGTGTTGCCCAGGTGGATAGTTGTGGCCGTGTGGATGTGGATGGCCATGGAGATAGTGGTGATAATGGTGATTATTTTCTTCGTTGAGGATGGTGTTTCAGTTGATGCATAGCCTTGGTTGGGCTTGGTCTGCGACATAAACATGTTATGTAGTGGTGATTTTGAATGAAACGTGATCGATGTGATGCCTTTTCAATGAACTATTTGCATATTTAAATTCGAATTTCTCAATCGTGCAACTATATGCCTATTCATGATTTATATGCTATGCATTTTTTTGAAATATTCGAATGTTTGATGATATTGTATGGAACTGTTTGAATTTTATGCGGCTAGGCAAAAAGAATTTAGAAAAAGTATCATCCTCTAATTATAGGGGATTGGTTATGTCCTGCCATCGTTTATTCCTCTAACGGATAGGTGGGTCGGTTAGAGTAACTCTTACAACAAAAGACTTGAAGGGCAGCAGCACTATCCCGAGGGGAAATCCTCTTAGGGGCGCCCGCCACCTACCTCCGCCACTGCTATTATGTCATTAGTGATGGGCGCGCCCCCGCCGCTGATAGTAAACTTAGTCGTGGCAGGGGACAACTCGCACCCGCCAATATTCTGATTTTTATCTGTGGCGGGCATCACATAGCGCCCGTCTAAGTTGTAATATGCCAGCCAAAAATAAAATAAAAATGCTGTTGTGGCAACATTTTTATGTGTCGTTGCAATTTTTTCCAGTTTAGCAACAATATTAGTACCTTGAAGATATAAATAGCACACTTCGAATAAACACTTTAGTTCAACAACTCTCTAATATTTAGTATCTACACACAACAATAAAATAAGTGCATACACCATATATATGTTCAATAAAGTGCTAACAAGTACCATAAAGCAGTACATATATGTACGACACCCGGATCACCACAGAAAGTATACATATTATGGTGAATGCGGGACATCGTATCATAGATAGATTTCTCTCTCGATGTGCGGCTCCTCAATTTCGTGAAGGAATAGTATGAACGCCATCCCAGGTTGCATCCCTAACTCCGTGTCAATTTGAACCCAACTTGGACCATGGAAATACGTTCTCCCGCCCTCTTTGGTGATAGTGAGTGCCAAGGGTATGCCATTTTTTTCACCGTCCACATTGATGGGCAAGTTGGCCACACGCATGAACTCGGCAGTTCCCCAAAAAGAGATACGCTGAGCATGAGAAAAGGAAAAAAAGATCTTTGACAATTGTGGGTGCAACATTATGAAACGATGAGCTATAAAACACAAATTGAATGAAACATACCGCCCACTTTATAAAGTCGTTGTGAAGATTCACACATATTTCCCTAGCTCAATCTTGTTACATGCACCTAGCCTCGTATCGCCACTCCAGGGGCATGCTTCATTCATTGGAAATGGGCGACGACAACAAAAGAAGTCAATATTTGGATTTCTGGGCCACTGAGCATAGTCCAGGCCACTAAACAGAAAGATGAAATAATATCTGGAGAAAATATATGTTAAATAATGAACCAAAGAAATATTAAAAAAGTTCCCTAATGGTGAGTGTAATCACCGAACATAATGAGTTTGCGTCAATGCTCGGTTTATTTACAGCTGCGGCCCAATCGTGAATCCTCTTTGACTTGAATTTTGGAGGCATTTTTCTTATTTGTTAATAGTGTTTCATCATTTCTAGTATAAAATTGCCAAGTTAACACAACACTTTCCCCTCAATGAAAATAGGGTTGCCACTCCTACTTTTTCCAGGCTTGGGACGGGCTATGCAATTGTAAGTATCACCTAAAAATGGCATCGGTGGAGTTCCACCCCGCATCCCCAACCCACACAAACACATGAATAAAACAGAAAACCACAAACAATAGTAACGCCACGAGCCCAATACTGGACGCCCGAAAGGAGCAATAAAATAAAGTTAAAAATCACTGTGTATTTAATTTTTTTGTTGTTTATCCAAGCACTAATGAAAATACAATACATTGTGTATATTATTTTATTTTGGAGTTTTTTATTCATGTCAAGTTTTTTCGGGGTCTTAAATGACTCGCTTTATTAATTCAGGGAACAAACCAGTAATGCTAGAACACAAGAAAATACCTCATTTTTTATTTTTCCTCTCCAATGCTGAAAGCAAATAACCATTTTTTCCTTTTAAACCATTTTTCCTTGATCAGCGAATTAAGAACAACAATGCTTCCTTTCAACTGACAACAAGATTGGGGAAGGCATCCGAAAGTACCACGGGCAACCTTCTTGCCTCTTCCACCTTCTCGTGTCGAGCGGCTACATTCCCGGTCACAGCTCATGAGGGATGTCACACTGTAACATGCGGTCTCCCTGTTTCTAGAAGGCTCAACATTCCAAGCGACTCTTTATTTCCCCATGCCTCTCAAGCCCAGTTAATAAAGGAAACTTCCCTTTGTAGAGAAACATGTGTCACCCCTGGTGCCCAATCCCCTGAATTACACTTTTCTTCACGTTGTGAGCAGATGATTTCACGATGAGAAGCAGTCACGTTGGAGATCGACACGAAAATGAGGGGACTAAAAAGGGTATTGCAGCTAGGTATATGAGTTGAAGTCAACCATGTGCTTCGATACAAGGTGATTCGTCGTGCGATAGAAGACGAAGGAGGAGGAAGTGGATGGCTGGAATGTAGATCGTATTTATTTGGATGTCTGCATGAAATATATTATTCCCCCTCCGCTCCAAAATAGATGACTCAACTTTATACTAACTTTGTACTAAAGATAGTATAAAGTTGGGTCATCTATTTTGAAACGGAGGGAGTATTACTAGAGTACGAGTAGGTATGGTCATGAGCGGATGGGGTCAAATGCTGCATCAACACAATTCACATGGGCACACATATAACCTCAGTTGCGGCACATGCACGTGTATATTTGCTTCCAACCCTGCCTCACATGTCATCGATTCTCAGCCAACATTAATAAAACATATTGCATGGATCCTCCTATTGTACACTTTTTTTTTGTTGATTCGGATAATTACATTACTCCACCCTCCATTGCTACATTGACGATGTTCCCTTACATTTTGTTAGAGGACACCATTACTCCTCCATGAATTGTTACACTAGTGATGTCACGTCACCTTTTTGTTATGATTCACCAACCAAATCATTGTTACTACTATATCGACACACTACTGACCGCTCATTACCGGCCGGCCACTGGCCACTAGTCAGTGATCGGCATCTACAGTTCAACATCGACCAGCCACGTTTCGGGCTAGGGAAAATGGATATCATAGACCGGGGTCTTGTTTTGACTTGTCAGTGTCTCAGCGATGGTTCCCTCCAAGCACCAAATTGGACACAAAGTTATCACAGACCCTGCTCCTAACCCTACCCCGCTCCCCTGCGGTGCCGTCGCGCTGCACCGGAGTGCCCCCGCCTGCCGGCTTCCGTTCCACTCCAACGCATCTCCTCCCCCCGCCGCCGCCACCGCGGAGTGGCGTTTCTCCTCGGCCAACGTTTCTATCAGGACGGCGGTGGCCCGCGATGGCCGGATCTACAGCAGTCGGTGCGGGGCGGCGGCGATTAGGCAAGCGGTGTCGGTGGAAACGACACCTATGGGATCACAAGAATCCCTACTACGGTCGCGGGGCGCGGGGTCGTGAGAAGAGCGGATCAAAAAGATAGCACACGGTTTCTTTATCCAGGTTCGGGCCGCGAGGATGCGTAAAACCCTACTCTTGCTTTGGTGGTTTGTTTATCTGTGTTCTTGAACTAGCAATGGGGCGTGAGGAGCTCCAAAAAGCAGAATCCTCCTCCTGGTCGCCTTGGGCCTTCTTTTATAGGGAAAGGGGTTGCCACAGTGGCACACAGGAGGTGGAAAGGGTACAGTGATGCGAGTTTATCCCTCGCATTACATGACAAGGCGCCTTTAATGCATCTTGCTTAGGTGTCCTTGCTTTATCGGGGACGGGGGAGAGCCCTGTCTCGTCCGTCGCCGCTCCCTTTCGTGTCGACACGCGCCCTGGCCAGCGGTGCCCGTGGTGCCATGTAGGCAGGCAGGCAGCTGAGGTGGCGCAGTGGTGGGTCTCCACGAAGATCCGCTTGCCGCCACGCAGGTGCCTGCCCAACTGGTTGGGTCGGCAGCTGCATGCGAACGGTGGCGTGGGCCTGATGGTGGCCCTACGGATGCTCTTGGCAAGGGCCTCGCCGTAGCCCCGACAAGGGTCTTGCCGGGGCCCCGGCAAGGGTCTTGCCGTGGCGCCTGCTGTCATCCCCGGCAAGGCTCTTGCCGGGGGCCTTGTGGTCCTCCTTGGCTGGGATCCCGCCAAGGGTCATTATCTTCTATAGTGTGTATCTGATCTTGAATGTCTTCACAAAGATCTGCATGCCACCATGGGGATGTCTCCCGAATCCTTGCCCCATGGGGGCAGTGGATTCAAGGGTGACTCGCTCCGTAGGTGTGGGGCGAGCTGCCACGGCAAGGGTCTTGCCGGGTTTGCTAAAACCGCCTCCCGGCAAGGATCTTGCCGGGGGAGTCCGCTTCGTCCCCTTGCTCTTTGTGGTCTTGGTCTTGGCGTCGTTCTGCTCCTTTCGAGCTTCGGCCTTACCTTGGCTCACCTCCCTTGCCTTGCTCAGTGCGGTGGTGCCCGCGGCTCAGACTGCCCGTGCACAGTTATAGGGGTACAAAAATTGTACCCCTCTTTTTGTACACCGACAGGAGCCCCCGGGCCTGGGCCACACGTAAGCGCAATCGTGTCGTTGGGCTAGGCCCAAAAACGGTGCGCGGGCAGGCGGGGTGGTTTTTACCACGGTAAGTCTCTTCGCGCACTGCGCTTCCCATGCCTCCCACGCGTGGCTTTGCGTGGGGAGGTGTGCGTGACATGGCCGGCATGCGTGGGGCTGAGCTCTACGCGCATGCGTCACGTCGTAGTAAAGGGGGCGGTTCGCGCCTTCCCCATAAACGGAGGGAGGCATGGAGGCACGGCCCGTTTACTGAACGGGGCCGAGGCGTGGTCTTCAAGGCGTCCACTCCCTACGATCACGGGGTGGGGAGAGGTCGCCTCACCCGTCGCCTTGGTCCCGCACGCCTGCCACGTGGTTCTCATGCGCTTGGTGTGGTGAATGGTGGAGGCGGGAAACCGGGCCGTCGCGGGCTGGGTCAGCGGGTTGGTCCCAGTTCCCTGCGCCCTCCGCGTCTTGATTGGCTGAGCGGGGCGGCCGAGCCCCCACCCCGTTCCTTTATAAAGAGCGGGAGGGGGGGATGGCGTCCCGCATTCTTCCATCTCCTCCTTCCTTCGCCGCTCCCCCCTCCATCCGCCATGGAGAGAGGGAATCCTGCCCTTCAACGGTGGCGGCGAGGGTCGCCGCCGACAACGCTGGCCCTTACTTCTCCCGCACCTGCGGTGGCAGAAACCAGCCGTGAGGGAAGGGGAGGCGAGCCGTGGCGGCCGAGGCGCTCGGGGAAGAGGAGGACGGGGCGGCGCGCCGGTCTCGCCTCCGCCAGTAGTTCCTCCCCCCATGGAGGGCCATGTTGGGGATGACCCTTGCGAGTTCTTCGTCAGGCTGCGCCGGCCGCCTCGCCGTCGCCTTCGTCTCCCGACTCCATTCGTGCGGGAGATGGAGCTGGATCCGCCGGAGTCATTGCGGCTGCACATGAGGGGCTGTGGGATCAGCGGTACGCGAGTTCGCGTCGACTTCCCAGCCCCTCACGTGATGTATCTTCGTCGGGGATGCAAGACGTTCGCTAATATCCACCGCTTGACGGAGGGGCTCACTCTCCATTTCAAGCTGATGGAGGGCGGCCTCCTCTCTGTCAAGGTCTTCGAGCTCTTCGGGACCCGGTCAAGGTGCTGCGTGGAGAGCTCTTCTGATAGCGAAGACTCCTCCTCGGGCGGGAGTGGCGAGGAGGACAGTGGCAGCGACGACGAGGGTAGCAGGCGGCATGATGACGGGTCCGATTAGGTGTCGGGTGCCGCTCCATGCGGCACCGGCGACCCCATCATACGTGTCGCCGGCTCCCTGAAATTCTCGGGGTCGTCTTCTTGGGCGGCTGACGTTGGGAGGCTGCGGAAGAGGAAGAGGGTGGGCGGCAAGGCCGTCAAATCGAATCTGCGAGCACCGACGCCTTCGCGCAGCGTCGACGTCCTGCCGCCTCGTCTTCGAGCTCTGCTTCCGGCGCCGCCATCACCATCCAGCCTTCGGACGGCCACCGAGATGTTCTCTTGGTGCCTCCTGCCACCCGTAGCTCGCCTAGGCGCCCCTTTTGCCCTTTTCGCCTCCTTGACCTGCCTCCTGAGGAGAGGGACAAGAAAGGGGTTATGGGCACCTTATCTCTTTTTAGCTTGTAAGCCTTTGGGCCTTAGCTGAATTTAAAACTTGTAATCCCATCATTCATGTTTTTCATTCCCCATGGGTTGTACCTGAGTGGAATGTTTTTAATGAAAAAGGGATGCTTGCCGGGTCATTTGTTTGCGGGTAGAACCCAAGACAAGGAGTAATCCTTGATATCCCTAAGATAAACATTTCCTTGCCCGGCAACAGGCCCTGCCATCGTCCCACTTCGCTCAACCTTTCTCACGCTTTTGGCGGAGGCAGGGATGAGGTGGGTTCAGGCTCCTCGTTTCATCCTTTTGCTGTCGCGACTACGACCAAACCTGGCCCCAGGAACGAGCCCTAGGGCCTAGAGTTTTAGGGGAGCACGGTAGCTTTGGGAAGAAACGAGGTTTCACATACCTCGGTCCATAAGGGAATGCATGATAAGGGATGAAGAGCTTATCTGAAGTTGTAGCCCCCGGACACTCTGGTTTGCCGTGGGTGAATCTTTGCACTTGCAGCCCCCGGCAATACTGGCTTGCCGGGGTCTAGATGCCGGTCTGTCCCTCTTCTCTTTTTCGTCCTCAAGTGATCCGGCAAGGATATCTGTGAGTCCTGCGAACCAAAGAAGACAAAAGAACGGCAAAGAGACGCACACTCGACCTCTAAGCTAGGGGTTAGTCACTGCTAAGCACTATCAACCCTAACCAAGGACAAGACTCGACCTAGCATGCATGCTATAACTTAGGGCGCCAGCGCTTCATTTATTTATGCTCACGGTCTGCGTCTGGCTTTGTACAAAGGGTTACATGCATCATCGGCAATGCTTGTACAAAAGGTGGCTTGACGGGGGGCCCGGCAAGCCGCACCTCACGGGTAAAGCTTGCAAAGATGCTCAATGTTCCAGGAGTTACTCACCGGAACGGCATCTTCGGTCTCCAGGCGGACTGCGCCGGGCCTGGTGACTCGTATTACCCGATAAGGGCCTTCCCACTTTGGCGTCAACTTGTTGGAATTCTTGGCCGATTGAACGCGCCGAAGGACAAGGTCGCCTTCCTCAAGGCTTCGGGCATGAACCTTGCGGCTATGGTAGCGGCGCAAGGCTTGCTGGTAGCATGCTGCTCTCACAGCCGCCCGAAGACGATCTTCCTCAAGGAGGATTGCGTCATCTTGCCGCAGTTGCTCTTGCTCAAGCTCGTCATAAGCGAGCACTCGAGGTGACCCGTATATGATTTCAGTGGGGAGAACTGCTTCTGCCCCGTATACTAGGGCAAAAGGTGTCTGGAGGGTGGCTCGATTTGGCGTCGTCCTGATCGACGAAAGAACCGCCGGCAACTCATCAATCCAGCGCCTTCCACTCTTGTGCAGCCTGTCAAAGGTCTTGGTCCTTAATCCTCGCAGTACTTCAACATTCGCCCTCTCAGCTTGACCATTGCTTCACGGGTGAGCAACGGAAGCGAAACAGACTTTGCTGCCGAGGTCTTGGGTATATTGCATGAAGGTGCGGCTTGTGAACTGTGTGCCGTTGTCGGTGATAACCTGTTGGGTACACCAAAACGGCACACTAGTTCCTTGAAGAACTTGACGGCCGATCGAAGCTGTGACCTTCCTCACTGCCTCCACCTCCGCCACTTTGTGAACTTGTCGATTGCAACGCATTACAAGTACTCAAAGCCCCGACAGCCAGGGAAGGGGCCCGATATGTCGAGCCCCTAGACCGAGAAGGGCCAGGAGAGAGGAATGGTTTGAAGGGCTTGAGCTGGCTGATGAAGCTTCTTTGAATGGAACTGACACGCTTCACACCTGGTGACTAGTGTCGTCGCATCCTGGAGGGCGGTGGGCCAGAAGAAGCCTTGCAGAAATGCCTTGTCGGAAAGGGCCCTTGAACCAATGTGGGATCCACATACGCCTCCATGTATCTCCACCAACAGCTCCAGTCCTTCCTCTCGAGGGATACACTTCAATTTCACACCGTTCGGCCTCTTTCTGTACAGGACGTCATCGATGAACTGGTACATGGTAGAGCGACGGGCTACTTTTTTCGCTTCTTCCTGCTCCTCAGGAAGTTCCCCTGTTTGGAGGAATCGGACGGTATGCTGTGCCCACGCTGGAGCCTGGGGCTCGACGGCGAGGACTAAAGGCATTTCCTCTGCTATAGGAGCGGCTGTCTTGACGGCAAGAGCTTGACGCTCCGCCGGAGCCAGTCGTCCCGTGGCGGGCTCAGTATCCCCGGCAACATCCTTGCCGGCGGCTCCGGGGAGCTCGGCGGGAAAGTACTTGCCGGGCCCTGATTTCCTCCTCTTATTCTGCTCTGTTGATGGATCAACGGATGGCTGAGTTAGTTGAAGCACAAAGGTACCTGGTTCCACAGGTAGCTTGAGGGCAGCGCGTTTTGACAGGTAATCGGCGATATCGTTCTCCGCTCGGGGAATGTGTTCAGCCTGTATACCGTCGAAACGCTCTTCCAGCTTTCTCACTTCATCGACGTAGGCCTTCATCAACGGGCTCTGATAATCCTTGTTGACTTGCTTGACGACAAGCTGCGAGTCTCCCCTGACGATGAGTTTCTTGATTCCGAGGTCTGCCATGATCCTAAGACCGGCAAGCATCCCTTCGTACTCTGCCGTATTGTTTGTTGACACCTCCCTGGGGAAGTGCATCTGGATCACGTACTTGAGGTGCTCTCCGGTGGGCGCGATAAGCAATACGCCAGCCCCGGCGCCTTGTAAGGAGAAAGCTCCATCAAAGTACATGATCCAATCACAACTTGCCTCCTTGCCGGGGAGAGCAGTCTCTTGGGCTTCTTCGTCAGGCGTTGCGGTCCATTCTGCAATGAACTCCGCTAGGACTCGGCTCTGAATCGTCGAAGTACTTTCAAACTTGAGGCCAAAGCTGGACAGCTCCAGTGCCCATTCCACAATTCTTCCCATTGCATCCGGATTGTGCAATATCCGTTGCAGAGGAAGCGAGTGACAACAGTGATCTCGTGTGCACGGAAGTAGTGACGCAGCTTCCTCGAGGCCATAAGAAGGCGAAGAGCAGTTTACGCTGCCGAGTACCTTGATCTAGCCCCCTGCAGGAGGGAACTAACAAAGTAGACCGGGTGCTGCATCATTTTCTTCTTCGGTGGCACTTCAACTGGATGTGTCGTCTCTGCATTGGTGGTGTTGGGCTCTGGTCCGTTGCCATTACCTCGTCGTCAACCTCTCTCTGCGCCACTAGTGCGACGCTGACCACCTGGTCCGTTGCCGCCAGGTATAGCAGCAACGGCTCCTGTGGCCTAGGCGCAACTAGTATTGGCGCGGAGGAAAGATACTTCTTCAAACCTTGCAATGCTACTTCGGCTTCTGGCGTCCACTCCATCGGGCCTGCCTTTTTCAGGATCTTGAAAAAGGGAAGGGCGCGCTCGGCAGACTTGGAAATGAACCTGCCCATGGCGGCGACGCAACCAGCAAGCCGACGCACATCCTTGATTCGCTTGGGTGCTTCAATCTGCTCTATAGCTTTGATTTTTTCCGGATTGGCCTCTATCCCACGTTGTGACACCAAGAACCCGAGAAGCTTGCCGGACGGGACGCCAAAGACGCACTTCTCAGGGTTCAGCTTGAGATTAATCTTGCGCAGGTTTGCAAATGTTTCTTGCAAATCTGGTATGAGGGTTGCCCTGTCCTTGGTTTTGACCACTATGTCATCCATATAAGCTTCCATATTTCTATGGAGCTGGTGTTCAAAACCAATCTGGACCGCCCTTGCAAACGTCGAACCAGCACTCTTCAACCCGAAAGGCATCCGCATGAAACAATACGTACCGCATGGGGTGATGAATGATGTTTTCTCTTCGTCTTCTCTTGTCATGAAGATCTGGTGGTAGCCGGAGTAGGCGTCGAGGAATGACAACAGATCACACCCAGCCGTGGAGTCAACAATCTGGTCGATCTTGGCGGCAACGGAAGGGGTCTTTAGGGCAAGCCTTATTGATATCTGTGTAATCAATACACAGTCTCCACTTCCCATTTGCCTTGCGCTTTTCTGACCGGATTGGCCAACCACGTTGGATGGAGCACTCCTCTTACCAATCCCGCTGCTTCGGTTTCAGATCTCTTACGTGATGAACTCTAGTCGTTCCAAAGCTTGCTTTCGACCTTACCTTGACGGGCGCGCAAGATGAGGGCAGACAGCAAGGTGATGCTCAATCACCTCCCTGGGAACACCGGGGATGTTGGAAGCTTGCCATGCAAACACATCGACATTCGCCCGCATGAAGGTGACGAGCGCGTCTTCCTATTTGTCGTCAAGGGTGGAGCTTATGGTAAAAGCTCCTCCCGTGCCGTCCTCATTGACAAAAACCTTCTTGGTTCCCGGCGGTATTTCCATGGGCTTCTTGTTTCCGTCGGTGGAGCTCTCTGGCACGTCCTCGACGGCAGCGCTACACTCCGAAGAGGTGCGCTTGCCGGAGTGGGTGTCCGAGGTCTCACCGGTCTTCTTCTTCTTCTTCCCTCCTGGGGTCCCAGCGGGAGCAAGTGCCCTAGTGGCGGCAGCTATCGCAATCGCTTTCTGGTATAGTTGGTCAGCGCAAATCAGCGCATCTTTCTTATCGGAGGGGATGGTGATGATCATCACAGGTCCTGGCATCTTCAGGGTGTTGTAGGCGTAGTGTGACGCCGCCATGAACTTGGCCAGCGCTGGGCGGCCAAGGATCCCGTTGTAGGGCAAGGGGATCTTGGCAACATCAAACACGATCCTCTCCGTCCTGTAGTTCAGGTCGCTTCCAAAAGTCACGGGCAGCGTGACCTTTCCCTTGGGTTGGCTTCTTCCCGGGTTGACCCCCTGAAACGTGCCCGTCTCTTCGAGGTCTCCATCAGGAATCTGCAGTTTCTCAATCACGGCAGGGGAGATCAAGTTCAGACCGGCCCCGCCATCGACTAGCATCTTCGTCACCTTGAGGTTGCGTATTGTTGGTGAAACCAACAATGGCAAGCACCCGACCGCAGTAGTGCGATCAGGGTGATCCTCAGTGTCAAAAATAATAGGTGTGCTGGACCACTTCAGCGGCCTTTGGGCATCAAACGATGGCTCTGCCGCTGTAATATCTCGCGCCCACTGTTTAAGCCGGTGGTGAGAAGTATGCAGCGAGGCGCCACCGTCGACGCACATGGCCTCTATAGCTTTATGAAACTCTTGGTCGCCGGATTCGTCGTACTCTTCGTGATCGTCGTCTTCTGGCTTTCTGTCACGGCCTCGGGTGGGCCTCTCCTGTTGTTTATCCTTGCCGCGACGGCCCGCCTGGCCGTCACGCTTCTTGCTGGACCCCTCAGCACCGTCTGGGCCCTTCTCCTTGTCCCGCCTCTCATACTCAGCCCTCTGCTTCTCAACGAGGAGCTCAACCTATCGGCAGTCCTGGAGAGCATGTCCTTTGGTGCGATGGATCTTGCAGTATCACTTGTCGGAGTTTCCTGGCTTCTCGGAAGCCGCTAAGGCCCGGCAGGCGACACACCCGGCAACTTCCTTGCCGGGGTCATCTGCCTTGGTTTTCTTGGTGGAGCCGGCGTCATCAGATCCCTCGACGGCAAGCATGGCTTTACCTTTGTGCTTCCTGTTGCGGCGCCGGCCTTTCTTCGTCGGGGCGGCAATATCCTCATCTGAGGAGTCGGTTTCCACGCCGGCATCTTCGCTGGGGTGCTTCCTTCCCTCTTCAGCTCGGGCACATCGTCATCGGCAAGAACATAGAGTTCTGCTACATCTTTCACCTTGTTCATTGCCAGCTCTTCGCGCATCTTGCGGTTACGCACGTTCTGATGGAACGCGCTGATGATGGCGGCAGGGTGAACATCAGGGATATTGTACTGTACCCAGCTGAACCTCTGTATATACTTGCGGAGACTCTCGCCTCCCTTCTGGGGAATGACGTGCAGGTCGCTTGCTTGGCCATGGGCTTGGTGGACTCCAGTAAAGGCGCCCACAAACTCATGGCACAAATCCGACCAGGAGGAAATAGAGTCTACCGGCAAGTGCATCAACCATGAGATGGCGTTGGGTTTAATAGCCAACGGAAAGTAGTCATAAGCACCTTGTCGTCGCGGGCTCCGGCAGCTTGCATCGCGATGGTGTAGATGCTGAGGAACTCGGACGGGTGGGTCTTGCCGCTGTACTTTTCGCCCACGTGGGGTTTGAAGGTGCGGTGAGTGGACCACTGGAACTGCCCAGCTCATGGGTAAAAGCCGGACAACCTACCTCATATGGTAGGCCTCCAGGGCTCCCCGGTGCCGGGTGGCTCACAGCAGGCCCTGCTCGCCTGTCTGATTGGTGGTGCGCTCCGCGCCGGCGCTCGATAGTGGTTCGAGCGTCTTCATGTTCTCTTTCCCGAAGAACTTGGCGCTGGTCACAGTGGGCCCGCGGGTCAGACGATGCTATGGAGATTTCGTCGCCTGTAACGTCGCGCGGGCTGGTGTTCGCGGTACCGGGCGAGGAGGTGGCGAGTGCACCGTGGTCGCGGCGCCGCCGGCTTTCCCGCCACTGGTGCATGGGACTCCGTTGGAACGTCGACCGATGTTTCCTTAATTCTCCCAGTACAATTCTGAGATGTTCGGCATGATCTTCTGGTGTCTTGGAGTATACCAGAATATCATCGATGAACACCACAACAAATTTGTCCATAAATTTCATAAACACTTTGTTCATGAGGTGGACAAAATATGCGGGGGCGTTGGTCAGACCAAATAGCATCACTGTAAACTCATACAACCCATATCTGGAGGTGAAGGCTATCTTGGGGATATCTTCTGTCCGTACTTTTAATTGATGGTATCCCGACCTTAATTCAATTTTTGAGAAAACCTTGGCTTGAGTGAGCTGGTCAAATAAATCATTTATCCGTGGCATCAGATATTTGTTCTTGATTGTGACCATGTTGAGTGCTCGATAGTCTATACACAATCTTAGTATCCCATCCTTTTTCTTGGCAAATAAAACCGATGAGCCCCAAGGTGAGGAGCTGGCTCGAACAAATCCTTTATCCAGTAATTCTTTTATTTGCTTCTTTAATTCCACCAACTCTGAGGGTGCCATTCTGTATGGTTTCTTGTAAATGAGGGTGGTTCCAGGTGCTAGCTAAATGCTGAATTCTATCTCCCGTTCTGGTGGCATGCCTGGTAGTTCTTCGGGAAATACGTCTGGGAACTCACACACTACTGGAACTCTTCTTAACTCAGAAACGTCCACCTTGTTCAACCTCGGTTTCCGTGATATTTGTCTCTCTTGAGCTGAAACTTTTATTGTCTTCCCATGATGATGGGTAAGAATCACTGTCCGGTTGAAGCAGCCAATAAATCCTTTGTTGGTGGTTAACCAGTCCATCCCTAGGATGACATCTAGTCCCTTATTTTCCAGTACAATAAGGTTGGCGTGAAACTTTAATCCCTCAAACTCAATAACCACACCTTGGCAGTAGCTCTGAGTAACTTGCTTAATCCCGGGGGACTTGATGATCATGGACTTTTCCAGGGGAAGCATCGAAAAATCATTTTGAAAAGAAAATTTCTTTGAAATGAATGAGTGAGAAGCTCTAGAATCAAAAAGAACCGTGGCAGGTATTGTGTTGACAGGGAACGTACCGAGTACGATATCCGGGGCATTCTGTGCTTCCTCCTTGGTCACATGGTTCAAGTGACCCTTCTTGTGATTATTATTGGGGTTGAAGTTGTTACGCTTGGGTGCTGAATTGTTCCCACCGTGGTTCGGCGTGGGAGCCGAGTTTCTTGGCTTTGGGCACTGCTTAGCATAGTGCCCTTCTTCTCCACAAGCGTAGCAAGTGACACCTGGGCGGTATGTAAAATCCTTGTCCCTTGCATGAAAATTCTTGATCGAGCGTGGGACATTGGTTGTGGACTTGTTTGCTCCACTCTTCTGAAAGTCAGTCTTGCTTCGGTTGTTGCGAGCTTGAGCAGTTTGGTCCCTCTTGCGTTTGCGAAAATCTTCCAAACTGCGGCGCTCATTTTCCAGGGTAATGGCCTTGTCCACAAGTGTTTTGAAGTCTGGAAAGGTGTGTACAACCAGCTGGCATTTAAGTGCTGGTGCAAGACCGTCCAGGAATTTTTCCATCTTCTTATTTTCCGTCATGTGCTCTTCGTTGGCATAACGAGATAACTGAGTAAACAGACTGTTGTACTCGGTCACCGTCATGCCTCTCTGCTTGAGATCATCAAACTCCCTCTTCTTGATTTTCATAACGCTTTTGGGGATATGTGCCCCACGAAAACCTTCTTTAAATTCTTCCCAGGTGATGTTATTCTCATTGGGGTACATGTGTAGGAAATTCTCCCACCATGATGCAGCTGCCCCTGTGAGGTAGTGAGGTGCATATAGTACCTTCTCATGGTCTGAACATTGTGCAATAATCAATTTCCTTTCAATGTCTCGAAGCCAGTCATCGGCCTCAAGAGGTTTGTCTAATGCGAGAAAGTTGGGGGACGCGTCTTTTGTAGTTCTGACAATTTGGATTGCTGCTGATACGGTTCACGGTGATTTCCCATATTGATGACTTGGTTCATCATCTCTTGGTGTTGTTGCTGGCTTTGCTCATAAAGGCGGCACACTTGAGAAAAAGCTGTCTCACTGCCCTGTTGACTTGACTGTCCCTGTGTGAAATTGTTGCTGGTTTGGGTGCCATAATTCTCTTCTGGCGGATTTGGCATGGAACGAGTCCAAGGACGAGACATTTTCCACTCTGGGGATATATTTTGGAAAAATTTATAAGAAGAAGAAATTGAGCCGCAAAAATAAATAAATACTCAAAGGCGAAAAATTTAACCACTCCAAGATTTTTCATGAAAATATTGATTGCGCAAGGAGAAGGACCGCTCAGTACATATCTTACACGCAAGCAGTAATTATACAATACACCACTCAGGATGCGCGTACACATTCCTGACATGTTATTTAGGCTAGTGCACTTCTCCCAGTTCCTACATGCTGCGCAAACAAACTACTTCTCACAACCTATATACATATAAACATATCTTACAAGCTGGCACATCGCAGGGTTGCTGGGCGCACTCAGTCGGAGATGGTAAGGA
The DNA here is from genome assembly GCA_021605145.1 of Aegilops bicornis. Classification (NCBI taxonomy): domain Eukaryota; kingdom Viridiplantae; phylum Streptophyta; class Magnoliopsida; order Poales; family Poaceae; genus Aegilops; species Aegilops bicornis. The sequence goes on from CM038674.1 coordinate 45,049,372, forward strand.
TTTCCCTTGGCCTGCCGAGGGTGAGGCCCAGTGATGTCGGGGACTCAACCTCCTCCTCACTAATAGGCTCCAGGCGTGAAGTGCTGCGCTGAGAAGCCGGAGCGGGCGCAAGAAGCGGTGCAACACGGACTGGGGCGGGTGCAATAGGTGGTGCAACACGGACTGGAGTAGGCGCAATGGGTGGAGCAACACGGACTGGAGTAGGCGCAATGGGTGGTGCAACACGGACTGGAGTGGGTGCGATGACTTGGTTGAACTCCTTAGTGGTAGGCACGCGACAAGCGGTGGCGAGGATGGCAGGTGAATAAGATGCTGAGGATGAGACGAAGGTCAGTGGTGGTGCTGTGTGGAGGAGCTCCCTCCTGTTGGCGGCACAGCCATGGACTGAGTCCATAGGGGCAGCCACAAGGTCGTCCACAAGGTTATCGAAAGCTGCCTCAAGTGCCTGGAGGTATTCCACAAGCATCTCAATAGCCTCATCTCGCTCTCCCCTGGGCAAGCGAATGCATAGTGACAAGTGTATGGCATGTGGCATGGGAGGTAGCGGTAGCGGCGAGTCTTCATCGAAGGAAGAACATCCCGGAGGCGAGCTATCGCCTCACGGGCAGCCATCTGCATGGCATGCCTCTCCGTAGGCATGGCCCTGCCAACAAATCGGAATTGGCGTGACTCTGAACGCCCTCCCTTGAACTGCACCGCGGCCTGGTGCATAGACAGACTGTCGCTGATCTTGTGCTGGTAGAGTGTGAACACTGGGCGAACCGATGGCCCAATCGCGATCTTGACGATGTAGGTGAGGAGCTTGATAAACCCCTCAGGTACATTGGCGAACACCTGTGACTCACAGTCGCTGCTAGCCATCTACAAAAGTAGACAAAAATTCCGAATAGTCAGATCATAAATTTATGATGACTAACAGAAAATTGCTACATTTTGCAAAATGCTAAAATCGCACTAAGACGCTAATAACCGATTAGCGATCGCACCTAGTGGCTTCCTACAGTCAGCCTGGCTCTGATACCAAGTTTGCCACGACCGTTTTTTCCTTAAAATACTTATTGAGAACCCGATCATTTTATTTCAAGTATAGGAGAGTCCTCCTTACTGGTAGACAAATTCTTGATACAGAAATCCAGAAGTACTAAAATATATTACAGGGTTGAGCTGAGGTTGCTCAACAATTTATTACAAGCACGCCAATAAAATACATAAAGGCGGATATGGCACAAGGGTGTGGTGGCATACTACTGACTCGCATTTAAAAGTGGTGGTGGATATGTCACAGTGAAGTGGGTGACATTGACTTCTACTCTTGCGGCTCATCGAGCGTCGGAGTGAGGCTCGATGATTTATTCGGGTAGCGGAAGCGGATATGGTACAAGTGATAAATTTCAGGATCGCACGTGACTAACTGAGGCTCCTCTAGGCGTCGGACTCGCTATCGAACTCTTCATCCATAAGATCGCCTTCGTCAACATCTGGCCAAATCAACAAGCCAGGTGAGTACTTTGAATGTACTCGCAAGAAAGTTCGGACATAAGATATAACAAACGTAAGCATGATGCATCATGTGCAATTGGAAATGCACACTCAAGTGAATAACTTGCACGACATGTTAAATAAAAGGAAGTCAGGCGGTAATCCTCCCGAAATCCCAAAAAAATAACTGAAAACCAATCGAGTGTATGAAGTGACGCCTTGAATGGTGAACAAATGAATTAACATGCCGCAGTCGGGCGTCTAAGCGACACCACGTAAAGGGCTTATATTGGAAAAATAAATGACAGTGCGTACCACAGTCGGACGTCAAAGCGACATCACATAAAGGGTTATATTGAAAATAAATAACAAGAGTGCCACAGTCGGACGTCTGAGTGACATCACATAAAGGGCTTATATTGAAAATAAATAACAAGAGTGCCACAGTCGGACGTCTGAGCGACATCACATAAAGGGCTTATAGTGGAAATAAATAACAAGAGTGCCACAGTTGGACGTCTGAGCGACATCACAAAAAGGGCTTATATTGCATTGTTGTATTCAAGCAGTAAAGACCATTTCAAGGAAAGGTACTCAGGACGTAATAATAAATAGGTTAGTCCATCCACAGGATTAATCACGCAGCCGAGTTTACCACTCATGTCTGCTCAACGAAGACTTGTCAAGGAGACTGACCCTGAGACTGACAGGACAAGTTGAACACAGAAATTGACCATAAATACGGTTACATGGAGTGAGTTTGACTCTGCAGAGTTTGTACTATTAAACCACAGCAAACGGATTTCAGTAGTCGCACGGGACTAGTTCCGTTCACGGTGTTTTAGAAGAAACACATCTAGCCAGTACACACCCAATTCCACATTCCGCTTCCAGGAATCACCCTAGGCAACGTTCAAGAAAAACTCTAAGACGGGGAGGTCACAACCTCGAATAGCATGGGATCAAATTTATCTCGTGCTCTCTAAGGGGTGCCCCCCTCTCGGTCCCAACCAGAAACACCCATGCTCCTTGACCGGATGACGGGCTTTAATCCAGGGCCATGGAACCCTCATCCCGGCCCCTCTGTTTGGTGTGTACCAGGAAAGAGGTTTGCAACTTACTAAACCATGTTCCGAAAAGAAAACATGTGGTAGTACGAAAAAAGGAACGGATGGTAACGTGACTTGGCTCACGTTGACACTGGAGTTAAATAGTTTGGCATAAGACTGGCATGCTACAACAATACCATCTTACCACCCATCATGTCACCACATGATCATGTAAACTCGCATCAAATCACACATCGATTATTGAAGCTCACTCACAATAGCTTTTCATGCAACATAACATTCACGGTTGTTCATGCAATCATGCCATGAAGTAACTACTTCAGCAAACAGACAAAACACTTGTCATATCAAAGGTTCAAACATGCTTTCCTGGTTCAGAGAAGTCGGAGTCTAGCTCGGTGAAGTTCGCGGTTCCGTCACCTCCTCCGGTATCTACGGTGTAAAAAAAATACGCACTCACGTAAATACCGTGGGGTGCACAAAAGTATTCCAAATATTTTTCAAATAAATATGATAAAAAACTAGACAGAAAAATAAATAGGACAGAAAAAGAATCAATCAAAACTCATTTTCTGTTTAAACTTTATTAAAGTTTTTGTCCAGGGACTTGTCTGTAATGAAACAGAAAGTTCCCAGGGGCTAGCTTATAAAAACAGAAAACGGTTCGATTAAAAAACCCCCAACTCCAAAGGAAAACGTATCCTGCCCGAAGGCGTTTTCAGAAAACGGTTCAAAAAGAAGAAAAAGCTGATGGGGGCTTCCCACTCGTCGGGTTTAAACTCTGAAACAGAGTCACCGGTGCCCGAAGGCTGCGGTGGTCGCCGGCGGCGATCCATGGCGAGTTAGGAGGAGTGGGTGGTACCTATGGGTTCCTTGGGTCCTTCCGCACCTGTGGGTGGTGGAGCTGGTCGATGGCGAGCACCACGTCGATAGCGGCCTCAACTCCGGCGGGCGGTGATTTGGGCGTTGGTGGATCTCTTCGGGGAGGGCTACAGAGGTTGAATTGAGGCTCGGGTTAGAATACTGGGTGCACCAGAGGGCTGCTGATGTGGTTTGGGAGGCGGGGGTGGCCTCACCTGAGTGGATCAAGCCGGAGCCAGAGGCGGATCGGGGAGGCCGGCGTCGAGGAAGGAGAACTCCTCGGGGTCCTCCTGGTGTCTTGGCGGAGCTCTGGTGAGGTGGAGTTGTGGCGCGGGGTCGAGAACGAGCTCGGGGCTCCTTTTATAGCTGATCCGAGGCGGTGGCCGTGAACGGGATAATTCCGGCGGCGATTACGGCGGTGCAGCGGTTGGTCAGGTGGTTTAGGGGGCTAGGCATCACCGTGGGGGCCTACTGGTTTGGTTTAGGTGCTAACCTTGGCCTGCCTTGGTTGATACTCCAAGTCCCAAACGGAACGGCGCACGAAGCTCGTCGGCGGCAGGGAGCACGCTCTGCGCTGCTCAGGCCATGGCAACAGTGCTGCAGCGTGCGCAGGCAAGCAGACGGCCACGCGGAGGCCTCGGGTGGCTTGGGCGGTGGTGGACGGCGTCGAAAGCTGGAGCTGATCCCTCCTGGCCGCCACGGGTGGCTCTGCCACTTCAGAAGCTGCCGGCCTCGGCGGGGCACGTCACCACCGACGATGGTGCCCGTCCAAAGGACCGTGCGACGCTCTGGATAAGATGAAGGAGCAGTGCGCATGGCTCCAGAGCGGGCACTGGTGAGATCGACGCCGTGTCTCTGAAGAAAACGACACTGACGGCCGAACTGAAACACTGAACTCTGAATATGAACACCAACAGTGCATGCGAGGTATTCGATGAAATTATTTTGGCAAGTGGGAAATTTATCTGGGGCTGATCTTTGGTGGGGTGGCCTCTCAATGCCCCTGGGGGCTGCCTGATTTTTGTCAGAATTTTTGGAGAAGAGAAAATATGAATTTCACCAAATTTGCCAAATCTGGTCCAAACTTGCAGTGAGTGAAACTTGAAAATTTTGAATTGTGGAAGATTGGATCTTGATCGATCTAGGTTGGGGGTGCTAGGGACTAGCCAGAGGAGTTGGTTTGAGATCAACCCTCAAAGGAAATCAGATACTTCCTTTGTAAATCACCTAGGCCCAAAATAAAAGACAGAATTAATTTTGGGGATAAAATAAATGAAATAAAATTCAAAAATGGGTTGAACTTGTTGGAATAGAATATTTGGCTTGGCCCAAAGTGGAGGGAGGGGTTTTGGGAGAAATTTTGATATGAGGCATGGTAAAACAATGGATGGTTGCAAAACAAAAGAATAGCCCCAAAACCCATAGGATTTCTTTTTAATAAAAAATAAATTTCCAAAATTTATTGTGATGAGTTAACATCAGAAGGAAAGTTTTTTTTTAAACCAAACACCAAGGTTGAGGAAGACACAAAAATAAAATACTTGTTATAGGAGAATTTTTTTGAGAAGGAGGGGCTTTTGGAAAGGTTTTAAATGGCCCCCTTCAAAACCAATAAAGGGTTTGTTAAAAACCAAATAAAAAATTGGAGTGTCACATCCGGGGGATCATGTTCTACAATGGGCTAGATTTTCACGATCTAGCCCCGGACTCTATTCTCCTCATCTCGACATTTATCATCACGTGTGAGGCCTTTCTCCGGACTCCTCCGCACTTTGGTTTGTGGCTCAAGACCTTTGACGTGGGGCCGCAGGTGACAGAGGAGGTGCAGGCAGAGTGCGGTAGCGTCATAATAGGCAAGCTTGCCAGCGCGGTTTGGTTTGAAGGATCCGTCGTCGAGTCTTCCAGCATGTGGCAGCAGGGGTGGTTTTATATCAACGAGTCGTGGGGCTCCAAGTGGGCGGCTACGCCTGCGTTCCGACCCGGTCCTCCAATTCAGCTTGCTTCATGGATCAATAAGGGATTGGATTGGGGATCCGTCAATGAAGTGCAGACTCAGCAAAGTCGCATCCGGAGCCTTTCCGAGAAGGGCATCGATCTTGTGAACATCGTTCAAGTAATGCTAGTCAGCCGTACCCTGCCATCTCAGTGGCGGCCTCTCTGTATGTGGGAGTTTAATCCAGAAGGGCGGCGGACTCTTCAGCACTTCTTCGGCACTACGCACAAAGGAATGTGGAAACTATATTTCGGGGAGCGAGAGCAATGGTCGGATACCACCGAAGACGTTGGCCTTGACTGCAATCATCCAGACACTTCGGTAAGTATTCAATCTCCGAACACCTTCTATTCAAGCATCTCTTGACAAGATACTGAACAATCTGTCCCTATACAATACTGGATAAAGAAAGCGGTGTTAATCTGGTGTCCGGCGCCCCTTCCCGAAGACTCTGCGACCGCCTTGCTGGCGCGGATGTTGATTCCGGCACCGTACCAGGTGTCTGCAGAGGGGGGCGAGAGCGGGGAGCCCAGAGGTGATGCCGCCCTGAGGACGAATTAGACGCTGTGTTCGGGGAAACCGAAACCCTTTTGCCCGAGGGCAAAGGTTCAGAGGAAGCTCTCCATGGCAAGAAGAGGGCCGCTTCTGAAGATCAGGAGGGGAATCCTTCCAAGAAAGGGAAAATGCCATTGTCTGGTGGCTTGGGCCGGGCAAGCGATGTTGATGTAGAGCTTTATGATGAGGACAAACCTCCGGCCAGACCGTAAGTGCAGCAGGGTACTTTAATCATACCTCATTCCTTTCTTATTACTGAAGTAATCCTCTGACATATGTACGTCCTCGTAGGTTAACGCCTGGTGTTTCTCAATTGTCTTCCTCCTCGGGAGACCTTCTTCTAGAGATGATGGAGAGTGACACACCTTCTCCAGCCTCCTCGCCCAACAGGGCAGATGATTTCGAGGTATCGTCCTGGGGGGCTCCTCCCGATCGACAAGTAGTGCAGGAAACAAAGAAGGCATTACCCGAAGGTGGTGCCTCTGTCACTCAGGGTTCGGGAATCAAGCATGACGGCCACGAACTATCCGGTTTACAGCCGGAGATGGTTCTGGAGACATGTGGGCGGGTTCCCTCAAAGGAATGTCGTACTCCGGCGGTGGTTTCCGGATACCCAGGAGCGCCGGAAACGCTGACGGACATGCTGTGACAAGCGACCGTTTTGGAGGCGCACCGTGCCTTGATGGTTACGGTGGTCGAAAAGGTTTTATCCATGAAGAGCGGGTTTAACGAGGCCTTCACGAGCCTTCTGAGGGGTTTTGAGGTTTGTGATGTAATTTATCCAATGGAATTTTATTGACAGAATGCACCTGTTGTATATGCAGTAGCCCCTGAGACTCGGATTGCCTTCCAAAGGAGGCGATCGGAGGATCGAAAAGATATGATCAGGTACTAACTTTGATTTGACATGGAATACAGCCTGCCTCCCCTCCTGCGGCTACCCGAAATACGGAAGTGGCCGAACTGCAGCGAAAGCTGGATATTGCGGAGGATGACATTGCATTGATCAACAGGCGTCTTGACGACTCGGAAGGTATATATTTCGAGCATTCCTTACACCAATGTGCTTGTATTTTAAGCCTAACTCTAAAAAGAGTGTTATATGACATGTGCATGAATGCAGATGGTGCTGCCATCGTGGAGGCCCTTCGGGCGGAGCTAGCCCAGGCCAAGAAGCAGGCCCGGTTTAGTAATGCAGCTGCCGAAAAGGCATCGACTGAGTTGAAAGCCGAACAAGCTGCGCGGCGCCAAGACTAGGAGAAGATGTCCACCAAGGCGCACGAATTAGAGAATGCGGATAGCCGCTGTAAAGTTCTTGAGAAAGAAAATGAAGCCAAAATGGCTGAACTTGATAAGGCCTTACAAGAGGCGAGAGAAGCGTGCTCTGAATCTAGAGCGCCCAGTGAGGAGATCTGGCAAGCTGTTGATATTGCGGCTGGCAAGCCCTTTTTGCTGCAGACTAAGTTCGGTGATCCGAACTATGCTCATCTTAACCACGTATGGAGTTCTCCGGACAAATTTTTAGACTTGCGAAGAGTTCTTCCGATGCGGAGCGGTTTTACCACGCGCAAGAGGGGTATGCAACAGATAAGCTTTTCTGGTCACAATTCGGCGCGTCGAAGTACCCTCTGTTGCTGAATGAACAGATGTCACAGTGGGCCGAGCTACATAGGATATCCGGCGCTGCCATGAAGAACGTCATAGTCTGGTTGTGGCCAACTGACCCTGTTCCGAGTAGTTATTTCGGCCCGGTGCAGCGGCTTGTTGACGTGGTGCCACATATCGATGTTGTGAAGCGGTCGGCGTGTATTGAGGGTGCACGGATGGCCTTTGCCCGAGTCAAAATGTTCGGGGGAAAGATGAAGGCCATCGATGTTGCGGCGAGGAGTCCACCCAAGGGCAAGGACCATTGTGAGCCGGAGCACTATTTTGAAGACGTCCTAGAAGCCGCCTGCTTGATAGAGGGTTAGTGCTCGAAAAACATAATGTTCGAATGATGTGTATAAGGGTTGTAACAGACAACTTTATAGTTAATCTATTTTTATATTTTGCTCAAGGTCTTGAATTCCTCATGTGCGGCCGTTTTAGTATAATCTGAAAGTTTTCCTGTCGTCGGCTTCAGCCCCCTCGTAGGAAGTACGGGGGTGTTCGGAAAAGCATTTAATCACTCTTTATCCAACGTCTTGGTCCATAAAGGAGGTGATAATGCGGCGAACTAGGCAATCGGACTAGAGGGCGTTGACACTTTCACTTAGCCATAGGAGTTTTATCGTGAGGCTATGACATAGCCCCTGGTATGTATACGGCGTATTGTAAAATGGTGCCTTACATATTTTGATCTAAAAAAGATCCTTCGTGTGACACGGAGAATCGCTAAAGATTCGAATAAGTCGTCAAGTGGTGACCAGCTCTCGCTGCATCATGACAGTCAGTTTTTGGCTTTCTCTACTGAAGTGCTCATCCGGTCTAGGCCAGGGCACAACCGCAGTAGTTCCCCCTTTACTACCCTAGCCGATAGAGTGCAACGTAGGGTAGCAAGCACAGGAGCCGGGCAACCCAACTATTGACCAAAGATAATGATTCGGAGCTGATGCATATAAGGTCAAACTTGCGACGCCGAAGTACGCTATAGAGCTATTCGGACTTTTACTGGCGACTCATTTGTTCCCATACCGGGTCCCTAGCAAGTTATGCCGAGGTGCGTCTTGTAAGGCAGCCGTTACGACCAGACTCATTGTAGAAAGAGCATGGAAGATTAGTTCGGATGAAGTTTACTAGGAGCGGAGCAATATGCCAATGATAAATATATATAAAGAGTAAAAAACCACAACCCGGCTATTTGACAAGCTCGGGGTCGGGAATGGAGGAAGAAGGCAGAGTACAGGCTCAAAATAAAGAGTGCGGTCTACAAAAACTTATTTTGGACCTCCTGCCGCACGCGTCAAGGCCGCCTGGCCCTTGGGGAGGGGGAATCCTTAACGGAAGTAGCCCCTTAGGTGAGTGTACGGATCCGAACTCCGATAGAGTCTGATGTAGATGTTTTCCTGATGGTCACCTATTTTTAAGAGATAATAAAGAAAAATAAAACAGATAAAAAAATGTTACGGGAGTGCTTGCAGGGTTGTCCATATTGTGCTTGCGCCGATGCCCATGGTATCTTGAGTGTGTAGTGATGTACGTGTGGTGTAAATCTTGCCACTATAGTAGGTGGGTGGCGGAAGCCGAACTTCTATTTCCGTTCCGGGAGTGGTCGAACTTCAGAGGGAAACTGTTTCTGGCCCCTGGTGTTCGGCTTGCGAGCCGCTTCGTCGTCTTTATCGCCTGGTAGCCTCCTCCCCTTGTGCTCGGCGTTAAGTTTGCCTGCCTTCTTGAAGACCCAACAGTTTCTGTTGGTATGATTAGCTGGCTTATCAGGGTGACCGTGAATCTGACAAGGTCAGTCCAATATCCTGTCAAGGGTGGATGGTCCATCCTGGTTTGCCTTTAATGGCTTCTTTCGTTGATCGGGCTTCGGATTGTGAAATCCGGCGTGGACCGTTGTGTCGCATAATCTTTCATTATTGTTGCGACTGTTTTGTTCGGTTCGTCGTGGCTTGCCGTTGCCGTTTCGGATTTCGGAAGTGCCTGGGTCATTGGGGTTGTTGCTTTTACGAGCGAGCCAGTTATCTTCTCCCGCACAAAAGCAAGTCACTGGAGCAGTAAGGGCTGTCATGGATTTAGGTCCTTCCTGGCCGAGGTGACGCGCTAGGCATTCATCCCAGACGGTGTGTTTGAAGGCCGCAAGGGCTTCCGCATTCAGACAATCGATAATTTGGTTCTTTTTGACTAAGAACCTGGTCCAGAGCTCCCTGGCTGACTCGCCGAGCTGCTGGACAATATGACTCAAGTCATCGACATCTGGTGGCCGGACATATGTTCCTTGGAAGTTGTCTCAAAAGGCGTCTTCCAAATCTTCCCAGTTGCGGATAAAATTTTCTGGCAAACTGTTTAGCCAGTACCGAGCTAGCCCTTTGAGCTTGAGGGGTACGTATTTAATGGCATAAAGGTCGTCTCCGTGATCCATGTGAATATGGAGGAGGTAATCCTCAAGCCATATCGCGGGATCTGTTGTTCCATCGTATGATTCGATGTTAATGGGTTTAAACCTCTTTGGGAATTCATGCTCCATTACCTCCTCAGTGAAGCAGAGAGGGTGTGCAGCTCCTCTATGTTGGACCACACTGTGAAGCACCTCCGGCGGACTCCGCTTACGGTTTTTGGACCGGGCATGGTCGGGTTTGTTGTGTCTGTATAGGTCTTGTTGGATGTCGCGAGTGTTCCCCGGAGCTGTTTTGATCTTGTGTTGACTGCCGGATGGGGTGGTGTGCTGCTCTGCTTGGGTTGTCGTATTATCCGGACCGAACTATGGTCGGCCTACCGTAATATTCGAAGGTGGTGCGGGCTCCAACGCCTTGCCATCGTATTGAGGGAGCCACCTACACTTGGGGTGGCTTTTGTCTGTGACGCTAAGGCTGTATTCTTCGGCGGCCAGGACCTCGGTCCATCTATCATTGAGCAAATCTTTGGCTCGCTTGAAGCTGCAGCTGCTTCTTCCTTAGGCTCCTTGCAGTGGCTTTGAGCCGCCGTTTAAAGGGCTCCTGCTCGCGAGGTTCCTCAGGCACGATAAAATCCTCGTTGCCGAGGCTCTCCTCTTCCCCGGAGAATGGGAAATAATTACTGTCCTCCGAGTCTCCGTATGTGGCCAGTTCCTCAAGGCTGTCTTGCCCGCCTTCCTGGTCCTCTTGTTCGGATCCTGCCTCAACAGGGTCTTCGATGTCCGGAGTGTTATCATCTCCGGCGCTAGTATTGTTTTCTCTTGAGTGACGTGACTGAGAGCAGCGTCGTGGGCGCCGGTGTTCGGACTGTGTACCAGGAGTTTTATCCTCAACTGGATCCTCCTTGTCATCGTCGAGATCGTCGTCGGGTGTGTCTACTATACACACGTCATACCAGGAGGTGGTCATCCCGCGTCTAGCGGATAGTAAGATCTGGCCTTGCCCTTCATCGTCATTCATACCGTCGATGTCTTCGGAGTGGGGCTCAAGTGTGTTGGTTGGGTCTTCGACAGTGGCTATGAAGTGGGTGGCGAGTGGGAAGCAAAATTCTCCATCATCCGCCGTAAGTTCGAACCGAACATAGTTTGGAGACGAGTCATCTGCCAGGGATAGGTTTTTTAGCGAGTTTAGCAGGTCACCCATGGGCGAGTGTTGGAAGACATCTGCGGCACTGAACTTGAAGATCGGTAACCGATCGAGTTCGGTATCCGCGGGCTCGCAGGGTTCGGAACTCGACACCGGAGACGAGTCCGGGGTTCCATTGATGCAGATATTGTATGAAGCGGAATCTGCATGCGGCTCCAACACCGCAGAATCGGTGGCCCCGTGATGGGGTTGAGCTTCCCATATTCGGACGACTTGATCTGCTCTGGATCTAAGGCCAGAGTTGCTGCAGGAGCTCTCTCCTGGATGCGGTCCGACGACAGGTTTAAGCCATGTTCATCGGGGCGACGGGGAGCGGTTGCCGCGGTCTCGAATCCGTCGAAGATCAAGTCTCCACGGATGTCCGGAACGTAGTTCAAGCTTCCGAATCTGACCTGGTGGACAGGGGCGTAGCTGTCGATCTGCTCCAGAGGGCAAACGTGTTGGCCCGCAGTACGAAGCCGCCGAATACGAAGATATGTCCAGGGAGAAAGGTTTTTCCCTGGACAACGTCATCACTAATGATCGAAGGGGCCATCGATCCCTTTGCCGATGGCATAGTGGAACTCTCAATGAAAGCACCAATGTCAGTGTCAAAACCGGCGGATCTCGGGTAGGGGGTCCCGAACTGTGCGTCTAGGATCAATGGTAATAGGAGACGGGGGACACGATGTTTACCCAGGTTCGGGCCCTCTCTATGGAGGTAATACCCTACTTCCTGCTTGATTGATCTTGATGAATATGAGTGTTACAAGAGTTGATCTACCACGAGATCGGAATGGCTAAACCCTAGATGTCTAGCCTATGTGAATATGGTAATGAGTCTTCTTCTTCTATCCGGACTACTCTCCCTGGTTTATATAGACACCGGAGAGATCTAGGGTTACATGAAGTCGGTTACATTAAAGGGAATCTTCATAGTCGGTCGCCAAGCTTGCCTTCCACGCCAAGTAGAGTCCAATCCGGGCATGGGTATAGTCTTCGGCCTTCATGTCTTCACAGCCCCTCAGTCCGGCCCAAAGGATAACAGGGCAGACGCCCAAGGACCCCGTAGTCCAGGACTCCCTCAGTCATCGAGGGTGATTCCGCCTTAACCACTTCCGATACGACTCTGTCGTGCAACCCCTCAAGTGTGAACCTCAAGTGTGGATCCTCTTACGTTCACCTTGATGATTACATCGAGTGGAATCCGTCAAGGGTGATTCCTCAGGTTTTCCTCTTGGTGTTAGACACACAGTTACTATGGTTACTATGACTTTACACTGAACCATGTTACTAAAGACGGGTCGGCCCTGAGGGATACCCGAGCTTAATTGCGAGTGATGTGGAGTCGGGTTGACCTGGAAGGTGCCCGCGAGATAATAACGAGGCGTGGCCGGGCATTCCTAGCCCTTGCCGCAAGTCCTCGAGACGGGCAACGGGGTCACATCTTTCATGAGTCTCTGCTTGTTACCGCGTGCTCCTAATCCACTACGATTTGGATATTTGATTCGAGGGGCCTCTGGCCTGATAGCACTAACCATCATGTGGGCATTGTATGCGTGTTCTGCGTCATATGCATCAGCCGATGCTTATTAGACGTCAGCGGCTGAGCGGCGCGTGTCGGGTTGGACTGGTAAGCTCCTGCCTTTTTTAAGGAGGTAGCTAGGTCTTCTCACCGGCCGCCCACGCAACGTGCAAGAGTTCCCGGGGCGATGGCCCATGACCCCTGGGGGCATAGGTTTACTCCGGCATGCTGACCTCTCTATTAAGCCTAGGTCGGGTTGCGGTGTATTGTTTGGCCGAGGCCGGGCAAGACCCAGTAAAGTGTGTCCGGCCGGAGTTAGTCGAGCATGGTGGGTAAGTTGGTGCACCCCTGCAGGGAAGAAAACATATATCGATAGCCTGTCCTACAGTAACGGACACTCGGAGTTGTATCCCGATCGATACAACTAGAACTAGATACTTGAGATGAGACATGGATATGAGAACTAGATAGTATGGCTCTAGGAATGCTTTCTCGCATGGAGTCGAGAAAGGATCTCTGGCCGAGGTTTATGACACAACTACTACTACTTTATTTTATGCTATTCTACTCCCTCCTATTGCTGCAAGATGGTGGTTTCCAGAAGATGCTAGTCTTCGATAGGATTAGGCTCTCCCCACTATTCTGGTATTTCTGCAACCCAGTCCACATATACAGCCTTCCTTTGATAATGTTGCATATGTAGTGTAGATCCTTGCTTGCGAGTACTTTGGATAAGTACTCATGCTTGCTTTGCTCTCCCTTTCTTCTTCTTTCCGGTTGATGCAACCAGATGTCGGAGCCCAGGAGCCAGATGCCACCGCCGATGCCTACTACTACGTGGAGACCGCTGACGACCAGGAGTAGTTAGGAGGCTCCCAGGCAGGAGGCCTTGCCTTTTCGATCGTAGATGCTTTTGTGCTGGCCTTCTTAAGGCAAACTTGTCTAACTTATGTCTGTACTCAGATATTGTTGCTTCCGCTGACTCTTGTGTATTCGAGCTTATGTATTCGAGCCCTCGAGGCCCCTGGCTTTTAATATAAAGCTTGTATTAGTTTAATTTGTGTCTAGAGTTGTGTTGTGATATCTTCCCGTGAGTCCTTGATCTTGATCGTACACATTTGCGTGTATGATTAGTGTACGATTGAATAGAGGGCGTCACATACGGACTCATAGGTCTACAAAGAACTACTCATGCATCATCGAAGAGGCACCAATGGACATGATGAACCCCTCCATGATGGTGTCTATATTGGATATGGTGTTTCTGGAACTTGCGGCGGCTGGACTTGATTTTCGTCGACTCCCCTTGGGTTTCTAGAATATTGGGGGTATTTATAGAGCAAAGAGGCGGTGCGGGAGGCCACTGAGGTGGGCATAACCCACCTGGGCGCGCCTGGGCCCCCAGGCACGCCCTAGTAGGTTGTGCCCCCCCCAGGGCACCCCTCTGGTACTTCTTTGGCCCATCTTGTGTCTTCTGGTCCAGAAAAATCCACAAAAAGTTTCGCGGCATTTGGACTCCATTTGGTATTGATTTCCCGCGATGTAAAAACATGCAGAAAACATCAAGTGGCACTGGGCATTATGTCAATAGGTGAGTACCCAAAAATGATATAAAATTACTATAAATTGTTTGTAAAACATCCAAGAATGATAATATAACAGCATGGAACAATAAAAAATTATAGATACGTTGGAGACATATCATGTACCGAGATGCAATGATCTAGCGTGACATGCATGTATAAAAAATATGAACAGTGGCCAAGCCACAAATACTATGCCAACTACATGATCATGCAAGGCAATATGACAATGATGGTGTGTGTCATAATAAATAGAATGAGGGAAGTTGCATGAAAATATATCTCGGAATGGCTATGGAAATTCCATAATAGGTAGGTATGGTGGCTGTTTTGAGGAAGGTATATGGTGGGTTTAATGCACCGGCGGAAGTTGTGCGGTACTAGAGAGGCTAGCAAAGGTGGAAGGGTGAGAGTGCGTATAATCCATGGACTCTACATTTTTCATAAAGAACTCACATACTTATTACAAAAATTTATTAGCCCTCGAAACAAAGTACTAATACGAATGCTCCTAGGAGGATAGATTGGTAGGAAAAGACCATCGCTCGTCCCAGACCGCTACTCATAAGGAAGACAATCAAAAATAAATCATGCTCCAACTTCATCACATAACGATATATAGAACATACGTGCATGCTTTGGGAGTCACAAACCTTAACACAAGTATTTTTACTAGTCCACAATTACCAACTAGGATGACTATAATATCACCATTTTCATATCTCAAAACAAATGCAAGGAATCAATGTTCTTCATGATTTTTTTATTATATCCCTCTTGAATACCCATCATATTAGGACCAAATTCATAATCTAAGAAAATTGCCATACTATTCTTAAGACTCTCAAAATTATATAAGTGAATCATGAGAGTTCATCAGTTTCTTCAAAAATAAAACCACCGCCGTGCTCTAAAAAGATATAAGTGAAGCATTAGAGCAACTAGCTATCTTAAAATATATAAGCGAAGCACATAGAGTATTCTAACAAATTCACGATTAATGTGTGTCCCTCTCAAAAGGTGTGTAAAACAAGGATGATTGCGCCCCTAGGGCTTGTGGCTCCCTCGTGGGTCTTCTGGCCTCCCCCTGAAGCTTCGTGGTTGTCTTCTGGTCCAAGAAAAATCCTCAAAATAATTCGTTCCATTTGGACTCCGTTTGGTATAAAAGACACAAACAAGAAAAAAAACAGTAACTGACACTGGGCACTATGTTAATATGTTAGTCCCAGAAAATGATATAAAATAGCATATTAATGCGTATAAAACATCCAAGATGGATAATATAATAGCATTGAACAATCAAAACTTATAGATACGTTGGAGACGTATCACAGAGCTGACCACTATGACATTGGACCCGAGGAATGACCATACGACGCCCAGGCTAGGCCTATAGCCGTTATGTTGAAGCAGAGGATTCGGTTCACTATTTTTGATGAACTTCAATCTATTTACAAATATCAAATTGTCGATTCTGATTAATTTTTAACTACGGGTGAGAATTAACATGGGGGCGCATGAGCCCCCTGGTCCACCTCTTCACCGTCTCTCAACACATATATTTGTCGCTCGCTTCGAGAACCCTAAAGATTGAGGAGTTTTTCTGTTTCCGCCGCCACACCTCCCTATTACACGGTGATCCAATCTCGAGGCCTTTCCGTGTAACAATCCAAATTTTTCAATTTGGAATTTTATACATAGATCATTCATGCATACCATATTTTATTGCATATTTGTTTTACGGTCCTCGAAATTCTAAGCAACTCAAGGACCCTCGGAGAGAGTTGGGGATTTCACCGTTTTCGTATTTGAATTTTTTATCGAATATAGAAACAAGGAGCATTTGTTTTATTATTTTTCCCTCCAAAAATATTTCATATTAAAATATATGAGAGGAGATAATATGACTTCTCAAAAATAAATGAACAAGGTGTTCATGGAGTTCTTGGATAAGTTTCGTTGTGGTGTTCATTGATGATATCTTAGTATACTCGAAGAATGAAGAGGAACACAAGGAACATTTGCGTTTGGTTCTCGAGAAGCTCAGGGAACATCAACTATATGTCAAGTTCAGCAAATGTGAGTATTGGTTGAAGGAAGTTGGATTTATTGGATATGTTATATCAGGAGAAGGTATAGCAGTGGATCCCACCAAGGTTCAGTCAGTTACTGAGTGGTTGGCACCCACCTCAGTTGGAGAGATCCGTAGTCTTCTTGGACTCGCGGGATACTATCGGAGATTCATTGATAATTTTTTTAAGATTCCGAAGCCTATCACGGCATTGTTGAAGAAGGACACTAAGTTCCATTGGACCGATGAATGTGAAGCAAGTTTCTAGGAGTTGAAGAAACGTTTGACTATAGCCCCAGTGCTAATTCTGCTGGATATACACAAGGATTTCCAAGTGTATTGCGACGCCTCTCGCTTAGGACTTGGAGGAGTGCTTATGCAAGATGCGAGAGTTGTTTCGTATGCCTCACGGCAACTGAAACCGCATGAGTTGAATTATGCCACGCATGATTTGGAGTTAGCAAATGTGGTGCATGCGCTCAAGACCTGGAGACATTTTCTCATTGGAAACCGTTGCGATGTATACACGGATCACAAGAGTTTGAAGTACATCTTCACACAGAAGGAGCTTAACCTCAGGTAGAGGAGATAGTTGGATCTCGTAAAGGATTATGATTTGAAGCTGCATTATCATCCAGGAAAGGCCAATGTCGTAGCAGACACCTTGAGCCGTAAGAGTTATGTTTACACCCTTGTAAGCGGAGGGATGCCAAAGGAGTTAGCCGAGGATCTCAGGGAACTACGTTTGGAGATAGTCCCTAGAGGTTTTGTTGTAGCAATGGAAGTTCAGTCTACATTATTGGGAAAGATTCAAGAAGCTCAGAAGGATGATAAGGCGATTGCCAAGATAAAGGAGAATATGAGCGAAGGGAAAGCCAAAGGTTTTCGTGAGGATTAGCACGACACCTTATGGTTTGAGGACCGTATATATGTGCCCAATAATGCAGAGATCAGGAAATTGATACTACAGGAAGCTCATGACTCGCCATACTCGATACACCCCGGAAACACCAAGATGTATTTGCATTTGAAGGAGGGTTTCTGGTGGACAGGTATGAAGAAGGATATCGCTGAGTATGTAGCCGTATGTGATGTATGTCAGAGAGTGAAGGAAGAACATCAGAAGCCATCAGGATTACTGCAACCTATGCCGATACCCGAGTGGAAGTGGGATAAGCTTGGCATGGATTTTATCACCGGATTGCCCAGGACTCGATCAGGATATGATTCTGTCTAGGTAGTAGTGGATCGCTTGACCAAAGTAGCCCACTTTATCCCAGTGGAAACCACCTATACAAGTGTGAAGTTGGCCAAGATATACATGACCAGGATCGTATGTCTGCATGGAGTTCCGAGGACCATCGTATCAGATAGAGGAACACAGTTTACTTCAAAGTTTTGGCATCAGCTGCACCAGACTTTGGGAATCAGGCTAGAGTTCAGTACAACTTTTCACTCGCAGACGGATGGACAGACTGAGAGAGTCAATCAGATTCTGGAGGACATGTTGAGAGCTTGTGCGTTGGATTATGGATCTAGTTGGGATGACAACTTGCCCTACGCGAAATTCTCATACAACAACAGCTGCCAGGCCAGTTTGAAGATGGCACCGTTCGAAGCCCTGTATGGAAGATGCCGAACACTATTGATGTGGGATGAAGTTGGAGACCGCCAGTTGTTTGGACCGGATTTGATTAAGGAATCTGAAGAGAAGGTTAAGCTGATTCGAGATAGACTGAAGGTAGCTCAGTCCCGACAGAAGAGTTATGCAGATTCAAAACGCAAGGAGGTAGTCTATGAAATCGGAGACAGAGCGTATCTGCGAGTATCACCTCTTCGAGGAGTTAAGCATTTTGGAGTAAAAGGAAAGTTAGCCCCGAGATTTGTTGGACCGTACCGTGTTTTGGAACGTATGGGAGAAGTTGCCTATAAGTTGGAGTTACCTGAAGAACGTTCAGGAGTACATGATGTGTTTCACATTTCCCAGTTGAAGAAGTGTCATGCAGAGATGGCCAAAATACCTCTGAGAGATACAGTGCCCCTGGAAGCGATTCAGTTGGACAATGATTTGACATATGAGGAGAAACCACTCAAGATTCTAGAGTTTGTCAGCCGAGTCACACGCAGCAAGGTTATCAAATTTTGCAAAGTTCAGTGGAGCCACCATACCGAGGATGAAGCCACCTAAGAACGAGAATATGATCTACGGAAAGACCACCCACACCTATTTTCTAGCCAACCCGAATCTCGAGGGCTTAGATTCATCTTAAGGGGGGTAGGTTTGTAACATCCCAAAATTTTCAATTTGGAATGTTATACATAGATCATTCATGCATACCATATTTTATTGCATATTTGTTTTGCGATCCTTGAAATTCTAAGTAACTCAAGGACCCTCGGAGAGAGTTGGGGATTTCACCGTTTTCGTATTTGAAATTTTTATCGAATATCGAAACAAGGAGCATTTGTTTTATTATTTTTCCCTCCAAAAATATTTCATATTAAAATATATGAGAGGAGATAATATGACTTCTCAAAAATAAATGAAATATTGGAGAAAGATTTGATTTTATTCAGATTTTATTGCTATTTTATTTGCATAGGAAAAATTCGTGTTTTCCAAAATTGCATTATAGGCCCAAATAAATGTTCGCCTTGTCCGGCTTATTTTTAGAGGACGGGCAAAATTTATTTCGGAATTTTTTAAGTCCGTTTAGTATTTCTTTTCTTTCTTTTTCTGCACGTCGGAATATTAAAAAAAAGAGGAAACCGACCGGCGACCCGACGGGACTCCGCCGGGGGCGCTTTATAAGCGGCCGCCTGTGCCCCCAAGAGCCCACCCGCACCCCAAACCCTAGCCACCGCCGCTGCCAGTCGACGACGCCGTCACATCGCGTCGCGCCGCCGCCGCCGCGCCAGATCCCGTCGCCGTTGACCGGTCGGTTTTCTTCGGATAACCCCATTTTTTTATTTTCTCTGGTTTATTTTTGATAGATCGGTTTTCCCGACGGTTATTTATTTTGTGGACTCTTGTCCGTTCGTTCGTTTAAACGAACGCCGTTCACTCCATTAGTCACGCAGACGTAACGCTCGCTCGATAGCCCTGCGTCGCTTTTGTTTTCTCGGGATTTTCGCGATTATTTTCGATCGTGATTTCTGATCCGATTTTCGTTTTAGTTTATCTTTTTGCTCGTTTATCGGAATCAGGCGATTCAAGCGCCTAGATCTTTATCTCGAAGCCCTCTTTCTGTTTAACCAACTTGAGCAAGATTTTGATACTGTAAAATCTGACTTTAGTCCAGATTAGTAAACGGATCTTGTTTCTTTTCGTCGCTTTGAGTTTCGCTGTTCGCTTTGATTTGATTCTTTTGTAAACCGGAGTTCTTAAGTTGAAATTTCTGGTTAGATCTTCTTATTTGAGATTTACCCTTGCATCTTTGGTTGATTTCTTATGTATGCTATTGTTTCTTTGCGATAGAATTCCCGGAGTGCGGAGTGTGCTACTACGAATCACTAGGTTTTGCGGATCATCAGCAAGGCAAGTAACACATTGATCATAACCCTTTATTTCCCATTTTTATGCATTAGATACAACCCTCACACATTGCATGAGTAGGATCTCTTAATTTGTGGGTTTGGGAAGTAGATGTTGAGATAGAACCTATTACCTGTTTTCATATCAAACACTTGGGAGTTACTTCTACATTATGCTTATATTGCTATGCTATGCTCGTAGACGTGGATTGGGTTTGAGTGTATCCATGACAGATGTGAGGTGTTAATTAATGGTTCAACTTAAGGTGGCAACTTTAATACACATCTGGGTGGATTTCTTGTTTGGGCACCTGGGGTATCCAGTGTTGTCCTAGGGGATCCCGGGGTATCCGTGTGATCATCCTACGGTTCGCCACCCAGGCTCATAGGGATCGTGAGATTATTCATGCTAGAAACTTCCGTGTGCAGCCACAAGCCATTATGGGCTCTGGCATAGTTGAGTATGTTCTGTGACCTCTTTCGATGGTGGGCTAGCAGATGTAGTGTGAAAGTAGGTGTAACTGTCCATCCAGAGTAAAGAGTTAATGCTTCTAAACGACCGTGTCTCGTCATCCATTTCTCAAACACCATGTAGTGCGAGAAAATAAACGGAGGAGATCGAGTCTTGTGGGGAAAAGTGCAAAACCTCTGCAGAGTGTACAATCTAATCATGGTTAGCCGTGTCCCGGTGATGGACATCTTGAGTATCTAGTACTTGGATTTTCCTATTGTATCTCATCACTCTAATTTAATTTGTTGGGTTAATAATCAACTTTAATTGGGATTGAGATGAGGGTGCCATTCTCAATGATGTTTCAACTACCATGATAGTTAAATAAAAAATTATTCCTTTGTTGTAGGGAAAAAATGGCTTTTCGCAAAATCATATAACCATAGAGCCTCCACCAGCCATATATGCATATAGTGATAGCATTATCTGTTCATTGCTCTACTGTGTTATATTGCCAAAGATATTCCATGTCTTGACCCGTTTCTGGCTGCAACGTATTATGTTGCAGACTTTTCAGACGACGAGTAAAGGTGCAATAGGTCGTTGTCATGCACTCAGCTATGTCGTTGGAGTTAATGGACTCACTTTATTTTCCAACTCTTCCGCTGTTATCTTGTTAGATGGCCTTAAGCCATATTATCGTAATAAGTTCTCTTTTGAGACATTCGATGTAATAAGTGTGTGATTGCTACTCTGTTATAAATCCTTTGAGTACTGTGTGTGTCAGCATTACCGATCCAGGGATGACACTGAAGCACTGAGACTTGACCGTTTGAGGTCGGTTCGCTAAAAGATGGTATCAGAGCACAGGCTGAATGTAGGACACGACCACTAAGAAAAAGCCATAGGTCACTCTTCTCTACTCATTTCTGACTCCTCTCCATTTTCTACTCTTTAGGATGGCGGACTCGAGGAACAAGTTTGCACAACCGGATGAAGACACCCTGTTTGGATGACACTTGAAGGAAGTCACTAGATACCTGAACATTGGAATACCAAGCTTCACCGGGACCTTACCAGAATAGGAGCGCTGGATGATTCAAGTTCAAATTCCAGGACACTACGGGAAACAGATAATTTGCCGTCAGGGGGCGTCTTTGCCGTCAGGTTTTCGTCGGGCAGACGGCAAAGAAAGGGTTTGCTGGCATCAACAGACGGCAAAGAAAAACTGACGGGAAAATATACTTTGCCATCTGCAAAAAAAAATCACAGACGGCAAAGAGCTCACTTTGTCGTCTACAAAAAAAATCACAGACGGCAAAGATTCTTTGCCGTCTATTTTTGTTTAACAGACGGCAAAGATTCTTTGCCTTCTGTGTTTTATTTTGCAGACGGCAAAGTGAGCTCTATGTCGTCTGTAAATTTTTTGCAGACAGCAAAGAGAAAGCACATAACGCGGATCGATCACATGGATCGATGACTTGGCAGCATCTTCGACACACATCCACACTCACCAGCCCGTCCACACCCCACCAACCCACGATGCACGCGCCCCCAGGGCAGCACCCACGCGCCCCACGTCCTGTCTTCCTTATCCCACCCCCACCGCACGTATCTCTCCAATCTCGTTTCTCTCCCACTCGATCCAAATCGAGGACGCCGATATGTCAACACCTCGCCCCCCGCGGCCGGTCATGGCCTCGCCGGCAACCACTTCGCCAGGCGCCGCGGCCACTTCCCCGTCGCCACCGTAGGCCCGCTGGCGCCGTCCACCACCTTGATGGCGGCCATCTCGCCGGCCGGCCCCGGCCACGCCTCCGTGACCCGTCTCTCCTCGCCGCCGGCAGCCTCCACGACCAATCTCTCGTCGCCCCTGGCAGCCTCCACGCCGCGTCGCCCCTACCGACCTCCGGCGGCCCCGGCCGTGTCAACCCCGCAGGCCTCCGTCGGCCTCCACCCCTGGAACCGGCCCCGGCCTCAAGGTCGAGTGCTCTGCCTCACGAGATTCGCCGCGACAGCAGCCGGGGACTCCGCCTCGCGAGCACCGCCCATCCCCGACCTCCCTTGGGACAGAGCCGCGCAGCTGAGCGAGTCCATACGGCGGCGCGACGAGCAGGACCGGGCGGCAGCGTGGCAAGCAGATCACGGGCAGAGTGGCGCGTCGGGCGTCGGGCTGGAAGGTTGGGCCAGCAGACCACTGCAGCGAAGAATAAGGACCCGATTGCTTTTTACATTTTATGTTTTAGGGTCCTTTGTGTAAATTTGAAGGATTATTCTGTAACTTTAGTTCTCTTAAGGTCCCGTTTACATTGTGTACTCCATTAATGTTGAATGAATGGCACTAGATACGGATAGGCCTTTCCCTCTTAAAAAGATGAAGAAAGATTATATATGGCAGTGCACTTGCATGCGTTGACCGCATCGTTCGGGAGCAACGCCGATGTGTTTTTTTAATTGGAACCAATTATTTGCCGTGTGTGATATACGAGGCTGAAGGCAAAGAAGTGAATAGCTGACGGCAAAGATGTAATCTAGCTGACGGCAAAACTACTTTTCTTTGTAAATACGTGATTTGTAAGGCGAGCGTCGAAGAAGTTCGGCTGACGGCAAATTCTTTGCCGTCTGTCAGATAAAAAGCTGACGGCAAAGTATTCTTTGCCGACTTATCTTTGCCGTCTGACTTTGCCGTCTGCTTCCTGACGGCAAAATCTTTACCGTCTGGATTTAGGTCTTTGCCATCTGTGATCCACAGACGGCAAATTTCCTACTTCCTGTAGTGGGAAGGACGTTCATGCCAGTCACGGAGCCCATGGAGTTTTCCTTTGATTCCCCAACCTGGAGTCTAGGCAAGAGCATGGCAGCCCACATCACCATGGGACGCATTGGTGAAGTTTACCACAAGGATCTCAAGGATACTATCTACCAGATATGTGGGCGCCGAGATGAGCAATGGGAGATAGTCAGCACCAGGAAGGACAGGTCCATTGCAGCTTTCATCCAGGAGTTAAACCAGCACATTCGACGCCAGGAGAACCAGATGTGCGCAGACATGATAGTTTTGAAGAAGGCGATGACAAGGATCACCGAGCTTGAAGAGGAACTCAAGTCTACATGCGATGGATACGAGGAGGAAATCGCTACACTATTGGAGAAGAACGACGACCTGATAAAGAAGATCGGAGTATTCATGGGAGACTCCGCGCCAGGAGGAGAATACGATGATTCCACTTGCCCGGAGAACTACATCATCATCGACGACACCGACTCCGACCCCGACGATAGTGATGATGACTTTGAAGACGAAGCTGGAGCGGATATCATGGAGTCTTCTGCCGATCAAAATTTCTAGTAGACCACCATATAATTAGTAGTATTCCCCCATGTATATAGTAGTAGTCCGAGCACTTTAATGATAGTTCTAGACCGTTTTGTATGCCCTTGCTTGATTGATTGATTGATATGATTGTGTTTGTCTCATGTGCATATGAGTAGTGTTTTCTCACTAAACCTCAATTCTATTCTAATCTCTTCCCTCTAAAACCCCTCAGATGCCTCCGAGACGTGATACCGGATTTGTCTTCCCACCGGAGATCACCCAGTTGATCCAGAAGTAGAATGCCTTGATGCAGATATTAGTCCAGAACCAAGGCAACACCAACAACAATGACAACAACAACAACAACAACAACAACAACAACCCTCCGCCAGTTGACAACTTAGCTCGCTTCGAGGTTACTGACCCTTTGGTGTTTTCCAAAGAGCACCGAGCCAATAGTTGCGGATGATTGGCTACGCAGGATAGGAAGGGAGTTGACCACCGCAGGGTGCACGGATGCTGGGAAGGTGCGTTTTGCCGCACACCAATTGGATGGACCAGCAGCCTCATGGTGAGAGAACTACACGGCCACTTTTCCCATAGCCAAAGTTACTTGGGATCAGTTTCAGCAAGCATTCCACACAGCCCATGTCTCAACTGGAGCTATGAGCATGAAGAAGCGTGAGTTTTGCAACTTATGCCAGGGGAACCGTACTGTGGGGCAGTACGTTGATGAGTTTAGTAAGCTATCTCGCTATGCCCCTGATGATGTGGCCACAGATGCCATGAAGTAGGAGAAGTTTATGGAAGGGCTTAATGATGAGATGAGCATGTAGTTGATGGTGGCAACATTTAACAACTACGAGGAGTTGGTAGACAAGGCTCTTATGATTGAAGGGAAGCAGCAGCAGATTGAGAGCTGCAAGAGCAAGTATGGACAAGGAAAGTACAATTCTGGAGCTCAGCAGAAGCCTCGTTTCACCCCGAACTCTGGAGGACTTGTCCATAATCATGGAGGCCACAACCACAATGGAGGAAGTTCTCATAATCACAATGGCCCCAAGAATGGAAACGGGAATGGAGCAGGCAGCAATCAGAACCGCTCTAACCTAGCCACACCCGCGAAGAAGGATCAAAGTCACATTACTTGTTACAAGTGCGGGAAGACTGGACATTACGCCAACGACTGTTCGGAATTGAAGAACGGCAATGGCAATGGAAGCGCCGGGAAGAAGCCCAAACTTTTCAATAGGGGACAAGTGAACCACGTGAACGTGGAGGAGGTTGAGGAGCAGCCTGATGCAGTTATTGGTAAGTTTTTGGTTAAGTCTTTTATTGCAATTGTTCTTTTCGATACTGGTGCATCGCATTCATACATATGAAGGGGATTCGTGGATAAGTATAAGTTGCCCACTAAGGTACTTAGGACACCCATGTTAGTAAGTTCGCCAGGAGCAGAATATATGGCAAGACAAGGATGTTTTCAGATGCCATTGACCATTGGAAGCCATGTTTTCCCCTCAGACCTGATAATCTTGGAGTCACAAGGTTTGGATGTGATACTAGGAATGGATTGGCTATCGATGTATGGAGGAAACATCTATTGCGCCAGTAAGTCAATTTTTCTCACTACCCCGGAGGGAAAAAGAATCAAGTATGTATCCAGGCATGCGCCAAGGAGGACTCAAGTAAATTCTCTCACGGGATTTGTTCAGGAGGAAGTGCCTGTAATGAAGGATTACCCGGATGTATTTCCGGAGGAGTTACCAGGCATGCCACCAGATTGTGACATCGAGTTTTTGATAGAGCTATTGCCAGGCACCGGGCCAATATCAAAGAGACCATACCGGATGCCTGCAAATGATCTAGAAGATATCAAGAAGCAGATTAAGGAGTTATTGGAGAAAGGTTACATCCGACGAAGTTCATCACCATGGGGAACCTCAGTGCTTTTGGTTGAGAAGAAGGATGGATCCTTAAGGATGGTTGTTGATTATCATGCATTGAATGAAGTGACGATCAAGAACAACTACCCACTGCCGATGATCAATGATTTATTTGATCAGTTGACAGGAGCTAAAGCATTTTTGAAGATCGATCTGCGATCAGGGTATCACCAATTGAAGATTAGGGAAAAAGATATACCTAAAACAGCTTTCACCACAAGGTACGGGATATATGAGTATACGATTATGTCTTTTGGACTAACCAACGCCCCTGCCTATTTCATGAGTATGATGAACAAGATGTTCATGGAGTTCTTGGATAAGTTTCGTTGTGGTGTTCATTGATGATATCTTGGTATACTCGAAGAATGAAGAGGAACACAAGGAACATTTGCGTTTGGTTCTCGAGAAGCTCAGGGAACATCAACTATATGTCAAGTTCAGCAAATGTGAGTATTGGTTGAAGGAAGTTGGATTTATTGGATATGTTATATCAGGAGAAGGTATAGCAGTGGATCCCACCAAGGTTCAGTCAGTTACTGAGTGGTTGGCACCCACCTCAGTTGGAGAGATCCGTAGTCTTCTTGGACTCGCGGGATACTATCGGAGATTCATTGATAAATTTTTTCAGATTCCGAAGCCTATCACGGCATTGTTGAAGAAGGACACTAAGTTCCATTGGACCGATGAATGTGAAGCAAGTTTCTAGGAGTTGAAGAAACGTTTGACTATAGCCCCAGTGCTGATTCTGCTGGATATACACAAGGATTTCCAAGTGTATTGCGACGCCTCTCGCTTAGGACTTGGAGGAGTGCTTATGCAAGATGCGAGAGTTGTTTCGTATGCCTCACGGCAACTGAAACCGCATGAGTTGAATTATGCCACGCATGATTTGGAGTTAGCAGCTGTGGTGCATGCGCTCAAGACCTGGAGACATTTTCTCATTGGAAACCGTTGCGATGTATACACGGATCACAAGAGTTTGAAGTACATCTTCACACAGAAGGAGCTTAACCTCAGGTAGAGGAGATAGTTGGATCTCGTAAAGGATTATGATTTGAAGCTGCATTATCATCCAGGAAAGGCCAATGTCGTAGCAGACACCTTGAGCCGTAAGAGTTATGTTAACACCCTTGTAAGCGGAGGGATGCCAAAGGAGTTAGCCGAGGATCTCAGGGAACTACGTTTGGAGATAGTCCCTAGAGGTTTTGTTGTAGCAATGGAAGTTCAGTCTACATTATTGGGAAAGATTCAAGAAGCTCAGAAGGATGATAAGGCGATTGCCAAGATAAAGGAGAATATGAGCGAAGGGGAAGCCAAAGGTTTTCGTGTGGATGAGCACGACACCTTATGGTTTGAGGACCGTATATATGTGCCCAATAATGCAGAGATCAGGAAATTGATACTACAGGAAGCTCATGACTCGCCATACTCGATACACCCCGGAAACACCAAGATGTATTTGCATTTGAAGGAGGGTTTCTGGTGGACAGGTATGAAGAAGGATATCGCTGAGTATGTAGCCGTATGTGATGTATGTCAGAGAGTGAAGGAAGAACATCAGAAGCCATCAGGATTACTGCAACCTATGCCGATACCCGAGTGGAAGTGGGATAAGCTTGGCATGGATTTTATCACCGGATTGCCCAGGACTCGATCAGGATATGATTACATCTAGGTAGTAGTGGATCGCTTGACCAAAGTAGCCCACTTTATCGATGGAAACCACCTATACAAGTGTGAAGTTGGCCAAGATATACATGACCAGGATCGTATGTCTGCATGGAGTTCCGAGGACCATCGTATCAGATAGAGGAACACAGTTTACTTCAAAGTTTTGGCATCAGCTGCACCAGACTTTGGGAATCAGGCTAGAGTTCAGTACAACTTTTCACTTTCATGCAGACGGATGGACAGACTGAGAGAGTCAATCAGATTCTGGAGGACATGTTGAGAGCTTGTGCGTTGGATTATGGATCTAGTTGGGATGACAACTTGCCCTACGCGAAATTCTCATACAACAACAGCTGCCAGGCCAGTTGAAGAAGTGTCATGCAGAGATGGCCAAAATACCTCTGAGAGATACAGTGCCCCCGGAAGCGATTCAGTTGGACAATGATTTGACATATGAGGAGAAACCACTCAAGATTCTAGAGTTTGTCAGCCGAGTCACACGCAGCAAGGTTATCAAATTTTGCAAAGTTAAGTGGAGCCACCATACCGAGGATGAAGCCACCTAAGAACGAGAATATGATCTACGGAAAGACCACCCACGCCTATTTTCTAGCCAACCCGAATCTCGAGGGCGAGATTCATCTTAAGGGGGGTAGGTTTGTAACATCCCAAAATTTTCAATTTGGAATGTTATACATAGATCATTCATGCATACCATATTTTATTGCATATTTGTTTTGCGATCCTTGAAATTCTAAGTAACTCAAGGACCCTCGGAGAGAGTTGGGGATTTCACCGTTTTCGTATTTGAAATTTTTATCGAATATCGAAACAAGGAGCATTTGTTTTATTATTTTTCCCTCCAAAAATATTTCATATTAAAATATATGAGAGGAGATAATATGACTTCTCAAAAATAAATGAAATATTGGAGGAAAAATATTAAAATCAAATATTTGATTTTATTCAGATTTTATTGCTATTTTATTTGCATAGGAAAAATTCGTGTTTTCCAAAATTGCATTATAGGCCCAAATAAATGTTCGCCTTGTCCGGCTTATTTTTAGAGGACGGGCAAAATTTATTTCGGAATTTTTTGAGTCCGTTTAGTATTTCTTTTCTTTCTTTTTCTGCACGTCGGAATATTAAAAAAAAGAGGAAACCGACTCCGGGCCGTACCCGACCGGGACTCCGCCCGGGGGGGGGGGCGCTTTATAAGCCGTGCCGCCCGTGCCCCCGCAGCCCACCCGCAACCCAAACCCTAGCCGCCGCCGCTGCCAGTCGACGACGCCGTCACATCGCGTCGCGCCGCTGCCGCCGCGCCTGATCCCGTCGCCGTTGACCGGTCGGTTTTCTTCGGATAACCCCATTTTTTTATTTTCTCTGGTTTATTTTTGATAGATCGGTTTTCCCGACGGTTATTTATTTTGTGGACTCTTGTCCGTTCGTTCGTTTAAACGAACGCCGTTCACCCATTAGTCACAGACAGCGAACGTTCGTTCGATAGCCTGTTCGTCAGTTTTTGTTTTTCTCGGGATTTTCGCGATTATTTTCGATCGTGATTTCTGATCCGATTTTCGTTTTAGTTTATCTTTTCGCTCGTTTATCGGAATCAGGCGATTCAAGCGCCTAGATCTTTATCTCGAAGCCCTCTTTCTGTTTAACCAACTTGAGCAAGATTTTGATACTGTAAAATCTGACTTTAGTCCAGATTAGTAAACGGATCTTGTTTCTTTCGTCGTTTGAGTTTCGTTGCTCCGTTTGATTTGATTCTTTTTGTAAACCGGAGTTCTTAAGTTGAAATTTCTGGTTAGATCTTCTTATTTGAGATTTACCCTTGCATCTTTGGTTGATTTCTTATGTATGCTATTGTTTCTTTGCGATAGAATTCCCGGAGTGCGAAGTGTGCTACTACGAATCACTAGGTTTTGCGGATCATCAGCAAGGCAAGTAACACATTGATCATACCCCTTTATTTCCCATTTTTTATGCATTAGATACAACCCTCACACATTGCATGAGTAGGATCTCTTAATTTGTGGGTTTGGGAAGTAGATGTTGAGATAGAACCTATTACCTGTTTTCATATCAAACACTTGGGAGTTACTTCTACGTTATGCTTATATTGCTATGCTATGCTCGTAGACGTGGATTGGGTTTGAGTGTATCCATGACAGATGTGAGTTGTTAATTAATGGTTCAACTTAAGGTGGCAACTTTAATACACATCTGGGTGGATTTCTTGTTTGGGCACCTGGGGTATCCAGTGTTGTCCTAGGGGATCCCGGGGTATCCGTGTGATCATCCTACGGTTCGCCACCCAGGCTCATAGGGATCATGAGATTATTCATACTAGAAACTTCCGTGTGCAGCCACAAGCCATTATGGGCTCTGGCATAGTTGAGTATGTTCTGTGACCTCTTTCGATGGTGGGCTAGCAGATGTAGTGTGAAAGTAGGTGTAACTGTCCATCCAGAGTAAAGAGTTAATGCTTCTAAACGACCGTGTCTCGGTCATCCATTTCTCAAACACCATGTAGTGCGAGAAAATAAACGGAGGAGATCGAGTCTTGTGGGGAAAAGTGCGCAAACCTCTGCAGAGTGTACAATCTAATCATGGTTAGCCGTGTCCCCGGTTATGGACATCTTGAGTATCTAGTACTTGGATTTTCCTATTGTATCTCATCACTCTAATTTAATTTGTTGGGTTAATAATCAACTTTAATTGGGATTGAGATGAGGGTGCCATTCTCAATGATGTTTCAACTACCATGATAGTTAAATAAAAAATTATTCCTTTGTTGTAGGGAAAAAATGGCTTTTCGCAAAATCATATAACCATAGAGCCTCCACCAGCCATATATGCATATATTGATAGCATTATCTGTTCACTGCTCTATTGTGTTATATTGCCAGCATATTCCATGTGCTGACCCGTTTTCGGGCTGCAACATATTTTGTTGCAGTCTTTTCTTATGACAAGTTAAGGTGCTATAGGTCGTTGTCTTGCACTCAGCTATGCCGTTGGAGTTGATGGACTCAATTTATCTTCCAAGTATTCCGCTGTTATCGTATTAGATGGCCTTAAGCCATATTTATTGTAATAAGTTCTCTTTTGAGACATTCGATGTAATAAGTGTGTGATTGCTACTCTGTTATAAATCCTTCGAGTACTTTGTGTGTCAGCATTACCGATCCAGGGATGACACTGAAGCACAGAGACTTGACCGTTTGAGGTCGGGTCGCTACATTCCGATACTCTGCCTGAGGGGAAAATCATCACGGTGGTCACCTCCATCAACATGAAGGTCACCATGATCGCCTATGAGTAGTTTTCTTTGGACTGTGTGGCCATAGCAGTAACTAGTTAGTTTTATCTTCCATCTTTCTCAATGCAGAGATCACATAATTTGTCCTACATGATTGTGATCCATTTAATGTAATGTGTTGGTGTGTTTGTTGCGATGTGATGAATTGTCACTTTATGATAAGATTTATCCATATGTCGTTTTGGGATCTATTTAGTTTATTTGTTGTAAATCTTACTCACACATGCTCTCTGATCTATCTTTCTTTGACTAAGTTCGATATCCGATCTCCAGGAAGAGGTTGTGTATGACAGTTGGGTTCTATCTTGCAAGTAATCTCACGTAGTGACAGAAAGTGAAAAAGTATTGCATTGTGATGTTGTCACTAGGGATAAAAAGATGATGTGTAGTTGTACTTGAGCGAAATTATGGCTCGCTACAAACTGTTGCACTTGAGGGACCAACACCTTCCTAGTTCAGAGGAAGCAAGGATCCACTAGGGTTTGGTATTACAAAGAAATGAAGATGGGAATAGTGATGGTGATGGTCGATGCTGGAGTCTCCTTGAATGAGGTAATGACATGGTGGAGTCCTTCTCGCCAATTCACCCTCCAAAACCCTCCAGATCCCTTCTGAAGGCTCGGGTTCGTCATATTGCTTGAGTTTCTAGCCTCTCTGTAGCTTATCCTCTCGATCTGATACCACAGGGTTAAAATAGCTAATCAGATGGTGGCGACCGCTGCTGGTTTGACTCCTCATACGAGGGCGATTTCTCATAGCAGACATTGTCCTTTCCTCTCAAACCTCCCGCGCAACTGGTTTTCCTCCTATCTGCTCTTGCCTTTATGTAGTAGATTTCTATCACGTAAATTGATCTGATTTTTACCCTATATTCTTGTACGTTTCTTCTTAAGCCTTAAAACTCCTCATGAATGGGATCGTGATGAAAATAGACGAAAGCAGTGAGCGAATGCGCTAAATTCTGACCAAACCTACATTTATGACACAAATCTCTGAGTAGATAAATAGCGAAAAATTGGTCTCATCACTACAACCCAAATAGCGCTCAATGTTTGGTCGCTCAATGACTAGTTCGATCTTTTTTTACACAGGCTCTCTCGTTCAATTGAAGAAGCCAATAAAAAGACTAGCACGGAATTGTTCTGGAAAAAACTAAATTACAGTTTTCTAATAAAAAATCACATTCAAGAAAATGTTTGTATGAAATTGAGAAAAATATTTGTGGACACAAATCAAATCGAGAATTGGAAAAAGTGTTCGTGAATACAAAAAATATTCACGAATTTGGTTTTTTCATGAATATTTTCATGGATTTAAAGAAATGCTTGTGAATTAAGAAATATTCACCAATTCAAAAAAAGTTTCCAAATTGAAGACAATTCAAGAATTTTAAAAAGTACGCAATTTGAAAAATCTTCATGAATTTGAAAATGTTCATTTTTTGAAAATGTTCATTAATTTCAAAAATAGTTTGTAAAATATCACAAGTTTGAAAAATGTTCATTTTATATTTTTTATAGATTCTGAATTTTTTTCATATGAAAATCGTTCAAATTTGAAAATGTTCATAGATTCATAGATTCATATATTCTTCATGAATTTGAAAACATTTCCAGGAACTATTTTAAAAACAAAAAAACGAAATGGAGGAGCGTCTAGCGAGTGATTATTGGATCATTAGACGTTTGCGAATTCACATTAGAAACAATACCATGTAAATAGGGAAAAGTAAAAAAGGACTGGAAAATACCCATATAAACAGGCGTGAACTCGTTTAATTCAGTTTTCAAATTTTAAAAAAGATAACTTTTGAATCAAACACCAGAATTAAGATCCATTTTCGCCGCTGAAATCTTCGTGGTGTGCTATTTGAACTAGAATCGGCATGCGTATGTTTTGATCAATTTTTTGTGTGTAATATACTCCCCGTTAGGTGCAATTGCCTAGCAGTCAATGTGCAACTTTTCCCCTCCTCATGGATGTGTTGTTTTCGCTGATGCGAACAAGTGTGAATGCATTTAATTCAGATTTTATTTTTCTATAAAAAATATAACTTTTCAACCAAACATCAAAATTAAGATCCGCTTTCATTGTTGGAATCGACGCGGCGTGCTCGTCGGAACTAGATCCTGCATGCGAATGTTTCATTGAACTTTTTTGTTTGTGCAATTTACTCCTCATTCAATGCAACTGTGTATCAGGCAAATTGCAAGTTTCTCCCTAGCGGACATGCAGTTTTCACTTATGGCACCTCCACCCCAATCTAGCCACTATCAATGAGATGTCCAACTTCATCTGCTGCCAAGGCCAACTTCTTAGTATTTCATGTGCAACTTACCGCCTTGCCTGTGGATGCGTAGTTTTCATTGTTGGCACCCCTGCCCCCAAATACAACTACCTGTAAGATGAGTGTGTAACTTCGTCTGCTAAACTTGGCCATTTGCCTAGTGGTAGATATGAAATTTTCTACTCCCCCTCCCTATGTGCCCTGCCCCAACTACCCTGTCAGTGAGATTTGCAACTTTGTTTGTTGTCCTCAGACAGGCAGCTAGAGCAAGAGGGATGATAGGTCTGCCAGT
This sequence comes from Aegilops bicornis, assembly GCA_021605145.1. Taxonomy (NCBI): domain Eukaryota; kingdom Viridiplantae; phylum Streptophyta; class Magnoliopsida; order Poales; family Poaceae; genus Aegilops; species Aegilops bicornis. The sequence continues at coordinate 45,082,556 of CM038674.1, forward strand.
GGCCCCTGGTGTTGCCAGGGTTAGATTCGAAGAATGATGAAGTGTGTCAAGCAAGTAAATTAGTCATGAAAGATGGGAAATGACTACTTGACTCTTCTTTGTCCATTTTCAGTTGCCAAATTATAGGACTAGCACTTACTGTTCTTTTTTTTGTTTAATATGGATTGAAGAGCATTTTGTCTTATTTTATTGCTTGACCGTGTAGATATCAAAATAAATATCACTAAAATACCTCTATGGACAACATGAACTTCTATCTCAAGTTCGCTTTTACCCTTAACTCAAGTGTATGGTGGAAGCACTCCTCAACTTCTGGAGATGGTTTTCCTTAAAACCGAAGTAGCAAACAATATTAAGTTATTAACCATTCGATTGTGTTGAATGAATAATTTGTATTGATTCTACAGTGACATAAAAAGTTCTTTTGTTGATTGTACTTGTTTATCACATTATGTAATGAGCTATAATAGAACATTCACCATAATCCTTCTCATCAGGCTGTTGGGAGGGGGGTGTTGGTGGGAGCGGCTCCTCTGTTGTGAGTAAACAGGAAACCCAACTCAACGAACCCCTAGGAAAGGCTGTACAACTTCCATAGGGGCGGTAAGACTGGAGCTCTTTTGAAGTGCTACCCCTTTATTACATAAAGCATCAACTGTTGGATAGAAAGCACAACCACATTTATTTATAGTTGATAGTTAGCTTTCGCTTGATTTATTTCTTATCAAAATACATTTTGTTGATTGTAGATTAGGTCGGTGTAAATAAAGGTTGAGCATATCAACTTATATGTTTAAAAAAATGATCACAACAATCATACTCCACGCAAAACATGTTACACAATAATTTTCCTTGAAACTACTAAAACTCATTTCATGATAAATAAATTTAAAAAATGTGTACATTTACAACATATGAGTAATGTATTAGTAGTTTAGCACACTCCTTCATCAGTTACCATCGACCGCTTTAGGCCCGTCGATGTTGAGGTCCTTTGGTAAGTTGATTTGTGACGTCACACATTAATGATCTATCAACTATGGCTCTTTATCATAGTGTGTGTTGGATGAACCGTTTGTTTAAATTTCAAGCTAGGCAAAGCTTATTTCTATTTTATTTGTTTACCACATTATGGTGTGCTTTAGATAGAGAATTTAGCTATAGGTAAACCTGAATATTCAATGTGGGCCCGTCAATTTCTTGCCCGTTGATTCTTGCTCCCAGATTCATGCTATTTATTTTTTGTGTCGTTCTATGAGTTGGTTTGGCCTATTTGTTTGACTGACCACATATTTAGGTCAGTCAAATTGCTATTGGGCTAAAGCCCATTGTGTGATCCTCCTAGCCCTCAATTTTCCTTTGTTTTGTTCTTCTATTTTCTATTTTATGTGTTTTTCCTTTAGTTTTTCATTATTATTTGAGTTTTTTTTGTATTTATTATGTGTTGGATGAGTATAAATGTATACACATAAATACTAAGCAATATGTGCAAATTATAATTTCAGTGCAAAGTTGTGCGCAAGTTTTTTTTCATTATCTTTATTCTTATAGAGTAATACCTATGGCACTAATTCATTGATTCTTATACAATTTTATTTTGATTTCGATTTAGTTATTATTTGATTTTAATTTCTTATTTAAGGGTAATACCCATGCCACTAATTCTTCCTTCTTAGAAAACTTTAATTTTGTGAAATTCACTATCATATGCTTATTCTTGCATATTTTTGAAAAACACAATATTATCATTTTTGTTTTAGTTTCTTTTCATTTCGTTTCTTCGTAAAGGGCAATACTAATGGCATCAACTGATTCTTCCTTAGAAAATCTAATTGTTCTTATTTTTTAGTTTTAATTTAATTTTATTTCTTCTTAAATGATAATATCAATGGCAATAATTCATTTTTCCTTATAAACTTTATTATATTGTTTTTTAGTTATTATTTTATTTTATTGCTTCTTCGAGAGGAATATCAATGTCACTAATTTATTTCTTCCTGTGAAATACATGTTTATGAAAATTTCACTATCATAAGGTCATTCTTGCACATTATAGAATACCACAATTTTTGTTATATTGTGTTCAATTTTTTCATTATTTTTTTTATCATTTCATTATTCTTAAAGAGTAATACCACTTTATTAGAAAACTTCATTATGTTAATTTAGTTTATTTTTATTTCACATTCTTTCTACTTAAAGGGTAGTATCAATGCCACTAATTCTTTCTTTCATTTTCTATCTTCTTTAAGCATACTACCAACGCCATTAATATATTACTTCTTAAGAAACTTCTTGGTGAATAATCCACCATTATATGTCAAAAACATTCTTATATTATGGGACGGAGGGAGTAGTGCAATTTTTATTGTTGTTTGTTTGTTATTTTTTTCTTAAAGGGTAATACCATGCCACTAATTCATTCTTCCTAGAAAACTTCAGTTTTTTGGTTTTGTTATATTTTCTTAGTATTAGCATAAGGGGAAGAGGAATTCTAAAATAATAATAAGGTTGGGCCCGTCGATTCTTGCTCCCAGATTCGTGCTATATATTTTTGTGTCATTCTATGAGCTGGTTTGGCCTATTTGTTTGACTGGCCACACATTTGGGCCAGTCAAATTGCTATTGGGATGAAGCCTCCCAGCCCGCCAGTTTCCTTTGTTTTGTTCTTCTATTTTTCTATTTTGTGTGTTATTTCTTTATTTTTTTAATTATTATTTGGGTTTTTACATATTTTTAGGTGTTGGGTGAGTATAAATGTATACACATAAATACAATGCAATATGTGCAAATTGTAATTTCGGTGCGAAGTTGTGTGCAAGTTTTTTTTAAATCATTATCTTTATTCTTATAGTGTCCTATGGCACTAATTCATTTTTTCTTATACAATTTTATTAATTTGTTTTTTATTTAGTTATTATTTGGTTTCAATTTCTTACTTAAGGGTAATACCCATGCCACTAATTCATTCCTTCTTAGAAAACATGTTTTTATGAAATTTCACTATCATATTCTTATTCTTGCATATTTTTGAAAAACACAATTTTATCATTCTTTGTATTTTTACCATAGAACAGTAGGGTAAAATCCCTACTGCGTGTCATTTTTTCATTAATATAAGGAGTAACAAAGTACTTTACAGTGGTTGATGGGGGGACAACCAAAATAAAAAGCTAATAAAAGGAAAGATAAAAGTGCTAATGGAAGAGGAGTACAATAGAAGGGTGAAAAATTAAATGTTGTCTATCCAAGAAGACATGCCCTCCTTCAAAGTCGGTCTAGCTCTCAACATGGTTAATTTGAAAGTTCTGATAAAGTCATGCTTGCATTCATTTACTGAGCAGGGTATTCCATCAAAAATCTTCCCATTTCTTTGATTCCAGATGCTCCAGCATCCCAATATCATGATTTTCATAAAATGGCTAATTTTGTATCTATGTTGAGCATCAATAATCCTATTATGGAGGTCCAGATCAGAGTTCCATTCAAAACCAATGTTCCACCAAAATCTTTGGCTAAATGGGCAAGTGAAGAGTAGATGAGTCATGTCTTCCATATCTTCATCATTGCATAGGACACAAGTCGTGGAGTCAAGATGCATGCTTTTTCGGTTCAATAGATCACATGTATTAATTTAGTCATTAAGCATTAACCAGTAGAAAAATTTATGTTTTGGTAAACAACATGATTTCCATATCCATTTGAAAGTATCAGTAACATCTTCACCATTCATTAGATAATCATAAATCCTCTTGGTCATGTTACTATTGCTGCCCCAATTGAAATTCTAAGTGTCATGATCATAGTTATGCCTGATGCTATTTAATTCATCATCATTCTTTGTTTTAGTTTCCTTTTCATTTCCTTTCTTCGTAAAGGGCAATACCAATGCCATCAACTCATTGTTCCTTAGAAAATACGAATGGCAATAATTCATTTTTCCTATAAAACATTATTTTAATGATTTTATTTTAGTTATTATTTTATTTTTATTTCTTCTTTAAGACTAATATCAATGTCACTAATTTATTTCTTCTTGTGAAATACATGTTTTCTGAAAATTTCACTATCATAAGGTTATTCTTGCACATTATGGAATACCGCAATTTTTTTATATTGTGTGCAATTTTTTGGATTGTTTGATTTTTTTACCATTTGAATATTCTTAAAGAGTAATACCAATGCCACCAATTAATTCTTTCTTAGAAAACTTTATTATTTATATTTTATTTTCTTTCTACTTAAATGGTAGTATCAATACTAGTAATTATTTATTTCTTTTTCTTTTTCTTTAAGCATAATACCAACTGCTACCTCTTGAGCACGGCGTTGGTTTTCCCTTGAAGAGGAAAGGGTGATGCAGCAAAGTAGCGTAAGTATTTCCCTCAGTTTTTGAGAACCAATGTATCAATATAGTAGGAGGCTACACGCAAGTCTCTCGCACCTACACAAAACAAATAAATCCTCGCAACCAACGCGATAAGGGGTTGTCAATCCCTACACGGTCACTTACGAGAGTGAGATCTGATAGATATGATAGGATAATATTTTTGGTATTTTTGTGATAAAGATGCAAAGTAAAATAAAAGCAAAGTAAAAAGCAACGAAAATAACTAAGTGTTGGAAGATTAATATGATGAAGATAGACCCGGGGGCCATAGGTTTCACTAGTGGCTTCTCTCAAGAGCATAAGTATTTTACGGTGGGTGAACAAATTACTGTTGAGCAATTGACAGAATTGAGTAAGAATATGTAGGTATGATCATGTATATAGGCATCACGTCCGAGACAAGTAGACCGACTCCTGCCTGCATCTACTACTATTACTCCACACATCGACCGCTATCCAGCATGCATCTACAGTATTAAGTTCATAAGAACAGAGTAACGCCTTAAGCAAGATGACATGATGTAGAGGGATAAATTCACGCAATATGATAAAAACCCCATCTTGTTATCCTCGATGGAAACAATACAATACGTGCCTTGCTGCCCCTACTGTCACTAGGAAAGGACACCGCAAGATTGAACCCAACGCTAAGCACTTCTCCCATTGCAAGAAAGAGCAATCTAGTAGGCCAAACCAAACTGATAATTCGAAGAGACTTGCAAAGATAACCAATCATACATAAAATAATTCAGAAGATTCAAATATTATTCATAGATAAACTTGATCATAAACCCATAATTCATCAGTCTCAACAAACACACCGCAAAAGAAGATTACATTGAATAGATCTCCACGAGAGAGGGGGAGAACATTGTATTGAGATCCAAAAAGAGAGAGGAAGCTATCTAGCTAATAACTATGGACCCGAAGGTCTGAGGTAAACTACTCACACTTCATCAGAGAGGCTATGGTGTTGATGTAGAAGCCCTCCATGATGGGTGCCCCCTCCGGCGGAGCTCCGGAACAGGGCGCAAGATAGGATCTTGTTGGTACAGAAGGTTGCGGCGGTGGAATTAGGTTTTTTGCTTCGTATCTAATCGTTTGGGGGTCCGTAGGTATATATAAGAGGAAGGAGTACGTCGGTGGAGCAACAGGGGGGCCACGAGGTTGGAGGGGGCGCCCCCCTACCTCGTGGCTTACTGCTTTGTTTCTTGACGTAGGGTCCAAGTCTCTTGGATCATGTTCGTTCCGAAAATCACGTTCCCGAAGGTTTCATTCCGTTTGGACTCCGTTTGATATTCTTTTTCTGCGAAACTCTGAAATAGGCACAAAACTGCATTTCTAGGCTGGGCCTCCGGTTAATAGGTTAGTCCCAAAAATAATATCAAATGGATAATAAAGCCCAATAATGTCCAAAACAGAAGATAATATAGCATGGAGCAATCAAAAATTATAGATACGTTGGAGACGTATCAAGCATCCCCAAGCTTAATTCCTGCTCGTCCTCGAGTAGGTAAATGATAAAAACAAAATTTTTGACGCGGAGTGCTACTAGGCATAATTTCAATGTAATTCTTCTTACTTATGGTATGAATATTCAGATCCGAAAGATTCAAGGTAAAAGTTCATATTGACATAAAAATAATAATACTTCAAGCATACTAACTAAGCAATTATGTCCTCACAAAATAACATGGCCAAAGAAAGTTCATCCCTACAAAATCACATAGTTTAGTCATGCTCCATTTTCGTCACACAAGAATGCTCTCATCATGCACAACCCCGATGACAAGCCAAGCAATTGTTTCATACTTTAGTAATCTCAAACTTTATAAACCTTCACGAGCCATGGACATAGCACTATGGGTGGAATCGAATATGATGATGGGGGTTATGTGGAGAAGACAAAAAAGGAGAAAGTCTCACATCAACGAGGCTAATCAATGAGCTATGGAGATGCCCATCGATTAATGCAAGGAGTAGGGATTGCCATGCATCGGATGCACTAGAGCTATAAATATATGAAAGCTCAACAAAAGAAACTAAGTGGGTGTGCATCCAACTTGCTTGCTCACGAAGACCTAGGGCACTTGAGGAGGCCCATTGTTGGAATATACAAGCCAAGTTCTATAATGAAAAAATCCCACTAGTATATGAAAGTGGCAAAACAAGAGACTCTCTATCATGAAGATTATGGTGCTACTTTGAAGCACAAGTGTGGTAAAAGCATAGTAACATTGTCCCTTCTCTCTTTTTCTCTCATTTTTTGGGCCTTCTCTTTTTTTATGGCCTTTCTCCTTTTTTTATTCCTCACTTGGGACAATGCTCTAGAAAATGATGATCATCACACTTCTATTTATTTACAACTCAATGATTACAACTCGATACTAGAACAAAGTATGACTCTATATGAATGCCTCCGGCGGTGTACCGGGATATGCAATGAACCAAGAGTGACATGTATGAAAGAATTATGAACGGTGGCTTTGCCACAAATACTATGTCAACTACATGATCATGCAAAGCAATATGACAATGATGAATGTGTCATGATAAACGGAATGGTGGAAAGTTGCATGGCAATATATCTCGGAATGGCTATGGAAATGCCATAATAGGTAGGTATGGTGGCTGTTTTGAGCAAGATATAAGGAGGTTTATGTGTGGAAGAGCGTATCATATCACGGGGTTTGGATGCACCGGCGAAGTTTGCACCAACTCTCAATGTGAGAAAGGGCAATGCACGGTACCGAAGAGGCTAGCGATGGTGGAAAGGTGATAGTGCGTATGATCCATGGACTCAACATTAGTCATAAAGAACTCACATACTTATTGCAAAAATCTATAAGTCATCAAAAACAAAGCACTACGCGCATGCTCCTAGGGGGATAGATTGGTAGGAAAAGACCATCGCTCGTCCCCGACCGCCACTCATAAGGAGGACAATCAATGAACACCTCATGTTTCAAATTTGTTACATAACGTTTACCATACGTGCATGCTATGGGACTTGCAAACTCCAACACAAATATTTCTCAAATTCACAACTACTCAACTAGCACGACTTTAGTATCACTACCTCCATATCTGAAAACAATCATCAAGCATCAAACTTCTCTTACTATTCAAGACACTCATAAGAAAGTTTTACTTTCTTGAATACCCAGAATATTAGGATAATATAAGCAAATTACCATGTTATTTAAGACTCTCAAAATAATCTAAGTGAAGCATGAGAGATCAATAGTTTCTATAAAACAAATCCACCACCGTGCTCTAAAAGATATAAGTGAAGTACTAGAGCAAAAACTATATAACTCAAAAGATATAAGTGAAGCACATAGAGTATTCTAATAATTTCCGAATCATGTGTGTCTCTCTAAAAAGGTGTGTACAGCAAGGATGATTGTGGTAAACTAAAAAGCAAAGACTCAAATCATACAAGATGCTCCAAGCAAAACACATATCATGTGGTGAATAAAAATATAGCTCCAAATAAAGTTACCGATGGAAATAGAGGAAAGAGGGGATGCCTTCCGAGGCATCCCCAAGCTTTGGCTTTTTGGTGTCCTTAGATTATCTTAGGGGTGCCATGGGCATCCCCAAGCTTAGGCTCTTGCCACTCCTTCTTCCATAATCCATCAAGTCTTTCACCCAAAACTTGAAAACTTCACAACACAAAACTCAGCAGAAAATCTCGTGAGCTCCGTTAGCGAAAGAAAACAAAGACCGCTTCAAGGTACTGTAATGAACTCATTCTTTATTTATATTGGTGTTAAACCTACTGTATTCCAATTTCTATATGGTTTATAAACTCTTTTACTAGCATAGATTCATCAAAATAAGCAAACAACACACGAAAAACAGAATCTGTCAAAAACAGAACAGTCTGTAGTAATATGTAACTAACGCGAACTTATGGAATTCCAAAAAAATCATCCAAAATAGGACGAAATAGAAAATTTATTTATTAATCAGCAGCAACTGGAATCAATATTTTATCACGTTCTGGTGATTTTTAACAATTATTTTCGTGAATAGAAAGTTTCTGGAATTTTCTGCAAGATCAAATAACTATCATCCAAGAAGATCCTATAGGTTTAATTTGGCACAAACACTAATTAAAGCATAAAAACACATCTAACCAGAGGCTAGAACAAATATTTATTGAATAACAGCAAGGAAAAATATTGGGTTGTCTCCCAACAAGCGCTTTTCTTTAAAGCCTTTAGCCAGGCATTGATAATTTTAATGATGCTCACATGAGAGACAATAATTGAAGCACAAAGAGAGCATCATGAAACATGTGACAAACACATCTAAGTCTAACATACTTCCTATGCATAGGAATCTTATAGGCAAACAAATTATCATAGCAAGCAAAAACTAGCATATGCAAGGAAGCGGAAAGAAACAATAGCAATCTCAACATAACGAGAGGTAATTTATTATCATGAAAATTTCTACGACCATATTTTCCTCTCTCATAATAATTTCATGTGGGATCATAAGAAAATTCAAAAAAATAGCTATCACATAAAATATTTTCAACACGATCCACATGCATGCAAAGTTGACACTCTTCCGAAATAGTGGGATTAACATTAACTAAAGTCATCACCTCTCCAAACCCACTTTTATCAAAAATTTCATAAGATTGAATATTATCCAAATATGTGGGATCTAAAGTTGACACTCTTCTAAAACCACTTTCAATATTATTGCAAACAATATTATCAATCTCATATTCATCATGGGGATTAAATAAATTTTCAAGATCATAAGAAGAATCACCCCAATCATGATCATTGCAACAAGTAGTAGACATAGAAAAACTAGCATCCCCAAGCTTAGGGTTTTGCATATTATTAGCACAATTGACATCAAGATAATTTATAGCAACATCATTGCAATCATGCTTTTCATCGAAGGAACTACCAAGTATGGGTGCAATAGCAGCGATCTCATGTTTAACATATGGAACTATAGCAAATTCATCTTTATAAATATTGGCATCATGGCCACAAGAATAGCAAGCATCATGTTCATCACGGGATATTTCTATCAAATCACCAGAATCATAATTATCTATAGATTCATGCATATCATTATTTTCTTCCAAAGCAACGGTCATTCTTTCAATAAATTCTTGGACATAGACATTATGAGCAAGGTTTTCATTGCAATATTTAAGTATGACGGAATTTTCAGATTTGTTGAGAGTAAAATCATACTTTTCAATCAAAGAAGCAACTTCATGAGCACCCTTAAAAACGACAAATTCTTCAATTTGTTCGATATCATAGTAGCTATAAACACCCTTTGCATAAGAAGATAAGATTTCATTATCATTCAACTCACATAGGTAGGGAAGGTGTTTTTTAGGGTTCTTAGAGCAACAAGTAAAATCACAAATTTCACAAAGATTCCAAGCATAGCATAGCAAACTATTTATATGATACAATAAGAGCTTCCCTTTTCGGACAAACGATGACGCACAAAATGAGCATGCTCATCTAAAGATTTCCATCAACTAGGCTAGTTGGGGTTTCAAAGACGAAAGATAAGGATTGAAGATGATCCAAGTAGAACACTTTAAATGGATCCATATCAATAGATTTTTAGCAAGCAAAGATGCAAGCAAATAGAAGGCACGTGGAAACACAAACAGAAAGGCATACGGGAAGAAGGCGAATAAAACGGCAAGGGTGAAGTGGCGGAGAGGAAAACGAGAGGCAAATGGCAAATAATGTAATGCGGGAGATAAGGGTTTGTGATGGGTACTTGGTATGTTGACTTTTGCGTAGACCTCCCCGGCAACGGCGCCATAAATCCTTCATGCTACCTCTTGAGCACTGCGTTGGTTTTCCCTTGAAGAGGAAAGGGTGATGCAGCAAAGTAGCGTAAGTATTTCCCTCAGTTTTTGAGAACCAATGTATCAATCCAGTAGGAGGCTACATGCAAGTCCCTCGCACCTACACAAAACAAATAAATCCTCGCAACCAACACGATAAGGAGTTGTCAATCCCTACACGGTCACTTACGAGAGTGAGATCTGATAGATATGATAGGATAATATTTTTGGTATTTTTGTGATAAAGATGCAAAGTAAAATAAAAGCAAAGTAAAAAAGCAACAAAAATAACTAAGTGTTGGAAGATTAATATGATGAAGATAGACCCGAGGGCCATAGGTTTCACTAGTGGCTTCTCTCAAGAGCATAAGTATTTTACGGTGGGTGAACAAATTACTGTTGAGCAATTGACAGAATTGAGCAAGAATATGTAGGTATGATCATGTATATAGGCATCACGTCCGAGACAAGTAGACCGATTCATGTCTGCATCTACTACTATTAATCCACACATCGACTGCTATCCAGCATGCATCTAGAGTATTAAGTTCATAAGAAGAGAGTAACGCCTTAAGAAAGATGACATGATGTAGAGGGATAAATTCATGCAATATGATAAAAACCCCATCTTGTTATCCTCGATGGCAACAATACAATACGTGCCTTGCTGCCCCTACTGTCACTAGGAAAGGAGACCGCAAGATTGAACCCAAAGCTAAGCACTTCTCCCATTGCAAGAAAGATCAATCTAGTAGGCCAAACCAAACTGATAATTCAAAGAGACTTGCAAAGATAACCAATCATACATAAAAGAGTTCAGAAGATTCAAATATTATTCATAGATAAACTTGATCATAAACCCACAATTCATCGATCTCAAAAAACGCACCGCAAAAGAAGATTACATCGAATGGATCTCCACGAGAGAGGGGGAGAACATTGTATTGAGATCCAAAAAGAGACAGGAAGCCATCTAGCTAATAACTATGGACCTGAAGGTCTGAGGTAAACTACTCACACTTCATCGGAGAGGCTATGGTGTTGATGTAGAAGCCCTCCGTGATGGGTGCCCCCTCCGGCGAAGCTCCGGAACAGGCCCCAAGATGGGATCTTGTGGGTACAGAAGGTAGCGGCGGTGGAATTAGGTTTTTTGCTCCGTGATCTCGATCGTTTGGGGTGCGAGGTATATATAGGAGGAAGGAGTACGTCGGTGGAGCAACAGGGGGCCCACAAGGGTGGAGGGCGCGCCTGGTGGGGGTAGGCGCGCCCCCCTACCTCGTGGCTTCCTGCTTTGTTTCTTGACGTAGGGTCCAAGTTTCCTGGATCATGTTCGTTCCGAAAATCACGTTCCCGACATTCCGTTTGGACTCCGTTTGATATTCTTTTTCTGCGAAACTCTGAAATAGGCAAAAAAACAACAATTCTCAGCTGGGCCTCCGGTTAATAGGTTAGTGCCAAAAATAATATAAAAGTGGATCATAAAGCCCAATAATGTCCAAAACAGAAGATAATATAGCATGAAGCAATCAAAAATTATAGATACGTTGGAGACGTATCACCAACGCCATTAACTTATTCCTTCTTAGGAAACTTCTTTTGGCGAAAAAATCCACCATTATATTGTTATTCTTGAATATTACAAAATAGTGCAATTTTGTGCAATTTTTGTCGTTGTTTGTTTATTTTTTTATTTTTTTTCTTGAAGGGTAATACCATGCCACTAATTCATTCTTCCTAGATAACTTCAGTTTTTTGGTTTTGTTTTATTTTCTCAGTATTAGCATATGGGGAAGAGGAAGGCTAAAAATAATAAAAAGCCTGGGCCATTGGATCTAGATCGGGTGGTTGAGAGTGGTCAATTTGACTGAACGCAAATAGGGCCCTATCAAATATTAGCTCCGATAACATGGATATATAATTGCTCATTTTTTATGCAATGTTTGTGTGATTCATATCACTGTTTAAAAATTGCACTACTATATGCTTGTTTTTGCATATTATGAAACTATGCAATTTTTATGTCAAAATTTCTGTCATTATTTGTTCTATGCGCTTCTACACTTCCTTTCTTCTTTTCTGCAATGCAATGCCATGCCACTAACCATGGTCAGTCAGAGCTAGCAAGCTCACACGCGACCCGGAGCTACCTAGCTCACGCACGGACGTAGGCGGACCTAGCTAGCTCACGCGCCACGGCCAACCAGAGCTAATCTAGCTCATGCGCGCATGCACACGCCACAGCACACCTCGCGCTGCATGCAGAAAAGAAAGTGACAAACCCAAATCAGAAATTAAGTTGACTGACCAGTAGTCAGTCCCTTATATAGAACATTCAGGAGGATAATTGTTATCTTCTTCACAACTCACAAGGATTAGTTACGTCAGTCTACATTAGTTGAAGAACCAATCAAACTCCTTGAGAATACAAATTAGTGAATGCAACAATTACACACGTACATAAATATATACCACCATCCAATCCATCCTACACGTACTCACGGTACAGGGCTAGAACACTGTATACTAGCTAACTTGAGCTATCATGGGTATCATCCAGTGGTGGAGCTAGCATAGAACGGCAAGGGGGCAGAGTATAAAATATAATTGTTTGAGGGGGGGGGGTAGTGACTACTTTTTTCTTCAATCTTAGCCCTTACAAAAAAAATCCTTCACAGCATAGCCCCCCAGAAGTGCACATAGCTCCGCCATTGGTATAATCCATCCATTAGTCAATCAATCGATCACGAACATATCCACCGTTGAAGGTTGATATGTGGCCGCACCACGTCCCCCTTTAGTGGGTATATTGAGATGTAGGGCCACTGAACTACCAAAGGTCATCGAAGGTCCTTGGAGAATGAAAGTTCCCTTATAAGGAATTGACCTCAGATGTTGTCCTCGGACTCTACGAAAACGCAGTGCCCCTTGTCAAAGGACCTGCTAAAAAAGATATCCTGATGACTGAAGTATATCAATGCTTGGATTCACACAAGGATGGTCGAACCTCAATAATGGGGTTATAAAGAAGACCTCGGAGCCAAGCATGTCCTCAGAATCCGAAGCCGGCATGGAATAGAACTCACCTACGAAGCCAGAGACTAAATTTATGAAGCTATCCCTAGGAAGGAGCAAATTGTCCTCGGCTTGAAGACTAGTTCAGGGGCTACTGATGGTATCCTTGATAAGGGGTGCACACCACATCGAGGCCCTGTTTACAGGCCGAGCCAACGACCCGTCTACAATTGAAGAATGGGTCATACACAATGTTTTAAATAGCGGGCTATGGAAAATAGCGGCGGGCGTCCAAATCAGCTATAGCGGGCAATAGCGGGCTATTTGTGAAGACGGTCATTTAGCGGCATTCTGCTCAAAAGGCTATAGCGGAGCTATAGCCGGCTATTTAAAACTATGGTCGTACATGCCTTGGCCCTCGGCGTAATCAAGATGAAGACCTCCGAGGACTTGGCGTATACTTCAAGGCATGACTAAATGATCGGCATGTTAATCCCCAGATTGTAACCGACTATATGTAAACCCTAGATACCCCCAATGCTTATATAAGCCGAGGGGTTTAGTCCATAGAGGCAAGATTGAGAGGTTTAGAGCTTAGAACTCATTAAATGCGATCTCGAGGTAAATCATACTGCACTTTCTACCCCAATAATACTACACACACAGACTAATACTTACTAAATTTTCCAAACCATAACACTCTGCCCCCCCCTGATTTTCAGGGGGTGGGCCCCACCAGCTTAATCCAATCTGGAACCTCCACGTTAGCAGGTCCGTGAAATCCATAAAAACACCCCCGTGGGTGTAGCATTGCTTTTTTGTACCCCATCACAATCAATGTAACAAGAGAACGACGTAGAGTTTTACCTCCTTGAGAGGGCCCGAAACTGGGTAAACACGTGTCCCTATTTCTTCCTGTTACTATCTTTCCAACATCACCAGCTCGGGACCCCCTACCCAAAGGTCATCGAAGGTCCTTGGAGAATGAAAGTTCCCTTATAAGGAATTGACCTCAGATGTTGTCCTCGGACTCTAAGAAAACGCAGTGCCCCTTGTCAAAGGACCTGCTAGAAAGATATCCCGATGGTGAAGTATATCAATGCTTGGATTCACACAAGGATGGTCGAACCTCAATAATGGGGTTATAAAGAAGACCTCGGAGCCAAGCATGTCCTCAGAATCCGAAGCCGGCATGGAATAGAACTCACCTACGAAGCCAGAGACTAAATTTATGAAGCTATCCCTAGGAAGGAGCAAATTGTCCTCGGCTTGAAGACTAGTTCAGGGCTCGATGGTATCCACGATAAGGGTGCAAACCACATCGAGGCCCTGTTTACAGGCCAAGCCGACGACCGTCTACAATTGAAGAATGGGTCATACACAATGTTTTAAATAGCGGGCTATGGAAAATAGCGGCGGGCGTCCAAATGAGCTATAGCGGGCAATAGCGGGCTATTTGTGAAGACGGTCATTTAGCGGCATCCTGCTCAAAAGGCTATAGCGGAGCTATAGCCGGCTATTTAAAACTATGGTCGTACATTCCTTGGCCCTCGGCGTAATCAAGATGAAGACCTCCGAGGACTTGGCGTATACTTCAAGGCATGACTAAATGATCGGCATGTTAATCCCCAGATTGTAACCGACTATATGTAAACCCTAGATACGCCCAATGCTTATATAAGCCGAGGGGTTTAGGCCGTAGAGGCAAGATTGAGAGGTTTAGAGCTTAGAACTCATTCGTACGATCTCGAGGTACATCATACTGCACTTTGTACCCCAATAATACTACACACACAGACTAATACTTACTAAATTTTCCAAACCATAACACTCTGCCCCCCCCCCTGATTTTCAGGGGGTGGGCCCCACCAGCTTAATCCAATCTGGAACCTCCACGTTAGCAGGTCCGTGAAATCCATAAAAACACCCCCGTGGGTGTAGCATTGCTCCTTTGTACGTAGAGTTTTACCTCCTTGAGAGGGCCCGAAACTGGGTAAACACGTGTCCCTATTTCTTCCTGTTACTATCTTTCCAACATCACCAGCTCGGGACCCCTACCCAAAGGTCATCGAAGGTCCTTGGAGAATGAAAGTTCCCTTTATAAGGAATTGACCTCAGATGTTGTCCTCGGACTCTCTGAAAACGTAGTGCCCCTTGTCAAAGGACCTGCTAAAAAGATATCCCGATGATCAAGTATATCAATGCTTGGATTCACACAAGGATGGTCGAACCTCAATAATGGGGTTATAAAGAAGACCTCGGAGCCAAGCATGTCCTCGTAATCCGCCGGCATGGAATAGAACTCACCCTCTGAAGCCGGAGACTAAATTTATGAAGCTATCCCTAGGAAGGAGCAAATTGTCCTCGGCTTGAAGACTAGTTCAGGGCTCTTGATGGTATCCTTGATAAGGGGTGCACACCACATCGAGGCCCTGTTTACATAAGAGCCGACAATTTACCCGTCTACAATTGAAGAATGGGTCATACACATTGTTTTAAATAGCGGGCTATGGAAAATAGCGGCGGGTGTCCAAATCAGCTATAGCGGGCAATAGCGGGCTATTTGTGAAGACGGTCATTTAGCGGCATCCTGCTCAAAAGGCTATGGCGGAGCTATAGCCGGCTATTTAAAACTATGGTCATACATGCCTTGGCCCTCGGCGTAATCAAGATGAAGACCTCCGAGGACTTGGCGATACTTCAAGGCATGACTAAATGATCGGCATGTTAATCCCAGATTGTAACCGACTATATGTAAACCCTAGATACCCCAATGCTTATATAAGCCGAGGGGTTTAGTCCGTAGAGGCAAGATTGAGAGGTTTAGAGCTTAGAACTCATTCGTACGATCTCGAGGTAAATCATACTGCACTTTGTACCCCAATAATACTACACACACAGACTAATACTTACTAAATTTTCCAAACCATAACACTGCCCCCACGATTTTCAGGCGGCCCCACCAAATTAATCCAATCTGGAACCTCCACGTTAGCAGGTCCGTGAAATCCATAAAAACACCCCGTGGGTGTAGCATTGCTCCTTTCTACCCCATCACAACCAATATAACAAGAGAACGACGAGAGTTTTACCTCCTTGAGAGGGCCCAAACCGGGTAAACACGTGTCCCTATTTCTTCCTGTCACTATCTTTCCAACATCACCAGCTCGGGACCCCTACCCAAAGGTCATCGAAGGTCCTTGGAGAATGAAAGTTCCCTTATAAGGAATTGACCTCAGATGTTGTCCTCGGACTCTACAAAAACGCAGTGCCCCTTGTCAAAGGACCTGCTAAAAAAGATATCCTGATGACTGAAGTATATCAATGCTTGGATTCACACAAGGATGGTCGAACCTCAGTAATGGGGTTATAAAGAAGACCTCGGCGCCAAGCATGTCCTCGAGAATCCGGCCGGCATGGAATAGAACTCACCCTCTGAAGCCGGAGACTAAATTTATGAAGCTATCCCTAGGAAGGAGCAAATTGTCCTCGGCTTGAAGACTAGTTCAGGGGCTCTCGATGGTATCCTTGATAAGGGTGCACACCACATCAAGGCCCTGTTCTGAGCCGAGCCAACGACCCGTCTACAATTGAAGAATGGGTCATACACAATGTTTTAAATAGCGGGCTATGGAAAATAGCGCAAGGCGTCCAAATCAGCTATAGCGGGCAATAGCGGGCTATTTGTGAAGACGGTCATTTAGCGGCATCCTGCTCAAAAGGCTATAGCGGAGCTATAGCCGCTATTTAAAACTATGGTCGTGACATGCCTTGGCCCTCGGCGTAATCAAGATGAAGACCTCCGAGGACTTGGCGTATACTTCAAGGCATGCCTAAATGATCGGCATGTTAATCCCAGCATTGTAACCGACTATATGTAAACCCTAGATACCCCCAATGCTTATATAAGCCGAGGGTTTAGTCCATAGAGGCAAGATTGAGAGGTTTAGAGCTTAGAACTCATTAAATGCGATCTCGAGGTAAATCATACTGCACTTTGTACCCCAATAATACTACACACAGACTAATACTTACTAAATTTTCCAAACCATAACACTCTGCTTGATTTTCGTGGGGTGGGCCCCACCACTTAATCCAACTGGAACCTCCACGTTAGCAGGTCCGTGAAATCCATAAAACACCCCGTGGGTGTAGCATTGCTTTTTTGTACCCCATCACAATCAATGTAACAAGAGAACGACGTAGAGTTTTACCTCCTTGAGAGGGCCCGGAACTGGGTAAACACGTGTCCCTATTTCTTCCTGTTACTATCTTTCCAACATCACCAGCTCGGGACCCCCTACCCAAAGGTCATCGAAGGTCCTTGGAGAATGAAAGTTCCCTTATAAGGAATTGACCTCAGATGTTGTCCTCGGACTCATTTAAAACGCAGTGCCCCTTGTCAAAGGACCTGCTAAAAAGATATCCCGATGATGAAGTATATCAATGCTTGGATTCACACAAGGATGGTCGAACCTCAATAATGGGGTTATAAAGAAGACCTCGGAGCCAAGCATGTCCTCGAATCCGAAGCCGCATGGAATAGAACTCACCCACGAAGCCGGAGACTAAATTTATGAAGCTATCCCTAGGAAGGAGCAAATTGTCCTCGGCTTGAAGACTAGTTCGTGGGCTCTCGATGGTATCCCTGATAAGGGGTGCAAACCACATCGAGGCCCTGTTTACAGGCCAAGCCGACGACCCGTCTACAATTGAAGAATGGGTCATACACAATGTTTTAAATAGCGGGCTATGGAAAATAGCGGCGGGCGTCCAAATGAGCTATAGCGGGCAATAGCGGGCTATTTGTGAAGACGGTCATTTAGCGGCATCCTGCTCAAAAGGCTATAGCGGAGCTATAGCCGGCTATTTAAAACTATGGTCAGACATTCCTTGGCCCTCGGCGTAATCAAGATGAAGACCTCCGAGGACTTGGCGTATACTTCAAGGCATGACTAAATGATCGGCATGTTAATCCCAGATTGTAACCGACTATATGTAAACCCTAGATACGCCCAATGCTTATATAAGCCGAGGGTTTAGGCCAGAGAGGCAAGATTGAGAGGTTTAGAGCTTAGAACTCATTAAATGACGATCTCGAGGTACATCATACTGCACTTTGTACCCCAATAATACTACACACACAGACTAATACTTACTAAATTTTCCAAACCATAACATTTCTGCCCCCCCTGATTTTCGTGGGGTGGGCCCCACCACTTAATCCAATCTGGAACCTCCACGTTAGCAGGTCCGTGAAATCCATAAAAACACCCCCGTGGGTGTAGCATTGCTTTTTTGTACCCCATCACAATCAATGTAACAAGAGAACGACGTAGAGTTTTACCTCCTTGAGAGGGCCCGAAACTGGGTAAACACGTGTCCCTATTTCTTCCTGTTACTATCTTTCCAACATCACCAGCTCGGGACCCCTACCCAAAAGGTCATCGAAGGTCCTTGGAGAATGAAAGTTCCCTTATAAGGAATTGACCTCAGATGTTGTCCTCGGACTCTACGAAAACGCAGTGCCCCTTGTCAAAGGACCTGCTAAAAAAGATATCCTGATGACTGAAGTATATCAATGCTTGGATTCACACAAGGATGGTCGAACCTCAATAATGGGGTTATAAAGAAGACCTCGGAGCCAAGCATGTCCTCGTAATCCGGGCCGGCATGGAATAGAACTCACCCTCTGAAGCGGAGACTAAATTTATGAAGCTATCCCTAGGAAGGAGCAAATTGTCCTCGGCTTGAAGACTAGTTCAGGGGCTCTTGATGGTATCACGATAAGGTGCAAACCACATCGAGGCCCTGCTTTTACAGGCCAAGCCGACGACCCGTCTACAATTGAAGAATGGGTCATACACAATGTTTTAAATAGCGGGCTATGGAAAATAGCGGCAAGGCCCAAATGAGCTATAGCGGGCAATAGCGGGCTATTTGTGAAGACGGTCATTTAGCGGCATCCTGCTCAAAAGGCTATAAGCGGAGCTATAGCCGCTATTTAAAAACTATGGCCGTACATTCCTTGGCCCTCGGCGTAATCAAGATGAAGACCTCCGAGGACTTGGCGTATACTTCAAGGCATGACTAAATGATCGGCATGTTAATCCCCAGATTGTAACCGACTATATGTAAACCCTAGATACGCCCAATGCTTATATAAGCCGAGGGGTTTAGGCCGTAGAGGCAAGATTGAGAGGTTTAGAGCTTAGAACTCATTAAATGCGATCTCGAGGTAAATCATACTGCACTTTGTACCCCAATAATACTACACACAGACTAATACTTACTAAATTTTCCAAACCATAACACTCTGCCCCTCGATTTTCGTGGGTGGGCCCCACCAGCTTAATCCAACTGGAACCTCCACGTTAGCAGGTCCGTGAAATCCATAAAAACACCCCGTGGGTGTAGCATTGCTTTTTGTACCCCATCACAATCAATGTAACAAGAGAACGACGAGAGTTTTACGTCCTTGAGAGGGCCCAAACTGGGTAAACACGTGTCCCTATTTCTTCCTGTTACTATCTTTCCAACATCACCAGCTCGGGACCCCCTACCCAAAGGTCATCGAAGGTCCTTGGAGAATGAAAGTTCCCTTATAAGGAATTGACCTCAGATGTTGTCCTCAGACTCTACGAAAACGTAGTGCCCCTTGTCAAAGGACCTGCTAAAAAAGATATCCTGATGACTGAAGTATATCAATGCTTGGATTCACACAAGGATGGTCGAACCTCAATAATGGGGTTATAAAGAAGACCTCGAGCCAAGCATGTCCTCGTAATCCGAAGCCGGCATGGAATAGAACTCACCTACGAGGCCAGAGACTAAATTTATGAAGCTATCCCTAGGAAGGAGCAAATTGTCCTCGGCTTGAAGACTAGTTCAGGGGCTACTGATGGTATCCTTGATAAGGGGTGCACACCACATCGAGGCCCTGTTTACAGGCCGAGCCGACGACCCGTCTACAATTGAAGAATGGGTCATACACAATGTTTTAAATAGCGGGCTATGGAAAATAGCGGCGGGTGTCCAAATCAGCTATAGGGGGCAATAGCGGGCTATTTGTGAAGACGGTCATTTAGCGGCATCCTGCTCAAAAGGCTATGGCGGAGCTATAGCCGGCTATTTAAAACTATGGTCATACATGCCTTGGCCCTCGGCGTAATCAAGATGAAGACCTCCGAGGACTTGGCGTATACTTCAAGGCATGACTAAATGATCGGCATGTTAATCCCCAGATTGTAACCGACTATATGTAAACCCTAGATACCCCCAATGCTTATATAAGCCGAGGGTTTAGTCCGTAGAGGCAAGATTGAGAGGTTTAGAGCTTAGAACTCATTAAATGCGATCTCGAGGTAAATCATACTGCACTTTGTACCCCAATAATACTACACACACGGACTAATACTTACTAAATTTTCCAAACCATAACACTGCCCCCCCTGATTTTCGTGGGGGCCCCACCAACTTAATCCAATCTGGAACCTCCACGTTAGCAGGTCCGTGAAATCCATAAAAACACCCCCGTGGGTGTAGCATTGCTTTTTTGTACCCCATCACAATCAATGTAACAAGAGAACGACGTAGAGTTTTACCTCCTTGAGAGGGCCCAAACTGGGTAAACACGTGTCCCTATTTCTTCTGTTACTATCTTTCCAACATCACCAGCTTCGGGACCCCTACCCAAAAGGTCATCGAAGGTCCTTGGAGAATGAAAGTTCCCTTATAAGGAATTGACCTCAGATGTTGTCCTCGGACTCTATGAAAACGCAGTGCCCCATGTCAAAGGACCTGCTAAAAAAGATATCCTGATGACTGAAGTATATCAATGCTTGGATTCACACAAGGATGGTCGAACCTCAATAATGGGGTTATAAAGAAGACCTCGGAGCCAAGCATGTCCTCGTAATCCGAAGCGGCATGGAATAGAACTCACCTACGGCCGGAGACTAAATTTATGAAGCTATCCCTAGGAAGGAGCAAATTGTCCTCGGCTTGAAGACTAGTTCAGGGCTACCGATGGTATCCACGATAAGGGGTGCAAACCACATCGAGGCCCTGTTTACAAAGCTGCCGACGACCGTCTACAATTGAAGAATGGGTCATACACAATGTTTTAAATAGCGGGCTATGGAAAATAGCGTGAGGCGTCCAAATGAGCTATAGCGGGCAATAGCGGGCTATTTGTGAAGACGGTCATTTAGCGGCATCCTGCTCAAAAGGCTATAGCGGAGCTATAGCGGCTATTTAAAACTATGGTCGTACATTCCTTGGCCCTCGGCGTAATCAAGATGAAGACCTCCGAGGACTTGGCGTATACTTCAAGGCATGACTAAATGATCGGCATGTTAATCCCCAGATTGTAACCGACTATATGTAAACCCTAGATACGCCCAATGCTTATATAAGCCGAGGGGTTTAGGCCGTAGAGGCAAGATTGAGAGGTTTAGAGCTTAGAACTCATTCGTACGATCTCGAGGTAAATCATACTGCACTTTGTACCCCAATAATACTACACACAGACTAATACTTACTAAATTTTCCAAACCATAACACTCTGCCCTGATTTTGGGGGGTGGGCCCCACCACTTAATCCAATACGGAACCTCCACGTTAGCAGGTCCGTGAAATCCATAAAAACACCCCCGTGGGTGTAGCATTGCTCCTTTGTACGTAGAGTTTTACGTCCTTGAGAGGGCCCGAAACTGGGTAAACACGTGTCCCTATTTCTTCCTGTTACTATCTTTCCAACATCACCAGCTCGGGACCCCCTACCCAAAGGTCATCGAAGGTCCTTGGAGAATGAAAGTTCCCTTTATAAGGAATTGACCTCAGATGTTGTCCTCGACTCTCTGAAAACGTAGTGCCCCTTGTCAAAGGACCTGCTAAAAAGATATCCCGATGGTGAAGTATATCAATGCTTGGATTCACACAAGGATGGTCGAACCTCAATAATGGGGTTATAAAGAAGACCTCGGAGCCAAGCATGTCCTCGTAATCCAAGCCGCATGGAATAGAACTCACCCACGGCCGGAGACTAAATTTATGAAGCTATCCCTAGGAAGGAGCAAATTGTCCTCGGCTTGAAGACTAGTTCAGGGGCTCTTGATGGTATCCTTGATAAGGGTGCACACCACATCGAGGCCCTGTTTTAAAGCCGAGCCGACGAATCCGTCTACAATTGAAGAATGGGTCATACACATTGTTTTAAATAGCGGGCTATGGAAAATAGCGGCGGTGTCCAAATCAGCTATAGGGGGCAATAGCGGGCTATTTGTGAAGACGGTCATTTAGCGGCATCCTGCTCAAAAGGCTATGGCGGAGCTATAGCCGGCTATTTAAAACTATGGTCATACATGCCTTGGCCCTCGGCGTAATCAAGATGAAGACCTCCGAGGACTTGGCGTATACTTCAAGGCATGACTAAATGATCGGCATGTTAATCCCCAGATTGTAACCGACTATATGTAAACCCTAGATACCCCCAATGCTTATATAAGCCGAGGGGTTTAGTCCGTAGAGGCAAGATTGAGAGGTTTAGAGCTTAGAACTCATTAAATGCGATCTCGAGGTAAATCATACTGCACTTTTTACCCCAATAATACTACACACAGACTAATACTTACTAAATTTTCCAAACCATAACACTCTGCCCCCTGATTTTCGTGGGCGGGCCCCACCACTTAATCCAACTGGAACCTCCACGTTAGCAGGTCCGGTGAAATCCATAAAAACACCCCGTGGGTGTAGCATTGCTCCTTTCTACCCCATCACAATCAATATAACAGGAGAACGACGTAGAGTTTTACCTCCTTGAGAGGGCCCAAACCGGGTAAACACGTGTCCCTATTTCTTCCTGTTACTATCTTTCCAACATCACCAGCTCGGGACCCCTACCCAAAGGTCATCGAAGGTCCTTGGAGAATGAAAGTTCCCTTATAAGGAATTGACCTCAGATGTTGTCCTCGGACTCTACGAAAACGCAGTGCCCCTTGTCAAAGGACCTGCTAAAAAAGATATCCTGATGACTGAAGTATATCAATGCTTGGATTCACACAAGGATGGTCGAACCTCAGTAATGGGGTTATAAAGAAGACCTCGGCGCCAAGCATGTCCTCAGAATCCGAAGCCGGCATGGAATAGAACTCACCTACGAAGCCAGAGACTAAATTTATGAAGCTATCCCTAGGAAGGAGCAAATTGTCCTCGGCTTGAAGACTAGTTCAGGGCTCTTGATGGTATCCTTGATAAGGGGTGCACACCACATCAATGCCCTGTTTACAGGCCGAGCCAACGACCCGTCTACAATTGAATAATGGGTCATACACAATGTTTTAAATAGCGGGCTATGGAAAATAGCGGCGGGTGTCCAAATCAGCTATAGCGGGCAATAGCGGGCTATTTGTGAAGACGGTCATTTAGCGGCATCCTTCTCAAAAGGCTAGCTATAGCTGGCTATTTAAAACTATGGTCGTACATGCCTTGGCCCTCGGCGTAATCAAGATGAAGACCTCCGAGGACTTGGCGTATACTTCAAGGCATGACTAAATGATCGGCATGTTAATCCCCAGATTGTAACCGACTATATGTAAACCCTAGATACCCCCAATGCTTATATAAGCCGAGGGGTTTAGTCCGTAGAGGCAAGATTGAGATGTTTAGAGCTTAGAACTCATTCATACGATCTCGAGGAAAATCATACTGCACTTTGTACCCCAACAATACTACACACACAGACTAATACTTACTAAATTTTCCAAACCATAACACTCGCCTCGATTTTCGTGGGTGGGCCCCACCAGCTTAATCCAATCTGGAACCTCCACGTTAGCAGGTCCGTGAAATCCATAAAAACACCCCCGTGGGTGTAGCATTGCTCCTTTGTACCCCATCACAATCAATATAACAAGAAAGCGACGTAGAGTTTTACCTCCTTGAGAGGGCCCGAAACTGGGTAAACACGTGTCCCTATTTCTTCCTGTTACTATCTTTCCAACATCACCAGCTCGGGACCCCCTACCCAAAGGTCATCGAAGGTCCTTGGAGAATGAAAGTTCCCTTATAAGGAATTGACCTCAGATGTTGTCCTCGGACTCTATGAAAACGCAGTGCCCCATGTCAAAGGACCCGCTAAAAAGATATCCCGATGGTCAAGTATATCAATGCTTGGATTCACACAAGGATGGTCGAACCTCAATAATGGGGTTATAAAGAAGACCTCGGAGCCAAGCATGTCCTCGAGAATCGAAGCCGGCATGGAATAGAACTCACCCTCTGAAGCAGAGACTAAATTTATGAAGCTATCCCTAGGAAGGAGCAAATTGTCCTCGGCTTGAAGACTAGTTCAGGGGCTCTTGATGGCATCCTTGATAAGGGTGCACACCACATCGAGGCCCTGTTTACAGGCCGAGCCGACAATTCGCCTACAATTGAAGAATGGGTCATACACAATGTTTTAAATAGCGGGCTATGGAAAATAGCGGCGGGCGTCCAAATGAGCTATAGCGGGCAATAGCGGGCTATTTGTGAAGACGGTCATTTAGCGGCATCCTGCTCAAAAGGCTATAGCGGAGCTATAGCCGGCTATTTAAAACTATGGCCGTACATTCCTTAGCCCTCGGCGTAATCAAGATGAAGACCTCCGAGGACTTGGCGTATACTTCAAGGCATGACTAAATGATCGGCATGTTAATCCCAGATTGTAAATCGACTATATGTAAACCCTAGATACCCCCAATGCTTATATAAGCCGAGGGGTTTAGTCCGTAGAGGCAAGATTGAGAGGTTTAGAGCTTAGAACTCATTCGTATGATCTCGAGGTAAATCATACTGCACTTTGTACCCCAATAATACTACAAACACAGACTAATACTTACTAAATTTTCCAAACCATAACACTCTGCCCCCCCCCCTTATTTTCGTGGGTGGGCCCCACCAACTTAATCCAACTGGAACCTCCACGTTAGCAGGTCCGTGAAATCCATAAAACACCCCGTGGGTGTAGCATTGCTCCATTGTACCCCATCACAATCAATATAACAAGAGAACGACGTAGAGTTTTACCTCCTTGAGAGGGCCCAAACCGGGTAAACACGTGTCCCTATTTCTTCCTTACTATCTTTCCAACATCACCAGCTTGGGACCCCCTACCCAAAGGTCATCGAAGGTCCTTGGAGAATGAAAGTTCCCTTATAAGGAATTGACCTCGAGATGTTGTCCTCGGACTCTCTGAAAACGCAGTGCCCTTTGTCAAAGGACCTGCTAAAAAAGATATCCTGATGACTGAAGTATATCAATGCTTGGATTCACACATGTATGGTCGAACCTCAATAATGGGGTTATAAAGAAGACCTCGGAGCCAAGCATGTCCTCAGAATCCGAAGCCGACATGGAATAGAACTCACCTACGAGGCCAGAGACTAAATTTATGAAGCTATCCCTAGCAAGGAGCAAATTGTCCTCGGCTTGAAGACTAGTTCTGGGGCTACTGATGGTATCCTTGATAAGGGGTGCACACCACATCGAGGCCTCTGTTTGAGCCGAGCCGACAATTCGCCTACAATTGAAGAATGGGTCATACACAATGTTTTAAATAGCGGGCTATGGAAAATAGCGGCGGCGCCCAAATCAGCTATAGCGGGCAATAGCGGGCTATTTGTGAAGACGGTCATTTAGCGGCATTCTGCTCAAAAGGCTATAGCGGAGCTATTGCCGGCTATTTAAAACTATGGTCGTACATGCCTTGGCCCTCGGCGTAATCAAGATGAAGACCTCCGAGGACTTGGCGTATACTTCAAGGCATGACTAAATGATCGGCATGTTAATCCCAGTGATTGTAACCGACTATATGTAAACCCTAGATACCCCCAATGCTTATATAAGCCGAGGGGTTTAGTCCAGAGAGGCAAGATTGAGAGGTTTAGAGCTTAGAACTCATTCAGACGATCTCGAGGTAAATCATACTGCACTTTGTACCCCAATAATACTACACACACAGACTAATACTTACTAAATTTTCCAAACCATAACACTCTGCCCCCCCCCCCCTGATTTTCAGGGGGTGGGCCCCACCCGCTTAAAACAAACTGGAACCACCACGTTAGCAGGTGCGGGAAATCCAAAAAAAAACCCCGGTGGGTGTAGCATTGATCCTTTGTACCCCATCACAATCAATATAACAAGAGAACGACGTAGAGTTTTACGTCCTTGAGAGGGCCCGAAACTGGGTAAACACGTGTCCCTATTTCGTCCTGTTACTATAATCCCAACATCACCAGCTCGGGACCCCCTACCCAAAGATCATCGAAGGTCCTTGGAGAATGAAAGTTCCCTTATAAGGAATTGACCTCAGATGTTGTCCTCGGACTCTACGAAAACGCAGTGCCCCTTGTCAAAGGACCTGCTAAAAAAGATATCCTGATGACTGAAGTATATCAATGCTTGGATTCACACATGTATGGTCGAACCTCAATAATGGGGTTATAAAGAAGACCTCGGAGCCAAGCATGTCCTCGTAATCCGGGTTTACATGGAATAGAACTCACCTACGAGGCCAGAGACTAAATTTATGAAGCTATCCCTAGCAAGGAGCAAATTGTCCTCGGCTTGAAGACTAGTTCTGGGGCTACTGATGGTATCCTTGATAAGGGGTGCACACCACATCGACGCCCTGTTTACAGGCCGAGCCGACGACCCGTCTACAATTGAAGAATGGGTCATACACAATGTTTTAAATAGCGGGCTATGGAAAATAGCGGCAAGGCGCCCAAATCAGCTATAACGGGCAATAGCGGGCTATTTGTGAAGACGGTCATTTAGCGGCATCCTGCTCAAAAGGCTATAGCTCGGCTATTTAAAACTATGGTCGTACATGCCTTGGCCCTCGGCGTAATCAAGATGAAGACCTCCGAGGACTTGGCGTATACTTCAAGGCATGACTAAATGATCGGCATGTTAATCCCCAGATTGTAACCGACTATATGTAAACCCTAGATACCCCCAATGCTTATATAAGCCGAGGGTTTAGTCCGTAGAGAGGCAAGATTGAGAGGTTTAGAGCTTAGAACTCATTAAATGCGATCTCGAGGTAAATCATACTGCACTTTGTACCCCAATAATACTACACACAGACTAATACTTACTAAATTTTCCAAACCATAACATTCTGCCCCCGATTTTCAGGGGTGGGCCCCACCACTTAATCCAATCTGGATCCTCCACGTTAGCAGGTCCGTGAAATCCATAAAAACACCCCGTGGGTGTAGCATTGCTCCTTTGTACCCCATCACAATCAATATAACAAGAGAACGACGAGAGTTTTACCTCCTTGAGAGGGCCCAAACTGGGTGAACACGTGTCCCTATTTCTTCCTTACTATCTTTCCAACATCACCAGCTGGGACCCCTACCCAAAGGTCATCGAAGGTCCTTGGAGAATGAAAGTTCCTTATAAGGAATTGACCTCAGATGTTGTCCTCGGACTCTCTACGAAAACGCAGTGCCCCTTGTCAAAGGACACGCTAAAAAGATATCCGATGATCAAGTATATCAATGCTTGGATTCACACAAGGATGGTCGAACCTCGATAATGGGGTTATAAAGAAGACCTCGAGCCAAGCATGTCCTCGAGAATCCGAAGCCGGCATGGAATAGAACTCACCTACGAAGCCGGAGACTAAATTTATGAAGCTATCCCTAGGAAGGAGCAAATTGTCCTCGGCTTGAAGACTAGTTCAGGGCTCTTGATGGTTTCCTTGATAAGGGTGCACACCACATCGAGGCCCTGCTTTTACAAAGCCGAGCCGACTTTAATTCGCCTACAATTGAAGAATGGGTCATACACAATGTTTTAAATAGCGGGCTATGGAAAATAGCGGCAAGCGTCCAAATCAGCTATAGCGGGCAATAGCGGGCTATTTGTGAAGACGGTCATTTAGCGGCATCTCGCTCAAAAGGCTATGGCGGAGCTATAGCCTATTATTTAAAACTATGGTCGACATGCCTTGGCCCTCGGCGTAATCAAGATGAAGACCTCCGAGGACTTGGCGTATACTTCAAGGCATGACTAAATGATCGGCATGTTAATCCCAGATTGTAACCGACTATATGTAAACCCTAGATACCCCCAATGCTTATATAAGCCGAGGGGTTTAGTCCATAGAGGCAAGATTGAGAGGTTTAGAGCTTAGAACTCATTCGTACGATCTCGAGGTAAATCATACTGCACTTTGTACCCCAATAATACTACACACACAGACTAATACTTACTAAATTTTCCAAACCATAACACTCTGCCCCCCCTGATTTTCAGGGGGTGGGCCCCACCAGCTTAATCCAATCTGGAACCTCCACGTTAGCAGGTCCGTGAAATCCATAAAAACACCCCCGTGGGTGTAGCATTGCTCCTTTGTACCCCATCACAATCAATATAACAAGAGAACGACGTAGAGTTTTACCTCCTTGAGAGGGCCCGAAACTGGGTAAACACGTGTCCCTATTTCGTCCTGTTACTATAATCCCAACATCACCAGCTCGGGACCCCTACCCAAAGATCATCGAAGGTCCTTGGAGAATGAAAGTTCCCTTTATAAGGAATTGACCTCGGATGTTGTCCTCGGACTTCATTTAAAAATGCAGTGCCCCTTGTCAAAGGACACGCTAAAAAGATATCCCGATGGTGAAGTATATCAATGCTTGGATTCACACAAGGATGGTCGAACCTCAGTAATGGGGTTATAAAGAAGACCTCGGAGCCAAGCATGTCCTCAGAATCCGAAGCCGGCATGGAATAGAACTCACCTACGAAGCCAGAGACTAAATTTATGAAGCTATCCCTAGGAAGGAGCAAATTGTCCTCGGCTTGAAGACTAGTTAAGGGGCTACTGATGGTATCCTTGATAAGGGGTGCACACCACATCGAGGCCCTGTTTACAGGCCGAGGCGACGACCCATCTACAATTGAAGAATGGGTCATACACAATGTTTTAAATAGCGGGCTATGGAAAATAGCGGCGGGCGTCCAAATCAGCTATAGCGGGCAATAGCGGGCTATTTGTGAAGACGGTCATTTAGCGGCATCCTGCTCAAAAGGCTATGGCGGAGCTATAGCCGGCTATTTAAAACTATGGTCGTACATGCCTTGGCCCTCGGCGTAATCAAGATGAAGACCTTCGAGGACTTGGCGTATACTTCAAGGCATGACTAAATGATCGGCATGTTAATCCCCAGATTGTAACCGACTATATGTAAACCCTAGATACCCCCAATGCTTATATAAGCCGAGGGGTTAGTCCGTAGAGGCAAGATTGAGAGGTTTAGAGCTTAGAACTCATTAAATGCGATCTCGAGGTAAATCATACTGCACTTTGTACCCCAATAATACTACACACAGACTAATACTTACTAAATTTTCCAAACCATAACACTCTGCCCCCCCTTGATTTTCAGGGGGTGGGCCCCACCAGCTTAATCCAATCTGGAACCTCCACGTTAGCAGGTCCGTGAAATCCATAAAAACACCCCCGTGGGTGTAGCATTGCTCCTTTGTACCCCATCACAATCAATATAACAAGAGAACGACGTAGAGTTTTACCTCCTTGAGAGGGCCCGAAACTGGGTAAACACGTGTCCCTATTTCGTCCTGTTACTATAATCCCAACATCACCAGCTCGGGACCCCCTACCCAAAGATCATCGAAGGTCCTTGGAGAATGAAAGTTCCCTTATAAGGAATTGACCTCAGATGTTGTCCTCGGACTTACTGAAAATGCAAAGTGCCCCTTGTCAAAGGACCTGCTAAAAAGATATCCCGATGATCAAGTATATCAATGCTTGGATTCACACAAGGATGGTCGAACCTCAAGAATGGGGTTATAAAGAAGACCTCGGAGCCAAGCATGTCCTCGTAATCCAAGCCGGCATGGAATAGAACTCACCTCTGAAGCCGGAGACTAAATTTATGAAGCTATCCTAGGAAGGAGCAAATTGTCCTCGGCTTGAAGACTAGTTCAGGGCTACCGATGGTTTCCTTGATAAGGGTTGCACACCACATCGAGGCCCTGTTTACAGCCGAGCCGACTTAATTCGTCTACAATTGAAGAATGGGTCATACACAATGTTTTAAATAGCGGGCTATGGAAAATGGCAAGCGCCCAAATCAGCTATAGCGGGCAATAGCGGGCTATTTGTGAAGACGGTCATTTAGCGGCATCCTGCTCAAAAGGCTATGGCGGAGCTATAGCCGGCTATTTAAAACTATGGTCGTACATGCCTTGGCCCTCGGCGTAATCAAGATGAAGACCTCCGAGGACTTGGCGTATACTTCAAGGCATGACTAAATGATCGGCATGTTAATCCCAGATTGTAACCGACTATATGTAAACCCTAGATACCCCCAATGCTTATATAAGCCGAGGGGTTTAGTCCAGAGAGGCAAGATTGAGAGGTTTAGAGCTTAGAACTCATTAAATGACGATCTCGAGGTAAATCATACTGCACTTTGTACCCCAATAATACTACACACACAGACTAATACTTACTAAATTTTCCAAACCATAACACTGCCCCCTGATTTTCGTGGGGTGGGCCCCACCACTTAATCCAACTGGAACCTCCACGTTAGCAGGTCCGTGAAATCCATAAAACACCCCGTGGGTGTAGCATTGCTCCTTTGTACCCCATCACAATCAATATAACAAGAGAACGACGTAGAGTTTTACCTCCTTGAGAGGGCCCGAATCGGGTAAACACGTGTCCCTATTTCGTCTGTTACTATAATCCCAACATCACCAGCTCGGGACCCCCTACCCAAAGATCATCGAAGGTCCTTGGAGAATGAAAGTTCCCTTATAAGGAATTGACCTCAGATGTTGTCCTCGGACTCTACGAAAATGCAGTTTCCCTTGTCAAAGGACCTGCTAAAAAAGATATCCTGATGACTGAAGTATATCAATGCTTGGATTCACACAAGGATGGTCGAACCTCAGTAATGGGGTTATAAAGAAGACCTCGGAGCCAAGCATGTCCTCAGAATCCGAAGCCGGCATGGAATAGAACTCGCCTACGAAGCCAGAGACTAAATTTATGAAGCTATCCCTAGGAAGGAGCAAATTGTCCCCGGCTTGAAGACTAGTTAAGGGGCTACTGATGGTATCCTTGATAAGGGGTGCACACCACATCGAGGCCCTGTTTACAGGCCGAGGCGACGACCCGTCTACAATTGAAGAATGGGTCATACACAATGTTTTAAATAGCGGGCTATGGAAAATAGCGGCGGGCGTCCAAATCAGCTATAGCGGGCAATAGCGGGCTATTTGTGAAGACGGTCATTTAGCGGCATCCTGCTCAAAAGGCTATGGCGGAGCTATAGCCGGCTATTTAAAACTATGGTCGACATGCCTTGGCCCTCGGCGTAATCAAGATGAAGACCTTCGAGGACTTGGCGATACTTCAAGGCATGACTAAATGATCGGCATGTTAATCCCCAGATTGTAACCGACTATATGTAAACCCTAGATACCCCCAATGCTTATATAAGCCGAGGGGTTTAGTCCAGAGAGGCAAGATTGAGAGGTTTAGAGCTTAGAACTCATTCGCATGCGATCTCGAGGTAAATCATACTGCACTTTGTACCCCAATAATACTACACACAGACTAATACTTACTAAATTTTCCAAACCATAACACTGCCCCCGATTTTCGTGGGTGGGCCCCACCAAATTAATCCAATCTGGAACCTCCACGTTAGCAGGTCCGTGAAATCCATAAAACACCCCGTGGGTGTAGCATTGCTCCTTTGTACCCCATCACAATCAATATAACAAGAGAACGACGAGAGTTTTACCTCCTTGAGAGGGCCCAAACTGGGTAAACACGTGTCCCTATTTCTTCCTGTTACTATCTTTCCAACATCACCAGCTCGGGACCCCTACCCAAAGGTCATCGAAGGTCCTTGGAGAATGAAAGTTCCCTTATAAGGAATTGACCTCAGATGTTGTCCTCGGACTCTCATTTAAAACGCAGTGCCCCTTGTCAAAGGACCCGCTAAAAAGATATCCTCGATGATCAAGTATATCAATGCTTGGATTCACGCAAGGATGGTCGAACCTCGATAATGGGGTTATAAAGAAGACCTCGGAGCCAAGCATGTCCTCAGAATCCGAAGCCGGCATGGAATAGAACTCACCTACGAAGCCAGAGACTAAATTTATGAAGCTATCCCTAGGAAGGAGCAAATTGTCCTCGGCTTGAAGACTAGTTCAGGGGCTACTGATTTTATCCTTGATAAGGGGTGCACACCACATCGAGGCCCTGTTTACAGGCCGAGCCGACGACACGTCTACAATTGAAGAATGGGTCATACACAATGTTTTAAATAGCGAGCTATGGAAAATAGCGGCAAGGCCCAAATCAGCTATAGCGGCAATAGCGGGCTATTTGTGAAGACGGTCATTTAGCGGCATCCTGCTCAAAAGGCTATGGCGGAGCTATAGCATTATTTAAAACTATGGTCGACATGCCTTGGCCCTCAGCGTAATCAAGATGAAGACCTCCGAGGACTTGGCGATACTTCAAGGCATGACTAAATGATCGGCATGTTAATCCCAGTTGTAACCGACTATATGTAAACCCTAGATACCCCCAATGCTTATATAAGCCGAGGGGTTTAGTCCATAGAGGCAAGATTGAGAGGTTTAGAGCTTAGAACTCATTCGTACGATCTCGAGGTAAATCATACTGCACTTTGTACCCCAATAATACTACACACAGACTAATACTTACTAAATTTTCCAAACCATAACATTCTGCCCCGATTTTCGTGGGGTGGGTCCCACCAAATTAATCCAATCTGGAACCTCCACGTTAGCAGGTCCGTGAAATCCATAAAAACACCCCGTGGGTGTAGCATTGCTCCTTTGTACCCCATCACAATCAATATAACAAGAGAACGGCGAGAGTTTTACCTCCTTGAGAGGGCCCAAACCGGGTAAACACGTGTCCCTATTTCTTCCTGTTACTATCTTTCCAACATCACCAGCTCGGGACCCCCTACCCAAAGATCATCGAAGGTCCTTGGAGAATGAAAGTTCCCTTATAAGGAATTGACCTCAGATGTTGTCCTCGGACTCTACGAAAATGCAGTGCCCCTTGTCAAAGGACCTGCTAAAAAAGATATCCTGATGACTGAAGTATATCAATGCTTGGATTCACACAAGGATGGTCGAACCTCAGTAATGGGGTTATAAAGAAGACCTCGGAGCCAAGCATGTCCTCAGAATCCGAAGCCGGCATGGAATAGAACTCACCTACAAAGCCAGAGACTAAATTTATGAAGCTATCCCTTGGAAGGAGCAAATTGTCCTCGGCTTGAAGACTAGTTCAGGGGCTACTGATGGTATCCTTGATAAGGGGTGCACACCACATCGAGGCCCTCATTACAGCCGAGCCGACGACCCGCCTACAATTGAAGAATGGGTCATACACAATGTTTTAAATAGCGGGCTATGGAAAATAGCGGCAAGGCCCAAATCAGCTATAGCGGGCAATAGCGGCTATTTGTGAAGACGGTCATTTAGCGGCATCCTGCTCAAAAGGCTATGGCGGAGCTATAGCCGCTATTTAAAACTATGGTCGTACATGCCTTGGCCCTCGGCGTAATCAAGATGAAGACCTCCGAGGACTTGGCGATACTTCAAGGCATGACTAAATGATCGGCATGTTAATCCCAGCATTGTAACCGACTATATGTAAACCCTAGATACCCCCAATGCTTATATAAGCCGAGGGTTTAGTCCAGAGAGGCAAGATTGAGAGGTTTAGAGCTTAGAACTCATAATGCACGATCTCGAGGTAAATCATACTGCACTTTGTACCCCAATAATACTACACACAGAGACTAATACTTACTAAATTTTCCAAACCATAACACTCTGCCCCCCCCCCTTGATTTTCAGGGGGTGGGCCCCACCAGCTTAATCCAATCTGAAACCTCCACGTTAGCAGGTCCGTGAGATCCATAAAAACACCCCCGTGGGTGTAGCATTGCTCCTTTGTACCCCATCACAATCAATATAACAAGAGAACGACGTAGAGTTTTACCTCCTTGAGAGGGCCCGAAACTGGGTAAACACGTGTCCCTATTTCTTCCTGTTACTATCTTTCCAACATCACCAGCTCGGGACCCCCTACCCAAAGGTCATCGAAGGTCCTTGGAGAATGAAAGTTCCCTTATAAGGAATTGACCTCAGATGTTGTCCTCGGACTCTACGAAAACGCAGCGTGCCTTGTCAAAGGACCTGCTAAAAAGATATCCCGATGATCAAGTATATCAATGCTTGGATTCACACAAGGATGGTCGAACCTCAATAATGGGGTTATAAAGAAGACCTCGGAGCCAAGCATGTCCTCGTAATCCGAAGCCCGGCATGGAATAGAACTCACCCTCTGAAGCCAGAGACTAAATTTATGAAGCTATCCCTAGGAAGGAGCAAATTGTCCTCGGCTTGAAGACTAGTTCAGGGCTCTTGATGGTATCCTTGATAAGGGGTGCACACCACATCGAGGCCCTGCTTACAAAGAGCCGACGACCCGTCTACAATTGAAGAATGGGTCATACACAATGTTTAAATAGCGGGCTATGGAAAATAGCGGCGGGCGTCCAAATCAGCTATAACGGGCAATAGCGGGCTATTTGTGAAGACGGTCATTTAGCGGCATCCTGCTCAAAAGGCTATAGCGGAGCTATAGCCGGCTATTCAAAACTATGGTCGTACATGCCTTGGCCCTCGGCGTAATCAAGATGAAGACCTCCGAGGACTTGGCGTATACTTCAAGGCATGACTAAATGATCGGCATGTTAATCCCAGATTGTAACCGACTATATGTAAACCCTAGATACCCCCAATGCTTATATAAGCCGAGGGGTTTAGTCCGTAGAGGCAAGATTGAGAGGTTTAGAGCTTAGAACTCATTTGTACGATCTCGAGGTAAATCATACTGCACTTTCTACCCCAATAATACTTGTGACACAGACTAATACTTACTAAATTTTCCAAACCATAACACTCTGCCCGATTTTCAGGGGTGGGCCCCACCAACTTAATCCAATCTGGAACCTCCACGTTAGCAGGTGTCCGTGAAATCCATAAAAACACCCCGTGGGTGTAGCATTGCTCCTTTGTACCCCATCACAATCAATATAACAAGAGAACGACGAGAGTTTTACCTCCTTGAGAGGGCCCAAACTGGGTAAACACGTGTCCCTATTTCTTCTGTTACTATCTTTCCAACATCACCAGCTGGACCCCCTACCCAAAGGTCATCGAAGGTCCTTGGAGAATGAAAGTTCCTTTATAAGGAATTGACCTCAGATGTTGTCCTCGGACTTCACGAAAACGCAGTGCCCCTTGTGAAAGGACCTGCTAGAAAAGATATCACGATGATCAAGTATATCAATGCTTGGATTCACACAAGGATGGTCGAACCTCGATAATGGGGTTATAAAGAAGACCTCGGAGCCAAGCATGTCCTCGTAATCCGAAGCCGGCATGGAATAGAACTCACCTACGGCCGTGAGACTAAATTTATGAAGCTATCCCTAGGAAGGAGCAAATTGTCCTCGGCTTGAAGACTAGTTCAGGGGCTCATGATGGTATCCTTGATAAGGGTGCACACCACATCGAGGCCCTGTTTACAGTTTGAGCCGACGACCCGTCTACAATTGAAGAATGGGTCATACACATTGTTTTAAATAGCGGGCTATGGAAAATAGCGGCGGTGTCCAAATCAGCTATAGCGGGCAATAGCGGGCTATTTGTGAAGACGGTCATTTAGCGGCATCCTGCTCAAAAGGCTAGCTATAGCCGGCTATTTAAAACTATGGTCGTACATGCCTTGGCCCTCGGCGTAATCAAGATGAAGACCTCCGAGGACTTGGCGATACTTCAAGGCATGACTAAATGATCGGCATGTTAATCCCAGTTGTAACCGACTATATGTAAACCCTAGATACCCCCAATGCTTATATAAGCCGAGGGTTTAGTCCAGAGAGGCAAGATTGAGAGGTTTAGAGCTTAGAACTCATTAAATGCGATCTCGAGGTAAATCATACTGCACTTTCTACCCCAATAATACTACACACACAGACTAATACTTACTAAATTTTCCAAACCATAACACTCTGCCCCCACGATTTTCAGGGTGGGCCCCACCACTTAATCCAATCTGGAACCTCCACGTTAGCAGGTCCGTGAAATCCATAAAAACACCCCGTGGGTGTAGCATTGCTCCTTTGTACCCCATCACAATCAATATAACAACAGAACGACGAGAGTTTTACCTCCTTGAGAGGGCCCAAACCGGGTAAACACGTGTCCCTATTTCTTCCTGTCACTATCTTTCCAACATCACCAGCTCGGGACCCCCTACCCAAAGGTCATCGAAGGTCCTTGGAGAATGAAAGTTCCCTTATAAGGAATTGACCTCAGATGTTGTCCTCGGACTCTACAAAAACGCAGTGCCCCTTGTCAAAGGACCTGCTAAAAAAGATATCCTGATGACTGAAGTATATCAATGCTTGGATTCACACAAGGATGGTCGGACCTCAGTAATGGGGTTATAAAGAAGACCTCGGAGCCAAGCATGTCCTCAGAATCCGAAGCCGCATGGAATAGAACTCACCCACTGAGCCGGAGACTAAATTTATGAAGCTATCCCTAGGAAGGAGCAAATTGTCCTCGGCCTGAAGACTAGTTCAGGGGCTACTGATGGTATCCTTGATAAGGGGTGCACACCACATCGAGGCCCTGTTTACAAGCCGAGCCGACGACCCGTCTACAATTGAAGAATGGGTCATACACAATGTTTTAAATAGCGGGCTATGGAAAATAGCGGCGGGTGTCCAAATCAGCTATAGCGGGCAATAGCGGGCTATTTGTGAAGACGGTCATTTAGCGGCATCCTGCTCAAAAGGCTAGCTATAGCCGGCTATTTAAAACTATGGTCGTACATGCCTTGGCCTTGGCGTAATCAAGATGAAGACCTCCGAGGACTTGGCGTATACTTCAAGGCATGACTAAATGATCGGCATGTTAATCCCAGTTGTAACCGACTATATGTAAACCCTAGATACCCCCAATGCTTATATAAGCCGAGGGTTTAGTCCGTAGAGGCAAGATTGAGAGGTTTAGAGCTTAGAACTCATTCGTACGATCTCGAGGTAAATCATACTGCACTTTGTACCCCAATAATACTACACACACAGACTAATACTTACTAAATTTTCCAAACCATAACACTCTGCCCCCCCCCCCTTGATTTTCAGGGGGTGGGCCCCACCAGCTTAATCCAATCTGAAACCTCCACGTTAGCAGGTCCGTGAAATCCATAAAAACACCCCCGTGGGTGGAGCAATGCTCCTTTGTACCCCATCCCAATCAATATAACAAGAGAACGACGAGAGTTTTACCTCCTTGAGAGGGCCCAAACGGGTAAACACGTGTCCCTATTTCTTCCTCATTATCTTTCCAACATCACCAGCTCGGGACCCCCTACCCAAAGGTCATCGAAGGTCCTTGGAGAATGAAAGTTCCCTTATAAGGAATTGACCTCAGATGTTGTCCTCGGACTCTCTAAAACGCAAAGTGCCCCTTGTGAAAGGACACGCTAAAAAGATATCCACGATGATCAAGTATATCAATGCTTGGATTCACACAAGGATGGTCGAACCTCAATAATGGGGTTATAAAGAAGACCTCGGAGCCAAGCATGTCCTCGTAATCCGGCCGGCATGGAATAGAACTCACCTCTGAAGCCGAGACTAAATTTATGAAGCTATCCCTAGGAAGGAGCAAATTGTCCTCGGCTTGAAGACTAGTTCAGGGGCTCTTGATGGTATCCTTGATAAGGGGTGCACACCACATCGAGGCCCTGTTTACATTTGAGCCGACGACTCCGTCTATAATTGAAGAATGGGTCATACACAATGTTTTAAATAGCGGGCTATGGAAAATAGCGGCGGGCGTCCAAATCAGCTATAGCGGGCAATAGCGGGCTATTTGTGAAGACGGTCATTTAGCGGCATGCTGCTCAAAAGGCTATAAGCGGAGCTATAGCCGGGCTATTCAAAACTATGGTCGTACATGCCTTGGCCTCGGCGTAATCAAGATGAAGACCTCCGAGGACTTGGCGTATACTTCAAGGCATGACTAAATGATCGGCATGTTAATCCCAGCATTGTAAACGACTATATGTAAACCCTAGATTCCCCCCATGCTTATATAAGCCGAGGGGTTTAGTCCGTAGATGCACGTTTGAGAGGTTTTGAGCTTAGAACTCATTTGTACGATCTCGAGGTAAATCATACTGCACTTTCTACCCCAATAATACTACACACACAGACTAATACTTACTAAATTTTCCAAACCATAACACTCTGCCCCCCCCCCTGATTTTCAGGGGGTGGGCCCCACCAGCTTAATCCAATCTGGAACCTCCACGTTAGCAGGTCCGTGAAATCCATAAAAACACCCCGTGGGTGTAGCATTGCTCCTTTGTACCCCATCACAATCAATATAACAAGAGAACGACGAGAGTTTTACCTCCTTGAGAGGGCCCCAAACTGGGTAAACACGTGTCCCTATTTCTTCCTTACTATCTTTCCAACATCACCAGCTCGGGACCCCCTACCCAAAGGTCATCGAAGGTCCTTGGAGAATGAAAGTTCCCTTATAAGGAATTGACCTCAGATGTTGTCCTCGGACTCTACGAAAACGCAGTGCCCCTTGTCAAAGGACCTGCTAAAAAAAGATATCCTGATGACTGAAGTATATCAATGCTTGGATTCACACAAGGATGGTGGGACCTCAAGAATGGGGTTATAAAGAAGACCTCGGAGCCAAGCATGTCCTCGAGAATCCGAAGCCCGGCATGGAATAGAACTCACCCACTGGCCGGAGACTAAATTTATGAAGCTATCCCTAGGAAGGAGCAAATTGTCCTCGGCTTGAAGACTAGTTCAGGGGCTCTTGATGGTATCCTTGATAAGGTGCACACCACATCGAGGCCCTGTTTACAGCCGAGCCGACGACCCGCCTACAATTGAAGAATGGGTCATACACAATGTTTTAAATAGCGGGCTATGGAAAATAGCGGCGGGTGTCCAAATCAGTTATAGCGGCAATAGCGGGCTATTTGTGAAGACGGTCATTTAGCGGCATCCTGCTCAAAAGGCTAGCTATAGCCGTTATTTAAAACTATGGTCGTACATGCCTTGGCCTCGGCGTAATCAAGATGAAGACCTCCGAGGACTTGGCGTATACTCAAGGCATGACTAAATGATCGGCATGTTAATCCCCAGATTGTAACCGACTATATGTAAACCCTAGATACCCCCAATGCTTATATAAGCCGAGGGGTTTAGTCCGTAGAGGCAAGATTGAGAGGTTTAGAGCTTAGAACTCATTCGTATGATCTCGAGGTAAATCATACTGCACTTTGTACCCCAATAATACTACACACACAGACTAATACTTACTAAATTTTCCAAACCATAACACTCTGGCCCCCCTTGACTTTCGTGGGTGGGCCCCACCAAATTAATCCAATCTGAAACCTCCACGTTAGCAGGTCCGTGAAATCCATAAAACACCCCCGTGGGTGTAGCATTGCTCCTTTGTACCCCATCACAATCAATATAACAAGAGAACGACGAGAGTTTTACCTCCTTGAGAGGGCCCAAATCGGGTAAACACGTGTCCCTATTTCTTCCTCACATTATCTTTCCAACATCACCAGCTCGGGACCCCTA
Organism: Aegilops bicornis; assembly: GCA_021605145.1. Taxonomy (NCBI): domain Eukaryota; kingdom Viridiplantae; phylum Streptophyta; class Magnoliopsida; order Poales; family Poaceae; genus Aegilops; species Aegilops bicornis. The sequence goes on from CM038674.1 coordinate 45,122,622, forward strand.
CCCAAAGGTCATCGAAGGTCCTTGGAGAATGAAAGTTCCCTTTATAAGGAATTGACCTCAGATGTTGTCCTCAGATTTCTTTAAAACGCAGTGCTCCCTTGTGAAAGGACACGCTAAAAAGATATCCTCGATGATCAAGTATATCAATGCTTGGATTCACACAAGGATGGTCGAACCTCAATAATGGGGTTATAAAGAAGACCTCGGAGCCAAGCATGTCCTCGTAATCCGAAGCCGGCATGGAATAGAACTCACCCTCTGAAGCCGGAGACTAAATTTATGAAGCTATCCCTAGGAAGGAGCAAATTGTCCTCGGCTTGAAGACTAGTTCGTGGGCTCTTGATGGTATCCTTGATAAGGGTGCACACCACATCGAGGCCCTGTTTACATAAAGTTTGAAATTTACGACCCGTCTACAATTGAAGAATGGGTCATACACAATGTTTTAAATAGCGGGCTATGGAAAATTGCGGCGGCAAGGCCCAAATCAGCTATAGCGGGCAATTGCGGGCTATTTGTGAAGACGGTCATTTAGCGGCATTCTGCTCAAAAGGCTATAGCGGAGCTATAGCCGGCTATTCAAAACTATGGTCGTACATGCCTTGGCCCTCGGCGTAATCAAGATGAAGACCTCCGAGGACTTGGCATATACTTCAAGGCATGACTAAATGATCGGCATGTTAATCCCAGTTGTAACCGACTATATGTAAACCCTAGATACCCCCAATGCTTATATAAGCCGAGGGTTTAGTCCAGAGAGGCAAGATTGAGAGGTTTAGAGCTTAGAACTCATTTGTACGATCTCGAGGTAAATCATACTGCACTTTCTACCCCAATAATATTACACACAGACTAATACTTACTAAATTTTCCAAACCATAACACTTCTGCCCCCCCGATTTTCAGGTGGGCCCCACCACTTAATCCAACTGGAACCTCCACGTTAGCAGGTCCGTGAAATCCATAAAACACCCCCGTGGGTGTAGCATTGCTCCTTTGTACCCCATCACAATCAATATAACAAGAGAACGACGAGAGTTTTACCTCCTTGAGAGGGCCCAAACTGGGTAAACACGTGTCCCTATTTCTTCTGTTACTATCTTTCCAACATCACCAGCTCGGGACCCCTACCCAAAGGTCATCAAGGTCCTTGGAGAATGAAAGTTCCCTTATAAGGAATTGACCTCAGATGTTGTCCTCGGACTCTCGAAAACGCAGTGCCCCTTGTGAAATGACCTCGCTAAAAAGATATCCCGATGATCAAGTATATCAATGCTTGGATTCACACAAGGATGGTCGAACCTCAAGAATGGGGTTATAAAGAAGACCTCGGAGCCAAGCATGTCCTCGTAATCCGAAGCCGGCATGGAATAGAACTCACCTCTGAAGCCGGAGACTAAATTTATGAAGCTATCCCTAGGAAGGAGCAAATTGTCCTCGGCACGAAGACTAGTTCAGGGGCTACTGATGGTATCCTTGATAAGGGGTGCACACCACATCGAGGCCCTGTTTACAAGCCGAGCCGACGACCCGTCTACAATTGAAGAATGGGTCATACACAATGTTTTAAATAGCGGGCTATGGAAAATAGCGTGGGTGTCCAAATCAGCTATAGCGGGCAATAGCGGGCTATTTGTGAAGACGGTCATTTAGCGGCATCCTGCTCAAAAGGCTAGCTATAGCCGGCTATTTAAAACTATGGTCGTACATGCCTTGGCCCTCGGCGTAATCAAGATGAAGACCTCCGAGGACTTGGCGTATACTTCAAGGCATGACTAAATGATCGGCATGTTAATCCCCAGATTGTAACCGACTATATGTAAACCCTAGATACCCCCAATGCTTATATAAGCCGAGGGGTTTAGTCCGTAGAGGCAAGATTGAGAGGTTTAGAGCTTAGAACTCATTCGTACGATCTCGAGGTAAATCATACTGCACTTTGTACCCCAATAATACTACACACAGACTAATCCTTAATAAATTTTCCAAACCATAACACTCTGCCCCCCCCCCTTGATTTTCAGGGGGTGGGCCCCACCAGCTTAATCCAATCTGAAACCTCCACGTTAGCAGGTCCGTGAAATCCATAAAAACACCCCCGTGGATGTAGCATTGCTCCTTTGTACCCCATCACAATCAATATAACAAGAGAACGACGTAGAGTTTTACCTCCTTGAGAGGGCCCAAATCGGGTAAACACGTGTCCCTATTTCTTCCTCATTATCTTTCCAACATCACCAGCTCGGGACCCCTACCCAAAGGTCATCGAAGGTACTTGGAGAATGAAAGTTCCCTTTATAAGGAATTGACCTCAGATGTTGTCCTCGGACTCTCACGAAAACGCAGTGCCCCTTGTCAAAGGACCTGCTAGAAAAGATATCCAGATGATCAAGTATATCAATGCTTGGATTCACACAAGGATGGTCGAACCTCGATAATGGGGTTATAAAGAAGACCTCGGAGCCAAGCATGTCCTCGTAATCCGAAGCCGGCATGGAATAGAACTCGCCTCTGGCCAGAGACTAAATTTATGAAGCTATCCCTAGGAAGGAGCAAATTGTCCTCGGCTTGAAGACTAGTTCAGGGGGCTACTTGATGGTATCCTTGATAAGGTGCACACCACATCGAGGCCCTGTTTACAGCCGAGCCGACGACCGTCTACAATTGAAGAATGGGTCATACACAATGTTTTAAATAGCGGGCTATGGAAAATAGCGGTGGTGTCCAAATCAGCTATAGCGGGCAATAGCGGGCTATTTGTGAAGACGGTCATTTAGCGGCATCCTGCTCAAAAGGCTAGCTATAGCCGGCTATTTAAAACTATGGTCGTACATGCCTTGGCCCTCGGCGTAATCAAGATGAAGACCTCCGAGGACTTGGCGTATACTTCAAGGCATGACTAAATGATCGGCATGTTAATCCCAGTTGTAACCGACTATATGTAAACCCTAGATACCCCCAATGCTTATATAAGCCGAGGGGTTTAGTCCGTAGAGGCAAGATTGAGAGGTTTAGAGCTTAGAACTCATTAAATGCGATCTCGAGGTAAATCATACTGCACTTTGTACCCCAATAATACTACACACACAGACTAATACTTACTAAATTTTCCAAACCATAACACTCTGCTTCGCTTGATTTTCAGGGGTGGGCCCCACCAAATTAATCCAATCTGAAACCTCCACGTTAGCAGGTCCGTGAAATCCATAAAAACACCCCCGTGGGTGTAGCATTGCTCCTTTGTACCCCATCACAATCAATATAACAAGAGAACGACGTAGAGTTTTACCTCCTTGAGAGGGCCCGGAACCGGGTAAACACGTGTCCCTATTTCTTCTGTTACTATCTTTCCAACATCACCAGCTGGGACCCCCTACCCAAAGGTCATCGAAGGTCCTTGGAGAATGAAAGTTCCCTTATAAGGAATTGACCTCAGATGTTGTCCTCGGACTCTAAGAAAACGCAGTGCCCCTTGTCAAAGGACCTGCTAGAAAAGATATCCAGATGACTGAAGTATATCAATGCTTGGATTCACACAAGGATGGTCGAACCTCAGTAATGGGGTTATAAAGAAGACCTCGGAGCCAAGCATGTCCTCGTAATCCAAGCCGGCATGGAATAGAACTCGCCACGGCCGAGAGAGACTAAATTTATGAAGCTATCCCTAGGAAGGAGCAAATTGTCCTCGGCTTGAAGACTAGTTCAGGGGCTCTTGATGGTATCCTTGATAAGGGTGCACACCACATCGAGGCCCTGTTTACAAAGCCGAGCCGACAATTCCGTCTACAATTGAAGAATGGGTCATACACAATGTTTTAAATAGCGGGCTATGGAAAATAGCGGCGGGTGTCCAAATCAGCTATAGCGGGCAATAGCGGGCTATTTGTGAAGACGGTCATTTAGCGGCATCCTGCTCAAAAGGCTAGCTATAGCCGCTATTTAAAACTATGGTCGACATGCCTTGGCCCTCGGCGTAATCAAGATGAAGACCTCCGAGGACTTGGCGTATACTTCAAGGCATGACTAAATGATCGGCATGTTAATCCCAGATTGTAACCGACTATATGTAAACCCTAGATACCCCCAATGCTTATATAAGCGAGGGGTTTAGTCCATAGAGGCAAGATTGAGAGGTTTAGAGCTTAGAACTCATTCGTACGATCTCGAGGTAAATCATACTGCACTTTGTACCCCAATAATACTACACACACAGACTAATACTTACTAAATTTTCCAAACCATAACACTGCCCCCTGATTTTCGTGGGTGGGCCCCACCAAATTAATCCAATCTGGAACCTCCACGTTAGCAGGTCCGTGAAATCCATAAAAACACCCGGTGGGTGTAGCATTGCTCGCTTTGTACCCCATCACAATCAATATAACAAGAGAACGACGAGAGTTTTACCTCCTTGAGAGGGCCCAAACCGGGTAAACACGTGTCCCTATTTCTTCCTCATTATCTTTCCAACATCACCAGCTCGGGACCCCTACCCAAAGGTCATCGAAGGTCCTTGGAGAATGAAAGTTCCCTTATAAGGAATTGACCTCAGATGTTGTCCTCGGACTCTCTGAAAACGCAGTGCCCTTTGTCAAAGGACCTGCTAAAAAAGATATCCCGATGATCAAGTATATCAATGCTTGGATTCACACAAGGATGGTCGAACCTCAATAATGGGGTTATAAAGAAGACCTCGGAGCCAAGCATGTCCTCAGAATCCGAAGCCGGCATGGAATAGAACTCACCTACGAAGCCAGAGACTAAATTTATGAAGCTATCCCTAGGAAGGAGCAAATTGTCCTCGGCTTGAAGACTAGTTAAGGGGCTACTGATGGTATCCTTGATAAGGGTGCACACCACATCGAGGCTCACATTTACAGGCCGAGCCGACTCCGATCTACAATTGAAGAATGGGTCATACACAATGTTTTAAATAGCGGGCTATGGAAAATAGCGGCCAGGCGTCCAAATCAGCTATAGCGGCAATAGCGGGCTATTTGTGAAGACGGTCATTTAGCGGCATTCTGCTCAAAAGGCTATAGCGGAGCTATAGCTGGCTATTTAAAACTATGGTCGTACATGCCTTGGCCCTCGGCGTAATCAAGATGAAGACCTCCGAGGACTTGGCGTATACTTCAAGGCATGACTAAATGATCGGCATGTTAATCCCCAGATTGTAACCGACTATATGTAAACCCTAGATACCCCAATGCTTATATAAGCCGAGGGTTTAGTCCGTAGAGGCAAGATTGAGAGGTTTAGAGCTTAGAACTCATTAAATGCGATCTCGAGGTAAATCATACTGCACTTTGTACCCCAATAATACTACACACAGAGACTAATACTTACTAAATTTTCCAAACCATAACACTCTGCCCCCTTGATTTTCGTGGGTGGGCCCCACCAAATTAATCCAATCTGGAACCTCCACGTTAGCAGGTCCGTGAAATCCATAAAAACACCCCGTGGGTGTAGCATTGCTCCTTTGTACCCCATCACAATCAATATAACAAGAGAACGACGAGTTTTACCTCCTTGAGAGGGCCCAAACCGGGTAAACACGTGTCCCTATTTCTTCTGTTACTATCTTTCCAACATCACCAGCTCGGGACCCCCTACCCAAAGGTCATCGAAGGTCCTTGGAGAATGAAAGTTCCCTTATAAGGAATTGACCTCAGATGTTGTCCTCGGACTCTACGAAAACGCAGTGCCCCTTGTCAAAGGACCTGCTAGAAAAGATATCCAGATGACTGAAGTATATCAATGCTTGGATTCACACAAGGATGGTCGAACCTCAGTAATGGGGTTATAAAGAAGACCTCGGAGCCAAGCATGTCCTCGTAATCGAAGCCGGCATGGAATAGAACTCGCCTCTGAAGCGGAGACTAAATTTATGAAGCTATCCCTAGGAAGGAGCAAATTGTCCTCGGCTTGAAGACTAGTTCAGGGCTACTGATGGTATCCTTGATAAGGGTGCACACCACATCGAGGCCCTGTTTAAAGCCGAGCCGACGACCAAATCTACAATTGAAGAATGGGTCATACACAATGTTTTAAATAGCAGGCTATGGAAAATAGCGGCAAGGCGTCCAAATCAGCTATAGCGGGCAATAGCGGGCTATTTGTGAAGACGGTCATTTAGCGGCATCCTGCTCAAAAGGCTATGGCGGAGCTATAGCGGCTTATTTAAAACTATGGTCAGACATGCCTTGGCCCTCGGCGTAATCAAGATGAAGACCTCCGAGGACTTGGCGTATACTTCAAGGCATGACTAAATGATCGGCATGTTAATCCCCAGATTGTAACCGACTATATGTAAACCCTAGATACCCCCAATGCTTATATAAGCCGAGGGGTTTAGTCCGTAGAGGCAAGATTGAGAGGTTTAGAGCTTAGAACTCATACGTACGATCTCGAGGTAAATCATACTGCACTTTGTACCCCAATAATACTACACACACAGACTAATACTTACTAAATTTTCCAAACCATAACACTCTGCCCCCCCCCCTTGATTTTCAGGGGGTGGGCCCCACCAGCTTAATCCAATCTGAAACCTCCACGTTAGCAGGTCCGTGAGATCCATAAAAAAAACCCCGGGGGTGTAGCATTGCTCCTTTTTACCCCATCACAATCAATATAACAAGAGAACGACGAGAGTTTTACCTCCTTGAGAGGGCCCAAACTGGGTAAACACGTGTCCCTATTTCTTCTTGTTACTATCTTTCCAACATCACCAGCTCGGGACCCCTACCCAAAGGTCATCGAAGGTCCTTGGAGAATGAAAGTTCCCTTATAAGGAATTGACCTCAGATGTTGTCCTCGGACTTCACGAAAACGCAGTGCCCCTTGTCAAAGGACACGCTAAAAAGATATCCCGATGATCAAGTATATCAATGCTTGGATTCACACAAGGATGGTCGAACCTCAATAATGGGGTTATAAAGAAGACCTCGGAGCCAAGCATGTCCTCGTAATCGAAGCCGGCATGGAATAGAACTCACCTCTGAAGCCAGAGACTAAATTTATGAAGCTATCCCTAGGAAGGAGCAAATTGTCCTCGGCTTGAAGACTAGTTCAGGGGCTCTTGATGGTATCCTTGATAAGGGTGCACACCACATCGAGGCCCTGTTTACAGAGCCGAGCCGACAATTCGCCTACAATTGAAGAATGGGTCATACACAATGTTTAAATAGCGGGCTATGGAAAATAGCGGCGGGCGTCCAAATCAGCTATAACGGGCAATAGCGGGCTATTTGTGAAGACGGTCATTTAGCGGCATCCTGCTCAAAAGGCTATAGCGGAGCTATAGCCATTATTCAAAACTATGGTCGTACATGCCTTGGCCCTCGGCGTAATCAAGATGAAGACCTCCGAGGACTTGGCGTATACTTCAAGGCATGACTAAATGATCGGCATGTTAATCCCAGATTGTAACCGACTATATGTAAACCCTAGATACCCCAATGCTTATATAAGCCGGGGGTTTAGTCCGTAGAGGCAAGATTGAGAGGTTTAGAGCTTAGAACTCATTTATGCGATCTCGAGGTAAATCATACTGCACTTTCTACCCCAATAATACTACACACGGACTAATACTTACTAAATTTTCCAAACCATAACACTCTGCCCCCGATTTTCACGGGTGGGCCCCACCAGCTTAATCCAATCTGGAACCTCCACGTTAGCAGGTCCGTGAAATCCATAAAAACACCCCGTGGGTGTAGCATTGCTCCTTTGTACCCCATCACAATCAATATAACAAGAGAACGACGAGAGTTTTACCTCCTTGAGAGGGCCCAAACTGGGTAAACACGTGTCCCTATTTCTTCCATTACTATCTTTCCAACATCACCAGCTCGGGACCCCCTACCCAAAGGTCATCGAAGGTCCTTGGAGAATGAAAGTTCCCTTTATAAGGAATTGACCTCAGATGTTGTCCTCGGACTCTCTGAAAACGCAGTGCCCTTGTGAAAGGACCTGCTAGAAAAGATATCCCGATGATCAAGTATATCAATGCTTGGATTCACACAAGGATGGTGAACCTTAGTAATGGGGTTATAAAGAAGACCTCGGAGCCAAGCATGTCCTCGTAATCCGAAGCCGGCATGGAATAGAACTCACCCACGAAGCCGGAGACTAAATTTATGAAGCTATCCCTAGGAAGGAGCAAATTGTCCTCGGCTTGAAGACTAGTTCAGGGGCTCTTGATGGTATCCTTGATAAGGGTGCACACCACATCGAGGCCCTGTTTACAGGCCGAGCCGACGACTCCGTCTACAATTGAAGAATGGGTCATACACATTGTTTTAAATAGCGGGCTATGGAAAATAGCGGCGGTGTCCAAATCAGCTATAGCGGGCAATAGCGGGCTATTTGTGAAGACGGTCATTTAGCGGCATCCTGCTCAAAAGGCTAGCTATAGCCGGCTATTTAAAACTATGGTCGTACATGCCTTGGCCCTCGGCGTAATCAAGATGAAGACCTCCGAGGACTTGGCGTATACTTCAAGGCATGACTAAATGATCGGCATGTTAATCCCAGATTGTAACCGACTATATGTAAACCCTAGATACCCCCAATGCTTATATAAGCCGAGGGGTTTAGTCCGTAGAGGCAAGATTGAGAGGTTTAGAGCTTAGAACTCATTCGTACGATCTCGAGGTAAATCATACTGCACTTTGTACCCCAATAATACTACACACACAGACTAATACTTACTAAATTTTCCAAACCATAACATTTCTGCGATTTTCGTGGGTGGGCCCCACCAAATTAATCCAACTGGAACCTCCACGTTAGCAGGTCCGTGAAATCCATAAAACACCCCGTGGGTGTAGCATTGCTCCTTTGTACCCCATCACAATCAATATAACAACGAACGACGTAGAGTTTTACCTCCTTGAGAGGGCCCAAACTGGTAAACACGTGTCCCTATTTCTTCCTGTTACTATCTTTCCAACATCACCAGCTTTCGGGACCCCTACCCAAAGGTCATCGAAGGTCCTTGGAGAATGAAAGTTCCCTTATAAGGAATTGACCTCGATGTTGTCCTCGGACTCTACAAAACGCAGTGCCCTTGTCAAAGGACACGCTAAAAAGATATCCCGATGATCAAGTATATCAATGCTTGGATTCACACAAGGATGGTCGGACCTCAAAGAATGGGGTTATAAAGAAGACCGGAGCCAAGCATGTCCTCGTAATCCGAAGCCGCATGGAATAGAACTCACCTACGAAGCGGAGACTAAATTTATGAAGCTATCCCTAGGAAGGAGCAAATTGTCCTCGGCTTGAAGACTAGTTCAGGGGCTCTTGATGGTATCCTTGATAAGGGTGCACACCACATCGAGGCCCTGTTTACAGCCGAGCCGACCTAATTCGCCTACAATTGAAGAATGGGTCATACACAATGTTTTAAATAGCGGGCTATGGAAAATAGCGGCGGGTGTCCAAATCAGCTATAGCGGCAATAGCGGGCTATTTGTGAAGACGGTCATTTAGCGGCATCCTGCTCAAAAGGCTAGCTATAGCCGGCTATTTAAAACTATGGTCGTACATGCCTTGGCCTTGGCGTAATCAAGATGAAGACCTCCGAGGACTTGGCGATACTTCAAGGCATGACTAAATGATCGGCATGTTAATCCCAGATTGTAACCGACTATATGTAAACCCTAGATACCCCCAATGCTTATATAAGCCGAGGGTTTAGTCCAGAGAGGCAAGATTGAGAGGTTTAGAGCTTAGAACTCATTCGTATGATCTCGAGGTAAATCATCTGCACTTTGTACCCCAATAATACTACACACATGACTAATACTTACTAAATTTTCCAAACCATAACACTCTGGCCCCCCCCTTGACTTTCGTGGGTGGGCCCCACCAAATTAATCCAATCAAACCTCCACGTTAGCAGGTCCGTGAAATCCATAAAACACCCCGTGGGTGTAGCATTGCTCCTTTGTACCCCATCACAATCAATATAACAAGAGAACGACGAGAGTTTTACCTCCTTGAGAGGGCCCAAACCGGGTAAACACGTGTCCCTATTTCTTCCTTACTATCTTTCCAACATCACCAGCTCGGGACCCCCTACCCAAAGGTCATCGAAGGTCCTTGGAGAATGAAAGTTCCCTTATAAGGAATTGACCTCAGATGTTGTCCTCGTACTCTACGAAAACGCAGTGCCCCTTGTGAAAGGACCTGCTAAAAAAGATATCCTGATGACTGAAGTATATCAATGCTTGGATTCACACAAGGATGGTCGAACCTCAATAATGGGGTTATAAAGAAGACCTCGGAGCCAAGCATGTCCTCGTAATCGAAGCCCGGCATGGAATAGAACTCACCTACGGGCCAGAGACTAAATTTATGAAGCTATCCCTAGGAAGGAGCAAATTGTCCTCGGCTTGAAGACTAGTTCAGGGGGCTCTTGATGGTATCCTTGATAAGGGGTGCACACCACATCGAGGCCCTGTTTACAGCCGAGCCGACGAATTCGTCTACAATTGAAGAATGGGTCATACACAATGTTTTAAATAGCGGGCTATGGAAAATAGCGGCGGGCGTCCAAATCAGCTATAGCGGGCAATAGCGGGCTATTTGTGAAGACGGTCATTTAGCGGCATTCTGCTCAAAAGGCTATAGCGGAGCTATAGCCGGCTATTCAAAACTATGGTCGTACATGCCTTGGCCCTCGGCGTAATCAAGATGAAGACCTCCGAGGACTTGGCGTATACTTCAAGGCATGACTAAATGATCGGCATGTTAATCCCCAGATTGTAACCGACTATATGTAAACCCTAGATACCCCCAATGCTTATATAAGCCGAGGGGTTTAGTCCGTAGAGGCAAGATTGAGAGGTTTAGAGCTTAGAACTCATTTGTACGATCTCGAGGTAAATCATACTGCACTTTCTACCCCAATAATATTACACACACAGAGTAATACTTACTAAATTTTCCAAACCATAACACTCTGCCCCCCCCCTTGATTTTCAGGGGGTGGGCCCCACCAGCTTAATCCAATCTGGAACCTCCACGTTAGCAGGTCCGTGAAATCCATAAAAACACCCCCGTGGGTGTAGCATTGCTCCTTTGTACCCCATCACAATCAATATAACAAGAGAACGACGAGAGTTTTACCTCCTTGAGAGGGCCCAAACCGGGTAAACACGTGTCCCTATTTCTTCCTGTTACTATCTTTCCAACATCACCAACTCGGGACCCCCTACCCAAAGGTCATCGAAGGTCCTTGGAGAATGAAAGTTCCCTTATAAGGAATTGACCTCAGATGTTGTCCTCGGACTCTACAAAAACGCAGTGCCCCTTGTCAAAGGACCTGCTAAAAAAGATATCCTGATGACTGAAGTATATCAATGCTTGGATTCACACAAGGATGGTCGGACCTCGATAATGGGGTTATAAAGAAGACCTCGGAGCCAAGCATGTCCTCGAATCCGAAGCCGGCATGGAATAGAACTCACCCTCTGAAGCCAGAGACTAAATTTATGAAGCTATCCCTAGGAAGGAGCAAATTGTCCTCGGCTTGAAGACTAGTTCAGGGGCTACTGATGGTATCCCTGATAAGGGGTGCAAACCACATCGAGGCCCTGTTTACAGGCCAAGCCGACGACCCGTCTACAATTGAAGAATGGGTCATACACAATGTTTTAAATAGCGGGCTATGGAAAATAGCGGTGGTGTCCAAATCAGCTATAGCGGGCAATAGCTGGCTATTTGTGAAGACGGTCATTTAGCGGCATCCTGCTCAAAAGGCTAGCTATAGCCGGCTATTTAAAACTATGGTCGTACATGCCTTGGCCCTCGGCGTAATCAAGATGAAGACCTCCGAGGACTTGGCGTATACTTCAAGGCATGACTAAATGATCGGCATGTTAATCCCAGATTGTAACCGACTATATGTAAACCATAGATACCCCCAATGCTTATATAAGCCGAGGGGTTTAGTCCGTAGAGGCAAGATTGAGAGGTTTAGAGCTTAGAACTCATTTGTACGATCTCGAGGTAAATCATACTGCACTTTTTACCCCAATAATATTACACACACAGACTAATACTTAATAAATTTTCCAAACCATAACACTCTGCCCCCCCCCTGATTTTCAGGGGGTGGGCCCCACCAACTTAATCCAATCTGGAACCTCCACGTTAGCAGGTCCGTGAAATCCATAAAAACACCCCCGTGGGTGTAGCATTGCTCCTTTGTACCCCATCACAATCAATATAACAAGAGAACGACGAGAGTTTTACCTCCTTGAGAGGGCCCAAACTGGTAAACACGTGTCCCTATTTCTTCCTGTTACTATCTTTCCAACATCACCAGCTCGGGACCCCTACCCAAAGGTCATCGAAGGTCCTTGGAGAATGAAAGTTCCCTTATAAGGAATTGACCTCGATGTTGTCCTCGGACTCTCTGAAAACGCAGTGCCCCTTGTGAAATGACTCGCTAAAAAGATATCACGATGATCAAGTATATCAATGCTTGGATTCACACAAGGATGGTCGAACCTCAAGAATGGGGTTATAAAGAAGACCTCGGAGCCAAGCATGTCCTCGTAATCCGAAGCCGGCATGGAATAGAACTCACCCACTGGCCGAGACTAAATTTATGAAGCTATCCCTAGGAAGGAGCAAATTGTCCTCGGCCTGAAGACTAGTTCAGGGGCTACTGATGGTATCCTTGATAAGGGGTGCACACCACATCGAGGCCCTGTTTACAAGCCGAGCCGACGACCCGTCTACAATTGAAGAATGGGTCATACACAATGTTTTAAATAGCGGGCTATGGAAAATAGCGGCGGTGTCCAAATCAGCTATAGCGGGCAATAGCGGGCTATTTGTGAAGAAGGTCATTTAGCGGCATCCTGCTCAAAAGGCTAGCTATAGCCGGCTATTTAAAACTATGGTCGTACATGCCTTGGCCCTCGGCGTAATCAAGATGAAGACCTCCGAGGACTTGGCGTATACTTCAAGGCATGACTAAATGATCGGCATGTTAATCCCAGTTGTAACCGACTATATGTAAACCCTAGATACCCCCAATGCTTATATAAGCCGAGGGGTTTAGTCCAGAGAGGCAAGATTGAGAGGTTTAGAGCTTAGAACTCATTAAATGCGATCTCGAGGTAAATCATACTGCACTTTGTACCCCAATAATACTACACACAGACTAATACTTACTAAATTTTCCAAACCATAACACTCTGCCCCCCCTTGATTTTCGTGGGTGGGCCCCACCACTTAATCCAATCTGAAACCTCCACGTTAGCAGGTCCGTGAAATCCATAAAAACACCCCGTGGGTGTAGCATTGCTCCTTTGTACCCCATCACAATCAATATAACAAGAGAACGACGAGAGTTTTACCTCCTTGAGAGGGCCCAAACTGGGTAAACACGTGTCCCTATTTCTTCCTGTTACTATCTTTCCAACATCACCAGCTCGGGACCCCTACCCAAAGGTCATCAAAGGTCCTTGGAGAATGAAAGTTCCCTTATAAGGAATTGACCTCAGATGTTGTCCTCGGACTCTCACGAAAACGCAGTGCCCTTGTCAAAGGACCCGCTAGAAAAGATATCCAGATGATCAAGTATATCAATGCTTGGATTCACACAAGGATGGTCGAACCTCAGAATGGGGTTATAAAGAAGACCTCGGAGCCAAGCATGTCCTCGAATCCGAAGCCGGCATGGAATAGAACTCGCCTCTGAAGCGGAGACTAAATTTATGAAGCTATCCCTAGGAAGGAGCAAATTGTCCTCGGCTTGAAGACTAGTTCAGGGGCTCTTGATGGTATCCTTGATAAGGGTGCACACCACATCGAGGCCCTGTTTACAGGCCGAGCCGACAAATCTACAATTGAAGAATGGGTCATACACAATGTTTTAAATAGCGGGCTATGGAAAATAGCGTATGGTGTCCAAATCAGCTATAGCGGGCAATAGCGGGCTATTTGTGAAGACGGTCATTTAGCGGCATCCTGCTCAAAAGGCTAGCTATAGCCGGGCTATTTAAAACTATGGTCGTACATGCCTTGGCCCTCGGCGTAATCAAGATGAAGACCTCCGAGGACTTGGCGTATACTTCAAGGCATGACTAAATGATCGGCATGTTAATCCCAGTTGTAACCGACTATATGTAAACCCTAGATACCCCAATGCTTATATAAGCCGAGGGTTTAGTCCAGAGAGGCAAGATTGAGAGGTTTAGAGCTTAGAACTCATTAAATGCGATCTCGAGGTAAATCATACTGCACTTTGTACCCCAATAATACTACACACACAGACTAATACTTACTAAATTTTCCAAACCATAACACTCTGCCCCCCTTGATTTTCGTGGGTGGGCCCCACCACTTAATCCAATCTGAAACCTCCACGTTAGCAGGTCCGTGAAATCCATAAAAACACCCAGTGGGTGTAGCATTGCTCCTTTGTACCCCATCACAATCAATATAACAAGAGAACGACGAGAGTTTTACCTCCTTGAGAGGGCCCAAACCGGGTAAACACGTGTCCCTATTTCTTCTGTTACTATCTTTCCAACATCACCAGCTGGGACCCCCTACCCAAAAGGTCATCAAAGGTCCTTGGAGAATGAAAGTTCCCTTATAAGGAATTGACCTCAGATGTTGTCCTCGGACTCTAAGAAAACGCAGTGCCCCTTGTCAAAGGACCTGCTAGAAAAGATATCCAGATGACTGAAGTATATCAATGCTTGGATTCACACAAGGATGGTCGAACCTCAGTAATGGGGTTATAAAGAAGACCTCGGAGCCAAGCATGTCCTCAGAATCCGAAGCCGGCATGGAATAGAACTCGCCTCTGAAGCGGAGACTAAATTTATGAAGCTATCCCTAGGAAGGAGCAAATTGTCCTCGGCTTGAAGACTAGTTCAGGGGCTACTGATGGTATCCTTGATAAGGGGTGCACACCACATCGAGGCCCTGTTTACAGGCCGAGCCGACGACCCGTCTACAATTGAAGAATGGGTCATACACAATGTTTTAAATAGCGGGCTATGGAAAATAGCGGCGGGTGTCCAAATCAGCTATAGCGGGCAATAGCGGGCTATTTGTGAAGACGGTCATTTAGCGGCATCCTGCTCAAAAGGCTAGCTATAGCCGGCTATTTAAAACTATGGTCGTACATGCCTTGGCCCTCGGCGTAATCAAGATGAAGACCTCCGAGGACTTGGCGTATACTTCAAGGCATGACTAAATGATCGGCATGTTAATCCCAGATTGTAACCGACTATATGTAAACCCTAGATACCCCCAATGCTTATATAAGCCGAGGGTTTAGTCCAGAGAGGCAAGATTGAGAGGTTTAGAGCTTAGAACTCATTAAATGCGATCTCGAGGTAAATCATACTGCACTTTGTACCCCAATAATACTACACACAGACTAATACTTACTAAATTTTCCAAACCATAACACTCTGGCCCCCCCTGATTTTCAGGGGGTGGGCCCCACCAGCTTAATCCAATCTGGAACCTCCACGTTAGCAGGTCCGTGAAATCCATAAAAACACCCCGGTGGGTGTAGCATTGCTCGTTTGTACCCCATCACAATCAATATAACAAGAGAACGACGTAGAGTTTTACCTCCTTGAGAGGGCCCGAAACTGGGTAAACACGTGTCCCTATTTCTTCCTGTTACTATCTTTCCAACATCACCAGCTGGGACCCCTACCCAAAAGGTCATCGAAGGTCCTTGGAGAATGAAAGTTCCCTTATAAGGAATTGACCTCAGATGTTGTCCTCGGACTCTCTGAAAACGCAGTGCCCTTGTCAAAGGACCTGCAAAAAAGATATCCCGATGATGAAGTATATCAATGCTTGGATTCACACAAGGATGGTCGAACCTCAATAATGGGGTTATAAAGAAGACCTCGGAGCCAAGCATGTCCTCGTAATCCGAAGCCGGCATGGAATAGAACTCACCTCTGAAGCCGGAGACTAAATTTATGAAGCTATCCCTAGGAAGGAGCAAATTGTCCTCGGCTTGAAGACTAGTTCAGGGGCTCTTGATGGTATCCTTGATAAGGGGTGCACACCACATCGAGGCCCTGTTTACAGGCCGAGCCGACGAATTCGTCTACAATTGAAGAATGGATCATACACAATGTTTTAAATAGCGGGCTATGGAAAATAGCGGCGGGCGTCCAATTCAGCTATAGCGGGCAATAGCGGGCTATTTGTGAAGACGGTCATTTAGCGGCATTCTGCTCAAAAGGCTATAACGGAGCTATAGCCGGCTATTTAAAACTATGGTCGTACATGCCTTGGCCCTCGGCGTAATCAAGATGAAGACCTCCGAGGACTTGGCGTATACTTCAAGGCATGACTAAATGATCGGCATGTTAATCCCAGATTGTAACCGACTATATGTAAACCCTAGATACCCCCAATGCTTATATAAGCCGAGGGGTTTAGTCCAGAGAGGCAAGATTGAGAGGTTTAGAGCTTAGAACTCATTAAATGCGATCTCGAGGTAAATCATACTGCACTTTGTACCCCAATAATACTACACACACAGACTCATACTTACTAAATTTTCCAAACCCTAACCCTCTGCCCCCTTGATTTTCAGGGGTGGGCCCCACCAACTTAATCCAATCTGGAACCTCCACGTTAGCAGGTCCGTGAAATCCATAAAAACACCCCCGTGGGTGTAGCATTGCTCCTTTGTACCCCATCACAATCAATATAACAAGAGAACGACGTAGAGTTTTACCTCCTTGAGAGGGCCCGAAACTGGGTAAACACGTGTCCCTATTTCTTCCTGTTACTATCTTTCCAACATCACCAGCTCGGGACCCCCTACCCAAAGGTCATCGAAGGTCCTTGGAGAATGAAAGTTCCCTTATAAGGAATTGACCTCAGATGTTGTCCTCGGACTCTCTGAAAACGCAGTGCCCCTTGTCAAAGGACCTGCTAGAAAAGATATCACGATGATCAAGTATATCAATGCTTGGATTCACACAAGGATGGTCGAACCTCGGTAATGGGGTTATAAAGAAGACCTCGAGCCAAGCATGTCCTCGAATTGAAGCCGGCATGGAATAGAACTCGCCCTCTGGCCAGAGACTAAATTTATGAAGCTATCCCTAGGAAGGAGCAAATTGTCCTCGGCCTGAAGACTAGTTCAGGGGCTACTGATGGTATCCTTGATAAGGGGTGCACACCACATCGAGGCCCTGTTTACAAGCCGAGCCGACGACCCGTCTACAATTGAAGAATGGGTCATACACAATGTTTTAAATAGCGGGCTATGGAAAATAGCGGCGGGTGTCCAAATCAGCTATAGCGGGCAATAGCGGGCTATTTGTGAAGACAGTCATTTAGCGGCATCCTGCTCAAAAGGCTCGCTATAGCCGGCTATTTAAAACTATGGTCGTACATGCCTTGGCCCTCTGCGTAATCAAGATGAAGACCTCCGAGGACTTGGCGTATACTTCAAGGCATGACTAAATGATCGGAATGTTAATCCCAGATTGTAACCGACTATATGTAAACCCTAGATACCCCAATGCTTATATAAGCCGAGGGTTTAGTCCGTAGAGGCAAGATTGAGAGGTTTAGAGCTTAGAACTCATTAAATGCGATCTCGAGGTAAATCATACTGCACTTTGTACCCCAATAATACTACACACACAGACTAATACTTACTAAATTTTCCAAACCATAACACTCTGCCCCCCCCCTGATTTTCAGGGGGTGGGCCCCACCAACTTAATCCAATCTGGAACCTCCACGTTAGCAGGTCCGTGAAATCCATAAAACACCCGGTGGGTGTAGCATTGCTCCTTTGTACCCCATCACAATCAATATAACAAGAGAACGACGAGAGTTTTACCTCCTTGAGAGGGCCCAAACTGGGTAAACACGTGTCCCTATTTCTTCCTGTTACTATCTTTCCAACATCACCAGCTGGGACCCCCTACCCAAAGGTCATCGAAGGTCCTTGGAGAATGAAAGTTCCCTTATAAGGAATTGACCTCAGATGTTGTCCTCGGACTCTCTGAAACGCAGCAGTGCCCCTTGTCAAAGGACCTGCTAAAAAAGATATCCCGATGGTGAAGTATATCAATGCTTGGATTCACACAAGGATGGTCGAACCTCAATAATGGGGTTATAAAGAAGACCTCGGAGCCAAGCATGTCCTCGAATCCGAAGCCGGCATGGAATAGAACTCACCCTCTGAGCCGGAGACTAAATTTATGAAGCTATCGCTAGGAAGGAGCAAATTGTCCTCGGCTTGAAGACTAGTTCAGGGGCTACTGATGGTATCCTTGATAAGGGGTGCACACCACATCGAGGCTCTGTTTACAGGCCGAGCCGACGACCCGTCTACAATTGAAGAATGGGTCATACACAATGTTTTAAATAGCGGGCTATGGAAAATAGCGGCGGGCGTCCAAATCAGCTATAGCGGGCAATAGCGGGCTATTTGTGAAGACGGTCATTTAGCGGCATTCTGCTCAAAAGGCTATAGCGGAGCTATAGCTGGCTATTTAAAACTATGGTCGTACATGCCTTGGCCCTCGGCGTAATCAAGATGAAGACCTCCGAGGACTTGGCGTATACTTCAAGGCATGACTAAATGATCGGCATGTTAATAACCAGATTGTAACCGACTATATGTAAACCCTAGATACCCCCAATGCTTATATAAGCCGATGGGTTTAGTCAGAATAGGCAAGATTGAGAGGTTTAGAGCTTAGAACTCATTAAATGCGATCTCGAGGTAAATCATACTGCACTTTGTACCCCAATAATACTACACACACAGACTAATACTTACTAAATTTTCCAAACCATAACACTGCCCCCCTTGATTTTAGGGGTGGGCCCCACCAACTTAATCCAATCTGGAACCTCCACGTTAGCAGGTCCGTGAAATCCATAAAAACACCCCGTGGGTGTAGCATTGCTCCTTTGTACCCCATCACAATCAATATAACAAGAGAACGACGTGAGAGTTTTACCTCCTTGAGAGGGCCCAAACCGGGTAAACACGTGTCCCTATTTCTTCCTGTTACTATCTTTCCAACATCACCAGCTCGGGACCCCCTACCCAAAGGTCATCGAAGGTCCTTGGAGAATGAAAGTTCCCTTATAAGGAATTGACCTCAGATGTTGTCCTCGGACTCTATGAAAACGCA
Organism: Aegilops bicornis; assembly: GCA_021605145.1. Classification (NCBI taxonomy): domain Eukaryota; kingdom Viridiplantae; phylum Streptophyta; class Magnoliopsida; order Poales; family Poaceae; genus Aegilops; species Aegilops bicornis. Next base: position 45,141,812 of record CM038674.1, read on the forward strand.
GTGCCCCATGTCAAAGGACCTGCTAGAAAAGATATCCTGATGACTGAAGTATATCAATGCTTGGATTCACACAAGGATGGTCGAACCTCAGTAATAGGGTTATAAAGAAGACCTCGGAGCCAAGCATGTCCTCAGAATCCGAAGCCGGCATGGAATAGAATTCGCCCTCTGGCCAGAGACTAAATTTATGAAGCTATCCCTAGGAAGGAGCAAATTGTCCTCGGCTTGAAGACTAGTTCAGGGGCTCTTGATGGTATCCTTGATAAGGGTGCACACCACATCGAGGCCCTGTTTACAGGCCGAGCCGACGACAAATCTACAATTGAAGAATGGGTCATACACAATGTTTTAAATAGCGGGCTATGGAAAATAGCGGCGGGTGTCCAAATCAGCTATAGCGGGCAATAGCGGGCTATTTGTGAAGACGGTCATTTAGCGGCATCCTGCTCAAAAGGCTAGCTGTAGCCGGCTATTTAAAACTATGGTCGTACATGCCTTGGCCCTCGGCATAATCAAGATGAAGACCTCCGAGGACTTGGCGTATACTTCAATTCATGACTAAATGATCGGCATGTTAATCCCCAGATTGTAACCGACTATATGTAAACCCTAGATACCCCCAATGCTTATATAAGCCGAGGGGTTTAGTCCGTAGAGGCAAGATTGAGAGGTTTAGAGCTTAGAACTCATTAAATGCGATCTCGAGGTAAATCATACTGCACTTTGTACCCCAATAATACTACACACACAGACTAATACTTACTAAATTTTCCAAATCATAACACTCTGCCCCCCCCCCTTGATTTTCAGGGGGTGGGCCCCACCAGCTTAATCCAATCTGGAACCTCCACGTTAGCAGGTCCGTGAAATCCATAAAAACACCCCCGTGGGTGTAGCATTGCTCCTTTGTACCCCATCACAATCAATATAACAAGAGAACGACGTAGAGTTTTACCTCCTTGAGAGGGCCCAAACTGGGTAAACACGTGTCCCTATTTCTTCTGTTACTATCTTTCCAACATCACCAGCTCGGGACCCCCTACCCAAAGGTCATCGAAGGTCCTTGGAGAATGAAAGTTCCCTTATAAGGAATTGACCTCAGATGTTGTCCTCGGACTCTCTAAAACGCAGTGCCCCTTGTCAAAGGACCTGCTAGAAAAGATATCCAGATGGTGAAGTATATCAATGCTTGGATTCACACAAGGATGGTCGAACCTCGGTAATGGGGTTATAAAGAAGACCTCGAGCCAAGCATGTCCTCGAGAATCGAAGCCCGGCATGGAATAGAACTCGCCACGGCCGGAGACTAAATTTATGAAGCTATCCCTAGGAAGGAGCAAATTGTCCTCGGCTTGAAGACTAGTTCAGGGGCTCTTGATGGTATCCTTGATAAGGGTGCACACCACATCGAGGCCCTGTTTACAGGCCGAGCGACAAATTCGCCTACAATTGAAGAATGGGTCATACACAATGTTTTAAATAGCGGGCTATGGAAAATAGCGGCGGGTGTCCAAATCAGCTATAGCGGGCAATAGCGGGCTATTTGTGAAGACGGTCATTTAGCGGCATCCTGCTCAAAAGGCTAGCTATAGCCGGCTATTTAAAACTATGGTCGTACATGCCTTGGCCCTCGGCGTAATCAAGATGAAGACCTCCGAGGACTTGGCGTATACTTCAAGGCATGACTAAATGATCGGCATGTTAATCCCCAGATTGTAACCGACTATATGTAAACCCTAGATACCCCCAATGCTTATATAAGCCGAGTGGTTTAGTCCAGAGAGGCAAGATTGAGAGGTTTAGAGCTTAGAACTCATTCGCACGATCTCGAGGTAAATCATACTGCACTTTGTACCCCAATAATACTACACACAGACTAATACTTACTAAATTTTCCAAACCATAACACTCTGCCCCCACGATTTTCGTGGGTGGGCCCCATCAACTTAATCCAACTGGATCCTCCACGTTAGCAGGTCCGTGAAATCCATAAAAACACCCCCGTGGGTGTAGCATTGCTCCTTTGTACCCCATCACAATCAATATAACAAGAGAATGACGTAGAGTTTTACCTCCTTGAGAGGGCCCGGCCCAGGTAAACACGTGTCCCTATTTCTTCCTGTTACTATCTTTCCAACATCACCAGCTCGGGACCCCTACCCAAAGGTCATCGAAGGTCCTTGGAGAATGAAAGTTCCCTTTATAAGGAATTGACCTCAGATGTTGTCCTCGGACTCTCACGAAACGCAGTGCCCCTTGTCAAAGGACCCGCTAAAAAGATATCCCGATGGTGAAGTATATCAATGCTTGGATTCACACAAGGATGGTCGAACCTCAATAATGGGGTTATAAAGAAGACCTCGGAGCCAAGCATGTCCTCGTAATCCGAAGCCGGCATGGAATAGAACTCACCCTCTGAAGCGGAGACTAAATTTATGAAGCTATCCCTAGGAAGGAGCAAATTGTCCTCGGCTTGAAGACTAGTTCGAGGGCTACCGATGGTATACTTGATAGGGGTGCACACCACATCGAGGCCCTGTTTACAAAGCCGAGCCGACGACCGTCTACAATTGAAGAATGGGTCATACACAATGTTTTAAATAGCGGGCTATGGAAAATAGCGGCGAGGCGTCCAAATCAGCTATAGCGGGCAATAGCGGGCTATTTGTGAAGACGGTCATTTAGCGGCATTCTGCTCAAAAGGCTATAGCGGAGCTATAGCGGCTATTTAAAACTATGGTCGTACATGCCTTGGCCCTCGGCGTAATCAAGATGAAGACCTCCGAGGACTTGGCGTATACTTCAAGGCATGACTAAATGATCGGCATGTTAATCCCAGTTGTAACCGACTATATGTAAACCCTAGATACCCCCAATGCTTATATAAGCCGAGGGTTTAGTCCAGAGAGGCAAGATTGAGAGGTTTAGAGCTTAGAACTCATTCGTATGATCTCGAGGTAAATCATACTGCACTTTGTACCCCAATAATACTACACACGAGACTAATACTTACTAAATTTTCCCAACCATAACATTTCGCCCCCCCTTGATTTTCGTGGGGTGGGCCCCACCGACTTAATCCAACTGGAACCTCCACGTTAGCAGGTCCGTCAAATCCATAAAAACACCCCGTGGGTGTAGCATTGCTCCTTTGTACCCCATCACAATCAATATAACAAGAGAACGACGAGAGTTTTACCTCCTTGAGAGGGCCCCCGGGTAAACACGTGTCCCTATTTCTTCCTGTTACTATCTTTCCAACATCACCAGCTCGGGACCCCCTACCCAAAGGTCATCGAAGGTCCTTGGATAATGAAAGTTCCCTTATAAGGAATTGACCTCAGGTGTTGTCCTTGGACTCTACGAAAACGCAGTGCCCCTTGTCAAAGGACCTGCTAGAAAAGATATCCTGATGACTGAAGTATATCAATGCTTGGATTCACACAAGGATGGTCGAACCTCAGTAATGGGGTTATAAAGAAGACCTCGGAGCCAAGCATGTCCTCGTAATCAAGCCGGCATGGAATAGAACTCGCCTCTGAAGCCAGAGACTAAATTTATGAAGCTATCCCTAGGAAGGAGCAAATTGTCCTCGGCTTGAAGACTAGTTCGGGGCTCTTGATGGTTTCCTTGATAAGGGGTGCACACCACATCGAGGCCCTGTTTACAGGCCGAGCCGACGACCCGTCTACAATTGAAGAATGGGTCATACACAATGTTTTAAATAGCGGGCTATGGAAAATAGCGGCGGGTGTCCAAATCAGCTATAGCGGGCAATAGCGGGCTATTTGTGAAGACGGTCATTTAGCGGCATCCTGCTCAAAAGGCTAGCTATAGCCGGCTATTTAAAACTATGGTCGTACATGCCTTGGCCCTCGGCGTAATCAAGATGAAGACCTCCGAGGACTTGGCGTATACTTCAAGGCATGACTAAATGATCGGCATGTTAATCCCCAGATTGTAACCGACTATATGTAAACCCTAGATACCCCCAATGCTTATATAAGCCGAGGGGTTTAGTCCGTAGAGGCAAGATTGAGAGGTTTAGAGCTTAGAACTCATACGTACGATCTCGAGGTAAATCATACTGCACTTTCTACCCCAATAATACTACACACAGACTAATACTTACTAAATTTTCCAAACCATAACACCGCCCCCTGATTTTCAGGGGGTGGGCCCCACCAACTTAATCCAATCTGGAACCTCCACGTTAGCAGGTCCGTGAAATCCATAAAAACACCCCCGTGGGTGTAGCATTGCTCCTTTGTACCCCATCACAATCAATATAACAACGAGAACGACGAGAGTTTTACCTCCTTGAGAGGGCCCAAAGCTGGGTAAACACGTGTCCCTATTTCTTCCTGTTACTATCTTTCCAACATCACCAGCTCGGGACCCCCTACCCAAAGGTCATCGAAGGTCCTTGGAGAATGAAAGTTCCCTTATAAGGAATTGACCTCAGATGTTGTCCTCGGACTCTACGAAAACGCAGTGCCCCTTGTCAAAGGACCTGCTAAAAAAGATATCCTGATGACTGAAGTATATCAATGCTTGGATTCACACAAGGATGGTCGGACCTCAGTAATGGGGTTATAAAGAAGACCTCGGAGCCAAGCATGTCCTCAGAATCCGAAGCCGGCATGGAATAGAACTCACCTACGAGCGGAGACTAAATTTATGAAGCTATCCCTAGGAAGGAGCAAATTGTCCTCGGCTTGAAGACTAGTTCAGGGGCTACTGATGGTATCCTTGATAAGGGGTGCACACCACATCGAGGCCCTGTTTACAGGCCGAGCCGACGACCCGTCTACAATTGAAGAATGGGTCATACACAATGTTTTAAATAGCGGGCTATGGAAAATAGCGGTGGTGTCCAAATCAGCTATAGCGGCAATAGCGGGCTATTTGTGAAGACGGTCATTTAGCGGCATCCTGCTCAAAAGGCTAGCTATAGTGGCTATTTAAAACTATGGTCGTACATGCCTTGGCCCTCGGCGTAATCAAGATGAAGACCTCCGAGGACTTGGCGTATACTTCAAGGCATGACTAAATGATCGGCATGTTAATCCCAGATTGTAACCGACTATATGTAAACTCTAGATACCCCCAATGCTTATATAAGCCGAGGGGTTTAGTCCGTAGAGGCAAGATTGAGAGGTTTAGAGCTTAGAACTCATTCGTATGATCTCGAGGTAAATCATACTGCACTTTGTACCCCAATAATACTACACACACAGACTAATACTTACTAAATTTTCCAAACCATAACACTCTGCCCCCCCTTGATTTTCAGGGGGTGGGCCCCACCAGCTTAATCCAATCTGGAACCTCCACGTTAGCAGGTCCGTGAAATCCATAAAAACACCCCGTGGGTGTAGCATTGCTCCTTTGTACCCCATCACAATCAATATAACAAGAGAACGACGTAGAGTTTTACCTCCTTGAGAGGGCCCGAAACTGGGTAAACACGTGTCCCTATTTCTTCCTGTTACTATCTTTCCAACATCACCAGCTCGGGACCCCCTACCGAAAGATCATCGAAGGTCCTTGGAGAATGAAAGTTCCCTTATAAGGAATTGACCTCAGATGTTGTCCTCGGACTCTACGAAAACGCAGTGCCCCTTGTCAAAGGACCTGCTAAAAAAGATATCCTGATGACTGAAGTATATCAATGCTTGGATTCACACAAGGATGGTCGAACCTCAATAATGGGGTTATAAAGAAGACCTCGGAGCCAAGCATGTCCTCAGAATCCGAAGCCGGCATGGAATAGAACTCACCCTCTGAAGCCAGAGACTAAATTTATGAAGCTATCCCTAGGAAGGAGCAAATTGTCCTCGGCTTGAAGACTAGTTCAGGGGCTACTGATGGTATCCTTGATAGGGGGTGCACACCACATCGAGGCCCTGTTTACAGGCCGAGCCGACGACCCGTCTACAATTGAAGAATGGGTCATACACAATGTTTTAAATAGCGGGCTATGGAAAATAGCGGCGGGCGTCCAAATCAGCTATAGCGGGCAATAGCGGGCTATTTGTGAAGACGGTCATTTAGCGGCATCCTGCTCAAAAGGCTATAGCTCGGCTATTTAAAACTATGGTCGTACATGCCTTGGCCCTCGGCGTAATCAAGATGAAGACCTCCGAGGACTTGGCGTATACTTCAAGGCATGACTAAATGATCGGCATGTTAATCCCCAGATTGTAACCGACTATATGTAAACCCTAGATACCCCCAATGCTTATATAAGCCGAGGGGTTTAGTCCGTAGAGGCAAGATTGAGAGGTTTAGAGCTTAGAAACTCATTCGTACGATCTCGAGGTAAATCATATTGCACTTTGTACCCCAATAATACTACACACACAGACTAATACTTACTAAATTTTCCAAACCATAACACTCTGCCCCCCCCCCCTGATTTTCAGGGGGTGGGCCCCACCAGCTTAATCCAATCTGGAACCTCCACGTTAGCAGGTCCGTGAAATCCATAAAAACACCCCCGTGGGTGTAGCATTGCTCCTTTGTACCCCATCACAATCAATATAACAAGAGAATGACGTAGAGTTTTACCTCCTTGAGAGGGCCCGAAACTGGGTAAACACGTGTCTCTATTTCTTCCTGTTACTATCTTTCCAACATCACCAGCTCGGGACCCCCTACCTAAGATCGGCCGGTTTTAGCACCGACACACGCGCCACAACTTGAGCTAGCTCACGCGCGCGCATGCACATTCCACAACACACCTTGCACTGCATGCAGAAAAAAATGGCCGGCCCATATCAGAAATTCAGTCGACTGAGTGATAGTCTGTCCCTTGTATAAAACATTCAAGAGGACAATTGTTCTCTTCTTCACAACTCACAAGGATTAGTTACATCAGTCTACATTAGTTAAAGAACCAATCAAACACCTTGAGAATACAGATTAGTGAATGCAATAATTACACACATACATACATATATACCACCATCCAATCCATCCTACACGTACTCATGGTACAAGGCTAGAACACTGTATACTAGCTAACCTTTGAGCTATCATGGTTATCATTCATCCATTAATCGATCAATTGATCATGAACATATGCAAATCTATAATCAAACAAACCATATAACGTGTGGGCATGCAAAGAAAAAGAAGAAAAATAATAAAGGTATGGGTGGATCATGTGGCTATGCCTGGGGGATGAGTAAGGTCGCACGGAACTGCTCCACCTCGTGTAGTTTTTTTGTTGTTAGACCATGGGTGGTGCGAGGCCGGACCCGACGCAGACCGGCGTTCGTTCGTAAGCCGGAGAGACTTCTGACCCGGTGATCGCCGCTCAGCCGCCATGCCCGCCTGGGAAGGACTGGATTTTTTCTGGATAGAGAGACGGCTCGATGGATTGCAACTTGAGAGACGCGAGAGCACGCTAGTTATATGGAACACGGAGCAGAGGGACCATGTGAGAGATGAAGAGCCTATGGGATAGTGGATGGAAGATGGAGAGGCCATGTTTTCGTCTTCCATGTTAAAGATAGTGGGGATGCAACGTTGGTACAGAAAGGGAGAAATCAAGATAGTGGGGATGTGAACAGCCAACCAATTTTGCTGCTTGTTCTTGCATGGAGGAGATAATGGACTCACCGTTAGTAAACTGAAAAAAATGAAAAAAATGAAAACATAAGTGATGACATGGCATCACGGTAGAGTAGGAAAATTCGGTTGTTTAATTGCATGCTTGCGGATATGGCATGATAGCCGAGTTATCATGTGTGTTGCATGCTTGCTAATATGGCATGACTTAAATGCATTGCTTAGTGAGACGTTGAGGTAGACGCTTTGCATGTTGAGAGAATCGGCAATGCTACACCTACGAAGGGACTTACGTAATTGTTACGTGATTAGGCAGTTGGCAAATTTTGATTGGTCTTAGGGGGGAGGCGGGGCCCATCCCCACTGAAAATTAGGGGGGCAAAGAATTAGCGAAGGAAGGTTTACGTAGCCCTTCATAGTCCTTTCGTAGGTGTAGGATTATTTTGAGAGAATTGGGACCGATTTTTTAAGAATGTAAGATTTCAGGAGGACAATTGGTCTCTTCACAGTTCACAAGGATTAGTTACATCAGTCTACATTAGTTAAAGAACCAATCAAACTCCTTGAGAATACAAATTAGTCAATGCAACAATTAGACACATACATACGCATATACCACCATCCAATCAATCCTACACGTACTCATCACGGTACAAGGGCTAGAACACTGTACTAGCTAACCTTTGAGCTATATCATGGGTATTATCCATCCATTAATCGATCGATGGATCATGAACATATGCAACTCTACAAGCAATCAAATGACATAACGTGTACGCATGCAAATAAAGAAGACGACGAAGAAGAAAATAGTATGGACGGATCATGCATGTGGCTATGCCTGTGGGATGGGTAAGGTCGCGAGGAACTGCTCCACCTCATAGTTGGTGTCGGCATCGAAGACCCTAAGGCACATGGGCGGTTCCACGTTGCCTAGCGACAGCAGCGACGACGACACCAACCATATCCCATCTCAGCAGATGAGTCCCGATGCCACTGCCGGTGCGAACATCTGCGTGTGCAGCCTGTCGAACTTGGACCACATGTAGAGTATCAAGCTCCCCACACACATGTCGATGGCGAACGAGCCGAGGAAGAAGGGCACCGCCATGCCAAGCGCGCTGGGTATGTAGTCCCTATGGGATGGGTAAGGTCGCAAGGAACTGCTCCACCTCGTAGTTGGTGTCAGCGTCGAAGACCCTCAGGCACATAGACGGTTCCTCTGGTAGTGGAGGAAGCAGAAGAACAAGTAAAACCAATCAAATTCCATGAGATTACAAATTAGTGAATGCAACAATTACACACATACATATAGACCACCATCCAATCCATCCTACACGTCCTCACGGTACAAGGCTAGAACATTGTACTAGCTAACCTTTGAGCTATCATGGGTATCCTCCATCCATAAATTGATCAATGGATGATGAACATATAACGTGTACGCATGCAAAGAAAAAGATGAAAAATGGTATGGGTGGATCATGTGGTTATGCCTGCGGGATGGGGGTTGAGTATGTATTTTGTATTGCATCTGTATTGAAGTTGTGGCCCATCTCCTAGTCTTGTATAATTGAGGTAAAGTCCTTCCCTGTATTATATATACGTGCACCAGCACCCCATCAATATATCATCATTGTATTGCAAACTATCTCGTCTACAGTGAGTAAATTGACGTGATTGTTACCCCATATTCTTGTATTTTTCTTCTTATGCCTTAAAACTCCTCACGAATGGAAACCTTAGGGAAATAGACAAAAGCAGTGCGCGAATGCGATAAAGTTTGGATCAAACCTACATCTATGACACAAAACTCAGAGTAAAAGTAGTAGAAAATTGGACTCATCACTCAAACCCGAATAGCGCTCGACGCTTGGTCGCTTGATGGCTGGCTAGTTCAATCATTTTTTCTTTATAGAGTATTCCGTTCAAGTGCACAAGCCAATAAAAAGATCGGCAACAATTCATTCATGAAAAAACCGACTTCAAGTTTTGTATTGCATCTGTATTGAAGTTGTGGCCCATCTCCTAGTCTTGTATAGTTGAGGTAGAGTCCTTCCCTGTATTATATATATGTGCACCAGCACCCCATCAATATATCATCATTGTATCGCAAACTATCTCATCTACATGGTATCAGTTTTTTAGATTATTTTCCTTGCTTCCGCTCCGCCGCCACCGCTCCAAGACGCCGCCGCCCGCGCCTCCTGTCGCGCGCGCCGCCGCTCCTCATCTCCGGCCGCCGCCGCCGCGCCTCTCCTCACGCCGCCGCCACCACCGCGCCTCTACTCGCGCCGCCGCCGCCCGCGCGTCAACCGCGCTGGCCGCCGTTACTCTCTCTCCTTCCCTCGCTTCGCTGCCGCCCGCCCGCATCGCTCCATCGCCTGCCAGCCGCCCGCTTCGCTCCAGCCGCTCGCTTCGTTGCATTTCGCTCCAGACGCGGGTATGCAGGCTGGCGCCCTAGCCTACAACATGCATACGGCCATGCATGCAGGTGCCCATGCATGCAGCATGTATACGGGTATATATGGCTCCCCGGACTGCAGCATGTATACGGACATGGATGCTAGCTCCTTGGACTACAACGTGCACGCGGCGCTGCCTCCTCCGATTGATGGGTTCCCTGCGCTGCCTCCTCTGCCTGCTGGTGGTGCCGGCTATCAGCAGCAGCAGTCGCGTCCTCCCCATGGCGTGGCCAGTTCGTCGTCGCCCCGCCGCCGGCGCCCTCTGGCGCGGACCCCCACACGCCCCCCGCCGTCTTCTTCCCCGCGCCTCCCGCACCGGGTCTCCTTGGTCCTCGTCCCGCAGGCCATCAGGCGTTCCTCGGCACCCCTACCAGCCCTACGGTGCTTCGCTCGCTCCGCCACCTCTCGGTGGCTACGGCGCGCCCGCTCAGGCGCCACCCTATGGAGGCCAGTCGTCGCCGCCTGTTCCTGCACCGTGGGTCCCCGTCCTCCCGGCCGCCCTACACTCGGCGCCGTCGCCGAGTCACTACGGAGGTGGAGGCGACTGGTACATGGACTCGGGTGCTACTGCGCACATGACAGCTCATCCCGGTAACCTATCCTCTTCCACTCCAGTTTACACTCCCACTCATATCACCGTTGGCAACGGTTCTTCTTTACCTATCACACATGTCGGCAGCACTAACTTTCCTTCTAATTCCACACCTATCACTATGTCTAATGTCCTTGTTTCACCTGACTTAGTCACTAGTTTAGTCTCCATTCGTCGTCTTACTCGTGAGAATCCTCTTACTGTTGAATTCGACGGTGTCGGGTTTTCTGTGAAGGACGCCCGTACCCGGATGGTGCTTCACCGATGTGATAGCCCTGATGAGCTTTATCCCGTCCACGCCAGCGCCTCCACTTCCACACTCGTCGCTCTCGCGGCCGGTGTTGACCTCTGGCATGCTCGCTTGGGCCACCCCAACCCCGCCACTTTGCGTCAGATTCTTAGGAGTTTTTCTTTCTCATGTAATAAGCTTGACGAGCACACTTGTGAGCCTTGTTGTTTGGGCAAGCACGTGCGTCTTCCCTTTAGTGCGTCTACTTCAGTTTCCACTTTTTCGTTTCAGTTGCTTCATAGTGATGTTTGGACGTCTCCCGTTGCGAGTAACATGGGCTATCTATACTACTTGGTGATTTTAGATGATTATTCTCACTATGTGTGGACTTTTCCTCTTCGTCGTAAATCCGACGCTTTAGCCACACTCACCACCTTTTATTCCTATGTCACCACCCAGTTCGGTCGCCCCATACTTGCACTCCAAACTGATAACGGAAAAGAGTTTGACAACGTCGCTCTTCGCACACTTCTCGCCTCTCACGGCACCATCTTTCGTCTAACTTGCCCTTACACTTGACAGCAGAACGGTCGTGCCGAGCGCATTCTCTGCACTCTTAATGACTACGTTCGCACGTTACTCTTTCACTCCAACGTGCCCGCTCGGTTTTGGCCCAACGCTCTTGCCACCGCCACTCTTTTAGTTAACATTCGTCCGTGTCGTCCTCGGTGGAACTACGCTCCTCACCACCTTCTCTTCGGTACACCACCATCCTATGACGGTCCTCCGCATCTTTGGGTGTCTCTGTTATTCTAGCACCGCGTCCACCACGCCACACAAACTCGCACCACGTTTCGTCCCGTGCATCTTCCTTGGCTACCCTCCTAACACCAAAGGTTACCGGTGCTATGATCCTGTCACTCATCGTGTGTACACCTCGAGACACGTGTACTTTGTCGAGAAGGTGTTTCCTTTTTTTTAGGTTCCTCCGGCTTCGGATCCTTCGGCGCCGGCCCCCGCGTCCCCTTCATTGAGCGATGCGCTGCGGTGCACCCCAGCGCCCCCCCTCCCCCCCCCCCCCCCCCGGCACGGTGCCTTCCGTCGCCACCACCCGGTTTCTCGACTCCCTCCCCGAGGTCGAGTCAAACCGGGCCCCCGGGTCCCCGTATCCCTAATGCGAGGTTGAGCCGGTGGGTACCCCGCCCGCCACCCCGGCTGGCGGTGCCACCCCTGCGACGGGCTTGACGTCCACCTTGCCCGTTGCCTCTTCCATCGTCGGCTCGGCCCACGCCAGTGACAGCCCTACGCCGCCGCCGCTGGGCTCCCTCCGCCACGGGCCCCGCCCCGCCGCCGCGACTCCTGCCGCCCAGGCGCACCTGCTGTCGGCGCTCCTATCATGGCCGCGGCCCCTGCCACCGCCACGGCCCCTGTCGCCGGCCCTGCTGCCCCGCCGCTTGGCGTGACTACCCGTGCCCGAGCAGGCGTGCTTCGGCCGAGCACCCGCTACTCCGCCGACGAGTATGTGTGCGCCGCCTCGACGTCGACGCCATCACCCGTTCCCACCTCGGCTCGCGCTGCCCTTCGGGATCCCCATTGGCTAGCTGCGATGCAGGAGGAGTTCGACGCCCTACAGCGCAACCGCACGTGGCAGCTTGTTCCGCGACCCCCTCGTGCCAACATCATATCTGGCAAGTGGGTGTTTCGCCACAAGACTCGCCCGGACGATTCTCTCGAGTGCTACAAGGCTCGGTGGGTGGTTCGTGGTTTTCGGCAGCGCGCGGGCGTGGACTTCACCGACACCTTCTCCCCGGTTGTGAAACCGGGCACGATCCGCGCCGTGCTTTAGCTGGCGGTCTCGCGTGCTTGGCTTGTGAACCAGTTGGATGTCTCCAACGCCTTCTTGCACGGCCATCTCGCCGAGCAGGTTTTCTGTGAGCACCCCACTAGTTTCGTCGACGCCGAGCACCCCGACTTTGTGTGCTTACTCTCCCGTTCTTTTTATGGGTTGAAGCAGGCGCCTCGGGCTTGGTACCAGCGTATCATAGCCTTTCTGCAGTATCTGGGATTTCGATCCACTAGCTCTGATGACTCACGCTTCGTGTATCATCAGGGAGCTGACACTGCATATTTGCTGCTCTACGTCGACGACATCATCCTCATGGCATCCGCCCCCGACCTCCTTCAGCGGCTGACTGCTCGTCTTCGTGATGAGTTCGCCCTCAAGGACTTGGGGCCCCTGCACTACTTCCTCGGCATCGAGGTGGTCCGACGACCTGACGGCTTCTTTCTGCATCGTCAGAAGTACGCCCACGAGCTCCTGGAGCGTGCCGATATGCTTAACTGCAAGCCGGCGCCCACCCCCGTCGACACGAAGACGAAGGTCTCTGCTCTGGAGGGGTCTCTTGCATCCGACGCAGCGTTCTATCGCTCCATTGTTGGTGCTTTACAGTACTTGACGTTGACCCGACCTGACCTGCGGTACGCTGTCCAGCAGGTGTGCCTCCATATGCACGCTCGCCGTGACTCTCACTGGACCTTGGTGAAGCGTATTCTCCGTTATATATGCGGCACCATGTCTTTGGGACTCACCCTGACGGCCTCCGCCTCCACCGATCTTGTCGCCTACTCGGATGCCGACTGGGCTGGCTGCCCCGACACTCGACGCTCTACGTCAGGCTACTGCGTCTACCTTGGGCCATCGCTGATCTCTTGGTCATCGAAGCGGCAGCCCACGGTCTCCCGCTCCAGCGCCGAGGCAGAGTATCGCGCCGTGGCTAATGCCGTGGCCGAATGCTCTTGGATACGTCAGCTGCTCCAGGAGTTGCTTTGTGATGTTCACAAGGCCACTCTTGTCTACTGCGATAACGTCAGCGCGGTCTACCTCTCCGCCAACCCGGTGCACCATCGACGGACGAAGCATATTGAGCTCGATATTCACTTCGTGCGCGAGCAGGTTGCACTTGGCCCTAAGGGATTGCCTACTCCCGTCTTCGAGGAGTTTCGGTCCAGTCTATGTGTCTCCGGCGACGCTTCGACTGCGGGGAGTGTTGAGTATGTATTTTGTATTGCACGTGTATTGGAGTTGTGGCCCACCTCCTAGTCTTGTATAGTTGAGGTAGAGGCCTTCCCTGTATTATATATACGTGCACCAGCACCCCATCAATACATCATCATTGTATTGCAAACTATCTCGTCTACAGTGAGTAAATTGACGTGATTGTTACCCCATATTCTTGTATTTTTCTTCTTATGCCTTAAAACTCCTCACGAATGGAAACCTTAGGGAAATAGACAAAAGCAGTGCGCGAATGCGATAAAGTTTGGATCAAACCTACATCTATGACACAAAACTCAGAGTAAAAGTAGTAGAAAATTGGACTCATCACTCAAACCCGAATAGCGCTCGACGCTTGGTCGCTTGATGGCTGGCTAGTTCAATCATTTTTTCTTTATAGAGTATTCCGTTCAAGTGCACAAGCCAATAAAAAGATCGGCAACAATTCATTCATGAAAAAACCGACTTCAAGTTTTGTAGTAAAAAATCCATACATTACAAAAATGATTGCATGAATTTGAGAGAAATATTCATGCACACAAAACAAATGGAGAATTTGAAAAAAAAATTGTGAACAAAAAAATAGTCGCGACTTTGAAAATTCGTTCATGAATTTGAAAACTATTCACAGATTTAAAAGAATATTTGTGAATTCAAAATATGTTCATGAATTCAAAAAAGTTTACAAATTCATAAATTTTAATATTTAAAAAATGAAAATTGAAATAGTCCAGGAAATTGAAAAAATTCACTAATTTTTGAAAAGATTAATTTCAAAAAGTTTTTAAAAATTCAAAAATATAAAAAATTTTCATTAATTTTAAGAATTTCACAGATTTTTAAAAAGTTCTTGAATATGAAAATTATTTTAATTTGAAAACTGTTCATAGATTTCAAAAAATAACATATTTGAAAAAGGTCATAGATTTCAAAACAAATCACAGATTCTTCATGAATTTGAAACTATGTTCGAAAGGAAAAATGGGAACAAAAAAAGAAAATGGAAAATAAAATGGAGAAAAGAAAACATAAAACATAAAAAAATAAAAAAGAACAAACTTGGTAAAAAGTCATAAAAAATAAGGATGCATCTAGCGAGTGACTGTTAGCTCGTTCGGCGTTCATAGTGGCCAACCATATTAGAAAAGACACCATGTGCACAAAAAATTATCATTTTTCTAACAAAAGTACCCATGTAAACGTAGGTGCGAACACATTTAATTCAGGTTATAGAATTTTTTTTAAATCAATCTTCTGTGAATTGAACATCAGAACTAAGATTTGTTTTCATCGCTGGAACCTTCACGACGTGCTCTTCGAACTGGATCCCTCATGACTATGTTTTGATTAATTTTTGTGTGGGCAATTTACACCCTGTTAGGTACGACTGACTAGCAATCGATATATAATTTCCCCCCTACTCATGGATGTGTAGTTTTCACTGATGCGAACAATTGTGAACACATTTAATTCTTATTTCATTTTTCTAAAAGATTTATTATTTTTGAACTGAACACCGAAATTAAGATCCACTTTCACTGTTGGAATCCAATCCTCGCGACGTGCTCTTCGAAACTAGATCCTGCATAGGTATGTTTCGATGAACTTTTTGTGTGCAATATACTCCCTGTTAAGTGCAACTGCCAAGTAGTCAATGTGCAAGTTTCTTCCATGCAATTTTCACTGACGGCACCTCCACCGCAAACTACCCACTACCTATGAGATGTGCAACTTCGTCTTCTGCCAGGGCCAATTGCCTGGTAGTCGATATACAATTTACCGCCCTGCCTGTGGATAAGTAGTTTTCACTGTTGGCACCCCCGCCCCAAATACCCCTAGCTGTGAGATGAGTGTGCAACTTCACCTACTAAACTCGGCCAACTCCATATTAGTCGATGCACAACTTTCTCCTAACACCCCCCCCCCCCCCCCCATCCGTGGATGTGGAGCTTTCACAATTTGTGCCCTGCTCCAACCACCCTGTTTGTGAGATTTGTAACTCCATTTGACTGTTGTCCTCAGCCAGGCAGCTAGAGCAAGAGGAACGATATGGTCCCCGGTGTTGCCAGGGTTGGAGTCGAAGAATGATGAAGTGTGTGAGGCAAGTTAATTAGTCGTGAAAGCTGAGAAATGGCTACTTGACTCTTCCTTGTCCGTTCCCTGGCCAGTTTCCAAATTTGAGGATTAGCACTTACATTTTTTTTGGTTTGATAGGGATCGAAGATCATTTCGTTTTGATTTTTTGTTTGCCGTGTAGACACCAAAATAAAGATCACTAAAATACCTCTATGTACAACATGGACTTCTATCTAGATTTAGCTTTTACCCTTAACACCGGTGTATGGTGGGAGCACTCCCGAACTTCTGGAGTCGGTGTTCCTTAAAACCGAAGTACTAAATAATATGAAGTTATTACCATCGATTGTGTTGGTTGAACTATCTGTACTTATTCCACAGTGCCATAAACGAGCTCTTTCTTTTATTGCACTTCTTTATCGCTTTGTGTAATAAGCTATAACAGAACATTCACCATACTTCTCTTCAAATGATTTCTATGACAACAATCATACACACACAACATGTTGCCAATATATTTTTTCCTTGAAACTACTAAAACTCATTTCATGATAAATAAATTAAAATAATATATGCAGTTAAACTTAATAATGTTTACATTTACAACATAAGAGTAATGTATTAGTTGTTTAGCACACTCCTTCCTCAGTTAACATCCAACACCTTAGGTCCGTCAATGCCGAGGTCCATTGGTGAGTTGATTTGTGATGTCACACATTAATGATCTATCAACTATGGCTCTTTGCCGTAGTTTGTGTGTGTGTGTGTGTGTTTTTTTGCAGGTGCCCGTAGTGTGTGTTGGATGAACCGTTTGTGTAAATTTCAAGCTAGGCAAGCTTACTTCTATTGTATTTGTTTATCACATTATGATGTGGTTTGTATAGAATACTGAGGCTTATTCACAACTCACAAAGATTAGTTACATCAATCTACCGAGCACTACCGGAATGACCAGCTATGCCGAAGACCTAGGCCTGAACCATGTCGGCATGGCCCTGTCGGCGTACTCCAGGGAGGCCATCGGCATAGCTATCTATGCCGATGGCTTCCGTACAGCAGTCGGCATCGCTCCATCTTCAACATAAATATGGCCAGACGGTAGCTGACGGAGTCGTAGTCAAGTCCACCCAACCAGGGGCCGCCACGTGTCTACTGTATGTCGATACCCAGGCTGTCGGCATAGATTCCCACATCGTATAGCAACAGAATCCTTCTAAGAGTCTGATTAAAAACCATATAACATTTGTCAAAACCAATGAAAGTGTCTATTACTTGTGATTTTAACAAAGTATAGGACCAATATGCAAAAGTACACAAGATCACATTTCTAACACACTCAAGAATAAAAGCAAACTGATATTCATAATCTATGGAAAATTCTACCCCAAATCGATATATAATTTGTGTATGTTTAAGTTTAGACAAGTCAAATTTAAATTAACCAAATTTTAATTAAAAAAGAAAATGATTTAAAAAAATCTATGCCAACGGCCGCCGTTAGGGCGGTCAGCATTGATTTGATGGAGACCGGGTCGCCAGGGCCGCTTACATGCCGATGATGTTTGCATATCGACGGCAACTGTTGGCATACATCAGTCTACCCCGACAGCCATTCTATGCCGACGGTGCCGATCTGCTTGGCGAGTTTTCCTAGGCTGTCAGCATAGATGGATATGCCAACGGCCCTGACAAAAAGCTGTCGGCAAAGAAAAGGCCGTCGGTATATGGTTACTCCGGTAGTGGAGGAAGCAGAAGAACAAGTAAAACCAATCAAATTCCGTGAGAATACAAATTAGTGAATGCAACAATTACACACATACATACATATAGACCACCATCCAATCCATCCTACACGTCCTCACGGTACAAGGCTAGAAGACTGTAGTAGCTAACCTTTGAGCTATCATGGGTATCATCCATCCATTAATTGATCAATGGATCATGAACATATAACGTGTACGCATGCAAAGAAAAAGAAGAAAAATGGTATGCGATGGCCTCACGACAAGTCCTCACACTAGGACATCTGTTGTGACGAATCCACGACACCCCCATGCGTGGATGTGGATCTTTCACAGTTTGTGCCCTGCACCAACCACCCTGTCAGTGAGATTTTAACTCGTTTGCTTGCTATCCTCAGCCAGGCAGCTAGAGCAAGAGGGACAATATGGTCCTCGGTGTTGCCAGGATTGGAGTCAAAGAAAGACGAAGTGTGCGAGGAAAGTTAATTAGTTGTGAAATATGGGAAATGGCTACTTGACTCTTCTTTGTCTGTTCCCTGACTAGTTGCCAAATTTGAGGATTAGCACTTACACTTTTTTGGTTTGATAGGGATTGAAGATCATTTCGTTTTGATTTTTCGTTTGACCGTGTAGACACCAAAATAAAGATCACTAAAGTACCTCTATGTACAACATGGACTTCTATCTAGATTTCGCCTTTACACCAGTTTATGTTGGGAGCACTCCCGAACTTCTGGAGTCGGTGTTCCTTAAAACCGAAGTACTAATTAATATTAACTTATTAACCGTCGATTGTGTTGGATGAACTATATGTAGTTATTCCACAGTGCCATAGAAGAGCTCTTTCTTTTATTGCACTTGTTTGTCGCTTTATGTAATGAACTATAATTGAACATTCGCCATACTTCTCTTCAAATCATTTCTATGACAACAATCATACACGCACAACATGTTGCCAATATATTTTTTCCTTGAAACTACTAAACTCATTTCATGATAAATAAACTAAAATAATATATGCAGTTGAACTTTATAAAAATGTTTTCATTTACAACATATGGAGAATGTATTAGTTGCTTAGCACACTCCTTCCTCAGTTAACATCCAGCACCTTAGGCCCATCAATGCCGATGTCCATTGGTGAGTTGATTTGTGATGTCACACATTAATGATCTATCAACTATGGCTCTTTGCCGTAGTGTGTGTGTTTTTTTGCGGGTGACCGTAGCGTGTGTTGAATGAACCATTTGTGTAAATTTCAAGCTAGGCAAGCTTATTTCTATTGTATTTGTTTATCACATTATGATGTGGTTTGTATAGAATATTGAGGCTTCTTCACAACTCACAAGCGATTACTTACACCAATCTACATTAGTTGAGCACTACCGAAATGACCAGCTATGCCGATGGCCCAGGCCCGAACCCCGCCGGTGGAGGTCTATGCCGACGGTATCCGTCGCCATAGCCAAGTCGTCGTACTCCAGGGAGGCTGTCGGCATAGTTATCTATGCCGACGGCCGTTAGCATCGCTCCATCTTCAAAAAAATATGGCCAGACGACAGCTGGCGACGTCATAGTCAAGTCCACCCAACCAGGGGCTGCCACATATCGGCTGTATGTCGACGCCCAGGCTATCGACATAGATTCCCACCTATGCTCACGGTCTATGTTGACGGCCCGGCCGACGGCATAGTTATGGGCCACGAGGCACTAGGGGCTGCCATGTGTCAACTGTATGCCGACGGCCTTGCTATCGGCATAGATACCCACCTATGCCGACGACTGTCTGCAGAAAACTAACACATGGCGGCCCCTGGTGCCTCGTGGCTTGGAACTATGCCGACGGCCAGGCTCTCGGCATAGAATCCCTCATAGTATACAACATAATCCTTTCAAGATTCTGATTAAAAACCATATAAAATTTGTCAAAACCAATGAAAGTATCTATTACTTCTGATTTTAACAAAGTATAAGGACCTATATGTAAAAGTACACGCGATCACATTTGTAACACACTCAAAAATAAAAACAAACTGGATATTCATAATCTATGGAAAATTCTACCCCAAACAACATACAATTTGTGTGTTTAAATTTAGACGAGTCAGATTTAAATTAACATAATTTTAATCTAAAAAAGAAAATGATTTAAAATAAAATAAATAAATATATAATCCATGCCGACGGCTGCCATCAGAGCCGTCAGCATTGATTTGACGGCGTCAGCCGACCCTTGGAGACTGGGTTGCCAAGGCCGCTTATATGCCGACGATCTTTGTATACCGACGACAACCGTCGCCTTACATCAATCTATGCCGACGGCCATTCAATGCCGACGACGGCCGTCGACATAGATGGCAATATGCCGACAGTTTTTCCTAGGCCGTCGACATAGATGAATATGCCGACGGCCTGACAAAAAGCCGTCGGCATAGAAAGGGCCACCGGTATATTAGAAGCATAATTGGTTTGATGCCAACAATTGGCATTGCCAATATTTGGCAAGCCAACATTTGGCAAAATCAAAAGTTGCCAAATGTTGGCAACTTTTTGTGAGGTTGAGAAGAAAAGTTGGTAGACAACCAATCACTAGCCAACATTTGTCATTTGCCAAATATTGGCATGCCAAAAGTATCGAACCAATCGTGCTCTAGGTTACTCCGTTAGTGGAGGAAGCAGAATAACAAGTAAAACCAATCAAATTCCGTGAGAATACAAATTAATGAATGCAACAATTACACACATACATACATATAGACCACCATCCAATCCATCCTACACGTCCTCACGGTACAAGGCTAGAACACTGTACTAGCTAACCTTTGAGCTATCATGGGCATCACCCATCCATTAATTGATCAATGGATCATGAACATATAACGTGTGCGCATGCAAAGAAAAAGAAGAAAAATGGTATGCGTGGATCATGTGGCTACGCCGGGATGGGTAAGGTCGAAAGGAACTGCTCCACCTCGTAGTTGGTGTCGGCGTCGAAGACCCTCAGGCACATGGGTGGTTCCACGTTGCCTAGTGACAGCAACGAAGACGGCAGCGACCAAATCCCGTCGCCGCAGATTAGCCCCGATGCCACCGCCGGCGCGAACATCTGCGCGTGCAGCCTATCAGACTTGGACCACATGTAGAGTATCAAGCTCCCCACGCACATGTCGATGGTGAAGAAGGAGCCGAGGAAGAAGGGCACCGCCATGCCGAGCGCGCTGGGTATGTAGTCCCTGATCCACCACGTTTTGTTGTTGGCCACCTCCTTGAGCGCGCAAATGGCGATGGCGAGGATGAAGAAGGCGGCGCAGAACCTGAGGCAGTACTTGGGCAGCTGGTCCCAGCCGTTGGTGCCGAGGAGCGCGATGCCGCGGTAGATCTTGGCGTAGGGCGCCGGGTAGCCCTCGTCGTTACCGATGTCGTAGGCCTGGTAGAAGATCCAGAAGACTGTGGGGGAGATGATGCAACCGATCCCCGTGCCGATGACCTGGCTCACGAACATGGCACGCGGGGAGGTGAGGGTGAGGTACCCCGTCTTGAAGTCCTGGATGAGGTCGGAGGCGGTGGAGACGATCCCCATCATGAGGCCACAGGCGGCGAGGCCGGCGATGACCCCGCCGTCCTTGGCGCGATGTTGGCTCGAAGATGAAGATGGCGAGCTTGCCATAGCTGCTGGAGAGGGACCAGTCGGTGAGGCCGGTGCCGAGGGCGTTGCAGAAGGCGAAGATGGGCGCGACGACATAGGCCCAGACGACGTGCTTGGGCTTGAGCTGGCGGAAGATGTGCGGGATGGCGAGGACGGAGATGCCGGCGAGGGCAACGAGGGCGCCCACGGCGACAACGGTGGGGATCTGGTCCTTGAGGAAGATCTGCGGCGCGGCGGTCGTCGAAGCTGAGCGCCTGCCTCTCGTTAAGCGCCCGCGAGGCCGGGCGCCCGGCGAAGGGGATCCCCGCGGTGTTGGCCTTGGCGCGGCCCGTGCGCTTGAGGTACATGTCGTAGGAGGTCCGGAAGAGGATGGAGAAGAAGTTGAAGAGGCCGTCGCCCATGATCATGGCGATGGAGATGAAGACCTGGTAGCCGTTGAGGCCGTGGAGGCTGCTGTTGGGGAGGTTGGCGTCGTACCAATCCCCCCTCTTGCTCTCGATGAAGGGCCACATGATCCCCCAGGAGATGATGCTCCCGATGAGCAGCGAGAAGTTGATGATATAGGGGCAGATCATCCCCACCCCGACGTACGTCGCCGAGAAGTCGAAGTAGAAGCGCCGGTTATACGCCTCCATCCCGAACGTCGGGAAGGAGCCGAACCCGCACGAGTCCCCCGCCGTGTAGAACCACTGGAACATGGACCACAGGAAGCTCCCTAGAAACGACTTGAAGAGGATGGACACCTGCTGCCTGCCATTGCAAACATCAAACAAACATATATATATATATATTCCTACATCCGCCATTGTCGATCGTTGCCGGAGAAGAAGAAGAAGAAGAAGAAGAAGAAGAAGAAGAAATTGGTTACGTACTTGGCCTGGATGGCGCCTTGGGGAGTGTGGAAGCTGTTGATGAGGTGGGCGGTGGCGGAGCCGGAGGGGTAGGTGAGGCGGTAGCTAATGATCATGATCTTCCTGAGCGGCACGATGGAGAAGAGCCCCACGAAGCTGACGAGGAAGAGGTAAGCCATGACGCGCCACAGCGACGGCTCCTCGACGTTCATGGTGTTGTTGGCCTCGTCGAAGCCCTTGGCGATCTTGCGGCTCATGCCGAGGATGTAGGTGCCGAAGCCGCCGGAGAAGGCGATGCTGGAGCAGGAGATGACGCAGGTCTGCACCACCGTGTTCTCCTGCCGGGTGAAGGGCCGCGGAAGACGCCGCAGCGCTCCAGCGCCGACGTCCACGTCTTCATCATGAAGAAGGCGAGCAGCCCCGCGGAGACGTTGAGCGACGGCACGATGCCGGAGGTGATGTTGAGCTTCATCACGATGAAGCTGAGGAAGGTGCCCAGCCCCGCGCTCACCACCACGGCGCGGACCGTGATCTGCTCGTTCCACGTCGGTAGGGTCTTGCCTTCGAACGCCTTCTCCAACGAGATCGCCTCCCGCGGTGGCACCGGGGCCGGCGCCGGCGCCGGCGCGGGGGCGGGGGCGGGGGCAGCGCCCTCCGCTTGCTCCATCATAGACCGTCCTCCGGCTCTTCTCCCACGACGCCGGCCGCCCACCTACCTGATTGTTGCAACAATAGATGGATGTATATATGGATGCGCGCAGATTCTTGATTTCTTCTCGATGCAATGCAATTGCAATGCGATGTGATGGATGCAGTAATCCGGCCGGCCTCCTCGAGATCGACCGATCTTGTCGACGGATCAATGGTTTCCCCTCTCTCTACCTGCCACGGAGGGGCGCCGGAGATGGAGGGGATCGATGGATCGAAAGAGTGATTAGTCTTTTTTGCTGCTAATTATGATTGCCGATCTCTAAGAGAAGAGAAACTAGGTGTGATGGATTTTCGTGTGGTCATGCTGTGAGGTGAAGCAGCGGGTGGTCGACAGGCCATCTCGTGCGCGCGCCAACGCCTAATTTTGGCAAAACATACACGAGCATCTAGGAGTATTAAACAGGCGCCTGAAAAAATATTGGTGCGAGTCGAAAATCTAGAGCGTCGGATCATCAAACCAACAGCCATTGATGCAAAAATGCTACACTCACGGGCTACTTTTTACTTAATCAACGGACTTTACTTTTCCCCCTCACTAATCTCAACCCCCCGATTTTCAGGGTGGGCCCGCGTCGCCTAACGCCCAATTAGCGCAACCCACGTCCGCTTAGCTCCGTAAAACGCCCGTAAAGCCCCCGTGAATGTAGCATTGCCGCGTTCGATGCGCTAATGTTCTTCTAATCGTTGTTTAGATTAGTTGGAAGTTTTCATAAGAGTTATTTACTCAAAACCACCACATTATGGGCTAGGGTAACAGATCGGTACCACATTTGAGGCAGAGCATAAAAACCACCAACAATGGGGCTAATCTGTAACGCGGAGCACTCACGCTGCGTATTAGCCCAGAAAACAGCGAATCCGACAGGTGCGTCCCGCTTGTCGGGTTGACGTCGCGCGTGTTGACAGACGCTGTTACACGGCGACAGACGGCCGTTTCCGCGCGCCCGTGTAAGTGGCCCGCACCCGTCGGTGTTCGAACCAGACCAGGCAGTTCATCCCGCTCGCTCTCCTCTCTCTCGACCCCGACCACCGCCGGCGCCGCCACTGTCGACTCGCCGCCTTTCGCCGCTCCGCCATGGTTTCTTGGAGCGACAAGTCCTCGAGCTCTTCTTCGGACGGCGAAGAAGTCACTAGCCAGGTATGCGTGTTCGCCTCCCCCATGGATTAGGGTTCATCCCGCTAGGGTTAGGGTTCATCATTTGGGGATTTTTTACCAGGTCGCCGATTTGTGCAATTTGTGTGCTGGTTAGCTTCCTAGGACTATCCCTTGCTATAATTGGGGTGGCATTGCTCACGATCTGTCGTCTCATTGTCTGCATCAAGAACCTTGAGTCAGGCTTGTTGCATTTGAATCCATGGACACAGGCAGATGTTTCTTGCATGTGCTGAGGAGAAGGTATGTTGGTTAGTGGTGTAAGTAGATTAGCTTAGTTAGTTTATGCTCCATTCACTTTTCGGTACTCCAATTTTGTGTATCAAAGATTTGTTCCTGGATAGTTGCTCAAATATGAATTGCTCCAGTACTCCAATCTTCTATTGCTTCACTTGATGTAATAAGTCTTTGTGGATAGCCCATAATCTATGCATATACAATCTTATTGATGAAAAAAATTATATATGTTGTTATAATTGTTTCTGCCCAGAATTTGTGCATACAATTTTGAGAATATATCTATTAATTAATGATGCAATATTTGATTTAGGCACCAATTTATGCATAGAATATAATTCAGTGGATAGAACTAAACTGAAATTCAGTGGATAGAACTAAACTACAATTCAATGGATAGAGCTAAACTAAATTTCAATGGATAGAACTAAACTACAAATTGTGCACATTTCGGTGGAAAGAACTAAACTACAATTTTATACATTATTATATAATTTGTGCACATTTCATACAATTTCTTATATGAGAACATATTTATTTAATTGTAGGCAGAACTAAAGTGCAACTATCTGGAGTGGATAGACCCAGAGTGGTCAGTGGCTATGCAGTTCACCTTCACTGAATTGTGGAGCATGTATGGCAAAGATATCAAGGACAGGCTGAGAGAAAATGTTGAGCTTGCTGAAAGAAATTTCAAACTAGTTGGAGAAAAGAGGAAGATGGCGGAAGATCTGAGGTTTTTCAAACTGGACTTTGCTAAAATGGTTGCTGACAAGGAGGATGCTATCACACAGTTGGGAAATGCTAGGTTGGCCCTAAGTGATCTCAAAGAGGAGATGGAGAAGAAGAAGCTGGCAGACCATGGTTGTACCAATCTTCATCGGGTACTTAGAGCAAAGGCAGAGAAAGAGAGGGACCAGCTAGTGGTAGAGAGAGACCAAGTTGTGACAGAGAGGGACCAACTGAAACAAGAGAAGAAAAAGCTGGAGTACATGATTGCAGATCTGCTCAAACAGAAACATGGGTACAAGGACAAGATCAAGAAGTTGAAGGAGATATGTGATGATTTTTAACTATGTATTGTGGTGTGGTAGGGTAGCACTGGAGTTGCTATGAATGTGCTCTTATGCACTTAATAAGCTGTAATGCTTTAAGTATTTTTATGTCCAAGACTTGTGTTGTGTACTCCCAAGAACTAATGTCCAACTTATTATCATTGCATCTTTGGATCAATGTCCAACTTATTAATGTATTTTGTTTGTATCAAATGAAATGGTTGTGGTTGATGTGCCATAATAGTTCCTGATGATCTGTTACCATTTACTTTGTTGAGAACATATTTTGCACAGAACCTTTTTTGCTGAAAATTAACTTTGCACATAACATATATTGCACAGAAATTACTTTGCACAGAACCTATTTTGCAAACAATTAACTTTGCACAGAACATATTTTGCATAGAAGTTGCACAGAACATATTTGCAAACAGTTAAATTTGCACATAACATATTTTGCATAGAAGTTGCATGGAACCTGATTTGCACAAATTTTGCTCAGAATTTTAACAGCAGGAGATAAACATAGATAACTTCACAGTGCCATACATAGGTTCATAATGCCATACATAGGTCCATAAAATAGTAAATGATAGACATTAACTAAATTAACAAGTAAATGAACTAAATGAACAACTAAATGAAGTGAATGAACTAACCTTTTGCCTATCAGACATGAATGTGTACTTTCCAAATTTGCCCTCTTCACTTCCTCCTAGAGCATACTCGAGTTATGTCAAGAACCAGGACCAGTTCACTGTATCTTCAACTCCAACCACTCCAAAGGCAATGGGGTACATATTGTTGTTTGCATCCCTTCCAGTAGCTGCTAGTATCTGTGCACCACTTGTCAATTTGATGAAGCAGCCATCTAGACCTATGAATGGCCTACATCCATTCAAGAAGCCCTCACAACATGCATTCAAACTGAAAAATAGACCATGGAACCTTGGTCCAGCAGTAGGATTTTCTCTGGTTTTGCCACTAACAGTAGTGACAATGCACCTAGATCCAGGATTTGTAAGCTTCACAGTCTCCAAATAATCTCTCATCCTCTTATATTGCTTCTTGTGATCTCCAAGCACAATATCCTTTGCTTTCTTCTTAGCTCTCCATGCCATCATCCTAGGAATCTCAAGCCCAAATTGCCTCTTTGCCTTGTCAACAATAGCAGGTATAGTAGTGTTGGGATCTGATCTGATAGTTTCAATCATTTTATTGCCAAGCCACCTTGAACTAATCCTAGTTTTCTCAGACTGGGTGGGACATGTGTGCTCCAACCTCATCTTCTTAATGCAGAAAGTGGGCTCATTTCTTATCTTTGCTGCTACCATGTAGAACTGACAACCATCTCCACCACAGCAAACTATTATCCTATCACTGCAGTTTCTGGGATATTAGTATCTTCTAAGTTGTTTCACATGCAAATTGACAAGAGCCTCTCTGAATTGGTAAACATTTTTGAAACAGAGCTTTAGCTGGAATTGTTGTTCTGGATGCATCCTGTCCTCATCATACCAGACCCTAGGTGACCTTTTCTTAGCTCTACTCCTTCTGCCAGAGCTGATAACAAAGGACATTGGTTCATTGCCATCATCATCTGCTTCAAAGAATGTATCTTCCTCTTCTAAAGATGGAAACCAATCAGGATTAATGGTTGGACCAGCACTAGAGTGGGACCTACTTGTAGGACCTGGCCTCTTTGCCTTCAACTTAACAGGCTCAGGAACTGGTGTAAGTGCATCTAGTGCCCCTTAGTGATTTTGGTGTATTGAAGACTTATAGGTTAAGGGACTAATGTGTTTATGAGTGTACACAGGTCTATAAGTCTATGAGGAGTTCGATATTCACAGTGAAAGTCGACCCCTAAAAATGAAGTTCTTCGACTGAAGACTTTGGTATTCTGAAGACTTTCTGAAGACTTTGAAAGTGAAGAAATTAGTGTGACCTTGAAGACTTGGTATTCACTTGAGGAAGATGAAGCGTGAAGACTTTGTTTTCGTAGTTTCGTTTTTCTCTTTCTTGAGTCATAGGAAACACCGTACTGTTAAAGGGGGTCGAGGAAATACTAAGGAAAAATTTCCATGTGATGCTCAACTCAAAATCCTACACCTACCAATCCCTTCGAGTGAAGCCATTGGAAATCTCATACGATTCAGTCAATTTCTTCAAAGGATGAGACGAAGTTCTTCCGGTCATTGAGAATTTGTTCGGCCGAGGAGTTAGGAATTCGCCAAAGGCGGATTTCCTACGATGAGGAACATGATAGCCCCGAGGAATTTGAGAGTCAAATTTCCATTATTCTTGTGTTGCGCTTGACTGTCCCAAAATATCTTATCCACCTAACGGTCATATCATTGAAGGGCATTTATGTCTTATCATGTCGGGCTGCTCCCTAGGCTATAAATAGTGGCCCCCTACAACCACTACCTGGTTGGCTGCTCCGAGAGAAACTGACACTTGTCATTTGAGAGCATCCCATCCTCCGAGGACTTTGAGCGAAAATCATCGTGTGAGGAAAACCCAAAACCAAACACCTACAAAGCCAAAGTGATTGAGCATCACTGAAGAGATTGATCATGCGTGGATCCGAAACTTGTTACCCTTTGAAGATTGTGCTTCTTCCAGACGGTTAGGCGTCATGGTCTAGAGCATCTAAGAGGAATTGTGGATCGCCGAGTGACCGAGTCTGTGAAGGTTTGGAAGTCACCTGAAGACTTAGCACGAGTGATTGGATGAGGTCTGTGTGACCGTAGTTCAAGGAGAATACGGTGAGGACTTTGTGTCCTGAGCTGCGTGCTCAGCGACTGGGTGTCCGGGACTGTGTGTCCTCGAGTTTAAATACTCAGCCGCTCCAACCAGAAGTACAACTGAGACGGCAGTTGGAACTGGTCTACCAAATCGTTGTCTTCACCAACCTTACTGGTTCTATTTCCTTAACTCTTTCATTTCCTCATTACTTGGTTGAATGTTCGTTCATATCTGTGTTTGAAGACTTTGACTGAAGACTTTCTCAATTTCCTCAGTTCAATTTCTTCAGTCTGTTTGTCTTCATCTTGTGTTATCATGTGATTACGCTTTCTGTACTCAGTTATTGTCTTCATTTCATCATGATGACCATGCTTGTATTCTGTTATGCTTACTCTTGAGTACTTATTCCGCTGCAAGTAGTTCTTCGCTAAGGAATTTCCTCACCAGCAAATTCCTCAGTGAAGAATTCATAAAAATCGCCTATTCACCCCCCCTCTAGTCGATATAACGCACTTTCAAGTGGTATCAGAGCAAGGTACTCCCTTGTTCTGTGTGATTTTGGTTTAACCGCCTGGAGTTTTAGTTATGTCGACCGCAGGTATGAAGAAAGTGGCATGCCCTATCTTTGACGGTCATGATTATCCCAAGTGGAAGGCCATGATGAGGAAGCGCCTCATGGCAATGAACAACGAGCTGTGAACCGTCACTGAGATTGGTCTTACCGATCTATGCAAGAAGGCGCGCGCTGATGACATTTGCAAGTACACTTGACTTGACATCATGGCGAAGGACATCATCTGTTCCTGCCTATCCAGAGATGAATTCAAGCGCATTGTGCATCTTTGCAATGCCAAGCTTATCTGGGACCGAATCTCTGACGTCTATGAAGGTCATCGAACCCGTCATGATCCTTGGTTTGAGGACTTCAAGGAATCTCTCAAAACGATGACTTTCGAACCAGATCCATCATCTTCTGCACCATGCCTCATGGCAAACGGTGTCAAGGTAACCGAATGTTCCTCATCCGAGTTTAGTGACGATGAATCTGATGATGATGACTCTGATGATGAAGAAACCTAGTTATACCAAACTTGTTTGCATTGCCACTAAACAACAAACGGCTTTGGAAAAGGTTCAAAACATGCTTGACAAAAGTGATGATATGTTGGGTGAAGAAATGGATCGCACTAAAGCCCTGACTGAAAATCTTCAAAGACTTCAGTCTAGGTTTGACAGTCTTCAAGGTCATCATAACACTCTCTTGTCTGATCATGAGAAGCTTTCTTATGAATTTCTTCAAAGAAAGCAAGATCTTGAGAAGCTAAGAGTGAGTTATGAAGATCTTCAGAAGGAGCGCGATTCATTACTTGCTCAACAAATCAGTGCGGCTCGGGAAGAATTTGTTCCTCCATGCTTAAAGTGCATTGAACGTGAATCTTCTAATTCTTCACCTGAATGTTCAAATGCTTCAATAGTTACAAATTCTTCTCCTGCCTCTTCTATCACTAATTCCTCATCTGAGGACATTGCTAGTATCACTGACGATGCAGGGCTGAAGGAATTGTACATGACAGGCATGTACAAAAGCCTCAAAGGGCATCAGACTCTTTGTGATGTGCTTAAAAAGCAGATCCTCAACAGGAACCCTAGGAAAGAGGGTATTGCCTTTGAGAGGAAACTCAATGCTGATGGAACATATTGGAAGCGTGGGCAGTACCCCAAAACCTCATGGGTTGCTTCAAATGGACCTCCAATTGATCCATCTAACTTATCTGGCTTTACATGTGAATCTCCTCATTCTTCTGATGAGTCATTTGACTCCATCTATAAACTGTTCAAAAATCAGAATGGTGAAGTATTTGCTAGATATGTTGGCACTAACTACAGGAACGGTTCTCCTATGAAGAAAATCTGGGTTCCCAAAAGGTGCCTTGAAATTCCTCAGGTGAATGTCCTCATGACACCACCTGTGAAGAACAGGAACACCAGATCAAACTCTTCATATGGACCAAATTCTTCATATGGATCCAAGTCCTCATACGGACCAAATTCCTCACATGGATCAAATTCCTCAAAAGGATCAAAGTCCTCATATGATTATCATCGTGCTAACAACTCTGTTTTGCAGGGTAGAGCTAAGGGCTATGAATATGTGCATTATTATTCAAACAATTATGTTCATAAGTCCTCGAAGAATTTCTGTGCTTATTCATATGCTTACCATAACCCCTCTTGTGTGAAACGAAATGGATTGGCTTCTATGCCACCATTCTCATATGGAGCTCGTAGAGTGATGAACTCTTTGCCACCCCTTCAGATGTGGGTGGTGAAGAAAAAATAACTAATCTCTTCTGCAGGGTCAGGTCTCCAGACGTGCTTTAACAACTGAAGAACTTGCTGGGGGCCTGACAAAATTGCCTGAAAGGACGCAGGCTAATCATGAAGAAATGAACTTTCATTTCACACGTCCTCCTACTACTATATATGTTTTACTGCTTGATGAAATTCATCTGATGAATTTAATATCATATTCTTCACTAATGAAGTATATGAGATCGTAAGCTGCACTAATTCATCTGCAGGATGATCAACCCAAAGCCTTTGAGTGGGTCCTCGATGGTGACAAGAATCTATTGATGGATGCTCCCTTATCACCATCACATCTGAAGCATATCATCTTTGCTGACAAAGGCAAAAGTCAGGTATTGGGTCTAGGTAAGGTTGCGATCTCTAAGGACATACACATGGACAAAGTCATGCTTGTTGAGTCCTTAGGATACAACCTCATGCCAGTCCCAATGCTTTGCGATCTTGATATGGTTGTTGTCTTTGGCAAGTATTGTTGTCTTTTGATTATGGAAGCTGACCATTCCAAAGTCTTCGAAGGCTTTAGGAGAGGAGACTTGTATATTGTTGATTTCTCTACAGGACCACAACCAGCCGTGTGTCTACTTGAAAAAGCTTCAGAAGGCTGGCTATGGCATCGACGACTTGGTCACGCAGGCATGAGGAATTTGCACACGCTTGCGAAGAAGAAGCATGTCATTGGCATTGAGAATGTCAAATTCCTCAAGGATCACTTGTGTGGAGCCTGTGAAGCTGGAAAAATGACCAAGGCCAAGCATCCAGCAAAGACTATCATGACCACTACTCGACCATTCGAATTGCTTCACATGGACCTCTTTGGTCCTAATCATTACTCGATAGTCACTAATGATGCATCTCTATATGGCTTTGTTATTGTTGATGATTACTCTCGTTACACATGGGTACACATTGTTACTTACAAACATGAAGTGCAGGAAGTCTTCAAACGATTTTCCTCGAGGGCTTCAACCAACTTTGGTGTGAAGATCAAGCACATCAGGAGTGACAATGGAACTGAGTTCAAGAATTCTGGTCTTGATGACTATCTCGATGAACTTGGTATTACTCATGAGTTATCTGCTCCTTATACTCCTCAGCAAAATGGCGTCGTGGAGCGCAAGAGCAGAACTCTTGTTGAGATGGCTCGCACTATGCTTGATGAATACAAAACGCCTCGTGCTTTTTGGATTGATGCAATTGATACCGCGTGCCACATCATCAACAGAGTATATCTTCACAAATTCTTCAAGAAGACTGCCTATGAACTCCTCACTGACAAGAAACACAATGTGAGTTATTTCAAAGTCTTCGGTGTTAAATGTTGGATTAGAGATCCTCTCACAATGCTAAATTTGCACCGAAAGCACATTAAGGTTTTATGCTTGGTTACGGAAAGGACTCGCACACCTATAGAGTCTTCCACAACGCTCTTCACAAGGTTGTTGAAACTGTAGATGTGCGGTTCGATGAAACTAATGGCTCGCAAAGAGAGCACCTACCTTCTGTGATAGATGAACCAGCACCTGAGGAATCTATCAAGTTCAAGGCGACTGAGGATGTCATTCCTACTGAAGAATCTGCTAAAGAATTCATTCCAGAACGTGAAGAACATAGAGCTGATGCACCTGAAGATAATGCTGAAGAAAATGGTGCTGAAGAAAATGCTGATCAAATTCCTCGACGACAACCATCTCATCCTCGTGTTGCAAAAGAAGTGCAAGTTGACAAGATCATCGATGACATTGAAGCACCAGGTCCTCTCACACGCTCAAAAGCTTCACATTTATCTAACTTTTATGGGCACTATGCCTTTATCTCTATCACAGAGCCCACTAAGGTAGATGAAGCATTTCTGGAGCCTGAGTGGATTCAGGCCATGCAAGAAGAATTACATCAGTTCGAGCTCAACAATGTCCGGAACTGGTCAAACGTCCAGATCCTCGCAAGCATAATATCATTGGCACAAAGTGGATCTACCGCAACAAGCAAGATGAAAATGGCCTTGTCTTTGAGGAATAAGGCACGACTTGTAGCTCAAGGCTACACACAGATTGAAGGAATTGATTTCGATGAAACTTTTGCACCTGTTGCTAGACTTGAGGATATTCGCATATTACTTGCTTATGCTAACCATCATGATATCACTTTATATCAAATGGATGTGAAAAGTGAATTCCTCAATGGTAAGCTTGAGGAAGAAGTATATGTTGCTCAACCCCCAGGTTTTGAAGATCCAAAGAATCGACAAAGTCTTCAGACTCAACAAGGCCCTCTATGGCCTCAAGCAGGCCCTCGGGCGTGGTATGATACTTTGAAGGAATTCCTCATGAAGAATGGCTTCACACCCGGTTCACTCGACCCTACTCTCTTTACTAAATCTTATGATGGTGAACTGTTTGTGTGCCACATATACGTTGATGATATTATCTTTGGCTTTACTGACCAACGTTATAGTGATGAATTTGCCTATATGATGAGTGAAGAATATCAAATATCTATGATGGGAGAGTTGAGATTCTTCTTAGGTCTTCAAATTAAATCAGCGCAATGGCATATTCATATCTCAGGAGAAATACCTCAAAGATGTTCTGAGGAAATTTGGCATGCAAGATTGCAAAGGCGTCAAAATTCCTATGCCCACAAATGGCCATCTATGCACTGATGAAAATGGTATTAACTTCGATCACAAGGTATACCGCTCTATGATTGGTTCCTTATTGTACTTATGTGCATCTAGGCCAGATATAATGCTTAGTGTTTGCATGTGTGCCCAATTTCAAGCTACACCGAAGGAATCACACCATAAGGCTGTGAAGCATATTCTTCGATATCTAGCTCACACACCAACACTAGGATTATGGTATCCCAAGGGCTCTGCTTTTGATCTCATTGGATATTCTGGCTCTCACTATGCTGGTGATCGTGTGGACCACAAGTCAACATCTGGTACTTGTCATTTCCTTGGAATATCTTTGGTCTGTTGGTCCTGAAGAAACAGAACTGCGTATCATTGTCTACTGCGGAAGCTGAGTACATTGCTGCTAGTTCTTGCTGCGCTCAATTGCTGTGGATGAAGCAAACACTCAAGGACTATGGCATCAACGTGAAGAATGTGCCTCTCTACTGTGACAATGAGAGTGTCATCAAGATTTCTCACAATCCAGTTCAGCACTCGAAGACAAAGCACATTCAGATTCTTCATCATTTGCTTCGTGATCATGTGTTGAAGGGCGACATCTCCATCGAGCATGTGAAGACTGAAGAACAGCTAGCCGATATTTTCACAAAGCCCTTGGATGAGAAGAGATTTAGCAACTTGCGGTGTGAGCTAAATATCTTAGAATCTTCGAATGTTCTTTGAAAATGACACTCATCCTAACACTTATGCAAAATTGATGACTTAGATGTGCAACACATGAAGAAACATTTTTCTTCAATCAATGAAGAACAACACTCTAAGTGTGAAGAAATTAATGAATAATTTGATTCTCAGAACCCTACGACAATTGTACGCGGTGTCTGAAATCATCATTCTTATACGGTGGGTCACGCCACCACCAAAGTTGAAAATCTTCAATTTGGGTTTATGTCCTCTACAGCATTCACTTATGGCTATTTCTTCAAGTTGCATTTTCTGCTAAGTGAATGTGATCGGACCCTTCCCCCTCTATGCTATACTCAACCCAATCTATTCACAAATTCTTCATGTGCGTTCTATTTGAAACTCGTTCAAAATCTTCACTGTGTCCTTGTCAGCTGAAGAAATTGCGAACGGAACTTTAAAACTAATCTTATCCAAATTTTCGGCTTTGCCGCTCAAACCGTTCCACATCCCACGATAGACTTATCTATTCACCCACGATCTAACACGATCTCCACTTTTGAGTACGTGGGTGACACATGTCAAGCGAATGAGAAGGGTTAGAGGCATGTTCGTCCTAAATCTTCGGGCGAACAGTTTTTCACCGTGGCTATAAATACCCCCTCTTCCCTTCCTCACTTCCTTTACTCCGCTCGACCTTTCTCTCCCGCTCGAGCTTCTCAAACCCTAGCGCTGCCGCTACTCCATCGTCACCGGTGAGGAAGAGCTTCACTGCCTCGACCTCGTCACCGTCGTACTCGCGCCGGCCGCGGAAATCTTCACTCCGCCGCCGTCGTAGCTTTCTTCCTCCGCCGAGTTAGGGTGTGGAAGATCTGAACTGACGAGCTTCAAATCTACACTTCTCAGTTTGTTGTGTTCTTCATCCAGGCGTTCCTCGAAGAAAAGTTGCATACTTCTTCAGAGAATTCGATTGTTCAAATTCCTCAACTGAAGAATATGGCAGACGGTAAGAAGCCACAGAAAGGAGGAAAGAGGCATGAGGTCATGACTGCTTTTGAAATACCTGAGGACATCTATGCTGACTATTGCACACCTGATGAGGCCAAGTTCTGAAAGGAGAACAAAAATCAGCGCAAGGTGTGCATACAGAGGATTGAAAGGAGATGGGCAAGAGAATGGAGGGAGTACAGGTATGTTACTCCAAAGTATATGAAGAAATTTAGACTTAATCCTCCATGCCCAAGAGCTCCATTGGCACCTGGCCAAGAAGCTGACCCCACCAGCATCAAGCGTGGTGAGGATTTTCCTGAAGAATGTGCCAAGCGCCAAGCCAAGTTGGCAAGACAAGCCAAAGAAGCAGTGAGGAAATTCAATGAAGACTCTGCTACTGCTGCTGGCACTAAGGTCTCTGTCAATCCTAGGAAATCAATGGCAAAGAAGCCCGCGCACAAGCCAAGTGCTTCACCAACTGTGCCCTCACGGCCAAGTTCCTCAGCAATGCCCTCACGGCCAGAATCTTCAAAGCCCTCACGGCCAGCTCCTCATGCTGCTCCTCCTCCTCCAAAGTCCTCAGCTGCTCTGGCAAAGTCCTCAACACCTGTGCATCTAGCCACGTGCCAAAGGACTGCAGGCATCTCTATTGCCTCTGGTGTCTCAGCGAGTTCCTCAGCTGCACCAAATTCTTCATCAGGCCCCACTCTGCTGAAGACAAAGGCAACGGCTGGACGAGGTCCTCGGCCAAGTCCGAAGAAGAAACAGGTTGCCTTCCAAGTGCCATCTGACGATGAATCTGATGATGATGAACTTGCAGAAATCATCAGAGATAGACAAGAAAAGGCCGCTAGAGCCAAAGGCACACCTGTGCCACTGCTTTTGGATCCTAAGATGATCCTCGATTACATTGATCTCTGGCACAAGGATCCAAACACCCCTATGCCTGATTTTCATTTGACTCCTGGTCAAAGTCACATCTTGACCCATTTCATCATCAAGAGAAATGGAAATTTGAGAAGGCCAGACAGATCAAGAAGGCTCAGTTCAGGAAAGAGAAGTTCCTGAGGAAAAACGTTGTCAAAATGACAACGGATGAACTCATCAAAATTTAGTCTGAAATCAAAGCCCTCAGCGACAACTTCAATGCCTACTATGCTGATTGGCAAGGAGCCAAAGTCAGGTTTGTTAAACTGACTGAGAAGTTCACCAATGTTGCAGCTCCAACGCAACAAGAAGTTCCTCAGTGAAGCTTACGAAGCCCTCTTGAAGAACATGCCAGCACCGCTGATGACTTTCAGACTGCTGAAGAAAATGCTAGTTCCAAGGCTGATCACTCCATTCCAGCCACTGAAGAAACTGCCAGGGCATCCACTAGTGGTGCGCCTGAAGAAAATGAAGAAGTCAGGGCAACTGCATCAGTTGCGCCTGAAGCAAATCAGCCAAATTCCTCAGCTCCTCCTGCGCCTACACCAACTCCTATCCTACCATCTGCATCAGATGTGAAGAAGACTGTCGGTGTCAAAACCGGCGGATCTCGGGTAGGGGGTCCCGAGCTGTGCGTCTAGGCGGATGGTAACAGGAGACAAGGGACACGATGTTTTTACCCAGGTTCGGGCCCTCTCGATGGAGGTAATACCCTACTCCTGCTTGATTAATATTGATGATATGGGTAGTACAAGAGTAGATCTACTACGAGATCAGAGAGGCTAAACCCTAGAAGCTAGCCTATGGTATGATTGTTGTTTATTGTATATATGTCGACTAGCCTGGCCCTGGTTTATATAATGCACCAGAGGCCTAGGATAACAAGAATCCTAGCCGAATACGCCGGTGGGGGAGGAGTCCTTGTCTTGATCACCAAGTCTTGTGGAATCTTCCTTGTATGCGGCTTTGTCGGACTGGCCCATGAGTATGCGGCCCTGGGGGTCCTCGGCCCAATCTAACCGATTGGGGGACGACGTGGTGAGTACCCCCTAGCCCAGGACACAGTCAGTAGCCCCCTGAACCGATCTTCAAGTTAGGGACGCTCCTCGATTCTTCCGAACTGTTCTTCATCTTCGGTTGCCGGTCTTGAAAACTGGTTCAACAAATCTTCTCATCTTCAATCTTGAGGATCGCCGAAATGCATTCGGCGAGTTTATACGTCGAGTATCCGAGGAGCCCCTTTAAGTTTACGGCCTTTATCAATGCCTTGTTATTTTTATGCCACGCCTCGGGCTTGAAGTTATTCCCGGGAGGCAGTGTCCTCTTGCGTCCGAGCTCTAACGTCGGACTGCATTCGAGGTATCTTTTGCAGCCGAGCACCAACGGCGGACTGCTTCCCAGCTCTATCGCCGGACTATGTATCCGAGCTCCAACGCTGGACGGTATCTGAGCTCCAACGCCGGACTATGTATCCGAGCTCCAACGCCGGACTGTATCCGAGGTGTCGTAAATCACCTTGGTTCAAAGAAGTTTGAAGGAGTTTAGCCGAGCTTAATGCTGGAAATGCCCTCTACGGAGCCAGCCACTAGCGTCCGAGCTTTATGACGAACTGCTTCCGAGGTGGTGCACCACCCCGAATGTGCGCCGATTTTTGTCAATATTTTTGATTGGTGCAATTTATTCTCTGCCGAGATACATAGCCAGTAGCCCTCAAGGTGGGTATCGGTCTAAAACCTGAGATGCACATGAAGGATGACATAAAACCGCTGATCCCCATAGCCGCTAAGACTCAGGTTGATTTGCAAAATCGGTCTGAGGATCAAATCCTAGCTCGGCAGAATACTTCGGGACACAAAAAGTGGCGTGCTCAGTCCTCGAGACTCGGGTTGGGTGCGGCCGACCAACCTGAGGATCAAAATCTCCTCGGAAACTGTATTGCACTTAAAATTTTCTGCATAGAACAAGCAATGCAGTAGCCCCCGAGACACTAGTCGGGTGGCAACACCAGATCAGGGGATTGATGTGCCTTTAATATTTGTAAATAATAAGCCCGAAGCCCAGTAGCCCCGAGCCTTAATGCGGCACGGATGGCGAATTAAGGATCAATATCCATAGTAAAATCACAAATTATGTGTAATGACTCAATGTATCCAAGTACTTTATGTCATTAATGCTCGGATCCGCATTGTACAAAACTTTGTTGACCGACCATCGGCTTCAACCTCCTCGGCCAAGAGTCGAGGAGTGTTTGTCCTACTTTATAAAGCCTTTATGAGGGCAAAATTTACGACAAACAAGGCAATCTGGCCATATGGTTTTATAAACAAAGGTACGCAGAGAGAAATGTTATATTACTGTTTAATAGAAGAAATGTCTTCCAAAGAAAATAGTCCCGCTATCGGTTCCTTTCTTTGGGTTGTCATGCTAAGCATGATCATGAAACCTCAGCTCCAATGTAAGAGAAAAATATTGAGGATTTAGTTTGGGAGGCCAGTTACTAGCCCCCGCAGTGTTCGGCGACAGTCGAGGTCAAGCCAGAAACACTTCGGCCAACGTTATGAATGGCCCGTCATTTAATATAGTCATCGGATCGCTGACCAGTTTACACCTATTGTAACAGTCAGTTTTCGGCTTTCTCCACTGAGGTGCTTGACCATGCGAGCTGGAAGCACAATCACAGTGGTTCTCCCTTTGCACACCTAGCTGAACAAAGCGGGCGTAGGAGGCAAGCGGGAGCCGGGCAACCCAACTATTGACCAAGACGCAATTCAAACTGATGCATATATAGCAATATCCGAGAATGTTTTTGCCGAATCTCTAAAGGTGTCGGCGTTGCCTTTGCGAGACTTGTGCTGAAAACACGCAAATAGTTAAAAAGTGCCAAAAGCTTGGAAAACCAAAAAACGTCAGTAAAAACATGACGTCCGAACAAGATCAAGTGTTCGGTGACAATCCAGAAATTGGACTTTAGAAAAAAAAAAAGGTGCTTCTGCCGTGCTTTAACATGACACATCCTATCTCAAGACTTCAAGCGGGTCAGCCTACGGCTTTAGTCTCCCATCCCGAAGGCGGAGTACTTCTCATTAGGCCAGTTTAGAAAACTAGACTCTAGCGGTTTTGAGAGAGAAATTAGGCTCCCTGGCTAGTGACCGCACACTCGTGTCGAGAAAAGGGGTGATAAATAATAAAAACTTTGCAACGACTAAGAAGAAAAACACTTAGTATGAAACGGCTCAAATAAACATAAGAGCCCCCAAGTGACTTGGGTAAAAGTTGACTATACAATGCAAGGTGACATGTAGAATGCCTTCTAGCCGGACTGTAGATCGTTTGTCATAGCGGACCTTTTCGCTTCAACCTCTGGAACCAATAGTCCGGAGTGTGTCCGAATACCCTCGCGGTTATAAAAACCGGGGCATGCGTGGAGACCAGGCGTAGGGGTCATTAGTGCTTTATCAGACAAGTGCCCAACTAGTTATGTTATATTACATGGTTAGTAAGAAACATCTTCCAGGGAGAATAGTTCCGTTAGGGGTTCCTTTCCCTGGGAGGCATGCCCTAAAGTGCATGTCCGGACTGCGAAAAGAGCAGAAAAACATCTGGGGGCAGGTAAATAAATAGGTAAGAAATCATCTTTTAGTTCACCGACCGAGTATTCCCTTAAGAACGCTAGCTTTCGGCTTCACCCAGTCTGAGGTACACATCCGGCTGACCCGGCAGTAACAATCGCAGAGGTGCTCCCTTTACCACCTAGCCGAACAATCGGGAACGTAGGGGTAAGCACAGGAGCCAGGCAACCCAGCTTGGCCAAAAACTTAAGTCATATCGATGCATATAATGGTGAATAAAAGGTACATGCGGAAGTGTGACACATGTGTTGGGCATAAAGCCCGTATTAATAAGCTTCTGTTAAAGAAGCCCCAGGTATAATGAGCTGGTAGCGGCGTCAAGTATAAAGCGAACAAAGTTTGGACAAGGAAAAATTTTACAAGCAACTATTTTTTCAAAAAAGTATAACGCTTGGTCGAGCCGAACACAAGTTAAAAATTTAAAGCTTTGAGCATGAAGGCAACTTAGCTGGTTAATGTGTTCGGTATTGACGACGCGGTCCGAGCTTGATGCGGGACAAGGTTCCATCCCCCAAGCCGGTCCCGAGGTGGCGGAGCAAAGAGCTCGGCACTCCGAAGTGGTGACATAGCACGGTCAATGCAGGACGGCGGAGCGATGCCGAAGTCCCTGGCATGGGGTAATGAAGTGTTGACGAAGCCCCCCGTCCAGCCGAGGTGACCTCAAAGGATATAGTCCGGCTGGATCATTTTCCTGTGCACAAAAAATAGTGCAAACCAGAGATAATAGTAATAAAAAATCATTGCATAATAAATAATTTATGCAAAGTGAGTAATAAAAGAAATATGGCCTGGCGCCGAAGTCAATGTCGATGCAGGGTGGCGGCGTGATGCGGTAAAGGCATGGCAAGGCCTGAATTCACAGGTCGGTTCGAGTTCCGGATGCGGCGTTCGCCGGACTATGTACGGAAACTGACCGAACCACCATGCAACCGTCATTACTGCGGCCACCATTTGATAGACCTGCGTACATATGATGGACAAACCAGATTAATAATTTGTTGGGAAAAATGAACCCAAACAAGCAAAAAATACTAGGATTAATAGCACTTGGTTTATTTGTTGTAGCAATCCGAAGGAAGGTGATTCCCAAAATTGGGACTCGATCCGCGCATCCATTGCCTGATGGGCGATAAAACGGCGGCATGGCAATGCTGGCAAAGGTTGGCTCGCCGAGGCAAAGCCCCCGGTCCAGCTAACGTGACGGAGCTGGTCGGCTAGCGACGTCAAAGCGTCCGGAGTATGTTGATGAAGAGATGGCGAAGCCCCCGTTCCAGCCGAGATGTCGAAGTATGTCGGCGTGACGGACACCAGCTTGAAGAAGCAATAGTGCGGCCCTGCCGATGCAGGTCGTGACGTGGTCGATGCCGGCTTGATGAAGCGACCGTGCGGCGATGCCGGTATGCCCGCTCCGTGTAATCTGTG
Organism: Aegilops bicornis; assembly: GCA_021605145.1. Taxonomy (NCBI): domain Eukaryota; kingdom Viridiplantae; phylum Streptophyta; class Magnoliopsida; order Poales; family Poaceae; genus Aegilops; species Aegilops bicornis. Next base: position 45,182,610 of record CM038674.1, read on the forward strand.
GGGCAGCGATGTTGGTGATGATTTATCCTTCGCGATGTCGGACTCTTGTTCGGCTTGCCGAGATGATGATCCAAAGAAGTTGAGCTCGGCTCAACAAAGTGACGACGTGTAGCGTAGGTCGGCAGCCGTGGAGCAATATTGCCGGACTGGTTTGACACCAGCATGATATTGAAGATCATGTTCAAAAGATTTTAAAGTTAGTGGGATGTGTTTGGAAACGAAACACAATACACCATACAAAACTTCCTTCAAAAAGGATGTCCGAAATCCCGTTCATAAAAAAGACGAACTCGGGTCGGATTCGTTTTCGCGCAGAAAATAGATCTGAAAAGTGATGCACTAATCGGAATGTTTCCAGAGTTTGGACGGTCGGATCGAGCTGAAATTTTGAGGAATGGTAGATATAGGAATTCCGCAGCCGATCAACGGTTGGATCTTCCAAAGGAATTCCGAGCTAGAAGCTGGACACCACGCTCTAAACTCGTCCGGATTCTCGTCCAGATTCAATGCGGCTCCGGTATATCGGATATTGCCAGAGATTTTCTCCATCGGAACTCTACGAAAATTTCCAGGGTTGTTGTAGACTCAATTCCGCACTATTTCACCGAAGGAATCGTCGAACCGACGCTCGAGGAGGCGGTGACGGCGGATACAAGTTCGCTGTCCAGGAAAACAGCACGGTCGCCCGAGGGAATTGTTGAGGTTGAGCCCCCGGGCTCACTGGATGACTCCTCCATGATCTTGATAGAGATCGGAGCTGATGTTGATGAAGGCCCTCATCCGAACATGACGATTGGAGATAGGGCGCAGTCCTTGGTCGAACCAAGGTGACCAGTCGAGCTGGTAGCGAATATGCGAAGTCACAGTTGATCTGAGGGCGAGCCATCGACCTTTTGCGGAACACACAGAGGAACTCTCAATGAAAGCACCAATGTCGATGTCAAAACCGGCGGATCTCGGGTAGGGAGTCCCGAACTGTGCGTCTAGGCGGATGGTAACAGGAGACAAGGGACACGATGTTTTTACCAGGTTGGGCCCTCTCGATGGAGGTAATACCCTACTCCTGCTTGATTAATATTGATGATATGGGTAGTACAAGAGTAGATCTACCACGAGATCAGAGAGGCTAAACCCTAGAAGCTAGCCTATGGTATGATTGTTGTTTATTGTATATATGTCGACTAGCCTGGCCCTGGTTTATATAATGCACCAGAGGCCTAGGATAACAAGAGTCCTAGCCGAATACGCCGGTGGGGGAGGAGTCCTTGTCTTGATCACCAAGTCTTGTGGAATCTTCCTTGTATGCGGCACCTGTCCGGACTGGCCCATGAGTATGCGGCCCTGGGGGTCCTCGGCCCAATCTAACCGATTGGGGGACGACGTGGTGAGTACCCCCTAGCCCAGGACACCGTCAAAGACCAAGGCTGCAGAGCGAGCTGCAGTGAAGAAAAGGAAAGCATCAGCTGCTTCAGATTCTTCAGCTCCGAAGAAAATGAAGCCTATGACCAGCTCGTTTGAGAATCCCATTGATGCTATTCCGATCTCAACCATGCCATCAAAGGACCTTGTTCCTTTTGGTGTAGAATATGTGATCCTTAGTGGATCTGATGAAGAAAATCATTCTGCTGCTTCGTCAGAGCAAATTGACGAAGAAATTGAAGTGGATGTGATTCCTTCACCACCATTTGTTTCCTCGCCAATGCCTCAGTTCACAGGTGAAGAGGCTGGCGTTGAAGAAATTGAAGATGAAGACGTGGATATTGGATGCACTACGCCAGTGATGAATGATGACTTTTGGGAAAGTCTGCACCCCAATTCTCCACTCTTCACCCCAATACAACAAATACCTCAGTCCCCTGCACCAACAGTTCAAATGGGCTCTGAAGAAATTCATCCCACCTCGTTTGTGCATGAAAAAATTTCAGCCACTAGTGCTGAAGAACCTGCTGCTGCTGATCATATGACAACACAGACTGCCACTGAAGAGGAACCAGAAATTCCTCAGCCTGAAGAACCTGAGATTGCGATTCCTGAGGTTGTGATGCAACTCACTGACACTCCTCTGCCCAAACCAAAGGATCCATTCTCAAGCAAGCAAAAGTTCAAGGCTGAAGATTTCTTCGGCGAGCATGTATTCTTCACTGACTACAACCCATATGACTCTGCTCGCATAAGGAAGAGGCGTTTCTGGACTGCTAGTCAAGCCAATTTCTATTCCTCAGTGCTATTCAACAAAGACAAAGTCTTCGATCATGCACACATTCCTCACGAGGACATGAAATCTCTGTCGGGCTTCGAGCCAGTCCTCGGTGTTCTTCACGACGCTGGATTGCTAAATTTCTGCACTGACATATGTGATTGGAATGAAGAACTCATTCTTCAATTCTATGCGACGATGCACATCACAGGAGATTCTGAAGATGTGAACTCATGGGTGCTGGATTGGATGTCAGAAAATACTCACTACAAGGCACCAGCAACTGAATTGCTTCGTGCCCTCCCACTCAGTCCTCCCCTTGACGGTGCTCGTTGCGTCTACAGTGAACCTGAGCATACAAATCACTACATGCAAGTTCTGATGAAGCCTTTGAAGCCTGGGCAGGCCCCTCGAACCAAATTCCTCGTCAAGGAATTACTATATGTGCCTCGGACTGTCTATCGCATTCTGACAAAGACAATGAGTCATATCAAAGGCCACGACTCAAATGATGAAGAAGTCGTTGGCATCATGAAGAATATGCTTTTCAATATCATTCATGGCGTTCCCGTCAACTTCCATGATTTCTTCATGAGGACTCTGGCGAATATTGATATGTCACCATTTGAGCTGAAGCCTTATACACCATGGATTATGAGGTTCATTAGGACAAGGTCTTCACTCAATTACGAGGCTGACACTCTGAACCACTGCAGCTACTTGCCTCCAATTGAAGTCCTCAAACAGACATTTTCCTCAGCTGATGACAAACGCAAGGCAACTGTTGTGATAGATGAAGGCATTCGTCCATTGAATGGTCAATTTCGCAAGGCTGCATCCTACTCCACCAATGATGACTCTGCCACACATGACTCTACCGCCAACAACTCTGCTAAGCAAACTCCTCAAGCCACAGCACCCAGGGTGATAACTGATCGTGAGTTACTCCTCAGTCTTCATCAGAAAGTTGATCGCAATCATAAATGGGTCAAGCGTCAGTTTGGTTCAATTCTTCACAACATGACCTCAACACACAATGCAATGAAGAAAAACCAATACTACCTCCATGAAACCTTCAACCGTACCTGGGCTGTTCTGTCTCATGTCTACGAAGAAGATCTGAAGAAAATGGGTGCGAAGGAAGAATTTGACTGGTCTGCACCTCCTCCGAAGAAATACAAGAAGGTCAAGGTTCCTTGCTTGGTGGACAGCTCTTATTCTTCATCGCGCGACACTGATGAAAATGAAGACTTGGACGACACTGCGGCAGGCCCTACTACGACAACCGACCCCGACAACACTGGCGCTCCTCCATCAACTTGATATTCTTGAGCGTTAGTCCTCAGTTTCGATCCTTTTGGTCATTCGATGACAGAGGGGAGAAATTTGAGTTAGTCTTCAAGCGGGTCTATTATATGGGCGTTTTTTTGCTAAGTTACAACTCTCGCTCTTCTGAAACTTTTATTGGATCGAGTTGTAATCTTAAACCCGATGGTGCTTTGATACTTTTGATGTGTTCTTCTGCATGCTTAGGGTTTGTTTTCATAGTTTCGTTTTTCTCTTTCTTGAGTCATAGGAAACACCGTACTATTAAAGGGGGTCGAGGAAATACTAAGGAAAAATTTCCATGTGATGCTCAACTCAAAATCCTACACCTACCAATCCCTTCGAGTGAAGCCATTGGAAATCTCATACTGATTCAGTCAATTTCTTGATGATAGAGACAAAGTTCTTACGGTCACCGAGGAATTTGTTCTGACTGAGGAGTTAGGAATTCGCCAGTGCGGATTGCCTACACCGTGAGGAACATGATAGCCCTGAGGAATTTGAGAGTTAAATTTCCGACCGTTGCTGTGCTGCGCGCCAGCTCTCCCAAAATATCTTATCCACCTAACAGTCATATCATTGAAGGGCATTTATGCCTTATCATGTCGGGCTGCTCCCTAGGCTATAAATAGCCGCCCCCTACAACCACTAGCTGGTTGGCTGCTCCGAGAGAAACTGACACTTGTCATTTGAGAGCATCCCATCCTCCAAGGACTTTGAGCGAAAATCATCGAGTGAGGAAAAGCCAAAACCAAACACCTACAAACCCAAAGTGATTGAGCATCACTGAAGAGATTGAGCCTGCGTGGATCCGACACTTGTTACCTTTGAAGACTGTGCTTCTTCCAGACGGTTAGGCGTCATGGTCTAGAGCATCCAAGAGGAATTGTGGATCGCCGAGTGACCGAGTCTGTGAAGGTTTGGAAGTCACCTGAAGACTTACCACGAGTGATTGGACGAGGTCTGTGTGACCTTAGTTCAAGGAGAATACGATGAGGACTTGGTGTCCTGAGCTGCGTGCTTTCGGCCGACTGGGTGTCCGGGACTGTGTGTCCTCGAGTTTAAGTACTTAGCCGCTCCAACCAGACGTACAACTGAGACAGCAGTTGGAACTGGTCTACCAAATCATTGTCTTCACCAACCTTATTGGTTCTATTTCCTCAACTCTTTCATTTCCTCATTACTGTGTTGAGTGTTCGTTCATATCTGTGTTTGAAGACTTTGACTGAAGACTTTCTCAATTTCCTCAGTTCAATTTCTTCAGTCTATTTGTCTTCATCTTGTGTTATCCTGTGATTACGCTTTCTGTACTCTGTGCTTGTCTTCATTTCATCATGATGACCATGCTTGTATTCTGTTATGCTTACTCTTGAGTACTTATTCCACTGCAAGTAGTTCTTCGCTAGGGAATTTCCTCACCAGCAAATTCCTCAGTGAAGAATTCATAAAAATCGCCTATTCACCCCCCCCCCTCTAGTCAATATAATGCACTTTCAACTGGGATCTCTTGGGCCTCCTCATCATCTTCTTCCTGGTCCATGTCATATATATCTTCAGGATCTGTGTCCCCCTCACAGTGTGTACTAGACATGTATTCAGCTCTCTTCCTCTTTATTTCAGAAATAGTTTCATCTAGCTCAGGTTCCTCTTTCCTCCTATTTGCACTCTGTTCTTCTACATACTGCACTGAATCTGAGTCATTTTCTTCTTCTCCTGCATCTAAGTGGTCCACATCAACTACAAAATCTTCATCACTGCTTGAACCTTCATCATCATCTGTGTCCATGCCTACAAGAATTTCTTCCTCACTAACTGCATTGTCCTCCTCATCTGAATCAAACTGAAAATTAGCATAATTGACACTTACTTCAGTGTTAAGCTGTGTCCCAAGATGTAACTGACAGTTAGGAGGAACTGATTTGAGTGGCAAAAATTTACACTTTCCTGTGTCCCAAGATGTAACTGACAGTTAGGAGGAACTGATTTGTGCACAACACCTGATTCAGCAACAGCAAAAACAACAGGTGGCTCTACATCTATTTGTTGTGCATCTTGATCTTCTCCAATTGGTGGTTCAATAATTACCTTTCCCTTTATAACTATCAGTGACAATGTCTGGGTGCTCTCAAATTCTCTCAGCATGCGAACTACTTCAATGCTGCCTTTGATGACACAAACACCTTGCAACCCTATATCTTCCTCTTTCAAGTAGCAAAGACTGTCATCCTTACAGTATCCATTGCTGACCATTACATTGACCAAACTACCATAAGTGATTTCTCTTTCACACATCTTAACAAGAGCATACTTCTTCCCAGGAAACTGGATGACAATAAATCTTCAGGCCTAAAATAGACATACAAATGAATATTAACAAGTCAATTGTATTAACATAACTGACCATTATAACTGACCATTACAATGCACTATTTAAAAAATTTAGAACCATCAAATTAGTACTAACATTACTAGCATAGACAAATGAATATCTTCAGGCCTAATATAGCTCACCATTACAATGCAGTGTAAGCAAAATTACCAAGTCAATTATAGTAATATGATAATAACATAAATGAACACTACAATGTGATTTTCTCCAAAAATTCAGAACCCTACACTACTACTAACATAACTGAACCCTAACTGAAGATGTGATTTTCGATAAATATTCAGGACTACAATCAATTCTAAATGACTAACAAATCAATATTCAGACCTAGAATCTGTTCAATGTCTAAAACAGATCCAGTAGTAAGGAAAGATTGAAAGAACACATTTTCAAAGATTCAGATTACCTAGCTGAAGACGGGGCGAACGGGAGCACATCCTCGGGACCAATCTGTGAAGCTGCTTCCTCGGTACGAGGCTCCGGCGATAGGACCGTCGCCGCGGCCGACTCTGGATCTAGGTCGTAGCCGCCATCATTGTGGGGGCCGATGACTCCGCATTGCGAGCGCAACCGCTTCTGCCCTGAAGTAGTACCACCGCCCTCGCTGTTGAGTGCACCGTCGTCGCTTCTGTCGACTCTGTGTGCGTCGTCGCCGCCGGAGCTGGTCACCATCGGAGTGGGGATGGACTGAATTGAGGGGTGGACTGAATCGACGGGCTGGGGAATGGCTTGACCTAGTAGACGGGTGCGCGGAAACGGCCGTCTGTCACCGTGTAACAGCGTCCGTCAACACGCGCCACGTCAGCCCGACAGGCGGGACCCACCTGTCGGATTTACTGTTTTCTGGGCTAAAATGAAGAATCAGTGCTCCGCGTTACAGATTAGCCCCATTGTTGGTGGTTTTTTGTGCCCTGCCTCGAATGTGGTACCGATCTGTTACCCTAGCCCATAATGTGGTGGTTTTGGGTAAATAACTCTTTTCGTAACAGGTATAGGCTTTCCTAGGTTTAGGATTTTCGGAAGTCGTAGCTTGTTGCCGCTCGCACCATCATCCCGTCTCTAGCGAGGTCCTGACTCGGTCTCGTCGGGGTCGACGCTCCTTGCCGGCGTTCGTCATGTCACCCCATTTTTTGACGTCATTCGAAACTCGACTGACACCAATGAAATTTTCAGGCACAAAAGTTTTAGCAAAATCACAAGAATGTGGTACTTCGACATACTACCCTTGTTTATTAGTTGATAAAATGTATATATAACAGTACAAAATGTTCAATATATTTTAGCAAAATTAGCAGTGTGGGATGAGCCAAAATTATATCCGACATGCTAATTAATCACTAATAAACTACTTTGAATATTCAACAAATTAAAGTTTCTTGCTAGTTAATTTTTCTCAGCCGTTGGAACAAAGGAACAGCTAAACCTTTTTTGGGGATAGAGGTTGAAACCCCGTGTTCTGCATCGTACTAATGCATACAACAATCTTTATTCAAATTGATGCAAGGTAATGAGATCAAAGTTATCAATAAATGGGGTACATAAGATAAACAACTACAGCAGAACATTTACAAGATATGAATTTAACACTTACAACTAAGTCGGCTTTTTTCGCAGCAAGACCTTCAAAAAAAAGGGATGAAGTGTCTTCACACCGCAATCATCACATCCGGGCGGAGAATGCCAGGACAAGGATTTTCATCATTATTGCCAAGACCAAACACTTAAGATTAGCACATCGGCAAGTAGAAACCACCTTCAACAAGATAACGATGCAAGTTCACTATTACTAAGCATGACTGATAAAGTCTAAGACAATAGTTTCACTCACTCTGAGCATGAAGCGTCCCAGTCATCATCTTGAAGACAAATCTTCTGGTAGCGACGCTAGCAAGTTCTCCATGCTAGGACGGAGTGGCGCCTATCAGATGTGTGGGGGCGTATTCCTAGCTTAATTATCCCATCACCATAATGTGGGTGCAAGCGGATAGAGCAAGGCTATGAGATGCGTGAGTGAAAGGTGGGTGTTTTCAAAACTACCGAGGAATGTATTTGTAATTATAGTTTAATAGTACAATATGTATGAGTCCTCTTTTTGCAGGTAACATATATGAGTCCCTAATGGTTTGGCAAATCTAGGTGATAAGAATATAGTACGTACATGAGAAGAAGAAGGAGGAGGACGAGGAAGAAGAAATGTAGTCGTAATGAAGTTGCGTTCGTAATGTAAACGTAATCGAAGAAAACTAAAACTGGTTTGATTAGTTAATGTAACGTTAACGCTAGCCAACGCTCAGTGCCATCAACGTTGTCTCTCCCGCCCTCGCGTTCTCGCGTCGTGTAGCTCGCTGCCGCATCCTCCCTCCTCAGTCCTCACCGCTGGTGTGCTACTGCACCACCGCGCATAGTTCACACGCCCCCGCCAGGTATTTATAGGTTGTTCCCCGAAGCCATGTGCACTGCTTGGTATGACAACTCACCCCACCGCTGGAGCCGAGTGCAGGCTCGGGCTGGCACTCTGCACAGTGCGCTCAGTCCCCGTGGTCGCCGTGTGGCGCTCGTCGCCGTCGTGCCAGAACCGGGCTTACGTGGTGGCTGCCCCCCTTGGCGTCGTGGAAGTAGGCGTAGTGTGCAGCCATCCAGGCACGAAGGAGTCGAGTGGAGTGACGAGTGGCTAGCATGGCAGGAGGTGGAAGCATGGACGACTGGCTGTCCAGGATCCCGGTGGCCGGCGGTGGTCAAGGTGCACAGCTGGTGCAGCGACTGAGGCGGCTTAGAGCATCTCCAACAGTCACGCTACACGCGGCGCTAAAAAAACTTTTGCAGCTCGCCGTTCGTGAGTTTTTGCGCGGCGAGATTGCTCCAGCGGCCGCTGTAAAGTTTAGCGCGCACGAGCCACTGCAGCAGACGCGCTAAACTGCAGCGCGCACGAGCAGTCGGCACTTGCCATATGTTGAGTTTTGAAGATGATGATGATTTTTGAAACATGAAAACAAAGACATAACCCAAACAAGTTCATGGCATAAAAGTTCAAATTCATGCCCACAATATCATCCAACCAAGTTCAAAATCTGAACGAAGTTCATGACAAAGTTCACACAAACGAATGGCACATCTCAACAATCATGCCTCATCCTCGTCTTCGTCCTCCTCTTCCTCCGATTAATCTTCCTCATCCGAAGACGATTCTTCCTCCTCCTCTTCATTGTCGCACGCCGCATCATCATGTGGAGCTCGGAAGGTGTTGGCAAGATATGCCGCCTTGTTCTTCTTCGCGGATACCTTGCCCTTCTTCGCCCGCGCCGCATTTGGGAGCTTCGAGAGGGGGGGCACGTAGCGGCATGAAAAGGCTGCGCGCGGCACCTGTGCTTGGAGGATCACCGGTGGAGGCGAAGCCAAAGCTCCCCGCGCTAGGTTTTGCGGCGGCGGTGATGGAGGGGTCGCGGGTGTAGGAAGGGGTGAGGGGGTGCCGGCGCGGCCGTCCATCGGGTCAATTCGCCGACGGCGGCGCGGGCGGGGCGAAAGTGGCACGGCGGAGAGAGTGCGGCGCGAGCGCTCGAGTGTACAGCGCATGGAAGCGGGCGCACCAAATAAATGGCGTGCAATTGCGTTTTAGACCACGTGCTGAACTCTTTATGCCGCGCGCGCGGTTATTGCGCCTCCGCTGGAGCTTGGTTAGCGATTGCGCGTGCTAAAAATCATAAATTTATGGCGCGGTGCTTATTTAGCGTGGCTGTTGGAGACGCTCTTAGACAGAGGAGACACTAAAGAAGACGATGTCATGGAAGAAGACTTGTGCAAAAATATGGTTTCCTTGTTTTGAGGGAAACAGTTTCCGCATGATTGTGTGTGTAACCGGATAACGCTTGATTAAAACTAGGTTGGATTCTGATACCCATGTTATTTGATTGGCCAACATTAGGCGTCGGTCGACCCAAATTTTGGTCGGTCACCGTGCATGCGTTAGATCAAACCATTCCCGATACCTTGTCGTCGTCCATGCCTAATCACTTTGAAGATGTTATTCAACCAAACTTTGTTAGGTCGCTTGTTCTTGTTCTTGATGGTCGTCAAGTTCTATGGCAAAGAACTCACAGGATAGGAAGTAGGTTTACTTAACTTCAGAAAAATCAATCATGGTTCTTTTGTGCTTGTCATGCCTTTTCTTAATGATACTTGCCTCTTTGAATTTGATGTTTTCTTAATGATACTTGCCTCTTTGAATTTGATGGATGCCAAGCATATACTATTTGATTCGGCTTTTTTCAACCCAAGCACTCGTTTACTCTTTGAATCATCCTTCTTTTGGTCGATCATACTAATTGGCAATATTTCTTTTTCTTTAGTAGATTCAGTACATATACTTTTTTATTCGGAGTTTCAACAATCAAATTACCTTTATTATCCAAATCACTATTCTTTTCTTTGTTAATTCACAAGTCATCTCGTTCTTGTCTAAATTCAATAAACATTATAACTTGGCGATTTTTTAACCTTTTTAGCCCAATTTCATACCACTCCGAATCGACTTTCTCCCCAATGCTCTTCGGTTCTTTTGAAAATAAGTTATCAAAACTTTGCAATTGTTAAAGGGGTGTACTGGATGCTACAGTACCAGGTGAAGGCATCCTCTGCAAAACTCTCGCTTTCATAGTAGCAAAATCATGAGGCTGCCCGGCTTCTATTAGTTCTTAGCGAATTGTAAGTCCCAAGAGAATGTAAGTTGTTTCTCAATAACCCAGTCTGCATAGCACCCCCTCCCCCCCCCCCCCCCCCCCAACACTTTCGGCGGTGATATGTTACCGAGAATTCTTAAATTGTATAGGGGCAACATTATATGCTAGTATTAGGTGAAGGCAGATGTGCTCTAGTAGAGTTTTCACTTATTGGGCTATGACTGTTGTGCGGGTGACTAAATTATGAATATCAACAGTTGCATGTGGTGCTAAGCAAAATACTAACGTGTGTTGTAGCAAATAATGGTTGAGGGTAATTGACTGAATAGCTAGTAGTAGCATGACCAATTTCCCTATCCGCTGGCATGTTTGACTACATATTGCATGTTAGTTGTTGATAAATAAAAAGGTCAAACACTTTCTTCGCATCCTATTGAAATTTTTAACATTGGATGTTTCAAAATAATTAACCAAACTCATCATGGTGTTCATCAGCATACGGATTTCTGGGGTTGTCGATGCAGGAGAGTTTGAGTACAAATGTTGCTGCCATAAGACGTTGAAGCATGTAATTATTTTACACCGGCTTCTGCACATAATTTGTAGCATCCCAAATTTCTATATTTTGGTCTGTTAAATATTTAAACATGATTAAATAAAACTTACTTGTGGTGCTTGCTTTTAGCTATTTCGATTAGGATTTCAAACTGTTGAAGTCTATGGAATATTCTAAGGAGACGGAATAAAAGGATTTTCCTGAATATATTTTTTATTAAAATTTTAAACAAATCCAACTAAAAAATAAAATGAAATGAGACGAGGTAATATGACACCTTCAACATAAAAAGAGTTGGAAATTATTTAGGTATTAACTGGATTGTTATATGAAGTTCAGAAATATTTTGGAAATTATTCGGAACCCTAAATTTTTTTAGGGAATATTTTAAACCCCGGCATGAAGTTGACAAAAATATTATATTTATTTTATTTTATTTTATTTTATGTATGTCTAAAATTTTTGTTCCTAAGGTCTAAATATTATTTTAGATTTATCTGAAATTTTTTAAGAATTTTAACATTTTAGATTCTTTTGTTTTAAGTCAAAATCATTTTTGCAAAGTAGAAAACAAAAAAGAAATTAGAAATCTATTATATTCCTAAACCGACCCAGCCTAGCAACTGGCTCTTTACTTGTCGTAGTGCGAAGGAAATATAGGCTGAGCTGGGCTTGTTGGATGTTATTCGCCACGCTTTGTTGGAGCTTAGATCAGGTTCTATTGCAATGGAGATCCTGTCAGAGCTAGATATGAGCCCAGGAGAGTTACTAGTACCTGAATTGACAATTTGTAGCTGCCTGGTATATTTGGTGGCACAGTCGGCAAATTGTTAAGGGGTCCAAATGCCTGAGAGAACGACACTTTCTTTAAAGGTTATGGTGACAAATTTTATCCGAGGCTTAACACCTAACGTTTCTGGTTGTAAGAGTGACCTTATGTGGAAAAGACCAATAGAAGGTACTGCCAAAATAAATGTGGATGCCTCATTCTTTTCAGAGAGACTTGATGGTACCACCGATGCAATTGCTCGCGATGATCGGGGAAGGTTCTTAGCAGTGGCGACATGGTTCTTACCTCACTTGAGCAGTCCTGATTCAGCTGAGATGTTTGCTATTAAAAATGGTATGTTTCTGGAAGCTCAGATTGAAAATTTATATATTTTGACATTTCATATATATTTTACACTTTCTGTATATATCTAATACATTAGTTCAATACATGTTTAACATTTTTAAATTAAATACTAACATTTTCTAAAACATAGAAAACGTTTTTTAATACATGGCGAACATTTTTTGATGGAAATTAATATTTTCTAGCACATAATTTATATTTTTTTGTATACATCGGGAACATTCTTTATATATTTGTTCAACATTTTGACACGTAATTTATATTTTTTGTATATATCAGGAGCATTTTTAATATACCTGTTCAACATTTTTAACGCATAATTTATATTTTTTATATACATTTGGAACATTTTTTATATACCTGTTAAACATTTTTTTCAATACAATATGAACTTTTTAAAGTACATGTTTTTTATGTGTACTTTTATTTAATATTTAATGTAAATTTTTTGTATACACTAGGAATATTATTTTAATACATGATCAACATTTTTTTTCACACACATTGTGTTTTTTCAATATAATTTGCGTATACATGACAAGCCATTTTTCTATACACATTTAACATTTTTCATAAGCTTGATTAACTTTTTCAAATAATTGATTATGATTTTTCCCAATGCTTGATATATATTTTTAAAATACATGATCAACTTTTGTCATATACAAGAGAAACATTTTCTCTATATGCATTTAACATTTTTCAAATACTTAGTTAAGATTTTTCAAATGTTTTATGTAAGGTGTTTATTGTATCAGCTCCATTCTTTTTCTCGTGCAAACGGATTTCAGTATATAAAAGACTAGCGGAAAGGCCAAATGAGTCACTTTTACCCTTATCCGGCACTAAACTTATTGAAAAGCAGAGTAGTCTACTCAGGTTATGATATGTTTCGCTCAACGTGAGTTGGTAGAGGCGGCTTCTATTCCGCACTTTCAGGGCCGGATAGGAGAGTTGATACTCACGCGCGACCAAGCGGGCTGAGGCCCAGCAACGCGAGTTTGCTTGCTTACCCTCCTCGTGCTCCTGTTCTACATGAAGAGACCTCCTATATGCCGCTCTTTGCGGCAAGTAGTCGCCCAATCGCACAGGGGGCTGTCTACTTGGGCCGGCCCATTCTGCTGCGAGGGTAAAAAATCGCAAAAATAGATCGCGACGGCATTCGAACCTGCGACAATCGCTGCAGTATGCTCAAACAAAGCCAACACGACAAGACTACTCTTGTGAAAGATATGTATCATGAAACTTAAAGAACTATCTATGTATTAAACTTAAATCTCGTTGAGAAAATCACAAAAAAAAAATTGCAATTTTCTGAAATCGTGAACTCATCTTGATATCCCGCAGTTTTCCCAGAAAAATGAAAAAAAATTGAATTTTTTAACAAAATCAGAAAACTCGAATTTTTTTTCACAAAATCAAATTTTGGAAGCACCAACAAAATTGAAAAAAATTAAGAACAAATTTTGACATTGGAACAATTTTGAAAATTCCAACAAATTTCGAAAATTCGAAAATTTTCTTAGGACGTGAATAAACTTTTGAAAGCCGAACATTTTTCGAAAACTTTGAACTTTTTTACCAAATGCGAACAATTTTCTAAAATAAAAATGTAAAAATCCGAACATTTTTTGGAGATGCAATAAATTATGAAATAGTTTGAACATTTTTTGAATTTCTGAACAAATTAGAGAACTAGAACAAATTTTTGAGAGATAAATTAGCAAAACACGAACTTTTTTAATTTAAGAACAGATTTTCAAAATGAGAACAATTTTGAAAATCTCAAACAACTTTGGAAACGTGAACAAATTTTTGTATACATGAACAACTGTTTTTGGAAACCGTAACATTTTTTGATACTTTAAACATTTTTTGCGAAATGCAAACAATGTTTCAAATACCGAACATTTTTGTGCAAATTTGAAATGTTTAGAACATTTCTAAATTTTATATTCCCGCACTTTTTGCAAAAATATGAATATTTTTCAGTTTTTGAACAAAATCAGGAAACTGGAAAAAGATTTTGGCAAAAACTATTTTTGGAAGCACCAAGACTTAAAAAAACTAAGAACAATTTTTTAAATTTAGAACAATTTTGAATTCCTGAGAATTTGAAATCGCAAACATTATTTCAATAGGTGAATATACTTTTGAAAACCAGACTTTTTTTTTGCAAACTTTGAAATTTTTTTACAAAATGCGAACACATTTTTAAACTTCAAAAAACTTTAAAATCCAAACATTGTTTGGACAAGCAAACTAATTATGAAATAGTTTTAACATTTTTGGAATTCGTGAACCAAATCTGAGAACTGGAACCAATTTATAAAGGAAAACTAATGAAAGCACGAACATTTTTTTGAATTTACTAACAAATTTTGAAACTGAGAACAATTTAAAAAGTCTCAAACGACTTTGGAAACATGAACAATTTTTGTATACATGAACAATTGATTTTGAAAACCTTAACCTTTTTTGATACTTTGAACAATTTTTGTGAAATGCAAAAAATTTTGAAATACTGAACATTTCTTGAAGATGCAAACAAATCTGAAATGTTTAGATCATTTTTAAAACATTTGTGAAATTGTGAAATAAAAAACGAAGAAAAGAAAAAAATAAAAAACAAATAGGAAAAACGAAAAAAGATGAAAATAAATCTACAGAAAAGAGAAAAGGGAAAAAAGGGAGAGAAGAAAAAATAAATAGGAAAAAAGAAATTGAAAAAATGGAAAAGAGACATTCTGAAACCTTCTAGATGGTTCCAAAACCAGAAAGAAACCGACTGGAACCACAACGAAGGTTCGCAAAATCGGAATGGTAGAAACGTTTTATGAGCCGGCCCACTCCACTACGCTCGTCGATCTCCCGTGTGCTACACCGACAACTTGCCGCAGCGAGCGGCAAATAGGGATTTCTCTACATGAAGGGCCTGTTCGGTTTGCAGGAATTTCAAAGAAAATGGTACAGGAATCGAAAACAGAGGAAATCTAGGAGAATCAGCGTTCGGTATGCAGGATTGCAACCATCAGATTCCTCCGGAAAGGCTCCATAACCTGTACTTTCACGGAAAAAAATAAAATCCACCCAAAGCTCATGTTTTGGCGGAAGACCGAGGCAGCTGAGCGCTGACAATGTGTGGAGTCTGACACTTGTACTGTACGTTCGAATAAAATATACTTTTGTGTACGTGCTTGAACTTGGGACAAAGACAGCTACAGTCTGCATGCTGAATAAATTATGTTAAATCTATACTTCACACCCCATGCATAAGCCGCTGCCTTTCCTGCCGCTATCCTAACTAGTTTTTTCTCACGCTTTCCTATGTTTCTACGTCCTCTGTTTTGCTCTGCTTTTCCTTTTTCATTCCTACTGTTTTTCAAACTAGCAAAAGAGCCCGTGCGTTGTAACGGAAGAAATGCCCTAACTCAATAAATTAAATCAGGGACGTCGCAGTAATTTATATGGCAGAAAGGGTGTAATCAGAAGGATAATTTATAAAGTCGAACATGAAACACATTTTTTAGTTTGCCGTGTGTGCCCTAACCCGTGTATATATATTAATACAACATTGTCTAATCCTTATCCACCTATGGATGATGTTCGTCTCGTTTTCAGTTTTCCGCCCCCTTATCTACAAATTGCCATTCCTCATCCTCTTCACCCAGCACCGCTATGCTCCATCTTCCTCTTCCTCTTACCTCAACCCCACCCAGCACTCTGCTCCGATTCTTTCCATTATCATTATTATTATATTGTTTGCTCTATGTTATTTTTGCATTGCATCATGACATCATGCCATCACGTCATTAAATAATTGACACCATTTTTAAAACTATGATGATATTCATAATTTAATTTGAGGCCTCCTTCTATTTTATTTTTATTGCTTTTCTTAGTTCCATTCCAATGTTTCACAAATTCCCATGCCTTTTTCTACTTCAAGATGGGCCTCTAAACTTTGCCACGAATTCTTTAATCATTTAACCAAGCTCCATCAAATGTTCCATGATTTTTGGGCACTTCTAACTCATACTTCTAATTCAAATCAAATTCAAATGAATTTGAATTTGACTCTTCCAGTTTGGGTGAAACTTCTTTTGTTGGACTAATTATAAATCTTAGGATCTAAAAAAAGTGTTTCAACATTTTCTAAACACACTGGCTATTTCTTTTCTTCTCTTTTTCCTTCTCTCTATTTTCTTTAAAGGTAGAGAAAATGAAAAGGAAAGGAGAGAGAGAAGGCAAGCAGGCCAGCCGCAGCCAGCCCAACCTGTGAAGCAGGCCTACCAAGGGCCCAGACAGGCCGCCTCCATAACCCTAGATCCCCCTCGCACTCGGATCCCACTCCTCTCGATCTCTCCCTCACGCAGCGCCACCAGGGGAGAGGACCAGCGTGCCCTGGCCACACCCCACCCACACTGACTCGATCACAAGCGCCATCGGACGTCGTGAGCCGCCTCTCCATGCCTCCCCCTCCCTCGCGCGCCTTCCTCCCCGACTCGCGGCACCCGCGCACTCCCGGCCCCCTCTCTCATCCTCTCTTCCCCTTCTCTCTCTAATCTCTCTCACACGTTTTCTCCAGGGAGCCCGCCATGGAGGTCATCGCCTCTCTGTCTCGATTAAATCGCCCGGATCCACGCCGGAGCAGCGAGCCAGCCATGGAGGTCATCGCCTCTCCGTCTCGATTCGTCCGCCGCCGGATCCACGCCAGAGCAGCTGGATCCGCCGAGTGGGCCGCGCAGGCCGCCGCCTCTCCCGTCTTGATCCGTTCACCGCCGGCTCTTCAGACCCGGGCGTTGATGCTTCAATGCCACTGGTGTTCCTGGGTCTTTTTTTTATTTTCTTTTATTTCTTTGCCTCGTGCCTTGGCTTGCTTGATTCTTCCAACTGACGAACACATATAAGTCGGTAGGAGAACAGAAATTTTTGGAGAGGGCCCAGGCGGGCCTATACAGGCCCATCTGATGAGCGACGTATGTACGAGAAAATCAAAAGTGACGGACGACCAGAAGCAATCGCTGGTTTATTATTAAAAAAAATAGGGATAGATAGATAGATTGCTATGTTTTAATACCTTTTGTATCGAACAGGGCCGAACTCTTTTTACATTGTATACAGCTTGCGAACGGATACTGGTTGATCGACGTCCACTGCTCGGTCGCTCATGGCTCTTCCTCCAGTGCATAAGTAAATTGTGACTCATTAGTTTTTGTCATTTTTCTTCATATTTTTGAAAAATGTTTTAAATACATATATATTAAATAATAAATTTACTTGAAATTTTTAAAACTACAAAATTTAGAATGTAGAGCGCAGTTTAAGAAAATATTGATATCTTTAAAACAGGATGTAATGTTTGAAAAATGTTACTGCAATTTTTCAAAAATGTTCCTGCGTTTTTTCAAAAATGGTTACACAATGTAATGTTTGCATAACATAGTTTTTTTTGTACGATTACAAAAAAATGTGCATGACATTTAGAAAAAATCTCACATGTCGGAAAAAAACCGTGACATTTTAAAAAAGGTTTATACAATGTAAAAAAAGTTCGTGTTGGTTTAAAAAATTATTTACATTCATAATATGTATGTCACATTTTAAAGGATATTCACGTGTTTAAAAAAATATGTCCATGTTATTTTTGAAAAAAGTTTGTACAAGGTGTATGTGTTGTTTAAAAGCCTGGTTATTGTTATTAAAAAAAATGTTCAACGTGTATCTGAAATATTTTGAACATTTGATGGAAAAAAGCGTTCAGAACATGTATCCAAGGAAAGTGTACATTTTGTATTTGACAAATGTCCATACCATTCAAAAAATGCTAATCATGTTATTTAAAAAGATTAACATGTATAAATTTGTTTTACGTTTATACAAAAAGTGTACAAAGTTTATGGAAACAAAGAGATCCATAATGTTTTCTCTTTGGAGCGGGAAGAGATGAACGTTGGATATACCATTTGTTTTCTGGGTTGCGGGTTGCAACAAGACGTAACTTTTTTGGCATGCCCCTAAAAAGCACACCTTTCCCGTGTTTCGACGTGATTTTTTGGTGGTCGTTGCTATCCAGTGCCAGTCCACTCGGCCGATCGTGCTATCAAGTCTACCAAATCCTACCTAGCAAGTAACAACCCATGAAACACGCCAACTCAGATCGACACAAAATCCAAACAGAAGGAGCCTTGCTCTCTCTATGGTCAACAGTCTCCGAAAGAGGGAAAACGAGGCCCCACGCGTGCTGAAAGAAGAAAGAGACATTGATTTACAAACTTTTTGGGATTCCCTCTGCCCGAGAGATACGTTTAGGTTGATCTTCACGCGTTGAGCATCGCGTGCGTTCGCGGACCAAATGTGCATGACCTTCTTGTACAAGACCAGGGCTTTCTACACTGTGGATCCGGAGTAAGCTGCCACGATCAGCACATACTGCATGCGTACCGTGCTTTTTTACTTCGCATATAAGATTTGCCTGAAATCAACGTTCATAAAGTTTGAATAACTTTATAAAAAAATCAATATTCACTATACAAAATCAATGTCATATGTCGTGAATTTAATTTTCATCTTACATAAACATGCATGGTTAGGAAAACGGGACAGGTTAAGTCAGCAGAACATCGGTGCAAAAACTAAAATAAAAACACAGCCCTCGTCCCCACCCAGACCAAACACGTGCCCTCATCACTCTCAACCGTTCCGCTCCGCTCACACTTCAGCCCCATCCACTCCCCTCCAGACTTCTCCCCCCTTGTCCACTCCACCATGGCCGGCTCCAACAGCAGCAACGTGTCCAACATCATACCCGGCCCAATCGGCCGGGATGCACCAACCGTTGAGGATTCGACCTCTACACCGTTCGGCGAGGAGTTGCGATGCCCTCCACCACTCCAATGTCGCTCGTAGAGCTCCATGCCATCCCTGTTGTCACCACCTGCACAGACTCCCGTGTGTTGTTGGTTGTTTGTGTGATGTCCTCTGGGTTCGTGACAGCTCTCGGAGTCTGAGGCGTGAGCCGCTCGCCACGCCAGGCCGAGGGCCAAATCTAGCCGGTGCAGCACCATTTCGATCGCCCCACTTCTGGACTCTGAGGACGGCCAGGTCTTCTGTGAGGTTTTGTGCGTTTAGTTGATCGCCACGGAGATGGACGCTGGTTGCCGCCGCCACAAGAATGTGAAGGCATTGCGGGAGGGCATTGAGGCGTCCGAGTGGGACACGACTGAGAAAGTGACGGCGGCCGCCGCAAGAATATGAAGGTGTTGTAGGAGGGCATTGAGGCGTCCGAGCGGGACAAGACTGAGAAAGTAACGGAGACCGCCAAAGCATGGCGAAATAGTGCGGAGCAGGACAGATGCCTCATCGGGCTACCCTTCTCCTCGTCCTCCTCCTGTGACACCAGCTCCTCCGACTCGGTCGCCCCTCGGACAACAACCCCTACGTTGTCTTCGTCATGTACTACCGCCGCCCGGAGATGACAGAGGAAGGGCAAAGCCAAGCGGTGAATCCTCTCCTTTCCAAGTTAAATTTGTAGTATAGTTTAGTAGGATCCGATGATGTACTTTGTGATAAACGGTTGTCCCTTTTGGTTCTCCGGTGCAATATGTTACTCCCTCCGTTCCTAAATAATTGTCTTTCTAAAGATTTCAACAAGTGACTACATACGGAGCAAAATGAGTGAATCTACACTCTAAAACATGTCTACATACATCCGTATGTTGTAGTCCATTTGAGATGGCTAGAAAGACAATTATTTGGGAAGGGAAGAAGTACAATTTATCTGTATGCTTTGTATGGATTTGGTTATACATGACTGATATGTATAAATCTGTGAGTAGAAAATTAAGGGGACCGCTGCGGACATGACGTACGAGGGGTGAGATGATGTTGTCGGCGGACACATCCGTGGACATAGAGGATCAACTTAGGCAAATGTTGTTGTAGATGCTCTTAGGGCATCTTCAACGCGGACCCTCAAACCTCCCACATACATCTGGACCGCGTGGCCCAGATATGTCGTGCTATCCAACGCGAGCTTGTATCTGTCCGCCGGCGGGGTGGTCAAACGTACTTTTTCCCACAAACCGGAGACAAAGTGGGGGGGGGGGGGGGGGAGGGTTTTGGGGGGTCCGGACCGCTGCCACGCCCGCTCCTGACCGCCCTAGCCCATCCGCCCCCGGTATTACCTGCCTACATTCATGTCGCTGGAGAGCGGCCGCTCCGCATTGACACTAGCGCAGGACGAACGCGACCTCTCATTGGCAGCAATGAAGTTGCACGATGGCCGAGAGGGCGCAGCCCACTGCACACCCAGCCAAGGTTGTCAGAATCGTGATTCTGAATCGGATCGGAGCTCCGATGTCAGGATTGCAAATCGTAGAATCTTCACTATCAGGATCGTAAAAACGTAGATTCTATAAACGAAAATCGTAGAATCAGAGGGGTCAGTTTGGATCGTAAAGTCGTAGAATCGTACAATAGAATCGCGATTCAGACAACCTTGCACCCAGCTAAACACACCTTCCTCCACTAAAGGCGCACGTATCTCGATAAACCTACTTCCGCCACATGTTCGTTCACGACACGCCCATCATTAACAACGTCGGTTGGCCCCTGCCATCCGCACACTGTTTAAACAGTGCCAAATGCCGGGCAAAAAATGCACGGCACCCCGCTCACGTCTCCTCCTTGCACCATTTTCTCCACAATCTCCATGGCATCCGGCGAGAAGGATGAAGAGTTCTCCGGCATAAAAGCCGGCTGGATGGCCCGTAAAGCCCACCAGATACGAGCCAGACAACTCACTGTCCTCGGAGACCAGCTCGCGGAGGTAGAAGCTCCAAGTCGGCGTGTCGTTCAGCAACTCGCCGCTGCAAGCCAGGTCCGCGAGGAGCGATGAGTTGCTCCAGGCCGACACACGGGGGAGCACGCCGGCACGGGCATTGTAGCTGCCGTGGACGACGTTGCCTCATACCGCTCCTCCTGTGCCTGTGACTGCGCTATCTGCCGTCAACGAACGCGTAACCGCACCCTGCTGGTGGAGAAAGAAGCCGGCTTCGCGGAGATTCGGCGAAACGGTGGTCAGCACGTCCACGCTAGCCACCATCATCGAGGAGAAGTAGAACATGGGAGGCCGCCGCCACTTGGGTCCCATGAAGGCCACCATCGTCCCCTTCCCCTTCGGCTGAAGCACATCTAGGCGGTTCCACTCCGATGAGCGGCACTGCCGAAGATGGGGAAGCGAGCTGCCCTTTGCACTGAAGCATATACCTCTGGGGTTCACGGCAGTCCGGTGAGCGGGCCGCCGGACATGAGGAAGACAATGGAGATCCGCCGTGGTTGGCCATAGACTAGTCAAGGGTGTTCATGTCACGGGAATGGATATCCGTCAGAATCAACTGTATACTAGTTTACCTTAGTCCGGTATAGTTTTTAGTTCAAAAAATGTTCAAATGTAATGGATATTGTCCGGTTTGTATGAAATCCATCATATTTGCATGAATTTTGTCCTCTATCAACGGACAGATAATGGAGCAAATTTGCGTGTCAATCCAAATCTAGCATACGCGCCTTGCCGCTCAAGTCTCCACTGGTTTCTCGTCCGAAGCACGCGGGCGAGTATATGCACGCATACGTCGTTCCACCCGTCTGGATCCATCGAGCGTGCGCGGACGTCGTCGTCGTCATGGTCCGCCCTCCGGCGTCGCTCTCGACGACAGCGACGTGTGCGTGTGCGAGTGGTGATGGTGCATCGATCTATATAGTCTTTGCGGCGGTGCCGCCCCACCAGATCAGCGGCTTGGCTATGCACAGTGCATTCGTGAGCCGCTGCGTCACGGCCCGCCGCCCGGCCGTCTCTTTCCCGGCAAGGAATAAAGATCAGGTCCGCATCAGGACGCGCGGCTAAAAGCGTTCAACCTTCAACGGGCAGGCCAAAGGGACGGCCGGATGCATGCACCGGCCGGCCACAGGCTATGGCCACCGGTCGTCTACTACTATCACCTACTTAGTGGTAGTAAGTAGGAGTCATTTTTACTACGAAATTCAGTATGCTCGTTGTTAGCCATGTGTCAATCTGCTACCAGTCACCCCGCAAAAAAGAAAAGAAAAAATCTGCTACCAGTAGTCCACTAGTCTATTACTAGCTACTCCCTCGTCCCATAATATAAAACGTTTTTTAACACTACATTAGAGTCAAAAAACGTCTTACATTATAAGACGAAGGGAGTAGATAGTAGTAGGAGCTAAGCATATGCTCCACCAAGTCTTATTCTTCTACAACAAGATTTATAATTATTAAGCCCTAGATATGGAGAACACCGAGTTTTTGATGGCATCGCATGATCTGTAGTTACTTTTGACGCAGTCGCGAGTCTGCGAAATCTCAAAAAAAATAATAGCATTTGAATTATGAGTTTGCAAAATCTCGACTTAATAAAATTGACGTGGAGCAGGAGTCAGATAATGTAATGGAAACTCTACGCAGTATCCATTCGCTAGACAATGTAATGCCCTAGATTACAGAGACAACGTTGTGCAGTATAGTACTCCCTCCATTTTTATTTGATATGCATATTAGATTTGACTGAAGTCAAACTCTATAAAGTTTGATCAAGTTAATAGAAAAGATATATAATTATTTACAATAACAAATACATATGATGTCAAAATATATTCAATGGTGAATCTAATGGTATTGATTTGATATTGTGTATGTCAACTTATTTTCTGTAATCTCACAAAAAATAATTCTATAAATTTGATCAGATTGGAGGAATTTCCATTGTACCAAGAATATCTTTCTATCAGACGGAAATATGTTGCAAACAAAACAAAAAATACAGAAAAATGTTGTGGCCGGAATTTGTTACCTATAAGCAGGTCAGAAAATGATACATTCGGTAGTACCATGCATGTTGCATAAATTAATGGGCCGCAATGGACGTGCTTAATTACCTACTACTACTACTCTCTAGAGGTTTTGACTGATCAAGTTAGTGCACATCACTTTATTGTGTCGCCCGTACGTGATGATAACAAGATCCTTGTGTTGCTGCTAAAAGGCCCCATAGTGCGCACTAGAGAGATAAAATGTGCGGACCAAGAAAAGTGCAGGGAAAAGATGACAGAAAGTAGGATCGTAGTGGGGCTTGGGAATGTGCTGATGGCTACTTGATGTGATGGAGAGATCGACCATGACACGCGCTTTTGTTGTCTTGCACTAGATTTGGTCTCCTGCTTACGTCGTGCAAACGAGAAAAAGGGCTCATGCTTGCTCAAACACTCTGGCCCTGTGATATTGTGCATTTGTGCTGTGGATGCATTTCATGTTGCAAATTTACAGTTGTCATTATTAAGTAAATAGTTTTCATGGCAAATCTAATAATGTTAGTTTGCACGAGGAAATTACAAGTTAACTTCCACAACATGAGGCAAAGTTTAGAAAGAGTGATTGCACCTCCTTTCCAAATTATTGTGTATATAAATATTGTCAAAGTCAAACTTCGTCAACTTAATTATACTAAGTTTATAGGAAAAAATATAAACAATTAAAATATCAAATATATAGCTTACCAAAATATATTTCATGATGAATTTGAAGGTGTTGATTTGGCATTGTAAATATTAATATTTTCTCTAGTATAATTTTATATGCACCAATATTTGGCAATGAGTGAGTTTTGCTTTTAGTGTAGAAACACCAACTGAATAAGGTACGAGTAGGATGATATATCATAGAAATATGTGGAAACATATTTTCGATGCTATAATGGTATGCCAATTATGAGAACTGAATGGATGTTTCAAAAAATTAAATAAAAGTGATGCACAAACCAAAGGCTATAGCACATTATTAATGGACTTGTTCATTTGGGTTTATATACTAACAGTACAATCAAATGAAAATACTTACTATGTTAATGAAAGTAAACATAATTTTGTGCAAACAAAAAAAATCTTACTTTTGCTTGTGTGCATGCAAAAATCATGTTACGAGAAAATACCGTAATTTTCAAGTTACTTAACCAGATTTTGTTGTTGTTGAGGTTTATTCATATAAAATTAAGTTGACACATGAACAAACCATATCCGTGAAAAAAGGGCTAGATTTTTTCCAACTAATGGAACTAAATATAAATCTTCATTTGATGATAATTATAATTGTCTTAAGATGACTGAAAAGTCAGGTACTTTCAAAAGATTAACCAAATTGTGGTTTGTACTCACGTTGAGATAATAAGAAATGTTGCCATTCAATACATAGATTTCAAGCCCTACATATAAGTCCATGTCAAACAACACGCATAACACAACAAAGGTGCACGTTACCGAAAAAAAGCTTTCGTCCCGCTTTATATATAAAGCACCGTTCAACATCACCCAGTACAAACTCACGCCCACACAACACACGCCCACACAACACACGCACACACACACCCAAGGCAAGATACATAGGCGCTGAGCGCGGCAACACCATCCCTAACACTACGTGAAGAGGTGAAACCACATATGACGAATCGTGGGCTCCAAGGCGGCGCCTTCATGAAGGGGACGACATGTGACGCCCTCGATTCAATCGTACACTAATCATAGACGCAAATGTGTACGATCAAGATCAAGGACTCGCGGGAAGATATCACAACACAACTCTAGACACAAAATAAAATAATACAAGCTTTATGTTACAAGCCAGGGGCCTCGAGGGCTCGAATACATAAGCTCGAATACACAAGAGTTAGCGGAAGCAACAATATCTGAGTACAGACATAAGTTAGACAAGTTTGCCTTAAAAAGGCTAGCACAAAAGCAACAACGATCGAAAAGGCAAGGCCTCCTGCCTGGGAGCCTCCTAACTACTCCTGGTCATCGGCGGCCTCCACGTAGTAGTAAGCATCGGCGGTGGCATCTGGCTCCCGGCTCCGTCATCTGGTTGCATCAACCGGAAAGAAGAAGAAAGGGGGAAAAGGGGGAGCAAAGCAACCGTGAGTACTCATCCAAAGTACTCGCAAGCAAGGATCTACACTACATATGCAACATTATCAAAGGAAGGCTGTATATGTGGACTGGGCTGCGGAAATGCGGAATAGAGAGAAGGCCTAGTCCTATCGAAGACTAGCATCTTGAAACCACCATCTTGCAGCAAATAGGAGGAAATA
Organism: Aegilops bicornis; assembly: GCA_021605145.1. Lineage (NCBI taxonomy): Eukaryota > Viridiplantae > Streptophyta > Magnoliopsida > Poales > Poaceae > Aegilops > Aegilops bicornis. The sequence continues at coordinate 45,208,043 of CM038674.1, forward strand.
GAGTAGCGCAAAGTAAGGTAGAAGTAGTGTTATCAACCTCGGCCGGAGATCCTTTCTCGACTCCCTGCGAGAAAGAAATCCCAGAGCCATACTATCCAGTTACCATCACAATCAAATCCTCATCACCATCCAGTTCTCATCACAAGTATCCAGTTCTAGTTGTATCGATCGGGATACAACTCCAAGTGTCCGTTATCAGAGGACAGGCTATCGATAGATGTTTTCTTCACTGCAGGGTGCACCAACTTACCCACCACGCCGCTTAACTCCGGCGGACACACTTTCCAGGGTCATGCCCGCCTCGGCCAAACAATACGCCGCAACCCGACCTAGGCTTAATAGAGAGGCCAGCACGCCGGACTAAACCTATGCCCCCAGGGGTCATGGGCCATCTCCCCGGGAACTCCTGCACGTTGCATGGGCGGCCGGTGAGCAGACCTAGCTACCTCCTTCAACAAGGCAGGCGCTTACGCAGTCCAACCCGGCACGCGCCGCTCAGTCGCTGACGTCTATTAAGCTTCGGCTGATGCATACGACGCAGAACGCCCATACTATGCCCACGTGATGGTTAGTGCTATCAGGCCCGAGGCCCCTCGGATCAAATATCCAAATCATAGTGGATTAGGAACGCCCGGTAACAAGCAGAGACTCACGAAAAGATGTGACCCCGTTGCCCCGTCTCGAGGACTTGCGGCAAGGGCTAGGAATGCCCGGCCACGCCTCGTAATTATCTCGCGGGCACCCTCCAGGTCAACCCGACTCCACATCACTCGCAATTAAGCTCGCGCGGGCACCCTTCAGGGTCGACCCGTCTTTAGTAACAGGGTCCAGTGCAAAGTCATAGTAACCATAGTAACTGTGTGTCTAAACATCAAGGGGAAAGCCCAAGGAATCACCCCCGGCGAATTACACTCGATGTAGTCATCAAGGTGAACGTAAGAGGATTCACCCTCGAGGTCCACACTTGAGGGGTTGCATGACAGAGTCGTATCAGAAGTGGTTAAAGAGGAAATCACCCTCGATGACCACGACCGAATAACTACACTACAAGGTTAACATCGAAGTTGATGAGGTCTCACCCTCGGTACTCGATAGTAACCCAAAGAGTGTCGAGCAACTAAGGGGAAGTGATGTGCGGTGTGGGGCCTGGTCTTGATCCCGTTGATCGGGTCTTCGATAATCCGGTAGGCGATCCGGGTCAAGTGGGGGGTCACTGATGGGTCTCTAACCACCCCATACTAAGCAGTTTAGGATAAGCAAGCAAGGTACAACAACAGATACAAAAGCAGGCTATGCATCAGAATAGGTGCAAACAATAACAGTAGCAAAATCTAATGCAAGCATGAGAGAATGGAATGGGCGATATCGGGATGATCAAAGGGGGTCTTGCCTGGTTGCTCTGGCAAGGAGGAGTCGTCGGTGACGTAGTCGATCACCGGGGCATCAGCGGCCTCGGGGTCTACCGGAGAGAAGAGGGGGAAGAAATAGTAAATACATAGCAAACAGAGGTAACACTAAGCATGACATGACGATACGTAGCGCTAGGCGTGTTCTAACGCAAAGATACACGCTATGCATTTAAGGGGGAAACATCCGAGGGTGAATCCCCGACGTTAGGTGGATTCCGGACAAAGGAAAAGAGGGGGAAAGTTCCATGTTCAGCATTCTAGGGGCATGTGACAGATGAACGGACCATGTATTCGGATTCGTTGGATTTTTCTGAGCAACTTTCATATAGAAAACATTTTCATCCGAGGAACGGTTTAATTTCTATGAAATTTTAAAGATTAAAGTAATTTATGGAATTATTTATTTACAGAAAAAGATATATGACGTCAGCATGATGTCATAATGACATCAGCAGGCCAACAGATGGCTTACTAGGTCAAACCTAACATGTGGGTCCAGTGGGACCCACATGTCAGCCTCTGTTATTTTAAAGTGGAAAAAAACTAATCTAGCAGAGATAGTTAGAGGTGTGGGCCCCAGTGTCAGTGCCTGATTAGAGTTTAACTAATTATATTTTAATTTGAAACGTGATTAATTAGCCTAACTACTGGGGGACCCACACGCCGAGAGGGATGGATTAGGCCCGCGTTGACTTGGGTCAACGCGTCAAAGGGCGCAGGGGGGCCCACTCGCTGACCGTGGGTGGGGTCCCACGCGGCGCTTCTTCCGGGGCGACGCCGGGTGGCGACGCCGTAACGCGGAGAGGAGGCCTCGGAGGTGGTCAGATTTCGCCTACAGACGGCCGTTTCGAGCGCGGCCGGGCCCGTTCGAACGGGCAGACGACGACGAGTCGAACTGGGTGGTGGCGGTGGTCGGACTCGACCGGAATCATCGCCGGGCCGGCAAGGCGGCGATGGCGCTGGCAAAACCGGCGCGCGTTACGGTGAACTAGCGCACGCTTTCGGTCGCGTTCGAGACAGAGGGGAGCGCTGCGTCGAGTGGAGCTGGCGCGAGGCCGTGGAGGTGGCCGGACCGTGAAGTCCGAGGTCGGACAGAGCACGATGAGGCGGCGAGCTAGCTAGGACGGGGCATGCGACGCGAGGAGAGGAACGGAGAGGGGGAAGGCTCACCGAGCGGCTATGACGAGTCGGCTGCATTAGAGCGCAGGTTCGCCGGAGACGCACGAAGATGGCGGTGATGAGGCGGAAGGGGTGGAGGAGAGCGGCCTCTACAGGGGCCTCCCAGCTCCGCCGATGGTCGAGGACGACGGAGCGAAGGACGGCGCTCCTCCCAGCCTCCAAAGACGATCGAGGCGTCGGGGACCGCGAGATCGACGGAGGGGCGGGCGACGAGCTCTCGGGCAAGGTGGGGAAAAGAGAGAGGCGAGGTGCGTGGGGCAAGTGGGGGGGCAGCTAGGGTTCGTCCGGGTCGAGGCGACCTAGTAGTCATTGAGGAGCCGGGATGGCCGCCTCGTGGCCATCGGCAGCCACGGACGGCGCGCGCGCGTCCACCCAGCCCCCGATGAACAGAGGTAGGGGACGGCAGGGTTAGGTGGGCTGGGCTGCACTGTTGCGCGGCTGGGCCAAGTGCACAGTGCAGCCTGGCTTTTTTCCTTTCTTCTATTTTTTTTAGCTTTCGCTTTTTTTTTTCAGCAGCTTTTGCCTTTTCTTTTTAGCCAATAAAGTCTTTGCAAAAAATTATGCCACTGGCCAAAACAATCTCAAAGAATTAAAGTGCACTGCCTCAAAAAGGGTGGGAGGCTTTTGGAATAGTTGCCAATTTTATAAATTAAAAGGGCATTTAATTTATTGCTTAGGTCAACGCTTTAAGTAGCTTAGGCCACTTAAACCTTTTGCAAAAATGTTGGTTCACCACCAATATTAGTTGTGAATTATTTGGCACATGATGAACATTTTTGTGTTCATGTCTGAGCATTTTGAATTTCACACAGAATTTGAATTTGAATTCAACTGGAATGTGAAAGAGCATGAGACAATAATGATCAGGCACATGTTTAGCAAAACAATTAACTTAACCCCAGGGGTTACTGTAGCATCATTACACCGGGGTGTTACACAACACCAGAGCGCCGCCTCGAGGATCAGAGTTAAGAGCTGGTGCAGGTGAAAGAATAGCTTATGGGGGCAATGAGAGCCGTGACGATGCCTTCAAGAAGGGAACGAGTCCGCCGCCGCCGGTCCATCCGATGAAAGAGAAGGTTTTCACCCCGGCCACCATTCACCGCCGCCGAACGCCACACCCCGGCTACCACGCCGCCCACACGGCCATGGCAACTGGGCAACACCAAGCCACTGGCTCTGCCCAAGAGCCCCGCGGAGCCACCATCAGGGCCGCCACCCCGACATCCAAGACCTTGTCACCTCCTCACAAGAGATCAGCCGCTACCCCGACCAAAGACACGAGCGGAAAGGACCTGCCTTTCGTACCCGCGGGCTGCCCCCAGTGCCGAGACCCAATAGGCTGGCCGAGGCTGGCCTCCATCACCCCGTCCTCGGCATCGGGCGCGAGACGAGCTCGGTCCTGCTGCCTGGCGCGAGACGAGCATGGTCCTGCTGCCGGGCGCGAGACGGGCTCGGTCCTGCTGCCGGGCGCGAGACAAGGTCAGTCCTGCCGCCGAGTGCAAGACAAGCTCGGTCCTGCTGCCGGGTGCGAGACGAGTGATAGACCGTCACTGGGGGAGGGCCATCCATCGATGAAGGTAGCGGACGGACGCCCGAAGAGAAGGGTTGAAGGTCCACACAGGCCGCACACCGACGGGCCGACGCCGGATAAATCCAGCCGCTGCCGTGAACAACCGGCACCACTGCCATGAGCCACCACCGCGAGGAGGAGACGATCATGGCAGACCACCACCGCGCCGCCGCCACCACCTAACAATGCAAGGCGGCCGCCCGCGGCCCAAGCCGCCCACGGCCCACGCCGTCACACGGCGGAGCAAGCAAGCCAGCCGACCCCTGCCCGCCTGGACACGCACCAACCGCCGCCACGCCTCCATGGCCCTGCTGGCCACAGCCCTCGTCGCCGGACGGGCCGCCAGCGCCAGATCCGCCGGATCGGTAGGGACCGCCCATTTAATCGCGAAGGACGAAACTCCGCCTCCACCGCATAGCCGCGCGGCACCGACGAGCGCCCACGCCACCTGCGTCGCGACCAGCCCGCCGCCGCGCAGACACAGCGCGCCCAGCTGAATCGCAGCAGCGCAGCCGGAGACAAAGGGAGGAAACCCCGCCGCCACCAAAGCAACCAGCCCGGCCCAGCGGGTGGCGGCGAGGAGGGTGGAGAAGGGCGGAGTCGAGGGAGGTCGGGGAAGACGAGGCCCGCCCGGCCGCCGCAGGGTGGCGGCACGGACGAGCGGGAGGGGGGAGTCGCAAGACCTCCTTCGATGTCCAAAGGTGCACGTTTGGGGCATGCAGAGCAATTACTGATTAATTAAATACAGAATGATATGGTGCAAGGATGTTTTCATGGGTTGGTTGTTATTACTTGCTAGTGCTAATGGAAGGGGCGAGGGTTGTTTTCGACCTGTCCCCCATACCACCACTGCACGCGCACAATTTTTTGGGATGGTGTTTCGTGTTTCAGCTGCAAAGTTGGCAACACGCAAATGATTCTTAGCACCACTACATTCTCTAAAAGCTAGCACAAACACAACATGGATTAGGCCTGCCCCCAAGATCTTGGGCCCCACATCCATGTTAATGTTTCATGGCCTCATACTTACATGCATATATGGTAGGTTGTTGCTGTTGCCACCTTCAGTTCCCAATAAATTGTTCTGTAGGATTTTGTGAAAGTTTGGTGTTAAAAGTCGATAATCGATTTTTGATGATGATACCAAGCTATCAAGCTGAGTTTCTATGATTGTTTGGCAATATTACCAACATATATATGTGCTTTCCTAATTGATACTCTCTCCATTCCACAATGTGGTGCGCCCACGCTTCCCGAGATCCAAATTTGACCGTAAATTTAACCAACAAGACCGACTGTGGCGGGAACAGAACTTATATCACTGAATTCGTATCGAAAATACGAATTCGGTGGTATAATTAATGCCCCCGCCGCAATCGGTCTCGTTGGTTAAATTTACGGTCAAAGTTAAATCTCAGGAAACGCGGGCGCACTACATTGTGGAACGGAGGGAGTATTAAATTCAGACTCTGATAAAATTAACTAAAACGTGTGAAAGGTATCCCTAGCACCACTAATTCCCCATTATCTCCAGTGTGCAATCGGTCTATCTATCGATGAGATGAGGAGGGGGGGGGGGGGGGGGGGGCTGTGAGAAAAATGATGGTGTGTATCTCTTGCGCAGCTGCGCTGTCGCCAGGTGGAAGGAGTCCACCCACCATCACAAGAACGAGACGTCGTAGGCGATGAGGGGAACCATAAGCCCTCATTGGGAGAAGACATCGTGCCAAACTGTCGCGAGAAGGGGCAGCCGCAGAGCATGGTGTTGCATGCACTCAAGTTCTTGGTCACAAAGAATGCAGGGGACCTCATGCTCATGTGGCAAGCCGCCCTGGGCGAGCCGATAGGCAATCCAGCACTGATCTTCTGGTCACATCAATGTCTTTAATTCTTTCTTCCTTAGAAAAAAGACATTTTTTTTCAAAATTACTCATTATGTTTCACAATAATTGAAGTTGTAGGTTTGTCCTAAGTCAAACTTGCTTAATTGACCAACTCTATGAAAAAAATTGATAACATTTGCAACATCAAATACACATAGTACGATAATATGTCTCATAAAGAATCTCAAGATACTATTTGGTGTTCTAGAAGTTAATATATTTTTCTAGTGACTTCGTCAAACTTGAACAAGTATGACTTGAGACAAATTCAGTACTTCAATTATTTTAAAATGGAGGTACTAGAGGTCCCAGCGAAACAACGCGCTCCTTCTGTATCAAATGTAAGACGTTTCAGAGGAAGTACTACTTAATTTATGTTTTTATTTACTGAGGAAAAAATATACGTACAACAGATAATGTTGAGTTTCCTCCTCCTCAAGGAAAGCCTTCGCTCGCAAAAAAAAAGATAATGCAAATTCAGTCACCTAATTAACCAGTAGAGGTCCCAACGAAACAGCGCTCGCTCGTGTAATGGCTATAGCGCTGCTGTCCCAAGGAGGCAACTTCACTTTCACTTAGGTAGGCCAAGACCCAAGGTCGCTTTCACAAGGAAAAAAGAAGAGAATTTGTCACAAAAATGAAAGTAAATAGGGCAATGGCAGTAGTGAAATAATCCCTTAAATATTTGGACATGTCCCTACGCTCAGTTCTTTAAATAGACCACTCCACTGGTTCGTCCGTCCAACCCCCCACTTACACAGACACACTACGGCACACCAAGGAGCACTCGCGAATTGTGATCTTTCCGCTGCGCCTGCTTCCCTCGCAGCCCACCACCAATCTGCCCGCAGCTCAGCTCAGCGCCGGCCAGGCCATGGGGAACTGCCTGGTGATCCAGGAGAGAAGGGAGATCAAGGTGATGAGCGTCGTCGACGGCGAAGTCCTCAAGCCGCTCCCGGCGCCACACCTCCCTAAGGGCGCCCTCGCACGCGTCTCCGGCTCCACCGACGCCGCCGACGCGCTCCGGCCGCAGAAGCAAGGCCTCGACGTCCGGGCGGGAGGCATGGGGCAGCTGCACCGCCTGTTAACCTCCGATGCCAAGGCGCCTTCCGCCGCGGCTGAGGCTGACCCGGAGGGCGCGGTCGTGAGGGTGAAGCTGGTCATCAGCAAGCAGGAGCTCAGGAGGATGCTGGGCAAGGACGACGAGGCCGTCTCCATGGACGACATGGTGGCCCTCCTGCGAGGAGGGTCCGAGGACCAGAAGCAGGAGGGCGTCGGTTGCTACCGAGGGTGGCGGCCTGCGTTGCATAGCATACCTGAAGGCAGCGGTGATCTATACTCTATATTAGCATAAGAATTTAGCTGGAAGAAAATACATATATGGATACTAAGCATAAGAAAATATGCATGTGTATATGTATGTATTTATGTTCACATAGAAAATAGAGATCATAGTTGGGTAGATTTTCTGCTAGTAGTTTTGAGATGGGGGTTATCTTCAGGTTGTCTTGTTTGGTGGGTGCATACCATGCAAGACAAGGTAAAGATAGTCCTGGAAATCAAACGAGACAATATAAACTTAATTATTGATGGCATATTCTGAGATACTCGTTGCTGTACTAAGCTTACTTCTTTTTTTTTTCATTATTTCACAAGCTCTGAAGTGCACCACAGTAGCACACCAGGTATTAATTGGATCAAATGAATCCACTACTCAAGGTACTATGATTTCGGCTCTGGAATAGGAGTACCTTCTATTCTCAATAGGACACACTCCTAGCCTGGCTTCAAAGATGAGTAACGACTCTGCAAGACATCTCTGCCTGCCATAATTAAGCAAGCAGAAGATTCGGACAATGAATTCTGGACCTACTTGAGGGAAATCGCGATAACCGAATTATTTCGTATGATTTATCGAGTAATATGTGATCTTCTTGGAGGACCGCCTCTGCCGAAGCAATCGCTCCCACAACATCATTTTTTACGGGGAAGCAACCATGTTAGTGTCTCCTCAACTATGCCCGCCAATCGACCATAGCCGGTCATCAAGCAGAGAGTAGTGGCAGTCGACCAAGTAGCCCTGCTGTCAATTTGAGAGGGGAAAAAATTCTTCAGTATTTATATTCTCATGTCAACAAAATTATTTTCCCTTGGTGAACTGCTATTAGCACTACTATGCTGCCACTTTTTTGGTTGGATTTAGTAAAGTAATTTGTTTCTGTTGGCCACCTCTTTTGTTGTCTTCACCGGTTTTGGTGGATTCAATACGCGCTCGATGAAATGGACTCGACACACAGGCGAACAAGAACAGAGGATGAAACAGGGCAATATGGCAACAAATGCCGTCCTTTTTTTCCACTCAAGACTGAACCAGCAACACACGCCGGCTCCTCTCTTTTCATCTTCAGTACACCCACTGCGTGAACTGAGGCTGCAACAGGCACAGTCCACCAACAACCCACCCACTGTGCCAGCAAAACACATTTGCACACTACAACAAACTAGATTTACTCTTAACAGTTTTGGCTCTGAAAACATGCTGGTCCTCAGCATTCAGAAAGAGTGAAATAAAAGCACCTGAGAGAGTCTATACAACTCATCAGCATGTAAGCAAAATTTTAAATAAACATGAAACAAGTAGGGTGTAAATGGAGCAGAACCGGTAAGAAATGACACAACAAGTAGACATGGAATATGTCCAGCCGATCGACATAGATGTACCTGAACCCAAGACCCATGCGATGCACCTCTCAAGTTCGAGCAAGCAGAAGATGATCCAACAAGTTCATTTAAGACTTTCTTGTTGAAACATTTTTCTAACACAGAAATCAGAGATTCTGAATATTTGAATTTTTCGGACATCTGGAGTCTGGCAACTTTTGGTTCTTGATTCTTCCACGGGAGCAGGCAGAGTGCAACAATGAATTAAATCCCCTAGGAAACTGCTGTAATGCCATAAACTTAGCTTCTTATTATCTACTCCCTCCGTCCCATAAATATGAGACGTTTTTGCAATTCAATATAGTATGAACTGCAAAATCATCTTATATTATGGGACAGAGGTAGTATTATATTAGCAAAAACTGTTCAATTCTCTTCAGTGCCAGCACATGAATGTTCATCGAGTGGCACATGCCACACATTTTTCAGCTGCAAGATTAAAGAATCAAGGTGTGAACCAGTTACTCTCTTCAAAATTGGGCTGTCCTTTGTATACTAGTGCAGCATTCAAGAATAAATGCGCTTGGCTGCAAAAACACGTTATATTGTAGAGATTTGTATAAAGGATGTTTTTTTGTTTTTCATATTGTGGTAGCTAGAAGTCTAGAACCAGCACTGGTGGTTCTAGGTTGCTCTGCAATTAAAGGACTGCCCGCCTATCTACTGTGGGTGTTCCATAGTACAAATTGACCATAGGCCACTGTCTCACCTGAAGAATATAAATGGATCAAGTGCCTGATGGCTTGCCCAGTAGGAATTTCCAGCGTGAACAACTAAAAGCGTTCTGACAAATAGGTGTAAATAGAATACAGAACAATCCGGGAGAAATAAAGCCTAAAAAGAAAACAAATCAAGAACGGTTTCGTGGTGTAGTTGGTTATCACGTCAGTCTAACACACTGAAGGTCTCCGGTTCGAACCCGGGCGAAGCCATTTTATTGTTTTTTTTTCCTACTTTCTTTTGGGTGTGTTCTTCTCTGAACTCTTTCATGTCAGCTGATGGTGTTCTGTTTTGCTGTCAGGTAATTAAGCATGAAAGAGAGCTGAGAAGGAACCATCCAGGTACGAATGGGTACAGCCAGCGCGCTGGAGTAGATCTCTTACTGCACGCAGGTTGCTCTCTTACTCCCTCTCGCCATGGCCGATACCAGAGCCAGAGGGGAAGGGCGCGGGTGTCTGGGCATCTTGGAGGCGGAGTTCTCCTCCAGCCGATCCAGCCTGGTCGGCGCTGCCAAGACCGCCAGGTTCTCTCCCCTTCCTCCATCCCTTGCCCTCGTAGATTCACGCCATACGCCCCAAGATTTGAACTTATTTGAGAGCAAACTTGATTTGGATCTGTTAGCTATGGGATTCATCTGCTACTCTGTAAGAACACACATCAACATCCTACATATACAGACAGCAGTAGAGAATTCCTAGAATATTTACATTCATGATTACTCATAACCAGATCATACATGTCCTTTTCCCTGTTGCCAACGACTGCTCTGATTGATTATATGCAATTCCGATCCACTCTCCAGTTGCTTTAATCAAATCCCAAGCCTGACACCCCACAGGTTATATATATATATATATATATATATATATATATATATATATATATATATATATATATATATATATGACGATTGAATAGCAATCAGTCGGGGTATATGATTGAATAACCACCACCATAGGTTATGCAGTACGTATGATTGAATAACAATCAGATCGACAAGGACAAGGCATGAAACTTTAGGAGCATGCATGAGATTGAGTAACCACCATACATACATAGGTTCACCAAGAGTTGCATTACATATTTCATCACACACAGTTGCTTTAATTTAAACATATGCAACTACACTCTCCAGTTGCTTGTATTCAATTCCAATTCCAAGCCCGAGAGTCCTCCTTGGTGTGCTACCTAAGATGCCAAAATGAACACGGCAGGAAACTTCATGAGCTTGCATACCATTGAATAACCACCACAGGTGACACCAAGAGTCAGGATTACATATACATCATGCATACCATGGGGCATCCTACACCAACAAGAACACATACATACTCATGGCAAAATCACCCATGGACACGCTCCAACTCTCCTACATCCAGATAGCCATAGCCTTTCTCTTGTTCGCTCAAGCCAAGAGCACCACAGAGGACACATCTGCCCTGCTTCCAAACCAAGCGATCCCCAGTTGTGTTGCCGGCGAGAGGTCTGCCCTTCTTGCCTTTAGGGCAGGTCTCTCGGACCGGGCCAACCTCCTTTCGTCATGGAAGGGTGACGACTGCTGCCGGTGGAAGGGCGTCTATTGCAGCAACAGAACCAGCCATGTTGTCAAGCTCGATCTCCAAGGCAGCGGTTACACAATCGACAGTGGCAGTAGGAAGGTGCTAGCAGGCAACATAAGCTCCTCGTTGCTTGGTTTACAGCATCTGCGGTATCTCGACCTCAGCTCCAATGAATTCGACAAGATGCAAATACCGGAGTTCATTGGTTCTCTCCATAAGTTGAGATATCTTGACCTATCAATGTCAATGTTCATCGGAAGGATACCACCACAGCTCGGTAATCTCTCCAACTTACGATACTTAGATATTCAGTCCTCATACCAGGACCGTGATATCCATGATGGCACATACTCCACGGATATCATGTGGTTGTCACGGTTAACTTCCCTTGAGCACCTAGATATGACCTATGTGGACCTCAGTACAATTGTTCACTGGCTTCCAGTGGTGAACATGCTTCCAACTCTGAAATTTCTTCGTCTCAACTCTTGCCAGCTTAGAACTAGCCCTGATTCTCTTCAGCTCTCAAATCTGACATCTCTTGAAGCACTCTTGCTTGCGGGCAACAAGTTCAATCAGCGTAGCACACCCAACTGGTTTTGGGATTTAACTAGCCTCAGGTATCTACATATCACGGGCTGTGGTTTCTATGGGCCGTTTCCAGACGAGATAGGTAATATGACCTCCATGGTGGAACTTCATTTATCAGAAAACAACCTTGTGGGCATGATACCATCCACTATGAAGAATCTGTGTAATCTGGAGGCATTATATTCTTATAAGAGCAATATCAGTGGGAGTATAACAGAATTACTCCATCGATTACCCAATTGTTCAAGGAATAAACTACAACAGTTATATCTATCGGGCAACAATCTGACTGGAAGCCTGCCAACTGCACCAGTACAAGCATTAAGCAACCTGAGCTGGCTGGCTCTCGATGATAACAAACTCACTGGTCATCTGCCACTGTGGATAGGAGAGCTCACGACGCTGACAATATTGGACCTTAACTCCAATAACCTAGATGGGGTCATACATGAAGGCCATTTATCACGTCTAGATATGTTAGACAGTTTGATCTTGTCACACAACTCCATAACCATCACAGTGAGTCCAACATGGGTTCCTCCTTTTAGTCTAAGAATGCTTCACCTTCGGTCTTGCCGGCTAGGGCCTAAATTTCCAATGTGGCTTAGATGGCAAACACACTTATCCAATCTTGATATATCAAACACAAGCATAAATGACATGGTACCAAGTTGGTTTTGGATGGCAGCTTCCTCAGCAGAGTTTCTCAATATCCGAAATAATCAGATTTCAGGGGTCCTCCCATCAACAATGGAATTTATGAGAGCAGTCAAAATGGATTTCAGTTCTAACCAGCTTGGTGGTCCAATACCGAAGCTTCCCATCAATCTAACTAGCTTTGATCTCAGTGGGAACAGAGCAATCGGGCCACTTCCATTAGACTTTGGAGCGCCGGGGCTTAGGACACTTCTTCTATATAACAACATGATCTCTGGCGCCATTCCATCTTCTTTGTGCAGTTTGCGAGCATTGAGGTTGTTAGATCTATCAAGAAATGGTCTCAATGGGTCAATTACCGATTGCCTAGCCAACGAATCCAGCACAAACATGACAGGCCTGGGTATTGCCAATCTAAGCTTAAGAAACAACAACCTCTTGGGTGAATTTCCTTCACTACTCCAGAAATGCCCAAGACTCATCTTTCTTGATCTCGGACATAATCAGTTCTCTGGGACTTTACCAGCATGGATTGGGGAGAAGCTATTGTCTCTATCATTCTTACGACTGGGATCCAATATGTTTTATGGTCCCATTCCAGTCGAGCTTTCAAAACTTGTCAATCTTCAATATTTGGACCTTGCCTACAACAATATATCGGGGAGCATACCGAGATCCATTTTTAGTCCCACAGGCATGGCACAAACAAGAGACAAAACTGATTATCTTCAGTATGCCTCTAGTTCTGAATTTGGTGTTGGTCAAAATCAACTAGTTGACTACACTGTGAATTTCACGGTACTCACAAAAGGTCAAGAGAGATTATATACAGGAGAAATCATATACATGGTGGATCTTGATTTATCCTGTAATAGTATTACCGGAGAGATCCCTGCAGAGATCGGCACTCTTGTACAACTGAAGAACCTGAACCTATCATCGAACAACTTCAACGGCAAAATTCCTGAGAATATTGGCGCTTTAATGCAAGTGGAGTCACTTGACCTATCACAAAATGAGTTGTCTGGTGAGATCCCTTCAAGCTTGTCGGCTCTCACATCACTGAGTCGCCTGAACCTGTCCTTCAACAATCTGCGAGGAAAGATACCGACTGGAAATCAACTGCAAACACTTGAAGACCAGGCATCTATTTATATTGGCAACGCGGGCCTTTGTGGCCCCCTCTCGCGGAAATGTTCACAGCCGGAGCCAATTCCAGGAGAAAGCCATCGAGATGCAGGTGATGGTGACGTGGTTTCGTTTTTCGTCGCCACTGGTTCCGGATATGTGATGGGTCTGTGGGTGGTCTTCTGCACCTTCTTGTTCAAGAGAAGATGGAGAGTCTCATGGTACTCGCTCTGCCACAACCTGTACAATCGGGTCTATGTGCAAGTGGTTCTTACCTGGGCTTCCTTGCGAGGTAAACTTAATGGGTAGAAGCTGAGAAGAGATCAGAAGCACTGGTTCTTCCTTTGCTCTCATTTAATTTGATAAATACTCTGGAGAATTTATCATGTATCAATCGATGTTCAAGTGTATTGTGCTAGAACAACTAGTCAGGATATGTATGCATTCAAGGTGCATGCCATCGTCCGAGATTGGTATGCTGTTTTTGGTACTGTATTAGAACCAGCATATGTCGGTTCTTGGTTTGCCGTGGACATGTAATTTAATTACTACCCTGGAGATTTATCATGAATGTTTTAATATTGTGTTGTGCCGGAACTAGTCACAGATATGTATGTATTCATGGTGACGCCATCGACTGAGGTTGGTATATATGATATGATGTGTTTTGTATGTTTAACTTGTTGCTAAGTTGTTGCTGGTATGGTGTCTATTGTCTCTACACTTGCCTGCGACAAGCATGTTATCTTACAGAGATTGGTATATATGATGTTTTTCATATTGTGCTAGAACCAGGTATGGGGAACCCACCGTACCAACACGATTGGCTGGTGTATAACCCCGATTGGAAGGGCAGGCCAGTCTGAGGCTCTGGGGATGCGAGGCCAGCACTGGTGGTTCTTGGTTGCTCTGGACATACAATTCGATATGCTGTGCACATACAAAATACTACTAATTGATATAATCCAAATCATGATCTGAAATTAGAAGACTGTTCAGAATCTGCCGTGGGTATCTCATAGTACAAATTGACCATCAGCCACTATCTCACCTGAAGAATAAACTGATTGCCTGATCGCTAACCCCACTAGGAATCTCCGGTTCGAACCCGGGCGAAGCCATTTAATCATTTATTTTTTATTTTTTGTGTGTGTTCTTCTCTGAACACATGTCAGCCAAGCTCCTTAAGTAGTTTTTTTTCCCTGAAGTTTAATTCTATCAGTTCGTCGCCGTTGTATCGTATCATCTTCTTAAGAGCAACTCAACGCAGTATGGAACAGGATAGAGAGCTGCAGATAAACTGTATGTCATGGTGTTCTGTTTTCCTGTCAGGTAAGCATGGAAGAGCTGAGAAGGAATCATCATCACTCAGAGAAGAGAGGTGCGCGCACAGAGTAGATCTCCGTCAGGCGATTCACCGCGCTGATTGCCATGGTTCAGTCACTCCAAATGCCAAAAAATGGTGTTGATACCGTCTCTTGAAGCAAGGTGTCTGCTGATACATCTCTTGTAGATTCGTACACACTTTTAAGGCCTAACTGGAGCGAATTGTTCTCTGAACTCACAAGAACTCTCGCATAGGTGAGATAAATTCGCTGATCACCTTGCGATGGACAAATTCAAACATCAGAACTCACAAGAACACTCTGTAGTGCAAGCAATAGTTAACATGTACATGAATCTACAGGTGTTTTCCATCTATTATGAACCTTCCAGCACTCGTGAAACAACTCAAGGATCTTTCAAAAGAATTCAGCCAGACCAACACAACTAGGTTCCATTTCCACAAGGAGAAGTTGTAAGGCTGTTCCAAAAGAAATTTTAAACAGCTTGCAGATGCACTTGCACAGGAAAAGAAATTAACCACAACTAGGTTCCATTTCCACAAGGAGAACTCCTAAAGACTCTACCAGAAGAATTTTAAACAGCATGCAGATATACTTGTCTAGGAGAAGAATTTGATTTAAAAGTACGCTGGATTGGGTTGTACAACGTACATTGAAAGCTAGCGTCGCAAGCATACATAGACTGGAATATTTAGAGATATCTACTAGATATTGGAAGAGTGACATTGATTATTAGAATGACTGGCTTCCAGGTGGTGGCCCTCGCAGAAGCATGCTTTCTCTCTTCAGTTTTTCGGCCCTGACAGTCTCTAATTTGCTCCTATCAATACTCTTCTCTCCAGGTTCTTTTGGAGGTCTGCCTCTTTTTTTAGGTTGAATATCACCTGATGTGCTTATATCCTTTGGAGGCCTGCCCCTTTTTTTAGGTTGAATATCACCTGATGCACTTCTATCCTTTCGAGGCCTGCCCCTTTTCTTAGGTTGATCACTAGGTTTCAGACATACTAGAGCATTTTCTCCTGCTGATGCTGACGCCTGAAGCCACCCTTGTAGTGGCAGGTTGTTTGACTGTTGGCCATTTACCGCTCTGACCACCATCTGATTGCTAGCAACATTAGTTCTGTAGTCGGGACCAACATTCTGATGTCTGAATTTGTCCATCACAAGTGTGTTGAGTGGAATGGTTATGTCCAACGGTAGCAGGATCTCCTCCAGTTCGTGCCACTCAAGATCTTCCTGGTCTCCATCTTCATAGACAACGGTGTACCAATTGTTAACACTGTCATACCTGACAACTATCCCTGCATAGTACTTGTCTCCAAACCACTTTCTCACTTTCCGCTCTACTAGCCATTCACCAAAGCGATGATCAACTCGAGATCGCGGAGCATCTCTTACTGCAAGTTGCGAACCAGATGCGAAATCAGGAGGAAAGTCTGGGACACCATTGATGACGATGGCAGGCTCTCTGGGTACTTGAACAACAGGTGCAGCGTCTGACTCTTGCATGTCCTTCCTCCCCTCCATGACCTGATACTGCATCAATTCCTTGGATTTAGCTAGAAACATCCTGGACGAGAAAGAAAACAGTTTCATCCACAAAATGGGTCATCGTAAGCAAGAAAACTCAAAGAACAAGCAAGCATAAATCAAACACTTTCACAGATACAATGCAGTATTTTGATGAGTCAGGCATGTCGAAAAATAAGAGATAGTAACCAACACTTGTACTCCCTTGTGTCAAAAAACGTCTTATATTTTAAGACAGAGGGAGTATTTAGGAAGCACTGCACATCACATTCGCATCAGTACTGATACTTCCATCTCTACTTTCATTTAGCTCTTGGGATATTAACCAGCTACAGATGCATTTCTGTTTTTGCATCTGTACTTCACCTATGCGCCGGACTGCTGTATTAGTGCGATGTGTACAATGCACTAGTGTATCAAACGATAAAAATTCCATTAAGCACTATCTACAAACAACAGAGGAATGCACACTATCTCCACACATATCAATTGCCAAGTAAAATGCCCACTGTATATTCGGGGGAAAAAATGCCCACTGTGTACACATGCTTCAATTGAAAAATTGACAAATTTCCGAGAACGGTAGCCACTAGCATCAGCACAACCACCAATCCATAACACAAGCAGCAGCACAACACCAGTAGCTTAAGCGGCAGCAGCTAGCACACGCACGAGAGTAGAAAAGGAGCTCACCGCCCGGCGACGAGGCAGATACAGATCCGCGGCGGCCGGCGTTGGAGAGGCAGATTCGGGTCGTTGTCGAGGAGGGGGCGTCTAGGAGGGCGGTGGCGAGGAGATGAGCGTCGAGGAAGAGGGAGGGCGTCGGCGTCCCGCCTGGATGCTCTGCGCCACGGGGAAGGTGGGGCGGCGTCCGGCGGAGGATGCGTGCACTACGCAGGAAGCGAGGGGGCGGCGACGGCGGGATCTGGGGGAGCGGCGACCGGCGACCGGCGGCTTGTGGCAGCGCTGGTGGGATTTGGGAACCGCTAGCACGCGCAAGCAAGAGGGAAATGAGTTCTTTTTTCTTGAAGTAGAAAGGAGTCGGGTGGGGAAATGGGGATGCGTTTATTTATTTTTCGCCAATACGCAATCATTGCATTGATACATGAACACATGACACGGACGCAAGGGACGTAAACACGATGCTCGAAGCGAAGAGACATAACATGATCGACCCAAACAACGAAGAACACGGCTAAACTCACCAACTGGAGAAGCAATCCAATCAACAACTAGACGACCAAAACTCCGAAGCCAGCACCGAGGATGCCGCGAGCAACCAAGACAACGCCTTCATGAAGGAGAATAGTGACACCTAGACACCATCGTCATCTGATCCGGAAACCCAGACCTGGAGTTTCCCCTAATGCTCGAAGAGGGCACATAAAACGGCCATGGCAGCGCCTTCAAGAAGGAGACGACACCCGCGGGTGTCCCTGCTACTAGCATAAGATGTAGGGTTTAGCCCTGGCCAATTCCAAGCTGTCGGAACATTGTCGAAGAGGAGGTCGTCGGGCACAGGCCGAAGCTGCGACTGCGGGAAGGGGAACCATGCACGACGCTGAAGGAGGCACCGGGCATCGCCGGACGTGAGAACTCTGGAGGAGGGAAGGATGTGTGGCTGCGCGGAATGAGAGGCGGCGGGGATGGGACGGTGACCGTAGCCCCGGATAAGCCAAGATCTGGAAGGAGGCATAGATTCGAGCCACGGGGACCAGGGCAACATGAGTGTCGATGGGCTAAAGGAGATGGAAGGGGACGCAGCTCCAGAACGTGCCAGAGACGTAGATGCCCGGGATGGACGGCCAACCAAGGCACCCGCTGGGTAGTGGTGGTGCAGAGACGCCGAGGAGCCAACGAGCCGAAAAGAGCGCATCTCCCGAGGCTCGTCCAATCCGAAGCCGCACCGGCCGACCGTGAACACAGGAAATGGATACAGGTCCATGCCCGTCGGGCTGAAGACGCCCCTGGGAGGGGATGGTGGTGGTGGTGGTGGTCGTCGAAGTGGTCTCGCACGCAGCCAAACTTCCAACCGGTCCAAAAGGAAACCACCGACGGGAACAAACGCAGCCAACAGCCTCCATGGCCGCCTCGCGAAAAGGCGGCCCTGAAACTCGAGCAGAGGATGGGTGGGGGTCTGCTACCTCTTGAGCACTACGTTGGTTTTCCCTTGAAGAGGAAAGGGTGATGCAGCAAAGTAGCGTAAGTATTTCCCTCAGTTTTTGAGAACCAAGGTATCAATCCAGTAGGAGACCACGCCACAGTCCCACGCACCTACGGACAAACAAGAACCTCACAACCAACGCGATAAAGGGGTTGTCAATCCCTTCACGGTCACTTACGAGAGTGAGATCGATAGATATGATAAGATAATATTTTGGTATTTTTATGATAAAGATGCAAAGTAAAAGAAAGCAAAATAAAAGATGCAAGAAATAACTTGTTGACGGAGATTAATATGATGGAAAATAGACCCGGGGGCCATAGGTTTCACTAGTGGCTTCTCTCAAGAGCATAAGTATTACGGTGGGTAAACAAATTACTGTCAAGCAATTGATATAATTGAGCATAGTTATGAGAATATCTAGGTATGATCATGTATATAGGCATCACGTCCGTGACAAGTAGACCGACTCCTTCCTGCATCTACTACTATTACTCCACACGTCGACTGCTATCCAGCATGCATCTAGAGTATTAAGTTCATAAAGAACAGAGTAACGCATTAAGAAAGATGACATGATGTAGAGGAATAAACTCATGCAATATGATGTAAACTCCATCTTTTTATCCTCGATGGCAACAATACAATACGTGACTTGCTGCCCTAACATCCTTTGGGAAATGACACCGCAAGATTGAACCCAAAGCTAAGCACTTCTCCCATTGCAAGAAAGATCAATCTAGTAGGCCAAACCAAACTGATAATTCGAAGAGACTTGCAAAGATAACCAATCATACATAAAAGAATTCAAAGGAGATTCAAATATTGTTCATAGATAATCTTGATCATAAACCCACAATTCATCGGATCTTGACAAACACACCGCAAAAGAAGATTACATCAATAGATCTCCAAGAAGATCGAGGAGAACATGGTATTGAGATCCAAAGAGAGAGAAGAAGCCATCTAGCTAATAACTATGGACCCAAAGGTTTGAAGTAAACTACTCACACATCATCGGAGAGCCTATGGTGTTGATGTAGAAGCCCTCCGTATCAATGCCCCCTCCGGCGGAGCGCCGAAAAGGCCCCAAGATGGGATCTCACGGGTACAGAAGGTTGCGATGGTGTAATTAGGGTTTTGGCTCTGTATCTGGTAGTTTGGGGGTACGTAGGTATATGTAGGACGAAGAAGTACGTCGGTGAAGCAACGTGGGACCCACAAGGGTGGAGGGCGCGCCCAGGGGGTAGGCACGCCCCCCCACCTCGTGCCCTCCTGGTTGCTTTCTTGACGTAGGGTCCAAGTCCTCTGGATCACGTTCGTTCCAAAAATCACGTTTCCGAAGGTTTCATTCCGTTTGGACTCAGTTTGATATTCTTTTTCTACAAGACATTGAAATAGGCAAAAAAACAGCAATTCTGGGCTGGGCCTCCGGTTAATAGGTTAGTCCCAAAAATAATATAAAAGTGTATAATAAAGCCCAATAACATCCAAAACGGAATATAATATAGCATGAAACAACATCCCTAAGCTTAATTCCTACTCGTCCTCGAGTAGGTAAATGATAAAAACAGAATTTTTGATGTGGAGTGCTACTTGGCATAATTTTCAATGTAATTCTCCTATTTGTGGTATGAATATTCAGATCCGAAAGATTCAAGATAAAAGTTTATATTGACATAAAAATAATAATACTTCAAGCATACTAACAAAGCAATTATGTCTTCTCAAAATAACAAGGTCAAAGAAAGCTATCCCTACAAAATCATATAGTCTGGCTATGCTCTATCTTCACCACACAAAATACTTAAATCATGCACAACCCCGATGACAAGCCAATCAATTGTTTCATACTTTTGACATTCTCAAACTTTTTCAATCTTCACGCAATACATGAGCGTGAGCCATGGATATAGCACTTATATGTGGAATAGAATGGTGGCTGTGGAGAAGACAAACAGGGAGAAGATAGTCTCACATCAACTATCAACGGGCGCCCATTAATAGATATCAATGTGAGTGAGTAGGGATTGCCATGCAATGGATGCACTAGAGCTATAAGTATATGAAAGCTCAACAAAAGAAACTAAGTGGGTGTGCATCCAACTTGCTTGCTCACGAAGACCTAGGGCATTTTGATAAAGCCCATCATTGGAATATACAAGCCAAGTTCTATAATGAAAAATTCCCACTAGTATATGAAAGTGATATCATAGGAGACTCTCTATCATGAAGATCATGGTGCTACTTTGGAGCACAAGTGTGGAAAAAGGATAGTAGCAATTGTCCCTTCTCTCTTTTTCTCTTATTTTTTATTTGGGCCTTTTCTTTTTTTTTTTCTCTTTTTTTATGGCCCCTTTTTTTGTCTTTCTTTTTTTTTCGTCCGGAGTCTCATCCCGACTTGTGGGGGAATCATAGTCTCCATTATTCTTTCCTCACTTGGGACAATGCTCTAATAATGATGATCATCACACTTTTATTTACTTTACAACTCAAAAATTACAACTCAATACTTAGAACAAAAATATGACTCTATGTGAATGCCTCCGGCGGAGTACCGGGATATGCTATGAATTAAGAGTGACATGTATGAAAGAATTATAAAGGTGGCTTTGCCACAAATACGATCTCAACTAAATGATCATGCAAAGCAATATGACAATGATGAAGCACATCATAATAAACGGAACGGTGGTAAGTTGCATGGCAATATATCTCGGAATGGCTATGGAAATGCCATGATAGGTAGGTATGGTGGCTGTTTTGAGGAAGGTTTATGGTGGGTATATGATACCGGCGAAAGGTGCGCGGTAATAGAGAGGCTAGCAATGATGGAAGTATGAAAGTGCGTATAATCCATGGACTAAACATTAGTCATAAAGAACTCATATACTTGTTGCAAAAATCTACAAGTTATCAAAGCAAAGTATTACGCGCATGCTCCTAGGGAGATAGATTGGTAGGAAAATACCATCGCTCGTCCCCGACCTCCACTCATAAGGAAGACAATCAATAAATAAATTATGCTCCGACTTTATCACATAACGGTTCACCATACGTGCATGCTACGGGAATCACAAACTTTATCACAAGTATTTCTCAAATTCATAACCACTCAACTAGCATGACTCTAATATGACCATGTTCATATCTCAAAACAATTATCAAGTATAAAACTTCTCATACTATTCAACACACTCATAAGGAAATTCTTTTACTAATCTTAGATGCCTAGCATATTTTTACGATTAAAGCAAGTTACCATGCTGTTTTGTAGGATTCTCAAAATAATACTCCCTCCGTCACATAATGTAAGACGTTTTTTGACACTAGTGTAGTGTCAAAAAATGTCTTACATTATTGGATGGAGGGAGTATAAGTGAAGCATGAGAGAACATAAGTTTCTATAAAACAAACCCACCGCCATGCTCTAAAAGTTATAAGTGAAGCAGTAGAGCAAAAACTATATAGCTCAAAAGATATAAGTGAAGCACATAGAGTATTCTAATAAATTCCGAATCATGTGTGTCCCTCTCAAAAAGGTGTGTACAGCAAGGATGATTGTAGTAAACTAAAAAGCAAAGACTTAAATCATACAAGACACTCCAAGCAAAACACATATCATGTGGTGAATAAAAATATAGCTCCAAGTAAAGTTACCAATGGACGAAGACGAAAGAGGGGATGCTTTCCGAGGCATCCCCAAGCTTTGGCTTTTTGGTGTCCCACTAGTAGAAAAGGGGGCAATGGCCCAGGCCGGTTCAGCCCATTAGTCCCGGTTCAATCCAGAACCGGGACCAATGGAGCTATTTGCCCCGGTTCATGAGCCCAGGGGGCCGGCCGGGCCATGTGGGCCATTGGTCCCTGTTCGTCCGGACCTTTTGGTCCCGGTTGGTGGGACGAACCGGGACCAATGGGCCTGGCTCCTGGCCCACCACTATTGGTCCCGGTTGGTGGCTTGAACCGGGACCAAAGGCTTCCCTTTAGTCCCGGTTCATGCCACCAACCGAGGCTAATGGTGGTGCCTATATATAGCCCCTCACAAGAAGAGCGAGCACACCGCCTGCTTTTTTCTGGCCGAGGGGGAGAGGGCTTGGTGGTGCTCTAGCTCACCTCCTATGCACACAAGGTGTTCGATGGAATGCCCGAGCCACACTACTTAAGGTTTCTCCTCTCCAAGCTCGACCGCCAAGCTCCATTTTCCCCAATATTTATCTAGGTTTAGCGGTCCGTCACGCCCGTCCCGTCTTCATCGCCGTCGATCACCCGCGCCGATCTCATCGCTGGCACCACCGCAGTGAGCCTCTTCTTCTTATCTCCTTTCTGAAAGGAAAAATATTCTTACTTGTATGTTTAGATATATATACTTGTATTATTTTCTTACTTTTATTATTGCATCTTATATAGTGCGATGGTTTTGGTATCCGCTCCCGTCGGCCCTCGTCCTGTCTATGATTCGGATGTGGTATATATTATCTTTTCATAACTATTGGTTCATTTATTGTTTATGAAAATTATGCCGACCAACATGACATAGATTTTATTTATCTAGGAGGTTGTTGAACCGGAAATTCCAACCGACCCTATTGTCGAGAGGTTAAATTTAGTTGAAGAACAAAACAATTTCTTTAAGGAAAAAAAACTTGAGGAGGAGAAGATGATATTGGAGTTGCATGTTGCGGATGTCGTCGATGATCACAAGATCAAGATGGATGCAATGTGCTTGAAGATTAG
The DNA here is from genome assembly GCA_021605145.1 of Aegilops bicornis. Taxonomy (NCBI): domain Eukaryota; kingdom Viridiplantae; phylum Streptophyta; class Magnoliopsida; order Poales; family Poaceae; genus Aegilops; species Aegilops bicornis. The sequence goes on from CM038674.1 coordinate 45,231,237, forward strand.
AAAGATTAGAAAATATGCCATTCATACCGAGGCTTGGTATCATTATGCCGTTGGATCAGTTGTTACCTTGGTTGCGATTATGATCGCATTTGTTTTCGCATTGAAATGTTTTACATAGTTTCAATGTATGGTTTAATTAATTTAGATGCTCTGCAGAGCTTTATGTTGTTAGATGAGAACTATGTATGTACTTTGGTTTTATGTGATGATGAACTTCTATTAATTTGGTCACTTAATTATCTATTCATGATGTTACGTAATGATTTTTGACACACTTAATTATATATAATGCACGCAGATGAACCGGCAATGGATGTACGGTGGCAGACACACCTCAAAGTACACTAAGGGCGTGCATGATTTTCTCGAACTGGCTGAGGCAAACAAGCAAAATGGTTTTATGTGTTGTCCATGCCCTATATGTGGGAATCTGAAGTCTTACTCTGACCGGAAAATCCTTCACACCCACCTACTTTACAAGGGTTTCATGCCACACTATAATGTTTGGACGAGGCACGAGAGAAATAGGGGTTATGATGGAAGACGGCGAAGAAGAAGAGTACGATGACAACTATGTGCCCCTGAATACGGTGATGCTACCGAACATCAAGAGGAAGCAGATGATGTGCACGATGGTGCTGAAACGGGCTTAAGTCAAGATCTAGAGGAACCAGACGATGTGCCCAATGATGATGATCTCCGCCAGGTCATTGTCGATGCAAGGACGCAATGCGAAAGTCAAAAGGAGAAGCTGAAGTTCGATCGCATGTTAGAGGATCACAAAAAAGGGTTGTACCCCAATTGTGAAGATGGCAACACAAAGCTCGGTACCCGTCGGAGTGGAAGACAGAGAATGCTGTGCTCGATAAAGGATTTGAGAAGCTACTGAAAATAATGAAGAAGAAGCTTCCAAAGGATAACGAATTGCCCGACAAGACATACGCAGCAAAGAAGGTCGTATGCCCTCTAGGAATCGAGGTGGAGAAGATACATGCATGCCCTAATGATCGTGCATCCTCTACATGGTGCATACAAGGATCTGAACGCATGCCCGGTATGCGGTGCATTGCGATATAAGATCGACGAGATGACCTCGGTGATGTTGACGACGAGCCTCCTGTGAAGAGGGTTCTGCGAAGGTGATGTGGTATGCTCCTATAATACCACGGCTGAAACATCTGCTCGTAAACGGAGAGCATGCCAAGTTGATGCGATGGCACGGTGAGGACCGTAAGAAAGACGGAAGTTGAGAGCACCACGACGGGTCGCAGTGGAGAAAAATCGAGAGAAAGTACTTTGGGATGAGTTTGCAAAGGACCCAAGGAACGTATGGTTTGCTTTAAGCGCGGATGGCATTAATCCTTCGGGGAGCAGAGCAGCAATCACAGCACCTGGCCCGTGACTCTATGTATGTATAACCTTCCTCCTTGGATGTGCATGAAGCGGAAGTTCATTATGATGCAAGTTCTCATCCAAGGCCCTAAGCAACCCGACAACGACATTGATGTGTACCTAAGGCCATTAGTTGAAGAACTTTTACAGCTGTGGAATGGAAACGGTGTACGTACGTGGGATGAGCTCAAAAAGGAGGAATTTCACCTAAAGGCGTTGCTGTTCGTGACCATCAACGATTGGCCCGCTCTCAGTAACCTTTCAGGACAGACAAACAAGGGATACCACGCATGCACACACTGTTTACTTGACACCGATAATATCTACCTGGGAAGCTGCAGGAAGAATGTGTACCTAGGCCATTGTTGATTTCTTTCGACCAACCATCAATGTCGAAAGAAAGGCAAGCATTTCAAAGGCGAGGCAGATCACCGGAAGAAGCCCACCATGCGTGCGGTGATCACGCACTTTCTATGGTCAATGATTTACACGTAGTCTTTGGAAAGGGTCGGCGGACTAGCTGTTCCGAATGACGCCGACAATCACGCACCCATGTGGAAGAAGAAATCTATATTTTGGGACCTACCCTCTGGAAAGACCTAGAGGTCCGCTCTTCGATCGACGTGATGCACGTGACGAAGAACCTTGCGTGAACCTGCTAGGCTTCTTGGGCGTGTATGGGAAGACAAAAGATACACACGAGGCACGGAGGACCTGCAACGCTTGCACGAAAAAGAGGGCATGCCTCCGAAACAGTATGAAGGTCCCGGCTACACTCTTATTTAAAGAAGAGAAAGAAATCTTCGTTGAATGCCTGCTCAAGATGAAGGTCCCGACTGGCTTCTCGTCGAATATAAAGGGAATAATAAATATGCGGAGAAAAAGTTCCAGAACCTAAAGTCTCATGACTTCCACGTGATTATGACGCAAGCGCTTCCGGTTGCATTGAGGGGCTTCTACCGAAAAACGTCCGATTAGCCATTGTGAAGCTATGTGCATTCCTCAATGCAATATCTCGAGAAGGTGATCGATCCAGAAATCGTACCAGCGCTAAGGAGTGATGTGGCGCAATGTCTTGTCAGTTTCGAGCTGGTGTTCCCACCATCCTTCTTCAATATCATGACGCACGTCCTAGTTCATCTAGTCGACGAGATTGTCATTCTGGGGCCCGTATTTCTATACAATATGTACCCCTTTGAGAGGTTCATGGGAGTCCTAAAGAAATATGTTCGTAACCGCGCTAGGCCAAAAAGAAGCATCTCCATGGGCCATCAAACAGAGGATGTCATCAGGTTTTGTGTTGAGTTCATTCCTGGCCTTAAGAAGATAGGTCTCCCTAAATCGCGGTATGAGGTGAGACTGACTGGAAAAGGCACGCTTGGAAGGGACTCAATAATATGCAGGGACGGATATTGTTGGTCTCAAGCACACTACACAGTTCTACAGAACATTACCTTGGTGACCCCGTATGTCGATGAACACAAGAACAGTCTGCGCCCAAACACCCGGAGCAAAGGCGACGGCTGGATTACATGTGAACACATCGGGACTTTCAGCAGTTGGTTGGAAACACGTCTCGTGAGGTGACAACACTGTTTGTGATGAGCTGTACTTGTTGTCCAGGGACCATCTTCGACTGTAATGATTTGGAAAGGATACGAGATAAATGGGAATACATTTTACACGATTGACCAAGATCAAAAGAGCACCAACCAAAACAGCGGTGTCCGCTTTGATGCAGCAATCGATAGGGGAAAGGACACATATTATGGTTACATAGTAGACATATGGGAACTTGACTACGGAGTAGATTTTAAGGTCCCTTTGTTTAAGTGCAAGTGGGTCAATCATGGGAGGAAGTGCAGGTAGACCCACAAAGACGGAATGACAACAGTGGATCTGAAAAATCTTGGGTACACTGACGAACCGTTCGTCCTAGCCAATGATGTGGCACAGGTTATCTATGTGAAGGACATGTCTACCAGACCGAGGAAAAGAAAAGATAAGGAAGCGAATACATCATACGATGTGCCGAAGCGCCACATAGTACTTTCAGGAAAAAGGGACATCCTGGGAGTGGAGGGCAAGACAGAGATGTCTGAAGAGTATGAAAAGTTTCATGAAATTCCTCCATTGAAAGTCAAGGCTGACCCAAGCATCCTGATAAACGATGAAGATTATCCATGGTTACGGCGCAATAAGCAAATGACACAAGCGAAGAAAAAATGAAGAATCTCTCCCGCAACTATTATGATGATACCATGCCAACTTTGTAACAGATTTAGTATGATACCATTGTCCGCTTTGTACATGCACATGCTATGCTAACTTTTTCAGAGTTCATTTGAAAACTATGAATTTCAAAGAATTTAAATTTTAACTATTCAAATTTGAAAACTAATGGCACAAACAGAAAGTCTAAAACTAATGGCACTAACAGAAAGTTTATAATTTTGCTGACCTAAAAGAAAAAAGAATTAAAATATAAAGCAAAAAACCAAAAGAAAATAAATAATGCAGAAAACAAAACAAAAAAACTGGAAAAAAATAAAAATAGCAACAACAAGTATTTTGTTGTAAGTAGAAACAAAATAAAATGAATAAAGCAACAAAGAAAACAAAAAAGTGTTTTCAAATTTGAAAACTAATGGCACTAACAGAAAGTTTATAATTTTTCTAAAACTAAAAGCAAAAAGAATTAAAAATAAAGCAAAAAACAAAAGAAAATAAACAATGCAGAAAACAAAACAAAAAACTGGAAAAAATAAAAATAGCAACAATAAGTATTTTGTTGTAAGTAGAAACAAAATAAAATGAATAAAGCAACAAAGAAAACAAAAAAGTGTTTTCAAATTTGAAAACTAATGGCACTAACAGAAATTTTATAATTTTTCTAAAACTAAAAGCAAAAAAGAATTAAAAATAAAGCAAAAACAAAAGAAAATAAATAATGCAGAAAACAAAACAAAAAACTAGAAAAAATTAAATATAGCAACAATAAGTATTTTGTTGTAAATAGAAACAAAATAAACTAAATAAAGCAACAAAAAACAAAAAAAAAAAGTGCCACCCATCGGGCCCCCACGGCTGAATACGACTAGAAACCCTACCATGGGCCAGATTCAGACCCAAGGAGGCCCAAGAGGCCCACAGCACGATTATGCGGGTTAGGCCCGAAGCCTGCTTTAGAGAGGAGCTCGAGAGGGAAGGCGCACCGCACCTTATAAACAGTGCGCCTCCCTCTCAACTAGCGAGGTGGGACTAAATATTTGGGTTCGGGCAGCACAGGCCTTTGGTCCCGGTTGGTGGCACCAACCGGGCTAGCAGTGCATTAGTCCCGGTTGGTGCACGACCGGGACTAATGCCCCTAGTAGGTTGGTGCCACCAACCAGACCAAAGCGCCGCTTCCGCCCCTTTGGGCTCTTGAAAAGAGGCCTGTGGTCCGGGTGGGTGGCACCAACCGGGACTAAAGGGGGGCATTAGTCCCGGTTTGTGCCACGAACCGGGACCAATGCTCCGTCTATATAAGTAACACTTGTGAAAATTTTCGTTCAGTTCTTCGATCCCGCCCCGACGATGCCGCCAGGCTGCCCCTCTGCGCCTCGCCTTCGCCGTCGTCGCCCTGCCTCCGACGCCGTCCCGCGCCGCCCCGACGCCGTCGCCACTCCCGCGCCGCCCAAGCGGTCGCCGATCTCCCAGCGCCGTCGCTGTATCGCGCTGCTCAAGCCGTCGCCGCCCGCCTCTGCCTCGCCCTTGCGCCCACTGCCCGCGCCGATTGCCCGCGCACCATCCAGCGCCGTCGCAGCCTCCCGCCGCAGCCTTGCGTCGCCGTCAGCGTCGCGCCCAGCGCCGTCGCCGCCCGCCTCTGCCTCGCCGTCGCCTCTGCCTCGCGCGCCCAGCTGCCCAGCGCCGTCGTCGCCTACTGCCGTGGTCAGGCCGGCACCGCCCCTCTTCCCCCTTTTTTAGATTTTTGTTTTCACATTTTATAAAAATGCATATATGTATGTATATATATATATATGTTCTCTGTGTATATATATGTTGATGTATATATGCAAAAGATAGACTTTAGAAAAATACTATTTTTCTGTTGATGATATGATAATGTTTTTTCATATATGCATTTTTCATATATGTATTATTTTTTAAGTTGTTAGTAGATATCGATTTTAGGTTAGTGCATTTTATCACTGATTTTAGGTTAGTTGATCGATTTAGTGCATTTTATGTTTGTTGCATTTTAGGTTAGTGCATTTTTTTTAGTGGAGAGGAAAAAGTAAAATAAGGAAAAGGAAAATAAGTAGAGAAAGAAGGAGAATAAGAAGAAGAAGGAGAAGACGAGGAGAGGAAGAAGAGAAAGAAGAAGAAAAAAAAGAGGAGAAGAAGAAGGAATAGAGGAGCTTCTTCTCCTTTTTTTTCTCCTTTTTTTTTCTTCTTCTTCTTATTTTTTATCGGGAACGAGGGTGTCGAGGATTGCCGAGGGGTCGAGGGTCGGGAACTAGGGTAGAGGGTCGAGGGTCGTTAAGGGGTCAAGGGTCGAGGGTTCGAGGGTTCTAGGGTCGAGGGATCGAGGGTCGAGGGTTCCAGGGTCGTCTAGGGGTCGAGGGTTCCAGGGTCGTCGAGGGTTCGAGGGGTCGAGAGGTTTCTAGCTAGTGTCAAAGTATTGAAGAAATCCATGGCTTCATCATTAGCCGGAAGTAACCATGGCATGATGGTACGAAGTCCTCCAAAGTTATTCGGAATGGATTCCCGGATAGGATAATTTGCCTTTTATGCAATTTCAGCAAAGGCCTTCCAAATAACGATATTCGGAAGGTTCTTGCTGAACTTTGTACCAAAAAGCGAATTATCCTATCTAGGACTCCATTCCAAAATAACTTTGAAGAGCTTCGTACCATCATGCACCTGTTGCTTTCGCCTAATGATGAAGACATGGTTTTGTTGAATCCTTTTGACACTAGGCAACCTCCCGACCCCTCGGCGATCCTCGACCTCGACCTCGACCGCCACGATCCATGACCCTCTACCCTACCATGGCGTCGATGCCCACGTCACTTGTGGGACATAGATGTAGTGTTCAACGCCGACCCTCCCGATAGCTTCAACACGTGGGGGGGAGGGTCGATATTACCCCCTCCTTGAAGCGTTCTCGAGGCCACCCCCTAATCCTTGAAGCGTTGTCGAGGCCACTCGAAACCCTAGAGAAGCAGCGCCGAGGCCACTAATTAATATGATTCCTTATTGTGATTAGCTAGCTAGTTCTACGTTTGCCACTAATATATTCATATCTGTCATGTTTGAATAATAATTGCCATGTTGTAAATATTTGTAGAAACTATGGACACCCATACGAGACGAAGCACAAGAAGCGTTGTTGAGGCACATAATCGCAGAAGGAAGTGATGCCGTCAACTTGATGATGTTTCTCAACGACACCGATGGTCTGGAAGGAGAGGGTGAAGAAGCAGCTGGCTATGCTTATGATGGCCCCGATGACCCAATGCCGGTGGAAGAAGGAGAGGGTGAAGAAGTAGACCGTGAGGACTGCTCCGGTGATCACCGAACTGAGTCCGGCCAGGTATATATATTAGTTAAGCCTGTGCTGACTAGCTAATTGATGCATTCATTGTTTTGGTATGTACACATATTAATTAAATCTTGTCTTTCTTCCTTTTTCTAGCCCTCCGGATCGAGCACAACTTCGGTAAGGAGACGAGGCCCAAGAAAAGTTGAGCTCGGATGAAATGTTTGAGATCATAGAAATCATGCGACGGCCAACCGATTGAACCCATCCGGACAAAGAAGGCATTTGTTGCTTTCGATGCGGGGTTACGGTTAGGGACAAGATCCCGATCAGCATCTAGCAATGGTATAAGCCTAAGAACAAAGACCCTGAGGTGTCTTATGTCAATGATCTGCAGAAAAATGATCTTTGGACTGAGCTGAAGTCAAATTTCACCCTACCGCCAAAGGATGATCCGGAGAAGCCATTTATAGAGCCATTAATCAAGTCTTTTGCTCTTAAGAAGATGGCAGACCTATTCAGGCATTGGAAGAAAGACCTGAATAAGTTTGTCGATAAAAAAGAGACACCAGAATTCAAGGGCAAATATGAGAAGATCAGAGATGACTGGCCCGCATTTGTGGCCCACAGGACATCGGAAAAGAGTAAAAAGATGTCAGCGACAAACAAGCAAAATGCTGCGAAGAAGAAGCTTCACCATCGCACGGGGTCAGGTGGCTACCTCATAGCCCGGCCTAAGTGGGCCAAGGCTGAGAATGATCTGCTTGATAAAGGGATCGAACCAGAGACAATGAATTGGCCAGACCGTTGCCGGACTTGGTTCTTCGGGGCTGGCGGAACCTTGGACCCTATATCGTGGAAGTGCATTTGGACGGACGAGCAATTGGACATACCAGTCAAGAGGCTAAAGCAATATCTTGAAGCAGCGCAACAAGGGAAGTTTGTTCGAGACAGGAGAAGGACGAGCTCACAATGGCCCTCGAGAATCCGGAGCACCACAGGACGGACACGAGGCACGCCAGCTCCCTTTCGTGGAAGGCTGGATTTCCGGACGCGGGGTTATAAAACCCATGAGAGGAGGAAGAAACCGGAAGCAGAGCCAAATGCGCGCCACGAAAGGGTAATGGGGCTAGAGGAACGAGAAGCAGCAGATCGCAGCAAACGACCTGCCGAAGCTTCCCCCGAAGCTACCCCGCCATCTCAGCGGAGAAGCAGCGTGGCTTCCACCGAGCTGCTTCAGCCGGAGCATGCCTTGACGGCTCCTGCCAGCTATCCCGTGGATGCTATCACGGAGTCTCAAAATTTCCACCTTATGGCGCAATGGAGCAATTTGAAGGTCAAGGCGGCTGTTGGCTCTGTTTATCCTACTAAACCCGACTCAACTTTTCACCGCGGCCCGATTCGGAAGGATATGCTAAGGTGATGGTGGATGAAATAACTGAGGGATTTGAGGACCTCCGGCTTGACCACCCTACCGGTGAAGGGGAGTATCGGCTGGGTTCTGCTCTGAAGACTCCATGCCTATGGCGAAAGGATCTCATCAACCTTCCGAACTGGACGCCTTCACCTCCTCCTCCTCCTCCGGTGAGTCATGGCAGTCCGCCTCTTCCACCGGCTCCTCCTCCGGCGAGTGACGATCAGGGCACTCGGCTGGCTCCTTCTCCGGCGCGTGGCGGCACTCCGCCTCCTTCTCCGCCTGCACCGGCGCGCCCGAGCAGCCAGCCTCCTCCTTCTCCGCCTCGTCAGCAAGGGCGGAAGAGACCCGCCGCCGCTCCGGCTGCTCCGGCGCGTCATAGTCCTTCTCCTGCGCCTCGTAAGCAAGGAAAGAAGACATCCGCTCCGCTTTCTGCCGGCGTCTAGCAAGACAGCCAAAGGCGGGAGGAGATACGGATTCGATCCTTCTCTGAAGAATCCAGAGAAGTTACCGTACGAGAGGACCGACGAGGAAAACGCGAAGATCGCGCAGACCGAAGTGCATGACTGGTTTGAAGGGTTGAAAGCAAAGAGACATCCACCTCCGTAGGAGAAGGTAGATCCGGTGAAAGTGAAGCGCTCTCTGGTTGCCCTGACAAAACCACCCAAGTCTCCGCAGAAAGGCAACTATGAGCGCGTTATTGGAAAGGCATTTGCCGAAGCGGAGAGGTCGGGAAGTACTAAAAGTGATCAAAGAATGAAAGAACGACGAGCTGGGAAACAAATTGCCCAGCTCGGCGAACAAGCAAGCAATCGTGCCCCCGCTCAAGGTGCTCGCTAGCGACATCGTCGATCCGAGGATGGTGCCCGGTTATGGCAATCACGAAGATTACCTGCCCGACGATGTACATTATGATTTCTTGGAGGTGCAGATACAAAGATACGAGTACGGGAAGCCTCTCGTCAAAGATGAAATCTCTCTATCAACGATGATGCGAAGATTGCATGATTGGTACAAGAAAACCTGCAGAGAGTCTGAGGGGAGGAGTACTTTGTATGTGAGAGTTAAAAAGGAGCATGACCTCGTTGGAATTGAACTGTTGCCTATTCCATTTGAGGAGTTCTATCAGTTTTTCAATCAATTGGCCCTCGATAAAGCAACAGTCACCTGCCATCGTCTGTAAGTAGTACTACTTCTATCATTAAGTCTCTCTATAACTCAGCTCTTTCATTGCATGTATTTATAATTATCCTCACTATATTATGCAGATTGAAGATCGCCGAATTGAAGAAAAGACAAGTGGGTTCCATTGGGTTCATTAACACATATCTCATAGATGCAACTGAGGTTGAATTTCATGCCGAAAATACCGAGGCCAACTTGCTACAATCGTTCTTAATAAATGAACACAAGGATATAATACTCTTTCCTTAGAACTTCAAGTGAGTGTTACTGTCTTGTAGCATATACGGTTTCCCTTATTAGTCCAGGTTATAGTAATGTAATATTGATGAGTTATGCATGCGTGCGCAGGTACCACTATATTCTCCTAGAGATTAAGCTTGAGCAGGGAGTAGTAACTGTCTTAGACTCGAGACGAAAAGATCCCAAGGAGTATGCGGACATGACTGAAATGCTCGAGAAGTAAGTTAAATCGATCATTATCCACCATATCAGCAACTTTGTTCATTTCTGATATCAAGTAATTGTTTTCTTTGTATGGCAGGATTTGGAGAAAATTCACCAAAAAAGCTCCCGGACTGCCGAAGAAGCTGCAATTTAGACACCTGAAAGTAAGTACTACAGTAGCATATTCCACGCATCTCCTAGTGATTCAAGCGCTAGTTTCATCAATACCATTTAACATGCTTGCTAATTATCAGTTTGATTGACCTCTATTTCTTGTAAAGTGGTTGTGGCAGGAACAAGGGAATGATTTCTGTGGATACTACGTTTGCAGTCCATCCGCCACACGACCTGTGAGTGGGGCTACTCGACAAACAATATGAAGTGCGTAAATAACAATATTCACAATTTTATTTTATTACCATCATTTGTGTTGAGTTTCATTCATTCATATATATATGTATTGACCCCCTTCTTAAAATTAGATGTTTGGCATGCGGGATGAACTACTAGCACCAGATCACATGCGAGCAATTCACGAGGAATTGGCGGCATTCTTTCTTGACCACGTGATCGCTGAAGACGGAGAATACTATGTGGACCACGCGTCCGTATGTTAGGAGATTATTTTTGTAAAAGATAATTATTGTATATATGTAGCGGTAGTGTCGATAGATATACGAGAACTTGTTGTTCGACCAATCTCTCGGAGAAGGAGAGGTGGTCGATATCACTTCCCTCTGTATGCATATATGTTCATGACGATCTTCTGTTTCCTTCGTTTGCTTACTAGCTAGCTAGCGTGTCTAGCTAGTCCTCTCTATACGTATGTATAGTACATAGCGTCGACCAAGCACGGACAAAAGAAAGGACACTTCTCTCTATTAATTAGCTAGCTAACACAATATATGAAACACCTAAATTAACCCCCCAAAACCCCCAAACCCCCACCCCCTTTTCAAAAAAAAACCCCAGCCACAGAAATGCTGACGCGTGGATGACTATTGGTCCCAGTTGGTGCTACCAACCGGGACTAAAGGCCCTCCTGCCTGGGCTCAGCGCACAGGCCACTTGTCGTCCCTTCAGTCCCGGTTCTGGATTGAACCGGGACTAAAGGGCCAGGGTATTAGTACCGACCCTTTGGTCCCGGTTCATGAACCGGGACTAAAGGCCCTCACCAACCGGGTCAATAGGCCCCTTTTCTACTAGTGTCCTTGGATTATCTTGGGGTGCCATGGGAATCCCCAAGCTTAGGCTCTTGCCACTCCTTGTTCCATAATCCATCAAATCTTTACCCAAAACTTGAAAACTTCACAACACAAAACTCAACAGAAAATCTCGTAAGCTCCGTTAGCGAAAGAAAACAAAACACCACTTCAAGGTACTGTATTGAACTCATTATTTATTTATAATGGTGTTAAACCTACTGTATTCCAACTTCTCTATGGTTTAGAAACTCTTTTACTAGCCATAGATTCATTAAAATAAGCAAACAACACACGAAAAACAGAATCTATCAAAAACAGAACAGTCTGTAGTAATCTATAACTAATGCAAACTTCTGGAACTCAAACAATTCTACCAAAATAGCAAGACCTAGACAATTTGTTTATTGATCTTCTGCAATTGGAATAAGTAATTCATCACGTTCTAGTGAATTTAAACAATTGTTCTCGTGAACAGAAAGTTTCTGGAATTTTCAGCAAGATCAAATAGTTACTATCCAAGAAGATCCTATAGGTTTAACTTGGCACAAACACTAATTAAAACATAAAAAAATATAACCAGAGGCTAGATCAAATATTTATTCCTAAACATAAGCAAAAAGCAAAAAACTAAAATAAAATCGGGTTGCCTCCCAACAAGCGCTATCATTTAACGCCCCTAGCTAGGCATTGATAATTTTAATGATGCTCACATGAAAGACAAGAATTGAAGCGCAAAGAGAGCATCATGAAACACGTGACAAACACATCTAAGTCTAACATGCTTCCTGTGCATAGGCATCTTATAGGCAAAAAAAATTATCATAGCAAGCAAAAACTAGCATATGCAAGAAAAGCGGAAAGAAACAATAGCAATCTCAACATAGCGAGAGGTAATTTAGCAACATGAAAATTTCTACAACCATATTTTCCTCTCTCATAATAATTACAAGTGGGATCGTAAGCAAATTCAACAAAATAGCTATCACATAAAGTATTTTCAACACGATCCACATGCACGCAAAGTTGACACTTTTCCAAGATAGTGGGAATATTATTAACTAAAGTCATGACCTCTCCAAACCCACTTTTATCAAAAATACCATAAGATTGAACATTCTCCAAATATGTGGGATCTAAAGTTGACACTCTTACGAACCCACTTTAAATATTATTGCATACATTATTAGCAATCTCATATTCATCATGTGGCTTAAATAAATTTTCAAGATCATACGAAGAATCACCCCAATCATGATCATTGCAACAAGTAGAGGACATAGTAAAACTAGCATCCCCAAGCTTAGGGTTTTGCATATTATTAGCACAATTTACATCAATAGAAATTACAATAAAATCATTGTAATCATGCTTTTTATTCAAAGGTCTATCGTTAATTGCTACATAAAGTACTTCATCACAATTTTTAGATTCACGGATTTCAAGCAAAACCTCATAAAGATAATCTAGTGCACTCAAATCACTAGCAATAGGTTCATCATAATTGGATCTCTTAAAGAGATTAGCAAGTGGATGAGGATCCATAAACTTTTAGCAAGCGAAGATGCAATCAAAAAGAAGGCACATGGTAACACAAGATCGGACGGAAGAAGGGCGAATAAAACGGCAAGGGTGAAGTGGGGGAGAGGAAAACGAGAGGCAAATGGCAAATAATGTAATGCGAGGGAGATAGGTTTGTGATGGGTACTTGGTATGTCTTGACTTGTGCATAGACTCCCCGGCAACGGCGCCATAAATGGATCATTGTCGAGAGTCAAATCTTGACTTGACTTGGCGCGAATCTCCCCGGCAACGGCGCCAGAAATCCTTCTTGCTACCTCTTGAGCACTGTGTTGGTTTTCCCTTGAAGAGGAAAGGGCGATGCAGCAAAGTAGCGTAAGTCTTTCCCTCAGTTTTTGAGAACCAAGGTATCAATCTAGTCGGAGACCACGCGCGAGCCCCACGCACCTACACAAACAAACAAGAACCTCGCAACCAACGCGATAAAGGGGTTGTCAATCCCTTCACGGTCACTTACGAGAGTGAGATCTGATAGATATGATAAGATAATATTTTTGGTATTTTTATGATAAAGATGCAAAGTAAAAGAAAGCAAAATATAATATGCAAGAAATAACTTGTTGACGGAGATTAATATGATGGAAAATAGACCCGGGGGCCATAGGTTTCACTAGTGGCTTCTCTCATGAGAATAAGTATTACGGTGGGTAAACAAATTACTGTCAAGCAATTGATAGAATTGAGCATAGTTATGAGAATATCTAGGTATGATCATGTATATAGGCATCGCGTCCGTGACAAGTAGACCGACTCCTGCCTGCATCTACTACTATTACTCCACACGTCGACTGCTATCCAGCATGCATCTAGAGTATTAAGTTCATAAAGAATAGAGTAACGCATTAAGAAAGATGACATGATGTAGAGGAATAAACTCACGCAATATGATGTCTCCATCTTTTTATCCTCGATGGCAACAATACAATACGTGCCTTGCTGCCCCTGCTGTAACTGGGAAAGGACACCGCAAGATTGAACCCAAAGCTAAGCACTTCTCCCATTGCAAGAAAGATCAATCTAGTAGGCCAAACCAAACTGATAATTGGAAGAGACTTTCAAAGATAACCAATCATACATAAAAGAATTCAGAGGAGATTCAAATATTGTTCATAGATAATCTTGATCATAAACCCACAATTCGTCGGATCTTGACAAACACACCGCAAAAGAAGAGTACATCGAATAGATCTCCAAGAAGATCGAGGAGAACATGGTATTGAGATCCAAAGAGAGAGAAGAAGCCATCTAGATAATAACTGTGGACCCGAAGGTCTGAAGTAAACTATTCACACATCATCAGAGAGGCTATGGTGTTGATGTAGAAGCCCTCCGTCATCAATGCCCCCTCCGGTGGAGCGCCGGAAAAGGCCCCAAGATGGGATCTCACGGGTACAGAAGGTTGCGGCGATGGAATTAGGGTTTGGCTCCGTATCTGGTAGTTTGGGGGTACATAGGTATACACTACTAGGGACCTGCGCTACTGGTAAGTACCAGTAGCGAGGGTTTTTAACCCTCGCTACTACTAAGCGGTCTCTACCGTGAAAACCCTCGCTACTACTAAGCGGTGTCTACCGTGCCCCCCGGGACATGCCATAGTAGTAGCGCGGGTTTCTAAAACCTTGCTACTACTATGTTTGATAGCAGTAGCGTTGGTTTTTAGCCCTCGCTACTACTAAGTGGTGCCATAGTAGTCGCGAGGGGGTAAAAAACCGCGCTACTACCAAAGGTCCCATTTTCAAACTCTACACCCCCCCCCCGTGGATCGCCTTTTCAGTTTTAAAAAAATAAAAAAAAATGATGAAAATGTCAAAAAAATAAAAGAAAATAAGTTTCCCATGTGATATGTGGTCTAGTTGTTGGGAAAATTTGCAAATATGAATTTCGACTTTATTTGCAAAATCTCTTGAGAATTTGTAAAAATGGGCATAACTTTTGCATACTAACTCGGATGAAAAAGTTTTTTATATGAAAAATCATCTACTCGAAAAGTTACATCCAAAAGTCGAAACAGAAATTACGGGGCTTTTAAGATCTAGAGTGAAAAAAATCGAAATTTTTTCAAACTATGTGGTCAAATTGTGGTCAAACAACGGTCAAACTAATTATTCTAGAATATTAGTGTTACTAAATAATTATTTTAGTTTTTTGAATTTTGGTCAAATCTGGTCAAACTATGGCCAAACCGTGGTCAAATTATGGTCAAACTGTGGCCAAACTAATTATTCAAGAAATATTAGTGTTACTAATTTTTTAGAACAATAATTTCAAACTCAAATAGTGAAATGTGTGACTTCATGCTCAAGCTAAATTCCTGAGGTTAATAGGATTGCCATCTTACTATTGTCAGGAAAACAACAAGTGCAGACTTGGAAACGAGGGAGAATAGAACCCGAAAGTTAAGCATGCTCAGGCTGGAGTAGTGAGAGGATGGGTGGCCGTCCGGGAAGTTAGATGATTTGGAATGATGGAGGGTGACTAGAGATTAAATTGAGCAGCGATGAGGGGTCATTAGAGATTTGAGGTTAAAATAATTCAGAAATTTGAAAATTAGGGGAAAAAATCGAAATATTTTTTCGAAAAAATTCAAAAAAACTCGCTTGGTAGTAGTAGCGCGGGTTTTTACCCACGCTACTACTAAAGGACGTAGTAGTAGCGCGGGTGGCACCCGCGCTAGTGCTATACGTTAGCTGTAGCGCCTTATTAGTAGCGCCGGCCCCCACGCTACTAATAGGCCCCAAACCCGCGCTGCTGCTAGGCTTTTCCCTAGTAGTGATATGTAGGAGGAAGAAGTACGTCGGTGGAGCAACGTGGGCCCCACGTGGGTGGAGGGCGCGCCCGGGGGGGTAGGCGCGCCCCCTACCTTGTGCCCTCCTGGTTGCTTTCTTGACGTAGGGTCCAAGTCCTCTGGATCACGTTCATTCCAAAAATCCCGTTTCCGAAGGCTTCATTCCGTTTGGACTCCGTTTGATATTCTTTTTCTGCAAGACACTGAAATAGGCAAAAAACAGCAATTCTGGGCTGGGCCTCCGATTAATAGGTTAGTCCCAAAAATAATATAAAAGTGTATAATAAAGCCCATTAACATCCAAAACTGAATATAATATAGCATGGAACAATCAAAAATTATAGATACGTTGGAGACGTATCAGGGTCGAGAGCGGGTGGAGCCGCAGCTAACTGGGCTCAACCGGCCAGCCATGGCCGGATGGATCATTGCAATCAGCTGGAAAGGGCGTCCAAATCGCATCCGGGGCGGACAGTGAGCCACCACAGGGGAAGTTCGACTGAGGAAGGCCACCCACTCCGCCAGCAAGCAGGGGAAGCCGGGGGAGGCAGCCTCCGCTGCTGCCAAACCAGATCTGGCGGGGGGGGGGGGGGGGGGGGAAAGACAGCCCCGCCGCGCCATCCCAAGGCCCACCGTGGTTTCGTCGGCCAGCCCTCCGGCAGCAGCGACGCGGGGCAGGTGGAGGATGGGTGCCGGCCGCCGGCGTCTAGGGTTTCCCCTGAGTTGCCCGACTCAGGCGATGCGGGGGTCAAGGGCGGGCAGGGTATTTATTTTGCCATTTTCATTAATAATCAATAAATAAACAAGAAATTATTAGGTTAATTAGCAGAAAATTGGGCTAAAACCAACACAATTCAACCCACACACTGTGCCCAACATCGATCAACTGGTCACTTGACGTGCAGAGTAGGAAAAAAAGGCAACCATCAAAGAGGCCACAAGCACATCGTCGTCATTGTTTGCCCGTGAACAAACGAACCCAGACTTCATAGTAGAGCCCCACCAATGAACCCAACCCACAAATAGTTGTACACAAGCCATGATGGCCCATGCCAACAACTGGCCACACGCGCTAGCGACCGACAACTTCGACTTTGTCTACAACCATCGCAAGGGAAATATGCATGACTTTCACCAACTGGGCCCACCGCAAGCGACCATCAAGTGCCCACCATCATCACCAGCTGGACTCACTCCACAGCAGCTTTGACTCCACAATTGTTGGAAATATGAGCAATTTACCGAATGATTTTATTAACAGAAAAACTAGATAAAGCACGAGTAGTATAACAGTGATAAAACAAGTCATGTGATTTGACAAAGAGAAGGTAAATAACATCTTCATATATGAACTGTAACTAAACACATCTAGAGTAGACAGTATAGCAAGTTGCATATATGAAACAGAGTCTAACATATCTAGGGCAAACACTAGAACAAGGAACTGTAGTAGGGCCTCTAATAGAAAGGGGAAGAACGCGTACGGGACAACAGCGGCAGAAGTGCTGAACTTGGGTTCGGTGTTCTCGCCAGCCATGTCCTCGAGGAGGTTGTCGACGTCGGGGAAGTAGTCGTCGTCGGGGAAGTAGTCGTCCTAGTCCGAGGAGTCTGTGATGAAAAATTCAGTAGTCGCGTGAAGCGCTCCCCAAAAACCTTATCTCCCTTCTCCCATACAGGACTCAAAGAGGTGCGGTTTCGAAGGCCTACTGCCCCGACCTGCGGTGCACGCCGCAAGCCGGGATGACGAAGAATGTAGAAGCAGCACAGTGCTCAGGAACTTGTGGTGAGAGGAGGAAGAGGTTCTCGTGCGTCTCTCTGAGAGGAGCGACTTCCCTTTTATAGGCGCAAGAGAAGGAGGTGAGAGGCTGCGCCGGAAGCTGAAGGCAACGAGGGAGACGAAACGAACAGGCAGCAAGCGAAGAGGTGCACTGTTCGCATTCAATCTCCACTACAACAAAACGTTTCAGCTTCCGCGTGACCTTTCGTATACCCGTCGTGCGTGGCAAAAATTTAGACATCGGCTCGGCTCATTCCCACAACCCACGGCGCGGCGCGACGAGGCATGGCGAGGCGGACGGTGGAGGAGGAGCGTGCGTGGATGTCCCTCTTGTTCTCATGCTCATACATGTGGGGAAAGATCCTCCCTTATAAAGAGGTCCAACTCCCTCTAAACTAGCAATGTGGGACTAAACTTTAGTAGTGCCCCTTGCCTTGCACGAATGGGCTAAGTGGGCCTCTAGGATTTATTAGGAATTTCTGAAATTGTTATTGGGCTGGCCCATAAAGAGATAAAATTCCAGCAATCCCCCACCAGATCCTAGAGGCACATAGAATTTGCCTTTAGTTCCAAAATATTGTTTTATATACTGGTACTGCAGTGGAGACTGTTAAGTTGAACTTCCACCTAGAAATCTATGCTACACTAGTAAGCAACTTGAACAGTGGACTGGGCCTTGAACTGCAAGTTTTCTGCGAATCTTGCTTCACACAAAGCCTTGACCGATACTTGGCTACCATGGGTCTTCCCCGCGGGTGGAGCTTATGCGTCATACTCCGAGACCTTTCATGAGTTTACTAGAGAGAACTCTACTCTCATAGATTGCGACATTTAACAATCAGACTCATATAGGTGCGTTCTTCAAAAGATGTTCTGTAGGATGACATCTCTGCTTCAATGAGCCATTTAGAACACATTAAGATATACATCAACCTGCCATGCAGATTAGGAGAGTATTGCATCTTCATGGAGTGGTATTGTTAATAGTAAGGATACTCTTCTTTCAGTTGACCAACAGCTTGTCTTCCACATCTAATTCACAGGATCTCCAATCACAAAGAATAGGTTACCACTGTGAACAACTCATATTATGGGTCTCATACCCATCCCCCTCGATGCATTATCTATCACATTTCGTGATAGACCTTTAGTAAAAGGATCTGCCAGATTTTTAGACCTTTGTATATAATCCAATGCAATAACTCCGGAGCTTCTCATTTTCCCGACAGACTTTAACCTTCTCTGAACGTGTCTTGATGACTTCATGTTATCCTTTGAGCTGCTCACTTTCATGATTACAGTTTGATTGTCGCAGTTCATAAGGATACCTGATACGTCTCCAACGTATCTATAATTTTTGGTTGTTCCATGCTATATTATATTCTGTTTTAGATGATTAATGGGCTTTATTATACACTTTTATATTATTTTTGGGACTAACCTATTAACCGGAGGCCCAGTCCATATTGCTGGGATTTTTTTTCCTATTTCAGTGTTTCGAAGGAAAAGAATCTGAAACGGAGTCCAAACGGAATGAAACCTTCGGGAACGTGATTTTCGGAACAAACGTGATCCAGAGGACTTGGAGTCTACGTAAAGCAATCAACGAGGAAGGCACGATGTAGGGGGGCGCGCCTACCCCCCTGGGCGCCCCTCCACCCTCGTGGGCCCCTCGTTGCTCCACCGACGTACTTCTTCCTCCTATATATACCCATATACCCAGGAAACATCATATACGGAGCCAAAACCCTATTTCCACCACCGCAACCTTCTGTACCCGTGAGATCCCATCTTGGGGCCTTTTCCGGCGCTCCGCCGGAGGGGGCATTCATCACGGAGGGCTTACACCAACACCATAGCCTCTCCGATGATGTGTGAGTAGTTTACCTCAGACCTTCGGGTCCATAGTTATTAGCTAGATGGCTTCTTCTCTATTTTTGGATCTCAATACCATGTTCTCCTCGATCTTCTTGGAGATCTATTCGATGTAATCTTCTTTTGCGGTGTGTTTGTCAAGATCCGGTGAATTGTGGGTTTATGATCAATATTATCTATGAACAATATTTGAATCTCCTCTGAATTCTTTTATGTATGATTGGTCATCTTTCCAAGTCTCTTCGAATTATCAGTTTGGTTTGGCCTACTAGATTGATCTTTCTTGCAATAGGAGAAGTGCTTAGCTTTGGGTTCAATCTTGCGGTGTCCTTTCCCAGTGACTGCAGGGGCAACGAGGCACATATTGTATTGTTGCCATCGAGGATAAAAAGATGGGGTTTACATCATATTGCATGAGTTTATCCCTCTACATCATGCCATCTTTGTTAATGCGTTACTCTGTTCTTGATGAACTTAATACTCTAGATGCAGGAAGGAGTCGGTCGATGTGTGGAGTAATAGTAGTAGATGCAGGCAGGAGTCGGTCTACTTGTCACGGACGTGATGCCTATATACATGATCATACCTAGATATTCTCATAACTATGCTCAATTATATCAATTGCTTGACAGTAATTCGTTTACCCACCGTAATACTTATGCTCTTGAGAGAAGCCACTAGTGAAACCTATGGCCCCCGGGTCTATTCTCTATCATATTAATCTTCCAACACTTAGCTATTTTTATTACCGTTTATTTTACTTTGCATCTTTATCATAAAAATACCAAAAATATTATCTTATCATATCTATCAGATATCACTCTCGTAAGTGACCGTGAAGGGATTGACAACCCCTTTATCGCGTTGGTTGCGAGGTTCTTGTTTGTTTGTGTAGGTGCGTGGGACTCGCGCGTGGTTTACTACTGGATTGATACCTTGGTTCTCAAAAACTGAGGGATATACTTACGCTACTTTGCTGCATCACCCTTTCCTCTTCAAGGGAAAACCAACGCAGTGCTCAAGAGGTAGCAATACCCGATACAGGTTTCTCAACAACCGGCAAGTCATTCAAGAGCCGACGAAGCCAATCTGCTTCGACCGTAGCTGTATCTAGTGTTGTGAGTTCTGCTTCCATTGTTGACCTCATTAAGATGGTCTGCTTGCAAGACTTACAAGAAACAGCGCCACCTCCATGAGTAAAAACATATCCGCTCGTGGCCTTTATCTCATCATCATCTGAGATCTAGTTTGAGTCACTATACCCCTCATGTACCTTTGGGTGCCCGGTGTAGTGAATTCCATAATCCGCAGTGCCTTTCAAATAACACAAAACTCTCTCTAGAGTTTTCCAATGCACATCTCCTGGTTTTGAGACAAACCGACTTAGTTTGCTAATAGCAAAAGAGATGTCAGGTCTTGTAGCACTGGCTAAGTACATAAGCAAGCCAATAATCTGAGAATATTTCAATTGATCTCTATCAATTCTTCGATTCTTTCGAAGTAACACACTCGCATCATATGGTGTTGAAGAGGGCTTGTAGTCACTATAGCCAAAGCGACTCAAGATCTTTTCAACATAGTGAGATTGAAGCAATGTAATCCCATCATCATCGTCTCTCAGCAACTTGTTGTTCAAAATGACATCAGCCACTCCTAAATCCTTCATCTCAAAACAATGAGATAGGAAATCCTTGACCTCCTTAATAACATTCAGATTTGTTCTGAAAATCAGTATGTCATCAACATACAAGCAAAGGATAACTCCCTCGCCCCCACCATGGCGATACTATACACATTTATCAGCTTCGTTTACAACAAAGCTTCCAGCTATTAAAGTTCTTTCAAACTTCTCATGCCACTGCTTGGGTGCTTGCTTAAGTCCATACAAATACTTCAGCAACTTGCACACTTTTCCTTCCTGACCATCTACTACAAACCCATCTGGTTGTTCCATGTAAATTTCCTCATCCAACTCTCCATTTAGGAAAGCAGTCTTAACATCTATTTGATGAACGAGAAGACCATGTGAGGCAGCTAGTGAAAGTAGAACTCGAATAGTGGTTAGTCGAGCCACATGTGAGTAAGTATCAAAGAAGTCTTCACCTTCCTTTTGGGTATGACCCTTAGCCACGAGCCGAGCCTTGTTCTTTTCAATAGTACCATTAGGCCTAAGCTTCTTCTTGAATACCCATTTGCATCCTATAGGTTTGTACCCATAAGGACGATCAGTTATCTCCCAAGTTTCATTCGCCAAGACAGAATCCATCTCGCTACGAACCGCTTCCTTCCAGTAGTCAGCATCTTTAGATGCATAGGCCTCTGAAATAAAACTGGGAGTGTCATCTATGAGATACACAAGAAAATCATCACCAAAGGACTTCGCAGTCCTCTGTCTCTTGCTCCTAGTAGAACTTCATTGTTCTCCTCCACAGGATTTTCAAAGTGTTCCATCAAAATGGCAGGTTCAATAATTGTAACTGGTTCCTGATTCGATGAACTAGGCATCTCCCAATTAGATGAGGTAGCCATATCCTTCATGGGAAAGATATCTTCAAAGAAAGTCGCATCATTCGACTCCATGATCATACCGACATGCATGTCAGGTACCTCAGATTTTACAACCAAGAATCTATAACCAATGCTATGAAAAGCATATCCCAGGAAAACACAATCCACAGTCTTTGGTCCGAGCTTCCGCTTCTTTGGAATTGGCACATTGACTTTCGCCAAACAACCCCATGTTTGTAGATAAGAGAGCTTTAATCTTTTCTTCTCCCATTCCTTGAATGGAGGTATCTCTTTGTTCTTTGTGGGAACTCGGTTTAGGACATGACATGACATCAATATCGCCTCCCCCCCATCATGCCTAGGAGAGACCCGATGCGTCTAACATGGCGCTAACCAAATCAGTTAGAGTACGGTTCTTTCTTTCGGCCACCCCATTTGACCACTGTTCAAGAAATCTTCCGATTCGCCGATTAATCTTCTGATTTATTGCTAATCGGGGGGTGACCGATAAGATTATGCCTTATCTTTACCGTTTATCTTTTGAACCGATTTATCGTTCTGACAAGCGATTTATCAGGAATCTACCGATAAATCAGACCTCTTCATAG
Organism: Aegilops bicornis; assembly: GCA_021605145.1. Taxonomy (NCBI): domain Eukaryota; kingdom Viridiplantae; phylum Streptophyta; class Magnoliopsida; order Poales; family Poaceae; genus Aegilops; species Aegilops bicornis. Next base: position 45,253,532 of record CM038674.1, read on the forward strand.
CACAATGTTTGCAAAAACTATGTTTATTTATGTTTTGTGGGCCTTGTTATGAAATATATACGATTGTCCTATTTTGTTTGTCATTATACCAGGATTCAAAGGCAAGAAATCAAGGTAACAATTCTGTCAAATATTGTTTTGGTGTTGTATATAGCGTATTTTAGTGTTGGGAACTGAGATTTGCAAAAAAATATTCAATTAATAGTCGACCGATAAAATCGATTAATCGGTCGATTTCCGACTAATCTCTAATCCTTAGCTGACCGAGACGATAACGATAAGCGATATCGTCAACATTACATTTGACTGAGGTGAATAGGGAGGCGTCCTCTCATGGATTATACCATGTTCCACAGAAAAGGAATCAAATTCATTTGAGAAATACTCTCCACCACGATCAGACCTAAGCCTCTTCATCTTTCGATCAAGTTGGTTTTTCGCTTCAACTTTATAGATCTTGAAATAGTTCAAAGCATCATCCTTAGATTTCAGAAGATACACATGACAGTATCTGGTGGAGTCATCAATTAACATCATAAAATACTTCTTTCCACCTTTTGTCAAAACACCATTCATTTCACATAGATCTGAATGTATGAGCTCTAGTGGTGCAAGATTTCTCGTTTCCGCAGTCGTGTGAGACTTACGAGGTTGCTTAGCTTGCACACAAACTTGACACTTAGATCCCTTGGCAGTGGTGAAACTAGGGATTAAGTTCAACTTCGCTAGTCGCGACATGCAACCAAAGTTAACAGGACAAAGATGTGAATGCCACACATTTGATTCACTATTGTTACTAACACGATTAACAATTTTATTGCAAACGTCTGATAAGGATCCCACTACTAGGAAAAGGGCTATAGCTAATATGTACTTTAGTGGCGCACCACATATGTGGTGCGCCACTGCTATATAGCAGCGGCGCACCATGTGTAGGTACGCCATTAGTGTCCATATCACTAATGGCGCACCACACCCATGGTGCACCACTACTAACATTTTTTTTATTTTTCCAAAACTAGTAATGGCGCACTAGGGTATAGTGCGCCATTACTAGTTTAACTAGTAATGGCGCACCACACACCCTGTGCGCCACTACTAACAAATTTTATTTTACTTCTTTATTCAAAACTAGTAATGGCGCACCAGGGTATAGTGCGCCATTACTAGTTCAAACTAGTAATGGCGCACCACAACCTCGGTGCGCCATTACTAACATTTACACCAAATGCCCCCCGGACCGCCTTTTAATTCCAAAAAAATAAAATAAAATGATAGAAATGTCAAAAAAATAAAAGAAAATAAGATTCTCATGTGATATGTGGTCTACTTGTTAGCAAAATTTACAAACATGAATTTTCGACTTTTTTGCAAAATCTCTCGAAAATTTGTAAAACGGGCATAACTTTTGCATACGAACTCCGATGAAAAAGTTTTTTATATAAAAATCATCTACTCAAAAAGTTACATCCGAATTCAATGGGGGGAACCCCGTTGAAGATTTTTAGAATCCTCAAAAACCTAACAGAAAAAAGTTACGAGGCTTTCAAGATCTGGAGAGGCAAAAAATTTAAAAAAAATTCAAACTCAGTAATGGCGCATATGCCCACGGTGCGCCATTACTATCTTCCTGCCTTCAAAATTCAAACTATATCAAAAATATAAAAAAAGTTAGTAATGGCGCACCTGCCCAAGGTGCGCCATTACTATATTCCCGCCTTCAAAATTTAAAATAAAAAAAAGTTAGTAATGGCGCACCTGCCCATGATGCGCCATTACTATGCCGTATATATGGCTGGGCGGGGTCCTCTCCGGCGTGCGGGCGACCCGACCGCGGGCGTGCAGGGCCGGCGTGGGAGCCGGCGGGAGGCGGCGTGGGGAGCGGAGCTAGAGCCGGACGCGGCCCGAGGTGGCTAGCCGGTGGAGGGCGGAGCTGGAGCGGAGGCCGACGCAGGAGGCCGGGGGCAGGAGGCCGGAGCCGGCGTCGGTCCGGCGCGACCCGGCGCGATGCGGGGCCGGAGCCGGCTAGGGGTTGACGCGAAGCCGCCAGCGCGGGCGGAGCCGGCGGGGGCACGGCCGCGGGAGGCCGGGCGTAGAGCGAGGCGACCCGGCAGCTGGCCTGGAAGGCCAGCGGAGCGGCCCGGGAGACGGGCGCGGACGCGGAGGACCCGGGCGGCGCTGATGGAGCCGGCCTGCCAGGATGGGCGAGCGCGAGCCGGCTGGGGAGGCGGGTCACCGGGATGCGGCCGGATCGACGAGGCAGTAGCGCCGGGTGGCGTCATGGCGATGAGGAGCCGAGATGCGGGCGCACAGGGCAGGAGCGGAGGCCGAGCCGGCCGAGGCAGGGGTGCCGGGTGGCGATGGGGAGCCGGCCCGTGGCAGAGGCGGCGCCGGACAGGGGGAGCCAGCGACTGCGCGGGGGCGCTGCGGCCGGGGCTGGGCGAGGGGAGAGCCGTGGCCATAGCTGTGGAGGCTCAGGAGCGAGCGTGAGCCCGAGCGCTGGTTTGCTAGCGCATAACCATTGCCTGAGAAGTGTTCGAGAAGTATCTGACTATTGTCTGGGATGTTTGTGACCTGCATCTTGGAGATGTTTTGCTAGTGTATGGCTAGCTTACGAGCGGTGTACGGCCAACGCGTAAGCGGGCAGGAGCGGCTGCAGCGTGGGTACGAGGGTGAGCAGGGATCAGCAGGAGGAAGACGAGTGCGCACTGGCCGGACTCGGCGACGACGCTGAGCATTGCTGCCGCGAGGCTGCGAACGCTCGCGAGGAGCTGGCGAGACGCGTAGTGCGGAGCGTCCACGAAGAAGAGAGCGAGGCCGACGACGAGGATGCACCGTCCCGCGCGGCCGCTCTGGGGCCGTGTCGATGTAGAGCCCCTGAGCGCTGCCGGAGAGACGACGGTGACGTCGCGATGATGATGAAGAAGATGGTCCCGCCCGGACTGCGGTTCCGCGGCAGCTGTGGTATCAGAGTACCCCCACGATGGGCCCCAACTGTCGGGGTTATTTCGCGGACGGGTTCGGAGACGACAGATGCCACGAGGTGGCTTGTGGTGAGGGCAAGACTGCTTTGGAGATCAAGGGACGGAATTGGGCAAACAGCACGCGGTGATTTACCCAACTTCGGAGCTCTCCGGAGAGATAATACTTCTACTGCTGCATGTCTGAATATATATACAGTGCACATGTTTGACAGTACAAAATTGTTCCTGAAGCTTTATCTGAGAGCAGGTAGAAGAGAGCTATGTGATCGTCTGCTAGTACATGTGTGGCACGAGTGGCCTTGTGGCCGTATGAGTGTTTGCCCATCGAGCCATTGTGGCCGTGGGAATGGATGGATGGGTGGCTAGCTAGCTTGTGTGCGTGAGTGTATATGTCCAGGATGGATGGATGGATGGGTGGCTTTGTAGTGTGAGCTAGCTTTGGGTGTAAGCTAGGTGGGCATGGGTGTGTGCTTGGGATGTAAGTTAGTGTAGCTTACATCCCAAGCCGTGTGTAGCTTGGGAGCTAGGCTAAGTTTTGTTCTTGGAGCATTTTATAAATCAATGCCCGGGGATAAAGTACGCTGTAGATGATAATGTGTGTGACGAGTGAACAGTATGGCCGTCTTGTCGGTGTCGCGGTTGACTTCCTGTAGCGGGCCGGCTGGAGCAGCCGGACAGGGACCCGGCCGGGCGGCCGGGTTGAGGAGTCCGGCCGGGTTGACGGACTTGGCCGGGTTGAGCAACCCGGCCAAGTGCGAGCCGGATTGAGGGGCGTTGCTGGCCCCGATGTTTTTGAAGCGTCGTTTGCCGTCTTGGGTCTACCCGGGGGTCGGGGACATAGTGCACGTTCTTCAGCCGCACGATCTTTCCCGAAGTAAACTTCAGATCAAGCGTGCCAACACCACGAACAGAAGCACTTGAACCATTGCCCATCAGCACGGTTGAAGTCCCTGCAGTCTGATAAGACGAAAACATGAAAATATCACCGCATACATAAACATTAGCACCCGTGTCAATCAACCAATCAGGAGAATGACATACTGAAAGAATAGTGGGAAATATACCATACTCAGCATCCTTCGTGTCAGTATCTCCAATGACAACATTAGCGGTCTTGCCGCTTTTCCCAGGATGACGCTTGTCATAGCGATTAGGGCAACTAGGAGCCCAATTATCAGGATCCCCACACACATGACAAACACCTTTCTTTTTGTCATTCTTCTTCTTGAAGTTCTTGTGCTGCACAACCTTGTTCTTCCCATCAAACTTTGCTTTACTATCAAACTTGCCCTTGTTCTTGAACTTGTGGGGCTGGAAGTTCTGATTCTGTACCAGATTGGCACTAGATCCTCCCTCAATACCTTGAGCACGTGTGTCCTTTGCTCTAGCCTTTTCTTCCACATCAAAAGTACCAATGAGATCCGGAATGGAAAACTCCTGCCTCTTATGCTTCAGTAAGGTAGCAAAGTTCCTCCATGAAGGAGGAAGCTTAGTGATGATACCTCCGGCAACAAACTTGTCCGGTAGCATACAATTGAAGTGCTCAAGTTCTCTAGCAAATGACTGTATCTCATGAGCTTGCTCAACCACGGAGCGCTCTTCAGTCATCCTGTAATCATAGAATTGCTCCATGATGTATAACTCAGTGCCAGCATCCGAGACCCCAAACTTGACCTTGAGTGCGTCCCACATATCTTTTCCATTGTCAATTAACGCATACGCATCAACTATATTCTCACCAAGAACACTCTAGAGAGCAGCCTTAAATAGATTATCCATTTTGTGAAAAGCTTGTTCCTGTTGGGCATCATACTCCCCTTCAGGTTTGCCAAGAGTGGCGTCATAGCAACTCATGGTTTAAAACCATAAGACTGCCCTCACGCGCCATCTCTTGTAGTGGATACCCTCAAACATAGGAGGTCACATGGAAGCAGCAAAACCACTTAGGGTAAATTGCCTATAATAAGGTTTTTGGATTGTTGGAAATATGAGCAATTTACCGAATGATTTTATTAACAGAAAAACTAGATAAAGCACGAGTAGTATAACAGTGATAAAACAAGTCATGCGATTTGACAAAGAGAAGGTAAACAAAATCTTCATATATGAACACTAGAATAAGAAATTGTAGTAGGGCCTCTAATAGAAAGAGGAAGAACGCGTACGGGACAGCAGCGACAGAAGTGCTGAACTTGGGGTCGGTGTCGTCGTGACGAGGCATGGTGAGGCGGGCGACGGAGGAGGAGCGCGCGTGGATGTCCCTCTTGTTCTCATGCTCATACATGTGGGGAAAGATCCTCCCTTATAAAGAGATCCAACTCCCTCTAAACTAGCAATGTGGGACTAAACTTAGTAGTGCCCCTTGCCTTACACGAATGGGCTAAGTGGGCCTCTAGGATTTATTAGGAATTTCTGAAATTGTTATTGAGCTGGCCCATAAATAAATAAAATTCCAGCAGCAATAACCCAGTGAACCACAAAAGAACTCAACGGACCCACCGAAAAGAGTCAACTACCAGAGTTCGAGCCGCGGCATAAACTCATCTTGATGCCATCATTTGTGCCAAACAGATGTCGGCGTGTTAACAGCCTAGGCCCAGCTCCCGGTCCATCGGCATATGTTCGGACGTTTTCGGTGCGCATCGGATACTCCATTATAAGTGAAGAACCCACTACATCCCAAAAGACTGGCCTAAAGGGAGTGTGGCACTCTCCCTTATATGGAGCTCCTAGCCTCCTTCCATATCCGAGGTGGGACTAAAGTCACTAGCACTGCTCAAGGTCAGGTTTCTAACACGGCGCCTCTAATACAACTTCCTCGATAAACCACGCGGATAAGATAACCCCTAACCACCGGTTTGCCAGTCGTAGTCAGCTCCGAAACGATGCCCCCAAAGGAGGAAAAAGACACGAAGATGCTTCCATCATCCGATCCAAGAATTTGAGATTTACCTCGCGAGAAAAGGCCGTAGGGGGAAGGATGAGCACACCTCCATGACAGACGCTTTCAACAAAGATTGCGACACTTGTGACCATCAGCCACTGTCTGACCTGAAGAATACCGATACTGTAAATAAATTGATCAAGTGCCTGACAGCTCCAGCGTGAACGCTCCAAACAAAAGGACTCTAAATAGAAATTAACATTGTTGGTTTCGTGGTGTAGTTGGTTATCACGTCAGTCTAACACACTGAAGGTCTCTGGTTCGAACCCGGGCGAAGCCACTTCCATTTTCTTTCATATTTTTTTGTGCGTTCTTCTCTGAACTCTTTGATGTCAGCCGGGCTCCTTGAGGACTTTTTTCCTGTAGTTTCATTCTCTGAACTCGTACCACAAGGATCACCAGGTGTATCGTATCGCCTCCTTAGAGCAACTCAACGCGAAACTGTATGTCATGGTGTTCTGTTTTCCTTGTTAGGTACATATGGAAGGGTTGAGAAGGAATCGTTCAGAGACGAGAGACACCAACCGGGTACAGAGCAAGTAGATCTCCATCTCCACCTGTACCACGCAGATTGCTTTGCTCCTCCTCCCTTTCCCCGTGGCGATTAGCCTCCTCTGCTCGCTCCGACACGGCCTACCTTGCAGCATGTATGAATGAAGAAGCCGACGACGGTCAGCGGTGATTGTCGTAAGACACAAAACCGCTCCGTGAAACTTGCTACTGTATTTGTGATCGTCGTAGAAGACATAACTGATTCTAAGCTCACTGCGCAAATGGCTTACGTGTGCTAGCTACCTTCTCATTCTGTTTCTTCTGGTGTCGCTACAAAACATGTGTTCAGGTACATGCAAAGCAGAATCTTGCTAACTCAAAACGCAGCTCGTCTTCAAAATCAAACTGGCCAAATAGAAGCGCAGATCCAATGCTGAATTCCGAAAATTACAGCCCGAGTAGACATGGGTAGAAATTTCGTCCCCAAATACAGGATCACTGCGTGTCTTCGTACATCCATTAGTCAAACACGTTGATGGCGGCTAGAACACAAAATACCAAATGCCTATCATGGCCGTTGGTTAGCGGTGACACGCCACAGCAGCACACCACGCCTTACCAGATCTTTGGTTCCTGCTACGCTTTGTCATCCTGATGTCTCCTATTCTCAAGTTCGCTACATTTCTAAATGCCCATACATATGCATGTATGTTGCTACTTGCTAGCTAGCCTGCACTACCTTCCTCCATTTCACTAGCTTGTTTCTGCTAACAAGGCACACGGTTTTATAGGAGAGAAGACTAGTTGGAACACTTGAAGCAAAGAGCGAGCTTTCTCCATCAATCGCAAAGATCCAAAAATTGATTAGCGTGTCCTATGCATTGTAGTTGGTCGAGAGCCTTTATCTACACTGAAACCGTTCTAGGACATATTATTTTCTAGTAGAAGATACTCATAAATAAAGGATTGTCCACATAAAGGCCTTCTCATTCATATGCGATGCTTTTGCGCAGTCCTTTAGCGGTCATTTTAAAATTTGGTGAGCCAGCTCAACTCATTATTTTTCCATGTTTGTATTGTAATAAATTAAATAACTAGCACTATTCTGAAAGAAGAACTAACTAGCACTCGGATGTGGATGGAAAGCAATGTATGGTACATGTATATGCCATCATGGGTAGATAGGTGATCAAATAAATGATCATATGTTTGTCTCCTTGCTAAAAAGGACTACGAATTAATTCAAACATCAGTTGGGTATGTTCTAATTTTTGGGACATTAGACAATAAAAAAGGCTAATCATTGTAGGCATAAAATTCCCATCTACTTGTCTTATTAAGAATTTTGGCATATTGGACCACTTGCGTGTCCGTATTGACAAAAACGACCACCCCTGAACGTAACTGACAAAACTATCTGGCATTAGGCCCGACAGCCGATGCATGGCACATGTCGCCACAACTGGAGGTGGTACGGCCTGCCGCCATAGCCCATGGCAGCAAGTTGAGCAGAACAGCTCCCAGCGCTGATGGGGAACCGAAAACGGAAGAGATGGGCCCTGCGGCCACATGCTAGGGCAACACCCTATGATGTGGAGCCTGCTGCCATGCACCGTGGCGGCAATACTGTTGCAGGGAATTGGACAGGGCGTTGCAGTCCTGTTAGTTGTTGGAAGGATTGGTGTCGCCTTTTGTGTCGAAAGTGCTCCAGCCAACGACATGGATTGGTTCCCATGTGACGCTGATTCCCATGCACTTCGAATCTCTCTTCATCATTCCCGCTCAATTTTTCTACCATCACACTCATAATCTGAGCCTATAAAATAAGCCATCGAACCTCTCTTCACCCTTCATCGAGAAACCGTCCATAGCCATTTCTCTGTTCATGTTCAGTGATCCTTCCTGTCATTTTACTCCAACGATGTCTCATTAGCTTTTGTCAGGTGCGGCAACAATGCCGAGTGTTAGTAGGGGGGGTGTGCATTTTGAAGAACTAGATAACCCCGCACGTTGCTGCGGAAATTTTCAGCAATGAACTTATTAAAAAAATTACAATATATGAGAGTATTACCGCACCACATTCAGCCTATGAGTAAATGAAAGGCTGATGCATGCATTCATATTCAATTATTTATTTTCCCGCAAAAATTATTCATTTTTTTATTATTGAAAAATCAATCATGTGAAGCATTTTCATGTGCTTGATGATGTGGAGGGCTTGCATGTGGTCGAAATGGAAACAAATGAAAAGTTGAATGATTGCGTGGCGCTTTAAGATGTGGAGGGTGTGTGTGTGTGGTGGAAAGTGGAAAGTTAAAGGTTTATTGGTTGCATGCACTTGATGATATAGATGACTTTCATGTGCATTTAAATGGAAGATGGTATATGTGGGACTTAGTAGTGTTTTACCTACATAGACACGCTGCTAGCTTGATCAATTATGTTGATGTTGAAGGAAGTAAAAACTGAGATGTTAAAACAAAACTAGGTATTGATTTTGCCATGGTCATTACATGGCATTTTTCTGTGACCATGCATGTTTTTTAAAATGTTAGAGATCATTTCTAATTACATGCCCAATTTTAGGCATTTTTTGTTTTTTTCATATTTTTAGAGAGTATAATCTTAATGCATAGTTAACAGCGTGTAATCTGGATCGCACGTTGCTAGATCTAGACTTAGTAGCGTTTCACTTCCTGTTACACACTACTAACTAGATTTTTATACATATTGTCTTACTATTAGTATATCTTTTCCTAATAATAAAGCACAGATTGACTCCATGGGTTCACCGTCACAATACGCTTCTTCCCGTGAATTTACGCTTTCAGTTTTTTTCACCTATATTATTTTCTACATCCAAGGTGGTATTATTGTTGGACTAAATCCTGAGCATCTGCCCGGGCTGTCGGCCAATAAAATCCTGTACGGAAGGCCTTGCCTACAAGGTCCCGGGCTGCAGCGTGGTGCCCGCCGAGTCCGGCGTGAATTTCAGCCAGGAGATTTCGCCCTTCCTCTTCGGAGATACACCTTTGAAGGACTCCGGTTGTGCTTTTCTTATAAAGCTCTCCCTCATGGACCTTGTAGGCTTTAGATCGCCGAACTATGCAGCGGGTCTCATTTTGGTCTTCGGGAAGTTCCTGCCGCATTAAGTAGGCTAGGAATGGTTCTATCCACGGGGCAATGATTGCCATTATTTCGTGAGCTGAAGTTGTTATTTCGTTGGCTGAGCCGCCGATTGTGTCAGAATGGTCTGAGTTAGGTGATGCAGCTGGCTCCGGATTGTTATTTCCGGACTCCTCTTCCCATAATACGGATGGCTTAAAGAGCCGTTCGGGAAGATGTTAGGAGGGACGGCGTCTCGTTTCAGCGCCGATGCGTGCTAACACGTCTGCTGCCTGGTTATTATCCCGGCTACATGATGGAATTCTAGTCCTTCGAACCGAGCTGACATTTTTAGGACGGCGTTTCGGTAAGCTGCCATTTTTGGATCTTTGGCGTCGAAGTCTCCATTTACTTGGGATATTGCGAGGTTTGAATCCCCGCGCACCTCTAGGCGTTGAATGCCCATGGAGATTGCCATCCGGAGGCCATGTAGAAGGGCCTCGTATTCGGCTGCGTTGTTGGAGTCCGTGTACATTATTTGAAGTACGTATTGGATTGTGTCTCCAGTTGGGGACGTCAGGACGATGCCAGCCCCCAAGCCAGCCAACATTTTGGATCCGTCGAAATGCATGATCCAGTTGGAGTACGCGCCGTACTCTTTAGGGAGTTCGGCTTTGGTCCATTCGGCGATGAAGTCCGCCAGAACCTACGACTTTATAGCTCGCCGTGGTTTGTAGGTTATGTCAAATGGTAAGAGCTCGATAGCCCATTTTGCAATCCTGCCCATTGCGTCACGATTGTTTATAATATCGTTGAGAGGTACTTCGGAGGCCACCGTTATTGAACACTCTTGAAAGTAGTGACGTAGCTTCCAGGATGCCATGAACACCGCATACGCTATCTTTTGTTAATGTGGGTACCGGGATTTGCATGGAGTTAGAACAGTGGATACGTAGTACACTGGTTTTTGAAGAGGGAATTTGTGCCCTTCTGTTTCTCGTTCAACGACGAGTACCGCGCTAACAACTTGATGTGTTGCTGCGATATATAATAACATAGGCTCGCCCAGGTTGGGCGCGGCCAGGACCGGATTTGTTGCCAGTATGGCTTTTATTTCTTCGAGTCCGGCTGTGGCAGCATCCGTCCATTCGAAATGTTCGGTGCGTCGGAGGAGGCGGTAGAGGGGCAGAGCCTTTTCTCCCAAACGGGAGATGAAGCGACTTAAGGCCGCTACGCATCTGGTTAGTTTTCGTATCTGCTTGAGGTCTTTTGGAATATCCAGTTGTGACAGAGCTCGGATTTTGGCCGGGTTTGCTTCAATTCCTCGACCGGATACGATGAAGCCCAAGAGCTTTCCGGTACGCCAAGACGCATTTTTCCGGATTGAGCTTAATGTCATATGCTCGGAGGTTGTCGAATGTCACCCTCAAGTCTTCTACTAGAGTTCCGGCGTGTTTGGTCTTGACGACCACATCGTCTACGTATGCCTCTACTGTTTTGCCTATCTGGGTAGCCAGACATGTTTGAATCATGCGCTGATATGTTGCGCCGACATTTTTGAGTCTGAACGACATTGTGTTGAAGCAGAATGGCCCATATGGAGTAATGAATGCCGTTGCGGCCTGGTCTTTCTCCGCCATCTTGATTTGATGGTATCCGGAGTATGCGTCGAGGAAGCACAATGAATCGTGCCCTGCGGTAGCATCAATGATTTGGTCGATGCGAGGGAGGGGGAAAGGGTCCATTGGACAGGCCTTGTTAAGGTCTTTAAAATCGACGCAGAGGCGCCATGATTTGTCCTTTTTTGGTACCATTACTAGATTTGCTAGCCAGTCCGGATGCTTTATATCTCTGATGAATCCGGCTTCTAAGAGTTTGGCTAGCTCTTCTCCCATTGCCTGTCTTTTGGGCTCGGAAAACCGCCGAAGAGCTTGTTTGGTGGCTTGAATCCTTTTAGGATATTTAGGCTATGCTCTGCCACTGCATGGGATTCCTGGCATGTCTGAAGGATGCCAGGCAAAAATGTCCCAATTTTCCCGAAGGAATTCTCGTAGTGCGGCCTCGACATCAGGACTTAATTGTGCCCCAATGGAGGCCGTCTTTGTGGGGTCCGTTGGATGGACCTGAAATTTGACTATCTCGTCTGCTGGTTTAAAAGAGGTGGATTTGGACCTCTTATCGAGTATCACATCGTCCCTATCCTTTGTGGAGCGCAGCGAAGCTAGTTCCTCTGCCGCTAGGGCTTCGGACAATGCCTCTAGGGCCGGTCTGGCTGTCTTATTTTCAGCGCTGAGTGCCAGATTCTGGGTCACTAGCGAGAGTGATTATCCCATTGGGTCCGGGCATTTTGAGCTTCATGTACCCGTAGTGGGGTATAGCTTGGAAGATTGTGAATGCCTCTCGCCCTAACAAAGCGTGATATCCGCTGCGAATGGGGCACTTGAAGCGTGACCTCCTTGGACCTGTAATTGTCCGGTGATCCGAACACTACATCTAGTGTGATTTTTCCTGCACTGCGTACTTCTCGACTAGGGATTATCCCTCTGAAGGTTGTGCTGCTTCGCTCAATGCGGCTCCAGTCAATTTCCATTTTTTGAAGTGTTTCCTCATAGATGAGGTTTAATATGCTGCCGCCATCCATGAGTACCTTAGTAAGATGAAAACCGTCCACTATCAGACTGAGGACCAATGCGGCTGGTGCTCTAGCTGTTCGGAATTTAGGTTCGTCGCTGGCATTGAAGGTGATAGCCGTGTCGCTCCATGGATTTGTTGTTGCTACTTGGTAGACTTCAGCGAGGCTGCGGATTGTTCGTTTCCGCATGTTATTTGATGCGAAAGTCTCGAAGACTGTTAATACCGTACTGGTACTGCTGGGTTGGTTGCCCGGGGCTAAAAAGCCGACGCCACTTTTGGCCACCTGCCGTAGTATCCAACACGCTCGAAGGTTGTGTGTTGGAGTGGCGCCCTCCGTGCTGTGGATTTTGCAGGGTCCGTTAATCCAACCCTCCAGTACGGTTCCGTACCCTTTAGGAGGTTTTGGTTTTTTGGTATTCAACCCGGGTGCTTGATAATGATGCACCCTTTTGTTCCGGACTAGGGATGTATTCGGGGCCGGATTATCCCAAAATTTACTTTCGGTTTTCCAGGCGCTCTCCATCGCACAGTACTTTTGTACTATGGTTGCCAAGTCAGTAAAGCGTGTAATTTCGCGACGACTTATGGCGTTTAGGATTCCCTTGTCCGTGCAATTATTGCAGAAAATTGGGATTGCGTCCTCCTCTCGGTAGTCCTTTATCCTGTTCTTAACCAGGAGGAATCTGGCCCAGTAATGATGTACTGTTTCAGCGGGCTCTTGCCGAATTCGAGAGAGATCACTAATGTTTGGGTGGGCGGGTGGAACTAGATCCGGAACCCTGTCCAATTCAGGACTCAAGGGCCGAGAAGTTTCTGAACTTGGAAGTTTGGATTTTTGAGTGTTATCCAATGAGTCCAACCCGCCGCCTGACTTTAAGTTAAGGGCTTGGTCGACGTCTGTCCCTCTGCGGGAATCCGGCATGGAGGGATCGGGAATCTGGACGCAACTAGTCTTTAAGATACAAGAAGAATCGCCGCATTGCTGCTCTATCACAACAACATGATGGGTAGCCTGGGGAGAGTTGATCTCTCTCAGATCGGTTTTAGGCCCGATCCGGTCGTAGTCTGTGGCGACTCCCAGGGCAGCGATGCGATCCAAGAGCTCGTTTATGGAGGAGAGCTCGATCGGATCTAACTGTTCGGCAAGTTCCAAACTAACCTGGAGATTGGTTTTGATGACTCGAGAGGTCATCGTCGGCGCGGTGGCCGGACTGGCGGTCATAAGAAAACCACCTAGCCGAAGAGTCTGGCCAATGGCCAAGGCTCCTTTGGCGATAGTATCATCTCTAAAGACGAGATGAGGCATCCTACCCGAAGGCGATGACACAGAGGAAACTCTCAATGAAAGCACCAATGTCGGTGTCAAAACCGGCGGATCTCGGGTAGGGGTCCCGAACTGTGCGTCTAGGCGGATGGTAACAGGAGACAAGGGACACGATGTTTTACCCAGGTTCGGGCCCTCTCGATGGAGGTAAAACCCTACGTCCTGCTAAATTAATATTGATGATATGTGTTACAAGAGTGGATCTATCACGAGATCAAAGAGGCTAAACCCTAGAAGCTAGCCTATGGTATGATTGTTGTTCGTCCTACGGACTAAAACCCTCCGGTTTATATAGACACCGGATAGGGTTAGGGTTTCACAGAGTCGGTTACAATGGTAGGAGATCTACATATCCGTATCGCCAAGCTTGCCTTCCACGCCAAGGAAAGTCTCATCCGGACACGGGACGAAGTCTTCAATCTTGTATCTTCATAGTCTTGGAGTCCGGCCGATGATGATAGTTCGGCTATCCGGAAACCCCCTAGTCCGGAACTCCCTCACTCCTGGCCCATCACCATTGGTCCCGATTGGTGGCTTGAACCGGGACCAAAGGCTGCCCTTTAGTCCCGGTTCGTTCCACGAACCGGGACCAATTAATTGCCTATATATACCCCTCTCCCGCGAGCAGAGCACTCCCACTGCTCTATTTTTCTGGGCCGGCGAAGAGAGAGCTTTGTGGTGCTCTAGCTCACCTCCTATGCACACGAGGTGTTCGATGGAATGCCCGAGCCACACTACTTAAGCTTTCTCCTCTCCAAGCTCGACCTCCAAGCTCCATTTACCTCAATATTTGTCTAGGTTTAGTGGTCCGTCACGTCCCGTCCCCGTCTTCACCGCCGTCGATCGCCCGCGCCGATCTCGTCGCCGGGACCACCGTGGTGAGCCTCTTGTTCTTATCTTCTTTCTGAAAGGAAAACAAATTCTTACTTGTATGTTTATATAGATACTTGTATAATTTTCTTACTTTTATTATTGCATCTTATATGGTGCGATGGTTTTGGTATCCGCCCCCGTCGGCCCTCATCCTGTCTATGATTCGGATGTGGTATATATTATCTTTTCATAACTATTGGTTCATTTATTGTTAATGACAATTATGCCGACCAACGTGACATAGATTTTATTTATCTAGGAGGTTGTTGAACCGGAAATTCTAACCGACCCTATTGTCGAGAGGTTAAATTTAGTTGAAGAAGAAAACAATTTCTTAAAGGAAAAAATTAGAAAAATTGAGGAGGAGAAGATGATATTGGAGTTGCATGTTGCGGATGTAAATGCGATGATCACAAGATCAAGATGGATGCAATGCTCTTGAAGATTAGAAAGATTAGAAAATATGCCATTCATATCGAGGCTTGGTATCACTATGCCGTTGGATCAGTTGTTACATTGGTTGCGATTATGATCGCATTTGTTTTCGCATTGAAATGTTTTACATAGTTTCAATGTATGGTTTAATTAATTTAGATGCTCTGCAGAGCTTTATGTTGTTAGATGAGAAATATGTATGTACTTTGGTTTTAATGTGATGATGAACTTCTATTAATTTGATCACTTAATTATCTATTCATGATGTTACGTAATGATTTTGACACACTTAATTATATATCATGCACGCAGATGAACCGGCAATGGATGTACGGTTCAAGACACATCTCCGAGTACATTAAGGGCGTGCATGATTTTCTCGAAGTGGCTGAGGCAAACAAGCAGAATGGTTTTATGTGTTGTCCATGCCCTATATGTGGGAATACGAAGTCTTATTCTGACCGAAAAATCCTTCACACCCACCTGCTTTACAAGGGTTTCATGCCACACTATAATGTTTGGACGAGGCACGGAGAAATAGGGGTTATGATGGAAGACGGCGAAGAAGAAGAGTACGATGACAACTATGTGCCCCTGAATACGGTGATGCTACTGAAGATCAAGAGGAACCAGACGATGTGCACGATGATGCTACAACGGGCGAAGCTGCTGAAGATCAAGAGGAACCAGACGATGTGCCCGATGATGATGATCTCCGTCGGGTCATTGTCGATGCAAGGACGCAATGCGAAAGTCAAAAGGAGAAGCTGAAGTTTGATCGCACGTTAGAGGACCACAAAAAAGGGTTGTACCCCAATTGCGAAATTGGCAACACAAAGCTCGGTACCGTACTGGAATTGCTGCAGTGGAAGGCAGAGAATGCTGTGCCTGACAAAGGATTTGAGAAGCTATTGAAAATATTGAAGAAGAAGCTTCCAAAGGATAACGAATTGCCCGACAGTACATACGCAGCAAAGAAGGTCGTATGCCCTCTAGGATTGGAGGTGCAGAAGATACATGCATGCCCTAATGATCTGCATCCTCTCTGCGGTGCGTACAAGGATCAGAACGCATGCCCGGTATGCGGTGCATTACGGTATAAGATCAGACGAGATGACCCTGGTGATGTTGACGGCGAGCCCCCAAGGAAGAGGGTTCCTGCGAAGGTGATGTGGTATGCTCCTATAATACCATGGTTGAAACGTCTTCTCAGAAATGGAGAGCATGCCAAGTTGATGCGATGGCACAGTGAGGACCGTAAGAAAGACGGGAAGTTGAGAGCACCCGCTGACGGGTCGCAGTGGAGAAAAATCGAGAGAAAGTACTGGGATGAGTTTGCAAGTGACCCAAGGAACATATGGCTTGCTTTAAGCGCGGATGGCATTAATCCTTTCGGGGAGTAGAGCAGCAATCACAGCACTGCCCGTGACTCTATGTATGTACAACCTTCCTCCTTGGATGTGCATGAAGCGGAAGTTCATTATGATGCCAGTTCTCATCCAAGGCCCTAAGCAACCCGGCAACGACATTGATGTGTACCTAAGGCCATTAGTTGAAGAACTTTTACAGCTGTGGAATGGAAACGGTGTACGTACGTGGGATGAGCACAAACAGGAGGAATTTGACCTAAAGGCGTTGCTGTTTGTGACCATCAATGATTGGCCCGCTCTCAGTAACCTTTCAGGACAGACAAACAAGGGATACCACGCATGCACGCACTGTTTACTTGACACCGATAGTATATACCTGGGAAGCTGCAGGAAGAATGTGTACCTGGGCCATCGTCGATTTCTTCCTTCCAACCATCAATGAAAGGCAAGCATTTCAAAGGCGAGGCAGATCACCGGAAGAAGCCCGCCATGCGTACCGGTGATCACGTACTTGCTATGGTTAATGATTTACACGTAATCTTTGGAAAGGGTCCCGGCGCACTAGCTGTTCCGAATGACGCTGAGGGACACGCACCCATGTGGAAGAAGAAAT
Source organism: Aegilops bicornis (assembly GCA_021605145.1). NCBI lineage: Eukaryota > Viridiplantae > Streptophyta > Magnoliopsida > Poales > Poaceae > Aegilops > Aegilops bicornis. The sequence goes on from CM038674.1 coordinate 45,270,306, forward strand.
CTATATTTTGGGACCTACCCTACTGGATAGACCTAGAGGTCCGCTCTTCAATTGACGTGATGCACGTGACGAAGAACCTTTGCGTGAACCTGCTAGGCTTCTTGGGCGTGTATGGAAAGACAAAAGATACAGCTGAGGCACGGGAGGACCTGCAACGTTTGCACGAAAAAGACGACATGCCTCCAAAGCAGTATGAAGGTCCTGCCAGCTATGCTCTTACCAAAGAAGAGAAGGAAATCTTCTTTGAATGCCTTCTTAGTATGAAGGTCCCGACTGGCTTCTCGTTGAATATAAAGGGAATAATAAACATGGCAGAGAAAAAGTTTCAGAACCTAAAGTCTCATGACTGCCACGTGATTATGACGCAACATCTTCTAGTTGCATTGACGGGGCTTCTACCGGAAAATGTCCGATTAGCCATTGTGAAGCTATGTGCATTCCTCAATGCAATCTCTCAGAAGGTGATCGATCCAGAAATTATACCAAGGCTAAGGAGTGATGTGGCGCAATGTCTTGTCAGTTTCGAGCTGGTGTTCCCACCATCCTTCTTCAATATCATGACGCACGTCCTAGTTCATCTAGTTGACGAGATTGTCATTCTGAGCCCCGTATTTCTACATAATATGTACCCCTTTGAGAGGTTCATGGGAGTGCTAAAGAAATATGTCCGTAACCGCGCTAGGCCAGAAGGAAGCATCTCCATGGGCCATCAAACAGAGGATGTCATCGGGTTTTGTGTTGACTTCATTCCTGGCCTTAAGAAGATAGGTCTCCCTAAATCGCGGTATGAGGGGAGACTTGAAGGAAATATGCTCTAGAGGCAATAATAAAGTTATTATTTATTTCCTTATTTCATGATAAATGTTTATCATTAATGCTAGAATTGTATTAACCGGAAACATGATACATGTGTGAATACATAGACAAACATATAGTCACTAGTATGCCTCTACTTGACTAGCTCGTTAATCGAAGATGGTTATGTTTCCTAACCATAGACATGAGTTGTCATTTGATTAACGGGATCACATCATTAGGAGAATGATGTGATTGACATGACCCATTCCGTTAGCCTAGCACTTGATCGCTTAGTATGTTGCTATTGCTTTCTTCATGACTTATACATGTTCCTGTAACTATGAGATTATGCAACTCCGTTTACGGAGGAACACTTTGGTGCTACCAAACGTCACAACGTAACTGGGTGATTATAAAGGAGTACTACAGGTGTCTCCAAAGGTACATGTTGGGTTGGCGATTTCGAGATTAGGTTTTGTCACTCCGATTGTCGGAGAGGTATCTCTGGGCCCTCTCGGTAATGCACATCACTATAAGCCTTGCAAGCAATGTAGCTAATGAGTTAGTTACGGAATGATGCATTACGTAACGAGTAAAGAGACTTGCGATGTGAGATTGAACTAGGTATTGGATACCGATGATGGAATCTCGGGCAAGTAACATACCGATGACAAAGGGAACAACGTATGTTGTTATGCGGTTTGACCGATAAAGATCTTCGTAGAATATGTAGGAGCCAATATGAGCATCCAGGTTCCGCTATTGGTTATTGACCTAGAATAGTTCTAGGCCATGTCTACATAGTTCTCGAACCCGTAGGGTCCGCACGCTTAACGTTACGATGACAGTTTTATTATGAGTTTAAAAGTTTTGATGTACCGAAGGAGTTCGGAGTCCCGGATGAGATCGGGGACATGACGAGGAGTCTCCAAATGGTCGAGACGTAAAGATCGATATATTGGACGACTATATTCGGAGTTCGGAAAGGTTTCGAGTGATTCGGGTATTTTTGGGAGTACCGGAGAGTTACGGGAATTCGTATTGGGCCTCTTTGGGCCATATGGGAAAGGAGAGAAAGGGCCAAAAGAGTGGCCGCACCCTCCCTTGGACTAGTCCGAATTGGACTAGGGAGGCGCACCCTTCCTTCCTTCTCCTTCTCTCTTCCCTTTCCTTCTCTCCTACTCCTACTACATGGAAGGGTTCCTAGTTGGACTAGGAAGGGGAATCCTACTCGGTGGGAGTAGGACTCCCCTAGGCGCGCCATATAGAGAGGGCCGCCCTCCCTCCTCCACTCCTTTATATACGGGGCAGGGGCACCCCATGGACACACAAGTTGATCTACGGATCGTTCCTTAGCCGTGCACGGTGCCCCTCCACCATATTCCACCTCGGTCATATCGTCGCGGAGTTTAGGCGAAGCCCTGCGCCGGTAGAGCATCATCATTGTCACCACGCCGTCGTGCTGACGGAACTCATCCCCGACACTTTGCTGGATCGGAGTCCAGGGATCGTCATCGAGCTGAACGTGTGCTGAACTCGGAGGTGCCGTACGTTCGGTACTTGGATCGGTCGGATCGTGAAGACGTACGACTATATCAACCGCGTTGTCATAACGCCTTCCGGCCTACGGTCTACGAGGGTACGTGGACAATACTCTCCCCTCTCGTTGCTATGCATCACCATGATCTTGCGTGTGCGTAGGAATTTTTTTGAAATTACTACGTTCCCCAACAGTGGCATCCGAGCCTGGTTTTATGGGTAGATGTCATATGCACGAGTAGAACACAAGTGAGTCGTCAGCGATACAAGTCATACTGCTTACCAGCATGTCATACTTTGGTTCGGCGGTATTGTGAGATGAAGCGGCCCGGACCGACATTACGCGTACGCTTACGCGAGACTGGTTTCACCGCTGCGAGCACTCATTGCTTAAAGGTGACTGGCGGGTGTCATCTCTCTCACTTTAGTTGAACTGAGTGTGGCATACGCCCGGTCCTTGCGAAGGTTAAAACAGCACCAACTTGACAAACTATCGTTGTGGTTTTGATGCGTAGGTAAGAACGGTTCTTGCTAAGCCCGTAGCAGCCATGTAAAATTTGCAACAAGAAAGTAGAGGACGTCTAACTTGTTTTTGCAGGGCATGTTGTGATGTGATATGGTCAAAACATGATGAGATATAAGTTGTTGTATGAGATGATCATGTTTTGTTGAAGTTATCGGCAACTGGCTGAAGCCCTATGGTTGTCTCTTTGTTGCATAAGATGCAAGTGCCAAATAATTGCTTTTACTTTATCGCTATGCGATAGCAATAGTTGCAAGAGCAATAGTTGGCGAGACGACCATGTGACGACACATTGATATAGATCAAGATGATGAAGATCATGGTGTCGTGCCGGTGACGATGGAAATCATGACGATGCTTTGGAGATGGAGATCAAAGGCACAAGATGATGATGGCCATATCATGTCACCTATTTTGATTGCATATGATGTTCATCTTTTATACATCTTATTCTGTTTGGCTTGACGGTAGCATTATAAGATGATCTCTCACTAATTATCAAGAAGTGTTCTCCCTGGGTATGCACCGTTGCGAAAGTTCTTCGTGCTGAGACACCATGTGATGATCGGGTGTGATAGGCTCTACGTTCAAATACAACGGGTGCAAAACAGTTGCGCATGCGGAATACTCAGGTTAAACTTGACGAGCCTAGCATATAACAGATATGGCCTCGGAACACGGAGACCGAAAGGTCGAGCGTGAATCATATAGTAGATATGATCAACATATTGATGTTCACTGTTGAAACTACTCCATCTCACGTGACGATCGGACATGGTGTAGTTGATATGGATCACGTAATCACTTAGAGGATTAGAGGGATGTGTATCTAAGTGGGAGTTCTTAAGTAATATGATTAATTGAACTTTAATTTATCATGAACTTAGTCCTGGTAGTATTTTGTTAATTATGTTGTAGATCAATAGCTCGCGTTGTTGCTTCCCTATGTTTTTATATGTGTTCCTAGAGAAAATTGTATTGAAAAATGTTAGTAGCAATGATGCGGATTGGATCCGTGATATGAGGTTTATCCTCATTGCTGCCTGTAAGAATTATGTCCTTAATGCACCGCTAGGTGACAGACCTATTGCAGGAGCAAATGCAGACGTTATGAACGTTTGGCTAGCTCAATATGATGACTACTTGATAGTTTAGTGCACCATACTTAACGGCTTAGAATCGGGACTTCAAAGACGTTTTGAACGTCATGGATCATATGAGATGTTCCAGGAGTTGAAGTTAATATTTCAAGCAAATACCCGAGTTGAGAGATATGAAGTCTCCAACAAGTTCTATAGCTAAAAGATGGAGGAGAATCACTCAACTAGTAAGCATGTGCTCAGATTGTCTGGGTACTTCAATCGCTTGAATCAAGTGGGTGTTAATCTTCCAGATAATATAGTGATTGACAGAATTCTCTAGTCACCATCACTAAGTTACTAGAACTTCGTGATGAACTATAGTATGCAAGGGATGACGAAAATGATTCCCGAGCTCTTCGTGATGTTGAAATCGACGAAGGTAGAAATCAAGAAAGAGCATCAAGTGTTGATGGTTGACAAGATCACTAGTTTCAAGAAAAGGGCAAAGGGAAAGAAAGGGAACTTCAAGTAGAATGACAAGCAAGTTGTCACTCCCACGAAGAAGCCCAAAGCTAAACCAAAGCCTGAAACCGAGTGCTTACAATCGCAAAGGAAATTGTCACCGAAACGGAAATACCCTGAATATTTGGTGGATAAGAAGGATGGCAAAGTGAACAAGGGTATATTTGATATACAGGTTATTGATGTGTACCTTACTAGTGTTTATAGTAGCCCCTGAGTATTTGATACTTGTTCGGTTGCTAAAAATTAGTGGCTCAAAACAGGAGTTACAGAATAAACAGAGACTAGTTGAAGGGGAAGTGACGATGAGTGTTGGAAGTAGTTCCAAGATTGATATGATCATCATCGCACACTCCCTATACTCTCGGGATTAGTGTTGAACCTAAATAAATGTTATTTGGCGTTCGCGTTGAGCATGAATATGATTTGATCATGTTTATTGCAATACGGTTATTCATGAAGTTTAAGAATAATTGTTATTCTGTTTGCATGAATAAGACCTTCGATGGTTACACACCCAATGAAAATAGTTTGTTGGATCTCGATCGTGATGATACACATATTCATAATATTGATGCCAAAAGATGCAAAGTTAATAATGATAGTGCAACTTATTTGTGGCACTGCCGTTTGGGTCATATCGTTGTAAAGCGCATGAAGAAACTCCATAAAGATGGATTTTTGGAATCACTTGGTTATGAATCATTTGATGCTTGCGAACTGTGCCTTTTGGGCAAGATGACTAAAACTCCGTTCTCCGGAACAATGGAACGAGCTACTAACTTGTTGGAAATAATACATACCGATGTATGCGATCCAATGAGTATTGATGCTCGTGGCAGGTATCGTTATTTTCTGACCTTCACAAAATGATTAGAGAAGATATGGGTATATCTACTTGATGAAACATAAGTCTGAAATAGTTGAAAGGTTCAAAAATTTCAGAGTGAAGTGGAGAATCATCGTAACAAGAAAATAAAGTTTCTACGATCTGATCGTGGAAGAGAATATTTGAGTTACGAGTTTGGCCTTCATATAAAACAATGTGAAATAGTTTCTAACTCACGCCACCGAACACCACAGCTTAATGGTGTGTCCGAACGTCGTAACCGCACTTTATTGGATATGGTGCGATCTATGATGTCTCTTATTGATTTACCATTATTGTTTTGGGGTTATGCATTAGAGACAACTGCATTCACGTTTAAATAGGGCACCATCTAAATCCGTTGAGACGACACCGTATGAACTATGGTTTAGCAGTAAACCTAAGTTGTCGTTTCTTAAAGCTTGGAGTTGCGATGCTTATATGAAAAAGGTTTTCAACCTGATAAGCTCGAACCCAAATTGGAGAAGTGCGTCTTCATAGAATACCCAAAGGTAACTATTGGGTACACCTTCTATCACAGATCCGAAGGCAAGTTATTCGTTGCTAAGATGGATCCTTTCTAGAGAAGAAGTTTCTCTCGAAAGAAGTGAGTGGGAGGAAAGTAGAGCTTGATAAGGTAATTTGTACCATCTCCCGAATTGAAAAGTAGTGCATCACAGAAATCAGTTCCAGTGATTCCTACACCAATTAATGAGGAAGTTAATGATGATGATCATGAAACTTCAGATCGAGTTGCTACCAAACCTCGTAGGTCTTCCAGAGTAAGATCCGCACCAGAGTGGTACGGTAATCATGTTCTGGAAGTCATGTTACTAGACCATGATGAACCTACGAACTATGAGGAAGCGATGATGAGCCCAGATTCCACGAAATGGCTTGAGGCCATAAAATCTGAGATATGATCCATGTATGAGAACAAAGTATGGACTTTGATTGACTTGCTCAATGATCAGCAAGCCATGTTAAATAAATGGATCTTCAAGAGGAAGACGGACACTGATAGTAGTGTTACTATCTACAAAGCTCGACTTGTCACAAAAAGGTTTTTCGACAAGTTCAAGGTGTTGACTACAATGAGATTTTCTCAACTGTAGCGATTCTTAAGTCTGTCCGAATCATGTTAGCAATTGCCACATTTTATGAAATCTGGCAAATGGATGTCAAAACTACATTCTTTAATGGATTTATTAAAGAAGAGTTGTATATGATGCAACCAGAAGGTTTTGTCAATCCTAAAGGAGCTAACAAAATGTGCAAGCTCCAGCGATCCATCAATGGACTGGTGCAAGCATCTCGGAGTTGGAATATACGCTTTGATGAGTTGATAAAAAGCATATGGTTTGATACAGACTTTTGGAGAAGCCTGTATTTACAAGAAAGTGAGTGGGAGCACTACAGCATTTCTGATAAGTATATGTGAATGACATATTGTTGATCAGAAATAATGTAGAATTATTCTGCAAAGCATAAAGGAGTATTTGAAAGGAGTTTTTCAAAGAAGGACCTCGGTGAAGCTGCTTACATATTGAGCATCAAGATCTATTGAGATAGATCAAGACGCTTGATAAGTTTTTCAATAAGTACATACCTTGTCAAGATTTTGAAAAGGTTCAAAATGGAGCAATCAAAGAAAGAGTTCTTGCTTGTGTTACAAGGTGTGAAATTGAGTAAGACTCAAAGCCCGACCACGGCAGAAGATAGAAAGAGAATGAAAGTCATTCCCTATGCCTCAGCCATAGGTTCTATAAAGTATGCTATGCTATGTACCAGACCTATTGTATACCTTGCTCTGAATTTGGCAAGGAGTACAATAGTGATCTAGGAGTAGATCACTGGACATTGGTCAAGAACATCCTTAGTGAGGACTAAGGAAATATTTCTCGATTATGGAGGTGATAAAAGAGCCCGTCGTAAAGAGTTACATCGATGCAAGCTTTTTACACTAATCCAGATGACTCTAAATCTCTATCTGGATACATATTGAAAGTGGGAGCAATTAGCTAGAGTAGCTCCGTGCAGAGCATTGTAGACATAGAATATTTGCAAAATACATACGGCTCTGAATGTGACAGACCCGTTGACTAAGCTTGTTTCACGAGCAAAACATGATCATACCTTAGTACTCTTTGGGTGTTAATCACATAGCTATGTGAACTATATTATTGACTCTAGTAAACCCTTTGGGTGTTGGTCACATGACGATGTGAACAATGAGTGTTAATCACATATAGATGTGAATATTAGTGTTGAATCACATGATGATGTGAACTAGATTATTGACTCTAGTGCAAGTGGGAGACTGAAGGAAATATGCTCTAGAGGCAATAATAAAGCTATTATTTATTTCCTTATTTCACGATAAATGTTTATTATTCATGCTAGAATTGTATTAACCGGAAACATGATACATGTGTGAATACATAGACAAACATATAGTCACTAGTATGACTCTACTTGACTAGCTCGTTAATCGAAGATGGTTATGTTTCCTAACCTTAGACATGAGTTGTCATTTGATTAACGGGATCATATCATTAGGAGAATGATGTGATTGACATGACCCATTCCGTTAGCCTAGCACTTGATCGTTTAGTATGTTGCTATTGCTTTCTTCATGACTTATACATGTTCCTGTAACTATGAGATTATGCAACTCCCGTTTACGGAGGAACACTTTGGTGCTACCAAACGTCACAACGTAACTGGGTGATTATAAAGGAGTACTACAGGTGTCTCCAAAGGTACATGTTGGGTTGGCGATTTCGAGATTAGGTTTTGTCACTCCGATTGTCGGAGAGGTATCTCGGCCCTCTCGGTAATGCACATCACTATAAGCCTTGCAAGCAATGTAGCTAATGAGTTAGTTACAGAATGATGCATTACGTAGCAGTAAAGAGACTTGCCAAGAACGAGATTGAACTAGGTATTGGATACCGACGATCGAATCTCGGGCAAGTAACATACCGATGACAAAGGGAACAACGTATGTTGTTATGCGGTTTGACCGATAAAGATCTTCGTAGAATATGTAGGAGCCAATATGAGCATCCAGGTTCCGCTATTGGTTATTCACCGAGAATAGTTCTAGGTCATGTCTACATAGTTCTCGAACCCGTAGGGTCCGCACGCTTAACGTTACGATGACAGTTTTATTATGAGTTTATAAGTTTTGATGTACCGAAGGAGTTCGGAGTCCCGGATGAGATCGGGGACATGACGAGGAGTCTCGAAATGGTCGAGACGTAAAGATCGATATATTGGACGACTATATTCGGAGTTCGGAAAGGTTCCGAGTGATTCGGGTATTTTTGGGAGTACCGGAGAGTTACGGGAATTCGTATTGGGCCTCTTTGGGCCATACGGGAAAGGAGAGAAAGGGCCAAAGAGTGGCCGCACCTCCCCTTGGACTAGTCCGAATTGGACTAGGAAGGGCGCACCCTTCCTTCCTTCTCCTTCTCTCTTCCCTTTCCTTCTCTCCTACTCCTACTACATGGAAGGGTTCCTAGTTGGACTAGGAAAGGGGGAATCCTACTCCCGGTGGGAGTAGGACTCCCCTAGGGCGCGCCATAGAGAGGGCCGGCCCTCCCCTCCTCCACTCCTTTATATACGGGGCCAAGGGGCACCCCATGGACACACAAGTTGATCTATGGATCGTTCCTTAGCCGTGTGCGGTGCCCCCCTCCACCATATTCCACCTCGGTCATATCGTCATGAGTTTAGGCGAAGCCCTCGCGCCGGTAGAGCATCATCATTGTCACCACGCCGTCGTCTTGACGGAACTCATCCCGACACTTTGCTGGATCAGAGTCCGGGATCGCCATCGAGCTGAACGTGTGTTGAACTCGGAGGTGCCGTACGTTCGGTACTTGGATCGGTCGGATCGTGAAGACGTACGACTACATCAACCGCGTTGTCATAACGCTTCCGCTTACGGTCCACGAGGGTATGTGGACAATACTCTCCCCTCTCGTTGCTATATATGCATCACCATGATCTTGCGTGTGCGTAGGATTTTTTTTGAAATTACTACGTTCCCAAACAAGACTGACTGGAAAAGGCACGCTTGGAAGGGACTCAATAATATGCAGGGACGGATATTCTTGGTCTCAAGCACACTACACAGTTCTACAGAACTCTACCTTGGTGACCCCGTATGTCGATGAACACAAGAACAGTCTGCGCTCCAAACACCCGGAGCAGTGCGACGACTCGATTACATGTGAACACATCAGGACTTTCAGCAGTTGGTTGGAAACACGTCTCAGAGGTGACAACGCTGCTTGTGATGAGCTGTATTTGTTGTCCAGGGGACCATCTTCGACTGTTACAATTTGGAATGGATACGAGATAAATGGGAATACATTTTACACGATTGACCAAGATCAAAAGAGCACCAACTAAAACAGCGGTGTCCGCTTTGATGCAACAACTGAGAGGGGAAAGGACACATATTATGGTTACATAGTGGACATATGGGAACTTGACTACAGACATAATTTTAAGGTCCCTTTGTTTAAGTGCAAATGGGTCAATCTGTCAGGAGGCGGGGTACAGTTAGACCCACAGTACGGAATGACAACAGTGGATCTGAAAAATCTCGGTACATCGATTTAACCGCTCGTCCTAGCCAATGATGTGGCACAAGTTATCTATGTGAAGGACATGTCTTCCAGGTCGAGAAAAAGAAAAGATAAGGAAGCGAATAAATCATACGATGAGCCAAAGCGCCACATAGTTCTTTCTGTGAAAAAGGGACATCGTGGGAGTGGAGGCCAAGACAGACATGTCTCAAGATTATGAAAAGTTTCATGAAATTCCTCCTTCAAGTCAAGGCTGACCCCAAAGATTCGATAAACGATGAAGATTATCCATGGTTACGCGCAATAAGCAAATGACACAAACGAAGAAAAAGTGAAGACTTCCTCCCGCAACTATTATGATGATACCATGCCAACTTTGTAACAGCATTTAGTATGATACCATTGTCCGCTTTTGTACATGCACATGCTATGTTGGTGAATTTATGATACCATGCCAACTTTCAACTTTTTTCAGAGTTCATTTAAAAACTAATGGCACTAACAGAAAGTTTATAATTTTCTAAAACTAAAAGCAAAAAGAATTTAAAAATAAAGCAAAAACAAAAGAAAATAAATAATGCAGAAAACAAAACAAAAAATGGAAAAAAAATAAAAATAGCAACAATAAGTATTTTGTTGTAAGTAGAAACAAAATAAAATAAATAAAGCAAGAAAGAAAACAAAAAAATGTTTTCAAATTTGAAAACTAATGGCAGTAAAAGAAAGTTTATAATTTTTCTAAAACTAAAAGCAAAAAGAATTAAAAAAATAAAGCAAAAAACAAAAGAAAATAAATAATGCAAAAAACAAAAAAAATTGGAAAAAACAAAAAAACTGCCACCTATTGGGCCACCACGGCCTGAATACGACTAGAAACCCAACCTGGGCCAGGATTCAGGCCCGCAGAAGGCCCAATAGGCCCACCGCAGCATAGTGTGAGATTAGACTCGAAAGCCTGCAGTTGAGAGGAGCTCGAGAGGGTGGGCGCAACAGCACTTATAAACCACTCTCGAGCCCTCTCAACTAGCGAGGTGGGACTAAACTTTCGCCACGCTGCGGGCAGCACAGGGGCCTTTGGTCCCGGTTGGTGGCACCAAGCGGGACTAAAGGGCGGGCATTGGTACCGGTCCGTGGCACCAACCGAGACCAATGCCCCCCCTTTAATCCCGGTTGGTGCCACCAACCGGGACCAAAGACCTCCGCTTCCCGCCCTTTGGGCTGCTGAAAAGAGGCCTTTGGTCCCGGTTGTTGCCACCAACCGGGACTAAAGGGGTGCATTAGTCCCGGTTGGATTCACGAACCGGGACCAATGCCCTTGCTATATATACAGCACTTACCAGTTTCGACCAAATCCCCCACTTCTCCCCCGACGCCCCTGCTCCTCCTCGTCACCGTCGCCGCCCGACGCCCCTGCTCCACCTTGCCGTCGCCGCCGCCACCAACGCCGTCAGGCTGCTCGCCGACGCCTTCACCGACGCCGTCTGCTCGCTCGCCAGTAGCCGCCCCTGTGAGCAAAGCCTGCTCGCGCCCCTCCGTCCAGCGCCCTCTTGCCCTTGCCGCCGCCCTGCCTGCGTGGCCGCTTGCTCATCCTACCCTGCATTTTTCATAGCATTTTTTTGTATTTTTTTGTGTATATGTGTTTGTATGTGTACATGTTCATAGTATTTTTTTCGTAAGTGTATTTTTTTTGTTCATTGCATTTTTTTAATATATATAATGTATATATGTATGTGGTAGCTATATATATGATGAATGGATGTGGCGATGTATGTATGAATATAATGTTCATAGCATTTTTTTGTTTATATATGTTTTTTCATATATGTACTAATTTTTTATTTAGGTTGTTAGTAGATATCGATTTTAGGTTAGTGCATTTTAGGTTAGTGTAGAGGAGAAAGGAAAATAAGGAAAAGGAAGAAAAGAGGAAGAAGGAAGAAGGAGATCGAAGAAGAAGAAAAAGAAGGAGAGGAAAAAGGAAAATAAGAAGAGGAAGAAAGGAGAAGAAGAGGAGAGGAAGAAGAGGAGAAATAAATGAGACGAGGAAAAAAGAAGAAAAAGAAGAGGAGAAGAAGAAAAAATAGAAAAAAAATTCCTCTCCTTCTTTTTCTTCTTCTTCGATCTCCTTCTTCCTTCTTCCTCTTTTCTTCCTTTTCCTTATTTTCCTTTCTCGAGGGAGAAGAAGAAAAATAGGAGGAGAACAAGAAGAAAAGAATAGAGGAGAAAGAAGAAACTTCAACACGAGGGGGGGGGGGTACCGATACCACCTCGACCCGATAACATTATTTTCCCATGTAAATGTATGTCGCGTCGTTGTCGATATAACCCCCTCCCGGATAACTTCAAAATGAGGGGCGGTATATATATATACCCCTCTCGACCGTGATAACTTATACCACGGCAGCACCCCCCTCGGCCCTCTCGCTCGACCAAAACTCTCGAGGACACCCAAACCCTAGAGAGAAAACGATGTTGGTCTCCTACGCGCCCCTACCCGACAAATTAACTCTCTCGAGGCCACCCAAATTTACCAAGTTAAAAGAGTGTTGTCGTCGAAGCCACCCCAAACCCTTGAAGCGTTGTGTCGAGGCCACCCCAAACCCTAGAGAAGCAGCGTCGAGGCCACTAACATGATTCCTTATTGTGATTAGCTAGCTAGTTCTATGTTTGCCACTAATATATATCCATATGTACCATGTTTGAATAATAATTGACATGTTGTAAATATTTGCAGAAACTATGGAGCACTCCCGAGACGAAGCAACAGAAGCGATGTTGGGGAACATAATCGCACAAGGAAGTGATGTCATTGCGTCATTTCTCAGCGACACCGATGGTCAGGAAGAACTGGGTGAAGAAGAGGGCTATGTTCATGATGGCTCCGGCCCATTAATGCCGGTACAAGAAGAGGTCTATGTTCATGATGGCTCCGGTGACACAATGGAGGTACAAGAAGGAGACCGTGCTGACTGCTCAGGTATATATATATTAGTTAAGCCCGTGCTGACTAGTTAATTGATGCATCCATTGTTTTGGTATATGTACACATATTAATTAACTCTTGTCTTTCTTCCTTTTTCTAGCCCTCCGGATCGAGCACAACTTCGGTAAGGAGACGAGGCCCGAAGAAAAAGTTGAGCTCGGATGAAAGGTTTGAGATCATAGAAATCGCGCCCGACGGCGAACCAATTGAACCCATCCGGACAAAGAACACATTTTCTGCTCAGTGCGGGGTCTTGTTAGGGACAAGATCCCGATCAGCATCCAGCAATGGTATAAGCCTAAGGAGGAAGACCCTGAGGTGTCTTATGTCAATGATATGCAGAAAGATGATCTTTGGACTCGGTGAAGGCAAATTTCACCCTACCGCCAGAGGAGGATCCGGAGAAGCCAGTTAAAGAGCAATTAATCAAGTCTTGTGCTCTTAAGAAGATGGCAACCCTATTCAGGAGGTGGAGGAAAGAGTTGAACAAGTTTGTCAACAAAGAAGAGACACCATAATTCATCAGCAAATATGAGAAGCTCAAAGATCACTGGCCCGCATTTGTGGCCCACAAGACATCGAAAAGAGGAAGAATATGTCGGCGACAAACAAGAAAAATGCTATGAAGAAGCAGTTTCACCATCGCACGGGGTCAGGTGGCTACCTCAAAGCCCGGCCTAAGTGGTCCAAGGCTGAGAATGATCTGTTCGATAAAGGGATCGAACCAGAGACAATGGACTAGCCAGACCATTGCCGGACTTGGTTCTTCGGGGCTGGCGGAACCTTGGACCCTGTATCAAGGAAGTGCCATTGGACGGATGAGCAACTGAAAATACCAGTCAAGAGGCTTCGACACTATATCAATGTAGCGCAGCAAGGGACATTCGTTCCAGACAGGGAGAAGGACGAGCTCACAATGGCCCTCGGGAATCCTGAGCACCCTGGACGGACACGAGGCACGCCAGGCTCCATTCCATGGAAGGTTGGTTTTCGGGACGCAGTGGGTTACAAAACCCACGAGAGGAGGAAGAAACTGGAGCACAGCCAACTATAGGTGCTGCACAACAGGGTAATGGGGCTAGAGGAACGAAAAGAGGAACGAGAAGCAGATCACAGCAAACGACCTGCCGAAGCTACCCCACCATCTCAGCGGAGAAGCAGCGTGGCTTCCACCGAGCTGCTTCAGCCGGAGCATGTCTTGACGGCTCCTGCCAGCTATCCCGTGGATGCTATCACGGAGTCTCAAAATTGCCACATTATGACGCGATGGATGAATTTGAAGGTCCAGGCGGCTGTTGGCTCTGTTTATCGTACTGAACCCGGCGCAACTTTTCACTGTCGGCCGATTCCAGAAGGATATGCTTGGGTGATGGTGGATGAAATAACGGAGGGATTTGAGGACCTCCTGCTTGACCACCCTATCAGTGAAGGGGAGACTAGGCTGGGTTCTGCTCTGAAGACTCTATGCCTATGGCGGAAGGAGCTCAACAACTGTCAGGACCCCGATTCCAAGTCACATTGACCTAGCCGGTAACACCTCATTTCACTTTGCGGCCTCACGCACGGTATTCCCACGGGTGTCGCCTTACCATGGCCCGGGACCGTTTGCGCCTTTTGGCTCACGTATATGATCGTGTCGCTAGCATCCACATGACATGGCTAGCCGTGAACCCAAAGCGGCGCTAACCCATGGGGACAGGCATACATGAATCACATCGAGCATGTCGGTCATCAACGTGTGGATCCGGGCTGTAGCACCGGGCTAACAGGACTCCGGTAGCCCGGGCTGTAGTAGGCTAGGTAGGACTCCGGATGTCACCGCGTGACATTTCCCTGAAGGGACAGACACAGGAACGAAGTGAAACACATGCCGGCCAGTCAAGTATCCAGAGCAGTAGTGCTGGGCTAGCAGGACTACGGTGAACCGGGCTGTAGCAGACTACTATCGCTCAGGAAGCACTAGACTACATTTCCCCATATGAGAGGCTGCCAAGGATAAACAACTAGATTGTCGGAACCCACACATACCAAGCATTTCAAACATACACACAATATGCTCAATATGTGTAAATACAACATGGCATCACAACATAACTCTACGACTCAAATATTTATTCATTAGGCTCCGAGGAGCGAGATATTACAAACATGGGTCTCATGACCCAACACTCAGAGCATACAAGTCAAAGCACAAGCGGAAGCTTAACATGTCTGAGTACAGACATCTACAAATGAAAAAGGCTGAGAAGCCTGACTATCTACCATATCATGCCGAGGGCACAAGATCGTAGTTGAGGTATCAAGCTAAACGTCGAAGTCCACGCGGAACTACTAGCGAGACTGACGTCTCTCTGCAAAACATAAAATAAGCAAACGTGAGTACAAATGTACTCAGCAAGACTTACATCATAACTAACTACATATGCATCATTATCAACAAAGGGGGTGGTGGAGTTTGACAGCAGCAAGCCAGCTTTGACTCGGTGGCTATCCTGAACTACGATCGCAAGTAACTCTTTTGAGGTATGCACACGAGTCCACATATTCACCATATCAATACACCACTATGGATCCGCTCCCGCCTCCCTACGAGAACGCCATCCATAGCACTCACGCTTATCTTGCGCATTTTAGAGTATCTACTTTCACTTGTCTATGAACTGTTATAGGCAACCCGTAAGTCCTTTTCCATGACACGGCTATTCGAATAGATCATATTAACCTGCAGGGTGTACTTCTTCACACACGCTCTCACCACTTACCGCCGTTTAAACGACATGTACTCGGCAACCTTCAAGCGGAAGCCCAACGTGGGTGTCGGCCACGGCCTACCAGAACACTCAAGTCCCTAGTCCAGGTTTATCGCCTATTCGGGTTCCATCCGCAGGGAGTCCGGCCGAGGATTCCACTAACGGCCCCGAACGATATGTGCAGGGTTCCCGAGATACCAAACGGGCATTCGGTACACCGGGCCACGGTGTATCTACCGCATCATAGCCCACCCCTAGGGTCAGCGCTACGCACGGCCTCCAACACATATCCTACAAACACCGTAAACTAGTTGCAAATCCTCGGACAGAGAACAAAGGTGGTTAAGAAGCCGAGAGGGTCCATTGGTTTCGCCCAATGCGTGGTAGTAACTGTTTCATGGATCACAAACACGTAACTCAATTCCTCGAGGACGGTTTTGAGACAACCCACCATGTACTCCTACATGGCCTCTCACCGCTACCTTTACCAAATCGTGTTCACACACTTAGCTCAACACACAGTAGGACATGTTCACACACCTCCGATTCATTCCCGATGAATCAGACCTGACTCAACTCTAAGCAATAGACAGCATGACAACAAGCATGAATGAGTAGGCACAACAGGGCTCAAACAACTCCTACTCATGCTAGTGGGTTTCATCTATTTACTGTGGAATGATAGGTCATGCAGAGGATAAAGGGGTTCAGCTACCGCAACACGTAACAGATGAATCATTGTTGTCATCGGTGGAATGAACAAGGGGGTTTTGCTTGCCTGGCACTTCTGAAGATAATATAGTTCTTCATCGGTGTCATCGAACTCAACGTCAGAACCACGTCTATCGAGAGGGGACAAACACCGGCAACTGAGAAAGAACACAATCAATGCAATGCACAATATGATGCATGATCATGACATGGCAATATGCTCTGATTTAGTCTAATGCAACTAGCAGCAAGTTAAATGATCATGACACTAGGTTCAAATTCAAACTCCATGTAAGGCATTTCAAATGCCATTTATTCGAATTGTCTTATACAGAAACTTTAGGTTGCTCAAACATGCATGAAAATGGTACAGATAGATAGAGTGGATTTTTCTGATCATTTTTCATATATAAATTATTTCAATCTGAGCTACGGTTGAATTTCTATGATTTTTAGAAGTTAGCACTATTTTCTGGAATTTCCTATATAAGAATAAATCCAGAAAAGAGTTATTGCGTCAGCATGACATAGGTGTGACATCAGCAGGTAAACTGGGTCGGCCAGGTCAAACCTGACCTGTGGGACCCACGTGTCAGTGGTTAGTTAACTAACTAAACAGAGTTAGTTAGTGTTAGGTTAAGCACTAATCTAGGTTAATTAGCATTACACTAACCTAACTGATAATTAGCCAAGGTGGCCCACACTTCGGTGACCCAGGGTCAAACTGGGCCCACCCAGTCAACGATCAACGGGGTCAACCCATCAGCGACTCGACACCGGCGAGGCCCGAGACGGTGGCGCGCCTCGGAATTTGCCCACGGTCGACCAATTCGACCGCGGTTTGATCCTACGCGTAGCTGGGGCTCGCGCGCATCTGGTAGGCCAAGCAGGAGGAGCTGGGGTGGTCTGAGTCAACGGCGGCGAGCACGAATGCGGCGGCCGGAGTTCGGGCATCGACGGTTTAGGCGCTGCGGCTTGCGGGCGAGCGAGCGAGGTGGCTGGGCGGCACCTAATGGGCAATAGGAGCACGCCAGAGCAACTAGTAGGAGCGGAGGGGCTCGGGGGCACGGAGCTCGTTGGCCATGGCGGGCAGCGGCTTCGGGTGCTCGCGAGGCAGCGGCTACGGGGCGAAAACGACGACATCGTTAAGGGAGAAAGGACCGGGAGCTCACAGTGAGGCCGACGACAGGCTCAGCTGGCTCATGGGTGACCGGAAGGCGGCGAATCCGTCGATGGAGTCCGGCGGCCGTGCTCGGGGAAGATGACTTGTGGCGGCGATGTGGGGCTCCCGCGGTGGCGTGGCTCGGGGTGAAAGAGAGAGGGGGTCGGGGCGGAGCCTCTGGAAACGCTGGGTGGACTTGGGAGGGCCGGTGGCCATGGCTACGGTGAGCGCCGGCGACGGTGGCGCTCGGGTGCGAGAGGGAGAGAGAGCAGGGGAGGGGAAAGCACGGGAGAGAGAGAGAGAGCGGTCCAGTGGTTGTGCGTGGCGTCGCGAGAGACGTCCAGGGGGAGGAGGAGGCAGCCAGGCAGGGAGGACGTGGCGGCGTGGTGGCCACACGCTGCCGGGCACGCGCCCGCCTAATCGGGCGCGAGGAGGAAGGCGACAGGAGCCAGGCGGTGGTGGGCTGGGCGAAACAGGAGCTGGGTCGGTTGGTGGGCGCTGTAGGTTGCACAGTGAGCCTCTAATCTTTTCCTATTTTTATTTCTCTTTTCTATTTTCTGTAATTGTGTTTGGCTTTATTTAAAAATACTTAGGCACACTCAAAAATCACCAAACTGCTCATGGCCAGTGCTTGGAATATATCCAACATGGAACATTTCAGTTTAGGATTATTTGGACATTTTAAATATTTCATAGTATTTAAGTGCCCAAGTTCAAATAGAATATGATTTAATTCAGAGCCCAAATATGTCATGGAAAAATGTGCATCACCTCTGCCATCTGTTTACGATTTACCATAAATGATGAACATTTTTGAAAGCCATTTGGACTTCATCAAAAAATATTTTAGGTAAATCTAGTGAATTCCTTTAATGCTAGGGTTTAGGCAATCCCCATTTCAACTTTCTGAGAAAATTAAACATGATGACATGAATGCCTTAATGCAACTAATGACAAACAAATTCTAGGGCTGTGACAACTCACCCCCACTAAACAAGAATCTCGTCCCGAGATTCAAGACGTGAGGTAAGAAGACAGAAGGGATACAAAGCTATCACGATCTTCACTATCCAACTGTCCTTCTCAAGATGTTGATTCATTGCTTCATATTGATCTTGACGTCTTTGCTTTCTAGATCTTCATCCAACTCGATGACGTTAGAGAGAAACTCTATCGGAAAGGATCATTGAAACTCTCTATACCAGCCTAAGGCAATCACAACGATCGTGTGAACGAATTCGAAAGAATGGCATACTCATACCAGAATAGATGATGTGGACTACCTTGTGGAAGACAACGCAATGGATGACTTTGCTTATCACCGGAAGGAATGGGAGCCATGACAGGACCACTTTTGAAGATGATCCTGGACGACAACTGCTGAGAAGGACAGCCCATGAAAAATTGGCACGATGGGGTGCAAGCTGGGAACAACATGCAAATGTTGGAAATGTTCCAACCGTCATATCTGCCTGAGATTCAGATCTGATTGGTAATAAGATACTTCAGACCCAGCATGTCTGACAAGAAAATTTGCAACACAATTCGACGAGATGGCGTTGCGAGATTCTCGAGGAATGAACCACAATAGCAAGCTCCAAAACATGAGCTGGTTCTGCTACATGCAAGTGAACACGCTGTCCTAGACAAGCATGACCACGTAGTAGTCTCATGATAAAACACTACCGAGTTCAGGTGGGGCACCATCAACAAGGATATCGAAGTCTTGTGCATGAACTAGTATTCGCACGTCAACTCCTTTTCCTTGAACAAATCAATCAGTGGCTTGGTGTGCTAACAATACATATAGAATGAAGGTTGCAAGTCTTCAAGCCATAGAATACTTCGCACATATGCATGACTAACCTGCGACGATTCCAAGGGAAACAAAACAAACCATTCTCAAATTCATGGCGGCAACTTACACCTAAAGCACATGAATTCGAGGAAGTCACTTCTTCCATCCAAGCATAGGCTTCATGAACGGAACACGAAGGCATTGCTTACAAAGTTTCCAATGCTAGGTTGATGTTCAACATGAATCATGGGGGAGACAAAAATGCTGCTGATGGGCTCAACAACAACTCATCGGAATTTCCATATCACTGGACTTCCACCATCATGTGAACACGGTGATAGCATTGGTCAGACCAAAAGATGTAATGGTGTATGCTCGAGGAATCAACCATGAGTAAGGCAGCATTACGAACATTGTTGGTTCTGATTTGATTTGACGATAGCCCATACTCAAATCAAGGGTTGGATAAGATAATAGCACCGACAACTGATCACGAAGATCAATCAACGAAGATATCATCTTTCTTCGAAACACACACACACACACACACACACACATACACAAGGATATCCCTTAGCGATGAACCAAGTCAGGTAAGCTTTTATCTTCCAACTCTCCAAGTTGTTGTTTAGCTTAACCAACTAGCTCAGGGGTATCCGACACAGATTCTTGGAGAAGGGGCGGTTTGTAATAAAACCAACTTGATCACGAGCTCAACATAGCGGTCAGGTGACAACCTGGTAATACTTCCGAGAATATATTCGGAACATCGTGAACCACCAGTATGTTACTAAGCTCGAGATCAACCTTGCTTTGCAGGGCAAGATGATATGATCAAGAGAGTGAGGGATTGTTACAATCCTAACTCATTGGTCGAAGAGTGCACCGGAAATAAGGACTAGGTAGCACGATCAATCTTAGGATGATGATTGAATAACCAACACGCTAAGAATGAGAATATTGTCCGTTAACTACCAAGCAACGAGTTGCTCAGAGTATTGATTTCACACATCACAATTCACTTGTCGGCATTCCGGTTACAACAACACGAGGACCGAGGAATGAATGATGATGGTGAGAAGTATCACTACGTCAAGAATTCATGAGAGTTGGTGTAGTTCTCATGACAATTCTGACATAAAGGGGGTAATACTCCAAGGTAGAACAGAACAAAGCTGAACTGGCATTTTGATCTGCGGGATACAACTACTTCGACCCAATCCTAGAAATGGATGAGGTACTGGAGTTTGTTTCTCCTAGTCATTCCGAAATATTATGGCTTGACGGACCACAAGGATAATATGCATCGATAAACACGATCGCACACATACTCTTGACTATCAATTGATAGACGAGAGTCAGAATACAACTAAAGAGGGACAACTCAAGGAACATATAACTTTTCGAGTTGTGGAGGCATGGATTAGTATGTCGAGCAAAGTTCAACATTTCTTCCGAATAACCCATGCGGAGAAGGTAGAACTGGCAGTGTCACAATATAGAATGGGGAACTCATCGAAAGCACTCTTGTTGTGACCTTTTGGTTCAAAGGAACTCCTGCCAAGGATGGTTCATGGTATGTGGAAGAATGAGATACCACTGACCTCGAGGACTGTCGCAAGGTTACTAATATCCTAAAGGAACTAGCAAATACTAACAACATGAAGCAGGGTGAATCTCGGGTTCAGAAACCCAGGAGTAGAATGCCTACTACTAAATGGCATCACGGGATGCTTTCGAGAATGGTGGCGAGTTATCACACCGGGACACAAAACATGGCTAGATTACTAGGTGGTCTTCTAAGACACCTATGGTCATAATAATAGTTCCAATATATATGTCGAGGCAACAGAGTACCTCAACTCAGCAATTAGTGTGATTAACCTGGCCCGAAGAGACATCGGGAACGGGAAGAAGGAATTTGCAAATGCATCAGATTGTTTGGAAACCTGGGATAACTCGGACAGCGTAACGGCTGTAAATGCTCAAAAAGATTTGAGACATCATGCAAAATGGCGGCATAACCACTCAACATCACAATATCAAGATTCTGAGACCAGCTATGAACATACGGAAGTAGTAAAAACTGAACTGAGACTTAAAACCAACAATCTTAAAAGTCTATGGATTAGTAACACGTCATCCTCGATAGATAGATGAGAAGCCTAGTTCTTAAACCCGTAGAAGAGAAGAGGTTGACTCAGATCGGAGGGCCATGAGGTATAAGGAGTAAAAAGAGCCTTACGTTCCTTCCCCAATCAATTCCCTTACATAACTAAAGCATTTCTAGACACAACTTGACCAGTTTGGCTTGGTAATCCCACAGCAACAGGCTCTGATACCAACGCTGTCAGGACCCCGATTCCAAGTCACATTGACCTAGCCGGTAACACCTCATTTCACTTTGCGGCCTCACGCACGGTATTCCCACGGGTGTCGCCTTACCATGGCCCGGGACCATTTGCGCCTTTTGGCTCACGTATATGATCGTGTCGCTAGCATCCACATGGCATGGCTAGCCGTGAACCCAAAGCGGCGCTAACCCATGGGGACAGGCATACACGAATCACATCGAGCATGTCGGTCATCAACGTGTGGATCCGGGCTGTAGCACTGGGCTAACAGGACTCCGGTAACCCGGGCTGTAGCAGGCTAGGCAGGACTCCGGATGTCACCGCGTGACATTTCCCCGAAGGGACAGACACAGGAATGAAGTGAAACACATGCCGGCCAGTCAAGTGTCCAGAGCAGTAGTGCTGGGCTAGCAGGACTCTGGTGAACCGGTCAGAAGCGGACTACTATCGCTCAGAAGCACAAGACTACATTTCCCCATATGAGAGGCTGCCAAAGATAAACAACTAGATTGTCGGATCCCACACATACCAAGCATTTCAAACATACACACAATATGCTCAATATGTGTAAATACAACATGGCATCACAACATAACTCTCTGACTCAAATATTTATTCATTAGGCTCCGAGGAGCGAGATATTACAAACATGGGTCTCATGACCCAACACTCAGAAAGCATACAAGTCAAAGCACAAGCGGAAGCTTAACATGTCCGAGTACGTACATCTACAAATGAAAAAGGCTGAGAATCTCGACTATCTACCACATCTGCCGAGGGCACAAGATCGTAGCTGAGGTATCAAGCTAAACGTCAAGTCCACGCGGAACTACTAGCGAGACCAGCGTCTCTGCGCAAAACATAAAATAAGCAAACGTGAGTACAAATGTACTCAGCAAGACTTACATAAGAACTAACTACATATGCATCATTATCAACAAAGGGGTGGTGGAGTTTGACCGCAGCAAGCCAGCTTTGACTCGGTGGCTATCCCGAACTACGATCGCAAGTAACTCTTTTGAGGTGGCGCTACGAGTCCACGTATTCACCATATCAATACACCACTATGGATCCGCTCCGCCTCGCCACGAGAACGCCATCCATAGCACTCACGCTTATCTTGCGCATTTTAGAGTATCCACTTTCACTTGTCTATGAACTGTTGTAGGCAACCCAAAAGTCCTTTTCCGCGGACACGGCTATACAAATAGATCATATTAACCCTGCAGGGGTGTACTTCTTCACACACGCTCTCACCACTTACCTCCGTTTACACGACATGTACTCGGCAACCTTCAAGCGGAAGCCCAACGTGGGTGTCAGCTACGGCCTACCTAAACACTCAAGTCCCTAGTCCAGGTTTATCGCCTATTCGGGTTCCATCCGCAGGGAGTCCGGCCGAGGTTTCCACTAACGGCCCCGAACGATGTGTGCAGGGTTCCCGAGATACCAAACGGGCATTCGGTACACTGGGCCACGGTGTATCTACCGCATCATAGCCCACCCCTAGGGTCGGCGCTACGCACGGCCTCCAACACATATCCTACAAACACCAGAAACTAGTTGCAACTCCTGGACAGAGAACAAAGGTGGTTAAGAAGCCGAGAGGGTCCATTGGTTTCGGGCCCAATGCATGGTAGTAACTGTTTCATGGATCACAAACACAGAACTCAATTCCTCGGGACGGTTTCAGTGAGACAACCCACCATGTACTCCTACATGGCCTCTCACCGCTACCTTTACCAAATCGTGTTCACACACTTAGCTCACACACAGTAGGACATGTTCACACACCTCCGATTCATTCCCGATGAATCAGACCTGACTCAACTCTAAGCAGTAGACATCATGACAACAAGCATGAATGAGTAGGCACAACAGGGCTCAAACAACTCCTACTCATGCTAGTGGGTTTCATCTATTTATTGTGGAATGATAGGTCATGCAGAGGATAAAGGGGTTCAGCTACCGCAACACGTAACAGATGAATCATTGTTGTCATCGGTGGAATGAACAAGGGGGTTTTGCTTGCCTGGCACTTCTGAAGATAATATAGTTCGTCATCGGTGTCATCGAACTCATTGTCAGAACCACGTCTATCGAGAGGGGACAAACACCGGCAACTGAGAAAGAACACAATCAATGCAATGCACAATATGATGCATGATCATGACCTAGCAATATGCTATGATTTAGTCTAATGCAACTAGCAACAAGTTAAATGGAGCTGGTTTGAACACTAGGTTCAAATTCAAACTCCATGTAAGGCATTTCAAATGCCATTTATTCGAATTGTCTTATACAGCAACTTTAGGTTGCTCAAACGTGCATGAAAATTGTACAGATGGATAGAGTGGATTTTTCTGATCATTTTTCATATATAAATTATTTCAATCTGAGCTACGGTTGAATTTCTATGATTTTTAGAAGTTAGCACTATTTTCTGGAATTTCCTATATAAGAATAAATCCAGAAAAGAGTTATTGCGTCAGCATGACATAGGTGTGACGTCAGCAGGTCAACTGGGTCGGCCAGGTCAAACCTGACCTGTGGGACCCACGTGTCAGTGGTTAGTTAACTAACTAAACAGAGTTAGTCAGTGTTAGGTTAAGCACTAATCTAGGTTAATTAGCGTTACACTAACCTAACTGATAATTAGCCAGGGTGGCCCACACGTCGGTGACCCAGGGTCAAACTGGGCCCACCCAGTCAACGGTCAGCGGGGTCAACCCACCGGCGACTCGACGCCGGCGAGACCCGAGACGGTGGCGCGGCTCGGAATTTGCCCACGGTCGACCAATTCGACCGCGGTTTGATCCTACGCGTAGCTGGGGGTCGCGTGCATCTGGTAGGCCAAGCGGGAGGAGCTGGGGTGGTCTGAGTCGACGGCGGCGAGCACGAATGCGGCGGCCGGAGTTCGGGCATCGGCGGTTTAGGCGCTGCGGCTTGGGCGAAGCGAGCGAGGTGGTGGCGGCACCTAATGGGCAAGGAGCACGCCGAGCAACTAGTAGGAGCGGAGGGGCTCGGGCACGGAGCTTCGCCCGGCGTGGCAGCGGCCGGTGCTCATGGGCAGCGGCTACGGGCAAAACGACGACATGGTTAAGGGGAAAGGACCGGAGCTACGGTGAGGCCGACAGCAGGCTCACTGGCTCGTGGGCGACCGGAAGGCGGCGAATCCGTCGATGGAGTCCGGCCGTGGTCGGGGAAGACGACTTGTGGCGGCGATGTGGGGCTCCCGCAGTGGCGTGGCTCGGGGTGGAAGAGAGAGGGGGTCGGGCGGAGCCTCTGGAAACGCTGGGTGGACTTGGGAGGGCCGGTGGCCATGGCTACGGTGGCCGCCGTGACGGTGGCGCTTCAGGTAGAGGAGAGAGAGCAGGGGAGGGGAAAGCACGGGAGAGAGAGAGAGGGCGGTCCAAGGGGGGTGCGTGGCGTCACGGGAGACGTCCAGGGGGAGGAGGAGGCAGCCAGGCAGGGAGGAGGTGGCCGGCGTGTGGCCACGCGCATCGGGCACGCGCCCCTGCCCACTGGCGCGAGGAGGAAGGCGACAGGGAGCCAGGCGGTGGTGGGCTGGGCCGAAACAGGAGCTGGGCCGGTTGGTGGGCGCCAGGTAGGTTGCACAGGTGAGCCTCTAATCTTTTCCTATTTTTATTTCTCTTTTCTATTTTCTGTAATTGTGTTTGGCTTTATTTAAAAATACTTAGGCACACTCAAAAATCACCAAACTGCTCATGGCCAGTGCTTGGAATATATCCAACATGGAACATTTCAGTTTAGGATTATTTGGACATTTTAAATATTTCATAGTATTTAAGTGCCCAAGTTCAAATAGAATATGATTTAATTCAGAGCCCAAATATGTCATGGAAAAATGTGCATCACCTCTGGCTACTGTTTACAGTATTTACCATAAATGATGAACATTTTTGAAAGCCATTTGGACTTACTGAAAAAATATTTTAGGTAAATCTAGTGAATTCCTTTAATGCTAGGGTTTAGGCAATCCCCATTTCAACTTTCTGAGAAAATTAAACATGATGACATGAATGCCTTAATGCAACTAATGACAAACAAATTCTAGGGCTGTGACATCAACCTTCCGAACTGGACGCCTCCGCCTCCTCCTCCTCTGACGAGTCAGGGCTCTCCGCCTCCTCCTCCGGCGAGTGACGATCAGGGCACTGGGCCTCCTTCTCCGGCGCGTGGCGGCACTCCGCCTCCTTCTCCGCCTGCGCCGGCGCGCCCGAGCAGCCAGCAGCCTCCTCCTTCTCCGCCTCGCCAGCAAGGGCGGAAGAGACCCGCCGCCGCCCCGGCTGGTCCGGCGCGTCGTAGTCCTTCTCCACCGCCTTGTAAGCAAGCACGAAAGAAGACAGACACCGCATCCACTCCGTCTGCTCCGGCGTCTAGCAGTACAGCCAGAGGCGGGAGGCAATACAGATACGGTCCAACTCTCAAGCCTCTAGAGAAGTTGCCGTACGAGAGGACCGAGGAGGAAAACGCGACGATCGTGCAGACCCACGTGAAGGACTTCTTTGAAGGGGTGAAAGCAAAGAGACATCCACCTCCGGAGGAGAAGGTAGATCCGGTGAAAGCAAAGTGCACTCTCGATGCCCTGAGGAAACCGGCAAAGTCTCCGCCGAGAACCAACTATGAGCGCATTAATAAACAGACATATCTCCAAACGGAGCGGTCGGGAAATACTGTCAGACATCAAAGGTCAAGAGAACAAGCAGCTGCGAAAAAAATTGACCAGCTCGGCGAACAAGCAAACCAATCGTGCCCCCGGTCAATGTGTCTAGCGGCAACATCGTCGCTAATGCTCCGGGGATGGTGGCCGGTTATGGCAATCTATCAGATTACCTGCCTGACGATCAACTTCCTGATTTCATGGAGGTGGACGAACACAGATACGAGTACGGGAAGCCTCTCGTCAAAGATGAAAAATCTCTAACAACGATGATGCGAAGATTCCATAATTGGTACATGAAAACCTGCAGAGAGTCTGGGGGGACGAATAGTTTGTATCAGAACATTAAAGAGGAGCACGACCTCGTTGGAACTGATCTGTTGTGTGTTCCATTTGAGGAGTTCTTCGCGTTCTTCAATCAAAAGGCCCTCGATAAATTAACGGTCTTTTTCTACTGCCTGTAAGTACTATTTCTGTCATTAAGTCTCTATATATAGCTCGGCTCTTTCATTGCATGTATTTATAATTAATTATCCTCAATATATTATGCAGATTGAAGATCGTCGAGTGCAGAAAACAAGAAATTTATGATATTGGGTTGATTAACACAAATATCATAGATGAATTTCTGGTTAGAAAGCACGCCGAAGAGGCCGAGGCCAACTTGCTACAATCGTTAATCAAAAATCAGAACAAAGATACCATACTCTTTCCTTACAACTTCAAGTGAGTGTTACTGTCGTGTGCATATTCGGTTTCCCTTATTACTCAAGCGAGTTTATAGTAATGTAATTGATGAGTTATGCATGCGTGCGCAGCTTCCACTATGTTCTTCTGGAGATTAAGCTTGAGCGGGCACTAGTAACCGTTTTAGACTCGAGACGAAAAGAACCCGAAACCTATGCGGACATGACTAAATTTCTCAACAAGTAAGTTCAATCGATCGTTATCGCACCATATCGGCAACTTTTTATTCATTTCCTGATATCTCAAGTAATAATAATTATTTTCTTTGTCTTGCAGGGTTTGGAAACAGTTCACCGCAGAAGCTCCGGGACTGCCGAAGGAGCTGCGATATACATACCCAAAAGTAAGTACTACTGGCTAGCTAGTTGCGCGCATCTTCCGTTGATTATATAGCTATACTTTCATCAATGCCATTTATAATGCTTCATTATCAGTTTGATTGACCTTTATTTCTCTTAAAGTGCTTGTGGCAGGAATAAGGGAATGATTTCTGTGGATACTACGTGTGCGAGTTCATCTACAACGCGACTTTGAAAAATAAGCGGGGCTACTCTAAAAGACAAAGACAATATGAAGTGTGTAAGCAATAATATTCACAATTTCATTTTATTACACCATCATTTCTGTTGAGTTTCGTTCATATATATGTATTAATTAACCCCCCCCCCTTCTTCAAATTAGACGTGGCAAATGCGGAATGAACTCCTAGAATAAGATCGCATGAAAGCAATTCTAGAGGAATTGGCGGGATTCTTTCTTGACCACGTCATCAATAAAAGCAGGAGAATACCATGTGGAAGTTGATTTCAATTGCTAGGGGATTGTAATTAAGAGATCTTACATATTTTATATGTATGTAGCAAGTAGCGTCGGATAGATAATACGAAAACTTGTTGTTCGACCAATCTCTCGGAGAAGGAGAGGTCGATCGATCACTTCTCTCGGTATGCATGACGAACTTCTGTACTTAATGGTTCCCTTCATTTTCTTACTAGCTAGCGTGTCGATGGCCTCTCTATGTATAGAACGTAGCGTCGACCAAGCACGGACATAAGAGAGGACACTTCTCTCTATTAATTAGCTAGCTAACACAATATAAGAAACACCTAAATTAACCCCCAAAACCCCAACCCCCAACCCCCTTAAAAAAACAAAAACCCCAGCCACTGGAATGCTGACGCGTGGATGCCTTTTGGTCCCGGTTGGTGCCACCTACCGGGACCAAAGGCCCCCCTTCCTGGGCTCAGCGCACCGGCCACGTCGAGGACCATCTGTCCCGGTTCGTGTTAGAACCGGGACTAAAGGGGGGAGGTATTAGTAACAACCCATTAGTCCCGTTTCATGAACCGGGACTAAAGGCCCTTACGAACCGGGACAAATGCCCCCTTTTCTACTAGTGTATAACATACATATATGAAGAAGTACTGCTTTAATATCTGGAGTACATGCATAATATATATTAATTCAGAAAGAACTAGTTTTTGGTAAGTTCAAGAACTAAAAGCAGTACATAACTGGCCATTGCTACTCTCGATAATGCCTAAGCGGAAAACATCACCAGTGCAATGGATTCCACCAGAAGAAATCTTGCAACTGATCCAACCGGGAGTACGAAACAAATCATCACAACAATAAGGAGTGCATATTGAAGCTTCTTAAAGTTCTCTATCTTGGCTTGGATCTTGTTTTTTGGGTGTGCATAACATTCATTTGTATTCGTTGCTCATCCATCTTTATTTTCTTCTCATGTGCGTTTGTCAAAGCATCATCCAACTGGGCTTTGGGTGATCGAGTGTGGTACTCAACCAACTGGTTTATGTAAGTCATGAAGAGATCGACTCATATCCATGTGTAGCAAGAGTATGGTTCCTGCATGAGTGTGTACGTAATTAATGCCATGAAAACTAGAGTTAAAAGTCAAATACCTAATTAATTAATTAATTAATAATTATGGGTAAAAGATATGTACGTACCTCATTTCCCTTGCGTGCACACATGAGGTATTCTCGAGTACGAGGTTTTGTTCAGAACATGGTATTTGCAGCCGCAAAAGAGCACATGTTGGCTGCCTTGGATGAAGGTGCGCTTCCCTGTCGGTGGTGGACGAAATGCCGCCAGATCCACCAGACGGCGTGCTGTTGTGACACGATGATACGCCCGACACATCCAACAACAATGGAGAGCTCATGGTCCAGGCCAGGTTAGTCCATTAGTCCCGGTTCAATCCAGAACCGGGACCCATGGGGGCATTGGACCCGGTTCGTGAGCCCCGGGGGCCGGCCAGGCCACGTGGGCCATTTGTCCCGGTTCGTCTGGACCTTTTGGTTCCGGTTGGTGGGACGAACCGGGACCAATGGGCCTCGCTCCTGGCCCATCACCATTGGTCCCGATTGGTAGCTTGAACCGACCAAATGTTGTTTTTAGTCGGTTCGTGCCACTTAACGGGACCAATTAATTGCCTATATATACCCTCGCCCATGAAAGCAGAGCACTCCCACTACTCTGTTTTTCCTGGCCGTGAAGAGAGCTTTGTGGTGCTCTAGCTCACCTCCTATGCACACGAGGTGTTCGATGGAATGCCCGAGCCACACTACTTAAGTTTTCTCCTCTCCAAGCTCGACCTCCAAGCTCCATTTTCCTCAATATTTGTCTAGGTTTAGTGGTCCGTCACGTCCCGTCCCCATCTTCACCGCCGTCGATCGCCCGCGCCGATCTCGTCGCCGGGACCACCGTGGTGAGCCTCTTGTTCTTATCTTCTTTCTGAAAGGAAAACAAATTCTTACTTGTATGTTTATATAGATACTTGTATAATTTTCTTACTTTTATTATTGCATCTTATATAGTGCGATGGTTTTGGTATCCGCCCCTGTCCGCCCTCATCCTGTCTATGATTCGGATGTGGTATATATTATCTTTTCATAACTATTGGTTCATTTATTGTTTATGACAATTATGCCGACCAACATGACATAGATTTTATTTATCTAGGAGGTTGTTGAACCGAAAATTCCAACCGACCCTATTGTCGAGAGATTAAATTTAGTTCAAGAAGAAAATAATTTCTTGAAGGAAAAAATAAGAAAAATTGAGGAGGAGAAGATGATATTGGAGTTGCATGTTGCGGATGTCATCGATGATCACAAGATCAAGATGGATGAAATGCGCTTGAAGATTAGAAAGATTAGAAAATATGCCATTCATACCGAGGCTTGGTATCACTATGCCGTTGGATCAGTTATTACATTGGTTGCGATTATGATCGCATTTGTTTTCGCATTTAAATGTTTTACATAGTTTCAATGTATGGTTTAATTAATTTAGATGCTCTGCAGAGCTTTATGTTGTTAGATGAGAACTATGTATGTACTTTGGTTTTAATGTGATGATGAACTTCTATTAATTTGGTCACTTAATTATCTATTCATGATGTTCTGTAATGATTTTTGACACACTTAATTATATATAATGCACGCAGATGAACCGGCAATGGATGTACGGTTCAAGACACACCTCCGAGTACATTAAGGGCGTGCATGATTTTCTCGAAGTGGCTGAGGCAAACAAGCAGAATGGTTTTATGTGTTGTCCATGCCCTATATGTGGGAATACGAAGTCTTATTCTGACCGGAAAATCCTTCACACCCACCTGCTTTACAAGGGTTTCATGCCACACTATAATGTTTGGACGAGGCACGGAGAAATACGGGTTATGATGCAAGACGGCGAAAAAGAAGAGTACGATGACAACTATGTGCCCCCTGAATACGGTGATGCTACTGAAGATCAAGAGGAACCAGAAGATGTGCACGATGATGCTGCAACAGGCGAAGCTGCTGAAGATCAAGAGGAACCAGACGATGTGCCCGATGATGATGATCTCCGTCGGGTCATTGTCGATGCAAGGACGCATAATGCGAAAGTCAAAAGGAGAAGCTGAAGTTCGATCGCATGTTAGAGGACCACAAAAAGGGTTGTACCCCAATTGCGAAGATGGAAACACAAAGCTCGGTACCCGTCTTTGGAATTGCTGCAGTGGAAGGCAGAGAATGTTGTGCTTGACAAAGGATTTGAGAAGCTACTGAAAATATTGAAGAAGAAGCTTCCAAAGGATAACGAATTGCCCGACAGTACATACGCAGCAAAGAAGGTCGTATGCCCTCTAGGATTGGAGGTGCAGAAGATACATGCATGCCCTAATGACTGCATCCTCTACTGCGGTGCGTACAAGGATCTGAACGCATGCCCAGTATGCGGTGTATTACGGTATAAAATCAGACGAGATGACCCTGGTGATGTTGACCGCGAGCCCCCCGGGAAGAGGGTTCCTGCGAAGGTGATGTGGTATGCTCCTATAATACCACGGTTGAAACGTCTGCTCAGAAATGAAGAGCATGCCAAGTTGATGCGATGGCACAGTGAGGACCGTAAGAAAGACGGGAAGTTGAGAGCACCACGACGGGTCGTAGTGGAGAAAAATCAAGAGAAAGTACTGGGATGAGTTTGCAAGTGACCCAAGGAACGTATGGTTTGCTTTAAGCGCGGATGGCATTAATCCTTTAGGGGAGTAGAGCAGCAATCACAGCACCTGGCCCGTGACTCTATGTATGTACAACCTTCCTCCTTGGATGTGCATGAAGCGGAAGTTCATTATGATGCCAGTTCTCATCCAAGGCCCTAAGCAACCCAGCAACGACATTGATGTGTACCTAAGTCCATTAGTTGAAGAACTTTTATAGCTGTGGAATGGAAACGGTGTACGTACGTGGGATGAGCACAAACATGAGGAATTTGACCTAAAGGCGTTGCTGTTCGTGACCATCAACGATTGGCCCGCTCTCAAAGAACCTTTCGTGACAGACAAACAAGGGATACCACACATGCACGCGCTTGTTTACTTGACACCGACAAAGTATATACCGGGAAGCTGCAGGAAGAATGTGTACTGGCCATCGTCGATTTCTTCCGACCAACCATCAATGTCGAAAGAAAGGCAATCATTTCAAAGGCGAGGCAGATCACCGGAAGAAGCCCGCCATGCGTACCGGTGATCACGTACTTGCTATGGTCAATGATTTACACGTAATCTTTGGAAAGGGTCCCGGCACACTAGCTGTTCCGAATGACGCTGAGGGACACGCACCCATGTGGAAGAGGAAATCTATATTTTGGTACCTACCCTACTGGAAAGACCTAGAGGTCCGCTCTTCAATTGACGTGATGCACGTGATGAAGAACCTTTGCGTGAACCTGCTAGGCTTCTTGGGCGTGTATGGAAAGACAAAAGATACAGCTGAGGCACGGGAGGACCTGCAACGTTTGCACGAAAAAGACGGCATGCCTCCAAAGCAGTATGAAGGTCCTGCCAGCTATGCTCTTACCAAAAAAGAGAAGGAAATCTTCTTTGAATGCCTTCTTAGTATGAAGGTCCCGACTGGCTTCTCGTCGAATATAAAGGGAATAATAAACATGGCAGAGAAAAAGTTTCAGATCCTAAAGTCTCGTGACTGCCACGTGATTATGACACAACTGCCTCCAGTTGCATTGACGGGGCTTCTATCGAAAAACGTCCGATTAGCCATTGTGAAGCTATGTGCATTCCTCAATGCAATCTCTCAGAAGGTGATCGATCCAGAAATCATACCAAGGCTAAGGAGTGATGTGGTGCAATGTCTTGTCGGGCCGAGCTGGTGTTCCCACCATCCTTCTTCAATATCATGACGCACGTCCTAGTTCATCTAGTTGACGAGATTGTCATTCTGGGCCCCGTATTTCTACACAATATGTACCCCTTTGAGAGGTTCATGGGAGTCCTAAAGAAATATGTCTGTAACCACGCTAGGCCAGAAGGAAGCTTCTCCATGGGCCATCAAACAGAGGATGTCATCGGGTTTTGTGTTGACTTCATTCCTGGCCTTAAGAAGATAGGTCTCTCTACATCGCGGTATGAGGGGAGACTGACCGGAAAAGGCACACTTGGAAGGGACTCAATAATATGCAGGGACGGATATTCTTGGTCTCAAGCACACTACACAGTTCTACAGAACTCTACCTTGGTGACCTCGTATGTCGGTGAACACAAGAACAGTCTGCGCTCAAAACACCCGGAGCAGTGCGACGACTGGATTACATGTGAACACATCAGGACTTTCAATAGTTGGTTGGAAACACGTCTCAGAGGTGACAACACTGCTTGTGATGAGCTGTATTTGTTGTCCAGGGGACCATCTTCGACTGTTACGATTTGGAATGGATACGAGATAAATGGGAATACATTTTACACGATTGACCAAGATCAAAAGAGCACCAACTAAAACAGCGGTGTCCGCTTTGATGCAACAACCGAGAGGGGAAAGGACACATATTATGGTTACATAGTGGACATATGGGAACTTGACTACGGACATGATTTTAAGGTCCCTTTGTTTAAGTGCAAATGAGTCAATCTGTGAGGAGGCGGGGTACAGGTAGACCCACAGTACGGAATGACAACAGTGGATCTAAAAAACCTTGGGTACACTGACGAACCGTTCGTCCTAGCCAATGATGTGGCACAGGTTATCTATATGAAGGACTTGTCTACCAGACCGAGAAAAAGAAAAGATAAGGAAGCGAATACATCATACGAAGAGCCAAAGCGCCACATAATTATTTCAGGAAAAAGGGACATCGTGGGAGTGGAGGCCAAGACAGACATGTCTGAAGATTATGAAAAGTTTAATGAAATTCCTCCCTTCGAAGTCAAGGCTGACCCCAGCATCCTGATAAACGATGAAGATTATCCATGGTTACGGCGCAATAAGCAAATGACACAAGCGAAGAAAAAGTAAAGACTTTCTCCTGCAACTATTATGATGATACCATGCCAACTTTGTAACAGACGAGTATGATACCATTGTCCGTTTTGTACATGCACATGCTATGTTGGTGAATTTATGATACCATGCCAACTTTCAACTTTTTCAGAGTTCATTTAAAAACTAATGGCACTAACAGAAAGTTTATAATTTTCTAAAACTAAAAGCAAAAAAGAATTTAAAAATAAAGCAAAAGAAAAGAAAATAAATAATGCAGAAAACAAAAAAAAACTGGAAAAAAATAAAAATAGCAACAATGAGTATTTTGTTGTAAGTAGAAACAAAATAAAATAAATAAAGCAAGAAAGAAAACAAAAGAAAGTGTTTTCAAATTTAAAAACTAATGGCAGTAACAGAAAGTTTATAATTTTTCTAAAACTAAAAGCAAAAAAGAATTAAAAAATAAAGCAAAAAACAAAAGAAAATAAATAATGCAAAAAACAAAAAAAAACTGGAAAAAAACAAAAAACTGCCATCGATTGGGCCACCACGGCCTGAATACGACTAGAAACCCGACCTGGGCCATGATTCAGGCCCGCAGAACGCCCAATAGGCCCACCGCAGCATAGTGTGATATTAGGCCCGAAAGCCTGTAGTTGAGAGGAGCTCGAGAGGGTGGGCGCAACAGCGCTTATAAACCACTCTCGAGCCCTCTCAACTAGCGAGGTGGGACTAAACTTTCGGCGCGCTGCAGGCAGCACAGAGGCCTTTGGTCGCGGTTGGTGGCACCAAGCGGGACTAAAGGGGGGGGCATTGGTACCGGTCCGTGGCACCAACCGAGACCAATGCCTTTTAATTGGTTGGTGCCAACCGACCAAAGACCTCCGCTTCCCGCCCTTTGGGCTGCTGAAAAGAGGCCTTTGGTCCCGGTTGTTGCCACCAACCGGGACTAAAGGGGTGCATTAGTCCCGGTTGGATTCACGAACCGGGACCAATGCTCTTGCTATATATACAGCACTTAGCAGTTTCGATCAAATCCCCCACTTCTCCCCCGACGCCCCTGCTCCTCCTCGACACCGTCGCCGCCCGACGCCCCTGCTCCACCTTGCCGTCGCCGCCACCACCGACGCCGTCAGGCTGCTCACCTTCGCCGTCGCCGCCGCCACCGACGCCGTCAGGCTGGTCGCCTTCGCCGTCGCCGCCGCCCCTGTGAGCACAGCCTGCTCCGCGCCCCTCACGTCCAGCGCCCTAACGCGCGCCGCCGCCCTGCCCTGCGCGGCCGCCATGCCCCGCCGTCCCGCCGCCGCCACCAACCGGGACCAAAGGCCCTCCTGCCTGGGCTCGGCGCACCGGCCACGTGGAGGACGATCTGTCCCGGTTCGTGTTAGAACCGGGACTAAAGGGGGGAGGTATTAGTAACGACCCATTAGTCCCGGTTCATGAACCGGGACTAAAGGCCCTTACGAACCGGGACAAATGCCCCCTTTTCTACTAGTGTATAACATACATATATGAAGAAGCACTGCTTTAATATCTGGTGTACATGCATAATACATATTAATTCGGAAAGAACTAGTTTTTGGTAAGTTCAAGAACTAAAAGCAGTACATAACTGGACATTGCTACTCTCGATAATGCCTAAGCGGAAAACATCACCAGTGCAATGGATTCCACCAGAAGAAATCTTGCAACTGATCCAACCGGGAGTACGAAACAAATCATCACAACAATGAGGAGTGCATATCGAAGCTTCTTAAAGTTCTCTATCTTGGCTTGGATCTTGTTTTCTTGGGTGTGCATAACATTCATTTGTATTCGTTGCTCATCCATCTTTATTTGCTTCTCATGTGCGTTTGTCAAAGCATCATCCAACTGGGCTCTGGGTGATCGAGTGTGGTACTCAACCAACTGGTTTATGTAAGTCATGAAGAGATCGACTCATATCCATGTGTAGCAAGAGTATGGTTCCTGCCCTATAATCTCGTTTGGCGGCTTGTTTAGTTTCATATGAACTTTGGTGCTAAAACCGGCAGGGCTTTTGATGATGTATTAAGACTTGGGGTGGTACGCCGTTGGGGCTTTATTAATTTAAAGCCGGACGCATCTGGCGTCTTCGTTTAAAAAAAAAGTATAGTTCCTGCATGAGTGTGTACGTAATTAATGCCATGAAAACTAGAGTTAAAAGTCAAATACCTAATTAATTAATTAATTAATAATTATGGGTAAAAGATATGTACGTACCTCATTTCCCTTGCGTGCACACATGAGGTATTCTCGAGTACGAGGTTTTGTTCAGAACATGGTATTTGCAGCCGCAAAAGAGCACATGTTGGCTGCCTTGGATGAAGGTGCGCTTCCCTGTCGGTGGTGGACGAAATGCCGCCGGATCCACCAGACGGCGTGCTGTTGTGACACGATGATACGCCCGACACATCCAACAACAATGGAGAGCTCATGGTGGGCACCCCATGTTGAGAGAAGAAAAGTACAAGGGGAAGATCAAGGAAAATAGATCTATTAATGAAAATGTGGGGGTGGGTTAGATGTAGTAGTGATGTATGTAGATTTGGGGAGAAAGAAGTAAAGAGAGAAAGGGGTGAATATCAGAATGAAGGGGGGTGAGGGAAGAAGAAAGAGTGGAAGGACGGAAGAATGGGCGGTCCAGCGTGTAGGGCAAGCGAACGCTATTAGTTTGTACTCCCTCCGTCTGAAAATACTTGTCATTGTAATGGATGTATCTAGATGTATTTTAGTTCTAGATACATCCATTTTCATCTTTTTTGATGACAAGTAATTCCGGACGGAGGGAGTACCAATTAGCAGCGTTCAGGCCAAGTAAACGCCGTTAATTTATAAGGCCCACATGTCTGTCAGTGCTCAGTCTGTCAGACATCCAAGTAGCTGCGTTCCGTAAAACAGCACACACTGCTACAAAGAGTGACACTGGCGGCCTGCACGTTTCTAGTAATTTGTGGCACAACGGCTAGTTTCATGCACCAATCTTGCAGCGTTCTATTTTTCTGAACATCGCCACTGTCTTCATGTTTGCAGCATTTGGTTTTTTCTCGGACACTGCTGATAGTTAGTGAAGTTAGTTGTTCCGCCCCTATTTTCCTGGAACGCTTCTAGTATTAAAATCCTATAATGGTGGACGAAATGTGAATCGGAGCCTTAATCCTGATATACCTCAGAATGATATATATGCATGTACAAAATACCAAATGCCTATCATGGCTGTTGGGGAGCGGTGGCACGCCACAGCAGCACACCGCGCTTTACTGGATCTTCCGTTTGAGCTACGCTTTGGCATCCTGATGGCTCCTATTCTCAAGTTCACTACATTTCTAAATGTGCATACATATGCATGTATGTTGCTACTGCCTTCGTCCGAAAATACTTATCATCAAACTAGATAAAAGGGGATGTATCTAGATGTATTTTAATTCTAAATACATCTCTTTCTATCCATTTGGATGACAAGTATTTCCGGACAGAAGGAGCACTTGCTAGCTAGCCTGCACTACCTTGGTCCATTTCACTAGCTTGTTTTCTGCCAACAAGTCACAAGTTTTTATAGGAGACAAGACTAGTGAAACACTTCTTGAAACAAAGAGCGAGCTTTCTCCATCAATCGCAAAGATCCAAAATTTGATTAACATGTCCTATACATTGTGGTTGGTCGAGAGGGAGTACAAGATATCCACAAATAAATGATTGTCCACATATAGGCCTTCTCATTCATATGCGGTGCTTTTGCACAGTCCTTTAGCGGTCATTTTAAAGTGAGAAAAGTATGTTTTTGGTCTTTCATGTTCCCAAAAAGTATAGACTTGGTCCCTTAAAAATTTTTGGTATACATTCGGTCCCTCAAGTATTAAAACAGGATAAGTTAGGTCCTAAACCAGATTTTGAGCCTGTCGACCGGCTTTGACCGCCACAAAACTGCCCGATGAGCAGTAAATTAAAAAAACAAAAAACTTCAAAAAAACTGAAATTTGTTTGGGGCCAATATGCTTACATGCAAAAGGTGCGACCAAAAATTCATGGTCTTTCGACACACGAGGAGCTTGTGGCAAAATAAAAAATATCTACATCAGATGAACAGTACATTGGAAAAAAATCGAAAATATCTGAAATGTTTTAGGGGCCAATATGCTTGCATGCACAAGGTGCGATAAAAAAATCATGGTCTTTCGACGCACAAGGAGATTGTGGCAAAAACTACAAAAATATCTACGTCAGTTGAACGGTAGAATAAAAAAATCAAAATAATTCAAAAAAATCTGAAATTTGTTGGGGGCAATATGCTTACATGCACAAGGTGCAACCAAAAATTCATGGTCTTTCGACACACCAGAATTTTGGTCGCACCTTGCCCATGTAAG
The DNA here is from genome assembly GCA_021605145.1 of Aegilops bicornis. Classification (NCBI taxonomy): domain Eukaryota; kingdom Viridiplantae; phylum Streptophyta; class Magnoliopsida; order Poales; family Poaceae; genus Aegilops; species Aegilops bicornis. The sequence goes on from CM038674.1 coordinate 45,308,607, forward strand.
CATATTGGACCAAAAAATTCAGAATTTTTTTAATTTTTTTGAATTTATTATTCATCAGACAAATAAATTTTTTTGCCACAAGCACCTCGAGTGTCAAAAGACCACGGAATTTCGGTCGCACCTTGCGCATGTAAGCATATTGGACCCCAAAAAATTGCAGATTTCTTTGATGTTTTTTTAATCGACTGTTCATCCGGTGGTTTTGTGGCGGTCAAACCCGGTCAACGTGCTCAAAATATAGTTTAGGACCAAACTTCTCTGGTTTTGAGATTTGGGGATCAAATCTATACCAGAAAATCTTGAGGGACCAAGTCTATACTTTTTGGGAACATGAGGGATTAAAAACACACTTCTTTATTTTAAAATTTGGCGAGCCAACTCAACTCATTATTTACCATGTCCTACTGTAATAAATTTACTAAGTAGCACTATTCCAAAGAAGAACTTTTTTTTACTAGCACCCCGATGGAAAGCAATGTATTATGTCATCATGGGTAGATAGGTGATCAAATAAAGGATCATATATTTGTCTCGTTGCTAACAAAAGACTAGTACGAGTTTATGCAAACATTAGTTGGGTACGTTCTAACTTTTGAGACATTATTAGACAATAAAAAATAGCTAATCGCTGTAGGCATAAAATTCCCATCTACTTATTTTATTAAGAATTCTGGCATATTGGACCACCTGTGCGACCGTATTGACAAAAAAACATCCCTAAACCTAATTGCCAAACCTACTACGGCATTAGGCCCGACAGCCGACACATGACACATGCCGCCATAGCTGGAGGTTGGCAGGGCCTGCCGACGTATCCCGTGGCAGCATGTTGAGCTGAACGGCTCCCAGCGTTGATGGGAAATGGAAAACAGAAGAGATGGGCCTCTACCGTCACAAGTTGTGGCGGCACACTGTGACGTGGAGCCTGCTGCCATGCACCATGGTGGCAATACTGCTGCTCAGGACTGGACAATGTGTTGAAGTCTTATTGGTTGTTGGCATGGTAAGCGTCGCCTTTTGTGTCGAAACTGCTCCAGCCAACGATAGGGATTGGTTCCCATGCGACGCTGATATTTTTTTTTTGAAATATCCAGCACTTGCTGGTTTCCATTGATTTAGCAGAGAGAGAGGTTTACAGGGTTTGATCAAGTGATCAGGAGGCAGATAAGATTACATGCAGCCACGTTAGGGTCTGGCTGAGGCACCCTAAAACGTTTAGGTTTTTATTTCACGTTAGTTCCCCGAATGGGTGCTCTATGCATTTTGCTCCAGCTAATCTCCACAGCTCTAGGTCGCGTCGACAAGCGTCGACAATATTCCTCGCGCTAGGGTTCTTGCCTTTGAAGATGTCCTCGTTTCGTTCCAACCAGATGTGCCAAGTGAGCATGGCGATCATCGTCTTGGTGCCCCCCTTATCCCCCTGGGCCGCATGGTCGACGATGGACTGAACGTGCTCAGTTGTGCTTGATAACGCCGGCCAGGTGCTGTGATCTAGGGCGCCGCATCCATGCCAGCCCGCGGCGCTGCGCCAGACCTGCAACGAGGTCGGGCACTCCCAGAAGAGGTGGACTGACGATTCCAAGCTTCTTTGGCAGAGCGGACAGAAGTAGCAGTTCTCCCACCCTCTCCTTTGGAGACGATCGTTGCACCAGAGGCGATCGCGGTGCAGTAGCCAGAGGAACATTTTGATCTTTCCCGGGGCCCAAATCTTCCAGATCAGTGCGCGGAACTGGCACGTACTTCCGCTGTCGAACTGAGCATTGTATGCCGTCTTCGCTGTGTACTGCCCGGAGTTGCTCAGGGTCCAGCGGATGGTGTCCGGCCTTCCCTCAAGCGTGGTGATTCCAGCTCTTCTGATCTCTCTGGCTAGCTGCACAATCTGCGGCAGGATGCTGTTGAAGTCGCCGTGGTTTAGGTCTTGGATCCATCTGCCATCTTCCAGGGCGTCTCGAACACATCTGTTCTTTCGCCTCGAGTGTGCGAAGACCGCCGGGAAAGCTTGCTTGAGTGGCCGTCCACCCAGCCACGAGCAAGCCTAGAAGGAGGCCGTGGCCCCGTCCCCGATGGTCACCACCGTGGCCGCGGCGAAGAGGCATCTGTCCTTGGCGTCACAGGGGGTGCCCGTGCCAACCCATGGCCTGTTGGGGTCTGTCCAGCTGAGCCAAAGCCACCGGAGGCGAAGTTCACGGGAAAACGTCGAGAGATTGTGGATGCCCAGCCCGCCGCGGTCCTCCGGCGTGGTCACCATCTTCCAAGCAACCTTGCATTTTCCCCCACTAATCTCCTCATCTTGCGCCCAAAGAAAGCGCCTTCTGGCCTTGTCTATCTCCTTGAAGAACTTCTTGGGGACTCGCAGCACCGTGATGGCGAAGGTTGGCACGGCGGAGAGCACGCATCGCACAAGGACCCGGCGCCCGGCCAGCGGCAGCAGCTTGCCCTTCCAGCCAGCGAGCCTGGCTCTGATCCTATCTAGAATGAATTGAAGATGGACTAATCTTATTCTACCAGTCGTGATCGGCATACCTAAGTATTTGATTGGGAACTGAACCGTAGCCCCTCCAAAGTTTAGCAAGACGTCGGCGAGGTCGATCTCGGCGCAGCTAATGGGCACGGCATATGATTTCGTAGGTTAACCCGAAGACCAGTAGCGTTACCAAAGTTAGCAAGGATTTGCAGTAGACTATCTACTTCCTAGCGATCCGGGTTGATGAAGATTACAGCGTCATCTGCATAAAGGCTGGTTCTCATCCTGGTTGCCGGCCCCGGGATTGGCGATAGAATACCCTGACGCATAGCAGCCTCTAGAAGGCGATGCAAGGGGTCGATGCAGAGGATGAAGAGCAGGGGAGACAGGGGGTCTCCCTGTCGGAGGCCTCGAAGGTGGTCGATGTAGTACCCAGGGACACTGTTTAGCAGGCAAGTCGATGTCGAGGAGGACAGCAGCAGTGCAGTCTAGTCGCGCCAGCATGGAAGGAAGCCCATTTTACTCATCAGCTCCAGAACGTATTCCCAGGAAACACTATCAAAAGCTCTAGCAATGTCGAGTTTCAGCAGGAGGGCTGGGGTTTTGCTACGGTGCAGGGCTCTGACTCTGTTTTGCACGAAGAGGTGGCTGTCATGGATGCACTTCTTTTTTTGGAAGGCAGATTGTGCCGGCGAGATGATTCTGTTAATCACAGTTGACAGGGACATTGATAGAACTTTGGTGATGAGCTTCCCGATGGAGTGAACCAAGCTGATGGGCATGAAATCCCCCATGGTAGAGGCCCCATCCTTCTTCGGGATGAGAACGATCATAGCCGTGTTAAGATCGGAGAAGCTTCCATCAGCAAGGCTGTAGAAGTGATGGAAAACAGCCATAATGTCGTCTTTGATCACGTTCCAGCAAACTCTGAAAAAGGTCCTCGAAAAGCCATCGGGGCCAGGGGCCTTTTCAGCGGGAGATGCCATGATCGCCGTCCACACCTCAGCTTCAGTGAAGGGGTTATCCAGCCCATCATTGCTGACCGAGGGGAGGTCCAATTCATCCCAATTCAACGTGTTTGCTCTGCTGCTTCTCGTGCCTAGCAGATTACTGAAGTGCTCATGTGCTACCGCCGTCTTGTCATCGTGGGTCGTGGTCGTGCCCGTATCTGTCTGCAGGGAGTGGATGTAGTTCTTCCTTCGCCTTGAGTTAATTTTGGCCTGAAAGAATGTCGACCTAGCATCACCAGCACGAAGCCAAGGGACTCTGGAGGCCTGTCGTTTCCGAGCACGCTCCACTACAGCCAATCCAAGAAATCTCTGCTTTAACATCTTGCGAAGGTTGAATTCTGCTGTAGATAATCTTCTCCTCTCTTGTGCCACATCAAGCCGCAGGACCACCTCACATGCCAGGTGAAACTGGAGTTTTGCATCGCTGGACAGGGAGTGTGCCCAGATCTTTAGGTCGGCGGCAGTTCTTCTCATCTTAACTTTCAATCTTGCAATGGGGCAAGTGTGGTTCACTGGTCGCTGCCAAGCTCGCTGGATAGTCTCCTGGAAGTGCGGGAATTGAGGCCAAAAAGATTCAAATCTGAAAGATGGTTTTCTTCGGGGAGAAGCAGTGTTTGCAATGACCAAGGGGCAGTGGTCAGAACAAGTGGTGGATGCAGCAAACAGCATGTATGATGGGAACAGCGCATCCCATTCTGGATTGCAAAACATCTTGTCAATGCTGACCATGTCGTGGTTCTAAGTCTGACAGTAATGTAGGGGGGTAGGAATGGAGAGGCAAGATCTTAGGTATGGAGCAGTTGTATACACACGAGGTTTACGAGTTCAGGCCCTTCTCGAAGGAAGTAACAGCCCTACGCCCCTGGAGCCCGGAGGCGGTCGATCGGATTATGTGTGTATGGATTACAGAGGTGCGAACCCTTCACACCGAGGAGGGGTGGCTTATATAGAGTTCGCTGCACCCTCCGGCCTCGCTTATGTAGGGTTTAAAGTACATTAAGGTCGGGGGTTACTGGTAACGCCCCACATAAAATGCTATGATGACCATAAAAGCTACTTAATGACCGACCGTTTGTGTGCAGACTGACTTTAGATCTCCTGGCGGTCGAGTGACTTTAGATCTCATAGTCGAGTGTCTTCAAGTCCGTCGAGTGGAATACTTCTAGGTCTACTGACAGGTGGTTTCTTCTAGAGATGTCTTTGGGGAGGGTACCTTGGACAGGTCCATGACCCTACCCTAGGTACGTGGCTACATCATTAGCCCCCAAATGGATCGAGGTTTGAGTGGGGAAGGAGTTGAGAACTCTTCCGACCCATTTTTCATGCGATGGGCATGTCTTGTTCTGGATCAATGAACTTAGGTGACGGCATCAACTTCTTTTTCAGTCGCCTTGATCCATTCTTTGTATCCGTCGAGTGAATTTTCTTTACTTGGTGTCCGGTGGTAGGTGCGACATATGCCAACGGGTGGCTTATCATTGTGGGAGCCAATAAGACGTCGCCGGTGCCTGGAAACGGGATGAGGCGTAGACATGCACGCCGGCGAATCTTACCCAGCTTCGGGGCTCTCCATGGAGATAACACCCTCATCGCTGCTCAAGGGGTCTCCGCATGGTCACTAGATGAACAAGTGGCTACAAGGTGCTCCTTGAGCTGTTTGATGAGAGGAAGAAGAAAGGCTAGGGTGGCTCTCCTCTTCCCTCTATGTGGTGTCTAAAAACTCTCTGAGATCAACCCTTTGCATGGGTGCCCTGGGGGGTTTATATGGGCCTACCCCCCAGGGGTACAATGGTAATCCGGCTGGGCGCGGGCCCTAGCCGTCAGCGTCTATGTTCGCCGGCTTCTCCGCCGGCCGCTGGGGCCCGCCGACAGGTGATTCCCACCGGCTGCCGGCTTCTTGGTCGACAAGCTGGCCCCACCACTGAGGGCCCGGTCGGGGGCTGGTTACTGTTGCCTCAATCCTGATGACGAGGGCTTTGTTGGGGTAAGCATGGCTACAGTGCCGCCGTCTTGGCGGCGATCACTGTAGCCTCACCTCGTCTTGTCTCCTTAATGAGGCGCCTTCGAGGGAAGGAGTAAGCCGGCTATGGGAAGCCGGCCATATCTCAGGCCGACTGGGGGAGGCCGAGCCGCCTTCGGGCATCTCTCTGGCCGGAGGGGCCCGCCGCCTGTGGGTCGTACTGACAACCCGTCGTGTCTGATGTCATGGCCAACATGGCAACAATGCCGCGCCGGACGGGAGATGGCCGCCCCGTACGGCGCACTGTGGTCAGGCGTGCTCCGGGATACGGGGGTGGCAGGCTTTACTGTAGCCACGCCCTGTTCCATCACCGTTATGTGGGCGCAGATTCTGAGGGTACGGCCTTGGCCGCTTGCCGGGGGCGGCTTCTTGGAGTCGGCCTTGTCGTGGCCGGCTCCGCGGAGTCGGCCCTCTGGTAGCCGGCTCCTTGGAAGCCAGCCCTCTTGTGGCCTTCTTCCTGTAGGTTTTGGGGCCGGGCCGCCTCCTGACAGCCGGCCTAAGGGTCAGCCGGCTGAGGGAAGGCGGCCCCGCGGCTTGGATGTTGGATGGGTTGATTGGGTTATAATTTTTCAGAGGTCCTGTGGGGAGCCGCTAGGGCTACCCGTGGTCATTTACTCCGACAGTAGTCCCCGAAGCTGATTGAGCTTCGAGGCTGAAAGGAGGACGAGAAGCTCGATCAGCTCCCTATCCTGAGGGGCCGGCAGCTAGGAGCCGGCCTTGAGCGGGTGCGCCGTCTTCGGAAAGTTCTGCAGCCCGAAGGTGAGAACGCGAGCCGAATCACGTGTTGACCGCACGCCACCCTGCGCGCCACGTGGCCAGAAAGGCCTGCCAGCCCACGCGCGCGACGGGACGTCGCCATAGGCTGGGGCCCACCATACCTAGGCCTCAGCCCATGTGCGGATCCTCTGCGGCCCGAACGGACCGCTCGCCTTCCCGCGGCGGTTTTAGCACGCCTTTGGGCGCAATAATCACGGGACGTGGGGGAGGGGGCGCAGCTAATCCTGTGTTCCCCACGCCGCCTCCTCGGCTCACCAAGACGAGCCTATAAATAGGGGGAGGGGGGGAGCGGCAGACGCTCGCACGCTCGACCTCGCCCCAACCTTCCCTCTACCTCCTTCTCCTTTCTTCCGCCGCCGCAGCGCCCTCACCACCGCGCCATTCCGCCGTCGACCCTCTTGGTCTGCCGCGGCTCCTCCGCAGCGTGGTTGTGCTCTCCGCCGCCGCGCCTCTCTCGCATCCTCTTGCTCCCATGGAGCTATCTAGCTCGTGGGATGGTTCCAACGTCCACGAGGACGACATTGATTGGCTTCACAAGACGCGGCGGTTGCCGGGCGAGGGCTACGTGAAGACCCGCCTCGCACCGCAGGTGGAGGTGTCTCCGGCGCGGCAGGAGGGCCAGCGGGTCATCTTCCGCCAGACCGCCTCAGGCGGCCTCGGCCTGCCGGGCATGAGCGGGTTCTTCCACTCCTTCCTCGAGTTCTACCGCCTCCCGGCCGCATCATCTCACCCCAACACGGTGATGCTGATGTCGGCCTTCACACCCTCGGCGAGGGTTTTCTGGGCGTCCTCCCCACCCTTGAGCTCTCTGGGGAGTTCTTCCAGTGCAAGCTTGGCACCGTCTCCACGGGTGTGCCCGCCCCCTGTGGCGCCTTCATCGCCATGCGGAGGTCAGACGACAACAACCCTTTTCCGCCTATCCCGCTGATCCAGTCAGTGAAGCTCTGGTAGCAATCATACTTCTACGTGAAGAACGTCGCCTCGCAAGGCGACTTCGTCAATCTGCCGGCTTACATAGCCAGCCCGCCGGCTGGGAGGCAGCCGTCTTGGTCCTTCGCGCAGACCGCCCTTCATGCCAAGGAGGTTGAGTGCAGCGCCTTGGCCCAGGAACGCGACCGCCTGGCCAAGAGGCTAGCCGACCAGGAGGAGAGCCATAAGGCGGCTCTGAAGAAGGCGCAGGACAGTGAGGCCGCCCTCAAGGCCGAGTTCGAGACCGAGGCGGCGGGCTGGGCTGAAGCGACGCAAGCGCTGAGCGAGGGCTATGGACGGGTTGAGGATCTGATCGACGGTAAGCCGCCTTCCTTTTCACCCCTTTGCTTTCCCCTTGCCCTCTTGTTTATCTTTTGATTTTTGTGTTGTTTCTTTGTTCTTCGCGCAGATTACTTTCCCGGCTACTCCGTCGCCGCCAGCGAAGCCATCGAGGCCCACCGCGAGGCACGTCGGCAAGCAGGGGTTGAGATTGCGCCAGATGCCAGCCGGACGCTTGAGGAGCAGCTTTTGGCGATCCAGTTCGACCGCGCAGCCGGCTCACCGCATGCTCCGCCGTCTTTAGCGTGCCGGGCGCAAGTGCTTGACCGCCCTCCGCCCGGCGAGGCGGTGTTCTCGCACTCTCAATGGATCCGCCGACCGGGCTGGAGGTTGCGGTTGGCCGCTTCGAGGCCTGGAAGGCTTCCGCTGCTCGGTCTGGTGCCAGGCGGGCGCTGGAGTTCGTTCGAGCCTGGTATCCTGGGCTGAGCTTGGGCCAGCTGAGCACCTGGAGGCAGGAGGCCGACGTGGAGCTGGTGGCGGTGCGCCGGCTATCATCCAGCGCGCCTCGGCTATCACGGAATATACCGACACCAACATTTTTGCTCCTGAGGTGAATGACAATGGCGTCGCCCAGCCGGAAGAGTGGTTCGGGCTGAACCCGGCGGAAGGTGAGGACTCGGCAGAGGAGATTGCTTCCAGCGATGAAGGCCAAGATGAAGAAGGGGAGGGCGGCAAAGACGTCGTGCCCGACGGGCGGCGACTCAGCCAGCTTCAGATCGACTGCGTTTCCAAGAACGAGGGCGTGCCATGAAAGCGTTGCCCGCCAGGGGTGATGATCAGGCCGAGACCCGCCAGCCGGCCACTCCTCCAGCCGGCACTGCCGCCTCCGCCGACCTGCCCGACTCGCCCATCGCTCCCTTGGCCTGATCTGCCGTTCTTGCTTTCCTGCTGTTACTCTTTGAACAACTTTTTATTAAATTTGCGCAGTTCCACCCACTGGGGGTGTATTCAGACTATGTTGAATGCTGGCCTTTCGAAGGTTTTTTGTGTAAATATAATCATGCATGTGTTTGGCTTCCATTCGTATTTGCTTTTTATCCTTAGGCTGTTTCCTTTGCCGCCTTCCCTTGGTCCCCGCCTTCCCAGCTGAACAGCTGCTCTGCAGTCTGTGGCTGGGGAGGAACTTGGCCATTTGTGGGAAGACAAGTACTTGAGCTTTCTTGGATTGTGGCAAGGTGAAATGGGAAGCCGGCCGGTCGGCTACTCTGGTAGCCGGTCGGTGATGGGAGGAAGCCGACTTTTGTTATACGAGTTCATTAGTCCTTAGCCTTTTTTCGTGTGGGCATCCTTTCCTGCCTTTGACTCTTGCCAGTCGGACAGTCGGTTCTTCGAGCTACGACTTTCGACAAGAAAGGGCTTGGGTGCCGGCACACTACTTGTCTGACTGCAGGTGGAACTTGAATATAACTCAAGGCGGCCAGTCCCCGGGCTGACTAGTCGAACCCGGTGCCGGACGAGGAGGAAGAATGTAGTGACATAATCATAAGCATGATACTCGTCATTCATAGATAAAAGGTGGCAGTCCCCGAGTGCTCCTCGGGGGGCCTATTGTCTCATACTTAGTACAAAAGGTAGCGTGATACATACTGCATTTTAACTGTAAAATCTTCGGAGGAGGTTGGCGTTCCATGGTCGTTCCGACTCCTTGCCGGAATCATCTCTCTTTCGTGCCTTCGGCTTCTGTGCGTCGATTAGGTAGTAGGAGTCGTTTCCCAATGCTCTGCTGATGACGAAGGGGCCTTCCCAAGGGGCCGAGAGCTAGTGTTGGCCGGCTGTTCGCTGGATCAGCCGGAGCACAAGGTCAGCCTCTTGAAAGGATCTTGGCTTGACCTTCCGGCTATGGTAGCGGCGCAAACCCTGCTAGTAGATGGCGGACCGGCTGAGGGCTAACAATCGGCTTTCTTCCAGCAGGTCGACGTCATCTTCTCATGCTTCTTTGGCCTCTGCTTCTGTGTACATGGTCACTCGAGGCGAGTCGAACTCGATGTCAGTTGGGATGACAGCCTCGGCACCATATACAAGGAGAAAGGGGTGAAGCCGGTTGACTTGCTCGGGGTAGTGCGCAGACTCCAGAGGACGGCCGGCAGCTCGTTGAGCCAACAGCCGGCCGAACGCTCCAGTAGCACGACCAGTCGGGGCTTTATGCCGGAAAGGATGAGGCCGTTGGCTCGTTCAACTTGACCATCTGACTGCGGGTGGGCAACGGACGCTAGGTCCAGTCGGATGCCCTGCGTCGCCCAGAAACGTGCCAATGCTCCCTTGGCAAAATTCGTGCCATTGTCGATGATGATGCTGTGTGGCACGCCGTACCGAGTTGTAATATCTGCGATGAATGTCACGGCTACCGCCCATTCAGCTTCTTAATCGGCTTTGCTTCGACCCACTTGGTAAATTTATCCACGGCGACGAGCAGATGTGTCATGCCGCCGCGTGCCGTCTTGAACGGGCCCACCATGTCCAGTCCCCAGACGGCAAAATGCCAGGTGAAGGGAATGGTCTTGAGTGCCAAAGCCGGCAGGTATTGCTTGGAGCTGAAGACTTGGCACCCTTTGCAATGTTTGACCAACTCCTTGGCATCGTCCAAAGCAGTCGGCCAAAAGAATCCATGGCGGAAAGCTTTGGCAACAAGTGATCTTGAGGCTGCGTGGTGGCCGCATTCGCCTTGGTGAATGTCCTTGAGGATTGCTATGCCCTTCTGTGGCTCGACACATACCGGAAGACTCCAGGTGACACTGCGTCTCGACGAGCTCTCTGTTAACAATTGTATATGCTCCGGCTCGGCGTTGGACTTGTCTTGCCGCGATCTCGTCAGCCGGCAGTTCTCTGTTTACCAGGAAGTTGAGGATGGGCTGAGCCCATGATGGAGCTGCGATTTCTTCTATAACCAACACGGCTACTGCAACCAGGGCGGGTGGGCTGGGTGGTGAAGAGCTGGAGTCGGCCACCGCCTGTGGTGTTGATGCAGTCCTCGGGCCGACTACCGTAGTCCCCGGGCCGGGTTCTGAAGTCCCCGGGACGGGTTCTGAAGTCCCCGGGCCGGGTGCGACTATGGCAGTCCCCGAGCCGCCTATCGAAGTCCCCGGGCCGCCTACTTGGTTCCCCAAGCCGGATCCGGCTGCGTCGGGGTTAAGCGGCACGAAGATAGAATCGGATTCTGGACATGGCTTGATAGACGGCTTGAGGAGGCGTTGGAGAGAGACGCCGGTTGGTATAGCTTGTCAAGTGGAGCCTATTCGTGCTGTGGCATCCGCTGTTTCGCTGTCGGCCTGTGGCACGTGGAGGAACTCACATCCTTCGAAATACCCGCTGATTTGCTGAACGAGGAAGCGGTAGCTTGCCATGTTTGCTTCCTTGGCGTCCCAGTCGCCAGATGACTGCTGGACCACCAAATCCGAGTCGCCATAGCACAGGATCCGGCGGATGCCGAGCTCTTTGGCTAGGCCGGAGTTCGGTGTATGAGCGCCTCGTACTCGGCCACATTGTTGGAGGCGGCAAAGTGAATTTGCAATGTGTATCTGAGTTTGTCGCCTTTGGGAGAGGTGAGGACGATGCCGGCTCCCAAGCCGGTGCGCATCTTGGACCCATCAAAGTGCATCCGCCAATGAGTGGAGTCGGGAGCCGGCGGCCAGTAATCGGGTCTCGGCCCAGTCGACGAGGAAGTCGGCCAATGCTTGGGACTTGATGGCGGTGCGAGGCTGGTAGAAGATCGTGTAAGGGGCCAGCTCAATGGCCCATTTTGCCACCCGGCCGGATGCGTCCCGGCTGCCTATGATCTCGGCGAGCGGGGCGGTGCATACGACCGTGATGGGGTGCTCTTGAAAGTAGGGCTTCAGCTTCTTGGCGGCGAAGTACACGCTATAGCACATCTTCTGGTAGTGCGGGTAGTTCGCCGAGGTGGACAGTACTTCACTTAAGTAATACACCGGTCTCTGGACTGGCTGAGCTCAGCCTTCTTCAGGGCGCTGGACCACGATGACAGTGCTGACCACCCGGTGGCGGCAATATAAAGGAGCATGGGCTCTTTCTCAGTCGGCGCCGCCAAGACAGGCGTCGTGGCCAGCATCTTCTTTAGCTCATGGAAAGCTTGGTCGGCTTGGTCGTTCCACTCGAAGTGAGTGGTTTTCTTCATGAGTCGGTAGAGGGGGAGAGCCTTTTCTCCAAGCCGGCTGATAAAGCGGTTCAGTGGAGGCCGTGCACCCGTAAACTTCTGGACGTCTCGTAGCTTGGTGGGAATCTCCATTCTATCAATGGCTTTGATCTTTATTGGGTTGCATTCAATGCCGCGTTCGGAGACCAGGAAGCCTAGAAGCTGGCCGGCTGGTACTCCAAACACGCATTTCTCGGGGTTGAGCTTGATCTGAAATCGGCGCAGGTTCTCAAATGTTTCCTTGAGGTCTTCTAGCAAGGTGCCGTGCTTCTCCGTCTTCACCAGATATCGTCTACATACACGTGGGCATTTCTACCGAGTTGCTTGAGGAGGCATTTCTGCATGCAACGCTGAAAAGTGGCACCGGCATTTCTCAAGCCGAATGTCATAGTCGCAGCGTAAAGCTCGAATGGCGTGATGAAGGCGGTCTTCAGCGGTCACCTGGGTCCAACTTTATCCGGTGGTAGCCCGAGTAGGCATCCAAGAAACTCAGCAGCTCGCATCCTACCGTGGAGTCTATCACTTGATCAATCCTTGGCAGGCGAAGGGATCTTTGGGGCAGGCTTTGTTGAGGCTTGTGTAGTCTATACACATCGCGCCACTTGTTATTCTTCTTCAAGACGAGGACCGGGTTGGCAAGCCACCCGGAAAGAACACCTCCATTATGAAGCCGGCCGCTAGGAGCCGGGCTATCTCTTTCTCCTACAATCCTTCTCTTCTCCTCCGACCGGGCGGAGGGGCTGCTTGACTGGTTTTGCATCCGCCGGACGTTTAGCTTGTGCTCGGCGAATTCCTTCGGAACACCCGGCATGTCCTTGGGGGACCATGCAAAGATGTCCCGATTCTCACTGAGGAAATCGACGAGCTCGCCTTCCTATTTGCTGTCCAGGTTTGCCTTAATGATGGCAAACCTTTCTGAGTGCTCTGGGTCCAGAGGTATCTTCTTCGTTTCCTTGGCCGGCTGGAAAGAACCTTGGGCATCACATTCCTTGGGGTCGGGGGACAGGGTTGGCTGCTTGCCAGCCATGGCCACGATTCGGTCCAATATCTTCTTCTCTTCAGCGATCACAAGGGACTTGGCCAGCCGGCTGCTGGCTGCAGCGCACTCGGAGGATTTCTTGTAATCGCCGGCTATGGTGATGATGCCCTTGGTACTAGGCATCTTCATCTTGAGGTAGGCGTAGTGGGGTACAGCCATGAACTTGGCCAGAGCAGGTCGGCCAAGCAGTGCATGATAGGGGCTCTCAAGGTCCACCACTTCAAACCAGATCGCTTCTCGGCGGAAATGATCCTTGTCTCCAAAGAGAACATCTATCTTGATCTTGCTGATTGGTGAGTAGGACAGGCCGGGTACAATGCCATGGAACACGGTCCGGCTTGGCATGAGGTGCTTGGTCTTGATGTTTAGCTTTTCCATGGTGTCGCGGTACAGGATGTTGATGCTGCTCCCGCCGTCTATCAGTACGCGGGAGAATCGGGCAGCAAGCCTGTCTGTTGCTAGGGTTGCCTCCAGAACCAATGCATAAGAGCCCGGGGACGGCATCACCTCTGGGTGGTCGGCCCGGCTCCAGCTGATAGGCCTTTCTGACCAGTGCATGTACTCGGGGTTGTTGGAGGCGACCGCATTGACTTCTTGGTGCTGTCGGCGCCGGCTGCGCCGGTCTTCAGGCTGGCTTGTAAAGACGACGTAGGCGGCATGCTCATTGGGGAACTCGTCTTGGACGGCCCCGACTGCTGGTCGAGCGGCCGGCTGTTGAGGAGCCGGAGGCGGCTGTCCAGCTGGCGGAGGTGGCACCAGCCCTTCGCCTTTGGTGATTCGGGTGAGCCAGTGGCATTTCCGGGTCGTATGGTTGGACGGCTTCGCGCCGCTGTGGAACTTGCAAGGGGCGTTGAGGGTTTGCTCGTAGGAGAAAGCCGGCTGCCAAGCCGGCCTGCCGCCCTTCGGTTTCTTGGGCGCCGGCCGCCCCTCAAGTTGTTCGTCTTCGACTGTGGCCACCTGCCGACTGGTTGGAGGCGGCATTGGGCCCTTGCGTTTGTTGTCGTTCTGGTACGGACGTCGGCTGGAGTCGCCAGCCGGCGTTTTGGGAGCCGGGTTGAGTACCTTCCCGGAGGCGTCCACCCGGAGCTCGGTTTTCATCGAGGAGTCGGCGGTGGCGTTCTTGTCCGCTATGACTAGTAGCTCGTCGAGGGTAGTCGGCTCGTTGCAGAGAAGCTTGTGCTTCAGGAGGATGCCTTCTCGGCACCCGGCGGTGAAGTACTCTATGGCTTGAACCTTGTGCACCCCCTCGCTGGAATTGCGGAGCTCGGCCCAGCGCGTGAGGTAGTCGCGAGTCGACTCGGTGGGTCCTTGTACGCACAAGGAGAGCTGTCTGGGCTTGGGAGCCTGCTTGTAGGTGCTGGTGAAGTTGCGGATGAAGGCTTCGGTGAAGTCTAGCCAACTGTTGATGTTATATGGCTTGAGGCTGTTGAGCTGTGTTCGCGCGTGCCTTGAAGCATGAGGGGCACATATTTCACGGCAACGCGCTGTTGTCGCTCGCTATGCCGACCGCGGTGGAGTAGTCGATCAGCCAATCCTCCGCTTCACAGAGCCGTTGTACTTGGGTGTGTCTCTTGGGAGCGAGAACCGCTTAGGGAAGGGCTCGTCATGATGCGGGGTCAAGCAAGGCGGGCCGACACTGTCTTCTTCTTCCAATGCCAGGGATCGCGCTAGGCGGTCGATCCGATGGCGGGCGTCGTTTTCGCCGACTCCTTCGCGGTGGCCTAGTCGGCCGCTGAGAGTCGGATGCATGACAGGCGGCGGGGTGGGATATCTTTCCCCGCGAGGCGGAGGAGGAGGCGGGTTGCCTCGTCGCTCCACGGCTCGAGGACGGCCTTCTGCGTCGCGCTCGATGGAGATCCGGGTTCGGCTGCGGCTGGTAGCCGGCTCCTTTTCTTGTCGTGCGCGAGTGTTGCCCGCGGCGTCACGTGACATCAGCGGGATATCGCTACCGCGTTTCGGCGCAGGGGAGGGCTTTCGGCGCGGGTGCCGTCTTCATGCCGCTCTGCGGCCACGCCAATGAGTTGCTGGATGCGTCTAGCCATATAGGGGAGCTCGTCGGGCCCTAGTCCGTTTAGCTCTTCTACGGCCGCCTCGGCGGCGCGTAGGTTCTCGACGGGCGTGGCGTAGACCGGGCGGTCTGCTCCCAAAGATGTCGGCTGGCGATCGCGCGCTTTCTTGACGGCGCCGATTCGGCTCGGCCCGTCGAGGTGGCGTGCCAAAGGCGGCAAGGGTCGACCACGGCTGGTGAGCCTCGGAGGCGCCTCATGGAAGTTATCCTCCGGCCCTCCGCGGAGGGCGAGGCGGCACGCCCAAAGGTTTGCCTCGGCGTCGGCGTCGCCGGAGAGGGCGGACAGGTCGTGCAGCGCCACTTGCAGGTCGTCGTGAGCGTTCTCGCCAGAGGGGCCGCCGTGACTGATGACCAGCACCTCGGTGATGGCACTGCCACAGCTGTCGGCTTGGGGGAGCGGGTCGTTGAAGATGACGACGTTGGTGGGGAAGGCGTCGAATGATGCCGTGTCGAAGTCGACAAGCATCGGGTCGGTGGAGCCGACTGACTCCAAATCCACAGCAGGCTCGCTGGAGACGTGGATTTGGTCAAGGAGGCTGACGAGGTGACTCTCGGGGCAGCTTGTGCCCGCGTCGGAGGCGCGCTCGTCGGAGATGTGAGCCTCGCCCAGAAGATTGGCGAGGCAGCTCGCCGCGCAAGCGTCAGCGACGCCTTGCAGCACGTCGGGGCAAGCGCCATCGGGCGTGCCAGGCTGGCTACGCTCGCTGGGTAGGAAGAAGGTTCCCGTCCAGAACAGATCTCCGGACGACGGTGCACCTAGCCCCACGGTGGGCGCCAAATGTCGGGTGGTAGGTGTGACATATGCCAACGGGTGGCTTATCATTCCGGGAGCCAATAAGACGTCACCGGTGCCTGGAAACGGGACAAGGCGTAGACATGCACACCGGCGAATCTTACCCAGCTTCGGGGCTCTCCGTGGAGATAACACCCCTACTGCTGCTCTGCGGGGTCTCCGCATGGTCACTAGATGAACAAGTGGCTACAAGGTGCTCCTTGAGCTGTTTGATGAGAGGAAGAAGAAAGGCTAGGCTGGCTCTCCTCTTCCCTCTATGTGGTGTCTAAAAACTCTCTGAGATCAACCCTTTGCATGGGTCCCCTAGGGGGTTTATATAGGCCTACCCCCAGGGGTACAATGGTAATCCGGCTGGGCACGGGCCCTAGCCGTCAGTGTCTATGCTCGCCGGCTTCTACGCCGGCCGCTGGGGCCCACTCACTGGTGGGTCCCGCCGGCTGCTGGATTCCTGGTCGACAAGCTGGCCCCATCACTGAGGGCCCTGCTGGGGCTGGTTATCTGTTGCCTCAATCGATGGCGAGGGATTTGTCGGGGTAAGAATGGCTCTGATGCCGCCGTCTTGGCGGCGATCACCGTAGCCTCACCTCGCCTTATCTCCTTAATGAGGCGCCTCCTTCGAGGAAGGGAGTAAGCCGGCTATGGGAAGCCGGCCATATCTCAGGCCGACTGGGGGAGGTCGAGCCGCCTTCGGGCATCTCTCTGGCCAGAGGGGCCCGCCGCCTATGGGTCGTACTGACAACCCGTCGTGTCTGATGTCATGGTTAACATGGCAACAGTGCCGCGCCAGACGGGAGATGGCCACCCCGTACGGCGCACTCTGGCCAGGCGTGCTCCGGGATACAGGGGTGGCAGGCTTTACTGTAGCCACGCCCCGTTCCATCACCGTTATGTGGGCGCAGATTCTGAGGGTACGGCCTTGGCCGCTTGCCAGGGGGCCGGCTTCTTGGAGTCGGCCTTGTCGTGGCCGGCTTCTTGGAGTCGGCCTTGTCGTGGCCGGCTCCGCGGAGTCGGCCCTCTGGTAGCCGGCTCCTTGGAAGCCGGCCCTCTTGTGGCCTTCTTCCTGTAGGTTTTGGGGCCGGGCCGCCTCCTGACAGCCGGCCTGAGGGTCAGCTGGCCGGGGGAAGGCGGCCCCGTGTCTTGGATGTTAGATGGCTTGATTGGCTTATAATTTTTTCAGAGGTCCCAGGGGGAGCCGGCTAGGCTACCCGTGGTCATTTACTCTGTCACTTGGAGAACTCCGAATGACAGAGCGGAGGAAATCTCCCGTTTGACAAGTTGCTCTGCAGTTCGCGGATTTAGCGGGATTTGAACTTCGGGAAGCGCGCGGGGCGGAGGAGGCCGCGATACTCGGATGGGATAAGGCAGGAACGCCTCGATCTTTGTGCCACCTTTTTCGCCACGTATCACGCGCGTGACTGTTGCGGGATCTGACAGGATCGCCCGGGCCTACAAGTCAGTCACTCGGAAGCAACCTCATATAAGGCGCCGGACGGGGATTTTTGAATAGTGCGCTCTCATTTCCTCTCCCTCTTCCTCAGACTTATCCGCCGTGTTCACCTCCATCTCAGCGCTGCTGCTCTGTGCGCGCTTTGACAACGACGATGGTGAAGGAGAAGACGGCGGCTTTGGAGCGGGCGAAGAAGGCGACGGCGAAGGGAAGGGCGACCAGTCGGGGCGGATCTTCGTCAAGGGCCGGCCTACCGCAGGGCTAGATCCAGGGCGACTGGATCCGCTCGACGATCTGCCAGAAAGATCTTGACGACCTGGCCAATGAAGGACTGATCCCCCATGGGTCAGCGCGGCTCCGGGGAAGGAGTCGGAGCCGCAGCCTCAGGAGGATGAGTGTGTCCTCTTGGCCACCCATGTTGACCGCGGGTTTTCTTTGCCTCCTCACCCTTTCTTTTGGGGATATCTGAACTTCTTTGGGGCACAACTCCACCACTTCACACCCAACTCCATCGTGTATCTCGCTGCTTTCGTGTCCTTGTGCGAGAATTTCTTGGGTTGTTGGCCTCATTGGGGTCTTTTCAAGCACATTTTCACCTGTCGCTCCTAGACGGTGAAAAGGCCAATCCAAGTGACGAGAGAACCCAAGTGATTCAGATGTGTGCGGGTCTTGGAGTTCAGATGAGGGGGAAAAGTGCCTTTCCGGCCATGGTCCTTCCCGACTCGGTCCGTGGATGGCAGTCAACCTGGTTTTACTGCAAAGACCAGCCGACGCCAGGGCAGTCGACTGGACTCCCTCCTTTTTCTATGGACCGAGTGAGGAAGCCTTCCTCTCTGAAGGTGATCCCGGAGGAGAAGGCGCAGGTTAAGGTGCTGGTCGAGCGTGTAGTCCAGCATATCCGTGACGGGGTGACCGGCATGGATCTCTTGGAGGTCTTCCTCCGACGACGCATCCAGCCGCTTCAATATCGAGACCATCCGATGTGGATGTATTCTGGCACTGAAGACACCACTCGAATCCACCCGGAGGAGGTCGAGGATGCCACGCTGGAGAGGTGGATGACTGCCATCACAGGGAACAAGGACAACCCCCGAGGAGCTAGGAGGATTCCTCCACTCGACCAATCATACGAAGTAGACAAGGTCCAATTCTGCGTCTCCGACTGTGATCCTGTTTTCTTCACTCTGCTTTGCTTAAAATCAGTTGACTGACTTCTGTCTTCTTTGTTGTCTTCTAGGCCACTACTGAGATGTACTCGATGCCCAACGGGGCGCAAAAACAGGTCGAGGAGGAGGAGGCGAGCGGAGGTGAAAGTCAGGAGGAGTGGCAATCTGATGGTGAGGGGGATGAAGATGACGACGGCTCCGGTGAAGAGGAGGAGGAGGAAGAGGAGGAGGAAGTCGACCCTCCTCGCCTGGAAAGGCAATCCAAGCTCACCCACGACCCAGCGGTCGGCGTGGTAAAGCGATCGAGCTCTGTTAAGGCGGTCGGCCAAGCGATCCTCGGACATCCTCTCCTGCGCCGACTGAAAAGGCGCCGAAGCATCCCCGAGCGGCGTCATCAAAGATGTCGAAGGCCCTGCCCAAGATGAGAATGGCCATTCCCACGATTTCCAGGTAACAGCAGAACTTGTGTTTTCTCGTTTAGCATGGATAGACTCTTGGTCGACTCGTTGGCTAACCGACTGATTTCCGAAATCCGCAGTGCTGCTACCTCCGAGACCTCAGCCAGGAACGAAGACCAAGAAATGGAAGATGCTGCCACCTCCAACCTTGGTATGATCTCTGTAGCTTCGCTTTTGGTCGATTGGATCTTCATTTTTAACATTGAATCTTTCCTGTAGCCCCACCTCATGTCATTGATCTCCCTGATGATGACGATGAGGCGCTTTGGCCGAGGAGGAATAAAAGGCGCTTCTTGGCAAGGCCTTTCGAGTTGCATCAGCACCGAGACGCCGGATTCAGGAGGGTGTAACGCCACTCGGACTTCCGTGTCCTTATTTGTGCGGACGAGTGCTCGACCTTCAGTAAATCGGCTGCTGATCCGCCTTCCCTTTTCGCCACACACCACGTCCCAGAGGACCAAGCGGGTCTGCTAAGAAGGCTATACGCCAGCGGGGTCATGATGGAAGCGGTGAAGGCGATCCGGGGCGCCTTGATAGCGGCTTATGATGCAAGCTCAGCTCTTGAGCAACGCCCAGGTTAGTTGGTCACCGCTTGTTCTGTTAGGATATGGTATCTGAAAACTCTTCTTTCTGAAGATCTTTGTATCTGTACACCCACTGGGTGTGTCGATTGAATTTTTGGATTGTGTGGGGGCACGCTGAGTGCACCCACTGGGTGTAGTCCCCGAGACTATGGTGGACTGCTGGCAGTCGACTGTAGTCTTTATACTTTGAATTTCATCACTCTAACTTCTCCACTCGGTCTGGTCGAATGGAATCTTGGAACCAGTGGGGGCACGCTGAGTGCACCCACTGGGTGTAGTCCCCGAGACCATGGGCGACTGCTGGCAGTCAACTAAGGTCTGAAGAACCTCTCTCTCTTTTTTTTTCGATCGTGATGATACCGTGGCTGACTGCTGGCAGTTAGCTATGGTTTAGGATCATAACCTTTTGTCTCTTTCGGTCGACTGATCGAACCGAGTCGGTAGAACCAGTGGGGGCACGCTGAGTGCACCCACTGGGTGTAGTCCCCGAGACTACTGTTGAATATTTTGATTCGGCTGTAGCCTTAGAAATGCTACGATTTTTCTCTTAGTCACTCGGAAGCAACCTATCTTTAATGTTTGTCGACTGTCCTTTCACAGAAATCTTGCGAGCTTGTGGCTCGCTATACTGAATTGGAGAATAAACAAATCCAACTCGAACTTGGCTTGAAGCTTGTCCAGAAGAACTTTACGAAGGCGAAGGATGAAGAAAAAGGTATGTTTGGTGAGAATCTTGACGACTGTCTTTATCTTTTTGTCCATTCCTGATTCTGATCTCATTGTCACTTTGCAGATAAACTGAAGGAGGCTCTGAAGAAGAAGGACCATGACCTTCTTTGGTAGCGAAGGCAGCTTTGGACAAGACGAAGCTTACGGAAGAAAAGCTGGCTTCGATTCGGAAAACTTGAAGAGGAGAATAGCAATCTGAAAGCTGCTCTCGACGCTGACCAACAAGGAGGTCAGGTCTGCGAAGAATGACAAGATAGCTCTGAGTGACAAGGCTAGCGAACTGGTGGGGAAGAAGAACAATCTGGAGGCTTATCTGGAAGGGCTCGCCAAGAAGTTATTCCTCATGCTTGAAGGTAATCTCTTTTATCTGACTGACTCGTTATGATCGACTCATTGTAGAACTGTTGGCTTAACTTCAAACTGTGTTTAAAGAATTCTGCCAAAACTTCGAGGAGGAGACCAGTCGACTGGAGACAGACTTGGACCCCATTAACTCTCCTGTGAAGGACGAGGCCGCTATGAACGTGTTCCGACTGGAGTCTCGTATTGCTGGAGTTGTTGACTATCTTGCTCGACTGAAGGTTGCGGTGTCGCGAATCGACACGACACTCTGGCCAGGAGAGACGCTTCAAAATGACCTCGAGTCTCTGATGACTCGACTGAATGACGTTCCAGGTCGAGTGCAAGAATGGAAAAAGTCTTCTGCCAGGTGTGGTTCTGACGTTGCTCTATCCCTGGTCCGTTTTCATTGCAAGGATGCGCGAGAGGACAAGCTGGCGTCCATCAAAGTGGCCAATACCAAGGAGCATGACTTCCAATCTTTCATGGAAACCTTCATTGCTGCTGCCACTCGGATTGCTGATGGAATCGACCTGGACCAGTTTGTCGTGCCCTCCAGTACACCACCTGAGGAGTAAGAAAAACTTTTATGCCTCACCTTAAATTTGCCTCGGAATGCCGAGTGATTTGTAACCGATAAACTTTTACAGGCTTGACGCCTGAGCACTTCTGAATCGGTTATCCGAACTTTGCTTATCGTTGAATATGCTTGCATTTGCCTTCGAGCGAACTTTGTTCTTCACTCGGAATATACTTTAATTCTTGAGACGCATCTCTGAGGTGGAAAGTCCGGTCGACCTGCACTTCATCGCTCTTGTAGGTAGGGATACAGCACAGATTGCAGTCGACCTCGTCGTCCTTGCAGAGCGTACATTGTATTTGTGGCGTAGCTCGGAAGGAGAAGGTAGCAGTCGACCTGCACCTCGTCATCCTTGCAGAGCGCATGTTGTATTTGTGGCGTAGCTCAGAAGGAGAAGGTAGCAATCGACCTGCACCTCGTCGTCCTTGCAGAGCGCTCATTGTATTTGTGGCGTAGCTCCGAAGGAGAAGATAGCAGTCGACCTGCACCTCGTCATCCTTGCAGATCGGAATGGATTAAGTACTTAGGCGAGTACTGGACTGCAGCTAAGCCTCCGAGTGGGAGGAGTGCTCTCCACTCGGTAGGATTTTCAAATACTTAGGCGAGTACTGGACTGCAGCTAAGCCCCCGAGTGGGAGGAGTGCTCTCCACTCGGTAGGATTTTCAAATACTTAGGCGAGTACTGGACTGCAGCTAAGCCCCCGAGTGGGAGGATTGCTCTCCCCTAGGTGGGATTTTCAAATACTTAGGCGTAGCATCTTGGACTGCAGCTAATCCCCCAAGTGGGAGGGTTGCTCTCCACTCGGTAGGATTTTCAAATACTTAGGCGAGTACTGGACTACAGCTAAGCCCTTGAGTGGGAGGAGTGCTCTCCACTCGGTAGGATTTTCAAATACTTAGGCGAGTACTGGACTGCAGCTAAGCCCCCGAGTGGGAGGATTGCTCTCCACTCGGTGGGATTTTCAAATACTTAGGCGAGTACTGGACTGCAGCTAAGCCCCCGAGTGGGAGGATTGCTCTCCACTCGGTAGGATTTTCAAATACTTAGTAGTACTGAATCGCAACTAAGCCTGAGTGGGAGGAGTGCTCTCCACTCGGTAGGATTTTTAAATACTTAGGCGAGTACTGAACTGCAGCTAAGCCCCCGAGTGGGAGGAGTGCTCTCCACTCGGTAGGATTTTCAAATACTTAGGCGAGTACTGGACTGCAGCTAAGCCCCCGAGTGGGAGGATTGCTCACCACTCGGTAGGATTTTTTAAACTTAGGCAAGTACTGGGACTGCAGCTAAGTCTCCGAGTGGGAGGCTGGCTCACCACTCGGTAGGATTTTTTAAACTTAGGCGAGTACTGGGACTGCAGCTAAGCCTCCGAGTGGGAGGCTGGCTCACCATCCGGTAGGATTTTTTAAACTTAGGCGAGTACTGGGACTGCAGCTAAACCTACGAGTGGGAGGCAGGCTCACCACTCGGTAGGATTTTTCAAACTTAGGCGAGCACTTGGGCTGCAGCTAAGCCTCCGAGTGGGAGGCAGGCTCACCACTCGGTAGGATTTTTTAAACTTAGGCGAGTACTGGGACTGCAGCTAAGCCTCTGAGTGGGAGGCTGGCTCCTGTCGGTAGGATTTTTTAAACTTAGGCGAAATCTTGGGACTGCAGCTAAGCCTCCGAGTGGGAGGCTGGCTCACCACTCGGTAGGATTTTTAAACTTAGGAAAATCTGGGACTGCAGCTAAGCCTCCAGTGGGAGGCAGGCTCACCACTGTAGGGATTTTTTCAAACTTAGGCGAGCACTTGGGCTGCAGCTAAGCCTCCGAGTGGGAGGCAGGCTCACCACTCGGTAGGATTTTTTAAACTTAGGCGAGTACTGGGACTGCAGCTAAGCCTCTGAGTGGGAGGCAGGCTCACCACTCGGTAGGATTTTTCAAACTTATGCGAAACGGATTCGCAACCAAGCCACCCACTGGGGGAGTTTCTCACGTAAACAAAAGCAACAACAATCATGGGGAAAACTATAACACTCTTGTCTTTGATTTGTAAACTACAAAGGTATTTCTTATTACATCGACAACATTGGCGAGCCACTCGGAGTGGTAAATTTCTCGGATAAACTCCGCTGCAAGGAGTCGAGCCACTTCCTCGCCAATGGCCTTTCTCTTCTGGACGGCGGACCGTCGAAGATGTTCTTTGACAGGTTTAACTTTTGGGTCGACTCAGAGGCGGTGCTCAGCCAGCCCACAGGAACACCGGCATGTCAGAAGGTTTCCATGCAAAGATGTCCCAGTTCTCACGGAGGAACTGGATGAGCGCTTCTTCCTATTTGGAGTCGAGTGTTGTAGAAATATGGGTCGGAGCAGCACTGGGGTCGGTCGGGTGAATGTGAATCGGCCTGGTCTCACCGGACGACTAAAACTCTGATTCCGTAGCAGGCTTCTTGGCTCGCAACAAGTCACTCGGATCTGCAGTTTTCTGGTATTCCTGCAGCTCTACCACTGCCATCTGAGCATCGGTGATCTTTGAGCCCTTTTGGAAGCACTCTTCTGCCTTCTTCCGATTGCCAGTAATGGTGATCACACCTTTGGGACCAGGCATTTTCAATTTTAGGTACACATAACATGGTCAAGCCCTGAAACGTGCATAAGCTGGCCTGCCCAAAATAGCGTGATAAGCACTCTGGAAATCCACAACTTCAAACGTCAACTTTTCTTTACGTAAATTCTTGGAATCACCGAAAACCACATCAAGAGCAATTTGGCCGAGTGACTCAGCCTTCTTTCCAGGAATGACTCCATGGAAGCTCATGTTGCTAGTACTGAGTATGGACATCGGAATGCCCATCCCTTTCAACGTCTCTGCATACAGTATATTCAGGCCACTGCCACCATCCATCAACACTTTAGTTAGTCGTGTGCCTTCGACGACTGGGTCGACCACCAAAGCTTGCCTCCCAGGGGTGGCTATGTGCGTCGGGTGGTCAGACTGGTCGAATGTGATGGAAGTCTGAGACCATTTCAAATAACTGGGTGTCGCCGGAGCGACCATATTCACTTCTCGGTTGATAACTTTCAATCGACTTTTAAATTCAACATCAGCAAAAATCATCAGGGTGGAATTGACCTGGGGGTATCCATCATCACTATCTTCTTTGTCTTCGACCTTGTCCGACTCCTTTTCCTTATCCTTGGACTGTTTTCCCTGGAATTGTTGGATCAAGAGCCGACACTGTCGAGTGGTATGTTTCGGATAAATGAATTTACCCTCCTCATCTTTCTTCGTGTGGATGTGGCACGGCAAATCCATTACATCATTCCCTTCCTTGTCCTTCACCTTCTTAGGGTTCCAAGACCCTTTGGGCTTCCCTTTAAATTTTCCTTGAGTTACGGCCAAGGCTTCTCCGGGAGCAGCTGGCTCGGCTTTCCGCCTCTGCTTCCGACTGGAGTTCCCTCCCCCGGTTTCATGGGCAGCTGACTTGTACTTGCCACTCCGGAGCCGATCCTCTTCTTCACCATTAGCATACTTGGTGGCAATCTCCATCATTCGACTCAGGGTCATGTCACCGGTTCGACCGAATTTCAGACTCAGCTCTCTGTTCTTAACGCCTTCCTTGAAGGCACAGACTGCCTGGTGATCAGATACATTCTCTACTGTGTGATGCAATGTGATCCATCTCTGGATGTAATCTCTCAGAGTTTCATTCGACTTTTGCACACACGACTGCAGCTCTGTCAACCCTGCTGGCCGCTTGCAAGTTCCTTCAAATCTCCTGACAAACACTCGGGCAAGATCTTCCCAAGTGTAAATGCTGCTGGGTGCTAACTGATTCAACCATGCTCCGGCTGAGCCCTCCAACATAAGAGGCAGATGTTTCATGGCCACTTCATCGTTGCCGCCGCCAATCTGAACAGCCACTCGGTAGTCCTCAAGCCAAGTATCCGGCTTGGACTCACCAGTGAACTTACTGACTCCAGTCGCCAACCTGAAGTTGGGAGGAATCACCGCGGCCCTGATGGCTCTGCTAAAACACTCTGGTCCCGAGGCGTGTACTTTCTGCTGCTGCTGGTGGGCACATCTCTGTCATGGCCTTCTCGGTGAGCTACATTCTGTCAACCAAACCTTGAACGATAATGGATCTTGCATCAAAGCCTGGTTCCCTGGGGTCGACTGGAATCCTTTGCCCAACACTGTGATGGCGTCTGTCATCCTGCTGTCGAGGTGCGTACGACCCACCCCTTGGGGGAGGAGTGGGCACTCGACATCGATCATCACGATCAAATCGGTCATCATACTGATCACGCCGGCCTCCACGTCCCTCACGCCTTGGGGGCGATCTTGGGCTATGGGCCGACTGGACTGTATTCGTAGCGACGGATCTGCTGTTAATCCTATTCCGCGACTGCGATACGGCTGAATTTTGATCTCCTGCTGCCCGGAGTAAATCTCTGATCTGTAGCAAGCCTCTGCCAGCCTCTGACTGGGAAGGCTGAATCGACTCTGCTATACGGGCTACAGTTGCTAGATTATGAATCGGAGTTCGATATACCTGAGTCGGTGGTGGAAAGAGTTGACGTTGGTAGATGCGGAACTTCGTTGCGCAAGACGCTCGTCGAGTGCTCGCTGGAGGTTCTCCAGTCGAGTGCGCTCAGCCAAGTTGGCCAAACGCGCGTCCTCTAAGGCACGAGCCTCTGGGGTTTCTCCAACGATAGGAGTATGCAGCGCATCCATGTTCCAGCAGCGAAGTTCTTCCCTTTGTAGCGACGTGAGGGGCTCGGGCTGATATTCTTCACGGGCGTGCGCCGGATCGCCTCCGTCGTCGACTCCGTCGGTGCGGGGAAAACCGGGAGGACTGCATGTTCCATTGACCATCAGGACCTCCACCGCTGGATCACTGCTGTCGCCTCGGATGCAGTCTCTACGAAGCTAGTTGACAGGTCGAACAGGCCGTAGAGAGATTCGTCGGGCTTGATCGCCGCAACTTGGGGAGTGTCCGACTGGCGAGCCACCGCGTGCCTCACCCACTGCTGAAGCCTCGACCGACCGGAGCGCTTGCGCTGGTAGGAGACACGAGGGAGGAGGGGCACAGGGTCAACCGATCTTGGGTCGACGGTTGCCGCAGGAGGGCCGCCAGCAGACGCCTTGCAGCGTAAGTGCGTCGCCCCGCGGACGGGGAGCGCGTCGATGTCGAGTGGAGCCTCCTGAAGCCAAGCAGAGTCGTCGGCGATGAACATGAGCGCGCCGAGACGGATCTCGCGGCCCTCAACCAAAACTCTGCCTGAAACCATGATGAAGGAGATCGGAACAATTGCAACTTCTCCAATAAGTCGCTAAGACACCTGCCCCATGGTGGGCGCCAACTGTCGTGGTTCTAAGTCTGACAGTAATGTAGGGGGGTAGGAATGGAGAGGCAAGATCTTAGCTATGGAGCAGTTGTATACACACGAGGTTTACGAGTTCAGGCCCTTCTCGGAGGAAGTAACAGCCCTACGTCTCGGAGCCCGGAGGCGGTCGAATGGATTATGTGTGTATGGATTACAGAGGTGCGAACCCTTCACACCGAGTAGGGGCGTGGCTTATATAGAGTTCACCAGAACCCTCCGGCCCTCAGTTATGTAGGGTTTAAAGTACATTAAGGTCGGGGGTTACTGGTAACGTCCCACATAAAATGCTATGATGACCATAAAAGCTAGTTAATGACCGACCGTTTGTGTGCAGACTGAATTTAGATCTCCTGGCGGTCGAGTGACTTTATATCTCATAGTCGAGTGTCTTCAAGTCCATTGAGTGGAATACTTCTAGGTCGACTGACAGGTGGTTTCTTCTAGAGATGTCTTTGGGGAGGGTACCTTGGACAGGTCCATGACCCTACCCTAGGTACGTGGCTTCATCAGACCATGGTTGGATCCTCCCTCTCATTTTTCCAGGTAAACCTCCTGTTCTTGCATTTAATTTCCTTCAGGTGTGCTCTGTCAAGGCTGCTCTGAATCTTCCCATCAGCCTCCTGTTTAAATTCAAGTTGCTCTTGTCTCTTGCTTCATAGATGACGTTGAAATCTCCATTGATCATCCATGGCTCTCCCATTGGAGGGGCTGCTCTCACTAACTCAGCCAGGAAATCGTCCCTTCGCGTATCATCCGTTGGTCCATACACTGTCGTCAGCCAAAAATCACAGCCGCTCTGAAATTCAGTCACCTTTGCCGTGATCGAGAAGCAGCCAATCATGTGAGTTGTGATGTTAACCAGGCTTTTGTTCCATAGTATCACAGCTCCTCCTCTTGTTCCCATGGCAGGCAAGGCCGCACAGCCCTCCAGCGTACTGCCGCACAGGTCTCTCACAAGCTCTGGTGACCAACAATCAATCTTCGTTTCTTGTAAACATAGAATTGTCACGCGGTGCGCTTCGGCCACCTCCCTGACTACATCTCTCTTTGCAAGGGCGTTTAGTCCTCTCACATTCCAGCTCATGGTGATATAGTTTGTACTAATCATGGATCACAAAGTAAACTCCGCCAACTGAACATTCTATTGAAGTAGAAGAACAGGTACACATGCCGTCGTACAAGGGGTCGCCGGAGACCACCAATAGGCCCCATAATTCTTCGGCGACAAGCGATCCACTGAGCCCTACTGCTACCACTGAAGACGAGAACATCAACCCTAGCTTACGCGGGCTTAAGGCCAACGGCTGACGGAGACTACAGCAGCTACGAATACAATGAAAACGGTTACAGTGATGTGCTAACATTGGGGAAACTACACTGCATCTGCAGTCTCTGCATCTGGGCCTGCTAGGCCGCCGGCGATGCGCAGGGCGTCGGGGTCGAGGCGGGTGAGCTTGGCGATGATCGCAATGTCCTCCTCTGACCGTGGCTCATGGAAGCGGCGGATGAGGGCCTCGGCTGCCTTTGCCATCATCTTCTCCTTTGTCCCGAGCATCCCCAGGCGCTTGACCAGCAGCAGGGAGGCACGCTGGGTGACTGGCACCTTGCACTTGCTCTCTGCCTATCTTGCACTCTGCCTGACAGGGGTTGAGGAGGCTCTGGTCTTGGGTGGCGCGGATGGACGTTTCTGGGGCGGCGCGGCGATGATGGGCGGTGGCACGTCGGAGAAGAGGCTGGGCTGCTCTACCACCGCAACCTCGCCCCCATCGAGCTGCAGCTGCAGCACCTGCTGTGTCACCGCGCCCACCTACAGAGTGGTGGCCACCGCGGAGGGGGGTGCGCGGCATGCAGCGAACTTGACCGGTTTGTCGAGCGCGTCCGCGATCGTCTCGTCCAGCTCCTGCTGGACCTCGTCGGCGCGCGGCGGCGTAGGGAGCGCCCGGCCTGCGGAATCGAAGAAGGCAGAGACCGAGTCGCCCACGGGCTCGGCGGCAACCACCGCAGCCTGCGTCTCCTGCCTGGGGAGCAGTGGCAGGGGAAGGGTGGCCCTGAGTTGTGGCGGCTGCTGGGAACGCTTTCTTCCACCGTGACGGCTGTCTGGGGTGCGGCTGCGGTGGCGCGAGGAGCTGGCTCCATCACGCCTGGGGAGCTTGTCTCGCCCGAGCAGAGTGTCCTTCCATGACCGCCGCGCACCCTGCGCTCCGTCTTGGTCGTCGTGGTCACGACGGTGCCCGAGGTGCAGCCCTCCGCATCCCGACGGGGAGACCAGAGCAGGGTGCCTCCGTCCCTGCCCCTGGTCGTCTTCCACGTGCATGGTCCAAGTGCCCAGCCAGGTCGTGGGGACCGTGCAGCTGTCGTCCGAGCCCGAGGATGGGAGGCCGCTCTGAGCGGAGTGGGACGACTGCGGCGACAGCGGAGACCAGTCTTCGACACGGTCGACGTGGATGAGCATGTCGTGCCTCTTGACACGCGGCGGCGGTGCCACCTCCCTGCTCGGCGGCGAGAAGCCAAGCATTGCCTCGACGCGCCCGGCGCCGCGAGCAGCCCTCCAGATCGTGTGCTTGGTGGGGATGAACGCCACATCCCACACCCACACCCGGCAGGCAAAGGTTCTGGTGTGCCCGCGCTAGTGCGTGCGGGAGTCGAGCCGGTCGATGATGCACATGTCGCCCAGCACCTCTTCAGCCCCGGCGACGGACCAAAGCTGCTTGGGCATCTTCTCGATG
This sequence comes from Aegilops bicornis, assembly GCA_021605145.1. NCBI lineage: Eukaryota > Viridiplantae > Streptophyta > Magnoliopsida > Poales > Poaceae > Aegilops > Aegilops bicornis. The sequence continues at coordinate 45,337,630 of CM038674.1, forward strand.
ACGACGCGGACGTGGAGCATGAAGTCTTGGTGCACGTCATGGTCGTCCTCATGCTAGGGCTTGACGGTGAAGCAGGCCCTGTCGACGTTGATGGAGCCCAGGCGGACGGCGTTGTCGCGTGTGCCGGTAGCTCGAAGTGGACGAGGAAGTCTTCGGGGTCGTGGCTCGTGACGCGCAACAGGTGTGCCGGAGTGCGCAGCTTGGCCTCGAAGGCGCGGCCCACCGACATGGGTCTCGCCGCGTGCCGCTCCGCCGTGGAGATGAGCAGGACGGCGTGGCGGCGAAGGAGGAAGATCTGGTGCTCCATCTCCGGGGTCTCAATCACCACCTTGTGGCTGGTCCTCGGGCGGCGCGAGGGGTCGGTGTGGAAGGCACGCTCCATGGCCGGCGCGGGCGGCGATGGGAACCGCAGCCGCTCGTGAATAGGTCCCTGGGGAGGGAGAGGCCGAGGCCGAGCCGGGCCGCGCCGAAGATGGCAGTCGCGGGCACGGTGACCAGGCAGCTTGCACTCTAAGCAGTGGAGAAGATCTCTACAGTCGATGCGGCGGTGCTCGGTGCTGAAGCATCTGAAGCAGAGCCCGCGGAAGCGCCTTAAAAAGGCCTCACGGCCGTCAGGCGCATTGAAGGAGGGCCGGCGGCCTCGCTGGTGCCGTTGCGCGTGCTCTCTGCTGCCCGTCGGGCGCTTGCTGGCGCGCCGCGACTTGCGGGACTGGACCTCCGTCCATTCGAATCCATTGCCGGAAGGGGAAGAGCTCTGCCGCGGGGAAGGCCTAACTATGATGGACTGAAGCCGTGGTCGCCCAAAAGGGGGGGGGCACTCAAGATCCGGAGTGGAAAGGGGTGGCGCCGTCTTGGAGCACTCGCCTCGCAACAGGATTCGCGGCGGGGAGCCAGAGATGGCCATTGACGCGGCAGGAGGCAGCTGGGTGTCCGGCACCATCGACGGACCGCTGGATCCAGACCGGGCAGGCACGGAGGCCAGCCGGCCCCATCCCTCGTTGTCCTGCGAGCGGGACCGGGCTGAGTGCGAGGAACAGTTGGAGCGGGGCGCCCCATGACGCGGGGAAGGTGGCGTCGCTGCCGGGGCGGGCAGCGGCGGGATCTGGTGGCCGCCGCGGCCGGGGTGGCCAGCGGCGCGGGGAGGGCTCTCACGCTCTCCTGTTTCGTTATTCTCCGCCCCAGCTCCCTGGTCGGGTCATGCGACGCTGATTCACATGCACGTCGAATCTCTCTTCATTATTCCCGCTTTTTTTTCGCCATCTCTCTTCGTCCTTGATCGAGCATTCTTCCTTAACCATTTCTCCATTCATGTCTGGTGACCCTTCCTGTTTTTTCACTCCAACGATGTCGCATTTGCTTTTGTCAGGTGCGGCAAGAATGCAGTGTGCTAGTAGGGGAAGTGTGCATTTCGAAGAACTAGATAATATCCCGCATATTGCTGCAGAATTTTTTTAGCAATGAACTTACTAAAGATAAAATTAGAATATATGTAAGTATTACCGAACCACATTCAGCCTGGAGGTAAATGAAGGGCGGATACAAACATTCAAATTCAATTATTTTTATGAAAAACAAAAATAAAAATAATTAATGTGGAGCATTTTCATGTGCTTGATGATGTGGACGGTTTGCATGTGGTGGAAAGTGAAAAATGGAAAGTTGAATGGCTGCATAGTGCTTGATGATGTAAGTGTGTGTATGTGAAAGTGCAACTAATCTCTGGGTGGCTTGGTAATTAATAACAACATCTACGTTATTGAACTAATTCTTATTCAAAGTATATTTCAGTAAACTTCAATGTAGGCATGGCAAGGACATGTGATTGTGGACCCCTAAAAATGCTAAGGACATACAATCATTAGTGGAAAAACAGGCTTCCGTCCAGCCCCATAAGTCGCGAAGCCGTAGGAACCGCGACTAATGGGACCTTTAGTCGCGGTTCTGGAGGTGAACCGCGACCAAAGGCCTGGGCCCAGGGCGCTCGGTGGCCAGCTGGTGCACGTGAGGGGCTTTAGTCGCGGTTGGCCAGGACAACCGCGACTAAAGGTTTCGGCACCTTTAGTCACGGGTTTGCCAGGCCAACCGCAACTAAAGCCCCTCCCTATATATACCCATCCAGCAGCCAACACTTAGCCATTTGGAGCCATTCTCTTCACAAGTGGGTGTAGGTTTGCTTTTGGTTCCTCTTATGCACATAAGGTGTTTGATGAAATGCCCCAAGAGCATGAAACAAACATGACATGAAGTGTTGGAGCCACACTCTTCGATCGCGTTAGCAACTTGATGAACCTTTGATGTGTCAATATGCATGTGTGTAGTTCATTGTTTAATTTATATTGTTTGTAGCTAGTTAGTTTAACAAATGCATGATGGTTAATTATATATTTTATATTATAATAATGCAGATGAATCGGCAATGGATGTACGGTAACCGACTCTCCGGCGAGTTCACTACGGGTTTGAAAGATTTCCTCGTAGTGGCTAATGCGAACAATCGGGGGGGTTTTGTTATCTGTCCATGTGTTATCTGTAAGAATGAGAAGGGTTACTCTTCCTCAAGAGTTGTTCACATGCATCTGCTTGAAGGGTTTCATGCCAAGCTATAATTGTTGGACCAAGCATGGAGAAAGAGGGGTTATAATGGAAGAAGATGAAGAAGGGATGATTTCATCGATGAAAGCTATCTTGCTCATTTCGGTGATACTTTCATGGAGGATGCTTTGAAGGTGAAGGGGAAGGTGAAGAAGAGGCACGTGATGATCCCGTTGATGATCTTGGTCGGACCATTGCTGATGCACGGAGACGCTGCGAAACTGAAAAGGAGAGGGAGAATTTGGATCGCATGTTAGAGGATCAGAAAAGGCGCTGTACCCGGATGCGATGATGGTCTGAAAAAAGCTGGGATGCACACTGGTTTTGCTGATATGGATGTCAGAGGCAGGTGTAGCTGACTCGGCATTTGAAAACTTGCTGAAACTGTTGAATAATATGTTTCCAAATGATAACGAGTTGCCCTTGATGCGTCTGAAGCAAAGAAGGTTGTCTGCCCTCTAGGTTTAGAGGTTACGAAGATACATGCATGCATCAACGATTGCATCCTCTACCGCGGTGAATACGAGAATTTGAATGAATGCCGGTATGCACCTTTGCATTGCGTTATAAGATCGAGGCGATGACCCCGGTGGCGATGTTGAGGGAGAAACCCAGGAAGAGGGTTCCCGCCAAGGTGATGTGGTATGCTCCTATAATACCACGGTTGAATCGTCTGTTCTTGAACTAAGAGAATGCCATGTTGTTGCGATGGAACAAATTGGACCGTATGTCGGACGGGGAGTTGAGACTCACCGCAGATGTTACTCTTTGGAGTAAGATCGAAAGATGTTTCATAGATTTTGCAGCTGACGCAAGTATCATAAGATTTGCTCTAAGTACGGATGGCATGAATCCTTTTGGCGAAAGCGAGCTCCAGCCATAGCACCTGGCCCGTGACTCTATGCATCTACAACCTTCCTCCTTGGTTGTGCATGAAGCGGAAGTTCATTATGATGCCAGTGCTCATCCAAGGTCCGAAGCAACCCGGCAACGACATCGATGTGTACCTAAGGCCATTAGTTGATGAACTTTTACAGCTGTGGGGTGGTGTCCGTGTGTGGGATGAGCACAAACAAGAGGAATTTGACCTCTGGCGTTACTTTTCGTAACCATCAACGATTGGCCTGCTCTTAGTAACCTTTCGGGACTGTCAAATAAGGGATACAATGCATGCACGCACTGCTTACATGAGACTGAAAGTGTACATTTGCCAAATTGTAAGAAGAACGTGTACCTTGGGCATCGTCGATTTCTTCCGAAAATTCATCCGATGAAAGAAAGGCAAGCATTACAACGGCAAGGCAGATCACCGGCGAAGCTCGCGAACGACTGGTGCTGAGGTATTTGATATGGTCAAGGATTTGAAAGTCATCTTTGGAAAGGGTCTGGCGGACAATCAGTTCCGAAGGGAGCTGACGGGCACGCAGCCATGTGGAAGAAGAAATCTATATTCTGGGAGCTAGAATATTGGAAAGTCCTAGATGTCCGCTCTGCAATCGACGTGATGCACGTTACGAAGAATATTTGCGTGAACCTCCTAAGCTTCTTGGGCGTGTATGGGAAGACAAATGATACAAAGGAAGCACGGCAGGAGAATGGGCAACCGAGAATGGTGTCCGCTTTGATGCAGCAACCGAGAATGGGCAAGAGGTCACATATTATGGTTACATAGAGGAGATATGGGAACTTGACTATGGACCCTCCTTTAAGGTCCCTTTGTTCCGGTGCAAATGGTTCAAGCTAACAGGAGGTGGGGTAAAGGTGGACCAGCAATACGGAATGACAATGGTGGATTTCAACAATCTTGGTTACCTTGACGAACCATTCGTCCCTAGCGAAAGATGTCGCTCAGGTTTTCTATGTGAAGGACATGAGTAGCAAACCGAGGAAGCGGAAAGATAAGAAAAGCGATCAGTACATCATGCGATGATTCAAAGCGCCACATTGTTCTTTTCAGGGGAAAAGAAACACCGTGGGAGTGGAGGACAAGACGGACATGTCGAAGATTATAATATGTTTGCTGAAATTCCGCCCTTCAAAGTGAACACCGACCCAAGCATTAAGTTAAATGATGAGGATGCTCCATGGATACGGCACAATCGTAAGCAAGCAGGGACACAAGGGAAGAAATGATGTGTAATAATTTATTGTACCAAACTTTGTTGAATGGATCATGTGAATTATATTACCCGTGATGTGTTTGGTGTCCATTTTCGAATTTGAAAACTAATGGCACTAACAGAAAGTTTATAATTTTTCTAAAACTAAAAGCAAAAAGAATTAAAAAATAAAGCAAAAAACAACAAAAAATAAATAATAATGCAGAAAACTAAAATAGCAACAATAAGTATTTTGTTGTAAGTAGAAACAAAATAAAATAAATAAAGCAACAAAGAAAACAAAAAAGTGTTTTCAAATTTGAAAACCAATGGCACTAACAGAAAGTTTATATTTTTTCTAAAACTAAAAGCAAAAAGAATTAAAAAATAAAGCAAAAACAACAAAAAATAAATAATAATGCAGAAAACTAAAATAGCAACAATAAGTATTTTGTTGTAAGTAGAAACAAAATAAAATAAATAAAGCAACAAAGAAAACAAAAAAAGTGTTTTCAAATTTGAAAACTAATGGCACTAACAGAAAGTTTATAATTTTTCTAAAACTAAAAGCAAAAAGAATTAAAAAATAAAGCAAAAAACAAAAAAAATAAATAATAATGCAGAAAACAAAACAAAAAAACTGGAAAAAATAGTGCCCCCTCTGGACCCCCACGGCCTGAATACGACTAGAAACCCTACATGGGCCAGATTCAGGCCCAGGAGGCCAAGTAGGCCCACGTGCCCATAGCTAGTGACAGATTAGGCCGAAAGCCTGCAGTTGAGAGGAGCTCGAGAGGGTGGGCGCAACAGCTTATAAACCACTCTCGAGCTCTCTCAACTAGCGAGGTGGGACTAAACTTTTAGGCCAGGCGTGGGCAGCACAAGGCCTTTAATCATGGTCGCGGTTGGGCGACCCGCGACTAAAGGTACCTTTAGTCATGGTCGCCTGCCCAACCGCGACTAAAGAGAAAGCGGGATCGCAAAAAACATAAACCCCTTTAGTCGCGGTTGGGCTGGCGACCCGCGACTAAAGGGTACCCTTTAGTCGCGGTCCTCGTCGCCAACCGCGACTAAAGGGGGCTATAAATACTGTTCCGTTCTCGTCTTCTCCGATTCAGCTGTTAAATGGCGCCCTCGGCGCGCCCGCGTCGCCCTCGCCCTCGGCGCCGCCCGTCGCCGTCGCCCTCGGCGCCGCCCGCCGTCGCCCTCGCCCAGAACCCCCTCGCCGACGCCCTAGGGTTTCCGCCCTCGCCCCAGCCCTAGCCGCCCGCCTCCGACCTCCCTCCCTCCCGTCCCCTCTCCACCCCGCCCGTCGGCCCCTCGTCCATGGCCACCCACCTTCCCGATCCCGCCGGCATGCCGTCGACCTCCGCCTCGTTCCTCGACCCTCCACGCCGGAGAAATCGCCTCCTGTCGCCCCTTGGCCCCGGTCTTCCCCGCCGCCGGCGATTCGTCGCCGGCCCTGCACCCTGCCTGCTCCCCTCGCCTTCGTGAACAACTCCGCATCGGCCTCCCGAAGCTCCTGCCCCCCTTCCTCCTTGATTTTTTGATCATGTATTAAAAATGTTAAACTCATATATGAAAATGTATAACATGTATTTAAAAAATATTCTTGATACAAAAAAATGTAGAATGAAAACCAAAATAAAGAAAGAGGAAAATGAAAAACAATGAAATCTAAAAAGGAAACTAAAGGAAAAATGAAAATGAAAAATAAAAGCAAAAGAAACAAGCATAAAAAAAAATAGAAAACTATGAATACCGACAAAGAAACAAAGAAAACAAAAACTCGCTGAAAACTAAGAAGTAGACAAAAACCAAAGGAAAAAAGAAGGAAAATTTGAAAAAGGGAAAATGGATAAAAACCATGAAAGAAACAAAGAGAAACCAAAAGAAAACGAAAAAACAAGATATAGCAACAAAAAAAGAATACCAAAAACCGAAGAAGAAAGAAAAACCAAACAAATCACAAAAAAGAAACAAAAAAGCGAAGAAATAAAACAACTCGGGCTTTCATCCTAAATTAGGAAGCGCCTCATTTAGTTCCACGACCCCAACAGTTGCAATGGCTAACAACACCCTCAACTACGGAGGCGACCTAGGATCATATCCTCGCATGCCCTATTTTTTCTTCCTTTTCTCCCGCTTTAGTACTGCTACTGGGTGCGACCCATTCTTGTATTGTCTTCATGTGAGTGATCCTTCCATCTCGCGTGAAGACGTGGTTGACAAATGTTTAATTGCTTGCAAAGTTTCTTCACAAAATGACATTCGTGAAGACGTGGTTGTCTGTTGTCCTCGCCTCCCTCTCCGTGTGTGTTGTCCTCGCCTCCCTCTCCGTGACGCCTGCCGCCCGCCGCCTGCCTCGCGCTCTACCGCGACACCCTCTCCCACCCCTTCCTCGTCGGCCCCCTCCTTTTGCCACCGCCCTTTCGCCACCGCCACCGCCACCGCCCCCCTTCTTCACTTAATTAATTTGTTTTTACTACATGTTTTCAGGACTGACATAATGGCGGACGATAGAGCTGACCCGATTATGGACAACTATGATCCGGACGGTGAAGCACATATGTTCGGCATCATAAACGGCGATATTCAATATGTGCCGACCGGAGAAGAAGAAGATGATATCTCTTCTTATCTGAACCTTGACGGTGAAGATGAAGGGCGCCGTCAAGAAGAAGATGCGAAGAAAGCGTCGATAAACGACGATCTTCAAATGGAAGTAGCAACCACCTCCGGCGCCGAGGTATATATATACATTGAGCCTCTGGTGATACAAACTAACTGATTTGAATAAATATGTGTGTACTAGCAGCGCGACTCTCTTTCTTATTTTAGCCCTCGGCGGATCGTCAAAACAATCGAGTGCGTCGTCAAAGCATGGCGCAACCAAGACGATGAAACAAGGAGAAACATGCACCATCGAGGTTGTCGACGGTACAACCGGCAGGTCAGCTGGAGCCCCGCAAGAACGCCACCAAGTTTGTCAGCCAATGCGGAGCCATTGTTAGAGACAACGTCTCGATCACCGCCCAGGAGTGGAATGAGCCAAAGAAGGCACGAATTGATGGTTTCACTTTTGTCGATAAGAGAACAAAAAAGATTGCTTCAAGAAGCTTATGGAACATTTCGTTCTACCTCCGGAATACAACAAATTCGATGAGGAGGGTAACAAGATTGAGGAAAACAAGGAGAGGAGGAGGCTAGTCAAACAGTTCGCTCTTCATAAGATGGCCGACGCATTCCGGAAATTCAAGCAAAATCTAGCCCGTGACTTTGTCAAGCAGAACAAGACTCCGGATTTCAAAGGACAATATGAGAAACTGAAACATGATTGGCCAGAATTTGTGAAGCAAAAGAAATCGGAGCAGTTCATTGAAATATCGAAAAAAATAAGGAAAATGCGGCTAAGAAGGAGTACAATCATGTTATGGGGCCAGGAGGGTATCGCATTTTGATGCCTAGGTTGGAGAAGATGGAGAACGAGATGAGGGCGCGAGGAATCCGTCCAGTGTACGGAGGGATGGGACCCAAGGGCCAAAAGCTGGTGGTATGCGGGCATGGGGGAACGCTGAACCGGAGACAAGGGAGTGTGTTTACCGGGGAAAATTAATTAAACCCACCCAAGCCATTAATGACACAATTAAGAAAGCTCAACAGTGGAAGATCAAGTTCAACAGAGAGAACGACGCTGACAAAAGCCCTCGGGAATCCTGAACACGGAGGACGTATACGAGGCATGGGGCACATTCCGTGGAAAATAGGGTTCCCCAGGGCGATGACCCGACGGTTCTGAAGCCGTAAGAGAAAGATGGATCGGGAATCAGATGTTGTGGCGCGGTTGGCATCGGAAATGGATGTGATGAAGAAAACCATGAGTGTACTAGTAGCGAAAGAGATGCAGCTCGGTGCAGCATGAAGATCATCCAGCGGATCTCGGAAGCCAGCAGCGGAGAAGCAGCGTGGCTTCCACGGAGGCCCCACCGCTGGTGCAGATGCACCGACGATCGAAATTACTGCACCGGAGCCTCCGGTGGTCGAAATTACTGCACCGGAGCCTCGGTGGTCGAAATTACTGCACCGGAGCCTCCTCGCTACCCCGTGGACGATATAAAGGAGATGAAAGAATGTCATCTGTATTATCCTATCGGGAACATGTCCATGAAGGTAGCCATCGGCAGTGCTTTACCATGTTTACTCGAGCACTCCACCACAACAACCCCATTCAAGATGGCTATGCTCGTGTCACGGTGGAGGACATAGTCCAAGGGTTTGAGGACACGGAGATTGACATTGCTACACACTGAAGGGGAGAAAAGACTTGGAGATGTCAAGCGCCATTTCATTCTATGGCAAAAGAAGTTTATCAAGTTTCAGGAGAGGCGCCAAGGACAACAAGTCCACCCCCTACGGTGGTGGTGGTGGCGGTGGCGGTGGTGGTGGTGGTGGTGGTGGCGGTTCACCTACACCTCCGTCCACGTCGGCCCGACGCCGCCCCAGTCCCACAACGCGTCTGGCGGGTGATCAGCCGCCGCCCATCCTCGTCGGCGGGTGATCGAGGCGCCGCCCCCAATCCACCTCCGACAAAGAAGCGAAGCAGTCCTGGATTATTAACGGGACCCTTATGTACCTAAGACCACAAAGGTACCGGAGCCATCATCAAGCCTCTCCCCACAAGGCCTTGGGAACGTAGTGCCGAGGAAGTCGACGCAGCCGCTGCTGCTCATTATGAGAAATGGAAGGCGGACTGCAAGAAGAAAAGAGAGCCCGAGCCCAAGCCAAGATATTCTCGATGAGCAAAAGAAGTGGGCTAAGTCATTTTTAGCACACCGTCCCAAGTCATGAAGAATCTGCTGACGACTATGCACGTGAACTTCGCAGGCAGGCACTCATGTTCAAGGAGAACAAAGAGCGGAGAAGGCCGAAAGTAAAAAGCGGAAACAAGTTGCCCAGCTCGGGAACAAAGTAAACAATCGATTGCCCCGCTTATAGTGGAAGCCCGGATGCCCCGAGATCATACAAGCTGCGACAAAGACATGGATTGACTGTAACGCAGTGCGAGAGAACAAGCGGCCAGCTTAGGTATTACTCTTCGTGAACTGTTAGGCCTTGATGAGGCGCGGTGAAGGATGTAGTAATTACATATGTCAAGAATGGGCCTCTCGTCCGAGCCTGCGCAGAGAAAATGATCTACTGACCAAATGAAAGGTCTGCTGAATTGGTACAAGGGTTACATAAAAATAAAAACGCCAAAGAATATATTTATGCGAAAGTTAGACATGAGCATCACTTCAAACATTACTATGTAACAATTGCACTTTGAGTGAATTGTTCCAGCTTTTCAATCTGCGCGAGCTCGACAAATCTATCATCGGTTGCTACGTTACGTAAGTGATTTATTAATTTCTACCCCATCTCGTTCATATTGCCTGCACTATATATATGTCCTAACTATATTGTTGTGTCCGCTATTATACATGCAGAATGAAGATTAAGGAATGCAGAGTAAGGAACATCCATGATGTTGGGTTCATTGACCCACACATCGTTAATGGATATGTGTTGGAGCGTCACCCCATCGACGTGGAGGCAGACCTGTGGCAGTTTCTTACAAAGCAGGAACTCAAAAGTGATATTCTATTTCCTTACCATTTTGGGTGAGTGTTTCTGTCTTGAGCACATTAATTCTCTTTTGTTTACTCCATGCATGGTATGTGGCCGGCTAATCGATGAGTTATGCATGACGTACTTTGCATGTATCGTGTCCGCAGGTTCCACTGGATTCTGCTAGTAATTAAAGTTAACACCTCAGAATGTCTCGTCCAGGACTCTCTGAATATGGATCCAAAGCTTTGGGCCGACATGAGAAGAATGCTGCAGAAGTAATTATTTTCATTCATTTGCGCTCTATATCAATCGGCCTATTTCGTTCATTTCCTAATATCAAGTAACTAATAACTCTCTTGTTCACTTAATTTTCTTTGCCTCGTAGGGTTTGGAGACGGTTACGTAGATACAAAGGTCGGTGAATTCAAAAAGAGCTAGAATTCAAAATGTTAAAGCCTAAGAATGCCGGGGATATTCAGCCACCGGAGACCAATCTATGTGGATACTATGTACGTGAGAGGATCCGAGATACACCTCTGAGCGGGTTCCGAGTGATACCAATGCTCAGAGGAATAACCTCCGGATAATGCTTAGTCTAGAAGCTCGCTCCGACCACTTCAAGAGGAACTAGCTGGATGGTTCAGCAGGGAAGTCCTCCATCCTAAAGGAGAACACTATTACGAGGACGTAGAACTTTATATGGATTAAATCATGTATGGAAACTTGTTCAAAATTGTATATGGTCATCCGATGATATTGAATATATATTGTATATTCCTCTTGAATTCTTTTTGGTTCTAATTTCAAATTTATTTGAGATTGTACATTCATATGCATGTATGTAGTACCGTAGAATATATGAAACTCCTTCAAAATTAAAATAAAGCACAAAAGAAATAAAACAATACAAATTAAACAGAAAACAGGTTTAGGGGGGGGGGGGGGGGGCTAAAACCCTAAACCTGTGGCGGCCTTTAGTCGCGGTTGGCCAGAAGAACCGCCACTAAAGGTCCTCCGCCCCGACGGCCGCCTGGCGCCCACGTGGACGGGCCTTTGGTCGCGGTCCTTAAGCAGCCGCGACTAAAGGTGGGGGGCTTTAGTCGCGCTTATTTGGTCGCGGTTGCGCAACCACGACTAATGGCAGTTGCGAACCGCGACCAAAGGCCTTTTTTCCACCAGTGAATATTGGCAAAAGCTTCAAGACTCTAAATTTCTAGTTAAGTGATCAAAGATCACACTGAGTCCATTGGAAAGCCAATACTATTAAAAGGGGATGAGGTTTTAATTATGAGTCATTTTCTCAAGTGCTTGAAGATATTGCTCCAAAACCCTCAAGCCCTTTCTCAATATCCAATATGTCAAAAACCCTAAGTCCAATCTCGGTCCCACCGAAACATACACACCCGGACCCACCGAGATACTCCAGACAGAGCCATAAGTCAAACCCTAGAAACTCGGTACCAACGAGATGACATTCGGTCCCACCGAAGTGCACAGACAAAGTTCTTGTACCCAATCGACTTCATTTTGGAATTACCGAGTTGAACCGATCGGAATTACCGAAACATGCAAGTGCTTAGGTCATCACATACCGGAGTCACCGAGTGGATTCATCTGGTCTTAACGAAACGTCTAACATTCGAATCCTTTAAACTGGTCAGTCCAACACTCGCGAAAATTACAACCCGAGTAAACATGGGTAGAAATTTTGTTCCATCACTTTGTGTTCGAGTAGATCCGTTCTTCAAACAAGTTGATGTTGGCTAGACCACAAAATACCATATGCCTATCATGACCACTGGTGAGTGGTGGTACCCCACAGCAGCACAATGTGCCTTACTAAGTCTTCAGTCTCGGCTACGCTTTGGCATCCTGATGTCTCCTATTCTGAAGTCTCTACATTTCTCAATGCGCATACATTTGAGTGTACATTGCTACTCACTCTGTAACTTATATTAGTTTACGGAGAGAGTACTTGCTAGCTAGCCTGCACTACCTTCGTCTATTTCTCTAGTTTGTTTCCGCTAAAAAGTCACAAGTTTTATAGGAGAGAAGACTAGTGAAACACTTGAAACAAAGAGTGAGCTTTCTCCATCAATGCAAAGATCCAAAAATTGATTGGCATGTCCTATACATTATGGTCGGTCGAGAACCTTTATCTACATTGAAGCCGTTCTAGGACAAGCACATATCCTATTTGCATTCAAACTTGATGGTCATTGCATTCAAACTTGATGGTCATTGCATTTCAATGGTTGAAAATATGAACAAAAACATTTCAAAATATCTTATAGGACTCATATTGACATGGAGATTTGGCTAGTCTCACCTCGAGGTCGGAGCGGCCTATGACAGGGATGACGGCGGCGACGACATGGATATTTGGCTGCAAAAACAAAATAGTATTCAAAATATTGCTCTCCAATTTGAGCATTCAAAATAGTAGTAGTTCTCCAATTTGAACATGGGGTGGCTGGTCTCACCTCGAGGTCGGAGGGGGTCGATAAGGGGATGATGGCGGGGATGATGCAGAGGCTCCTTTATTTCTGCAAAAACAAAATATAAACAAAAACATTATTATCATCATCTTAGGACTTAGTGAAACCCTATGTCTGAAACATCCTAGTTCTAACCCTATTTCACTTACTAATTTCTTTTACTAAAACATTCTATTACTAAAAATAATTCTATTACTAAAAAAATTAGATTACAAAATTCTTTTACTCAAAATTTCTATTACTAAATTCTATTACTAAGAAAATTTTGAATACATTTAGGGACAGAGGAGGGGGAGGAGGAGGGAGAAAAGAGGGAGGAGGAGGAGGTGGCCAGGAGGAGGAGGGAGGAGGAGGGAGAGAGGAGGGAGAGAGGAGGGCCGCCTGAGGGAGGAGGAGGAGGAGGAGGAGGTGGCCAGGAGGAGGAGGGAAAGATGAGGGCCGTCGGAGGGAGGAGGAGGAGGAGGGAGGAGGAGGGAGGGAGGAGGGGGAGGAGGAGGGAGAAAGGAGGGCGGAGAGAGGAGGAGGAGGGAGGGAGGGAGGAAGGGCGGCGAGAGGAGGAGGAGGGAGGCAGATACCTTGGGGCGTTGGCGGCGACAGCGGGCAAGGGCGGAGATGTGCGGCGATCGAGTGAGAGTGTGTGAGGGAGAGTGAGGAACGCGCGCAGGGTGTGGATAAGGTAAGCGTAGTAGTAGCGCTGTTTAGCAAGGACTGCTACTGCTATTTAGCAGTAGCGCTCGTTAGGAGACAGCGATACTGCTATTTAGTAGTAGCGCTTTTTAAGTTCCAGCGCTACTAGTATACCTACATTGCCTGCAACCGTTTGGCAACTATAGTAGTAGCATTTTTTATAACAAAAGCGCTACTGCTACATGAATAGTAGCAGCGCTCTTCAGACACAAGCGCTACCGGTATTTAGCAACAGCGCTTCTTTATAAATAGCGCTACTACTAAGCTCCTGTGTATAAGCATTTCCCTATTAGTGTACCTAAATAGACACGCTGCTAACTTGATTTATTATATTGACACTGAAGGAAGTAAAAAAATGAGATGTTAAAAAATCTATGTATGGATCTTGCCATGGTCTCATTACATGACCATTTTTCTGTGACCATACAAGTTTTTTAAAATGTTAGAGATCATTTATAATTACATGCCCAATTTTAGGTATTTTTTGTTTTTCTCATATTTTTAGAGAATTTAATCTTAATACATAGTTAACAACGTGTAATCTGGATCGCACGCTCCTAGATCTAGACTTAATAGCGTTTTAAGAAAATATGCCCTAGAGGCAATAATAAAGTTGTTATTTTACATTTCCTTATATCATGATAAATGTTTATTATTCATTCTAGAATTGTATTAACCGGAAACTTGATACATGTGTGAATACATAGAGAAAACATCGTGTCCCTAGTATGCCTCTACCAGACTAGCTCGTTGATCAAAGACGGTTAAGTTTCCTAGCCATAGACACGAGTTGTCATTTGATAAACGGGATCACATCATTAGTGGAATGATGTCATCGACAAGACCCCGTTAGCTTAGCATTATGATCGCTCAGTTTTATTGCTATTGCTTTCTTCGTGTCAAATATATATTCCTCCGACTATGAGATTATGCAACTCCCGGACACCGGAGGAATGCCTTGTGTGCTATCAAACGTCACAACGTAACTGGGTGATTATAAAGATGCTCTACATGTATCTCCGAAGGTGTTTGTTTGGTTGGCATAGATCAAGATTAGGATTTGTCACTCCAAGTATCGGAGAGGTATCACTGGGCCCTCTCGGTAATGCACATCATATGAAGCCTTGCAAGCAATGTGTGACTAATGAGTTAGTTGCAGGATGATGTATTACGGAACGAGTAAAGATACTTGCCGGTAACGAGATTGAACTAGGTATGAAGTTACCGACGATCGAATCTCGGGCAAGTAACATACCGATGACATAGGGAATAACGTATGTTGACATTGCGGTTCGACCGATAAATATCTTCGTAGAATATGTGGGAACCAATATGAGCATCCAGGTTCCGCTATTGGTTATTGACCGGAGAGGTGTCTCGGTCATGTCTACATAGTTCTCGAACCCGTAGGGTCCGCACACTCAAAGTTTGATGACGATATGTATTATATGGGTTCTGTGTTTTGGTGACCGAAGGTTGTTCGGAGTCCCGGATGAGATCACGGACATGACGAGGTTCTCGAAATGGTCGAGAGGTAAAGATTGATATATTGGAAGGTTATATACGGATACCGGAATGGTTCCGGAGAGATTTCGAAGTACCGGGAGGTTACCGGAACCCCCCGGGAAAGTTAATGGGCCTCATGGGCCATAGTAGAGAGGAGGAAGCAGGCCACAAGATCTGCCCCCCCTCATGGCAGTCCGAATTGGACAAGGGGTGGGGGCGCGACCCCTCTTTCCTTCTCCCTCTCCCCCTCTTTCCCCTTTCCCCTCTCCGTTGGAAGGAAGGGGGGAGCCGACTAGGACTAGGAGTCCTAGTGGGACTCCCCCCACTTGGCGCGCCCCTAGGGGCCGGCGGCCTCCCCCTCCTCCTTTATATACAGGGTCAGGGGGCACCCCAAGGCACAACAGTTGTTTCTTAGCCGTGTGCGGTCCCCCCCCCCTCCATCGTTTAGTCCTCCGGTCATATTGTCGTAGTGCATAGGCGAAGCCCTGCGTGGATCACATCACCGACACCGTCACCACGTCGTCGTGTTGACGGAACTTATCGACTCCTTCGTGCTCTATTGGATCAAGATTTCGAGGGACGTCATCGAGCTGAACGTGTGCAGAACTCGGAGGTGCCGTACGTTCGGTACTTGATCGGTTGATTCGAGAAGACGTTCGACTACATCAACCGCATGAAGTAACGCTTCTGCTTTCGGTCTACGAGGGTACGTGGACACACTCTCCCCTCTTGTTGCTATGCATTTGCTAGATTGATCTTGCGTGAGCGTAGGAAATTTTTTGAAATTGCATGCTACGTTTCCCAACACGTTCCACTTCCTGTCACACGCTGCTAACTAGGTTTTTATACATATTGTCTTACTATCAGTATCTCTTATTGAAATTAGTTCTATCTACTAGATCGATATATAACATACATATATGAAGAAGTACTGCTTGAATATCTGGAGTACATGCATAATATTCCCTCCGTCCGGAAATACTTGTCATCAAAATGAATAAAAGGGGATGTATCTAGATGTATTTTAGTTCTAGATACATCCCTTTTTGTCCATTTTGATGACAAGTTTTTCCGGAGGGAGGGAGTACATATTAATTTGGAAGAACTAGTTCTTGGTAAGTTCAAGAACTAAAAGCAGTACATAACTGCCCATTGCTACTCTCGATAATGCCTAAGCGAAAACATCACCGGTGCAATGGATGCCACCAGAAGAAATCCTGCAACTGATCCTGCTGGGAGTACGAAACAAATCATCACAACAATGAGGAGTGCATATCGAAGCTTCTTAAAGTTTTCTGTCTTGGCTCAGATCTTTTTTTTTGGGTGTGCATAACATTCATTTGTATTCGCTGCTCACCCATCTTGACTTGCTCCTCGTCCATCTTTACTTGCTTCTCATGTGCGTCTGTCAAAGCATCATCCAACCTTCCCTCGAAAAAAAGCATCATCCAACCGGGCTCTGAGTGATCGAGTGTGGTACTCAACCAATTGATTTATGTAAGTCATTAAGAGATCAACTCATATTCATGTGTAGCAAGAGCATGGTTCTTGCATGAGTGTGTACGTAATTAATGCCATGAAAACTAGAGTTACAAGTCAAATACCGGAGACTTAATCTTGATATACCTCCGAACGATACATTCTTGTTACCATCAGATGCCATGTAAAATGTTCAGTTAACTTAATAACTGAATTTTTTCAGTAAACTAAGTAACCATGGCAGATTCATGGCTACTGAGCACATTCAAGAGTTCTAAGCAGATCATGGCTACTGAACATATATCACAGCTAGTTAGAGCATCTCCAGCCGTACAGCCCCCCACGACGCCGAAAAAGAGCGGCCTGGGGGCGAGCCGGCGCTAGATCGGCCCCTGGGGTTCTTTTCTCCCCAGCCACGCGCCCAGGTGCCGCCCCCAAGGCGCTCCATATTCGAAATCCATCATTCCCGCTCAAAGAAACAACAAACCGGCGATCATCGCGATAGTTCGGCGATTCGGTGCCACAGTTCAGCGATCAAAATAAAAGGACACACAATAGTTCGGCGTACAAAAAAGGAAGGACGCGAAAGGAGTTCATCAAACGTCGAGCTCGACCTCCGGCGGCGTCGTCGTCAGCGTACGCGGGCTGGGAGGAGTCGGCGCGGCTTCCGGGCTGTTCGGCGCGGCTTCTGTGCTGCTAGGAGGAGTCGGCGCGGCCTCTGTGATGCTGGGCACGGCGGAGGCATCGTCGGTGGGGCTGGGCGTCGCGGAGGCATCGTCATCAGCCGCCGGGCTGGGCGGCGGTGTCGGCGTCGCCGGTATCTGGTTCAGGATGAGGCCGTGCTCGGCTAGGAACCACGCCTTGAGCTTCTCGTCGCCGCTCTGGAGCATGTCAGCGCCGCCCATCAAGAAGGCGAGGTCGTTGTTCCTCTTCTTGGCGTCTTGAGCTTTGAGTTTTGCGGCGGCGTTGGCGCGGAGCAAGTCGAGTTTGATGGCACTGTTCGTCATCAAAACAGCCCACCTCACCTCTGTTTTCTCTTCCCGCTCGGCGGCCCTAGTCTTAGCGTCGGCGATGCAGTGTTTGATGGACTCTTGCACACGCGCGGCAGCCCACTCGGTGTATTTTGCCTTCTTGGCACCTTTGTTGCCGTCCGGGCACCCATCGGCCGCGCCCGCTGTCGGCGCGTCCGGCTTGTACGTCTCTTGCGTCGGACGGCCGCACATTTCTCGTACTTGTCGATCCGCTTGAAGACGTGGAGGTACTTGAAGTCTACGTCGCTGTTGTCGTCGCGGAACATGGCGAACATGCCCAGCAGCTGTGCCGAGAAAAGACGTCAGTCGGCGCCAGAGCGCGCGCCAGGACACGCCCAGGGCGCGCACAAGGCGAAAGAGTGGGCGCGCGGCGAAAGAGCGCGCGCCCGTCGAAAGGCAACAGCATGGACGGCGTGCGATACCTGATCCTCGACGCTGGTGCCGCTTTTCGGGCGAGCCGCGACCTCCTTGACGATCCCATGCCATTTGTTGCACTCCGTTTGAATGAGCGACCAATGGTTCTCCATCGCCTTCGACCCCCGCTTCATGTGCATGCCTTTGAAGTAGGGGTCGGCGAGCTTCCGCTCGTCGAACTCGGCCTTCATGCAGTCCCAATACGTCTCGATGCTCTGATTCGTGTCGGTGACCGGGTCGAGGCAGACGACCTTCCACGCTTCGGCGAGGCACTCCTCTTCCTTGGACGCCCGCGTGGACATGCCAGTCAACCGCCAAATCAGCACGTACGTAGAAGAAAACGTATATTGGACCGTAGATGACCACCTGAGACTAATTCACGGACTATATTTTGGGTATTTATAAGTACGAGGACTAAATTGTCCAACGCGACGAGTATGAGGACCTCGAGTGAATTTTTCTCTAAATTAAATAACTAGCACTATTCCCAAAGAAGAACTAACTAGCACTCAGATGGTAAGCACTCGGATGGTAGATTTTGAGGAAAAATAATTAAAGAGGGAGAGGGGTGAATATCAGAATGAAGGGGGTGAAGGAAGAAGAGAGAGGAAGGACAGAAGAATGGGTGGTCAATTATTGGGTGCAAAACTTATCAACGTCTAGGGCAAGCAAACGCTGTTAGTTTATACTCCCTTCGTCTGAAAATACTTGCCATTAAAATGGATGAAAATGGATGTATCTATAACTAAAATACATCTAGATACATCCATTTTGATGACAAGTATTTTCGGACGGAGGAAGTATCAATTAGCAGCGTCCAGGCCAAGTAAACGCCGCTAGCTTATAACACCCACATGTCTGTCAGTGCTTAGTCTGTCAAACATCCAAATAGCAGCGTTTCGTAAAACAGCACACGCAGCTAGAAAGAGTGACACTGGCGGCCTGCACGTTCTGGCACAAGGGCTAGTTTCATGTACAAACCTTGTAGCGTTCCATTTTTCCGAACGTTGCTACTGTCTTCACGTCTGCATCATTTGGTTTTTTCTCGGACACTGCTGACAGTTAGTGAAGTTAGTGGTTCCGTCCTATTTTTCTTGAACGCTTCTTGTAGTAAAATCCTATAATGGTCGATGAAATATGAATCGGAGACTTTATCTTGATATATCTCAGAAAGATGCATTCTTATTACCACGAGATGTATTGGTCGCTATGGATCATTTGATTGGAATGAAATTTGGAACGGGTATACTTGACGATGACGCTATGAATCACTTTAAAAATAAACGTATTCATTTGGTTGCGGATCTGTCACAAAATCAATTTGGATTGGCTCTTGATCGTTTACAACATGCAGTTCAAAAAACTATCCATACAGTATTCATACGTCAATAGAAATAGACTAGAGGTTTCCCTACTAGTGGCCTGCCCGGTAAATATGGAAGGGTCGAGAAGGAATCGTTCCGAGAAGAGACACCGGATACAGCCAGCGCGCTGGAGTAGATCTCCATCTCCACCTGTACCACGCAGGTTGCTTTGCTCCTCCTCCCTTTCCTCGTCGGCGATTAGCCTGCTCTGCTCGCTCCGACATGGCCGACCCTGCAGCATCTATGAATAAAGAAGCCGACGACGGCCAGCGTTGATTATCGTAAAAGACACCAAACCGCTCCCTGAAACTTGCTACTGTATTTGTGATCGTCGTAGAAGACATAACTGCTTCTGAGTGCACCGTGCAATGGCTTACATGTGCTAGCTAGCTTTTCATTCTGTTTCTTCTGGTGTTGCTAGAAAACATGTGTCCCTCTTTAATCCCACTGGATTTTACAGGTACATTGCAAAGCAAAATCTTGCTAACACAAAGCGCAGCTCGCGCTCAAAGTTGAACTTGCCAAACAGAAGCGCAGATCCAATGTTGAATTCCGAAAATTACAACCCGAGTAAACATGTGTAGAAATTTTGTTCCCAAATACAGAATGGCGTCCTCTTTCTGTAGATCCATTTGTCAAACATGTTGATGGCGGCTAGACCACAAAATACCAAATGCCTATCATGGCCGTTGGGGAGCGGTGGCACGCCAGAGCAGCACACCGTGCCTTACAGGTGATTCAGTTTTTTCTACGCTTTGTCATCCTGATGTCTCCTATTCTGAAGTTCTCTACATTTCTAAATGCGCATACATATGCATGTACTTGCCACTACTTGCTAGCTAGCCTGCACTACCTTCATCCATTTCTCTAGCTTGTTTTCGGCTAACAAGTCACAAGTTTTTATAGGAGAGAAGAGTAGTGAAACACTTGAAACAAAGAGTGAGCTTTCTCATCAATAGCAAAGATCCAAAAATTGATTGGCATGTCGTATACATTGTGGTTGGTCGAGATCCTTTATCTACATTGAAACAGTTCTAGGACATATTATTCTGGAAGATATTCATAAATAAATGATTTAGAGGCCTTTTCATTCATATGCGATGCTTTTGCGCAATCCTTCAGTGGTCATTTTAAAATTTGGTGAGCCATCTCAACTCATTATTTTCCATGTTCGTACTGTAATAAATTAAATAATTAGCACTATTCCCAAAGAAGAACTAACTAGCGCTCAGATGGAAAGCACTCGGATGGTAGATTTTGAGGAAAATTAATTAAAGAGGGAGAGGGGTGAGTATCAATTAGCAGCGTCCAGGTCAAGTAAACGCCGCTAGCTTATAACACGCACGTGTCTGTCAGTGCTCAATCTGTTAGACATCCAAATAGCAGTGTTACGTAAAACAACACGCTGCTACAAAGAGTGAGACTGGCGGCCTGCACGTTGTTGCACAAGGGCTAGTTTCATGTACAAACCTTGTAGCGTTCCATTTTTCCGAACGTTGCTACTGTCTTCACGTCTGCAGCATTTTGTTTTCTCTCAGACACTGCTGATAGTTAGTGAAGCTAGTGGTTCCGTCCTATTTTCCTGGAGCGCTTCTAGTAGTAAAACCCTATAATGGTCGAAGAAATATGAATCGAAGACTTAATCTTGATATACCTCGGAACGATACATTCTTGTTACCACAAGATGTATGGGCTGCTACAGATCATTTGATGGGAATGACATTTGGAATGGGTATACTTGACGATGACGATATGAATCACTTGAAAAATAAAGCGTATTCATTCGATTGTTGATCTGTTACAAAGATCAATTCGGAATTTCGGATTGGCTCTTGGTCATTTACAACATGCAGTTCGAAAAACTATTCGTAGAGTATTCATACGTCAATCGAAACAGACTAGAGGTTTCCCTACTAGTGGCCTGTCCGGTAAATATGGAAGGGTCGAGAAGGAATCGTTCAGAGAAGAGACACCGGGTAGCGCGCTGGAGTAGATCTCCATCTCCACCTGTACCACGCAGGTTGCTTTGCTCCTCCACCCTTTCCTCGTCGGCGATTAGCCTACTCTGCTCGCTCAGACATGGCCTGCTCCTCAGCGTGTATGAATGATGAAGCCGGCGCAAGGTCAGCGCTGATTGTTGTACAAGACCCCAAACCGCTCCCTGAAACTTGCTACTGTATTTGTGATCATCGTACAAGACATAACTGCTTCTAAGCGCACCGCACAATGGCTTACATGTGCTAGCTAGCTTCTCATTCTGTTTCTCCTGGTGTCGCTAGAAAACATATTCCCTTCTTTTAATTCTACTGAATTGTCCAGGTACATGCAAAGCAAAATCTTGCTAACACAAAACGCAGAAGTTGAACTGGCCAAATAGAAGCGCAGATCCGGTGTTGAATTCTGAAAATTACAACCAGGCTAAACATGGGTAGAAATTTTGTTCGCAAATACAGGATGACTCCGTGTCTCAGTAGATTCGTTCGTCAAACAAGTTGATGGCGGCTAGACCGCAAAATGCTAGATGCCGATCATGGCCATCGGTGAGCGGTGGCACGCCAGAGCAGCACAACGCGCCTTACTTGATCTTTGGTTTCTGCTACGCTTTGGCATCCTGATGTCTCTTATTCCGAAGTTCTCTACATTTCTAAATGCGCATACATATGCATGTACGTTGCTACTTGCTAGCTAGCCTGCACTACCTTCGTCCATTTCTCTAGCTTGTTTCTGCTAACAAGTCACAAGTTTTTAGAGGAGACAAGACTAGTGAAACACTTGAAACAAAGAGGGAGCTTTCTCCATCAATGGCGAAGATCCAAAAATTGATTGGCATGTACTATACATTGTGGTCGATCGAGAACCTTTACCTACATTGAAATCGTTCTATGAAATATTATTTTCTGGAAGAAATTCATAAATAAATGATTGTCCACATAAAGGCCCTTTCATTCATTTGCGATGCTTTTGCGCAGTTCTTTAGCAGTCATTTTAAAATTTGGTGAACCAGCTCAATTCATTATTTTCCATGTCCATACCGTAATAAATTGAGTAACTAGCACTATTCTCAAAGAAGAACTAAGAGCATGGCCAATGCATAGCCTCAAACTGATGCCATGCGGACCATGTAGGTCCGGATGTCAGAAAAATTTGGTTCGAATGGTACTATGGGATTTTCAGCAGGAGGCAGGTGCTTGGGAGGAAAAGATAGTAGTTCTAAGATAAAAGGTAGAAAAAATAGAGTAGATGCATGTGTACCCTATTTTTTTTCAATTGCTTGATGAGACCCACCGGCTGATGCTTTCATTGTAGAGGGAAAACAAATGAAGGTGATTGGACCTACTTTTTCTCATGGGGCAACTGTATGGTGATCCTTCCATAGTTCATGCGCTAACTAGCACTCGGATGGAAAGCAATGTATGGTACATGTATATGTCATCATGGGTAGATAGGTGATAAAATAAAGGATCATATGTTTGTCTCCTTGCTAAAAGAAGACTACGAATTAATTCAAACATTAGTTGGCTATGTTCTATTTTTTGGGACATTAGACAATAAAATATAGCTAATCATTGTAGGCATAAAATTCCCATCTACTTGTCTTATTAAGAATTTTGGCATATTGGACCACCTGCCCTTCTGTATTGACAAAAAAGACCATCCCTGAACGTAATTGACATAACTACCTAGCGTTAGGTCCAACAGCCGACACATGGCACCTATCGCCACAGCTGGAGGTGGTAGGGCCTGCCGCCATAGCCCGTGGCAGCAAGCAGAGCAGAACAGAGCGCTGATGGGGAACCGAAAACGGAAGAGATGGGCTATGCCGCCACATACTATGGCGACACCCTATGAGATGGAGCCTGCCGCCATGTACCGTCGCGGCAAATACTATTGCAGTTGCTCGGGATTGGACAACACGTTGCAGTCCTATCAATTGTTGGAAGGATTGGCATCGCTTTTTGTGTCGAAAGTGCTCCAGCCAACATGGATTGGTTCCCATAAGACGCTGATTCCCATGCACGTCGAATCTCTCTTCATCATTCCCGCTCAATTTTTCTGCCACCGCACTCATAATCTAAGCTTATAAAATAAGCCATCGAACCTCTCTTCATCCTTCTTGGAGAAACCGTCCTTAGGCATTTCTCTGTTCATGTTTGGTGACCCTTCGTGTCGTTTTACTCCAACGATGTCTCATTAGCTTTTGTCAGGTGCGGCAAGAATGCAGAGTGTTAGTAGGGGAGGTGTGCGATTTGAAGAACTAGATAACGCCCGCACGTTGCTGCGGAATTTCAACGAACTTATTAAAAATAAAACTACAATATATGAGAGTATTACCACACCACATTCAGCCTAGGAGTAAATGTAAGGCTGATGCATGCATTCATATTCAATTATTTATTTTCCCGCAAAAAAATATTCAGTTATTTATTATTGAAAAACAAAAATAAAAATCAATCATGTGAAGCATTTTCATGTGCTTGATGATGTGAGGGCTTGTGTGACGCCCGGGTAATTAAGCTACAGTAATCCCCGCTAATGATGCCACGTCACCTCGGTTACTGTGGATAAACTCGCGTTAGTTCGGAACCTAGTTCGAATTTCAAATTCAAAATCGGGCAACCAATAATGAGTTTCAAATATTAAAATTTAAATGTTCGGAGTGAACCAAATAATACATAGGTAATTATGGTGGAGAAACCAAACTTTGATAAAATGTTTAAAGGCCCTAAAACAATTAAAACAATAGTGAAAACAATTAAACAAATGCCTATTGAATTTATAAAATGCTAACACTATTTTATTATGGGTTAAGAGTTAATCTCGTAGTAGTTTATTGGTAAATACAAATTAGGCACTAGTGGTAATTTTATAAAACTGAAAATAAAAGAAACTACAAATAAAAAGAGACAAGAAAATATATATATAAAAAGGAAAACAGAAAACAAGCAAACAAAAAAAAGGGGAAAAGAAAACAGGACACCCCCCCCGCTGGGCCAAGTGGCCCAGCTGGCCTCAGCCTCCCGAACGGGCTGGCCCACCCCACGGCCCAGCCGGCCCCCCTCCCCTCCATAGCCCCCCACCAGGGGAGAAACCCTAGCCGGTCCACCCATTCGCCCCACTCCCCCTCCCCACGATCCCCACGTCTCTCTCCCCTTCCCCGATCCAGATCGGGACCGGGGGCGAACCTCTCTGGCGCCCGACTCCGTCGACCTTCCCCACCGCCGACGCCGCTGAACGCCTCGCCACGGCCACCTCGTCGTCATCCGTCGCCGCCCGAACCCCCACCGACGTCGTGCCGCTGAAAGGCCTTCCGTCGCCGGAGCCACCACGCTGCCCGCCTTCCGTCTCCCCACCCCCGCGGCGCCCTAAGCCCCGACGCCGCGCCGTCACCGGTGCCCGCCCCCTCATCCCTCCACCCCGCATGGATCCAGTCGGGGCAGCCGACGCCCCCGACGCCCCGCACCTTGCCGCTCGCCTACGTGGACGACCCCGCTGTCGCCGCTCGACGCCGCCAGGACGCCGCCACCTCGCCACCCTTCTCCACTCCGTCGCTCGTCCCCGTCGACCTCCCTGAGCTCCGCCGAGCACGCTGCAGACCCTACCCGCTCGGTGAGCTCCGCCGCCCTCCCTCCTCTCGGTCCCGCCGCGCCACCGGCAGCTCCGCCACGCCCGTGGCCACACCCCCGCGCTCCCTCTCTACTCCGCCCCATGTGGTCACCGCACTCACGCGCGTGCCCAGGCGCGCTCACCGCACCACGGCCAGCGCGCCGCCCCGTTCCCCACGTCGCCCCACTCGCCGTCTCTCATCGGAGACCGCCTGGCGACCCCTGCCGGCCACCGCGACCATCCGCGCCGGCCTCCCGCTCCAATCCCACCCTCGCCTCCGCCTGGCCGTGGCCCTGGTTGGTCACCAAGCGTTCCCACCGTCGGTGCCCGGCTGACCTCGTCCCCACAAGGGCGAGTGCCCGCTGGTGCGCTTACCCGCATACGTTTGGCCTGCAGGCCCTTTGCGAATGGGGCCCGACCGAACAAATATATATATATATATATATATATATATATATATATATATATATATATATATATAAATTAAAAATAATAATAATAATAATAATAATAATAATAATTAACTAAATTAATTAACTTAATTAATAGAGTCTAATTAACCTGTTAGTTTAAATTAAACTGTAATCAGATTAACCTAAACCCTAATTAACCTAACAGAGTATGACAGGTGGGTCCCACGGGACCCACATGTCAGTTTGACCCAGGTCAACCGCACTGTGCCTGCTGACATCACACATACGTCATGCTGACGTCATCATTTACTATTCTGGATAATGTTGGATTAAATAATTAATTAAATTCCAGAAATTAATAAAATCTTTAGAAAATCATATCTTTTAATCCGTAACTCGGATTAAAATATTTTCAACATGAAAGTTGCTCAGAACGACGAGACGATTCCGGATACGCAATCCGTTCGTCCGCCACACACCCCTAACCTATCGAACTCGCAACTTTCCCCCTCCGGCTCCTCTGCCCGAAAACACGAAACACCGGGGATATTTTCCCGGATGTTTCCCCCCTTCACCAGTATCACCTATCCCTGCGTTAGATCACCTCTAGCACCGCATTTGTCATGTTATGCTTTGATTGCTCTGTTATTTATTATGTTCCCCCTCCGTTACTTTTTCCGGTAGACCCCGAGACCGCTGCCGGTACCCCTGTGATCGACTACGGTGTTGACGACCCCTCTCTCTTGCCAGAGCAACCAGGCAAGCCCTCCTTTGATCACCAGATATCACCTACTCTTCTCTATACTGCTTGCATTAGAGTAGTGTAGCATGTTACTGCTTTCGATTAATCCTATTTTCGCATAGCCTTGTCCTTGCTACTACTATTGTTACCTTTATACGCTATCCTCTTGCTTAGTATAGGATGCTAGTATTTCCATCTGTGGCCCTACATTCTTGTCCGTCTGCTGTGCTATATATTATCGGGCCGTGATCACTCGGGAGGTGATCACGGGTATATACTTATACTTATACATGATACATGTGGTGACTAAAGTCGGGTCGGCTTGTGGAGCACCCGCGAGTGATTCACTTGATTGGGGCTGAAAGGACCTTTGTCCCGACGGCCCTCTGGATGGATCTTTGTGGCGGAGCGACAGGCAGGTTGAGACCGCCTAGGAGAGGTGGGCTGGCCCTGTTCGGCGTTCGCGGATACTTAACATGCTTAACGAGATCTTGGTATTTGATCTGAGTTGGCTACGAGCTTATACGCACTAACCAACTACGTGGGAAAGATATGGGCACTCGGCGTCGTGGTATCAGCCGAAGCACTTCAGACGTCAGCGACGGAGCGGCGCGCGCCGAATTGGACTGGAACGCCACTAGGCTAGGTCTGCTTTCGGCCGCCCTCGCAACGTGCAGGTGTGCATTGGGCGATGGGCCCAGACCCCTGTGCGCTTAGGTTTAGACCGGCGTGCTGGCCTCTCTGTTGTGCCTAGGTGGGGCTGCGACGTGTTGATCTTCCGCGGCCGGGCATGACCCAGAAAAGTGTGTCCGGCCAAATGGGATCAATCGTGTTGGGTAATTGGTGCACCCTGCAGGAAGTTAATCTATTCGAATAGTCGTGATCTTGGTAACAGGGGCGACTTGGAGTTGTACCTTGACCTTATGACAACTAGAACCGGAAACTTAATAAAACACACCCTTCCAAGTGCCGAGATACAACCGGTGGTCGCTCTCTCTCGGGGATACGAGGAGGGATCGCCAGTAGGAATATTGCTATGTGATGCTACAGGAGGACTTCAACCTACCCTCTTCTACATTGTTGTAAGGCGAAGGTGACGAAGCGTAGTCTTCGATAAGACTAGCTATCCCCTCTTATTACGGCATTCTGCGATTCAGTCCAGCGATATGGCCCTTTACACATATATCCATGCATATGTAGTGTAGCTCCTTGCTTGCGAGTACTTTGGATGAGTACTCACGGTTGCCTTGTTCCCCTTTTCCCCCTTTCTTTACCCGGTTGCTGCGACTGCAGACGATGGAGCCGAGGAGCGACGCCACCGTCGATGGCGACTACTACACCGGAGGCGCCTACTACTACGTGCAGCCCGGCCGACGACGACCGTGAGTAGTTTAGGAGGATCCCGGGCAGGAGGCCTGCGCCTCTTCGATCTGTATCCCGGTTTGTGCTAGCCTTATTAAGGCAAACTTGTTTAACTTATGTACGTACTCAGATATTGTTGCTTCCGCTGACTTCGTCTATGATCGAGCACTTGTATTCGAGCCCTCGAGGCCCCGGCTTGTATTATGATGCTTGTATGACTTATTTTTATTTGTAGAGTTGTGTTGTGATATCTTCCCGTGAGTCCCTGATCTTGATCGTACACATTTGCGTGCATGATTAGTGTACGATTGAATCGGGGGCGTTACAAGTTGGTATCAGAGCCGACTGCCCGTAGGAATCCCCCTTCCACACTCCTTGGCCGAAGTCGAGTCTAGTCATTGCAAAACTTTTACTAACATGGCTGTGTGCCTTACGGGCCCACGTCTCCTTTGGGTGGTATTAGTATCTTTTACTACTCGACCTTTACTCTTGGATTCTTAACTCTGTTCTATTATGGTTAAACGATTTTGCTAAAAACAAAACTAACTTTTGGTTCTCGCAAGTACTTTCTCCCGGAGAGCCCCTCACTTCAGATGATCGCTTTGCTACATCGTAAGATTCCAAGATACTCTTTGATGTTCTCTCGAGACTTTGTGCCCATCACTTTTGCTATTCGACCACCGATAAATCCGTATGGATAACTACTTACACTTGCCATTCATACGATCATCCCCCATTGATCTTGTTATTACAAGATACCCCGAAGTTTTCTCTATTGTTCCGAAAATACTTTGTGCCTACTGCCTAGCAGTTCTTTGCCACATGAATACCCCTTCAAATAAATCCTCGCATTTGTCGAGTATCCGCTCATCCCCAGTTGTTCATGTGTTTCACAAAAGTCTTCAAAATACTATTCGATCTTCCGAAAATCCTCTAGAGCCTTTGGCTCTTGAAATTCTTACTTGCTTGCATTATGGTTAATCCCATAAGTCTCGTAGTCTTATTGACATTCCTTGTCATTATCATTTTGAGTCTGTTGACTCAATATGTTTGCGAATACCCGCAATCATCATTGATCCCTATAAATTACCTTTCCGGCTGAGCTGCCATTCTTTTAATCGGAATTGGTCTTGACCAATCCAATTGTCGTTGATTGTACCCTAAGGCTATTCAACTTATCCATCTCTAATCAGAGCATTGCTTCTGATCCCTTGATTTGGAAATCATAATTCCTTTGCATTTGACAATTGAGTTAGTCAGTTGTTTCTATAATTTGATCTCCTTGCATTCTTCTTCCTCTAGTTGAGTACCGATGCTCACGTCAGATCCCTTGTGGACCACCAGATCCCTTGTTGGATTTTATCTGACAACGCCTTTCTTATTCAATAACCTTGTGAGCCTTTCCTCTGATACATAATGCCTTTGGTAAATTGTATCCTCTGCTTTCTCTACCATGCTCTGCCTTCAAGCTTGAGTTAATTATTTCTAAAGATTCTGTTATATGATTCGTACTAAGCCCCGATGGGCTTGAACCAACGCCTTCCCTCATGTGTACACCCGAAAGATTTCACGAGTCCTACTTATCTGGTATTGCACCAGGTAAAACTTTCAACAACTAATGTCATCTTTGAAATACGAGAGGTGAATGGAAGATTATGCATTGAGGAAGTGGGAGTCGACCTTGAACTTTGTGTTCATGCCCATGGACGCCGATGTATATCCTATCATGGAAGCTTCTTGTAATAATAACTATTTCCTTGATAACTAACGATGGTATCCGTGAATTGATCCTTTGCAATCATGGTTCCGACCATGTTCTCCTTTAAATACCATTTCCTGTGCAAGTTTAAACAATTGTCTTCTATGGATCATTACACCAGTCCAACCTTTACTTTGATCTTGTGTCGAGTATTACCCCCCTGGTATCTCGAGATTATCTTGGAACTGCATAACTTCTTATGAGTTCTTCATCAAGTGCTACATTCCACTGATTCCAATTTTTCACGGGCTCTGAGTTATTAAACACTCAAAGACACCAATAACTGAACCGAGTCCGCACTACGGTTCAACAACTCTTCGGTAAGCTTCTATAAGTACGAGTTTATACCCGATCACATCATTCCTAGCCTGATCGGCTATATCATTATCATGCTAAATTTTAACTATGCTACCAGGTCCTTCTCGGAGCACAAATTTCGACGGTGAGCTAATCTTACAATCGATCTTCCTCGTCATGCCGTTTGACCTTGTACAGCAAGCTTGATTTCGAGTTTGTGCCCTACCCATGGTTCCAATAACCTTCCGCTTCATCATTCCTTTGACTTGATGTCGTTGCTGATTGATTACATCTTCATGAAATCTATCGACAAATGTGTCGTGATCATCATGAACCTTATGAGCTCTTCTAGGATATCAATTGAGTTCAGGATGAGAAATACCATCCTTGCCCCTCGATGATTCCTGTTCTCATCGACCACTTTATTGCCTTCCGTTCAACACAACTTGTTCGTGTTTTGTGTAAACCTTGAGATCCCTACTACCCAGCAGTTGATCTTCCTTACCTCGGAAGTATTACCATCTCTTTTTGTCGAGGATGTGGTGAGAATTTCACCACCTCTTAAGGCTTCTTGATATCATAATACCTCTTGCCATCTTCGTTCATTCCTTGGCCCCCGTATTGTTTTCAACTGGATTACCGACAATTGGGCTATGACGTGTGAATTCAAAACTTCTAGCAACCCTATTGCTTTGAAGTGAATGGGCGATAGTTCATTCTAAGTCTTTCGATAGTTGAATCACCATTCTAACCTTGGTCGTGCAACCCAGCCCATATTTCGGATGCACCCTTCAACCAATGTTTAATTATGTATGTTTTCCTCGAGCATACCTCGCTATATCATTTGATCTGACAAAGGTTATCTCCTTGTTCATATAATCGCGAAAATCCATCTTTTAGTAAAACTCGAGGAATTGTCGATGAGTCCATCAGCCACCCCCTCATCATTTCCTTGGTTTAATGATGAACTCATGATTCGGAACTTGCTTCCATAGTTCATTTGAATCTTACGGTGTCTTCTCGTCAATTTGTGTCACACCTTTTCTTCTCCGGCATCCCGAGTCCGAGGTATCATGACACCAATTGGATATGGATCTCGGTCGATATGATGGTTGGGACAACTTTCCAAGAGTTATGATGTTGATCCTTTGATGACCCGGTAACATGATGTCATGTTTAGCACCCCCCTTGGGTGGAGGACCTATTGTTATAGTTTCCTTTTAGAAAGGTTATCTATTCTTCCATGAGGAAATGGTAAGACTTATCTTATAAGTTACTCCTGATGGATCAATGGTGTATCCGAAGTCTGGTCCTTGATTGAAACACCATATCATTGCTACCTGAAGCATGTCAACAGTACTCCGATTTTCAACAGGAACATTTGAAGCACGATGCTAAATTTTATTTATCATTTATCCTAACACCGTTGTATGGGTAATATCATGAGATTCCTCCCCTTACCTAAATGGTTTTCTACTTTATATCCTGTCATGGATATCTTGCTCGCTTGTCCTTGGGAAGGATATACCCTTGAAATATGTGTTTAAACATATTTTCCTTTCCATTGTTCTGTTTAATCTGATGATCATATTTTCCTTCCATTGGCTTGTTTGAACCTTTTCTATGATCTATATGATATAAGCAGTAATAATCCACTGCTTGTGCAAACACCTCGAGGTACAACTCTGTCAGTAAGACCCTGTTACTATTGTTGATGACATTCCGGTAGCCACCGATGGGCGAGAACCTTGCCTATTGGTCCGCCTCGTTCAACGAGCAGGAAAGTGGTTCTCTTCGTCCCTCGCCCTTGGTACCAACGTTGATGCCGACATAACCGACATGGTACTCTCTGACATGCCTTGCTATCATTACCGTGAAAGATATCACTGCTCCTACAAAAAAACCCACATGGTGGGCCCATAACCCACAGTTCCACAGGATCGAAACCTGACTGTCCTGTACACCCCCTATTCCCAAAGTTATTCCTCGCGCGTGGACTCGTATGTAATTCACGGGCCACTGTCCTAGTGATCTATTTTGGTATCAGACGCAATACTTACTTTCGCTACTCTGAACCCCTTTCTCACTCTGGTTCAGGCTTCAGGCAACTATCTATCCGCTTGGAGCCTCTTATGGTACCTTCGTACCTTACTCCCGAGGTATTTCATATGTTCAACTCGAGAGATAATCTTATACTAATTCTTGGGTTAACCCCAGATTGTTTCCCTCAAAAGCATTATGTCGTAGTGAGCTGCCCCTTATCTTTTCGTAAGTACGATGGAGTTCCCGAAGAAATGATGACAAGTTTATCATGATGCATCGGAATGAAGGATTGAAGACATCAACGAAAGGATTAACTTCTTCGAGAAGATCCGTTAGAATATCGTAACCAGAACTTTCCCTTACTCCCTCTTAAATCTCGGACGAGATTTCTTGTAGTGGAGGAGAATTGTGACGCCTTCGGGTAATTAAGCTACAGTAATCCGCTAATGATGCCACGTCACCTCGGTTATCGTGGATAAACTTCGCGTTAGTTCGAACCTAGTTCGAATTTCAAATTCAAAATCGGGCAACCAATAATGAGTTTCAAATATTAAAATTTAAATGTTCGGAGTGAACCAAATAATACATAGGTAATTATGGTGGAGAAACCAAACTTTGATAAAATGTTTAAAGGCCCAAAAAAATTAAAACAATAGTGAAAACAATTAAACAAATGTCTATTGAATTTATAAAATGCTAACACTATTTTATTATGGGTTAAGAGTTAATCTCGTAGTAGTTTATTGGTAAATACAAATTAGGCACTAGTGGTAATTTTATAAAACTGAAAATAAAAGAAACTACAAATAAAAAGAGACAAGAAAATATATAAAAAAAAGGGAAAACAGAAAACAAGCAAACAAAAAAAAGGGGAAAAGAAAACAGGACCACTTCTCTGGGCTGGGCCAAGTGGCCTCAAGCCTCCTCCCGAACGGGCTGGCCACCCCACGGCCCAGCCGGCCCCTCCCTCCATAGCCCCCACCAGGGGAGAAACCCTAGCCGGTCCACCCATTCGCCCACTCCCTCCCCACGATCCCCACGTCTCTCCCCTTCCCGATCCAGATCGGGGTCGGGGCGAACCTCCTGGCGCCCGACTCCGTCCGACCTTCCCCACCGCCGACGCTGCTGAACGCCCGCCACGGCCACCTCGTCATCCGTCGCTGCCGCCCGAACCCCCACCGACGTCGGGCCGCTGCCCGAAGGCCTTCCGTCGCCGGAGCCACCACGCCGGCCCGCCTTCCGTCTCCCCCTCCCTGGGCGCCCCAAGCCCGGCGTCGCGCCGTCGCCCGTGCCGCCCCTCATCCCTCCGCCCCGCGTGGATCTGGTCGGGCAGCCGACGCCCCGACGCCCCGCAACTTGCCGCTCGCCTACGTGGACGACCCCGCTGTCGCCGCTCGACGCCGCCAGGACGCCGCCACCTCGCCACCCTTCTCCACTCCGTCGCTCGTCCCCGTCGACCTCCCTGAGCTCCGTCGAGCACGCTGCCCAGACCCTACCCCGCTCAGTGAGCTCCGCCTCGCCCCTCCCCTCCTCTCGGTCACGCCGCGCCTGGCAGCGTGCTCGGCCGCGCCTGGCCACACCTGGCTCCTCTCTACCCCGTGGTCACCGCACTCACGCAGCGTGCCAGCGCGCTCACCGCACCTGCCAGCGCGCCGCCCGTTCCCCACGTCGCCCGCTCGCCGCCTCTCTGGAGACCGCCCGTGGCGACCCGCCCGACCTCCGCTCCAATCCCACCTCGCCTCCGCGGTGGCCCCGGTTAACAGCGCGGCGTGCCCACCGTCGGTGCCCGGCCTCGTCCCCACCTCAGGCGAGTGCCCGCTGTGCGCCCACTCAGCGCCGTTGGCCTCACAGGCCCTTTGCCGAATGGGGCACAGCCCGAGAACAAAAAATATATATATATATATTAAAAATAATAATAATTAATTAATTAATTAATTAATTATTTAATTAAATTAATTAACTTAATTAATAGAGTCTAATTAACTTGTTAGTTTAAATTAAATAGTAATCAGATTAACCTAAACCCTAATTAACCTAACAGAGTATGACAGGTGGGTCCCACGGGACCCACATGTCAGTTTGACCCAGGTCAACCGCACTGTGCCTGCTGACATCACACATACGTCATGCTGACGTCATCATTTACTATTCTGGATAATGTTGGATTAAATAATTAATTAAATTCCAGAAATTAATAAAATCTTTAGAAAATCATATCTTTTAATCCGTAACTCGGATTAAAATATTTTCAACATGAAAGTTGCTCAGAACGACGAGACGATTCCGGATACGCAACCCGTTCGTCCGCCACACCCCCCTAACCTATCGAACTCGCAACTTTCCCCCTCCGGCTCCTCTGCCCGAAAACACGAAACACCGGGGATATTTTCCCGGATGTTTCCCCCCTTCACCGGTATCACCTATCCCTGCGTTAGATCACCTCTAGCACCGCATTTGTCATGTTATGCTTTGATTGCTCTGTTATTTATTATGTTCCCCCTCCGTTACTTTTCCGGTAGACCCCGAGACCGCTGCCGGTACCCCTGTGATCGACTACGGCGTTGACGATCCCTCTCTCTTGCCAGAGCAACCAGGCAAGCCCCCCTTTGATCACCAGATATCGCCTACTCTTCTCTATACTGCTTGCATTAGAGTAGTGTAGCATGTTACTGCTTTCAGTTAATCCTATCTTCCGCTGCATAGCTTTGTCCTTGCTACTACTGTTGTTACCTTTATCTGCTATCCTACTGCTTAGTATAGGATGCTAGTATTTCCATCTGTGGCCCTACATTCTTGTCCGTCTGTTGTGCTATACTATCGGGCCGTGATCACTCGGGAGGTGATCACGGGTATATACTTATACTTATACATGATACATGTGGTGACTAAAGTCGGGTCGGCTTGTGGAGCACCCGCGAGTGATTCACGGATTGGGCGCTGAAAGGACCTTCGTCCCGACGGCCCTCTGGATGGATCTTTGGCGGAGCGACAGGGCAGGTTGAGACCGCCTAGGAGAGAGGTGGGCCCGGCCCTGTTCGGCGTTCGCGGATACTTAACACGCTTAACGAGATCTTGGTATTTGATCTGAGTTGGCTACGAGCTTATACGCACTAACCAACTACGTGGGAAAGATATGGGCACTCGGCGTCGTGGTATTAGCCTAAGCACTTCAGACGTCAGCGACGGAGCGGCGCGCGCCGAATTGGACTGGAACGCCACTAGGCTAGGTCTGCTTTCGGCCGCTCTCGCAACGTGCAGGTGTGCATTGGGCGATGGGCCCAGACCCCTGTGCGCTTAGGTTTAGACCGGCGTGTTGGCCTCTCTGTTGTGCCTAGGTGGGGCTGCGACGTGTTACTCTTCCGCGGCCGGGCATGACCCAGGAAAGTGTGTCCGGCCAAATGGGATCAAACGTGTTGGGTAAATTGGTGCACCCCTGCAGGGAAGTTAATCTATTCGAATAGCCGTGATCTTCGGTAACAGGACGACTTGGAGTTGTACCTTGACCTTATGACAACTAGAACCGGAAACTTAATAAAACATACCCTTCCAAGTGCCAGATACAACCGGTGGTCGCTCTCTCTCAGGGATACAAGGAGGGGATCGCCGGGTAGGAATATTGCTATGTGATGCTACAGGGAGGACTTCAACCTACCCTCTTCTACCTGTTGCAAGACGAAGGTGACCAGAAGCGTAGTCTTCGATAAGACTAGCTATCCGCCTCTTATTCTGGCATTCTGCAGTTCAGTCCACATATATGGCCCTTTACACATATATCCATGCATATGTAGTGTAGCTCCTTGCTGCAGTACTTTGGATGAGTACTCACGGTTGCCTTGTTCCCCTTTTTCCCCCTTTCTTTACCCGGTTGCTGCGACTGCAGACGATGGAGCCTGTGAGCGACGCCACCGTCGATGGCGACTACTACACTGGAGGCGCCTACTACTACGCAGCCTCACGACGATTTACTGTGAGTAGTTTAGGAGGATCTCAGGCAGGAGGCATGCGCCTCTTTCGATCTGTATCCCAGCTTTGTGCTAGCCTTCTTAAGGCAAACTTGTTTTAACTTATGTACGTACTCAGATATTGTTGCTTCCGGCTGACTCGCCTATGATCGAGCACTTGTATTCGAGCCCTCGAGGCCCCCGGCTTGTATTATGATGCTTGTATGACTTATTTTATTTGTAGAGTTGTGTTGTGATATCTTCCGTGAGTCCTCGATCTTGATCGTACACATTTGCGTGCATGATTAGTGTACGATTGAATCGGGGCGCCACAAGTTGGTATCGAGCCGATCGCCCGTAGGGAATCCCCTTCCACACTCCTTGGCGAAGTCGAGTCTAGTCATTGCAAAACTTTTACTAACATGGCTGTGTGCCTTACGGGCCCACGCCGCCATTGGGTGGTATTAGGATCTTTTACTCCTCGACCTTTACTCCGGGATTACGAACTCTCTTCTATTCGGGTTAAACGATTTTGCTAAAAACAAAACTAACTTTAGGTTCTCGCAAGTACTTTCTCCCGGAGAGCCCCTCACTTCAGATGATCGCCTGCTACATCAGAAGATTCCGAAGATACTCTTTGATGTTCTCTCGAGACTTTGCGCCCATCACTTTTGCTATTCCTGACCATCGATAAATCCGTATGGATAACTACTTACACTTGCCATTCATACGATCATCCCCCATTGATCTTGTTATTACAAGATACCTCAAGTTTTCTATTGTTCGAAAATACTTTGTGCCTCTTGTCTAGCAGTTCTTTGCCACATGAATACCCCTTCAAATAAATCCTCGCATTTTTCGAGTATCCGCTCATCCCGATTGTTCATGTGTTTCACAAAAGTCTTCAAAATACTATTCGATCTTCCGAAAATCCTCTGGAGCCTTTGGCTCTTGAAATTTTACTTGCTTGCATTATGGTTAATCCCATAAGTCTCGTAGTCTTATTGACATTCCTTGTCATTATCATTTTGAGTCTGTTGACTCAATATGTTTCTGAATACCATAATCATCATTGATCCCTATAAATTACCTTTCCGGCTGAGGTGCCATTCTTTTAACTGGAATTGGTCTTCGACCAATGCAATTGTCGTTGATTGTACCCTAAGGCTATTCAACTTATCCATCTCTAATCAGAGCATTGCTTCTGATCCCTTGATTTGGAAATCATAATTCCTTTGCATTTGACAATTGAGTTAGTAAGTTGTTTCTATAATTTGATCTCCTTGCATTCTTCTTCCTCTAGTTGAGTACCGATGCTCACGTCAGATCCCTTGTGGACCACCAGATCCCTTGTTGGATTTTATCCGACAACGCCTCTTCTTAATCAATAACCTTGTGAGCCTTTCCTCTGATACATAATGCCTTTGGTAAATTGTATCCTCTGCTTTCTCTACCATGCTCTGCCTTCAAGCTTGAGTTAATTATTTCTAAAGATTCTGGTATATGATTCGTAAGAAGCCCCGATGGGATTGAACCAACGCCTTCCCTCATGTGTACACCCGAAAGATTTCACGAGTCCTACTTATCTGGTATTGCACCAGGTAAAACTTTCAACAACTAATGTCATCTTTGAAATACGAGAGGTGAATGGAAGATTATGCATTGAGGAAGTGGGAGTCGACCTTGAACTTTGTGTTCATGCCCATGGACGCGATGTATATCCTATCATGGAAGCTTCTTGTAATAATAACTATTTCCTTGATAACTAACGTATGGTATCTGTGAATTGATCCTTTGCAATCATGGTTCCGACCATGTTCTCCTTTAAATACCATTTCCTGTGCAAGTTTAAACAATTGTCTTCTATGGATCATTACACCAGTCCAACCTTTACTTTGATCTTGTGTCGAGTATTACCCCTCGGTATCTCGAGATTATCTTGGAACTGCATAACTTCTTATGAGTTCTTCATCAAGTGCTACATTCCCACTGATTCCAATTTTTCACAGGCTCTGAGTTATTAAACACTCAAAGACACCAATAACTGAACCGAGTCCGCACTACGGTTCAACAACTCTTCGGTAAGCTTCTATAAGTACGAGTTTATACCCGATCACATCATTCCTAGCCTGATCGGCTATATCATTATCATGCTAAATTTTAACTATGCTACCGGGTCCTTCTCGGAGCACAAATTTCGACGGTGAGCTAATCTTACAATCGATCTTCCTCGTCATGCCGTTTGACCTTGTACAGCAAGCTTGATTTCGAGTTTGTGCCCTACCCATGGTTCCAATAACCTTCCGCTTCATCATTCCTTTGACTTGATGTCGTTGCTGATTGATTACATCTTCATGAAATCTATCGACAAATGTGTCGTGGATCATCATGAACCTTATGAGCTCTTCTAGGATATCAATTGAGTTCAGGATGAGAAATACCATCCTTGCCCCTCGATGATTCCTGTTCTCATCGACCACTTTATTGCCTTCCGCTCAACACAACTTGTTCGTGTTTTGTGTAAACCTTTGAGATCCCTCGCTACCCAGCAGTTGATCTTCCTTACCTCGGAAGTATTACCATCTCTTTTTGTCAAGGATGTGGTGAGAATTTCACCACCTCTTAAGGCTTCTTGATATCATAATACCTCTTGCCATCTTCGTTCATTCCTTGGCCCCCGTATTGTTTTCAACTGGATTACCGACAATTGGGCTATGACGTGTGAATTCAAAACTTCTAGCAACCCTATTGCTTTGAAGTGAATGGGCGATAGTTCATTCTAAGTCTTTCGATAGTTGAATCACCATTCTAACCTTGGTCGTGCAACCCAGCCCATATTTCGGATGCACCCTTCAACCAATGTTTAATTATGTATGTTTTCCTCGAGCATACCTCGCTATATCATTTGATCTGACAAAGGTTATCTCCTTGTTCATATAATCGCGGAAATCCATCTTTTAGTAAAACTCGAGGAATTGTCGATGAGCCCATCAGCCACCCCCTCATCATTTCCTTGGTTTAATGATGAACTCATGATTCGGAACTTGCTTCCATAGTTCATTTGAATCTTACGGTGTCTTCTCGTCAATTTGTGTCACACCTTTTTCTTCTCCGGCATCCTGAGTCTGAGGTATCATGACACCAATTGGATATGGATCTCGGTCAGATATGATGGTTGGGACAACTTTCCAAGAGTTATGATGTTGATCCTTTGATGACCCGGTAACATGATGTCATGCCTAGCACCCCCCCCCCCTTGGGTGGAGGACCTATTGTTATAGTTTCCTTTTAGCAAGGTTATCTATTCTTCCATGAGGAAATGGTAAGACTTATCTTATAAGTTACTCCTGATGGATCAATGGTGTATCCGAAGTCTGGTCCTTGATTGAAACACCATATCATTGCTACCTGAAGCATGTCAACAGTACTCCGATTTTCAACAGGAACATTTGAAGCACGATGCTAAATTTTATTTATCATTTATCCTAACACAGTTGTATGGGTCATATCATGAGATTCCTCCCCCCCCTTACCTAAATGGTTTTCTACTTTATATCATGTCATGGATATCTTGCTCTGCTTGTCCTTGGGAAGGATATACCCTTGAAATATGTGTTTAAACATATTTTCCTTTCCATTGTTCTGTTTAATCTGATGATCATATTTTCCTTCCATTGGCTTGTTTGAACCTTTTCTATGATCTATATGATATAAGCAGTAATAATCCACTGCTTGTGCAAACACCTCGAGGTACAACTCTGTCAGTAAGACCCTGTTACTATTGTTGATGACATTCCGGTAGCCACCGATGGACGAGAACCTTGCCTATTGGTCCGCCTCGTTCAACGAGCAGGAAAGTGGTTCTCTTCGTCCCTCGCCCTTGGTACCAACGTTGATGCCGACATAACTGACATGGTACTCTCTGACATGCCTTGCTATCATTACCGTGAAAGATATCACTGCTCCTACAAAAAAACCCACTTGGTGGGCCCATAACCCAGTTCCACAGGATCGAAACCTGATCGTCCTGTACACCCCTATTCCCAAAGTTATTCCTCGCGTGGACTCAGTATGTAATTCACGGGCCACTGTCCTAGTGATCTATTTTGGTATCAGACGCAATACTTACTTTCGCTACTCTGAACCCCTTTCTCACTCTGGTTCAGGCTTCAGGCAACTATCTATCCGCTTGGAGCCTCTTATGGTACCTTCGTACCTTACTCCCGAGGTATTTCATATGTTCAACTCGAGAGATAATCTTATACTAATTCTTGGGTTAACCCCATTGTTTCCCTCAAAAGCATTATGTCGTAGTGAGCTGCCCTTATCTTTTCGTAGAAGTACGATGGAGTTCCCAAGAAATGATGACAAGTTTATCATGATGCATCGGAATGAAGGATTGAAGACATCAACGAAAGGGATTAACTTCTTCGAGAAGATCCGTTAGAATATCGTAACCAGAACTTTCCCCTTACTCCCCTCTTAAATCTCGGGACGAGATTTCTTGTAGTGGAGGAGAATTGTGACGCCCGGGTAATTAAGCTACAGTAATCCCCGCTAATGATGCCACGTCACCTCGGTTACTGTGGATAAACTCGCGTTAGTTCGGAACCTAGTTCGAATTTCAAATTCAAAATCAGGCAACCAATAATGAGTTTCAAATATTAAAATTTAAATGTTCGGAGTGAACCAAATAATACATAGGTAATTATGGTGGAGAAACCAAACTTTGATAAAATGTTTAAAGGCCCTAAAAAATTAAAACAATAGTGAAAACAATTAAACAAATGTCTATTGAATTTATAAAATGCTAACACTATTTTATTATGGGTTAAGAGTTAATCTCGTAGTAGTTTATTGGTAAATACAAATTAGGCACTAGTGGTAATTTTATAAAACTGAAAATAGAAGAAACTACAAATAAAAAGAGACAAGAAAATATATAAAAAAAAGGGAAAACAGAAAACAAGCAAACAAAAAAAGGGGAAAAGAAAACAGGACCACCTCTCTCATTGGGCCAAGTGGCCCAGCTGGCCTCAGCCTCCCGAACGGGCTGGCCCACCCCACGGCCCAGCCGCCCCCCCTCCATAGCCCCCCACCAGGGGAGAAACCCTAGCCGGTCCACCCATTCGCCCCACTCCCCCTCCCCACGATCCCCACGTCTCTCTCCCCTTCCCCGATCCAGATCGGGATCGGGGGGGCCGAACCTCCCCACGGCGCCCCGACTCCGTCGACCTTCCCCACCGCCTCGACGCCGCGCGGAACGCCTCCGCCACGGCCACCTCGTCGTCATCCCGTCGCTCGCCCCGAACCCCCACCGACGTCGTGCCGCCGCACGAAGGCCTTCCGTCGCCGGAGCCACCACGCCGGCCCGCCTTCCGTCTCCCCATGGCGCCCCAAGCCCCGACGTCGCGTCAAGGCCGCGGTGCCCGCCTCATCCCTCCACCCCGCATGGATCCGGTCGGGGCAGCCGACGCCCCCGACGCCCCGCACCTTGCCGCTCGCCTACATGGACGACCCCGCCGTCGCCGCTCGACGCCGCCACCTCGCCACCCTTCTCCACTCCGTCGCTCGTCCCCGTCGACCTCCCCGAGCTCCGTCGAGCACGCTGCCCAGACCCTACCCCGCTCAGTGAGCTCCGCCTCGCCTCCCTCCTCTCGGTCCCGCCGCCCAAGGCCTGGTCGGCGCGCCTGGCCACACCCCGCCTCCCTCTCTACTCCCCGTGGTCACTGTGACTCACACAGGCTCAAAGGCCACATCGCACCACGGCCACAAGGCCGCCCGTTCCCCACGCCGCCTCGCTGCCTCATCGAGAGACCGCCGTGGCGACCCGGCTGCCTCGCCTCGCCACAGGTGCCCACCGTCGGTGCCCGTGCCTCGCCCCACCTCGGCGAGTGCTCGCTGGTGCGCCAAGACTACTGCTTGGCCTCTAGGCCATCACGAATGGGGCCCAAATTTAACAAAAAATATATATATATATATATAAATTAAAAATAATAATAATAATAATAATAATAATTAATTAATTAATTAAATTAATTAACTTAATTAATAGAGTCTAATTAACTTGTTAGTTTAAATTAAACAGTAATCAGATTAACCTAAACCCTAATTAACCTAACAGAGTATGATGTGGGTCCCACGGGACCCACATGTCGCTTTGACCCAGGTCAACCAGACTGTGCCTGCTGACATCACACATACGTCATGCTGACGTCATCATTTACTATTCTGGAAAATGTTGGATTAAATAATTAATTAAATTCCAGAAATTAATAAAATCTTTAGAAAATCATATCTTTTAATCCGTAACTCGGATTAAAATATTTTCAACATGAAAGTTGCTTTCGAGCAGCGAGACGATTCCGGATATGCAATCCGTTCGTCCGCCACACACCCCTAACCTATCGAACTCGCAACTTTCCCCCTCCGGCTCCTTTGCCCGAAAACACGAAACACCGGGGATATTTTCTCGGATGTTTCCCCCCTTCACCGGTATCACCTATCCCTGCGTTAGATCACCTCTAGCACCGCATTTGTCATGTTATGCTTTGATTGCTCTGTTATTTATTATGTTCCCCCTCCGTTACTTTTCCGGTAGACCCCGAGACCGCTGCCGGTACCCCTGTGATCGACTACGGCGTTGACGACCCCTCTCTCTTGCCAGAGCAACCAGGCAAGCCCCCCCTTTGATCACCAGATATCGCCTACTCTTCTCTATACTGCTTGCATTAGAGTAGTGTAGCATGTTACCGCTTTCAGTTAATCCTATACTGCTGCATAGCCTGTCCTTGCTACTACTGTTGTTACCTTTACCTGCTATCCCATCGCTTAGTATAGGATGCTAGTATTTCCATCCGTGGCCCTACATTCTTGTCCGTCATTTGTGCTATATTATCGGGCCGTGATCACTCGGGAGGTGATCACGGGTATATACTTATACTTATACATGATACATGTGGTGACTAAAGTCGGGTCGGCTTGTGGAGCACCCGCGAGTGATTCACGGATTGGGGGCTGAAAGGACCTTTGTCCCGCCGGCCCTCTGGATGGATCTTTGTGGCGGAGCGACAGGGCAGGTTGAGACCGCCTAGGAGAGAGGTGGGCCTGGCCCTGTTCGGCGTTCGCGGATACTTAACACGCTTAACGAGATCTTTGTATTTGATCTGAGTTGGCTACGAGCTTATACGCACTAACCAACTACGTGGGAAAGATATGGGCACTTTCGGCGCCGTGGTATCAGCCGGAGCACTTGACGTCGTGACGGAGCGGGCGCTGCCCGAATTGGACCTGGAACGCCACTAGGCTAGGGTCTGCTTCGGCCGCTCTCGCAACGTGCAGGTGTGCATTGGGCAATGGGCCCAGACCCCTGTGCGCTTAGGTTTAGACCGGCGTGTTGGCCTCTCTGTTGTGCCTAGGTGGGGCTGCGACGTGTTGATCTTCCGCGGCCGGGCATGACCCAGGAAAGTGTGTCCGGCCAAATGGGATCAAACGTGTTGGGTAATTGGTGCACCCCTGCAGGGAAGTTAATCTATTCGAATAGCCGTGATCTTCGGTAACAGGACGACTTGGAGTTGTACCTTGACCTTATGACAACTAGAACCGGAAACTTAATAAAACACACCCTTCCAAGTGCCAGATACAACCGGTGGTCGCTCTCTCTCAGGGATACGAGGAGGGGATCGCTGGATAGGAATATTGCTATGTGATGCTACAGGGAGGACTTCAACCTACCCTCTTCTACCTGTTGCAAGACGAAGGTGACCAGAAGCGTAGTCTTCGATAAGACTAGCTATCCCCCTCTTATTCTGGCATTCTGCAGTTCAGTCCACTGATATGGCCCTTTACACATATATCCATGCATATGTAGTGTAGCTCCTTGCTTAGTAGTACTTTGGATGAGTACTCACGGTTGCCTTGTTCCCCCTTTTCCCCTTTCTTTACCCGGTTGCTGCGACCAGACGATGGAGCCCAGGAGCCAGACGCCACCGTCGATGACGACTACTACACTGGAGGCGCCTACTACTACGTGCAGCCCGCTGACGACGACCAGGAGTAGTTTAGGAGGATCCCAGGCAGGAGGCCTGTGCCTCTTTCGATCTGTATCCCAGTTTGTGCTAGCCTTCTTAAGGCAAACTTGTTTAACTTATGTCTGTACTCAGATATTGTTGCTTCCGCTGACTCGCCTATGATCGAGCACTTGTATTCGAGCCCTCGAGGCCCCTGGCTTGTATTATGATGCTTGTATGACTTATTTTATTTGTAGAGTTGTGTTGTGATATCTTCCCGTGAGTCCCTGATCTTGATCGTACACATTTGCGTGCATGATTAGTGTACGATTGAATCGGGGGCGTCACAGCTTGCATGTGGTGGAAATGGAAACAAATGGAAAGTTGAATGATTGCATGGTGCTTTATGATGTGGAGGGCGTGTATGTGGTGGAAAGTAGAAAGTTAAAGGTTTATTGGTTGCATGCACTTGATGATGTAGATGACTTCCATGTGCATTTAAATGGAAGTTGATATATGTGGGACTTAGTAGTGTTTTACCTACATAGACACGCTGCTAGCTTGATCTATTATATTGACATTGAAGGAGGTGAAAAATGAGCTGTTAAAAAAAGTAGGTACTGATTTTGCCATGGTCTCATTACATCACCAGTTTTTTGTGACCATACACATAATTTAAATTGTTAGAGATCATTTCTAGTTACATGCCCAATTTTAGTTTTTTTTGTCATTTTTTAGAGATTTTAATCTTAGAGCGTTTAGTTTCACTTCCTGTCACAGGCTGCTAACTAGGTTTTTATACATATTGTCTTATTATTAGTATA
Organism: Aegilops bicornis; assembly: GCA_021605145.1. Taxonomy (NCBI): domain Eukaryota; kingdom Viridiplantae; phylum Streptophyta; class Magnoliopsida; order Poales; family Poaceae; genus Aegilops; species Aegilops bicornis. Next base: position 45,381,904 of record CM038674.1, read on the forward strand.
TCGTATTGAAATTAGTTCTATCTACAGGATTGATATATAATATACATATATGAGAAGTACTGCTTGAATATCTGCGTAATACATATTAATTTGGGAAGAACTTGTTTTTGGTAAGTTCAAGAACTAAAAGCAGCACATAACTGGCCATTGCTACTCTCGATAATGCCTAAGCGAAAAACATCACCAATGCAATGGATGCCACCAGAAGAAATCATGCAACTGATCCAACTAGGAGTACAAAACAAATCATCACAACAATGAGGAGTGCATATCGAGGCTTCTTAAAGTTTTCTATCTTGGCTCGGATCTTTTTTTTTTTGGGTGTGCATAAAATTCATTTCTATTCGCTGCTCATTCATATTGACTTGCTCCTCATCCATCTTTACTTGCTTCTCGTGTGCGTCTGTCAAAGCGGTGTTCTACGGAAGGTGGTGGTCTCCGGAGGCGTCCGACGTTGGTCAAGATGCGGTGCGTGCGTCAGCTGAGGATAGACTCTTTTGTGTTGTAGCCTGCTTTGCGATGTTGTCTATCTGTGGACTTGTTCGACAGTGGTGTGATGCATGCTATGCTTGTTGTTTGCAGCGAGTAATAGCTTCTTGTAATTTCAACTTTGTCTTCTATAAAGCTATGGTACACCTAGGCGTACTCTCAGAAAAAAGGCTTAGGGGTTGTTTGGTTTGGAGCCTGCAATGCCACGCAAAAACATTGGCGTTGACCGAAGGCAGGGCTCCCAATTGGTTCGGAACCAATTATTTTGTCCGTCGGGGCACCATGGGCTCGTGCAGTTCACTTTTTTCGCCAACGCGAGGCTAAATCGTGGGCAGCCGAATGGTGCCCCAGTTTTTTGACGAGCCCGCGTTTTGGAAGGGGCCAGCATGGGCAGCATCCAAACGCACTCTTATATTATACTCCTAGTACGGACTGAGAAGAAGACATAACTGCTTCTAAGCGCACTGCGCAAATGGGTTACATGTGTTAGCTGGCTTCTCATTCCGTTTCTTCTGGTGTCGCTAGAAAACACGTGTCCCGCTTTTAGTTCCACTGAACTGTCCAGGTACATGCAAAGACAAATCTTGCTAACACAAAACGCAGCTCGCGCTCAAAGGTGAACAAGCCAAATAGAAGCGCAAGTCCAATGTGGAACTCCGAAAATTACAGCCCGAGTAGACATGGGTAGAAATTTTGTTCCCAAATACAGGATGGCTTCTCGTCTCTGTAGACCCGTTCATCAAACAAGTTGATGGCGGCTAGACCACAAAATACTAGATGCCGATCATGGCCATTGCTGAGCGGTGACACACCAGAGCAGCACACCGCGCCTTACTTGATCTTGAGATCTCGCTACGCTTTGGCATCCTGATGTCTCCTATTCTGAAGTTCTCTACATTTCTAAATGCGCATACCATATGCATGTACGTTGCTACTTGCTAGCTAGCCTGCAATACCTTCCTCCATTTCTCTAGCTAGCTTGTTTCTGCTAAAAAGGCACAAGTTTTTATAGGAGAAAAGACTAGTGAAACACTTAAAACAAAGAGCAAGCTTTCTCCATCAATCGCAAAGATCCAAAAATTGATTGGCATGTACTATACATTGTGGTTGGTCGAGAACCTTTATCTACATTGAAACCGTTCTAGGACATATTATTTTCTAGAAGATATTCGTAAATAAATGATTTTCCACGTAGAGGCCTTCTCATTCATATATGCGATGCTTTTGCGCAGTCCTTTAGCGGTCATTTCAAATTTTGGTGAGCCAGCTCAACTCATTATTTTCCATGTCCATACTGTAATAAATTAAATAACTAGCACTATTCCCAAAGAAGAACTAACTAGCACTCGGATGGAAAGCAATGTATTGTACATGTATATGTCATCATGGGTAGATAGGTGATGAAATAAAGGATCATATATTTGTCCCCTTGCTAAAAAAAGACTAGTATGAATTTATTCAAACATTAGTTGGGTACTTTCTAACTTTTGGGACATTAGACAATAAAAAAATAGCTAATCATTATAGGCATAAAATTCCCATCTACTTGTTGCGCGACCATATTGACAAAAAAAACCACCCCTGAACATAATTGACAAAAATACCAAGGCATTAGGCCCAACAGCCGACACATGGCACGTGCCGCCACAGCTGGAGGTGGCAGGACCTTCCACCGTAGCCCGTGGCAGCATGTTGAGCAGAACGGCTCCCAACTCTGATGGGGAACAGAAAACGGAAGAGGTGGGCCCTACGACCACAAGCTGTGGTGGCACCCTATGACGTGGATCCTACCGCCATGCACCATGGCGGCAATACTGTTGTTGCTGCTCAGGACTGGACAACGCGTTCCAGTCCTGTCGGTTCTTGGCATGGTTGGCATCGCCTTTTGTGCCGAATGTGCTCCGGCCAACGACAGGGATTGGTTCCCAGGCGACGCTGATTCTTATGCACATCGAATCTCTCTTCATCATTCCCTCTTATTTATTCCGCCATCGCACTCATTATCTGAGTGACTGAACCTATAAAATAAGCCATCGAACCTCTCTCATCCTCCATCGAGCAACTTTCCTTAGCCATTTCTCCGTTGATGTCTGCTGACCCTTCCTGTCGTTTTACTCCAACGATGTCTCATTTGCTTTTTCCAGTCGCAGTAAGAATGCAGCGTCCTAGTAGGGGAAGTGTGCGTTTTGGAGAACTAGATAACACCTCGCATGTTGCTAAATAAAATTAGAATATATGAAAGTATTACAATACCACATTCAGCCTAGAGGTAAATGAAGGGCGGATACATGCATTGAAATTCAATTATTTATTATTGAGAAACAAAAAAATCAATAATGTGGAGCATTTTCATGTGCTTGATGATGTGGAGGGTTTGCGTGTGGTGGAAAGTGAAAATGGAAAGTTGAATGGTTGCATGGTGCTTGATGATGTGAAGGGTGTGTATGTTGTGGCAAGTGGAAAGTTAAAGCTTTATTGGTTGCATGCACTTGATGATGTGGATGACTTGCATGTATATTTAAATGGAAGATGGTATATGTGAGACAGATGTGATTAGGTGTATAGGTTGTTTGTTAAGATAAACTAGATGACTCGTTGCGTCAATGGTGCAAAGGCCGAGAGGGAGCCAAGTATTGTGAGAATATTTAGACACCCAAGTCAAAAACCAAATGTGACCAACACTCCCGCATCCTCTGCTTGGAACCCACCTTTTCTCACCAGATCTAACATAGATACATGATTCTTCAAGAGCAAATTTCAGAGAAAATATAAAGCATGGAAGGCTTTAAGTTGTACTATTGAGACCATACCACCATATCTTCATTTAGTTGCTTTGGAAATCTAAAGGTCTAAGAGGATGTTACATGTGAGAAGCTGTGAATCCACAACAAAAATTTAAACTAACTTGCATTGTAGTGCAGGCACAAGTCCTTAATCCTGCATCCACTACCCATAATTTTTCAACACCTAAATCCACGAAATCCAACCGAAGGAAATCATGGCAGAAACATGCGTCGTGGCTTACATCTCCGAGAAGGACTTCATGGCATTCTTGCGCAGGTTGGACACAGCAATCCTCGCTGCGAGCTGCAGAAGAACCACACAGTCACCTTCCTTCACCTTGCCCTTGGGGAGGAGGGGGCCAACACTTGCAGCGCCGCGACAAGGCCTCATTAGATAAACCTTTACTCTTGTAATCTACGTTGGTGAATCCATTGATACCTTTCTTTACCATATGCTCATTGAACCTTCAAAACAATATAAGTGGTCGACCTATCAAGACTAACCGTTTCAACTGACCAAAAAGAGAAATCAAAGCTAGCAGAAAAACAGATGATAGACATCCAAGAAAGAAACTTGTATGTACAACCATGTCAATTGTTTCTTCAAAAGGCCAGTATTTATTTGGAACTTCTTTCACCGCAAGCCCAATGCTTTTTCACACGACTGCATGGCAATGTACTTGGGTCAAAAGCAGGCCCAATAGAGTGCAATGAACATATCAAAGTCCAAGATGCCAACATATACGTAGGAAAACATGAAGTAATGATCTTGGATTAAATTTCATCCTAAAACCTGAACACGCACATTGAATGTACCAAGTTGACAGTACGTCCCCAACTGGCCATTTAATAGGTAAAAAACAAATTAGGTGAACGCTCACACTTATCTTACTACTTTATATTTCATCCCGACAATTAATAAAATCAAGCATCGTCATTTTTATTGCCTCTTGCAGCAGGTTCATTCCTCAGAATGTTACACACTGTATTTATGTCTTATTTACTTATTAAGAAACTGTTCTCTTATCAAATTCTACAATTCTTGGTGATGTGAATTTGCAGGCCTCCACTGACTGTAACTACAACAGAACACAATTTTCTCTTAGAGAAGAAGCATACAGAAACAATTGTAGTTCAACAAGAATCTGTCACAGCTACTAAAGATCTGCATACTCTGTTTCGGCCGTTTTAATAGCAGGTAAAACTTTAGTTGTCAGGCGACCTTCATAGTGAGTCTTCTCCAGGTTCGCATATTCAGTGGAAGAAACTACCATCAGTATATACATGCTACAGAAGATTGAGTGATCGCCATTTGGAAGTACTTATAACCAACTTGTGGCCTTGGATGGAACTAAATCGAAACAGAAAAAATAGTTGAATATCAATAAATTTAAGTACGTGCCTAGCAGAAGCAAAGGTTGCTATTCTCCTTCGGAATTAACTACAGTCTGTGTCTCCTGAGAAACATGCATTTTATCTGACAAAGCACACACCAACTAAACATGTGTTAGCATAACAATATTCAGTTGTTGAACCCTCTGTGCATTGCATCGACAGCAGATGGAATCGAAAAATACATCGTTGTAGTGATAACAAAAACTGCAGTCTAGTGTAGCATCTTAAGGTAAAACAAGCAATGTTAAGAATAAATGGAAATAGGCAGGAGAGTAATTCTGTTTTGGTGGCATTCTGTAATGCATCAGAAATATTTCTTAAAATATACGGGTTTTAAAAATAAGTACCAATGCACAGAGAAATGGCACAATCAATTGCATAATTCTCAAACATATCATGGTCAGTCAATTGTCACACGGTCTTTGTCTCCAACCTGTGGGTCAACTTCAGCAGCCGTCTACCGAGGCAGATTGGTGTGCTCAATAAAAGCGACACAACCTATAAATTAAACATAAAGAGGTGTCAAGAGCTAATATCTTTTGTTTATAGCACAACTACTAAAACCATTATGCCTACAAAATTAAGAACAAAAAAAACAAGTAGAGGTTCTAGTCTTAAATGAAAGTACTCTAGATATCAGAAAGACCGATAAAAGACTGGTCGTGGAGAGGAATTAGGGACCAATCAATCTGCCTGTGTGGTTGAGCTAGCTTTGTGTTGTGAACTACACTGAACTACGCATTGTGTTGTAAAGCTACTTTCTCGAGTTCAGTGAAACCGCCAGTATGCCAAACCAAGAGATCTCTGAAACAAACTAATACATCAATAGGTTTTGAGTAATCAATAGCTCCGTACCCAGTAAGAGATCTCTGAATTTTAGTAAGTGAAAATCATTAACTAAATAAGGTCTTTTTCAAGGTCATGCGATAAGAAAATGGGTTGAATGACCATCATAGCGACATGTAGAAGCAGCAAAAATATAGGCTTGGTGTGTAACTGATCATAAATGTCAACGAACAGCATAGCCTCCAGTTCTTTCCTCATTATCATGTTGGAGCAAAGCCCATAATAGCATATTACTATAAATTTTGAATAATAAGCTCACAAAAAAGTAGGGAAACTTGGTTTTCAATTTTAAAGTTATAACAGAACACTGAATTTAACTAATCTCATAGTAGTATTTTGTGGTTCGTACCACTGCTGCTCACCGTGTTCCATGGCCCCATGGGGAAGATGTGCGTCAGGTGGGGGGTGACCGGCATGCCTGCGGGGAGAGGCGGACTGCACGCGGCGGCGAGACCCTTGGCTAAGGTACAAAAGGACATATGTTAAGTAAAGGGCTCATGATCATTTAAGTAAAATAAAGAACTACCGAAGGAACTCAAGCCTCCAAGCTGGGTCACAACCTTAGAAATTCATTGATCACAGAAACATGCTAATTAATCAAGCTAGTTATCCTGAAGCAAAATCAGTTCATTAAGTAGAGAGTAGAAGTCTTCACTTTCTGTATCTATCATTGGTACAAAATAACATATGCCCCACCACAGAAGAGTGCTAGGCTGTACGAAAGCAGCAGAATAAATGGCAGCAGCTAAAGAAAATGTGCCCCCCGCAAAACCCTAGGCACCAACTCATTGGACATTGATCCTATGGGTAAAATACAATGATATCTAGGAATCAAACCAGTCTAATTTACAGTAAACTGTTGAAGCTTTGTAACTATAGCAACATGTAATAAATAGACATTAGTGTAACAACCGCAGTAGGTACAACTACCTAATGCCATTGCGACAAAGAAAATGCAATGGCTCCTGTGACTACCATCCCATTGACTAACCTGACAGAAAACAGAGACAAATGTAGATATGGTTATCTATTATGCCGCTGATAAAAAAAGTAAAACACTAAACAGAGACAAATAGAAGAATAGTGAGGACTGGAGTAACCTCTACATAATAATTCAGATTGCATCACTGAACATATGAATGACAGAGAGCCCCAAAGAAATTTGCTTTATCAGGTATATGAATGACATTACAGAGAATTACCAAATTATCAAGTAAGTGGCATGATAGAAAGAAGAAGGTGCTCCATGCTTGTTGCTTGAAACTCCATCAACTACCAGTGCATACACTATATAGGTTAATAATAAACTAATCCTTGAATTCCTCTCTCGATATATTATCACTGGATACATACTTTTTTGTGTGGCTAGTGGATGTTGGAATTTTGCTACTGCGACGCTGCAAATCTTGTTTTGTTTTTACCGAAGGACCTTATTATGGTTTGAAATGTAGTAGTAATATAGTACTTCGCTAATTAGCATCCTCTCCTCTCCTCTCAAGAGAAAAAAAAAGAGAAGAAATGGGTAGGTGTCTCAACTGGACATCTGAAGAGGATCTGACCACCACGCTTAAATCAAACAGAGTGGAAGCAAAAACAAAACAAAAAACCTGAATCGGCCTAGAACCAGACAGACTTAACACATAGGTTAGAGAGGTGAAAGGGACCTTGATGAGCACAAGAGCGGTTTTGGCCGTTAGCGGTGGGGAAGGAGCTTTCTTTGGCTGTCAGCGTCGTCCCGGTGGCTAGCCGCTGTAGCTCCAACCCAACCTTGACCCAACAGAGATGAGACGTGGTCAGGGAAGCGAAGAGAGGAAATAAAGAGATGGTGGGAGGGGGCAGACCATGATGCTGCTGCTGCTGCTGCTTATCATGTGACTGGAACAAGGAGCAGCGGACCTTGATGAGCACAAGAGCGGCGTCCATGGCGCCTACCTACAGAGACAAGACGAGACCAGTTATAGGTGACACCAAATAGTACATCATTTTTATACTAATACACAACCTGCAGTTATCTAGCTTTCAATAATTTAAGAAAAAATCCAATTATATGTATACCAGCTATCTTTTGCTACCATATACCTCCAATTATATGTTTGCCAAAAAATCAACCTCAAACTGCAAGCACACTCAGTCAGTCTCTGGTCACCGAGTCAAAGCACTGCCATAGAGAAATTCTTTTCCTATCATATACCTCCTATGGCCGCCTCTCCCGCCTCTCCCGTTTCACGCCCGCTCTCACCGCCACCCTGAAATATAAAGAGGCTGAAGAATAGAAATAGATAGGAAAATATGTTTACCTATGGCACACAAGGTCAACAGATATAGATGAAAATTTTGTGTTTTCTATATTAACAAATCTACGACATCTTCACCGAAGCAACTATATAATGAATTCTGAAGTACTTCATGGGCACCAATCAAAAGCTAATATATAGTTCAATATATCCACATGCTGCTCCCACTCACCAGAAGAGTAGAGGAGAGATCAAAATTGAGAGAGGGCCAGTGGGGGTTGAGGGCGCTTGGAGCCGCAAGACCTGCCGTCCATGTTGTCGGTCTGCACATTTCACTTATTTTCTGCCAGAGCAAACCAAACCAAGATAGCATTAGCATGTTGTATCTTATGCAAGTGACCAGAAGATGAGAATGCTTGCCAGTAAAGGGGAGCAAGGAAATAATAACCTGAAAATATCCAAGGAAGTAGTAATCCACCTAGCAAGAAAAACAAAGGACATGGAATATTCAGTCAGCATTCCGAGACCTGACTTGCCCTCTGGATACATATCTTGAGAGTCACAAGAGATGATCTATTTACCTGTGCCTCTTGTCAAGTCTTCCCAGCCAGCCGAGAACCCTGTATATCTGTTAGAGCAGCCAAAACAGAACAAATACAATTAAGTTCAAATTATAGAAGTTGACAATTGCACAGAACATATGTAATAAACTGTCAAAATCGTAAAGTAGGTATTAAAGAAGATAGAATCATGAGTGTGAGTGTACTGTCTGAAAGTGTATTGATGCCTATTTTGTACAGTGACCTAGAGAAAACTCCAGTGCATAAAAAGGAAGGCTAACACATTATGTGTGATTAATGGATGACTTGTTAAGATGTAGGGACATACATTGATTACAATTTTTTTTTGCCAATTCAAGCTGTAGAAAATGTTGCCGTAATCTTCAATTTCAGAGGACGGTAGGGTTTTAGGTGTCGAAACTTTCAGTTTCGACAGTAGAGTTTTTTCAGTTTCAGTTTCTTCAGAAATAAGCCGAGCTGCGACTCGGAGTAGCTAGCTAGTTTTGCGGCGCCTTGACCCGATCGTGGGATGGCACGACTGCACGGTCACGGCGCCATGACGGGCTACGAGCGGGGAGTGCTGGGATGGCGGCACTCGCTACCCGATCGAGTCCGATTCTCTCGTTTCTGTTAGATCGTGTGAGACTTAATAAATGAGAAACTAGAAAAGCTGCAGGCAGTTGAGCAGCGCAAAAAAACTCTCTCTCTCTCTCGCACATACTCTCTTCCCCAACTCCGGCGATCGTAGTGGCGAGGTCTGTCTGACAATTGGCATCAGAGCGGGTTCGCTCGGCGGCCTGTGGAGATGGCAGGACCTGACAGCCTCGGAAAGACCGTTGTGGATTTGGGGAACAGCGGCGGCGGCGCTCTGGTCGTACATCGGCGCGTCGTCCGCGACACCGGCGGGGCCTGGCACATGCTGACACGCACCAACTACGCCTCTTGGGCCCTCCTGATGCAAGTCATGCTGGAGGCACGCCAGCTCTGGGTCGCCGTCAATGACGGGACTCCGGAGCATGAGACGGACCACACGGCAATGGAGTGCCTGTTGCGATCGGTGCCGCCGGAGATGGTATCCACGCTCGCTGTGAAGCCCACGGCGAAGGACGCCTGGGGCACGATCAAGACAATGTGGCTGGGTGTAGCACGTGTGCGCGAGGCCAAGGCGACGTCGCTGCGTCGCTAGTACGAGGCAATCAAGTTCAATGATGGCGAGAGCATCGACGATTTCGGTATGCGTCTGTCCTCTCTGGTCACTCAACTTGAGTTGCTAGGTGACAAGATCGGTGAGCCCGCCGTCGTCCGCAAGTTCCTCTCAGTCGTCCCCAAGGCGTACTCGCAGATGGCATGCGCGATCGAGACACTGGTCGACCTCAACACATTGCCCCTCGAAGAATTAATCGGACGGCTCAAGGTCGCCGAGGAGAGATACGAGCTGGACGCGGCGCCCGGCGCTGGCGACAGCAGCGGCAGGCTGCTCCTCACCGAGGAGGAGTGGTTCACGTGCCTCAAGCTGCGCAAAGGCGACGGATTGTCAGGCAGCAACGGGCGCGGTCGCGGGCACGGCAGAGGCGCGGCCGCGGACGCGGTGGCCGTGGCTAGAGTGCGGGACGCGGCACCAGCAGCAGAGATAAATCCAAGGATGTATGCCGTTACTGCAAGCAGGTAGGACACTGGGCGCACGAGTGCAAGAAAAACCGAGCCAAGGAGCAGGCCAATCTCGCGCAGGTAGGCACGGAGGATGACGAACCGGGGCTACTGATGGCTCAGGTCTACGGCGTATTCGACTGCGGCGGCAACGACGTGCACGCAGCGCTGGTCCACCTCGTTGAGAATGCGGTGCAAGTCAATCTCGGGGCCGAGGACGGCACCGCCGGCGGGCGGTGGTACCTGGACACGGGCGCGTCCAACCACATGATTGGTGATCGCTCGGCGTTCGCCAAGCTCGACACGGGCGTTCATGGGAGCGTCAAGTTCGGCGACGGCTCCGTCGTCAGCATCTGCGGTCGAGGGACGATTCTCCTGGTGTGCAAGACTGGCGAGCACCTCGCGATCACGGGGGTGTACTTCATTCCTCGCCTGCGCACACACATCATCAGCCTGGGCCAACTCGATGAGAGCGGCTGCCAGGTGCTGATCCAGGGAGGCGTGTTGCGCGTGCACGACCGGCAACGCTGTCTGCTCGCCAAGGTAAATAGGGCACCGAATCGTTTGTACACGATAGCTCTCCAGATCGCACAGCCTGTGTGTCTTGCAGCCCAGAGCAGATCAGATGAGGCGTGGACGTGGCATGCCCGCTACGGACACCTGAACTTCGACGCCCTGCGCAAACTAGCGCGCAGGGCATGGTGCGCGGCCTGCCCCTGATCGAACAGGCGGACCAGCTGTGCGACGCGTGCCTAGCCGGCAAGCAGCGGCGGGGTTCGTTCGCACAGCAGGCGCAGTTTCGTGGCGAGGAGCGGCTCGAGCTGGTGCACGGCTGATAACCCACAAGTATCGGGGATCGCAACAGTTTTCGAGGGTAGAGTATTCAACCCAAATTTATTGATTCGACACAAGGGGAGCTAAAGAATATTCTCAAGTATTAGCAGCTTAGTTGTCAATTCAACCACACCTGGAAACTTAGTATCTGCAGCAAAGTGTTTAGTAGCAAAGTAATATGATAGTGATGGTAACGGTAACAAAAGTAAAGACAGCAAAAGTAATGTTTTTGGTATTTTGTAGTGATTGTAACAGTAGCAACGGAAAAGTAAATAAGCGTAAACCAGTATATGGAAAGCTCGTAGGCACCGGATCAGCGATGAATAATTATGCCGGATGCGGTTCGTCATGTAACAGTCATAACATAGGGTGACACAGAACTAGCTCCAATTCATCAATATAATGTAGGCATGTATTCCGTATATAGTCATGCGTGCTTATGGAAAAGAACTTGCATGACATCTTTTGTCCTACCCTCCCGTGCCAGCGGGGTCCTATTGGAAACTAAGGGATATTAAGGCCTCCTTTTAATAGAGAACCGGAACAAAGCATTAGCACATAGTGAATACATGAACTCCTCAAACTATGGTCATCACCGAGAAGTATCTCGATTATTGTCACTCCGGGGTTGTCGGATCATAACACATAATAGATGACTATAGACTTGCAAGATAGGATCAAGAACTCACACATATTCATGAAAACATAATAGGTTCAGATCTGAAATCATGGCACTCGGGCCCTAGTGACAAGCATTAAGCATAGCAAAGTCATAGCAACATCAATCTCAGAACATAGTGGATACTAGGGATCAAACCCTAACAAAGCTAACTCGATTACATGATAAATCTCATCCAACCCATCACCATCCAGCAAGCCTACGATGGAATTACTCACGCACGGCGGTGAGCATCATGAAATTGGTGATGGAGGATGGTTGATGATGACGACGGCGACGAATCCCCCTCTCCGGAGCCCCGAACGGACTCCAGATCAGCCCTCCCGAGAGAGATTAGGGCTTGGCGGTGGCTCTGTATCGTAAAACGCGATGATTTCTTCTCTCTGATTTTTTTTCTCCCCGAAAGCCAATATATGTAGTTGGAGTTGGCTTCGGAGGGTGTCCAGGGGGGCCATGAGGTAGGGGGCGCGCCCCCCACCCTCGTGGACAGGGTGTGGGCCCCCTGGTCTTCATCTTTGGCGAGGATTTTTTATTATTTATTCTAAGATATTCCGTGCAGTTTCAGGTCATTCCGAGAACTTTTGTTTTCTGCACATAAAACAACATCATGGCAATTCTGCTGAAAGCAGCGTCAGTCCGGGTTAGTTGCATTCAAATCATACAAGTTAGAGTCCAAAACAAGGGCAGAAGTGTTTGGAAAAGTAGATACGACGGAGACGTATCAACTCCCCCAAGCTTAAACCCTTGCTTGTCCTCAAGCAATTCAGTTGACAAACTGAAAGAGAAAAAGAAAAAATTTACAAACTCTGTTTGCTCTTGTTGTTGTACTTATGTCAAGCCAGCATTCAGGTTTTCAGCAAAGATCATAACTAACCACATTTGCAATAACTCCTAGGTCTCATGTTTACTCATATCAATATCATAATCAGCTAGCAAGCCATAATAATAAATCTCGGATGACAACACTTTCTCAAAATAATCATAATATGATATAACAAGATGGTATCTCGCTAGCCCTTTCTGAGACCAAGAAACATAAATGCAGAGCACCTTCAAAGATCAATGACTGACTAGACATTTTAATTCATGGTAAAAGAGATCCAATCATAGTCATACCCGATATAAATTAACAGTAATGAATGCAAATGACAGTTGTGCTCTCCAGCTAGTGATTTTAATAAGAGGGTGATGACTCAACATAAAAGTAAATAGATAGGCCCTTCACGGAGGGAAGCAGGGATTTGTAGAGGTGCCAGAGCTCGGTTTTGAAATAGAGATAAATTATATTTTGAGCGGCATACTTTCATTGTCAACATAACAACTAAGAGATGACGATATCTTCCATGCTAAACAAATTATAGGCGGTTCCCAAACAGAATGGTAAAGTTTATACTCCCCTCCTCCACAAGCATCAATCCATGGCTTGCTCGAAACAACGAAAGTGCCTCAAACATTCAATGGGTCCTGTGGGGTTTTGTTTGCAATTATTTTGATTTAGTTTGCATAAAGCATGGGACTGGGCATCCTGGTGACCAGCCATTTTCTCGTGAGTGAGGAGCGGAGTCCACTCCTCTTGAGAATAACCCGCCTAAGACGGAAGATAAGGGCAGCCCTAGTTGATATATGAGCTATTCGAGCATGCAAAATAGAATGTTTATTTGAAGGTTTAGAGTTTGGCACATAAAAATTTACTTGGAACGGCAGGTAGATACCTCATATAGGAAGGTATAGTGGACTCATAAGGAATAACTTTGGGGTTTAAGGGATTGGATGCACAAGCAGTATTCCCGCTTAGTACAAGTGAAGGCTAGCAAAAGACTGGGAAGCGACCAACTAGAGAGCGACAACAGTCATGAACATGCATTAAAATTAATAAACATTGAATACAAGCATGAGTAGGATATAATTCACCATGAACATAAATATCATGAAGGCTATGTTGATTTGTTTCAACTACATGTGTGAACATGTGCCAAGTCAAGTCACTTAAATCATTCAAAGGAGGATACCACCCCATCATACCACATCACAACTATATCAATAGCATGTTGGCACGCAAGGTAAACCATTATAACTCATAGCTAATCAAGCATGGCACAAGCAACTATGATCTCTAATTGTCATTGCAAACATGTTTATTCATAATAAGCTGAATCAAGAACGATGAACTCATCATATTTACAAAAACAAAAGAGGTCGAGTTCATACCAGCTTTTCCCATCTCGATCGATCCATCATATATGTCATCATAATTGCCTTTCACTTGCACGACCGAACGGTGTGAATAATAGTAAGAGTGCACGTGCATTGGACTAAGCTGGAATCTGCGAGCATTCAATAAACAGGAGAAGACAAGGCAATACGGGCTCTTGGTTAAATCAACAATGATGCATAAAAGAGCCACTTCAACAATTTAATCATGGTCTTCTCCATCGACCCCAAAGAAAAGAAAAGAAATAAAAACTATTTACACGGGAAAGCTCCCAACAAGCAAAAGAAGAATGGGAAATATTTTTTTTGTTTTCTTTTTAATTATTACTACTACAGCAGGAAAAATAAACTACTACTAAATTTTTTGTTTTTCTTAAGGTTTATTAAACACACAAGAAGAAAGCAGGAAAAAGGAAATAAACTAGCATGGATATTACAGTGAAAGAGTATGAGCACCGACATCTAGCAATGAGTGTGTGTGAACATAAATGTAATGTCGATGAGAAATACGTACTCCCCCAAGCTTAGGCTTTTGGCCTAAGTTGGTTTATTGCCAGGGATAGCCCAGCGGATACCCGTGGTGTGGCTAGAATTAAAATCTTCTTGATGCAGCCGCTACCGCCTCCTGAGCTGCAGCGTGGCGTCGAGACGCCTCCGCTCTCCTCTTGTACTCATCTACCTCCTCTCTGGTAATAATATATCTCCCTTTTGTCTGAAAATCAAAGAAGGCAGGAGCAGGAAGAGTAACATGGACAACATGCCGTTTGTTAAAGATTAGTAAATCTTTGGAGAGGTGGTTCAGTCCTCTCAACAAACTGGTGGGAAACCGTAGAATCAAAATCCAAATAAGTAGGGGGTAACTCCATATCAACCTCACGAATGTCTATCTCAAGAAAATTAGCTAAGCGGGTTGCATAAATTCCTCCAAAGAAATCTCTGTTATGTCTATTATGATGCAACCTACGAGCTACAATGGCTCCCAAATGATAAGATTGGTCTCCTAACACAGCACTTCTGAGAATGCTGAGATCAGGGGCACACATGTGACATGCTTCATCCTTAGCATTTATGCATCTGCCTATGAAGGGAGCAAAATAATGTATAGCAGGAAAGTGAATGCTCCCTATAGTGGCTTGTGTTATATCTCTAGATTCCCCCAAAGTTATTCTAGCAAGAAAGTATCTATATTCAGATTTAGGGGGATCCCTGACACTACCCCAAGATGGAAGTTTGCAAGAAAAAGTGAAAACCTCTAAGTCCATGGTATAAGATTTGTCATAAAGGTCAAACATGGTGAAGGAGAATTACGCGAAGATGAAAACTCAAACCTCCTCACAAATGAACTTGTGAGATCATGATACTGGGGGCATTTGTCAGCCTCGAAGTCCTCAAGACCGGCATTACGCAAATATGCATTAAATTCTTCTTTGATTCCCCCTTGATCCATAAAAATTTCCGAAGGCCATTCACAGGGCCTCACAGGAGCGTCTCTTGGCGGTTCCTCGTCAGCATCACGCATTGCAAGCCTGGGACCTTGCTTCCTTGAAGAACCACCTTGGAACATCTTCCTAAACATATTGTTTTCTCTGGAAAAAATTCTGAAATTTTTAGTAACTTCAAACAAAAGTGAACCAACTTATATAAAATTGATAGCAACTACTCCTACAAGTGCCTAGAGCCTATATCAAGCATTGGAACTACTTGGAACCATATAAATTTGACATGCAAGCTCAAGAACATGGTCACCTATGCAGCACAAATTTGCAATGAATAAAGCACTAGAACAAAAACTAATTGGACCAATGGAGGAGTCACATACCAAGGAACAATCTCCCCAAGCAGTTTAGCGAGAGGTGCTTTGAGCAAGGAGATCGAAAATCACAGCAAGTGGCTGGAACACGAGTTTGAGTTGGTTTTTCGGGTTTGTGTGAGGCAGAGGAAGAAGATGGGTGCAGGGATAAGTGGAGGAGGGCCACCGTGGGTCCACTAGGCAGGGGGGCGCGCCCAGGAGGGTAGGCCGCGCCCTCCACCCTCGTGGCCAGGTGGCAGCTCCCCCCGCGGTAATTTTTGCACTAAAAATCCTCAAATATTCTCGAAAAAATCATATTAAATTGGCATGGCATTCTGAGGACTTTTATTTTTGGGATATTTTTATACTGCACGGATAAACCAGGAAACAGATAGAAAAATATGATTTTACTTTATTTCTACTAAAGAACAGAAAATATAAAGAGGGTACAGAAGGTTGTGCTTCTAGTTTCATCCGTCTCATGCTCATCAAAAGGAATCCACTAACAAGGTTGATCAGGTCTTGTTAACAAACTCATTCCGACTGACATGGAACCGGAGAAATTTCGAATAACACTATGTTACCTCAACGGGGATATGGACATCCCCAATAATAAGTATATCATATTTCTTCTTGACAGTAGGGAGAGGAAATTCAAAACCTCCAAATATAATTGATGGAATTTTTCCAATAGAGTTGATACTATGAACTTGAGGTTGTTTCCTCGGAAAGTGTACCGTGTGCTCATTACCATTAACATGAAAAGTGACATTGCCTTTGTTGCAATCAATAACAGCCCCTGCAGTATTAAGGAAAGGTCTTCCAAGAATAATAGACATACTATCATCCTCGGGAATATCAAGAAAAACAAAGTCCGTTAAAATAGTAACGTTTGCAACTACAACAGGCACATCCTCACAAATACCGACAGGTATAGCAGTTGATTTATCAGCCATTTGCAAAGATATCTCAATAGGTGTCAACTTATTCAAGTCAAGTCTACGATATAAAGAGAGAGGCATAACACTAACACCGGCTCCAAGATCACATAAAGCAGTTTTAACATAATTTCTTTTAATGGAGCATGGTATAGTCGGTATTCCTGGATCTCCAAGTTTCTTTGGTATTCCACCCTTAAAAGTATAATTAGCAAGCATGGTGGAAATTTCTTCTTCCGGTATCTTTCTTTTATTTGTAACAATATCTTTCATATATTTAGCATAAGGATTCATTTTGAGCATATCACCAACCGTGACACGCAAAAAGATGGGTCTAATCATTTCAAAGAAAGCGCTCAAAATCCTCATCATCCTTTTTCTTGGATGGTTTCGGAGGAAAAGGCATGGGTTTCTGAACCCATGGTTCCCTTTATTTACCATGTTTCCTAGTAACGAAGTCTCTTTTATCATAACGTTGATTCTTTGATTGTGGGTTATCAAGATCAACAGCAGGTTCAACTTCTACATCATTATCATTACTAGGTTGAGCATCATCATGAACATCATCATTAACATTTTCACTAGGTTCATGTTCATTACCAGATTGTGTTTCAGCATCAGATATAGAGATATCATTTGGATTATCAGGTGGTTCAGCAATAGGTTCACTAGAAGTTTGCAAAGTCCTATCATTTTTCTTTTTATTCCTTTTAGAAGAACTAGGCATATCAATATTATTTCTCTGAGAATCTTGCCCGATTCTCTTAGGGTGGCCTTCAGGATACAAAGGTTCCTGAGTCATTCTACCAGTTCTAGTAGCCACTCTAACAACATAATCATTTTTCTTACTATTCATTTCATCAAGCACTTCTTTCTGAGCTTTAAGTACTTGTTCTACTTGAGTGGTAACCATAGAAGCATGTTTGCTAACAAGTTTAAGTTCACCTCTAATATTAGCCATGTAATCACCCAAGCGTTTAATCATAAAGGTAATTTTTTTTAATTGTCTACCAAAATAAGCATTAAAGTCAGCTTGCTTAAACATAAAGTTATCAAACTCATCCAAGCACTGACTAGCAATTTTAGTAGGAGGGACTTCAGCTTTATCATATCTATAGAGAGAATTTACCTTTACTACCTGTGTCGGGATATCGGGATCAGGAGGTTCTTCGGTGAATAAAGAATTGAGATCATATACTTCTTCAATAGGCGGTAAATTAAGACCATGTATTTCTTCAATAGGAGGTAAATTATTAACATCTTCAGCTTTAATACCTTTTTCTTTCATAGATTTCTTTCCCTCCTGCATATCTTCGGGACTGAGAAATAGAACACCTCTCTTCTTCGGAGTTGGTTTAGGAATAGGCTCAAGAATGGTGGCTCGGGGAGCTGGCTCGGGAGTTGGCTCAGGAGGTGCCCAATTATTTTCATTTGTCAACATATTATTCAATAAAATTTCAGCTTCATCCGGTGTTCTTTCCTGAAAAGAGAACCAGCACAACTATCCGGTAATCTCCGGAAGCATCGGTTAGTCCATTATAAAAGATATCAAGTATTTCAGGTTTCTTAAGAGGATGATCAGCAAATCATTAAGTAACTTGAGAAGCCTCCCCCAAGCTTGTGGGAGACTCTCTTCTTTAATTTGCATGAAGTTGTATATTTCCCTCAAGGCAGCTTGTTTCTTATGAGCAGGGAAATATTTAGCAGAGAAGTAATAAATCATATCCTGGGGACTACGCACACAACCAGGATCAAGAGAATTAAACCATATCTTAGCATCACCCTTTAATGAGAACGGAAATATTTTGAGTATATAAAAGTAGCACGATCTCTCATCATTAGTAAACAGGGCAGCTATATCATTTAACTTAGTAAGATGTGCCACAACAGTTTCAGATTCATAGCCATAAAAAGGATCAGATTCAACCAAGGTAATTATGTCTGGATCAACAGAAAATTCATAATCCTTATCGGGAACACAGATAGGTGAAGTAGCAAAAGCAGGGTCGGGTTTCATTCTGTCTCTAAGAGATTCTTTACTCCATTTAGCTAGCAGCCTCTTAAGTTCATATCTATCTTTACAAGCAAAAATAGCTGCAGAAGATTCAGCATCAAAAAGATAACCCTCAGGAATAACAGGCATATTTTCATCATCACTTTCATCATCGTATTCAGATTCAATGATTTCTTTTTCTCCAACCCTAGCAATTTGTTCATCTAGAAATTCACCAAGGGACACAGTAGTATCAAGCATAGAAGTAGTTTCATCATAAGTATCATGCATAGCAGAAGTGGCATCATCAATAACATGCGACATATCAGAACGAATAGCAGAAGCAGGTTTAGGTGTCGCTAGCTTACTCATAACAGAAGGTGAATCAAGTGCAGAGCTAGATGGCAATTCCTTACCTCCCCTCGTAGTTGAGGGGTAAATTTTTGTCTTAGGGTCTCTCAAGTTCTTAGTGTCCAGCAGATATAAATCCCAAGTGACTCAAAGAATAGAGCTATGCTCCCCGGCAACGGCGCCAGAAAAAGGTCTTGATAACCCACAAGTATAGGGGATCGCAACAATTTTCGAGGGTAGAGTATTCAACCCAAATTTATTGATTCGACACAAGGGGAGCCAAAGAATATTCTCAAGTATTAGCAGCTGAGTTGTCAATTCAACCACACCTGGAAACTTAGTATCTGCAGCAAAGTGTTTAGTAGCAAAGTAATATGATAGTGATGGTAACGGTAACAAAAGTAAAGACAGCAAAAGTAATGTTTTTGGTATTTTGTAGTGATTGTAACAGAATCAACGGAAAAGTAAATAAGCGTAAACCAGTATATGGAAAGCTCAGAGGCACCGGATCGATGATGGATAATTATGCCGGATGCGGTTCATCATGTAATGATCATAACATAGGGTGACATGTAACTAGCTCCAATTCATCAATATAATGTAGGCATGTATTCCGTATATAGTCATACGTGCTTATGGAAAAGAACTTGCATGACATGTTTTGCCCAACCCTCCCGTGGCAGCGGGTCCTATTGGAAACTAAGGGATATTAAGGCCTCCTTTTAATAGAGAACCGAACAAAGCATTAGCACATAGTGAATACATGAACTCCTCAAACTATGGTCATCACCGAGAAGTATCCGATTATTGTCACTCGGGGTTGTCGATCATAACACATAATAGGTGACTATAGACTTGCAAGATAGGATCAAGAACTCACATATATTCATGAAAACATAATAGGTTCAGATCTGAAATCATGGCACTCGGGCCCTAGTGACAAGCATTAAGCATAGCAAAGTCATAGCAACCCATCACCGTCCAGCAAGCCTATGATGGAATAACTCACGCACGGCGGTGAGCATCATGAAATTGGTGATGGAGGATGGTTGATGATGACGACGGCGACAAATCCCCCTCTCCGGAGCCCCGAACGGACTCCAGATCAGCCCTCCCGAGAGAGATTAGGGCTTGCCGGCGGATCCGTATCGTAAAATGCGATGATTTCTTCTCTTTGATTTTTTTTGTCCCCGAAAGCCAATATATGGAGTTGGAGTTGGCGTCGGAGGGTGTCCAGGGGGCCCACGAGCTAGGGGGCGCGCCCAGGAGGGGGGCGTGCCCCCCACCCTTGTGGACAGGGTGTGGGCCCCCTGGTCTTCATCTTTGGCGAGGATTTTTATTATTTATTCTAAGATATTCCGTGGAGTTTCAGGTCATTCCGAGAACTTTTGTTTTCTGCACATAAAACAACATCATGGCAATTCTGCTAAAAACAGTGTCAGTCCGGGTTAGTTCCATTCAAATCATACAAGTTAGAGTCCAAAACAAGGGCAAAAGTGTTTGGAAAAGTAGATACGACGAAGACGTATCAACGGCGACCTCTGCGGGCCAATCACGCCGGCGACTCCAAGCGGGAAGAAGTACTTCCTCCTCCTGGTGGACGAGGCGACGCGCTATATGTGGCTCGTGATGCTCACATCCAAGGTCGAGGCGGCTGCAGCAATCCAGCGCATACAGGTGAGCGCGGAGTGCGAGTCTGGACGCAAGCTGAAGACGCTGCGAACGGACAGGGGCGGTGAGTTCACATCGGGTTTGTTCATGGCCTATTGCGCTGAGATCGGCGTGGCCCGGCACCTCACTGCGCCGTACTCGCCACAACAGAACGGCGTGGTCGAGCGGCGCAACGGCATAGTGGTGGGAATGGCCCGGAGCTTGCTGAAGGCAAAGGGCGTGCCTGGCGAGTTCTGGGGCGAGGCGGTCGCCACGGCGGTCTTCCTTCTGAACCGTTCACCGATGAAAAGCCTGGATGGGCAGACGTCATTCGAGGCTTGGCACGGGCGCAAGCCGAATGTGCATTTCCTGCGCACTTTCGTGTGCGTAGTGCACGTCAAGGACACGCGCCCCGGCCTGAAGAAACTTGACAATCGCAGCCGGCCCATGATCTTCGTCGGCTACGAGCAAGGAACAAAGGGATATCGAGCCTATGACCCTGCAACGAGGCGCGTGCACGTCACCCGCGACGATGTCTACGACGAAGGGACTCGGTGGGACAGGACTGCAGAAGAAGACCTCGTGAACTCGTTCAGGGGCACCGACATGTTCGTGGTCGAACACATTACGAGCAGGACTCCAGGTGCATCAGAAGAAGAAGGGGCGGGTACCTCGCCTTCGTCTACGCCACCGGCGTCTCCAGCAACGCTGTCTGCAGCGTCGTCATCCCCAGGGCAGACCACTCCAGCACCGGCCAGCCCAGGAGGAGTGGAACTGGTGTCGGCGCCGACGTCGTTCAGCGACAATGTTCTCGATGCGGCTGATGACGCGGAGCGCGAGCACCGTTTCTGCACTCTTCAGAACGTGCTGGATTTCGGACCGGCGGATGACCCCGACGAGGAGCTGCACTTCCTAGCTGCAGAGGAGCCGTCCTCGTTCTCTGAAGCAGAGCAGGAGGCGAACTCGCACGAGCTATGATCGAGGAAATGACCTCGATCGAGGACAACCAGACGTGGCATATCACACTAAAAAAAGACACATCCGTGACATTTTGGGCCGAACGAAATGTTTTTCTGTCATACATATGACACTTCTATGACGATAATTGTGACAGAACCCGGTATCATCATAGATGTGGTGGGCTCCTACTTCTATGACAAAAAATCATGACACAAATTGGGCTTTTCGTCCTGGGCGGGCTAGAGACGCAGCTGCATGACATTCTTTGGGCCGTCCATGACGGAAAAAACCGTGGTAGAAGCGAGGGGTACGAAAATTTCGGGGAGTTGCCGGTTACGGTGGGAGGTCGGGGGCCGAGCGATGCGCGTTTCTCTCGACACGACGTGCGCGTGTGCGAGGTGTTGGCTGAAGCTGAACCCGAAGCGAGGCGCTAGCTCTAATCGAACCAAGCGATGACCGCAGTTACGCTAAGCATCGAACCCGAAAGCGATCGATCGATGGTCGTTAATGGCGAACCCGATGGAGCGATTCCTCCGCTAATGCTGCTAATCAAGACGATCGATTGGATGAACAGTGAGCGCTATGGGGGAGGGGGGTTGGATGAGCAGGAGCGGTGGCGTTGCCTCACGGATGAACAGGACCCGTGGTGTGGAGGGCTGGATGAGCGATGAGACGATGGAGGGGTGGCTATGGAGGGGTGGTTGAATAGGACCCCGTGGTGTGGAGGGCTGGATGAGCAGTAGACGGTGGAGGGGTGCCCGTGGAGGGGTGGTTGAACAGTAGCCGGTGGAGTAGCGCGCGGTGGAGGCTGGATGAACAGGAGCCCGTGGAGGCTGGAGGAGGTCGACGGTAGCCCGTGGAGGCTGGAGGAGGTTGACGGTGGAGATGAACAGTATCCCGTGGAGTCCTGTTTTGCGGTACGCCACACCCCTCCCGATGAACAGGACCCCTGTTTCAACTGTAGGAGGTCCGTTTCCTCCATTTTGCGGTACGCCACACCCCTCCCGATCAACAGGACCCCTGTTTCGATCGTAGGAGGTCCGTTTCCTCCGTTTTGCGATATGCCACACCCCTCCCGATCAACAGGACCCCCGTTTCAAATGTAGGAGGTCCGTTTCCTCCGTTGTGCGCTACGCCAGGCCTCGTTTCCATCGCCTGTTCCGTCCAAGCCGGTTGGCTCCCACGCGTTCCGTTGCCTCCCGATGAACACGACGCATTCCGTTGCCTCCCCATGAACACGACGCATTACGTTGCGTCCCCATGAACACGACGCATTCCATTGCCTCCCCATGAACACGAGCCCTCGCCGTACGTATGTGCGACTAGGCGTTCGAGACCCCGCCCATATGTACACAGACGTGGCCGTATTTTCTTTCTTGCACCCTGGCCGCTGTACGTACGTGTACACGCTTACGTGCGGCGCCTCTTTCGACTGCGTGCGGCGCCTCTACTACGACACGTGCGCGCCTCTACATCGACCAGTATATACGTACACGTTCACGACCAGGATGACAACGCTACGTACGCTTCGACCAGGTGGGCCCCGACTGTCAGGCACTTCCTTGCCTGCGAAGATGTAGCTGGTGGGTCCCCACAGTCAGGGGGCGAATCGTTTTGTTTTTTTTTGCCCATACGCACTTCCTTGCGTGCGAAGGTGTAGCTGTTGGGTCCCAACAGTCAGGGGCGAATCGTTTTTTTTTTGCCCGGACGCACTTCCTTGCGTGCGAAGGTGTAGCTGGTGGGTCCCATCAGTCGGGGGGCGAATCGGTTTTTTTTCGGACGCACTTTCTTGCGTGCGAAGATGTAGCTGGTGGGTCCCAGCAGTCAGGGGGCGAATCGTTTTTTTGGACGCACTTCCTTGTGTGCGAAGATGTAGCTCTTGGGTCCCAGCAGTCAGGGGGCGAATCATTTTTTCCGCGAAATACGGTGGCCCGTCCGGTGGGTCCCCGCTGTCAGGTGGAGGAATAATTATTTTGCGCGTAATAAGGAGGCACTTCCTTGCGGCTGCCGTGGACCCAGCTGTTAGCCTCTCCACGTACAGTCCACGTCCGATGGAAGTCGTTCCTTGACCACGTTGACCACGCCGCGCCGAGAGCACCACGGCGGTGGACGACGGCGAGGCCTAGGAAGGGGACGACGCGGAGCCGGGGAAGACGCGGCAGTGGATGCACACGCGAAGAGGAGTACGAGGGTTCACTGGTTCGGCTGCGCTGCCGTCGCCGCAGAATAACAGGGGGTGTGGGTGAGTGGAGGGATGGCCTGGCCAGCGGTGGGAGTAGTAGGGGGCGGTGAGGCCTCCGCGGCAGCACAGCCGGCCACGGTAGGCAGGAGCAGGCGGCATGACCGGCGCTGCTTTGGGCGGCTGGAGCAATAAGACCAGAGGTTGAAGAAGCACGAAGGCCGTTGGATGGACATCGTACGGTCACTGCAGCTAGAATCGTTTATTATTGACTAAGTTGACAAAGCCCTTGGTACGTCAACTTAGTAGGCCCATAGGTCAGCTTCCGAAACGGTGCGCCCCATATGTCAGGGGGAGGAATCATTTTTTGGGCGGGTGAAGCTAGAATATCCGAGATTGAAGAAGAAGCACGGCATCCGTTGGATGGACATCCAACGGCCACTGCTAGAACCGTGTGTTCACTATAAGTTGACAAAGCCTTGCATACGCGTCAACTCTGTTTTTCTAGGGGACGCGTCAACTTAGTAAGGCCAGAAGTGTGTGGCAGAGAACTTATAGCCCATTTGAGATTTGTAAGAATGTGTATCCCATTTTTTAATTATAATGCAATTTACTACAGCCCATTTACAGTTTCTTAAAACTACAGCCCATTTCAACCAACCGTTCAAAACAGAATTCAATAAAATTTCCCACATTTTGATGGGATCCGAATATTTTTATCCCGAAATTTCTAGTCGGATTAAATACAATTTCAATATAAATTTATATTACGTAAAAATCCAACGAAACATTGCGCTCGCAACAATTAATGAAACTAAAATTTTCAATATTCCAAAAATAATATTTTATAAAGTAATCACTGTTTGGTGCATTTTTTAATAGTTACTACCCAGTTTTTATAATTACATCCCATTTATTATTTCTTAAAGCCCATTTTCTTGTCAAGCCTAATGCATCCCTCCTAGGAAAGATTTGCAGCCCAGCGGGGCGGTGAATAACAACTTGACCTTGCCTGGGTATTCCTAAAAAAAGTATAGCTGGGCTAGCCATTTTTAGCTTGAAAAAAATTAATATCTGGGCTGGATATCTGGCCTGGGCTAGACGGGCCACAGCCCGCCCAGTTAATACCTGCAGCGATGTTTTCGTTGTTGTTCAGAGGAGAAAAATTAATATCTGGGGTAAACATCGAAAAAATCTGCAGTGCTCACCTCAAAAACACAAATACTGCTCGAGCTGCTTGGTCCCAGCTGTCGGCCGCTTCTTGTGCAATTCTCTCGTTTATTGACTAGAGTACATAGGTTGATAATGGTGTGGGACCGTGATGTCAGGAAACCAGGAGGAAGCAAAATAAATTATAGTTATATATATACATATAATAAGGAGGCACTTGCGTACGTGAGGCTATGGACCTGGTGGGTCCCCATTGTCATCCTATCCAAGTAAAGTCATCTCCTCGCCCGCGCGCGCTTTCCGCCCGAAACAGTCAGCGCCGGCCGCCCCGCTTCCCGGTGCAGGCGATTGCTCCGCCTTCAAACGACACAAGTGTCGTCCGTCTGTCCATCTGCCGCACACATTAATGATACGCGGTTGCCGAGGTGGCTACTCCGGTGCCACACGTCCGTCTCTCCGCCCGCCCACCATTGCTATATAAACTGCTGCGCCGGCCATAGCCGCAGTCATCCGCATCCGTTCTCTTTCTCCTGTCCACACCACTACTGCCCACAATGGCTTCCTCGCGCTCTAGCGCTCTTCGGGACGGGCGGACGACGGACCACAAGAAGATGGCAGCCATTGCTGCCGACCGGCTGGCCGGCAGGCAGCCGGAGGACGACGACGTCCTAATGGAGAACATGGTAGTCGACGATCCGGCGCCAACCCCCTCCTCCACGCCATCCTCGCTGGTGCATTGCACCATGACCATCGGCGAGGCCCATGCCCAATATATGGACAGGGTGAGGCCGGCGCGTGAGGAGCAGTTCCGGAGGCGCAGGCCGACGCCGCCTACAACCACCATCTCCTCCGTGAGCACTGCAGCGGAGGAGCAGATCGCCATGAGCGGGCGGAGCAGGAGGCGCTGCTCGATTTCACCGCTCCGCTTCTAAGGGCCGCCTTGAGCGCTGGCGGTACCGCATGTGGGTGGCGGAGGCTGCGGCCGCCTACAAAGAGGCTAGCAAAGAGGGCGATGAAGCGGGTGAGGCGCTGTTTGGCGAGACCGAGGACGAGGCAAAGGACAATGCCGGCTCCGACGAGTCCCTGCTCCGCTTGCGTCGACGACGCCCTGCTCCGCCGAGGCCCCGCGGCGCCAATAACGAGGCACAAGACACCGCCGGCTCCGCCGAGGCCCCGCCCCGCCAACAACGAGGCATAGGACATCGCCTGCTTAGTCGAGGCCCCACCCTACCATCAACGTGGGGGAGGATTTCCACCGCTCCGCTGAGGCGCCGCCCGCGGCAACGAGACAGAGGACATCGCCGGCTCCGCCGAGGCCCCGCCCCGCTGCCAACAAGGCCGCGCCACACTGAAAACGAGGAAGAGTAGAACACGGTAGGTCGCCGCCGCTCGGGTCCAAGTAAGGCCACCGCTGCTACCCTCCGATTGAAGCCAAGCTAGGCGGGTTGACCATTGACGGCCGGTTAGCTTCTTGGCGGCGACGTGGAGTCGGAGAGCTGCGCTGGAGAAGAACGCTGCTTCTACTTTCTTAGCTGGTGCAGTTGGATCGACACGTGGGCCCAACAGGCCACATGTCGATTCACATAACTACACCTGTAGTTAAGTCACTAGCTTTTGTTCGCTCGATGAGACACAGGTAGGTAACCCGGTTAATTAATTATACCTCCAGCGCACCCCTTTTTAGTTTTTTTTCAAAAAGGAGGATGACCCCCGGCCTCTGCATCTAGGAGATGCATGCGGCCACAAACACCCCTTTTTTGTTGAAGAATGTATGAAATGTAATGAAATCCGGCATGTTTATATGAAATCCGACCGTGTATGAATGAATTTATTTCGGTTAGTTTGAATTCATGTATCACTGGCATTGGATGAACATGCAAAACAATACGTACTAGCATTATTCCTGTGGTGATCACCACGTTTGCAGCAGTTTCACATGTACTCCCTCCGGTCCTTTCTAATGCGCATACAAGTTTTGTCTGCAGTCAAAGTATCTCTACTTTGACCAATCTTATACAAAAAAGTATGCACTTTCACAATGTGCGAAGTAAAAAGGAACAGAAAGACAAAGAGTTTGAGCAGCTTTTTAGCGTTTCTGTACATTGCAATCAAACACACAGGCCTGGCAATTCATAGAGAACATTCAAAACAATCGATGATTATGCATCTCAGTGACTCACATGTCAGAGGCAATATTTACTTCATAAAGAAAAAATTAATCGCCGCTGCTGACAAAAAAGGGCGTCCCATTCGAAAATATCAAACGCATATCTTGCTAAAATCAATGAGCAAAATTTGACAAGGTTGTCCCATTCCAAAATATCAAATGCCTACGATTGTGGAATGGGCAGGGTTTGCCATCAGTTCGGACATTGAAATGGCACCTCGTGCTAAATAAACCAGTTGTTCTTTTGTGCAGTTCCACCAAAATCAACCAAATTCGCCACAGTAGCTTGTATGATTTCGCCCTTATATGTTGCAACGCCTTGAACTTATGGGCACCTCCTTTCTTGTGGTGGAAATGAATGATTTGATGTATTCATGAACATTTTGTGCAGTTCCGTTGAAATCAAGTTAAGCACCCCTGTTTGCACAAATACAAAAAGTGATTAGTATAAAGCAAACTATACTATGAATTGACAGTTTCAACAGGCACATACATGGTCCATGTCGAGCACACTTTTAGAAAAATGGAACTCACCAGAAAGAATCCTAGAACAACATTGTACTTGCGTATCACAGCAAAAAATGGAGATTTGTCAGTCCTTCTGAGCTGAAGTTAGTTTGGTCTTGTGGGGAGTAATGTAACCATCCTTCAACTGCTCCTTCTGATGAGAAGATAGACAGGGCTTATTCATCCTGGCATATCGGAACTAGTCACTTCACGTACTCCATATTCTTCTTGAGAGGAAGATGATCCCTGTTTGCTCGAAAAAAGTAAAGGAAATATTTAAAACAGCACAGATGAAGCACTTCTCAAGGACAATACCACTTTTCATGACAAGATCTAAACAGTAGCACAACACCAATAGAGATGACAAAGCTCAATCATATGGATGAAATCAGTGGGTGAGTACCAACATTTGTCAGGAGGCTGATTGTGTAGAGCATACAGATGAAGCACTTCTCCGGAACCATCTGTTGCTATCTATGGGGGTAGCCATGCTTACTATATACTCCTCGATTAGTTTAATGTTTCCAACATCTTCTTGTGCAGTTCCACTAAAATATATGGTATCTTCAAAGAAGATCCCTGTTTGCACAAGTAGAGATAATTACGTATGGCATCAAATCAGTGGCAAAACAATTGCTCGTTCCAGCCATAGCAATAAATTAAGATGCAAAACTATATCATTACTTGTGTCATCACAGTTCCAGTGCTTCATTACAGCACCGGAAGTTGATTTTTGTTTTTCTTCCGCTTGTTCTTCCCCTTCATCACTTGGTTCAATAACAGACAAGCTTCGCCTTCAATGTAAGATTTGGCATGTCAATTAGGGAGCAAAAGTATAGTATAAACTTAATTTTCTGATGAAAGTGGCAAAATACAGGCCGGTAGTTGTGAAATATCCTTATCTTACCTCAATGGGATATTACGGTGCACATACAGATTGGAAGTCTTCTCTCCATTTGTGCAGTTCACTAAAATCAAGCAACATTATCGTACAAGTAGCACAACATATGAAAGCACACTGCAGAATCATGTGAAAGAAGGCTAGTACTGACCTCTCATGATGCTGAATTCAAACAACTCACAAGAAGAAGATCTGAACCAAATTCGCCTTAACGGATAGGAAGTAAGATCTCCTCTTGTGCAGTTCCACTAAGATCAAGTAATCAAGCTAACGTTGTCGGTGTGACATTTTGGTTGAACTGCACAAAACACTCTTAAAACAAAAGTGTTTTGTGCAGTGCAACAAAAGGTCACAATGGCAACGAGGTGAAGTAGATAACCCTGTTTACACAGAGGTGCAAAGGAAACAATTAGTGCTCAATAACGGTGGATGACACAGAAGCCAACAAAAAGAAGCATCTACCTTATCTAAATGGGAAAGAAAGCAAGACAGTAGCATTTCTCAAATGGTGGCATTGATTAATATTAACATGGAGATTATATTAACAATAAAATTCGTTAAACATGTAATTTGCTTTTAACTGTGGCATTACATCAATTTTCCAGCGGCATTATTAGAGGGTGTTTGTTGACATTTTGGTGTAGGGACTAAAAAAACTCCGTGTCAGTCACATCTAAACCAAACAGGAGGGACTTTTCGGGACTAAAAGTGGGCATTTGGGACTAAAGAAAGAAGACCCCGAGGGAGTCTTTTTGGGACTTTTTCCAACAGTTGCCCCTGCCACGCATCGCACCTTGTTTCTATTAGTTCATTACTAGGGGTAACATGGTCTTTTATCATGTCATTTAGTAACCTCTAGTCCATGTTTAGTCTCTGGAACCAAGCAGGTAGGGACAAGGGAGTTTTTAACCAAACAGGGCCTTAGATTAACAACAGCTAATGAGTTGCATGGGACAGTGGACGCACCACCACCATGTGCATCTACCGACGTACTGTGGTCATGCACAGTCTATTGCAACAAAGAACAAACAACCAAGGAGCATATTTGTGTTGGTCCCAGTTTTGTTATCTTTAGACACCTTTCCCTATGTGAGCGTAGCAAATCTAGTCCTGCTCAAACTCTACAGCCTTGTCCCTTCCTTTTCCTTTTGAACTAGTACTTTCGCCTTCCTTTTCTCTTTGAACCACGCCCTAGATTTATGCGATACAACTTTCCCCACTACTTTCCCCATTCCTTTCCTCTTTGAACCACGCCCTAGATTCATGCTATACAACTTTCCCCTTCATTTCCTCTTTGAACCACGCCCTAGATTCATGCTATATACAACTTTTCCCATTACTTTCCCCCACTCCTTTCCTCTTTGAACCACGCCCTAGATTCATGGTATACATGCAGCTAGAGCAATGCATGTGGAGTAAGTAAAATATACCTTAAGGTTCTTGGGGCGTGGTTCGGTGGGCGACGGGACGGCTGCGAAGAAGAAGGGGTCGGAGGCCCTCCCGCGCCGCCGCTGGGTGGAAAGTGAACAGCAGCGCCGGTAGTGGATTCCCTCCCTCGCCAACGGCGACAGCGTTAAGCCTCCTTCCCTTCCCGGCGGACGGATCCTGCCGGCTCTTTGAGCAGCAGTGAGGGGAGAGAGAGGCCAACGAAGTCTTGTTTAGATCTGGAGAGGGCGAGAGAGTGTGAAGAGAGCAACTACAAGCACCGAGGATCCAGCGGGAGAGGGCGAGAGAGTGGGAAGAGAGCAATTACAAGCGCCGAGGCTCCAGTGTATATATATACTGGAGAGAGAGTGTGAAGCGTGCAAACCCTAGAAAAAATTTTGACCAGTCAAAGAATCCTCCTGGCAAAAATTATGCTCAAGTGTAGTTATCGAACTCGAGACCTCAAGTTTGATGAGAGAACAGGCTAACCAGCTACACAACCCTCTCGTTCTGTTCAACGAGAGGAAAATAACCTTTTATACATTCCTTCATTCGTGTGACAGGCATGCCGTGTATTTTTTTTTTGTGTGTGGGAGTCATGAGGATTTCAATCATAATCGTGTCATGTGGCTTTGGTGGTAAGATTATCCACAGTGGTGTAGAAATAATGCAGCCTTAGTCACCTTACCTCTCTCCACGTAGTACGTTGGGTCCCACCAGTCAGAGGGTGAAACAAACAAATTAATAAGAAAAATTAAAAGCGCCAGCGGTGTATCTTACTACCTCACACATCTCGCTACTGCTTGGGAACACTGTCCAATTGATCCCTATGTTCGCTCACTTACTATTTTAAGTGAATCCTTATTATAACATGCACACAAATTTTGGGCACTTGTATTCGACTTAAGTCAGTGTGCCACCGTATCTTGTATACTTACTACTCCCTCCGTCTAGGTGTAATAAGTCACGTTAGAAGGTGCAACGAGACCAAGGTGTGTGCGTGTGCGTGTGCGTGTGTGTGTTTAACAGCATGTGTGTGTTAGAGAGTGCGACAGATCGACCTACTCCTACAGAGATATGGTGTGTAGTGTATGATTTTAGCCGCGAGAGTTGGTGCATCCTCTCGTTTCCAGGCGTGTCCGGTAGGGACATGCGGACAGCTGCCACGCCCGCTCCTCACCAGCCTGGCCCACCCAAAGCCCCTCCATTGCCCGCGCGCGCTTCCCGCCTGAAACGGTCAGCGCCGCTCCAAAGAATCGGTGCTGCATTCATGCCCGGGCAGAGCGGACGCGACCTCTCACTGGCGCAAGAGTGATGGTTGCTTCGTCCGTCCAACTTACTGCTGGGTCTATGTGATTTGACGGCTCATTGGTCTTTATTACTGAGGTGGTAGGACTGCTGGATGTCCCACGCTTTCGGCGAAAGGAGGTAAGTAGATTACAATTTTCTCCATTCTTACAACGGAGGAGTGCAAGGGCAGTGAAAACACGCAGGCTCAGTGATTACAT
Source organism: Aegilops bicornis (assembly GCA_021605145.1). NCBI lineage: Eukaryota > Viridiplantae > Streptophyta > Magnoliopsida > Poales > Poaceae > Aegilops > Aegilops bicornis. Next base: position 45,413,120 of record CM038674.1, read on the forward strand.
GGCCCACCTCACACTATCACCGTGCGACACCTAACTCTTTACATAGTACTCCCTCTGTTCCTAAATATTACTAGATGAGTCCCCGCGCGTTACCGTGGAACAGCGGTATATCTCTCTGCGCAAAATTATCGATTTCACAGAACCAAAAAAAATCTATAACCGCATGACAAATGTGGTAGCCAAACTAAATAAACTCCCATCATCATTTAGATCATCCCACGTAAGTAAAAAAGGTCAGCCAACTCCTACTGCATAATGGGATTATATTTTTCTTTTTGACATGTTAATGGGACTTAAAAGCTCACTTACATGCATGCTACGGTGCATGCTTGCATGCAGAACATGTTGATGTGATTTAAAACCCACTCACATGCATGTGCCACGGTATTTCTGCATGCTTGCATGTGGCTTAGTGCGGAGCCTCTCAACATCTAGATCAGACGGCTATTATGACTGATTTACTTCATCTAATGCCTACGTCAATTTTGATGATGTGGCTCAAGGAGAGGATAGAGAATTTCTAGTAGTGGGGGCTAGCTATTACTAGTAGATAAGTCTTTGTAGAGATTCCACTAGGTGAACTACATACGGAACAAAATGAATGAATCTACACTTAAAATGCATCTATATACATCTGCATGTGGTTAATGGTGAAATCTCTACAAAGACTTATATTTAGGAACGGAGGAAGTACTAGTACGTACTGTAATTTATCAGCGAGATAAATTTGTACAATGCTATGAAGCTTCCAGCTCCTGTTACATGTATCTTGCGTCCAAGGTTGCCCGTTGCAACATTTCATCAAATACAAAGGAGACTAACATGCATGCTATTGCATCTCAATGATTGACAGATCATAGCAAATATGTACTCCCTCCGTTCCAAAATAAGTGTCTCAACTTTGTGCAAACTTTAGTACAAAGTTGTACTACTACTAAAGTTTACACTTATTTTGGAACAGAGGCAGCTAAAGAAAAAAACGATCCATGTAGTCCCTAGCCCTTGAACCGTGAACCTGACCAGGCTTCAATTTCTTTGGCAACGTTCGAGCTTCCTAATAAATGAAGTTTGCAAGCTTTTGACCATCGGATCATTTTGTGCAGTTTCACCAAAATCGAGATAAGCATCCCTGTGGCAAAGAAATTGAAGAAGCGTGATTAGAGTAAGATTACTAGGACTAGTTGATGAGACATAAACTCATCACAAATACAGTACGTAGAAGCCAGTAGAGGTATCAGGTATGTGCGGGGCAAAGAAGTAGAGAAATATCCACAGGGAGTGATGTGGGCAGCTGGAGCAGTGGTGCAAGCCGGCTGTAAAGGGAGTTGTACCTGAGGGACGTAGCTCAACCTTGAGGAGGGCGGTGGGAGGCGGCAATTGCCCACATTGCGGCAGTGAGCAAGGGACGAAGGCAACCTCACCGGCTTTGTGAGAGAGAACGGCGGGGACCCCTGATCGGGACGTGCCAACAGTGGGTTTTCGCCGTCGGCGACGGCCACCGCATCTACACTAAGCATCCACCCCTTCACCGGGATGTTAGAGATGTGGCCACAGTCTTTTTGTGCGAGAGAGTGTGAAGAGAGCAACCCCAGCAAGCAACCGTGTAGGCTGGCCCGTCCTGACTATGTATATAGTGGAGCGGTTTCCTTTTCTCTCCATATGAACCTATCATATTGCGTATGTGCCACTGAAGAAAAAAAAATATAAATGACGCGGCACCTACTAACCTTGCGCTTGGCATCTCCAAAATATTAACCTTGCGATTGGCTCTTCGCCTCTTCGGGAAGTCAAGCAATAATGGTAGTGTAGTATATATCGTTCTGGCTATATGAGACCGAATGAATTGTTGCACGTCCACCACGTGGGCGAGGGTCGAGGGGCGAGGGAGAGTGCTACTACATACGGAGCAAAATGAGTGAATGTACACACTAAAATACGTCTATATACATCAGTGTTTGGAGTATGTACTAGTAGTTCATATTGAAATCTACTAAAGGACATATATATTCCAAAAAATATGATATAATCTCTATAACCAAGGTAATAGGGACGAGGAGTAAACGGAGGGAGTAGTAAATTTTTCTCCTCGTCCTGCGAGCCACCGCGTGCATGGGCGAGGGAGGAGCAAGCTTCACCTCATCCTGCGAGCCACCGCGCCCGTGGGCGGGGGAGACGGCGTACTAAGCAAGCTTCTCCTCGTTCTGCGAGTTGACGGGACACATCAAAAGTACTCCAGTGTATAGAGCCTTGCCTCTAAGGTAGGTCCCACATGGTTTGCCTCTTTTTTTAATTTAACATAACGCGTCAAGTCGCAATTTGTTTGTTCACCCGTGGTAGACGATCCTCCCTCCACCAAGTGGACAACCAGTACACGTGCCAAATTACCATGTGGGCTGCCTTTTTCGTACAGAAATGAGCTCCACCGTGTACCCACGCGGGTGTGCTTGGGAAAGAGGCAGAGTACGTGCGCCCGTGCATGCATCTCTTCTCTTCGTGCACGTCCCCCACCTACGTGGGTGTGTGTGAGAGATACAAACCGCGTTCGTGAGTGTTTTTTGTTTTGTGGTGGGGGTGGGGGTGGGGTGGGGGGTTGATTTCGTGAATTATTTATGGGAATATGTGTCGATGACATCTCAAACAAAATTTTGCATGCAATATGTGTGAAATGGAGGCCTATACATATCATACATAGAGGGTCGGGCAATCCACGAGAAGAGAGGGAGGGGTCATAGCTATTGATAGAGTCGAAGAGAGGATCAAGTGGGTGGGTGCGAGATCGATGAAGAGAGCCATAGAAATTGTGTGTGTGTGTGTGTGTGTGTGTGCAAGTCAAGGATATAGGGCGACTGGCCTACCGGAACGTTAGAGGGCACATGTCAAGTTTGTGTGTGGCAGGGAGACATGACTAGAGCGCTTGATGTATCGGTGTGTGTGGGGGAGGGGTGGGGAGGGGTAGGCAGAGGCCTAACTATAGAGGTAGAACGACTCGTATATGTGTTGAGAAGGAGAGACACAGCTATGTCTTGAGGGAGATCGGTCGACATCCATACATAACTGAAGGACGGGAAATATGATGGGACGGAGAGAGAGAGGAGAGAGAAAGGGAGGGAGAGGGAGGGAGAGGGGTAGAGTGCTGGATGGGTGATGGAGTTGCTTCTCGGGGATGTTGGGAGAGGCCTACTAGACAAACCGAGGTGGAACTACAATGTTATCAATAAGAGTGGGGATGTGTTTACATGTGTGCACATGCGTGATAGATCTGTCGGGACGCATCCATTGATGATGAAGGGGAACCATGTGTTTGGTAAGCAAACCTAACTAGATCGGGGGATCAATTGTTGTTTGTCGGAGGAAAGGGCGAGACACAACTAATGAGGTAGATCGATCGATGTGTGGGTAAAAACGAGTTATAAGGACCTAGCTGGCTATATGTATAGCGAGAGATCGGTCGGTGTACGTCCATTTGTTAGAGGCAAATAAGGCCCAAATGAGACGGATAGACAGAGACAATGGAGCTAGGAGGTGGTGTGAGAGGCCCAACTACTAGCTAGATAGGGGAGGAGTGTGCGGTTGTGAGATCGATGAAAAGAGGCGAGAGTTTACACGTGTGTGCGACCATATGAGAGACACGAGGCAAGGACACATAAAGGAGGAGATTGAAGCTGTGTGTGTATGTTGTAGGCAGGCCTCGCTGGAGAGGTTTATCGATCGGTGTGTGTCGGAAAGGAGTTGTGGAGACTCTGGGAGAACGACCTAAAGAAAAAAATGAATGTGCCCAGTGGATAGATTGCCGAGGGAGGAGGAGGGCGTGTGCATGCACGAGAGAAAGTTAGTGGTAGCTACAAAGGCTAGAGGATTGTGTGGGTGTTGAAGTCTACTACACAACCTTCTTCTTGTAGATGTTGTTGGGCCTGCAAGTGCACAGGTTTGTAGGATAGTAGCAAATTTCCCTCAAGTGGATGACCTAAGGTTTATCAATCCGTGGGAGGCGTAGGATGAAGATGGTCTCTCTCAAGCAACCCTGCAACCAAATAACAAAGAGTCTATTGTGTCCCCAACACACCCAATACAATGGTAAATTGTATAGGTGCACTAGTTCGGCGAAGCAATGGTGATACAAGTGCAATATGGATGGTAGATATAGGTTTTTGTAATCTGAAATAATAAAAACAGCAAGGTAACTAATGATAAAAGTGAGCGTAAACGGTATTGCAATGATAAGAAACAAGGCCTAGGGTTCATATTTTCACTAGTGCAAGTTCTCTCAACAATAATAACATAGATAGGTCATATAACAATCCCTCAACATGCAACAAAGAGTCACTCCAAAGCCACTAACTGTCACAAACGTAGAGATTATGGTAGGGTACGAAACCACCTCAAAGTTATTCTTTCCAATCAATCCGGTGGGCTATTCCTATAACTGTCACAAACAGCCCTAGAGTTCGTACTAGAATAACACCTTAAGATACAAATCAACCAAAACCCTAATGTCACCTAGATACTCCAATGTCACCTCAAGTATCCGTGGGCATGATTATACCATATGCATCACACAATCTCAGATTCATCCAACCAACATAAAAGTACTTCAAAGAGTGCCCCAAAGTTTCTACCGGAGAATCAAGAACGTGTGCCAACCACTATCCATAGGTTCATGGCGGAACCCGCAAGTTGGTCACCAAAACATACATCAAGTGGCACATGATATCCCATTGTCACCACAGATAAACACGGCAAGACATACATCAAGTGTTCTCATAAAAGACTCAATCCGATAAGATAACTTCAAAGGGGAAACTCAATTCATCACAAGAGAGTAGAGGGGGAGAAGAAACATCATAAGATCCAACTACAATAGCAAAGCTCGGGATACATCAAGATTGTGCCATAGAGGAACACGAGAGAGAGAGATCAAACACATAGCTACTTTGGTACATACCCTCAGCCCGAGGGTGAACTACTCCTAAATGCGTCATGGATAGCGCCGGGATGATGAAGATGGCCACCGGTGAAGGATCCCCCCTCCGGCAGGGTACCGGAAAGGGGTCCCGATTGGTTTTTGGTGGCTACAGAGGCTTGCAGCGGCGGAACTCCCGATCTATCTTCTATTCTGGAAGTTTTAGGGTACGCAGGTATATATGGATGAAAGGAGTACGTCGGTGGAGCTACGGGGGCCCCATGAGGCAGGGGGGTGCACCCGGGGGGGTGGGCGCGCCCCCCACCCTCGTGAGCACCTCCCGTATCTTCTAACGTGGGGTCCAAGTCCATCAGGTGGGTTTCCTTCCAAAAATAACTTCTCCAGTTGATTTCGTTCCGTTTTGACTCCGTCTGATATTCCTTTTCCTCGAAACACTGAAATAGGCATAAAACAACAAATCTGGGCTGGGCCTCCGGTTAATAGGTTAGTCCCAAAAATAATATAAAAGTGGATAATAAAACCCAATATTGCCTAAAACAGTAGATAAAGTAGCATGGAGCAATCAAAAATTATAGATACGTTGGAGACGTATCAAGCATCCCCAAGCTTAATTCCTGCTCGTCCTCAAGTAGGTAAATGATAAAAAAGATAATTTTTGATGCAGAGTGATACTTTGGCATAATTTCAATATAAATCTTCTTACTTGTGATATGAATATTCAGATCCGAAATATTTAAGACAAAAGTTCATATTGACACAAAAATAATAATACTTCAAGCATGCTAATCAAAGCAATCATGTCTTCTCAAAATAACATGGCAAAAGAAAGTTCATCCCTACAAAATCCTATAGTTAGGCTATGCTTCATTTTTGTCACACAAAGATGTTCCCAACTTATATACCCCCGATGACAAGCCAAGCAATTGTTTCATACTCAAATAATCTCAAACTTTTTCAACCTTCACGCAATACATGAGCGCGAGCCATGGATATAGCACTATGGGTGGAATAGAATATGATGATGGGGATTGTGTGGAGAAGACAAAAAGGAGAAAGTCTCACATTGACGAGGCTAATCAACGGGCTATGGAGATGCCCATCAATTGATGTCAACATGAGGAGTAGGGATTGCCATGCAACAGATGCACTAGAGCTATAAGTATATGAAAGCTCTACAAAAGAAACTAAGTGGGTGTGCATCCAACTTGCTTGCTCACGAAGACCTAGGGCATTTTGAGGAAGCCCATCATTGGAATATACAAGACAAGTTCTATAATGAAAAATTCCCACTAGTATATGAAAGTGACAAAATGAGAGACTCTCTATCATGAAGATCTTGGTGCTACTTTGAAGCACAAGTGTGGTAAAAGGATAGTAGCATTGTCCCTTCTCTCTTTTTCTCTCTTTTTTTTTGGCCTTTCTTTTTTTTTGGGCTTGCTCTTTTTTTTCGTCCGGAATCTCATCCCGACTTATGGGGGAATCATAGTCTCCATCATCCTTTCCTCACTTGGGACAATGCTCTAGTAATGATGATCATCACACTTTTATTTCTCTTACAACTCAACAATTACAACTCGAAACTTAGAACAAAATATGACTATATGAATGCCTCCGGCGGTGTATCGGGATGGTGCAATGAATCAAGAGTGACATGTATTGAAAATAATGCATGGTGGCTTTGCCACAAATACGATGTCAACTACATGATCATGCAATGGCAATATGACAAAAGTAATGTATGTCGTAATAATGATGAACGGGACGGTGGAAAGTTGCATGGCAATATATCTCGGAATGGCTATGGAAATGCCATAATAGGTAGGTATGGTGGCTGTTTTGAGGAAGATATAAGGAGGTTTATGTGTGATAGAGCGTATCGTATCACGGGGTTTGGATGCACTGGCAAAGTTTGCACCAACTCTCGAGGTGAGAAAGGGCAATGCACGGCATCAAGAGGCTAGCAAAGGCGGAAAGGTAAAAGTGTGTATAATCCATGGACTCAACATTAGTCAAAAGAACTCATATACTTATTGCAAAAATTTAGAAGCCATCAAAAATCAAGTACTACGTGCATTGCTCCTAGGGGGATAGATTGGTAGGAAAAGACCATCGCTCGTCCCCGACCGCCACTCATAAGGATGCACAAGCCAGGTACACTTCATGTTTCAAATTTGTTACACAACTTTAACCATACGTGCATGCTACGGGACTTGCAAACTTCAACACAAGTATTTCTCAAATTCACAATTATCAACTAGCACGACTTTGATATTATTACCTCCATATCTCAAAACAATTATCAAGCATTAAATTTATCTTAGTATTCAATTCACTCAAAAGAAAGTTTCACATATCTTGAATACCAAGTATATTAACATTAAGCAAATTACCATGCTATTAACGACTCTCAAAATAATCTAAGTGAAGCATGAGAGATCAAGTTTCTTTAAAACAAATCCACCACCGTGCTCTAAAAGATCTAAGTGAAGCACTAGAGCAAAAATTATCACACTCAAAAGATATAAGTGAAGCACTATGAGAAAAGCTATCAAGCTCAAAAGATATAAGTGAAGCACATAGAGTATTCTAACAAATTCCAAATCATGTATGGCTCTCTCAAAAGGTGTGTACAGCAAGGATGATTGTGGTAAACTAACAAGCAAAGACGCAAATAATACAAGATGCTCCAAGCAAAACACATATCATGTTGGAGAATAAAAATATAGCTCCAAGTAAATTACCGATGGAAGTGGACGAAAGAGGGGATGCCTTCCGGGGCATCCCCAAGCTTTGACTTTTTGGTGTCCTTGGATTATCTTGGGGGTGCCATGGGCATCCCCGCCTTCCGGGGCATCCCCAAGCTTTGAATTTTTGGTGTCCTTGGATTATCTTGGGGGTGCCATGGGCATCCCCAAGCTTAGGCTCTTGCCACTCCTTGTTACATAATTCATCAAAAGAATTCACCCAAAACTTGAAAACTTCACAACACAAAACTCAATAGAAATCTCATGAGCTCCGTTAGAGAAAGAAAACAAAAGACTACTTTAAGGTACTGTAATGAACTCATTTTTTATTTATATTGGTGTTAATCCTAATGTATTCCAACTTCTCTATGGATTATAAACTATTTTACTAGCCATAGATTCATCAAAATAAGCAAACAACGCACGCAAAACAGAATCTGTCAAAAACAGAACAGTCTGTAGTAATCTGTAACTAACACAAACTTATGCAACCCAAAAAATTCTACCAAAATTAGACGACCTGGAAAAATTGTTTATTTATCAGCAGCAATTGGAATCACTATTTTATCATGTTCTGGTGATTTTTAACAATTCGGGCACTTAGCGCAAAGATTCTGGAAATTACAGCAAGATCAAATAACTATCTCCCAAGAATATCTAATAGGTTTAACTTGGCACAAACACTAATTAAAAGATAAAACCACATCTAAACAGAGGCTAGATGAATTATTTATTCCTAAACAGAACCAAAAAGAAAGAAACTAAAATAAAATTGGGTCGCCTCCCAACAAGCGCTATTGTTTAACGCCCCTAGCTAGGCATTATGATTTCAATGATGCTCACATAAAAGATAAGAATTGAAACATAAAGAGAGCATCATGAAGAATATGACTAGCACATTTAAGCCTAACCCACTTCCTATGCATAGGGATTTTGTGAGAAAACAACTTATGGGAACAAGAATCAACTTGCATAGGAAGGTAAAACAAACACAACTTTAAGATTTTAAGCACATAGAGAGGAAACTTGATATTATTGCAATACGTAGAAGCATATGATCCTCTCTCATAATAATTTTCAGTAGCATCATGAATGAATTCAACAATATAACCAGCACCTAAAGCATTATTTTCATGATCTACTAGCATAGAAAAGTTATTACTCTCCACATAAGAAAAATTCTTCTCATGAATAATAGTGGGAGCAAACTCAACGAAATAACTATCATGTGATTGAAAATTAAGATCAAGATGACAAGTTTCATGGTTATCATTATTCTTTATAGCATACGTGTCATCACAATAATCATCATAGAATGGAGGCATGATTTCATCATAGTAAATTTGCTCATCAAAGCTTGAGGGACAAAAAATATCATCTTCATCAAACATAGCTTCCCCAAGCTTGTGGCTTTGCATATCATTAGCATCATGGATATTCAAGGAATTCATACTAACAACATTGCAAGCATGCTCATCATATAAATATTTAGTGCCAAACATTTTATAGCATTCTTCTTCTAACACTTCGGCACAATTTTCTTTTCCATCATACTCACGAAAGATATTAAAAAGATGAAGCGTATGAGACAAACTCAATTCCATTTTATTTATTTTCTTTTATAGACTAACTAGTGCTAAAACAAGAAACAAAAAGATTTGATTGCAAGATCTAAAGATATACCTTCACTTACCTAGCCTCCCCGGCAACGGCGCCAGAAAAGAGCTTGATGTCTACTACACAACCTTCTTCTTGTAGACGTTGTTGGGCCTGCAAGTGCACAGGTTTGTAGGACAGTAGCAAATTTCCCTCAAGTGGATGACCTAAGGTTTATCAATCCGTGGGAGGCGAGGGATGAAGATGGTCTCTCTCAAGCAACCCTGCAACCAAATAACAAAGAGTCTCTTGTGTCCCCAACACACCCAATACAATGGTAAACTGTATAGGTGCACTAGTTCGGCGAAGAGATCACTACTAGGAAAAGGGCTATAGATAGGATTGATACTAATGGCGCACCATGGAAGTAGTGCGTCACTACTATATACTAATGGCGCACCAGTTGGTGATGCGCCATTAGTGTCATTAGTGTGGAAGACACTAATGACGCACCAGAAACAGGGTGCGCCACTAGTATTAATTTTTTTTCCATTTTCCATACATACTAATGGCGCATCGGGTCGAAGTGCGCCATTACTAGTTCTAACTAGTAATGGCGCACCGGGCGCATAATGCGCCATTACTGTATTTTTTATTCTTTTTTGCAAAACTACTAATGGCACTCGATCTCGATCCCCTCCCTCTCGATAGCTATCCCCTACATCTCGATCTCGATTCCCCTCCATCTCGATCTCGATCCTCCATCTCGATCCCACCCGCACCCTCCCCGCTTAGCTCCACCGCCACGACGACTCCACCGCAACCCTCCCCGCTCCACCGCCACGACGAGCACCCGGCCCCCGCACCTCCCCGCTCCACCGCCACGCCAATCTGCACCCCGCACCCTCCCCCGCTCCACAGCCGCCGCCGATGATATTTTCAAGTAACAAATTTGAACATATTTTTTAAAAAATTATTACTATTTTTATAAAAATATATTACTGTTATGATTTAAACAAGTTTGAACATATTTAAACACAAATAAATATCAAACAGCATTTAAAATGCAAAAAAAATTATTGCGGAGCCTGGGAATCAAACCCAGGACCTCCTGGTGTGTCTGCGTCTTGACGATCGGGCTAGTGGGCGGGTTCTGATGTGGATTGGGTTAGGTGCAATATAACCTTTGCTCCATAGATATAAGAAAAAAACTACTAATGGCGCCCCACAAGGTGGTGCGCCATTGCTATAGTGTCTAGCTGGATACCCCTTCGCCCGATTCCCCCTTCCCTCTCCCCCTCGCCAGTTCCCTCTCCCTCGATCCACCGCGCCACCGCCGCTGTTGCCCCGACCCACTGAGCCGCAGTAGCCTCCATCTCCCCGTCCACCCCCTCGAGCACGCGACCTCCTCGGACGGACGGCGGCGCGAGCCTTCCAGCAGCTCCTCGGCCAGACGGGCTCCTCGATGGGCCAGACGGACGGTGGCTAGCCTCGTCGGACGCTCCTCGATGGCGGCCTTGAGCCTCCCAAGGGTTGCTGCTCATCAACGACGGTTAGTCTCTGTCCCTCCATCCCTCTCTCCCCGCTCATCCCCATGCCCCCATGGGGCGGCGACCTAGGGTTAGGAGCAGGAGCTCGCCGCCGTCGCCCCGTCCCCCCCACCTTTGATTTCGTCACCATAGACTGTCGCACCACCGCGCCCCAGCTCCTGGTTGCCGCCCCCCGTGGCCGTGCTCCCCTCGGCCCCTGGCCGCGCCCTGGCCCCGCCAGCGCTCACCACTGCCGCGATCAGCGCCTCCACTACGCTCGGGCGCGCCTGCCCCGCCCAGGCGCCACAAAGACCTGACTTGTGCTTTCTCCGGATGTGAAACTCTGAACAAAATTATCTCATTCAGACTTGTGCTTTACTATGCTTGGTTCTTGTTAGATGAGAGCACTTAGATGCAGCTCACACTCTTGGTTTATAGGAAGAGGAGAACTGTCTGCTCATACTTAATACTACTTGCTGCAGTTATTCAGATATACAGAGTTCCCTACATTCTTGCTGCAGTTTCAGATAAATGCTTGATGTCAGGGGAAGCACCCAAGTTGATTCTCTCCTTGCTGCTCATAGAAAATTACATGCTTGTTTGTATTAACCATTGAAAACAAGCAACACCTGAAAGAAAATATGCAGTTTGACTATGTATCCTCATCTCATTATATTCAGATTCAGAGTTCAATATATACTTGCTGCAGATCTGAGAAAATGCTTCATGTCGAGTTCAAGATATGTATCATCTGCATGCATTGGTTTCCTATTCAGATTATATGCATTTGCTAGGCTTTATTCTGTAGGAACATCAAAGGCTAGTATGTACTCCCTCCGTTCCAAAATAGATGACCCCACTTTATACTAACTTTGTACTAAAGGTAGTACAAAGTTGAGTCATCTATTTTGGAACGGAGGGAGTATGTACACCGCTTATAGAATTAGAAATACTACTGTATTCGATACCCTCACTGTCATGGGCTTTATATTATTAGTCAAGTAGTATGCTTAGAATCTTGTTGGGAGATTAAAGCTTTGCTTTCAGTTTTTTCTTGTATGTGGGGATTGCTACAGCTCATACAGGAGAAAATTGATAACTACTATGTCATTGTGTACTCCCTCCGTGCCAAGTGTAATGTCAAGTTTAGATTGGTCAATATGGTTCTCGTTTTAAAAATTTTACATGCTCTCATTTTTTGTGGGTAATGTTTTATATGCTCTTTATCTCTTCCCTTGATGGACATTCGACGAGGCAAGGCGATATAGCTTTCTAGCTCCTTAGGGGGTTGTTCCTCTTCTGAGTGTGTTAAACAGTTCAGAACTTTCATGCCTACTTTGTTTAGAAATAGAGTCGGAATTTGAAAAGGAAAACCCTTAAGCCAAACATACAACAAGCATTGACAACATAAGTGGAGACACTAATTTTCTCTGACTTGTGGAGGCTCTAATCCTCAGGGATCATGGCTAAAATAATTTTCCATGCCTGATTAGTGATTATCTGAATCAGTTTGTAAACTATAGAGGTGGTTAGGCTCTGGTTAAAAATAAAAATAATAATAGAAGTTTTGTATTTTCTAAGTAAAAAAACCCCACATATGCACCAGGATGTGATCTGTCAGAACCAAAGTAGACCTAGCTATGCATTAGTTGTTTTCTGCTTCAAGTGTCCCAGTCAAGGACAAACTGAGTGGTTGCAAAATAATATTATGTGGTCAATGTGGATTTACTATTTTCTGGTGATAGTTACGAATCGATAAATAAGTTAACATGCATAAGTGAGACTTGGCATTTTAAAGTTTAGGGTCTTCAACTTCAACTATGAATTGGGATGATAATGTTATTTTGCCTTCTTAATGTAATGGTGTCATAATCGAACAAAGCTGCTGCAAATGCATACCTTTTTTTACAAGTGCATCTGCACCTTCTGATCCATTTAGAGGTATCATAAATATATTTCCAAGGTTTTTTTCATTTCACTGTAGAGTCTTTGCTCATGCCTCTTTTGAGAAGTATGTCTATTGATTCAAAATTGCCATGGCAAAAATATGTTTCAGAAAATGACATGGACTAAAATGTTCTATAGATCATGATCCATAGACAAAAAAATGCCATGATCCATACAGTATAAATTCCATGATGCATAGGCTATATTTGCCATGGGAGATGGCAATTTTGTTGGATTATGATCCAGAGATTAAAAAAATGCATAGACTATAATTTTGTTGGATCATGATCCAGAAATTTGCCATGTTGCAAAAAGAAAAGAAATTTGCCATGGTGCATATAGTAAAAACAATGCCATGATCCAAATGTAGCAGAAGTTTCAAGTAGTGTTTTGTTTACGTGTTTGAATAGGCAGCAAACTTTCTATTCTTTACGTGTTTGTACAGACTTGCTAAACTATTGATGATTTTTTGTTGGGTGACCTATTATATCTGGAATGGAAGCTCACATAAGTTGAGCTGATTTTTTTCCATATGAAAGCAGAGGACCATATGGTCTGTGGCTGGGTTTTGTCTCCGACCATTGTGTCGTGATGATTTTGCAGGTACCCCGAGAGGCCCTTGAGTTTGTTGGAATGTCGATTAACTTCCATTCCGACAAATTCGGGTACTCCATATGTCCTATTTTCAGCAAAGGTAGTGCTGAAATTTTCCGTGAATTTTAGCATGACTTTGCTAAAAATAGGACATATGGGGTACTTGCGACTAATGCCTGTTATCATGCATGTTTTATGATCTGTTGTAAGGGTACTAATTGGTCTCTTCTGCTGCTTATCGGAGATGGCGGAAGCAGCCACCGCCGCTCCGCGACACCAAGCATTTGAGTTGGATGCTTCCGAGTTCTTCACTATCATACTTGAGACTTTAGTATCATCCATGACGCAGGTATATAAAACGAGAGATCTCCCCTTCACCCATCTCAGTATGATATCTGTTGTTTGCTACATCACTCATTGTCCCAAACTGCAGAGGCTGCCTGACAGTTGTATGAACATCTTGATGGGTGAAGATCCGCCAAATAATGTGAAGCTGCGACAGCCGGCAGCGGGATTCGCAGCGGTGGGATGTGGAGTTGGTGATCAAGGAGGGCCACATGTACTTGTCTCGTGGGTGGGAGAAGTTCTACCGTGCCTACGACCTGCGGCTGGGGTACTTCCTTCTCTTCAGGTACGACGACGACGCCACCATGCTCATCATGAAGGTGTTCAACGCGACTATGTGTCACATGCGCTACGTTGACGATGATGATGCCGGTACGTTCTGCCTCTTCTTATTCCTCTACATTTGGCTTTGTCTCACATCGATTGTTAACGGTCATTGTTGCATTTTGGACAGGTAATGGGAGCAGCAAGACATTAATCGGCAAAGCGATTCGCAGCAGCGATTCTGGTCAGAAGCGAAAGCAGCAGTGATTCTGGTCAGATTAAAGCAAAGCAGCGATTCTGGCAGCAGCATAGACAACAAGAAGGATGATCCAGACCGGAGTGCGGGAGAAGAGGAGCAGAGTGGGGTTGAGGAGCTGCAGGATGACGATGGGCATCGGTGAGGATGACCTAGCTACTGGTGGTGGCTGACCAAGGGCAAGAGATGGTGGTGGCTGACCATGGGCAAGAGATGGTGGTGGCTGACCATGGGCAAGAGATGGAGGTGGTTGAGGATGACCTAGCGATGGTCGTGCCTGAAGGTGGCCTCGCGATGGTGGTGGTGCCGGCGATCCCACAGCTGGGCGACATGACCACGCCAATTGTGGTAGAAGACTACATCCCACTGCCTCCACTGCCTCCACCGCCTCGCCGCTCTAGGCGCATCAAATGAGGAAGGAGAAGGAGAAGGAGAAGAACAATGCATGAGAACTGAACTTTGTCAGGTATGTCAGATCTCCTATAGGTTAGTTATCCAAAATGATATATATATATACTTAGTTAGCTATGTTATCTCTAATATGCTTAGTTTCCTATAGGTTAGCTTCATTTTTACCTAAGTTGGCTCTAATATGCTAACTTAGAGCTTATATGCTTAGTTTCCTATAGGTTAGCTCCAAAATAACTTATGTTAGCACAAAATGATCAAGTTTACATAATAAGCTTATAGTCTTTTTCTTATTCTTCTTCTTTTCCAAAATGACATAGGTTAGCTTCATTTTACCTAAGTTGGCTCTAATATACTAACTTAGAGCTTATATGCTTAGTTTCCTATAGGTTAGCTTCAAAATAACTTATGTTACACTACTAGAAAAACCACTACTAATGGCGCACCTAATTTGGCTATTAATGGCGCATCTATGGTGCGCCATTAATAGCACGCCATTAGTAATTTTTTTACTAATGGCGCACTGTGGTGGTGCGCCATTAGTATCTGATATACTAATGGCGCACCACTAGTGCGCCATTAGTATATGAGAGGGTGCGCCATTAGTATGCCTCCTGTAAGTATGTATACCCAGTGCTTTGGCATACTAATGGCGAACCACCTCTGATGCGCCATTAGTAATCGCGGCATACTAATGGCGCACCACCCGTGATGCGCCATTAGTAACCATGGCATACTAATGGCGACCGACAAGTGATGCGCCATTAGTATGCTTTGTCATACTAATGGCGCACTATCATGTGATGCGCCATTAGTATGAATATTATGTTTTTTATTTTTTATTTTCTGTTTTTTGCACAGGTTACAAAATGTATAATTTGACAAAATATAGACAGCACACATCAACAATAGATTCATCAGATACAATAGAAGATTAGTCTTTGAATACAATTCATCATATTAGTCTCCGAATACAATTCATCATATTAGTCTCCGAATTGAAAAGACCGAACAAAGATAGAACATTATATTACAAGTCTCGAGACCGCGAGTAGCGAGTTTGTCTTCACATTACAAGTCGATATCGATCATCTAAACTACCATCACATAGAAGAGAGCTGCGGTCATCACGATGAGCATCATCACGATGAAACTCGTCTTCATCCGGTTCCTCCAACGCTCCCTCCCTCTCCCGCTAGATAGCGGGCGTATCTAGATTCGGCCTCGGCCCTAGTGGTGTACCCTCAGAATGCTGTTACCGCTGAATCGGTGAACCTGTCTCCGACACTCCTCCCGGTCATCGAGACTCCGGAACCTTACCCTTGTACACGACATACGTCGGCATCGCTATGCACTAGCCAAACGTAAACGTTAGTACCAATTCACGAGACAATACATAAGCAATATATAAGTATGCAACAGCGAGCGATCGGAAGAGAAAAGCAAGACATTAATAGCATCGATTACATCTAAGTTGAACGACTCTTGAAACCAAAGAGACATACTACAAGTTCATTAAAGTTTAATTACAACATGAGCCAATCGATGTTTGAGAACTAGACAACTCGACTCAAGGGACGGAGCGTGGATGAAGCCGCCGTCTCATCGTGGGAGTCATGAAAGAACGGGCGTTGTCATCCTGCATTTGTAGCATTGTGTCGATGTCACCGTTGGACGGTTGATTTCTGAGGTAGAACTGCCCCGAGGTACGAAGCGACATCTTGATGGATGATTTCCGCAAACTCCATTTGGATGCGAAAGAATTCTTGTCGGAGGTCCGCGTCTGGATTGCCGACACGCCGCGGCCCAATCTTGAAGTTTACTCGGTAGCGAAGTTGATGATGGTCCCGCACGATCGCCCGCATGTGATGGATGGCGTAGTAGGCACCCTTCGACCGCCCGGTGGCTGCTTGACGCAGCGAGCGTCGTATTGTGGGAGAACACGTGCTTGCCGTAATTACGAATAGGCCTGGTGAAGGTGCCTCCAGATTTGGCGTAGCCGGGGAGAACATCATCAAGAACCTTCTTGACATTTGTGTAGTCTATGTTCGACTGACGGTCCGGGTCGAAATACGTGGCCATGGAATATTTGGGGCTTAGGAGGATGAGCGTGCAACGTGTGTCACTGCAGAAAACACGGAATGTTAAAAGAAAAACGATCGAAATGTAAGAATTCATATGTTACGGGTCGGTTGAGGGAGGACTTACTCGGGAAAGTAAGGCACGAGGAAGTTATCCTTATCTTGGTTTGCCGAATGACGCCTTCGAGGTAAGAACTCGCGACTTGCGGTCCCCAGCGCTGCCCAAGAACTTGGCACGCATGTAGAAGGGGTCGACTATCGCGATGTCCGGGTCTTGTCGCGAATGATCCGCATCTCCATACTCAGCGAAAATAGCCGAATGAAGGTGTAGTGCAGCGGATGAAGGTTCAACATAAGCGTGGATGTCATCAAAACGCAGGACGATCGTGACGCCCGATGGAGTTATCCACAAAGCCCTTGCCCTCTGGCACCTTGGCCGAAAACCGGGTATGCCACATCCTTCTCCACGAGACGCAGCTTCTCCAAAGAAAGAACATCATCATGCAGACTCCGCATAGCACCGGTTGCAGCATTGAGCATATTTGTCGGTAGCATCGCCCTACCCGCCACATGCACCCTCCTCGAGATATCCTGCGGTGAAGGTGGCCCGTCTGAGCACGGATCGTACTCGGTGCGGCTGGCTCGCACCCTTCTTAGTCTTTCTTTGCGTGCCTTCTTCTTCTCCTCTAATGGGACCGAGTTTTGCTCACAGACCGCCTTCTTGAGTGTGTTGGGGCTGATAATATTTCGCACCTCGCCTATCTCGAGGCTCGGTGAAGTCGGCATTGGAGGCGTCTCACGAGCTGAGCAGCGGGCGGCGCTGTTGCAACTTGGATTCTCCGCTTTACGATCTAGATCGCATACTTCTTTTTTTGGTTTTGGTTCTTGAGAAGTTGGACCCATGAAGTCGCCATCTTACCCATGCTCGGCAAAGTACTGATCGACGTTGCCAAATGTATCATAGTCGTCGTCGTCGTCGTTCTGATCCTGTGCCATATGCATGTTTGGATCCAGTGGCATAGGGATGTCCGGCACCGTTACGGCGGTCTTGCCATGGGGCCGACTTGGCGCCGGCACGACTGGCGGTGTTGTCTTTGGGGTGGTGTCCCCCGCCCTCAAACGAATCTGGCTCTTCGGCCAAAGCAGAGGCCAGCTCAGGCAGGCGCTGAGGGTCATCACGTCATCATCGTCGGCCCCCACGGGTCGAATCGGAGGTAACAACTCATCGCAGCCTGGCAGCACCCGAACCAGTTGAACCCTAAACAAGTTGGGTGGCATCTGGGTACCGTGGAACAAGGGGTTGCCCGGTTGAATGATTTTGCCCTTGGCGACATCGACCAACTCGTTGTTCACGTAGTGGAGGAGAGTGCACGGAACATCGGCGGCGCCCTGCGAAAACATGTAGGGCGTAAGGGATGCCCGATCAAAAGGCAAGGAGATGAAGTCCTCGGCGAGAGAGGCTTAATTAGTTACCGTGATGATGGCGTCGAGCTCGGCTAATGTAGAGGCACCGCCAACGGCGGGCGTGCGATTGACGGAGGGGCCGCTTGCTGCAGAGGTGCTGCCGGCGTACACCGGGTGCATTAAGCTCCGTGCGGCGTCGGAGACACCAATGCCGCCTCCGCCGAGGCACCAATGGCCCCGCCATCGCATTATGCGAGTTGCTAGCCGTGAAGCTAGGAATCGGGGCGGCCCTCTGGCCGCCCGCAATCCACGACTCAACCCCGAGATCAAGGTAGGCACAAGGCGGTGATCGTCGCTCCAGTCGTTGTTCCACTTGCTCTTGGACAATCTCCGAATCCGCGCCACATGCCTTGTTCGATAACCATCGCTCTTCATGTCCTTGGCCTCGGTGTAGAATGTGTAGCCATTGATATCGACGCCTCATAGGTCATCAGGTTGTGCTCGGCGCCTGTGACAAGGCGAATATGAGTTGTTCTTCCGGAAGAATCCTCATGTAAAGGGTACGACAGAAGCATATGCTTGAACCAACGCGTGAAACATGAGTTGTGCTCTTTGAGTGTATCTCCGTCCGTCCTCTGTTGGCCTCGGTCATTGTGTACGTCTTTTTAATAAAGGTTTTGTGCTCTACCACCCAAGGATCGACCACGTCTATGTGTTGTAGCGCGACTAGGTTTGCTCTTTCAAAGTCGGTAGTCGACCCTCGAAGTCGACATGCATTTCGCGGCGACCCTCACGGTGACCCCATCCAGCGAGCCTGCCGAGGTGCTGTTGACAGGCAGACCAACGGGGTTCTCGATGCCTAGATAATTCGTGCAGTAGGAGATGCACTCTTGATCGAAAAGCCCCTGGCTATGCTTCCTTACGGGACGTGACATGTTGCGAACGTATCCTTTGATGACACCATTCATCCTTTCGAGCGGCATCATGCTGTGCAGGAGCGTCGGCCCGAGTTGGATGATATCCTCCACTATATGGACCAGCAGATGCACCATAACGTCGAAGAATGCGGGCGGAAGTACATCTCAAGCTCGCATAGTATCACCACGATCTCTTCCTGTAGCCTTCGAGTTGCCTCACGCCAATCGACTTCCGAGATGACGTCGAAGAAGTTGCATAGGCCAAATAGCGTTTCACGGACGTGCGTGTCCATGATCCCACGGATTGCAAGCTGGAAGTATCTGCGTCATCGACGCGTGACAGTCGTGAGACTTCATCCCGCTGAACTTCGCTTCACTGGGTCTAGGTATCTCGCTTATCTTCCCGGCGTAACCGTAAGGAAGTTTTACTCCTAGGAGGCAGGTGAAAAACTGCTCGATCTCCTCCTGACTTAGAGTGAAGCACGCGGGAGGGTAGTCATTTCCGTCTTCTTGGCCTTTTTGCCTTTGCGACGACTTTCTGTGTCCTGCTTCGCCTCATCATCATCATCATCATCATCATCATCATCATCATCATCATCATCATCATATATAGCGTGAAGCTCCTGCCTGATGCCCATTGATTTCAAGTGCGCCCTTGCTTTCGGCCCATCTTTGGTCCTCTCGGCATGTTGAGCAGGGTACCAAGCAGACTCGCACACGTTCTTCGTGATATGCATGACATCAAGGCTGTGAGGCACACGGTGGATCTTCCAAGACGGCAAGTCCCGGAAAACAGACCTCGTTTTCCATACCTTCAAGCGGCTCTGGCGCCTTCGCTTCTTTCCGGCTCTGGCGCCTTTTGCTTATTTCCGGCGGTGGGCAGTCTATCCAATTTTTCAACAGCTTGTCTATTTCCTCGCCGCTCCTCGTACCGCAGGCGTTTCGGGTTCGGTTTCACCATCGAACAGATCCTTGCGTTTCCTCCACGGGTCATCGTCGCGAAGCCACCTTCGATGTCCCATGAACACGGTTTTCGAAGACCCGGGATCTCTATCTAGCTGGCGATACGTTGTGTCATCCATGCACCTTACGCATCCAGAAAATCCGTGGACTACCTACCCCGCGAGATATCCGTAACCGAGATAGTCGTGCACCGTCGTGAGCAGTGCGGCTCTCATAGGGAAATATTCT
This sequence comes from Aegilops bicornis, assembly GCA_021605145.1. Classification (NCBI taxonomy): domain Eukaryota; kingdom Viridiplantae; phylum Streptophyta; class Magnoliopsida; order Poales; family Poaceae; genus Aegilops; species Aegilops bicornis. The sequence goes on from CM038674.1 coordinate 45,433,317, forward strand.
TTCTGCGGCGTCCCCACGTATTGGCTGGCGTTTTCCACAGCGTGTCAAGCTCCTCTTTCAAAGCAGCCCCGGTCTGATTGATGTCGTTCCCTGGTTGTTTCGGCCCTTCAATTAGCATACTCATGTGAATGTACTTCCTCTTCATGCACAACCAGGGGAAGGTTGTACATCCACACAAACACAGGCCAGTGCTATGTGTGCTTCTCTGGCTGCCAAACGGATTGACTCCATCGGTGCTCGCGCCCAAGACGATGTTCCTTGGATCGTTCCCAAATTCCGAGTCTTCGAAGTTCAACGCTTGCCACCGGCTCGCATCCTTAGGGTGACTCAGCATCTTGTCTTTTTATCTATCTCCGGATCATTTGCGTCATCTTCCGCTTCTTCTCCTCCCTATCCGGCGTGCCAGCAGGAGCTTTGCTACCTTAGGGTCCGCGAAATAGCGCCGCAGACGAGGAGTGATCGGAAAGTACCACACCACTTTTCGAGGAGCTTTCTTCCTCTTCTTGTATCGAGTGACGCCAAGACACGGACATATGGTAGACTCCGCGTGCTCGTCCCGATAAATGATGCAATTGTTCATGCACACATGGTATTTCACGTCGCGGTAAATCGAGAGGACACACGATTTTCTTCGCCTCCTCCAAACTGGTCGGGCACTTGTTCCCCTTGGGAAGACGTTCGTGCTGTAATGACATGTTCTCGTCGAAGCATGCGCCGGTCATTTTGTGTTTTACCTTCATCTCGAGCCATGAGCGTTACTTTCAAAGCGGTATCCTCGGCCTGCATCCTTCATACAATGGAGTAACCGCGTCTAACTCAAGTTGATCCATCTTGGCTTTCTCTCGGCGGCAACTCTTGCGTTATCCGTGCGCTTGAGAAGCAGCTCTTGAATATGAGGGTCCTGCACCCAGCCCATCGATGGTCCAGCGTCGTCGCTCCGCCCGGCATCATCATCTTCATGATCATGCCCGTTGCCTGCTCCGGCATCTTCCTCATCATCATGTCCTGCATCTTCTACATGATGACTGTGTACAACATCACGGTCGTGATCATCTCCTGGGGATTCTTCGTCTTCTCGCCCGCCCGAGCCGCGGTGGTTGTCTTGCTGCCCTTCCTCATTTCTTGCCGGGCCCGCATGGACGACTTCGTAGTCATCTTCATCACCTTGCCACCGATAGCCATCCATGAAACCACGCAAGAGCAGGTGGTCCCGCACCTGCCCGGAATCCGGGTCCGCAATAAGGCTCTTCAGCTTGCATCGTCGACACGGACATCTTATCTCCGTCTCGTTCTTTTGAAGCATCTCGGCCTTCGCGGACCTCAAAAACCTATTCACGATGCCTTCGGTCATCGTATGCGGACTATGGTCGCCATGCGGGTAGAGCAAAACGATATTTTAGAACCAAATAAAAATTTGGCATGACTTTCCCTAAAAATAGGACCAAAAGAATGCTTAATGCCAAAATTCTACTTGAAACGGAAATGAATCAACATTCCGGCAAAATATTGGCAACTATCGCATTTCAAATACCGGTACACCTCCAAACACAAACACATATGCAACACCACAAACATATGCAACACCAGAACATACATAGATCTAGCTAGGCCGTAAAAAGTGCATGTGCACATTGTTGTAGGGAGAACAACCTAAATATAGCTTCCCCTTACTTACCTATTAAAACAAGGTAATTTAACCACTTAATTTGAATGAATCTATGATGGAAATGAGGTGAAAAGAGGAGGCACCGAGACAAGGAGGAGGTGGAGAGAATGAAGTGGGGAGAAAGTGAGTGTGTGGGTAGGAGAGGCTGCCCCAAATATCTTGTTGCTGCCCACTTACTAATGGCGCACCTCTTGCATGGTGCGCCATTAGTAGTTACAACTACTAATGGCGCACCTAAGCAGGATGCGCCATTAGTATGTTTGGATAGGCGCACTAGTTCAAAAAAAGAATTTCTATACTAATGGCGCACCAATAGGCTGGTGCGCCATTAGTAGTTACAACTACTAATGGCGACATTGGCAGGATGCGCCATTAGTAAGTTTGAATAGGCGCTAGTTCAAAAAATTATATACTAATGGCGCACCAACTGCCTGGTGCGCCATTAGTAGTTACAACTACTAATGGCGCACCTGTCGATGCGCCATTAGTATGTTTGGATAGGCACGCGAAGTTCAAAAAATTCTATACTAATGGCGCACCCACAGCATGGTGCGCCATTAGTAGTTACAACTACTAATGGCGCACTTGGGCGGGATGCGCCATTAGTATGTTTGGACAGGCGCGCTAGTTAAAAAAAATTGATACTAATGGCGCACCCTTTGCCAGGTGCGCCATTAGTAGTATAAACTCTAATGGTGCATCAGATTGTGGTGCGCCATTAGCATATACTAATGGCGCACCAGCTCTCTGGTGCGCCATTAGTGTCAATCCCATCTATAGCCCTTTTTCTAGTAGTGTTAGCACAAAATGATCAAGTTTACATAATAAGCTTATAGTCTTCTCCTTATTCTTCTTCTTTTCCAAAATTCTTCTTATTCGTCTTCTAGTGTTCTTCTTCTTCTAGTATTCTTCTAGTCTTCTTCTTTTTCTTCTTCTAACTTCTTGTTTATCATTTTGCAGATTTGATTTAATTCACGGAAGCTTGCATGGATGGAGTGCTTCTTTTCCATTTGTGTTTTTATTTTGTATCAATGTGAAACTTTTGTGAATTGATGGATAACGGTGTTGGATGAACGCCATTAGTAAAAAATACTAGTGGCGTGCTACTAATGGCGCACTGGTAATGCGCCATTAGTAGGCAAAACCAGTGCGCCATTAGTAGGCCTTTTCCTAGTAGTGGATGGTGATACAAGTGCAATATGGATGGAAGATATAGGTTTTTGTAATCTGAAATAATAAAAACAGCAAGGTAACTAATGATAAAAGTGAGCGTAAACGGTATTGCAATGATAGGAAACAAGCCTAGGGTTCATACTTTCACTAGTGCAAGTTCTCTCAACAATAATAACATAGATAGATCATATAACAATCCCTTAACATGCAACAAAGAGTCACTCCAAAGCCACTAATAGCGGAGAACAAACGTAGAGATTATGGTAGGGTACGAAACCACCTCAAAGTTATTCTTTGCAATCAATCCGGTGGGCTATTCCTATAAGTGTCACAAACAGCCCTAGAGTTCGTACTAGAATAACACCTTAAGATACAAATCAACCAAAACCCTAATGTCACCTAGATACTCTAATGTCACCTCAAGTAACCGTGGGCATGATTATACGATATGCATCACACAATCTCAGATTCATCCAACCAACATAAAAGTACTTCAAAGAGTGCCCCAAAGTTTCTACCGGAGAATCAAGAACGTGTGCCAACCCCTATGCATAGGTTCATGGGCGGAACCCGCAATTTGGTCACCAAAACATACATCAAGTGGCACATGATATCCCATTGTCACCACAGATAAACAAGGCAAGACATACATCAAGTGTTCTCATAAAAAAACTCAATTCGATAAGATAGCTTCAAAGGGGAAACTCAATTCATCACAAGAGAGTAGAGGGGGAGAAGAAACATCATAAGATCCAACTACAATAGCAAAGCTCGGGATACATCAAGATCGTGCCATAGAGGAACACGAGAGAGAGAGAGATCAAACACATAGCTACTGGTACATACCCTCAGCCCCGAGGGTGAACTACTCCCTCCTCGTCATGGATAGCGCCAGGATAATGAAGATGGCCACCGGTGATGGATCCCCCCTCCGGCAGGGTACCGGAAAGGGGTCCCGATTGGTTTTTGGTGGCTAAAGAGGCTTGCGGTGGCAGAACTCCCGGTCTATCTTCTGTTCTGGAAGTTTTAGGGTACGTAGGTATATATGGGTGAAACGAGTACGTCGGTGGAGCTACGGGGGCCCCACGAGGCAGGGGGCGCGCCCGGGGGGGTGGGCGCGCCCTCACCCTCGTGAGCACCTCCCGTATCTTCTGACATGGGGTCCAAGTCCATTAGTTGATTTCATTCCGTTTTGACTCCGTCTGATATTCCTTTTCCTCGAAACACTGAAATAGGCATAAAACAACAAATCTGGGATGCGCCTCCGGTTAATAGGTTAGTCCCAAAAATAATATAAAAGTGGATAATAAAGCCCAATATTGCCTAAAACAGTAGATAAAGTATCATGGAGCAATCAAAAATTATAGATACGTTGGAGACGTATCAGGTGTAAGAGACTAACAAAGATCATAATTTGATATGAAAGCGGATTCATATATTTGAATAGGAGATCATAGTTTTTTAAACATTACATGCATGAATATAGCGGTGATACACGTGCGGTGCACATGTTATACCATAATGTGATAATGCATAGCGTTTGCAACTCACAGCTAAATGTCGAACAATCTAAACCATACTATACATCAAACAATCTCACATTTTATTTGAATTTGTGATAATGTGCGGCCTTTGCGGCTTACAACTAAATATCGAGCAATCTAAACAATACTATATATTGAACATTCTCACATTTTATTTGAATTTGTGGTAATGTGTGGTGTTTGCAACTCACATCTAAATACTTGTAGGCGTGAAGGCGGGGCACCATACATAATGTGATAAACACATTATACATATGAGACATGGTTTAGATTATGAAGATCTAGCTAGAGCTAGAAATGTAATTTGATTTGAAATCAAAATAAAGTGGATTCAAAAAATCTAGTTCGAGTTCATATAGTACACATAGTTCATATGTAACTCGAGACTAATCATGTGGTGTGTTGTGAAGATAAAACACAAACGATGGTTTAACTTGACAATAATGATGATTGTAGATCTTATTAAAACAAAGAAACGAATTCAAATGCTTTGACTTCACAACGATCATTACTGTAGATCTTATTCAAATTTAGTTCATATTGAAGCGGTAGTATATACGTTTGGAATGCACTAAAATGTTCATTTGAGTAGTAGGTTGCATGCATTATACACGTAGCGAAATATTTTAATTGAACATAACATGAATTCAAAGTTTTGAATGACATTTGTAGTGCGCATTGATTTGGTACAGTACACGTTAGGCTTGTCCGGAAATTTCAACCCGTGCCTTGTTAGCCCGAAATATTTAAGATATATCTTTGTCTCGTTGTGCTCCGACAACTCCCTCCATCTCAACCCGCGCCTTGCTATTCCGAAATTACAACGCGCGCGAAAACTCCCACCTCCTATGAAATCCCGACACGCGAAATGCCCGTGGTACCCCTGAACCGAAAGAATCGCCTCAAATCGGTGGGGGTACTTTGAATTTACCCCACATTTCGGACAAGCGCGTCTCTAAGCCATGGTTCCCCACTGCCATCCCATCCGCCCACCCATTCATACACCGAGGCCGCGAAAACCCGCGACGAAACCCCACACCCTGCTCCGTCCGCCACCCAGCCGGAGCCTCTTCCCTGACGACGTCGTCCACAGCAACACCTCGACGTCCTCATCCACCGTACCGGATGAGGATCCGTCATCGATCTCATCGTCCCGCCGGTTCAGCCACCCCGTCCTTCACCTCCAAGGAGTTGCCCCGACGTTCCCCTCGTCTTTCGCGCCACCTCGATTCCCACACCGCCGTCTTCACCTGCACCACCGGAAGAGCATCATCATCACCGTTTCCTCAGATGAAGCTGCGGCCTAATCGGCGCCACCCAAGAGGTTGTACACTAATCGCCGCATTTTCTTCTTGATTCGATCTCACGGTGCTGCCGGCGCTCGGTCCCGAAACCCGACATGGCTGCTCCATCCTGGCGGCATCACGGCCACTTCCTCCACGGCGTCGCTCCCTCGGCGGCGACGTCCCACATCGATAGGAGAGCTGCTGTTGCTTTAGCTCTCGCCGCGCTGCTTTCTGCTCTTGCTCTTGGTCCCCGCACGGTCTGCTCTTGCTATTGCTCTTGCTTTCATTGCTGCTCTCGCTCTTGCTATTGCTTGCGATGCTGATCCGATTTGGCTACACTTGATCGGTGAATCGACTTTTGGGTCAGTCGATTTTCAAGGGGTGGGCTCGCTGGGGTGAAGAAGATCCAGCCGCAACGGGGAGGGGGGCTCGCTGGAGAGGTACCCCACTATCTATCTTAGGGTTCAGGATGGGGGCGGTGGTCGCCGGCGGTGGCGGGCGTTGGTGGGGGCGGTGGCATGGGGATCGCCAGAGAAAAGCTTCGCACGGGGGAGGGCCTAGAGGGATGGCCGGGGCGGCAGCGAACCGGGGGGGGGGCGTGTTTGCGGGGCGTTGGCGGGGCGGTGGCGGGGGGATCGCCGGAGAAAATGCTCGAAAGGTGGGGGCCTAGAGGTATGGGGGCGGCGGACCGGCGGTGGGGAGTGTTTTTGGGCGTTGGCGAGGCGGTGGCGTGGGGATCGCGGAGAAAAAGCTTCGGCACGAGGGGGTAGAGAGGATGGCTGGGGCGGCGGACCGGTGATGGGGAGTGTTTTCGGGGCGGGCGGGCGGCGGGGGCTGCTATTTGGCCGGTGGTGGCTGGCGGCTCAGGGGGGTGGAGGTTGAAGATGAACCGCAGGCCCTTGATTTCGTATCCAACGGCTGCAAAATCGACTGACCAGAGATGAAAAAGTCAGTCGACCGATGTGTAGCCTCACCTTGCTAGTGCGTTCAGTTTCGACAGCAAAATTCAGTTTCGACAGCAAAATTCAGTTTCGACAGTTAGGTTCAGTTTCGACAGTTAAGTTCTGTTTCAACAGTTAAGTTCAGAGATGAGCGGCTGATGTATTTTACATCTAGCACTTTGTGGTTATGTATTTTACGTCATGTATTGGAGATGCTATTAGAATTCCACTCAGGTTAACGTTGTTCGTTGTCTCTCTTGTCCTGCTTCAGCCTCGGCGTTGTACAACTCACCGGAGCTGCTCCAACGATGAAACCCTCCATCACAGCGGAGCAGTACCTCGGGCTCCATCTCCAGACGCCTAAGATCTTCTTCCCCTCCTCCGACAGCAAAGTCAGCCGGAGCATCCTCACCGGCCAACCCAATCACGCTGAGATCGACATGGCTTTGTCAAAGAGGTTGTACACTTGTTGCATCTCTTTTTTACTCTACATGTTATATATATTGTCCATTGAACACACGGATTTGTTCCTCTAGTGTCTCCTTGAAAGAAAAAATGTAGGAATTTTAATTTTCACTTGTCCTCCTTTTCAAATTCCTATTCATGAAGCACAAGACTAAGAGATAGTAGCATAATAGCATTATAACCGTACATTTTCTTGTGGTTTGACTTAATCTCACCATGCTTCTTTGCATCCTGTGATCTTCCAATTGTTGTGAATTAAACACCCAGATTGGCAGAAATCCTGTGTTTTTAAATTCTCTGTTTTGCACGTGCATTCCTATCCTATTCCTGTCTATTTCCTATCCCTGCATTGTTGGAATCCTCCAATTCAAACGAGCCCTTACAGAATTACTTCTCTTACAGATAGTTGTCAAAGAAAATCTTGTGTGGTTTGTCCCGCTCCTGCTGCGCTGTCGTCCACCCCAGCTCAGCTGCTCCAACGACAGAAGGGTCCAGCACAGCAGGGATCCGGCCTTCGGACTGTCTTTCGCCGCCTCAGATCTTCTTCCCCGCCGCTGGCAGCCATGAAAACTGCATTACCATCATCAACCGAGCAGATGACCTCGAGGACTACACGGGTCCGCAAGAGAGGTCGCACTCTTTCGTGGTTCCGCCACGTTATGCATCGCTTAATATTACATGCTACTTTATCGTCCTGTTCACCGATCAGACTCTGAGTCAGCTCCAAACTAATGGTCAAACTTGAGTTTTTAAATGGTTGTGGGGTACATATCGGGGCCGCTATCAATAGTATCTATCTACTATCTGGTTAATCTTCGGTGTCTACTATGAGTTTCATGTTGGGTGGGAAACAAACAGTAAAGAAGCCATTATCTGTATTTATTAACTGAAGCCATTATCTGCCTGCTATTATTGGTTTTGGGTCTATCCACAGGTTGCTACCATCACTCTAGATTTCTGCATGCACTCCTTACATAATCTCACTATGTTTTATTCCTATGCATGACAGTTATTGTAAACAATGGAACTGAACATGTAGAGCAAAAGAGACGAGCCTTGCATGGCAATATAATTTCTTGCAGACGTCGCTCCATGGTAGGCGCAAAGGCAGCCCCCCTCCATGCATTTCGGATTGTAATCGAGAGGAAGATATCTTATCTGAGGGGGATTCAGAAGGAGAAGATAACTCCTATTTACCCCTTGAGGTCTTCGCTCTAACTTGGCATGCTGATGTTGGTTATATCATGCATATGGTGTCTTGCATTGCTTACTTTATACATCAAATATGTCATCTGCTTAGTTTAGACATCCTTTGTGCGAATGCCATCTGTTTAGTTTATTCATCGTTTATGTGAATTATGCAACGCCACCTTGTTTAGCCAGGCATCATATATGTGAATTTTGCAATGCCATCCTACTTAGCCAGTCATCTTATATGTAAATTATATCAGGCCATCCTTTTTTTTGTTACATATTACATTTGTCAACAATGTTAGTACATTCAACTGCTCTTCGTGTGCATCAGCCATTTGACACGGTGATGGCAAATTCTGGAGTGAAAACAAGGTCTTCTGAGCAGACTATGCTATCTGACGAAGCGCATATCTTGCTGGTTACGGATAGCTCCTCAGAGGAGAATACGGAGACAGATGACCAGTCCTATCCCCCCCCCCGAGGTGTATGCTCTAACTTGGCAGGGTTATGTTGCTCATATCGTGTGTATGGTGTCTCGCATTGCTATGCCATTTGATTAGTTTAGACATGCTTTGTGTGAATGCCACATGTTCAGTGTCTAATTACCATACATGTGAATTATGCATTGCCATCTTGTTGCAAGACATTATATATGTGAATTATACAATGTTATCTTGTTGCAAAGGCATTATATATGTGAATTATGCAATGTCATGCTGTTTAGCCAATCATCATGTATGTGAATTATATCATGCTATCATTTTTTTGTATTACATGTTCCATTTGTCGACAATGTTTAAGCTCTGATCACCTTCTTATTACCCTTTATTTTCATGCCTCTTTTGGTTAATTGGAACGTTTTGTGTTGGAATGTCCGTGGCCTAAACTCTGAAGACAAACAATTAGCTCTTTCGAATGCTATTTCGTCTAGTGGTTGTGCGGTTGTTTGCTTGCAAGAGACAAAAAAATCCTCGTTTGATCTACTGTTTGTTAAGTCTTGTTGCCCTCATCGGTTTGATCAGTTCACTTTTGTACCGTCTCGTGGAGCCTCGGGTGGCATTGCCACAATTTGGAATAGTGCAATTTTCTCTGGCGATGTCTTATATTCTGAAGATTTTGCTCTAGTCACTCGCTTTCGCTATACCCAATCTGCACAAACCTGGACACTCGTCAATATTTATGGGCCTTGCCAAGGTGATCAACGCCAGCACTTCATTCAATGGCTGTGTAATCTTAACATTCCGTCCTCTGAAGATTGGTTGTTTGTGGGGGATTTCAATTTTATTCGTGCACCAGAAAATCGCAACAAGCCAGGTGGAAACATGAGTGATATGAACACCTTTAACAACTTCATACGATGTCAGAGCCTAATTGAACTACCCATTAAAGGTCGTTCCTTTACCTGGAGCAACATGCAACTGGACCCTTTACTCGAACAGTTGGATTGGTTTTTCACAAGTTCCAATTGGACTCAGTCATATCCAAAAACCTTGGTGAAGCCATTAGGAAAGCCGGTTTCCGATCACATACCATGTGTGATCACCATCGAAACCAATATACCCAAATCCAAATTATTTCGATTCGAATCCTTTTGGGTACGATACCCAGGTTTTATGAAAGTTGTCGAGGACTCTTGGGCCAAACCAGTTCATTCCACTAACGCTGCCACTGTTCTTTGTAAAAGATTCAAAACCATTCGCAGAAATCTCAAACATTGGAGTAAGGGTATCTCAAAGCTCTCGGTGGCCATCGAAAACTCAAATAAGGCCCTTTGTGAAATTGATGGTTTGGAAAATAAACGTCCTCTAACAGTGCCTGAAGCAAATTTTCGCCGCATCCTCAAAGCACACATTCTGAGACTACTAAAATACCAACAACTTTACTGGAAAAAAAGGTGTACGATTCGATGGGTGCAATTTGGAGATGAACCTTCAAAGTTTTTTCAATTTATGGCCTCAGAAAGATACAGAAAGAACAACATAGCCTCTTTGAAGACCAGTGATGGAACAACTATTGAGGATCATGCGGGAAAAGAATCACTCATTCATTTATCAGGCCTTCAAAGAAAGGATGGGCTCCTCACATCCATGCAACATGAAATTTGACCTTCCCAGGATAATCAAAAAATGTGAAGGACTTGATGAATTAACGCTTCCTTTCACCCATGATGAAATCGACACGCTTATTCGAGAGATGCGGTGATAGGGCACCAGGCCGGATGGTTTTACTTGGTCTTTTTCTTAAGAGATGCTGGCCAATCATTAAAGAGGATTTTTACAATCTCTGTAATCAATTCCACAATGGTGATCTTAATCTGGAAAGCATTAATGATGGTTTCATAACTCTCATTCCGAAAATTGGATCACCTGAATCTATTAACGATTACAGGCCGATTACTCTCTTAAAGTGCTGCCTAAAATTCATCACTAAGATCTTGGCCAATCGACTATGAAAAGTCATTTTGAAGATTATTCATAGAAATCAATATGGATTTCTCAAGGGGAGGACCATCCAGGACTGCCTCCCATGGGCATACGAGTATATATATCAATGTCACACTTCCAAAAAAGAAATAATGCTCCTCAAGCTTGATTTTGCAAAAGCCTTCGATACAATTGAGCATGACCAATGATTGAGATTACGAAAAACATGGGCTTCAATGATAAGTGGCTCACATGGATTCAGTGCATCTTCTCATCTGCCAAATCCTCTGTTCTCCTAAATGGTACTCCGGGACGCCAATTTTTCTGCAAATGTGGGGTCAGGCAAGGGGACCCTCTATCGCCACTCATTTTTGTGCTTGCGGCAGATCTTCTCCAAGCGGCCATCAACGACGCATTTGCACACGGTCGAATAAACCTGCCCTTCCCTTCCCCGCATCAAAAAGAGTATACAGTAATCCAATGCGCCGATGATACCATACTTGTTCTTCCAGCTAGTGCACCACAGGCGGCCGTTATCAAGGATATTTTGACCGACTATGCTACATCCATTGGTTTGAAAATAAATTTTACAAATCCACTCTCATTCCAATCAATGCTGACACTAAAAAACCGAGGAAATTGCTAATATCTTTGGATGTGCGGTTGGAAAGATGCCCTTCACGTACCTAGGACTCCCGCTTGGAACCACTCGGCCAACTGTCCTAGATCTCATGCCTCTGGTATGCTCCATGGAAAGAAGATTGACTGCTACTCTCAACATGATTTCATACGGTGGAAAGCTATCCCGGCTTAACTCGGTGATCACCTCACTCATTATCTTTGCGCTATGCACCCTCCGACTGCCTACCAAAATCATCGAGCTCCTTGACAAAATTAGAAGGAAGTGTTTGTGGACGAAGAAAACGGAGCAAGGGGACAAATGCAATTCCCTCGCATCACAGGAAATGGTTTGCCGCCCAAAAGAAAGCGGTGGATTGGGTGTGATTGACCTCGGGATCCAAGGCGATGCACTCCTACTCAAATATTTACATAAATTCTACAATAGATGGAGCATTACCTTGGGTTGAGCTCGTATGGAACACATACTACGCCAATCAAATTCCACATACTGCTGACCCTTGTGGCTCATTCTGGTGGCGTGATGTTGCCAAGCTAATGACAATATTTCGGGGCATCTCAAACGCTAATGTCAATAATGGATCCACAGTGCTCTTATGGAAAGACCTATGGCAAGATACAACCTTTGATGAGAAGTACCCACGCGCCCTATCCTACACAATCAATGAAGACAACTCTGTGAGGGATTTCTTGTCCATCATGTCTTTAAGTGAGGCGTTTCACCTGCCCCTTTCGGCTCAGGCCCATGCAGAGGTTCGACAGCTACAAGCAGACACGAGGGAAACGGTTCTATCCAATGATCCTGACACTTGGACCTATATTTGGGGAACGGAAAAATACACTGCTCACAGATACTACACTTTCTTCTTCAGAGACGTGAGGGCCCATAAGGCGTTTTACTGGCTCTGGAAATCAAAAGCCACCATGAAAATTAAAGTTTTTGGATGGTTACTCCTTTCTGATCGTCTTAACACGCGGAATATGCTCAAGAGGAGACACTACAATATAGGAAATGACTATGACCGTATCTTTGTGGGCAGCACATTGAAGAATCACTGGAACACCTCTTTTTTGAGTGTCAATTTAGTGCTGAATGCTGGTCCAGTCTGGGATTTTCTTGGATTCAGGGTCAACATCGCCTACAACAAGTTGTGTCGGCCAAAAATTTCTAGAACAGGCCCCTCTTCATGGAGCTCTTCCTGACCGCTGCCTGGAGTATCTGGAAAGAACGCAACAACAAGCACTTCAGGGGGATGATGCCATCAAGGACTTCATGGTCAGATAGGTTTAAGACTGATCTCTCACTTCTTACCTATAGGGTTAAGGAAAAGCATAAAAATATCATCCCACACATCCTCTCCTCCATAGTTTAACCCCTTCGCCACCTCCCAAAGGGAGGGTGATTTGTAAATTCATCATGTAAATATTCTCATGTAATTTGCTCCCCCATTTTATATTAATACAAAAACAGTAGGAGGTTCTCCTACTGTTAAAAGGTTCAAAAAAACGTTTGTATATTCAACTACTCTTCTTGTGCATCAGCCATTTGAAGCGGTGATGGAAGTATCTGGAGTGAAAATAAGGTATTCAGAGCAGACAATGCTACCTGCTGAAGCAGACATCTTGGTGGCTACAGAGAGCTCCTCAGAGGAGGATTCAGAGACTGATGACCAGTCCTATTTCCCCCCTGAGTTCTATGCTCAAACTTGGCGGGGTTATATTACCCATGTCATGCATGTTGTCTTGCATTGCTTAGTTTTTACATCATATATAGATTGCCATCTGCTTACTTGCTTACTATATAAATCATATATTTGAATTATATCATGCCATCATATTTACATAGTACATACACATCATCTATCAGAATTATGGCATGGCAACCCATTTAATAAAGACATCATATAGTTATATCATCTCATCATGTTTAGTGTTTACAGTCATCATATTTAGAATTATGGCATTCTATCCATGAATGTATGTGAATTATGGCATGCCAACCTATTTAATAAACACATTATATAGTTATGTCATGTCATCCTGTTTACATAGTCTCATATTTTGAACTATGTCTTTCCATCTTTTTAGTTAGCCATCATAATGTGAAATTGTGTCATGATATCCTGTTTAGTTAGCCATCATATATGTGAAATTGTGTCATGCTATCCTGTTTGGTTAGACAACATAAATATGAATTATTTCATGCCCTCTTTTATTCCCCACTATCCATTGCACCTGTCTATCATACAATGTCTATACTTTCAATTACTTTTCTTATTTATCAGCCATTTGAATTGGAGAGCGTGATGGCAGTATCTAAGGGAGTAACAACACGGTCTTCAGAAAAGATAGTGCTACCAGTTGATGCAGATAGAACCACGGTTGTACTTGCCCAAGGACCAGATCCACCACACATAACCTGCACTCAGAGATTGTACCCCTACCAGTTACTACACCCCTTCTAACCCCAACCCCGGCAGATAGTAACCTAGTTCCAGTTGACACAGCACCATCTCCACCACAGAGCACCCAAACATGAGCGGTTAGTAAGGGAACTGCGGTGCCCAAAGCACGAGGACCACCACTCGAATCCCAACTCAACACTTAAAGGAGAAGAAGATTTGTTCTCGTGTCGGGTTACGTAGCTATGGTTCATACTCCTTTGCTCTTGCATTCTTGTATTTACTCATACCAACTATTTTCAAATTTGAAGGATGGAATTGAAACTCCAATGGCATAGCAGGTATGTTTTAAACCTGTTTCTTTAACTAGTTTGCTGTTGTAACCTGCTCTATGTTGATTTCAGTTTCAATTGAATAAACAGTTATGTTCTCATGTCATGCACATTACAAGTGTTGTTATTGCTCTATAGTTACCCACACTTATATTCTGTCTATTCTGCTTTGTCTTGAACAAATATTATTTGAACTGTGTCTCTATCTTGATTTGGCAACAAAAACTAGAATGATATAGACCATAAAGTGACCATGGTACATAGATATATCTTTGTTTCATGATGTTATCCTGTCCACTTTACTCCGAACTCATTTACCAAAATGAGTTTCATATACAACATGGTAAACATGTGACGGTCTCGCTTGTTTCTCTTTTAGAATGCGAATAAAATATTGGAGAACAAAGATCGCGTTATCCAATGGTAAAGGAAGTAATGCTGAGATAAGGTTCAAGATAGTGAGACATCCCTGTTGGTCTCCAAGAAAGCTGATAAAAACTATCTTGACGACGGTGAGGGAACCCAAAAGTCCTGTCTTGATGTAGTGTTCGAAAGCATCTTGGCCACTCATCACTGCGGCACAAGCTCTTGAACTTCATTGCTGAATCAGTTCGTCTTCTTGAGTCTCAACTTCAAGTTGAAAGACATCGATCAGATGTGCTGTGACAGGAAGCTGAAGGACTGACGAAGTCCCTGCAGAATTCAGATGCATATTTTCTGGTGCAACAACAAGCGCTTGAGGATTTAAACGCCAAACAAGAGAAAGTTAATAAGCTTGCTAAGCATCTTGCCAACATTATGGGTACCCAGGATATTGTTTCTTGAGATCTTCTGAAGTGGTTTTAGTTCTGGATTTGTTTTGCTGCGGCGTTTATTTGCGCTGGTCGCCAACTTTGACAACGTGTATATGATATGCTGCTTTGTTCCCTATATTTGCACTGGTGGCGAACTTTGATGCCCAGTGGATGTAATATGTGTAACAGCCGTGATAGCCTAGCATAAGTTGCTTGCTTATTTATTTCCTTGTTGTCTTGTTTATTTGTTTGCTTGTAGTCGGTGCAGTTCTTTTCTAAAACTAGGCCACAATAACCATGGGCTAATATTCTTGTAGTGACCTTTGGGCCTCCCTACGGGCCGTAGAAAGCGATGGGCCTTCTACGGGCTGTAGAAAGCGATGAGACCTTCTATGGGCCGTAGAAACAATGGGCCTTCTACGGGCCGTAAAAACAATGGGCCTTCTACGGGCCGTAGAAACAATGGGGCTTCTACGGGCCGTATCATCAATGGGCCTTATATGGGCCGTATGACCATAACGGGCCATCGTTAATAGGCCGTATTTGATGACGCTATGAAAACGGCCCAACGTATTAACGGACCAAAAACGGGCCGATGTAACCACGGGCTGAATTTGGCCCACAAGCAGAAAATGATAGTAACGGGCCGTAAGTAAACGAATGTTGGAAATGAGCCCAAGAATAAATGGGCTCTGAGAAGGCCGAAAGATAATATTCTTTGAAACGGCCCAAGCGAATAACAGGCCCTTAATGGGTATAAAGTGATATATTGTTCATTACGGGCCGGTTCACCACGGGTCATTAATGGGTGTAAAGTGATACACTTTGTTCATTGCGGGCGATTTCACCACGGGCCGTTAATAGGCCAAGAGTTACATAGGGCCTCATATGGGCGAAAAGGCGTAAATGGGCCATACATGGGCGAAGTGAAAACAGTGGCATCATATTGGATGGCCGGATGACGCTCTTGGGCCTAATTCGGATAGGGCGAACGGGCCTTGGTTTAGCGGGCCATAAATGGGCTATATGCGAACAGTGCCGTTAACGAGCTTTCCATGGGCGGCCCGCCACCTTTTGACCAAGTCAAACGGGCGGCCTTTTCACGAGAATGGGCCTCTGTTGGGCACTGCCACGTGTCGACGTATCATAGGCGTATACATCCAATGAGTGGATGACATCTGTCCCAACGATGAGTCGACATGTGTTTCCTCCAGCCAATGATGATTTTACACGTGGAAAATCCCCATTGGTCAGGGCTGTCAACGGGTTATCGGATCCAAAACCCGACCCGATAGCTTAATGGAGTTCCGTTACGGTGGATGCCACGTGTCGGTCACCCTTGACGAAAGCACTTCTGTGACGCGCGATTTATCGTCATGGAAGTGGACACTTCCGTGATGATAATTTTGATAATGTCATGGAACACTTCTCTGACAACGGTATGACTATCTTGATTCTGTCATAAATTTGTCATGAATGTACATGCATGACAAAAAACGCGACCTACTGTGACAAACACGTATCATCACGGAAGTGTATTTTTTTTGTAGTTTCACCACGCTCCCGCCTGGGCACCGTGCAATTGGTCTGAAGTGGGTCTTCAAGGTCAAGAAGGACGCTCAAGGCGAGGTGCTCAAGCACAAGGCATGTCTGGTGGCAAAGGGCTATGTCCAGCAGCACGGCATCGACTACGACGAGGTGTTCGCGCCGGTGGCTCGCCTAGAATCCATACGGATGTTGTTGCCGCTCGCGGCGAACGCGGGCTGGGCAGTTCACCACATGGATGTCAAGTCCGCTTTCCTGAACGGAGAGCTCGAGGAGGAGGTGTACGTGCAGCAGCCGCCCGGTTTTGAAGTCGCTGGCAAGGAGCACCTAGTGTTGCGCCTGAACAAGGCGCTGTACGGGCTCAAGCAGGCACCCAGGGCCTGGAACACCAAGTTGGACATGTGCTTAGCTGAGCTGGGGTTCACGCGGTGCCCCTCAGAGCACGCGGTGTACGCTCGGGGCACGGCGACCTCGCGCCTCGTCGTTGGCGTGTACGTGTATGACCTGGTGATCGCCAGGTCAGATGCCGAGGAGATCAACAAATTCAGAGGTGAGATGCAAAGCTTGTTCAAGATGTCTGACCTAGGATTGCTCAGTTTCTACCTAGGGATTGAGGTGAAGCAGAGCGCGCGCGGCATCATCATCAGTCAGAGCGCGTATGCACGGAAGCTGCTCGAGAAGAGCGGCATGGAAGGATGCAAGGTGTGTCACACACCCATGGAGCCGCGGTTCAAGCTGTCCAAACAGAGCACAGCGCCGGCCGTTGATGCAACAGAGTATCGCAGCATCGTCGGCAGCCTGCGCTACTTGGTGCACACGCGCCCTGATCTGACCTTCTCTGTTGGATACGTGTCGTGCTTCATGGAGGCACCAACCGAAGAGCATCGCAACACCGTCAAGCCCATTCCGAGGTACATCGCCGGCACGCTACTGCTGGGGTGCATGTACACCAGAGGGAAGGGCACGGCCCAACTTGTTGGTTACAGTGACAGTGATCTGGGAGGTAACGTTGATGATCGGAAGAGCACCTCCGGGACGTTGTTTCTCCTTGGAGGCGGTGCAGTGACTTGGCAGTCTCAGAAGCAGAAGATCATCGCTCTATCGAGCTGTGAGTCCGAGTATGTCGCCGCGACCACGGCGGCCTGTCAAGGCATCTGTCTATCGCATCTGCTTGGTGAGTTCAGAGAGACAGAGACTGGTGCGGTGAAGCTCAAGGTGGACAACAAGTCCACGATCTCCCTGGCCAAGAACCCTGTCATGCATGATAGATAGAAGCACATTGAACTTCGATACCACTTCATCAGAGACTGCATGGAGAAGAAGAAGATCGAGCTCGAGTTTGTGGCAACAGAACATCAGCTCGCAGACATGTTCACCAAGCCGCTCGGACGGGTTCGGCTACAGCAGCTATGCTTGAGCATTGGAATGGTGGAAGTGATCCCCTGAGACTTCAGATTAGGGGGTGATTGTTGCCGTAATCTTCAGTTTCGGAGGACAGTAGGGTTTTAGGTGTCGAAACTTTCAGTTTCGATAGTAGAGTTTTTTCAGTTTCAGTTTCGTCAGAAATAAGCCAAGCTGCGACTCGGAGTATTGCGGCGCCTTGACCCGATCGTGGGATGGCACGAATGCACGGTCACGACGCCATGACGGGCGACGAGCGGGGAGTGCTGGGATGGCGGCACTCGCTACCAGATCGAGTCTGATTCTCTCGTTTCTGTTAGATCGTGTGAGGCTGAATAAATGAGAAACCAGAAAAGCTGCACGTAGTTGAGCAGCGCAAAAATACACACACACTCTCTCTCTCTCTCTCGCACATACTCTCTTCCCCAACTCCGGCGATCGTAGTGGCGAGGTCTGTCTGACAGAAAACAGATCATCTCATCATTAATCAGGTTATCCTTGTGTAGCCCATCGTTATACGTAGATATTAGAGGTTTCTTGTTATCCAGAAATATATAAATGGTTCAATCTCATCATTAATCAGGTTATCCTTGTGCTGGATCCAACTAATGCGCTCGACTTGTTCTGCAAATATATACATGGTTCAACCCTATTTTTAGAAATTAGGATTTCAGTCACAGTTGCAACTCCAACACCAAAAAGAATTGACTATTCATTTTCTGTAAGTTCAGACAGAAACAAAGAACAATGCTTACCTGATAGAAACCAACAGAGTTGAAACCTAGACTGATTGAGAAGTCCAATTAAGATGCCATTGAGCACTCCAAATCCCATGACAGTCCTTGCGTCGAAAGGTTTGTGCTTAAAGGGCTTCATACATAATGCCACATGAAGTCAATAGAATAGAACAAAGAGATGCCAGCTTGTCAACATGGTTGATGCACAATAAAGAATAAGGGTGTTCTTATTTGTAGGGATAACATTTCTGCCAAGTTATACATGACTTTCAAAGATCAGTAAACTGAATTCAAAATTTACAGGTTGTAGAGGAAAAAAATGGCAGTCATAACATGAGACACAAAATGATACTACAAACAGGGGATATGCAAATGTCAATGATCTGAACAGAAGCTCTAAATAAATAAAGAAACATTAATTCATAAGAATTAAACTCAGTGCCTCCAGTTCCATAGACCAATACTCAGTTTTATGTGAGTACAGTTTTCTAACACGTGAGAATCCTTTGATCAAAATGTTGACTACATAAATAAAACTAAACAAGAGCAGTGAGTTTTCCATGATGGCATCAGTAGTGCTCACTGGATGTTCACGTTATCTTTCCATTTTGACTGTTGGAGAACTAGAGGTGAGCATGCTTGGACGTTGCTGAAATTTCATCAAACACCTTATAGGCATAAACAAAAAAGAATTTGCACAAGGAAATAGATGAGCTGAAGAGAGAGGGTAGGAAGCAGGGGGAGAGATTAGATTCTACAGTACGCAGGAGAATAGTCAGGCGCGACATCTCCTGCCTTGCCATGGCCGGTTGCACCTCGGGGTCGGCAGCTGCCCTCTAATGGAGAGAGGGAGAGATGTAGAAGGAGAGAGAGAGAGAGAGAGAGATGTAGAGAGGGGAGATAACCTGGTTGAACCTGGGACTCATTGACGATGGCGCCGGTGCTGTGGACCAGCGCTGCGGCTCGAGCTCATCCTGGGGTCTCCGCTGCATGCGTGGAGATGCTCCGTGGACCACCGATGCGGCTCGAGCTCCTCCCGGGGTCGCCACAACACGTGTGGAGATGGACGCGGAGGCGGGGGCTCGTGGCCAGAAGGAGGAGGTGCTGACGACCAGAACGACCTCATCCGGGTTGAGCTCATCCTTCCGCGGCTTCCTCACGACGGCAGCTCTCGGCGCCGCTCACCTGCGAGCGCAGCGGCGACGATGGGGCCGGCGGATCTGCGAGCGCCATGGCCATGGCCGTCACCTGACCCGCTCGCTCTCCCTCTCCTCTTCCCTTCCCGTCGCCTGACCCGCTCGCTCTCCCTCTTCTCTTCTTTCCCTTCCCTTCTGAAAACGGGAGGTGGGAGGTTGCGGGCGGAGGCTGGCCAGAGGAGACGGGCGCAAGTGGCGGTGGCTGGCCGGGTGGAGGAGACGACGGCGGCAAGGCAGAGAGGCGGGTGCGTTCTAGCTAGGGTTTGAAGGGAGAGGGAGGAGAGGGGCGCGGCGCGAGTGCGGGATGGGCAGAAGGTTAGGTTACCTCCACTGGAGCGGCTGCCTTTTATACGCCCGGATGTGAAATGACAAAAATGCCCTCGGTGGGGTATGAAAATAACAGGCGGTGGCACGAGTACTGTTCATGGCGAATTAGAGGCGACGTGGCCACCTTCGTTGTGACTACCACTTCTTCAGGCTTTATATGTTCAACAAGATAGTGAGGATGAACTTCTTATGTATATAGGATTAGTTAGTAGTGATAGCCAACTGACGTGGTTGGATAAGTGTTTTTCCAAGACTAGCCTCCCGGAGAAGCTCCCGAAAAAGAACCCAGAGGAAACCTGACAAGAACTTTTGCGGTTGCCGGGAAGGTGGGACAGAATTGTTGAACTCAAATATATGCATGCGCGCATTACTGGGTTTCCTTTTCTTCCTGGCCATCCAAAAATAACTTTTCGGCAGAAGCAATATGAGGACCACATTAAGGTAATAGATATTTCAGAATGCACCCAGTTAGACCATATTTTCCTCCTTCTAATTTTGTATTATTGATATTTGTAATTTACAGAGATACCCTAAAGACACGGAATTTTTGAACAACGAGGTCTTCAACTTTGGGTGGATGAACATCATTTGGGGCCCTATACCTAAGGGGAGAATACCATGGCAAAGTTTTGCATCAGTGAGGGATGGTGCAAGCTCGAAGAACGTGAGCAGGAACGAACGTTGATGACTTTATGCCGAGCAAACGAGCTCAAAACATATCGAAGTGTTCTGTTGCATTTGTGAAGGTGACGCTAGCTATAAGCAAGTGAAGGGTGACGATGATGACTTTATGCCATAAAAAATGAGCCAAGAAGAAATTCAAGGGTTGTGCAAACTCGAAGAGCATTATGTCAGGTAAGAGTGATGCATATGTCGATCACCCGGAGAAATACACAGGTACATGAGTATTACGGCCATAGCTGCTAGAAAGAATCGTCGGGTAGTTGATGACACAAGCAGTGACGGAATCGGGGGCTGGAACCCGAGCATCCAGGGCATGTGTCGCAATGGCTGGGGGACCTTGCGAAACACTCCACCGACCGGGCATTAAATGGTTGCCCAGCCTATCCCTCGTAGCCCGCCACAGGCCTATGAAGATAGGCCATCATGACGAAGACCAAGGCAAGCATCCTGAGCCATTTAGGGCAGTGTCTTATCGGTCAGATTGATGTGACCCGACCTTGGCTCGTACTTTGAATCAAAGGAGGACGGTGCGACGCATCACATCAAGCAGAAGTATTCGCACCTAACACTCAACAGTTTCAAGTTATCCACTAACGATGATGACAAGTTGCACACAACGCCTACAACTTTGCATACTTGAAGAGTTTGGTAGGCCGCTTCTACTGCTGTGGGCTTTCATGCCATGTGAGTAGTTTGTCTATGGTGTATTTGTAATGATTTTTGCCCGGGTTTTTTCATAATTAACTGGGCAATTCTCTTCTTCTTAATTAGTCGATGAGGCAAAAAAAAATTGCCCCTGTTTCAAAAAAAAAGTCATGAAGAACAAATGCTGAACATATTATGAATTGGATTTTTGTAGTTTGGTAGATGCATCATGTATCAATATATTGTCAAAATAACAGTCGAGGTTATTTGGATTTCTTTTTTGAAGTTAGTATTTGGGTTCTGATGGACGCTGCTTTGCCATAGGCAACGAGTGGATGGAAATGGGCCGTTGGATGTTGTTTGGATGGCATGGATTGGATGGTAACTAAGACCAGCACACCAGCAAGGTCAGTTCATTTGACAACCCCTGTCCGTCCACCACACCACCGGAGACAGACACGCCACACCCAACGCCACTCGAATTCCCCACCGGCCGCCGCCGCCGCCGCTCCGCCGTCGCGGCGCCATGCTCCACCTCCGGAAGAGCGTCCTCTCTCATCTCATCTCCGCCGCGCCCTCTCCTTCCACCACCCCACTCCTCTCTCTCCACCGCCTCCTCTCCGCCGCTGCCCCCCAGCATTTCGCCAAACCCTAGCTTCGCCGTCGACGACTACCTCGTCGAGACCTGCAGCCTCACCCGTGCCCAGGAACTCAAGGCCTCCACCAAGCTCTCGCACCTCAAGTCCCCCGCCAACCCCGACGCCGTCCTCGCCTTCCTCGCCGGCCTCGGCCTCTCCGGCGCCGATGTGGCGGCCCTCGTCGCCAGGGACCCGCGGTTCCTCTGCGCCGGCGTGGAGATAACCCTGGCCCCCGTGGTCGCTGGGCTCACCGGCCTCGGCCTGTCAAATGCCGAGACTGCGCGCCTCGTCTCGCTTGCCCCCGACAAATTCCGCCAGAGATCCGTCGTCTCCAAGCTGGAGTACTACCTGCCGCTCTTGGGCTCCATCGACAACTTGCTCCGGCCGCTCAAACACGGCTCCGGCTTCCTCGCCTCCGACCTCGACAGGGATGTCAAGCCCAATGTGAAGCTCCTAGCAGAGTGCGGGCTAGGTGCTTGTGATATTGCCAAGCTGTTCATCCAAATACCGACCATCATCACCTCCAGCCCAGAGCGCGTCCTCGGGATGGTCGCGTGCGCCGAACGTATAGGTGTGCCCCGTGGCTCTGGGATGTTTAGGCAGGCGCTGCATGCTGTCGCATATCTCAGCGAGGAGGAGATTGCCGCCAAAGTAGAACAGTTGAAGAAGATATTAAGGTGGTCAGATGCCGAGGTTCACATTGCTGTGCCCAAGTTGCCGGCTGTGCTGAGGCGGTCAAAGGACATGCTGCAGCTCAAGTCCGAGTTCCTCTTCTCTAAGGTGGGGTTGGAACCAGCGCGCATTGCTCACCGGCCCGTAATGCTCAGTCTTAGCCTGGAGGGCCGGCTCAAGCCCCGGTACTATGTTATGAGGTTTCTTAAGGAAAATGGGTTGTTAAATCATGACAGAGACTACTATAATATGGTGGTGGCCAGCGAGAAGGTATTTGTGGAGAAGTTCATATGCCCTCACGAGCAGGCTGCACCACACATTGCTGAAGACTATGCAGCTGCTTCCATAGGGGAGCTGCCTGCTAGATTCAGATTTACATGAACCAAGAACAGGCTATGAAAATTGGTAGCTGCGTGTGCAACAACAGAATTTCCACTCATCGTATTAAGCTGGTAATTCATGATTAGGTGTTCTTTTCATGACTGAATTTTGGTTTTGTTGTGGCCAATTCTTGACATAACTGATAACTTGATTTCTGAACCCCAATATGTTGATAACTAAGAGAGTGTGACATCAGGGCATTCTGCAAATGCTTTCAAGTATTAATGAAGAGTATGTCTGCACACTGTATATCTTTATGTTCTCAGTGGCAATTGCAGCTTTCAGTGCAATCCTGAATCAATTTATCTTTCCATGAAAAAGGGTTCTCAATATGGCCATGAAGATGATACGAAGTCCCAAAATTTGTTTAACTTCTTTTGCGGGAATAATTCTGGAGTTGTTGATGGCCACAACATGTTGATCACTGCTGAGGGTGCAGTTTTGATAGTCTGTTGGTTGCTTCCTGTAGTTCTTCAACTTAGCTGAATGTCTTCATTCTTCATGCAGTAGCTTTGTTTATAAAATATTAACTGTTGTGAAAGCAGGTCATTGTTTTCTACTCCCTCCGTTCCGGTTTACCACGACGAGTAAATCAGAACGGAGGGAGTAGTACTTTGTATTAGTTTTGTCCTTTATTTTTCTCTTATATTCTTGGATGGCTTACTGGCTGATGATGCTTTTTCTGGGAGCATCTGATGCCAAAACTGAATAATAGTTAGACAACAATGGGACGGAGGGACTAATAGTTAGACAATGATATTCTTAAATTGTTAACTTGTTGTTGCGAACAATTTAATTATGTAATCTAATACACCCTCCGTCTCGTAATATAAGAATAAGAGCGTTTTTTACACTATGCTAGATACCAAAATTTTCCGGACCCATGCATAGTTTTTGTTGGCTGGGAGTAGTTTTATTTTCATGCTATCTCTGCCATGTTATGTCAAGCATGGCCTTATGAATTGTTTCTGTTATGAATAGTTTTTGTTGGCCATCCGCACATAATATTCAGACAGGCTCTATAAGTATGTATTTCGTTCTGGTATCCATTGTGCATTATCTTCAGGATCACTGCAACTGCATGATAAATGTATACTTCCATAAATAATTTTCGTTCAGAGCTAGTGATATCTCTGTGCGGTTGTACGTTTTGTTAGCTAATGCCTTTGGTTGAATTGTTTTTTCAGCCGAAAACTGTATTGGAGGCCCTGATAGTAGTAGTCTTTTTTACAGGTAACCAAAGTATCTACCTGGAAGTTACATCCATGAACCTTGGAGCAAATTGTATGAATGTCCATTGTCAAATTGATTTCCCCATAGCGTTCGTCCAAACTATATATGCTGCATGGTGATGGGTAGGTTGGTGGTTGGTGACAGTTTCCTTGTTTGATTGTGATGTTAGCAGGGCCTGTTGATTGATGACCTACGCTAATTCAGTGAATGTCAGGGCTTTAGCTGAGTTATTGACCGACGCCAACTCTGTTACAGTACGACCTTCTCATGGTATGATGTGCGCTTCGTTGATAGCTTGTGGTTTCCTCTTATGTAGATCAGATTTTGTTGATAAACCTGATTTTCCTGAGTCTATAACCTAGAGTCTGATTCCTAAAAAAAAAATTGTCCTGACTCTGTCAAGTGAAGCATGTCTTATTGTATTTTGGGTTTGCCTCACCCTCACCGTATTTGAGATATTTCTTTTTCTTAAGTTTTACAAATGTATTGTCTGGCGAGCGAGCGGCAACAGGTAGTGAATTGTGCTCTCAAAATGAGATCTGCAATGGTCAGCTGTTATGTAGAAATCCTTGTATGGGTGGTTGATGGTCCGTTGAGGACGTCCATTTCATTTCCTTTTGTCATTGTTGTCCTACCCATTGCCTGTTTTTTAGAATATTTCAACTTGAAAGATACTGTTTTTCATCGAGAAAAAATGAATGATATTATTTTGCTTAATTTTCAGAAAATATAATCAATCATGTCCTGTTTTCATGTCAGTATTGGGCCTGGAATTGCAAAATTGGACTTGTGGTTCCATTCACAGGCTAATTCCATGTGGTATTGTGATAACCTCTATTCATTTTCTTTTATGGTTTTCTCCGTTTTACTTCTACAATTTTGTTTTCATATCCGGAACGCTGGGCGCGCCACAATCTGGAACAGTACTGACTGCGAGGAGGACATGTACAGTGGTTGCTAAGAGCATCTCCAACAGCTGCCCTAAGATAGGATACTGGAAAAACTGTTGAAGGCAACCATTTTTTCTTCTTGTCCACAGCAGCCCTAAAAAGGGCACCACTACTCCAACAACTGCCATGAAATGGGGCACACAAAACAACCAAACTAACATGATCATTGCAAATTCGATCCAAACATTCAAAGTTTTAAACATGCAAACTCAACATAGTTTGGCTGCAAACTTACTTAAACTACACAACTACTCCTCTTCACTAAGATTCTCATAGTCAATGTCGTCATCCTTGTTGGGCTGAACCTCGTCACCCGACTCGACCTTGATGAACCTTGACGAGGGGCCAACCTTGTCCTCCTCCACCGCTTTCTTCACCACCTTGTGGCGCTACGCCGAGGACTTTACCTCTGCTTGTTGAGGTCCGGATTTTCTGCGACGAACCTCGCCATAGCCGACTCGCCACTCTCACGTATGTCGTATTGCTCTAGGATGACACAACTTTCCTTTTTCTCTACATGGGACACATTCGGGACCGATGAACACCTACACCTGCGGGATTCAAGTGAATGTTGCTGCTCGTCGCATGTCAGCTCGACGACGTAGCGGTTGGATTGCCGCAGTCGAACACAACGGAAGCTGTCTTTCTCTTTCGCTTGGGGCACGGCGACATCGTCGGCGACGTGGGTGGCGACCGGTTAACATGAGGCGGTGGGAGTGGTAGGACGGTATCTGGTGGATCCGATCACGAAAGTGCGCCGGTGGTGGATTGGGCTGCATTTGTTAGCGGTGGAAGCACGAGAGGGTAGGCGGTTGCGCGCGGCTGCATGGGGTTGAGGCGGTAGTGGCGACCGGAGGAATAGAGGGGGCAGTCGATCTCGCGGCGGGGCGGGCGGTAGTGGCTGCGGTGGCCGTAAGCAGTCGGATTCTGTGGTGGCGGCGTGACCCGAGCGGCAGCGACCTACCATGCACTACTTTTCCTTGCTGTCCACGATGCCCACGGACATGCCAACTTCATGGTCGTGGCGGCGAGGCGCGGCATGGCAGAGGCGGAGTTGGCGATGTCCTCCTCCTCGTAGCTCTTGCCGAATACCTCATCTGTTGCCTCGTCTATCTTCATGTACGCGGCTTTTAACTCCGCCTGACGTTCGCGGTACCGCCAACGGTCGTGGGGATCTCGTGGGCTGACCGGTAAGACTCGAGCAACGCCTCCTGCTTGGGCACGTCCACATGCGACATGATGGAGGCACCAACGGTGAGCAACACCTCTGCGCGTCGGTGCTCATTGAGGAGATGGAGGTTGTAGGCTTAGTCGACCTGCACTTACCAAAACTTGGCATTCCACTCCTCCCGTAGCATGTCTGTGTAGTGGGCACGAGCCTCGTCGATGGTGATGCCGGCATGCACCAGCGAGGAGGGTGGCGCTGGCTCATCCACGACTGCTTCCTCCATTGGGGTGACGTCGGTCTCCGTCTGCCTGCCGGTCTGCCAGCCGGCAAAAATTGCCGCCATCTTCCTTTTTTGCCCGGAAGAGAGGCTGCCCATAAGGCTTTGAAGCGTGAAGAGAAAGGAACCAGAGGAGGATGACTGCAGCTATGACTGGGCCTGGAGTTTATATACCTTGTGGATGGCAATGGGTCGTGGCAGTCTGGTTAATGATGGGCGACAGATGGACGGACGGGAGGCGCCAGAGTAGGTTCCTTGGCAACAACATATCATTAAGGTAGGAAGACGGATCGACGATGTGTCGTTTGAACATGGAATAGTCGCCTGCACCGTGAAGCGGCACGGGAAGCGCTCTCTCGGTCGACACGCTGCTTCAATGCCGGTAGCAGTGAGTGGTTGCGTCCGCTCCTGGCCAGGCATGAATGCGACATTGACGCTCTGGAGCGGCGCTGAATGTTTTGGGCGGGAAGTGCGCACATGTGAGGGAGGCCATTCTTGTCATGACTTCCTGCAGGATGGGCTTTGTATCAGCGTAGCAGGATCCTATATCGTCGTCATCCATGGTGGTGACGGCGGCCTGCAACCTTTCGAAGCTGTCGAAGAGGCGGTTGGCTAGACCGAGCGATGGCCTAGCATCGGGGTCGGCGATGGTGATGAGCTTGTCAAAGTGTTGTGGCGGCAATTCACCTCTTGGGGCTGGAACTCCTCCTGGAAGGACAAGAGGGTGGTGTCCATGGCGTCGCCGAAGCCTAGCGGGAGCGACTCCATTGCCATCGGTCGATCCTTACTCCTTAGCTCCTAGTTCTTTGTCACGCACTACTCTCGCGATGGCACAACCCGGTGGGAACGTCTTCTTGGCGGCGAGCATGTCTATCATGACGTCGGCCCCTGCGCTGCTGCTGCTTTGTCGACGGGGGCGGGCTTGCGGCGCTGAGCTTGCCGCCACCGCAGCGACACCGGCCAAAGGAGGTCATGGGATCGAAGAAGGCGTCCACCGGCGACGATCGCATTGGATGGCAAAACAGGCCCGAACCGTGCGGTCCAGACGTGTGCGGGCGGTTTGAGGGTCGGCGTTAGAGATGCCCTTAACCCGACAACTGCCTTCTTATAATACCACCACAAAACTTCCACCCTACTCGTCGGTTTTGTGCCTCCTGAAAATTTGTCATGAATAACAAATGCTGAACAAAATTATGAATCGGACTTTTGTAGTTTGGTGGAGATGCATCGTGGATCAGTATATTGTCAAAATAATCTTCGAAGTCATTTGGGTTCTATGGACGGTGCTTGCTCGGGGCATCGTGCAGATGGAAATGAGCCGTCGGATGTCATTTGGATGGCAGCGATTGGACGGTAACTTGGCTCAGTCAAGTTCATCGCACGACTCCACTAAAAGAAAAAGACCTCATCACACGACCGGAGACACACACGCCGCGCTCAACGCCACTCGAATCTCCTCACCGCCTCCTCTCCGCGGCCGCGGCCGCCATTTCCGCGAACCCTAGATTCGCCGTCGAGGACTACCTCGTCGGCACCTGCGGTCTCATCCCTGCCCAGGCACTCAAGGCCTCCGCCAAGCTCTCCCACCTCAAGTCCCCATCCAAGCCCGACGCCGTCCTCGCATTCCTCGCCGGCCTCGGCCTCTCCGGCGCTGATGTCGCCGCCGTCGTCGCCAAGGATCCGCAGTTCCTCTGCGCCGGCGTGGAGACAACCCTGTCCCCCGTCGTCGTCGGTCTCACCGGGCTCGGTCTATCCCCTTCTGATATCGCGCGCATCGTCTCGCTCGCCCCGGGACAATTCCGCCATAGATCTGTCGTCTCCAAGCTGGAGTACTACCTGCCGCTCTTGGGCTCCATCGACAACTTGCTCCGGCCGCTCAAACACGACTCCGGCTTCCTCGGCTCCCACCTCGAGAGGGTGGTCAAGCCCAATGTAGCCTTCCTGCGGGAGTGCGGGATAGGTGCTTGTGATATTGCCAAGCTGTTCATCCGAATGCCGAGGATCATCATAGGCAAGCCAGAGCGCGTCTTGGGGATGGTCGCATGCGCCGAACGTATAGGTGTGCCCCGTGGCTCTGGGATGTTTAGGCAGGCACTGCGTGCTGTCGCATTTCTCAGCGAGGAGAAGATTACTGCCATTTCTCAGCGAGGAGAAGATTACTGCCAAAGTGGAACAGTTGAAGAAGGCATTGAGGTGGTCGGATGCCGATGTTGGCATTGCTGTGTCCAAGTTGCCGATTGTGCTGAGACGGTCAAAGGACGTGCTGCAGCTCAAGTCCGAGTTCCTCTGCTCTAAGGTGGGCTTGGAACCGGCTTACATTGCTCATCGACCCGCTATGCTCACTTACAGCCTAGAGGGCCGGCTCAGGCCCTGGTACTATGTTATGAGGTTTCTTAAGGAAAATGGATTGTTAAGTCACGGCAGAGACTACTATAGTATGGTCTCGATCAGCGAGAAGGTATTTGTGGAGAAGTTCATATGCCCTCACAAGCAAGCTGCACCACACCTTGCTGAAGACTATGCAGCTGCTTG
This sequence comes from Aegilops bicornis, assembly GCA_021605145.1. Lineage (NCBI taxonomy): Eukaryota > Viridiplantae > Streptophyta > Magnoliopsida > Poales > Poaceae > Aegilops > Aegilops bicornis. The sequence continues at coordinate 45,462,562 of CM038674.1, forward strand.
CACAGGACAGGTGCCTGCTACATTCAGATTTACATGAACCAGGAAGCAGGAAAATGGATTGCTAGAGCGCGAGTGGAACTACTATTCAGCAGCCTTGGTGACAGAAGATTTTCATGGAGAAGTTCGTTTGTCCTCACAAGGAAGCTGCCCCCACCTTGCCGTAGACTATGCTGCCACTTGTAGGGAAGTGCCTTCTAATTTCAGAATTTCATGACCAAGAATGGGCCATGAGAACTGCGTATGGCGCAAAAATGTTTACACTATGTGTAGTGAGCTGGTAATCTCTGTCTGTGTTCATTGCCTGAGTGGATGTTGGTTGTCTGCTATAGTATGTCAGGTACTACATGCTATTTTGGCATCGCTAGTCCTGAATGAAACTGATAATTTTATTGTTAGTCCGTGTATGTCGATCAACCAATCTTGGTGGCTGGGGCCTTGCTATACCACACGTGATTCTCAAGGCTCTGTTAGTTGATGACGCTCTGAAGCTTCCTTCAGTAACAAGTACTCCTACTTTTATGACCTGACGTGTGCGGGGGTTTTACTCAGAGAAGCTCCTACTTTTCTCTATCTGAATTTTGCTAGTTTGGTAATCCTTCTCTTATTGTATGTCCATTACATCATTCAGTAGTGAAGAAAGATACACTGCAATTAACCTGTCCATCCTGATATCATATTGTCATGCATACTGAGAACTAAGAGTGTGACATCAGGGCATTCTGCAAATGCTTTCAAATATATTAATGAAGAGTATATCTGCAGGCCCTATATGTTTATGTTCTCAATGGCCATTGCAGGTTTCAGTGGAATCCGGAGTCAATCTATCTTTCCATGAAAAAAGGTTCTCATTTTTGCCATGAAGATGATATGAAGTCCCAAAATTTGTTAAACATCTTTTTTCGTGGGAACAAATCTGGAATTAATGTGTTAGTCACTGCTGAGGTTGCAGTTTTGATCTAGTCTTTTGGTTGCTTCCTCTTGTTCTTATAAGCTGAAACTCTTCATTCTTCCTGCAGTAGCTTTGTTTATAAGACATTAACTGTTGTGAAAGCAGGTCATTCTTTACTAGTAGTTTGTATCAGTTTATTCATTTATTTTTCTCTTATATTCTTGGATGGCCTACTGGCTGGTTCTTTTTCTAGGAGCATCTGATGTCAAAACTAAATACTTCAGTAGTTGGCCAGTAGCATTTTGTTGACAGCCTACCCATATAGCACTACATAACGGATATTTCAAAGGCCCTTGTATTTGCGCCGGAGACACAAATTGATGTTTCTATGATACGGTGCTGAAAAAAAGAGGGCATTTCATACAATATGAAGCAACTTATGTTAAGGTAATCTTAAAAAGGGTTATGGCACTACCATGTTAATCTCTGCCATACCTGTTAGCTAATTTTATTCAATATTAGCACTATTTGTATAGATTCTCGGGACAGCTTTTTCCCTTGGAATATTTTCTGGGAATAGTAAGGTGAATCTTATGTACCATCCTCTGTTTTATATTTTGCTTTTTTAGATGCTCTTTTATATTTGCTTTAGTTGTATTGTTTACAAACTCCTCTAAAGACATGTAGACTGGAATTAGAGAAAAGAGAATGAAAATGTTGAAGACTATATTACCTTAGCCAAGAGATGGTCCCAGAGATGGTATCTTAACCAAAGCTTGGTCTTAACATTTAAGGTAATGCAGTATTTTTTTTCTCAGTTATACGAATGTCATCTCTTCGTACACACTTTTCAATTAAATCTCAGTCTAGGCATGCAAGTACTATCTGTCAGATATAGTGTAGTTATAAAATCTTACAGAATTTCAAACACAGAAATTGTAGACTTGCTGGTGGTCCTGAAATTAAGAATCAAGTTGTGTGAGGAGAGGATGGTGGTGCGCATTTGTTTGTTCCTGATGTTAGGCTGTAGAAATCGGAAGAAATGAGATCTCAGTTGTGTGCTTCCATTAACACAGCGGAGAGCTCTGATCTGAAATGAAGATCAGTTTTGTGTCTCTTCTCTCATGCCTAGTTTAGCTTGTGGGAATTATAGAAATAAGATTAATGCAATGAAGGCGAGGGGAAGGGGTCTGTTAAAGAACGAGGCGACTTGCGAGGTGAATATGAATTTGAAAAAAAGTACTTTCCTCAAGTAAGAATTGGCTGGGCAATAAAGAGGAGCATACTGACCGATTTACTGAATTTTGTAGATCGATGGTGCTTTCTTTCTTCCTGGAGAAGATGTGATGAAACTGGATATATATGCATACTACACGTGGTTCTGAAGGCTCTGTTAGTTTATGACACCCTGACCTGACGTGTGCGGGGGTTTTACTCAGAGAAGCTCCTGCTTTTCTCTTTCTGGATTTTGCAAGTTTTGTAATCCTTCTCGTAATTGTCCTAGAGACTGTATGTAAACTATAGGTATGTTACCCTATTGAATGGAGACTCATGCTCTGAACTTTTGTTTTGTACACTGGGGAATTTCTGGTATTATAAAATGGTCTTCATTTTTACTCTACCTCTAGGAACCCGGTTTGCAGAATCGGTTATCAAAATCTCTGGGCAACAAAGCCGCTGTTCAATGCCGGTGGGAGCTATGTAACCTGTGTATTATGTCTTGCCATCTTTATTTGTACAATTATGCCATGACTCAGAATTGGAGGGCAGTATTGCGCTCACAAGCATGTACATAACTCATCTATAATATGAGGAGAGAAGTCATTTTGGCTGCACATCCTCTTGAATAGCTTGAACCAAACATTGTTTTTTCCTATATTTTTTTTGTCTTCTTCTCTGAACTCATGTCAGCCGAGCTCCTTGAGTATTGTTTTCCTGTAGTTTAATTCTCTGAACTCATACCAGGAACAATGTTTTTCTGCCAGGTAAGTATGGAAGGGTTGAAAGGGAATCATTCAGACAGTAGAGAAATTGTATGCCATGGTGTTCTGTTTCCCTTGTCAGGTAAATATGGAAGGGTTGTCTTGTAGATTCAGAGACATTTTGCAAGACCTAACTGGAGAAAAGTGTTCTCTCACTTCACAAGAACACTCAGTATAGGTGACTAAAATTCGCTAAACATCTTGTTTTGACCGATTTATACAGCGCAGTGCAATATTAGTATGTGTTTTCCATTGAGGATCTCCAACACCAATGAAACAACTAGCTCAAGGATCTTTCAAAAGAATTCATTAAGCAGTCAACCACAGCTTGTACGTATAGTAAGGATAACTTCCAAGGCCGCCATACCAGAATTTTTTTTGAACAGTTTGCAGATATATGATAGCGCACGCATAGTAAAACTGGAATCTAGCTTTACAAGCTTAGTTTGTACAAAATACATTGAAAAGCTAGTGTCGCAAGCATACATAGACTGGAATATTTAGAGATATCTACTACTCTCTCCATCCGGAATTAATTGACGCTCAAACGGATGTATCTAGGAAGTACAGTACATACTATATTGCAACAGCGATATTGATTATTAGAATTACTGACTTCCAGGTGGTGCCCCTCGCAGAAGCATGCTTTCTCTCTTCAGTTTTTCTGCCCTGACAGTCTCTAACTTGCGCCTATCAATACTCTTCTCTCCAGGTTCTTTTGGAGGTCTGCCTCTTTTTTTAGGTTGAATATCACCTTTTGTTTTGGGCACAGGTTGAATATCACCTGATGTACTTCTATCCTTTCGAGGCCTGCCCCTTTTCTTAGGTTGATCGCTAGGTTTCAGACATACTAGAGCATCTTCTCCTGCTGATGCTGACGCCTGAACCAACCCTGGGAGTGGTAGGTTGTTTGACTGTTGGCCATCTACTGCTGTAACCACCATCTGATTGCTAGCAACATTAGTTCTTGGTCTAGCCACCTTAGTTCTGTAGTCGGGAACAGCATTCTGATGTTTGAATTTGTCCATCACAAGTGTTTTGAGCGGAATGGTTATGTCCAGCGGTAGCAGGATCTCCTCCAGTTCGTGCCACTCAAGATCTTCCTGGTCTCCATCTACATAGACAACGGTGTACCAATTTCTTTGACTGTCATACTTGACAACTTTCCCTACATAGTATATGTCTCCAAACCGCTTTCTCACTTTCCGCCCTTCTAGCCATTCACCAAAGCGATGATCGACTCGAGATCGCGGAGCATCTCTTACTGCAAGTTGCGAACCAGATGCGAATTCAGGAGGCAAGTCTGGGACACCATTGATAATGATGGCAGGCTCTCTGGGTACTTTAACAACAGGTTCAGTGTGTGACTCTTGCATGTACTTGCTCCCCTCCATGACCTGATATTGCACCAATTTGTTCGATTTACCAAAAACAGCCTGGAGCAGAAAGAAAATAGTTTCATCCATAAAATAAGTCATCATAAGCAAGACAAATCAAAGAACCAAGTAACCATAAACCGAGCACTTTCACAGCTACAAAGCATACTTTGATGAGTCAGGCATGTCGAAACATAAGAGATACCAACCAACACCCGGGATTTAGGAAGCGCGGCACATCGCATTCGCATCAGTGCTGCTACTTGCATTTAGTAAACACCTGGGATATTAACCAGCTACAGATGCATTTCTTTTCCTGCATATGTATTTCTCACCTATGTGCCAGACTGCTGTATTGACTATTGAGGCATGATACTCATATCAAGACATGATACTTGTATCACTCGTGTGATGTGTACAATGTACTAGTGTATCAATCAAAAGATAAAAGTTGCATCGCGTTCTATCGACAGACGACATAGCAATGCACACTACCTCCACACATATCAATTGGAAGGTGAAATGCCCACCGTGCACACATGCTCCAGTTGACAAATTCGCACAGCAATGACCAGCAAACGCCCAACGTACGCTCTACACATGCTTCAATTGAAAAATTTACAGATTTCCGAGAACAGCAGACACTAGCATCAGCACAACCACCCATCCATGGCACAACAGAACGATAGCACAAGCAGCAGCACAACAGAGCAGCAGCAGCACAACACCAGTAGCTCAAGCGGCAGCAGCTAGCACACGCACGAGAGTAGAAGAGGAGCTCACAGTCCGGCGACGAGGCAGATGCAGATCCGTGGCGGCCGGCGTTGGAGAAGAGGCAGATTCGGGTCGTCGTCGAGGAGGGCGTCTCGCCTGGATGCTCTGCACAACGGGGGAGGGGGGCGGCGTCCGGCGGCAGAGGGAGGGCGATAACTTCCGGCGGAAGATGTGTGCACTGCGGGGGGAGCGAGGTGGCGGCGACGATGGGGGGGCGGGGTAGCGGCGACCGGCGGCCGGCGGCTTGTGACGGGGCTGGTGGGATGTGGGACTGGGAACCCCTAGCAAAAGGAGAGGAGACGAGAGTGGGGGGATGCTTGCGTGTGACAACTTGTCCACATGGGCCGGCCTGGCACGGCCCGGCTTTAAAAGGCCCTGCGACGACACGGCCCGTGTCTGTCCTTTATAAAAGGACCGTGCCGTGCCGGCCCCAAGGCGTGGCTTTGAGGATTGGGCCGGCACGTGTTTGCCCTTCATAAAAGGACCGTATCGTGCCGGCTCGAAGGCGTTGCTTTTCAGCCTTCAAGTATGTTTCGGCTTTTTGGGCCTGTTAGTCTACAACAATGCCAGGGCCGTTTCCAAAAATTGGGGCCCCGGGCGAAAACCAAAATGTGGCCCAAAATTTCAAACAACTTTCACATAACAGAAGAACTGGGATCACATCCGTCACAGATATGGAGAGCATTGTTAGATGGAAGAGATGTTATGGCGCAGGGTACAATCCGTAGGATCGGCAATGGCAGGTGTACCGGCAATGGCCACACGAGCCCGGTACTTCCGATGCAGGGGTGATGAACATCTCCTCCGATGAGAACTTCGACGGCGATTACCTCTGGCATTCCTATTCGGACTAGAGCTAGTTCTTAATTTATCACAATATATTGCTAGATCCATAGTTTTAAATAGCGGGCTATGCCATCAGTTATAACGAGGCGGTAGCCAGCTATTTCATAACTTTACGGCACCCTACTCAAACCGCTATAGCGGGGCTATTTAAAACAGGCTAGAGCTACTGTCAAATTTTTGTTTTTTTTTTAATGAAAGGGGTTGCCCCCCTGCCCCAATTTTATAGATTGAAGCAGAAAACAGCAGTCACAACCAGATCAAAGTACGACTTAAGCAACACACCAGGAGGCTACGCTACCTAGCGCTCGAGAGCAGAAGTTCTCTCCGCCGAAAACATGAAGAAAAATACTAGATAGTACTTATTACATAACCAGAACAGAAGGGAGAAGGAAACAAAGCAGAATCTTTTGATCGCGCAGCTCTCATGTCCTCCTCCCACAATTCACTTCAGGCTATCCGCATCAGCTCTCCACGCCATTTGTCCAGTAGGAGGATGCACCTTTGCAGTAGGATTGCTTGAGCATCGTCGCAGAGAACCTTCCACTGGTGCAAATAACAGCTTAGTTTTGCAAGAATGCAGTTCATGTCTCTCCATTTCTGCCCACGAAAATGTAAACTATTTCTTAGTCTCCACAAGCTCCATAAGGAAGCAGCAATAACCATGTTAAGCACAGGCTTTTTCTTATGAACTTGCCAGAAAGCAAAGATATCATCAAAGCTAGCAATTCTATCACTTTCAAAGAAGTCGGATACAAATCTCCACACATGTCGAGCAACCACACAGTCAAACATCAGATGTTGTACAGATTCGGGCTCTGCACAAAATAGACATGAAAGATCTTCTACCTCCCTTCTTTGGGAAAGATTATCCCTGGTCAGGATTTTATTATGAGCACATAGCCACAAAAATACATGTATTTTCTGAGGGCACATAATTTTCCAAAGATCATCCTTGATAGCAGAAGCTATCCCCCCAAAGTTTATACTTTTATAAAAGGATTTCACAGAGTATAAACCATTAGGCTCTAAGGACCAAATTGGCATATCAGGTTCATCTGATAACATGCACTGTTGGACAGTCCTAGACAGCACCTCCCATCTGTTTAGCCCATTTTGATCTACACATCTTCTAAAAGACAACTTAAGTTCTCGGCCATCCCATACCTGAGCCACAGTACATTCCGTTTGGTTACATATACAGTACAAGTCCCAGAATTGTACCTTCAGGGAACATTCCCCAACCCAGGTATCGTGCCAGAAGCTAATTAATTCACCATTACCTAATTTCCATCTGTAGAAATTTTTAGCAGCAGCTAAAGCCCAAGTGATGCTCTTCCAAAAGGTAGAGCCACCATCCCCCCTTGCCCAAAGAATGTTAGGAGTATTCACTCTATATTTGTACTGGATGATTCTCTTCCAATCAGCATCAGATTCATCAAAGAACCTCTTGCCCCAGGAAGCTAGCAAGGCCATATTAAATTCCTTGATATTAGGTATCCCCAACCCTCCATATTCCTTTCTCCTCGTAACACACCCCCAATTAGCAAGATGATACTTGTGTTGATCCCCAATATTTCCCCAAAAGAAATGAGCCATTTGAGAATTAATGGCGTTGATAGCCCATTTGGGAAACTTAATAACAGACATAAGATATGCAGGTATGCTAATTAAGCATGCACAAATCAAGATAATCTTGCCTCTGTATGTGAGATATCTCCCTAGCCAACCAGAAATGCCTTTAATAATCCTATCTATAATGGGCGGAATGTCTTCTCGTCTCAACTTGTCATAATGTAAAGGAACACCTAGATATTTAATAGGAAAGCGTCCTTTTTTGCAACAGAAAATCTGGGCAAAATCATTAGCCACCTCTTCCCCCATATTGATGTGGTCATTAAGTCACTTTTGTGAAAATTAATTCTCATCCCCGAAAGAGATTCAAAACATGATAGAAACCATTTAAAGTTCCTAGCTTTATGGATTGAATTTTCCAGGAAAAGGATAGTATCGTCTGCATATTGCAGACTGACCACCCCCTGGGATTATATTGGGCAGAAGCCCAGAGATTAGATCTTGAGAGGCTGCTTTCTTGAGCATCTTTGTAAACACATCGGTTACTAAATTAAACAACAAGGGAGAGTGGGGGTCCCCTTGTTTAAGCCCTTTCCCACCCACAAAATAATTCCCATTAGTATCATTAATTCTCACAGCAAAAGTACTGTTAATCAAGGTACTTTTAATCCAAGCAATCCATTTGGGGCAAAAACCCCTCAAATGCAACATATCGAACAAGAAATCCCAGCTAACCCTGTCATATGCTTTCTCATAGTCTAGTTTAAGCACTAGACCTTGAGAACCAGATTTTTTTTACCTCATGAATCACCTCATGAGCCATAACAACACTCTCTAAAATATATCTCCCTTTAATAAACGCCGTCTGATTCGAAGAGATTAATCTACGACCAATAGGGGAAACCCTATTGGTCATGGCCTTAGAAAAGATCTTAACACCACAGTTGCTCAAACTGATTGGTCTAAATTTCTTTAAATCTTTGGCATCAGGTTCTTTAGGAATAAGGACGATCAAAGCAAAATTCAAACGCTGCAAATCTAGTTTGCCTTCTTCAAAGTCTCTCACCAACGCCATAAAATCAGCTTTGATCACATCCCAAAAGGTTTGATAAAAAAGAAAAGACAATCCATCTGGCCCAGGTGCACCATGTGCATATGATCCAAAGATGGCTTCTTTGATCTCCTCCTCGGAGAAGTTACATTGGAGACGGTTGTTTTCCTCTTCAGTAACCAGATCATCTTCCTCCCAAAAGGAAGGCCCAAGATGAACTTGTGGTTTTTTTTCGGCCCCAAATAAGTTTTTATAAAAGGTAGTAGCTACTTCCAACATTTCTTTTGTACTGAAAACAGGACCATCGTCCCCGTTAAGCTCTGATAGGTGATTCTTCCTATGTCTATGGTTAGCCAACGCTTGAAAATAAGCATTGTTCTTGTCGCCATCAACAATCTTACGATCTCTAGAGCGCTGCCAGAAGGCAGTTTCTTCCTTACTCCAAATGATATTAAGCTCATTTTAATCTCTCCCATCCTACGATGCATCACGTCGGTGATTTGATTCCTCTGAAAAGACATCCAGAATATCAAATTCGAGCAGAAGCTATCTCTTCCTCTTCTTAATACCTGCTTCTATATTAATACTCCAACCTTTTATTTTCTTCCTAAACAACTTGCTTTTATTCATCCAAATATCCATGGCCGACTTGCCAGGAACTGGAGTGTTCCAAATGTTGCACACTAATTCTCTGAAGTCAGGTTGGTCAAGCCACCACTTTTCAAACCGAAATACTTTGGGAGAGGTAACCCTCCGTGCACCAGTGTCAATGAGGAGGGGGGTATGATCGCTCCCAACACGCGGGAGAGCAGTCACCACGGACAGAGGAAATTTGGTATCCCAAGAACCCGAAGAAAAAATCATGTCTAGTGGCGAAGATAGGATTATCTTGGTTGTTGCTCCAAGTAAATTTCCTATTAGCGTTCTTGATCTCCATAAGGGACCATTTATTAATCCAATCATTAAACAAGTAGGAAAACTGGTTATTAATAATACCATTATTCTTATCGTCAGTCGATCTGACCAAATTGAAATCCCCTCCCACCAAAACTGGATAAGTGAGAATATCCATAGTATTATGGAGTTCAGCAATAAACTCTAATTTCCTATCACTGTAAGAAGTGCCATAAACAGCCACGGATGCGGATGAAACCATCAGATTTATTTTTGACAGTAGCCACAACACAAAACTCTTTATTAATAAAGCCTATCACTTCAAATAAAATACTTCTGAGACCCACAAGGATCCCCCCAGCTGTATTCACCGCCGGTAGAAAATGCCAAAAAAATTCCTCCCTGCAAGATATAAATCTAAGCACACCTTGATCAATATTTTCTTTCTTGGTTTCAAAGAAACACACAAAATCCAGATGATTATTACTAATAAAGTCACCTAGGCACTGATTTTTTACCAGTTTGGCCCATACCCCGAATATTCCAAAAGGCTCCTATCATTTAACTTTAAATGGGTGCGACAAGCCACAAGGCTTCTTTTTAGTGTCTAGGACAGGGCTTTCCATTAATGGTTCAACAGTGCCATCCAAACCATTAACGAGAAGGTCACTGTTATAGGTATTTATCTCATCCATCCTGGTCTCTAAATCAAGATTCTCCGGGAGAACAATCTCCGGATTATCATCAGCAAATTTAAGGCAACGATTTTTCTCTTCATCCACCATATCCATAATAATAGCTACTTGTTCATCAGAGCTATTCCCAATGCACAAATCAACCTTACTAGTATTAGAGACAAGAACATCAGGACCAAGGACAGCAAATGATTTACCTTTGAAGGTGGTGGGAATTTCCAGATTCTTCTTTTTCATGTACGCTGGCTGCTTTGTCCATGATCTTAACATCTCCATGATTCCTAGTATTGGGTTTGCTTGTGAGAACTGGACCCCAGACAGGAGAATTCTTGACGCTTGGTTTCTTCTTCTGGACTGATTCCACACCCTCGAGGGTTTCCAGCAGTGATCTTTTGACAGATCCCATTGCCAAGGCCAAATCATCAGGTAAACACTGCATTTCTTCCACCAAGTCCTCTTCCTCTTCATCACTTTCAAGCATTTCAAATTTACTTAATTGCGCAGAGCAATAAGCCATGTGTGCTGACAAGGGATCGAGAGCTTCGAGAAGGAAAGGACTCTGCAGTAGTGGATTTTTCATTATCTGCCACTTCCTTCTTCTCAGGTGTTTTGTTCCTAATCTCTCCCACAAACTCTTCATGAATTGTGTCCAGCATGTTGGGAGGATGAAAGTCCACTGCAGAAGCAGCTCTCTGTATTTTTGTCTGACTGGAGCTGGCAGTCAGAGTGTTCTTGGAAGGAAAATTAGCTTGATCAAGTTCATCAATAGGTTCTCCCATATCTTCTTCTTGAGTTTTATCTTTGTCAGACATGTCTTCATTGTTATCTTCCTCCTCTTTCTCCATATTGTCCACATCTGGGTCTAGATCATCTCCATCGAGTCATCCCCATTTGTTCAAAGCGCTCAACAGTGAAGAACAGAATGTAAAGCTTTCTCTTCATTTCCACTAGCCTCTCAAAAGGAATTTTCCTGGGATCCCTACAGGCCACTTTCACTCTGATCTTCTCATAAAAACTCTTGAAAATACCATTCCAGTCCACATCTACCAGAATCCCAAAGCAAGCTGTAATTTGGGCAAATACCTTCCAAGCACACCACTTGGGAGGAATCCCCTCTATCTGAACCCAAGCCTCAGTGAGTCCTCCAAATTCATCCAGCATTCCTTCCCATTCACAGATCTTGACAGAAACACCATCAATTGGGAGCTCAAAAGCAGGGAATTCAATCAGGTCTTCCACATTCTTCCAAGGTGGAAATCTCAGCAAAAACTTCTTCTCTCCCAGGTCCCTAATCTGCCAAGGCCACTCTTTGTTCTTACAGAATATCCCATTGAGCTGAATCAGCAATTCTGAGGCAGAAACCTCACCCTTAACAACTTTGAGAACCGCACAATTCTTGTAGTTAAGCCAACTTAGTTCTGGCGCAGTAGGAACATCAATGTGGTAAAAACCCAGACCAGCCGCTGCACTACCAAAATAGGTCGCCGTAGGGTGAGGTTTTGCCCAAGCAGCACAGTTATTGACATTATGAACTCCCGCGCAGATAAAACATTTCTTTGGTTCAATACAGTTCCCCACATAGTGCCCCGGCCAACTGCAATTAAAGCAGGTCATGTCCTTGTACCTTGGATCTAACGCCTGGACTGTAACAGTAGGAGGAGGAGGTGGAGCTTGGATTGTCGCATCGGCCACTTGCTGTTGCTGGGCCGCCCGCGCCGTCTGCTTAGGAGGCTGCGGCCCCTACTTGACAGCACCTGCTATAGTAGCAGCACCGGCCGTCGGAGCCGCAGCCTTCCCATCTGGCAGAGCAGGTTTCTTCCCCGGCGGCGGACGACGTTGCCGCTGCCCTCCCTGTCCCCGCTCCATCCCTTCCTTCACCACTTCAACAAACGATCTAGGAAAACCTAGTTTCTCCGCGGAAATTTTAAAGACAGTGGGGGTCGGATCAAATCTACTCACTGCCCGAATAGGGAAACAATCTTGAGCTGAGAAATTTCTTGCCCTAAACAGATCTTTTCTAACCCAAAATAATTTAGGAATTGCGAAGCTAGGGTTTCGGGGCGGCTGTCTGTCTATATGTAGGCGTTGGCGGCGGCTTGGGGAGGGAACCACCCACAGCTGGCCGTAAAATTCCGCCACCTCCTCCTTGTCCCCGCTAGCAGAGCTATAACGCGTATTCTTACGAGCCGCTTTCGCCCCAACCACACGTCCTGAGATCAACGGTAGCGGCTGAGGGGTCGGCCCAGAAAGTGGGGTCACCGGATTCGAAACCAAGCCCTCCCCTCCCGCAGAAGCGAGCTCGTCGGCGGCGGACTGGTTCGCCGGAACCGTAGATTCAGACAAATCTCTCACTGAATCACGGAAACTAGGAGTGGAGTCACAAATTCTCTCACAAGGGACAACCCTATTTTCCTTAACACTCAATTCACAACCCAAATCACAACTAAATCTCAAAAGAGCATGCGAATTGGGTCTGGATTTTCTCACCTTACCAAGGAGATGTGGAATCTCCCCGCGGTCGCCCGGCCATGGTGGAAGGTTGAGGAAGCGCGCCCCGCTCCTCCCACACCGCACTCGCAGATCGGAGAGGCCCTGCGGTGCGTGCACGCTGGGCTTCCCCCGAATCAGGGGATCCGAGGCAGGACAGTCCCCGGCGGCAGAAATTCGGGCGGGATATTGGCGATCCGCACCACCGACGGCGGCCGGATATTGAGCCGCGAAGGATTCCTTGTCTTGAACCTCGCCCACTTCGCCGCTTGCCTCGGATCCGCCGACTCCGCCTCCTGGATGGCCCAGAAGATGAGCTCGTATTCCATCCCTCCATCGTCGCCGGCGAACCGCGCACGCTCCTCGAACGTCGCGTGTTGGATGACCTCGATGAAGATCGCCAGCCAGTTGTCGCGGTTCGGGAATCGCTCCCCTACCACGCGAACCATCTCCGCATCCGCCTCTGGCGATCCTCGCTCGGTCACCGGCGGTGCGACACCGGCACGTGGCGGAGGCACCATCGGCGCCGCCACACGATGGTTGGGGCGCACCCGCCGCGCCCTTGTACTCCTCCGAGAGCCCCCCACCATCTCTCTCGCTCGTCTGGTCCGTGGGATCTGAGAGGAAGTGGCCGCCAGGGGAGGGAGACGATGTGACGAGGGGGGGGGGGGAGTAGGACTAGATAGGTCCGTGCGGCCATTAATGGCGGTGAAATCGGCGCCATTACTCGCGGTAGGTGGAGAGTGGGTGGTAGGTGAGGCGCGAGCCATCGCCGTCAATTTGCCTGCTGGGTGAATTTGATTCCCGAGTTGGAACTAATGAATATGAATGCGGATCAAACAACAAATTTGTCTGTTCAATTTTTGTTTTTTTAATATTTAATGTACAACATTTCATACTATATAGAGTTTAAATTTATGCAATGAACTATGTGTTATTTTTATGTTTCATTTGCTTAAAAATATTGATCATCAGTCTTTTGTCTGGTGGAAAAGAGACAGTTTTATGGAGACCAAAAACCTTCTCACTTCATCCCTAAAACCAGTTTTTGGTCATCAAAATTTCTGCTCTGTTGAAGATGCTCTAATCCAGCCTCAGGTTGTACTTCAAGCCTTCTTACACGAAATGTATAACAACAGTTGAAAAAAAAGAGTCCGGATACAAGAAGTGTATTCATACTTCTACTGGTGCACACTCGTCTAAAGAGGCAAATTGCTTTAAACTTCAGCTTCCTTTTGCTGCGGCGGACCGCTCCACAACAACGTTTCATATCCCAAACATCTGAGCAACACAAAACAAGGTGGCTTGATCATGAACACATCAAATAAGAAGGCAGAAGGACAGAAGTTTCGAATTTCGGTGCTAGCACATATACATTCTGAAGAGTCTTCTTGAAGCAGGCCTTGCGCTCATCCATGGAAGCTTGGATGAACTCGTTGATGTGTTCCTTCATATCTTCAAGGAAGGTACCGCCTTCAGTTTTCTTTTTCCAGCAGGACGAAATGGCGAGGTTTTCAGGAACAGGTTGCTGAGAACCTTCAGGCTGTGGAGTGCTGGAATCCGTATCATCAGTACTGAAACAAACTATATCATCGGTACTGAAACAAACCAAGGGAGCAAAGGGAGATAAATATTCCAAAGAGGAGATCAGGGTAATATATGGATCTCACAGCCAGATTTTACATCGTTGTAGCTACTCCACACATTTTGTTCATAGAGTAAAGAACAGACGCCGTATTTAAGTTTCCTTGGTAGTTTCTCCTCGACCTCATTACCTTCCAGCCTTTGATGTCAGCTCTGGTGGCACACCAACAAGGACTCTGGGGCTTGGAATTCAAAGCCACTGGTCAGCAATGTGAAGCTGGGTGCAGTTTCTCCACAACTACTTGACTTTGAGGGCCCAAGCACTGTCCAATGATAATGAATTTGTTTGGAATGGAACAAAATAAGTATAAATGCTTTCGTTATAAGTAATCCAAAGTGTAGATATGCTAAGAATTCCATAATATTTGGGATGTGTTTGTATATATAGAGTAAATGATGAATCGCTGAGCTAAAAAGGTCCAAATTAAGTTTGACCAGAAAGAAGTTCCAACCTTGGGACGTCTGGCGAAGCCAATCCCCATCTGTCTGTGTGGGTAAATGATGAATCCCCATCCATCTGTGTTTTTTTTATGGGAACGCCTCATGGCAATTTATTCAATTTGGGGTAAAGTAACATCATGGAGTACAAGAGGTAAAAGAAAAGCAGGCGTTACATCTACCCAGTCCTCACAAATTTTAGAATCATAGCATCTCCTAGCAAGAAAATGGGCTTCTCTTGGACAGTGTTTGAAGTTGAACCCCGGAATGTTATGCGCTAACAGAAAGCAATCAGCTAGTATTGCCGAGCGAGGGCTCCAGATTTCAGTATTTGCACTAACTCAAGGCAATCAGACTGTCCATCAGTTTTAGACCAATTGTGTAAATTTATGTAATTTACCGAAAGCAAAGTTTGCATCCGTTGTGAACTGAGAAGAAAAACGATGGGTGTTGGCTGCCTGGAGAACTAACCTGGTGCTGCTCTGCTGCTCCTCTGTTTTTTTTTATGGCCATTTGCTCGGGCAGCTTGCGTGCGTGTGTGCGTTCGCCGGAAACAAGGCGGGAGAGCGAGGCTCTTGCCAACAAAGGAATGGATTGATGGAGGACGGAGATGACCTTGTGACCTTGAGGACGATGGCGCCGGTGACGATGTCGGAAGACGCCGTCGAGCGGGCCGGCGGCGACCCGCTGGACGAACTCCCTCGCGCGCGACGC
This sequence comes from Aegilops bicornis, assembly GCA_021605145.1. NCBI lineage: Eukaryota > Viridiplantae > Streptophyta > Magnoliopsida > Poales > Poaceae > Aegilops > Aegilops bicornis. Next base: position 45,477,924 of record CM038674.1, read on the forward strand.
CGACCCGCTCCAGCGCTGCCATCCTCCTCCGCCGCACCCATACCGGGCTGCGGGCTTGACCGCCGCCTTGGGTCCTCCGCCCCCACTACCGTCTGGCGCTTGGCCGCCGGCCATTTAGGAGTGGGCAGAGCCGGCGACCCAGTGACTCTTCAAGCGTAGACTAATGGCATGTTTGGATTGTGATTTTTTTTGCCACATATTGTCACATTACTTTTTACCATACTTGTTTAACTTGAGTTACGCAAATTCTTAGCCACACTTTAGCAATCTTGCCACATTTTTTTGTCTTTGACATACGAGGCTTATTGCTCTTAAAAAATTAACCAAACACCCACATAACTTGGTTAAATTTACCTAAGGTAAAGTGTGATAAAGTGTGACAACAGCCCTTAAGTGTATGTCAATTAACATGGACTAGATGACTCGTTGCGCCAATGGCGCAAAGGCCGAGAGGGAGCCAAGTATGGTGAGAATATTTAGACACCCAAGTCGAAAACCAAATGTGACCAACACTTCCACATCCTCTGCTTGGAAACCGTATTTTCTCACCGAATCTAAGATAGATACATGATTCTTTAAGAGCAAATTTCAGATAAAATATAAAGCATGAAAAGCTTTAAGTTGTACTATTGTGACCATACCATGATATATTCATTTAGTTTCTTTGGAAATCTAAAGGTCTAAGAGGATGGTACATGTGAGAAGCTGTGAATCCATAACAGAAAACTAAACTAACTTCCAAACAAACATTTCAAATTTGAAAGCCACAAAGAAGCAGCCCATATCTCTCGTTGTAGTGCAGGTACATGTCCTTAATCCTGCATCCACAGCCCATAATTTTTCAACACCTAAATCCATGAGATCTAACCGAAGGAAATCATGGTAGAAACATGCGTCGTGGCTTACGTCTCCGAGAAGGACTTCTTGGCATTCTTGTGCAGGTTGGACACAGCAACCCTCGCATGTATCTGGACAAATTAGAGAGGCACACTTCAACAAATCAGTTCTTACTAATCATAGAATGGCCTGTATTAAGGAAGTAAAATAAAGCATGTATGTGCTCTAACTTTCATAACTGCATGTAAACTCAGCAACTAATTTTATATACCAAAGTGTACAATTCTCAAGTTTAGCTACAAAGACAAAAACAAGGACAGAGGGCGTGCATTTCAGTAGGCTCTCATAAACTCATTCCTAGCAATCCATTCCTTATATGAGTAAACAGCAACGCTACCCAATTGCTTATATCAAGAATGACCAAAAGAAGCAAACCAAGCACAACTCTATAACCACAGCGTTTTAAAAAATTCTCTTCTCTAAGCTAATGAAGCCTGCTCATTTTCTTTTTGGATAAAGCCAGTTCGGTCAGTTAGGAGAAGAAAAAAAAGCAATTAATAAAATTACCCAAACTAAACAATCTTCTAATCTGCTTTAATGGAACATAATAAGCATTTGCTGCTGCTCTTTGTATGATATACTGGACCCCTTTACAGGCGGTTATGCATGCACATTTTACACAGTAGCCTGCATAACTCACTCAGCTTGCTTACACGTGAACCCATATACATAATTTAACAGGCTAATAAGGAGACAAAGGCTGACAACATTAGAAAAAGACAAGGCGCACCATAATCTCACCAGACAAGAACAAGTGGTAGGCCACGAAACAAAGCAAACAGAGCATGTAGGAAGAAGCAATGATGTGCATCAATAAGAACACATCTAACCTGGCAAAAGTATGACCGGTCCGGACGTCAGGAAACCTGGACAGGAAGAGAAAGAAGCAACAAACAAACATTTCAGCTCAGAGACATTTTATCAAACAGCAGACGAGCAAGAAATATCTTACCTTTCCAAATAAAAATATCTTACATTTTATCAAACAGTAGCCTCATAAACAAGAAGTTGGATGACCCTGCAGCAACAAGATAAAGAGAAGTGAGAACAAGAAAATTGAAGAGCACGAGGACATGGAAAGCAAAGCCGGCCGAAGCGACGCATGCAAAAGAAAAAACAACGATGACACTGATACGGAGAAGAAGAGCTGCAACCTCAACCGGTTCGACAACCAGGAGAAGTCCGTGTGGACGAGGCCGAGGCCGCCCGCCAGGACCAGCTCCAGCGTGAGGCCGCCTGCCACCGCAAGTCCCAGGCCTGCCTAGTCGAAGCCACAACCGGGGCCTCCAGGCCGACTCGCCCTCCCCTCCCCGTGCCCCATCTCCACATCTCTTGTCAAATCTTCCCAGCCAGTTGAGACCTCCGTCTATCTCTTAGAGCTGCCAAAACAGAGCAAATACAATTAACTTTGAATTCTAGAAGTTGCGTTCTGGTATATATTTAAACAGTCTACAACAATCAGTGCACAGAACATATATAATTGAACTTTCAAAATCGTCAAGTAGATATTAAAGAAGATAGAATCATCATTGTGAGTGTACTATCCATAACTGCATTGGCGCCTATTTTGTACAATGGCCTAAAGAAAACTCCAGTACATAAAAAGGAAGGATGCATTTATGGTAATGGAAAGATATTTCTAGCTTTTTACCAGTTCAGACAAATAACACAAATAACAAATTGTCGATAACCATGGTAATGATTTGTGAAGGACGCCTGCACCATGATGTAAAACCATCGAATCAAATGTGAAATTGTATCAAAGAAAAGCAAACACAGTAGACATGGTTGATGCCTTGGCTACAATCTATGGTTCATCTTGCATCAGAGACCGCAACACAGGTATGTACTGTGCCTAGTTCATTGAGTTCAAAGTGGTGCTTTGATTAAGAGGAATTTGGTATCATCGCAGCTCATGTCGTGGCAAGGCTACTACCCAGACTTTATCAGGACTGAATGTTCATTGCTCATTGATTCTGTTGTACCAGATGATCTGACCATCCGTGGATCCGGTCTGTTTATAGAACTTTAGACCCAAACATAATAAATAATAAGCTTGTCCCATGTTAATAACAACAATCTGACACACAATAGCTCTCCGACAGCACAAAAAAGATTTAGAAAAATGAAAAGTGGTGAATAAACATGAGAAACTCCTAACATATTACCTCTAGCAATCACAGTCACGGTCAGTGCTACGCTCCCAGCTTCTCTCGTTTCCACCGTCTCAAATGCATCAAGAGTTTCAAATGCTTACACTTGAAGGAACATAGTAAGTCTGGGAAAAATTTATGTGTGGAGCTCTCATGATTTTAGTGTACAATACACTCGAGCAAACACAGGGGGTCCATAGTATATTGAAAAATATTTGGCAACCCACAGTGCAATCTGAGTGTTCTCCAGCTCTCTTCTGTCTTGTTGTAATAGTCAGACTGCCTACATTTAAACTTAGATGTAAAGCACCAAAATAACTGTCAAGCAAAACCAATAGTGCCAGAAAATTAAGAGGAACCCGAACCTTGCAGAACATCAAGCAATAACAATAGAAAAACTATTTTTTTACATTAAACAGAAAAGTGAAAGCATTATTTGGTGTATAGAACCCATAATAATTTGTGATCATCCATAGTGCACATAATCAAATGACCAGTAAGGGTATTGGTTATTCTATCCTCCTGATACCTTCTGAGATACACCTAACTTGAAGTAGAATGGAAGAGATGTACTTCAGAACTGAAGATGAAATTGTGCACACATAATGGAAGTTGAAAGGAATAAATTGCTCGCATACACAAAGTATCTAGTTTGTTTAGCAAACACAGGGGATCTGCAGTACTTAAAAAATATTTGGCTAACCATGGCGCAAGCTGAGTGTTCTCACGCTCCCTTCTATTCTTGTTTCTGGGTTGAAGCCATCACAATATACAAAAAACGGCAACCATCCTTGCCCTCCATTTATCCTTCGCTTTCTTTCTCGAGGGTATGCCAGAGGCGCTTGTACATACCTGTTTTGGAAGACCTATCTCATTGGCATAAGAATTGTGCATTTCAATTGTAGAGAATGGTTAGATTAGTACCTGATATTGTCAACCGCATAATCCCAACAGAAATGCGTATGCCCTAATACATGGCAGGCTGCTCCATCTTTAGCGTTGTTGTGTATAGCTCTCAACCCTTTTTTTCCAAAGAATCAGAGCTAATGACCTTCAGAAGGTTTGGATAGTAAAGGGTTAGCTCATCTGGACATAACTCTTGCCTGCAAAAGGGCCAAAATAGGCAAATTTAACAATTATTATACCTCATTGGATAATCTTCAGATTTGCACCTCTCCTTTTGCATCAGTATGAGAGAATTGCATCAGTATGAAAGAAGAGGAGAGAAGGAGCTAGCATACCTGCAGAAGGGCCAGTGAGGCTGCAACGTCACAACAAGGAAGCCGGGGCCCTTGCACCAAGAATTGCATAGAGTCGAAAACTGAAACTCATAACAATAGACATGCACTTACATAATATGCCTCCAGTGGCACCTGACTGTGAGTCTTATAGAGATTCAAACCTTACCCACCTGTGTGCATAACAGAAATGAGGCTAAGCAGAAGAAATAATCAGTTTTGTGCTTCTTAGTAATTTTTGCTTGATTCCAAGAAGACCAAATATGTAAAAGGAGGACTCCAGGTCAACGTTCTGGATAATGGGTGAACATAAATCTACAATACTATGTACTTCTTATAAACAATATGCTTTCTGCTTTAATGGTTTAGAACCCACCTAAACAAAATAAAAGCAACAAAAAAAACCTGGCTATAAAATGCAGTCCAAACAAAGCAAACAATAGGAAGCAATAAAAAATAAAACAAAACCATAATATGGCAATATATTGGAACAGCTAGGGTCGCATTTCCAAAGTTTATTGTTGTCTGTCTTCTGAATGAAGTTTCAATGACAAAGAGATTCAACCTGGAGTAAGCTATCTGAAATAAATTAATCCAACAAATCAAATAATAGTCCTGACGGGATGTACCTCGAATTAACTTAACAGGGACCATCTAGTACCGTGCAATGGACAAGCAGACGTGTGGAATTGACGAGAGAATAAAAAATAGGTATATGAGGAAGTGAAGATCCATGTGAGATGTCCCAATAAATCGGTCAGAGAAACAAGCCAAAGCACCTTCTAGAGCAGCGAGCGAGTCCGTCGATGAAACTGGAATTGTAACCTGTGTTCCTGTAGAAAAATAGAACGACGGTGTGTCTGTAATTGCATTTTCCATCTGTTTTAGGTGTTCTTCACTTACACTGCCTGCTTTTTTGTGAATAAAGGCATCTCTGTTCGCACATCAGATTACACTAAGATTAGAAAACAGAGAATACAATATGTTATGTTGAATAAAAAATAGGGAGGAAATTGGGTGATTGGTAATCATATATTGGTCGTTTACTCAGAAGAAGGGAATTGCTTGGTCAACAAATATATATATCTTCACCATGTACATAGTATAATGCTGCAGATATGTGTTTGATGGAAGTTGGTTTCATGCTCTTATTCTGACAGCAAGAAAACTAAATAAATTGATTTTTCGTATATTCAAAATATGGTCCATCTTATGCATACAAGGTGCTATCTTGGCATGGATACAACCTGCAACCATATGCACAGGAGGTGTGTCTGTCCTAAGAGGAGCATAGTTTCAGAAGAGTATTTCTTTATTTGAAGCGGTTTGATTTTTTTTCCTGCGTGATCCACTGCTCAACTCGGTGTTCAAAGTAAGAACAGAGCAGCTGGAACGGCACAGATGTGCAGCCACACACACGCACACAAACAGTAATCAGAACATTTTTGCAAGTTAGAACTAAATTTTATATATGATTAATGTTGGCACTCCATCGGCAATGAATTGGCATAGAACACATCAACATAGATTAATGTTGGTCGTATGGGAAAATATCAAGAGAGATTAATGCATATATTTTATGGCTCTCAGTTTTGAAATCAGACACGGTTTATAGTGATGAAGAAACAAAAGGTATTAGCTCTATTACCTCACACAGCCATTCGAAGTAATCACCAGGAGACAAAAGAACATATAAGACTCTAGGAATTAACATAACCTCCGTTGCATTGTTCATACGCACCTAATTCTGAAAAAGAAAAACATAAGCTTCAGTAGCAAACAAATAGAATTTGAAAACTATGTACATATACAGAGAAAAGAAAATTAGGAACGCAAACTGTCCTATTACTCCCATGTGTGAAGAGCCAAAGCTATTTTCAAGCAGTATTATAAGGTAGCTCTAGATTTTAATCCATAGCAATTAAATTAACCACTACAGAAAAACGAAGAACAATAAATCTGAACTATTGCATGAAAGAAAAAGCAGTCATGATGATCTTCTTCAATACCTAAATTGCAAAAAGCTAGTCGGTCTACTCAACTTGTTATTTTCTACTGGAACTAAATAATACTCCCTCCGTCCCATAATGTAAGACGTTTTTTGACACTACACTAGTGTTAAAAAATGTCTTACAATATGGGACGGAGGGAGTAGAAAAAAGAAATCAGATGACTTACATAGATTAATACTGCCCTGCCAGCCTTATTGGATTTTCATCAAACACTTTGCAGGCACAGAGAAACAAAAATAGGGGATTGGAAGAAAGGGAGAGAGAAAAATCAGGAAGATAAGTATGATTGTGTACCTGAAGCAGAGTTGCGATAGGATGGACGCTTGGAGAAGAGGCGGAGGAGGACGAGCAGCTGGACATCCTCCATGACGAAGCAGGGCCGGCCTGCTCCTTCTCTCGTGGTAGACCTGTTGGGGAACGTAGTAGAAATTCAAAATTTTCTACGCATCACCAAGATCAATATATGGAGAGACTAGCAACGAGGGGAAGGAGAGTGCATCTACATACCCTTGTAGATCGCTAAGCGGAAGCGTTCAAGAGAACGGGGTTGAAGGAGTCGTACTCGTCGTGATCCAAATCACCGGAGATCCTAGTGCCGAACGGACGGCACCTCCGCGTTCAACACACGTGCAGCCCGGTGACGTCTCCCATGCCTTGATCCAGCAAGGAGAGAGGGAGAGGTTGGGGAAGACTCCGTCCAGCAGCAGCACGACGGCGTGATGGTGATGGAGGAGCGTGGCAATCCTGCAGGGCTTCGCCAAGCACCGCGGGAGAGGAGGGGTACTTGGGAGAGGGGGAGGGCTGCGCCAGAACTTCGGTTGCGGCTGCCCTCCCACCCCTCCACTATTTATAGGTGGGCAGAGAAGGGGGCCGACCCCCCTAGATCCCATCTAGGGTTGGGGCGGCAGCCAAGGGGGGGAGGAGTGCCTCCCAAGTCAAGTGGAGGCCCTCCCCCTTAGGGTTTCCCCTCTCCCATGCGCATGGGCCTTGGGAGGGGGGGGGCTGGTGCCCCTGGCCCACTAAGGCTAGGGCGCCCCCTTACAGGCCATGCTGCTGTATTGGACGTGGTGGCACAATTTCCGGACCTCCGGACCCCTCCGGAATCCTCCGGAACCTTCTGGAAGCTTCCCGGTACAATACCGGAAAAACCGAACCTTCCCCGGAACCCGAACAACAACTTTCCATATATAAATCTTTACCTCCGGACCATTCCGGAACTCCTCGTGACGTCCGGGATCTCATCCGGGACTCCGAACAACATTCGGTAACCACGTATATCTATTCCCTATAACCCTAGCGTCATCGAACCTTAAGTGTGTAGACCCTACAGGTTCGGGAACCATGCGAACATGACCGAGGCGTTCTCCGGTCAATAACCAACAGCGGGATCTGGATACCCATGTTGGCTCCCACATGTTCCACGATGATCTCATCGGATGAACCACGATGTCAAGGACTCAATCGATCCCGTATACAATTCCCTTTGTCTAGCGGTATTATACTTGCCCGAGTTTCGATCGTCGGTATGCCGATACCTTGTTCTATCTCGTTACCGGCAAGTCTCTTTACTCGTTCCGTAACACATCATCCCATGATCAACCCCTTGGTCACATTGTGCACATTATGATGATGTCCTACCGAGTGGGCCCAGAGATACCTCTCCGTCACATCGAGTGACAAATCCGATCTCGATTCGTGCCAACCCAACAGACACTTTTGGAGACACCCGTAGTGCACCTTTATAGCCACCTAGTTACGTTGTGGACGTTTGGTGCACCCAAAGCATTCCCTACGGTATCCGGAGTTGCACAATCTCATGGTCTAAGGAAATGATACTTGACATTAGAAAAGCTTTAGCATCTGAACTACACGATCTTTGTGCTAGGCTTAGGATTGGGTCTTTTCCATCACATCATTCTTCTAATGATGTGATCCCGTTATCAACGACATCCAATGTCCATGGTCAGGAAACCGTAACCATCTATTGATCAACGAGCTAGTCAACTAGAGGCTTACTAGGGACATGGTGTTGTCTATGTACCCACACATGTATCTGAGTTTCCTATCAATACAATTATAGCATGGATAATAAACGATTATCATGAACAAGGAAATATAATAATAATAACTAATTTATTATTGCCTCTAGGGCATATTTCCAACAAGACCTCCTCCCTCTCCCTCTCCCTCCAAACCACCGCGACGGACCGCTGGCCCCGTTGCTTCTTGTCCCCGATGTTGGCCTCTCCCAGGCTCCTGGCTCACTGCTCCTCCCCATGCTGCCGGTCTCCCCTGCACCTCCGCCAACCTTGAAGACCCAACCTCCCCTCCTCACCCATGGGGACGACCAGCGCAGGATCTGGAACCACCGCGAGCGACGACCTGGAGGGGCTAGAGCGGGGAGGAAGAGGAGAGACAGCGGTGGCGACGAAGAGGAGGGAGGGGCTCATGATCTTGAGGGAGGGTGGGAGGCGGGGGGGGGGACGGGGGAAGGAAGGGATGGCGGCACCAGGATTCTAGGGTTCATGGGAGGGGATCGGGGAAGAGAGCAGAGAGTGCGGGCGGAGGCGCAAGTGCGGGGCTCGAGTGCGGGCGGAGGCCACGGCTAGGGTTTCTCCACGGGCGGGCTACTTTTTATACCCAAAGGTGAAAAGACTGAAATGCCCTCGGCAGGGCACAAAATTTGCAGGCGGTGGCAATAGCGATTTAAAGGCGACGTGGAGGCTTTGGTCCTGCCTAGCAGTTCTTCTGGGTTTATATGTTCAATTGGAGGAAGTACACCCTCCATTTTTTATATACAAGACCATTATCAAAATTATTATCTGCAGCTATATAAGGCTACTAACACTGATCGAGGTAGATATTGATGGAGTGAGAAGATTGGTTTGCATGCGTTGCATTAAACAACCCATAAGGAGTGAGAGGGTTGGCTTGTTCTGTGTTGGAGAGAGAAATACACACTAATTTACACGTCAAATGAGAAAGAAAGCTGACTTTCAACATTGGTTTAAACCGGTAATCATTTTTACACTAGTAGAAAAAGGGTCAAACGTGAAGCACATTAGTGCCGGCTTGTATTAGAGCCGGCACAAATGTATACATTAGTGCCGGTTCCAACGGCTAGCCGGGCCGCTCTCATTAGTACCGGTTCGTGGCTAACCTTTAGCACCGGTTCGTGCCACGAACCGGTACTAATGAGAGTGGTGGCACGATGTTGTCAGACTGGGGCCCCTCCAGGCCCTTTAGCACTGGTTCGTGCCACGAACCGGTACTATAGGTCCTCCTACATATAAACCCTTCGTCCAGCTCGCTCTGTTCTCCCCCCTTTCCCCTCTCCTCTCCTCTCTGTTCTTCCTCTTCTCCCCTCGAGCTCATCACACATTTTGCCCAAATTTTTTCAAGATTTGAAGGCCCCCATCCATTCAAGTGATCACAAAGGTTAGAAACTTTGTCCTTTCATCTCTCATTGCTAGATTAGCTCTTGCAATGCTTTATATAGTTATTAATTTGTGAGTTTAGTAATTTGGGAGGAAATATATATGTGCTAGTATTTGATTTATATGCAATTTGAGGTCAAAATAACACTTAGTTTGCATATGTAGGTGTGGTTTACTTAGTGACTTCTAAATCTCTGTCGTAACCACCGTCGATCGCCCGCACCGTCTCGTCGCCGGCACCACCTTGTGGTGAGCCTCTTGTTCATGAAATTTTATATAAAAAATTGATGTTTGTGTGATTTGGATATATAGTTACTCGTATAATAATTATCTTACCCGTCGTTGTTTGTTATACATAGTGCCATGGTTTTGATATCCGTCCCCGTCGGCCCTCGTCCTTGTTATGATTCGGATGTGGTATATTCTCTTTTAAAACTATTTGTTGCATTTCGTGTTTATGACAAATTATGCCCATCAAGTTGACATAGATATTTTTATCTAGGAGGTATGTGAACCGGAAATTCCAACCGACCCTATTGTCGAGAGGTTAAATTTAGTTGAAAGAGAAAGCGAGTACTTGAAAGAAAAATTGAAAAGAATTGAGGGGAGAAGATGGAATTGGAGTTGCATGTTGCCGATGTCGCCGATGATCACAAGATCAAGATGGAGAAAATGCGCTTGAAGATTAGTAAGATTAGAAAATATGCCATCGATAGTGAGGCTTGGTATCATTATCTGTTGGATCAATTGTTACCTTAGTTGCGATCTTGATCGCATTTGTTGTTGCATTTAAATGCTTTAGCTAGAGAATTATTTGTTTGTTGCATTTAAGTGTTGTATGAGCTTTATGTATGAACTTGTATTAATTTGGTCTATTCGGTGTTGTGTAATGAAGATGAGCCGGCAATGGATGTACGATGACCGATGCTCTCCCTAGTTCGTTGAGGGCGTGCATACTTTTCTGCTTGCGGCTGAGGCAAACAAGCGGGCGGATGGTTTTATGCCTTGTCCATGTGCTGGCTGTAAGAATGGTCGCAATTACTCTACGTCAAGAACCATTCACGTCCACCTGTTTGAGTCCGTTTCATGCCCCACTATAATGTTTGGACCAAGCACGGAGAAAGAGGGTTATGATGAAAGACAATGAAGAAGAAGAGGACGATTGAGCTATCCTGGCCATGGGTTCCCCGAATACGATGGTACAACAATGGGGGAAGAAGCTGAGCCGTGTAATGCGGAAGAAGCTGGGCCGGCAATGCGGGAAGAAGCTGAAGAAGAGGCATCAGATGAGCCCGTTGATGATCTAGGTCGGGCCATTACCGATGCAAAGAGAAACTGCGCAAGTGATTTGGAGAAGAAAAAGCTGGGCACCACACTGGAATTGCTGCAATGGAAGGCAGAGAATGGTGTATCTGACAAGGGATTTGGAAAGTTGCTGGTAATGATAAAGGATATGCTTCCAAAGGACAACGAATTGCCCGAGAAATGCGTCTGAAGCAAAGAAGGCTGTCCGCCCTCTAGGGTTAGAGGTGCGTAAGATACATGCATGCCCTAATGATTGCATCCTCTACCGCGGTGAGTACGAGGATTTGAACACTTGCTCGGTATGTGGTGCATTGCGCTATAAGATCAGCCGCGATGAGCATGGTGATGTCGAGGGCGAGCGCCCCAGGAAGAAGATTCCTGCCAAGGTGATGTTGTTGGGGAACGTTGCAGAAAATTAAAATTTTTCCTACGGTTTCACCAAGATCCATCTATGAGTTCATCTAAGCAACGAGTCATGGGAGATGCATCTACATACCACTTTGTAGATCGCGAGCGGAAGCGTTCAAAAGAACGGGGTTGAGGTAGTTGTATACGGCGTGATCCAATCACCGGAGATCCTAGCGCCGAACGGACGGCACCTCCGCGTTCAACACACGACGGACGTGGCGTGACGCCTCCTCCTTCTTGATCCAGCAAGGGAAAGGAGAGGTTGATGAAGATCCAGCACGACGGCGTGGTGGTGGATGCAGCGAGGATCCGCAGGCTTCGCCAAGCGTGCGTGGGAGGAGGAGGTGTAGCAAGGGGAAGGGAGGTGCCAAGATGCGGGGTCTTGCTGCCCTTCCTCCCTCCACTATATATAGGGGCTAGGGGCGCATGCCCCTTGGAGATACCATCTAGATGGGCGGCGGCCCGGGCAACGGCCCCTTAGGGTTTCAACCAGGGGGCGCATGCCTCGGGGGCAAGGGCCCCTAGGGTTTCCAAATCAGGCGCATGATGCCCTGGGGCAACGGCCCCCTTGGGTTTCCAACCCTAGGCGCCGTGGGCCCTTGGGTGGGGCGCACCTGCCCACCAGGGTCTGGTGCCCACGCCACTTCAGCCCCTGGGGCCCTCAGGATAGGTGGCCCCAACGGTGGACCCCCGGGACCCTTCCGGTGGTCCCGGTACAATACCGGTGACCCCCAAAACTTTCCCGGTGGCCGAAACTGGACCATTCCGGAACTCCTCGTGACGTCCGGGATCTCATCCGGGACTCCGAACAACTTTCGGGTTACTGCATACTAATATCTCTACAACCCTAGCGTCACCGAACCTTAAGTGTGTAGACCCTACGGGTTCGGGAGATATCTTGAACATGACCGAGATGCCTCTCCGGTCAATAACCAACAGCGGATCTGGATACCCATGTTGGCTCCCACATACTCCTCGATGATCTCATCGGATGAACCACGATGTCGAGGATTCAATCAAACCCCGTATACAATTCCCTTTGTCAATCGATGCGTTACTTGCCGAGACTCGATCGTCGGTATCCCAATACCTTGTTCGGTCTCGTTATCGGCAAGTCACTTTACTGCATCTTAGTAATGCATGATCCCGTGACTAACCACTTAGTCACTTTGAGCTCATTATGATGATGCATTACCGAGTGGGCCCAGAGATACCTCTCCGTCATACGGAGTGACAAATCGAGTCTCGATCCGTGTCAACCCAACAGGCACTTTCGGAGATACCGTAGTGCACCTTTATAGTCACCCGATTACGTTGTGGACGTTTGGTACACCCAAAGCACTCTTACGGTATCCGGGAGTTACACGATCTCATGGTCTAAGGAAGAGATACTTGACATTGGAAAAGCTCTAGCAAAGCGAACTACACGATCTTGTGCTATGCTTAGGATTGGGTCTTGTCCATCACATCATTCTCCTAATGATGTGATCCGTTGTCAATGACATCCAATGTCCATAGTCGGAAACCATGACTATCTGTTGACCAACGAGCTAGTCAACTAGAGGCTCACTAGGGACATGTTATGGTCTATGTATTCACACGTGTATCACGATTTCCGGATAATACAGTTATAGCATGAATAAAAGACAATCATCATGAACAAAGAAATATAATAATGACACTTTTATTATTGCCTCTAGGGCATATTTCCAACAGTCTCCCACTTGCACTAGAGTCAATAATCTAGTTACATTGTGATGAATTGAACACCCATAGAGTTCTGGTGTTGATCATGTTTTGCTCGCGAGAGAGGTTTAGTCAACGGATCTGCGACATTCAGATCCGTATGTACTTTGCAAATTTCTATGTCTCCATCCCGAACGCTTTTCACGGATGGAGTTGAAGCGACGCTTGATGTGCTCGGTCTTCTTGTGAAACCTGGGCTCCTTGGCAAGTGCAATAGCTCCGGTGTTGTCACAGAAGAGTTTGATCGGCCCCGACGCATTGGGTATGACTCCTAGGTCGGTGATGAACTCCTTCACCCAAATTGCTTCATGCGCTGCCTCCGAGGCTGCCATGTACTCCGCTTCACATGTAGATCCCGCCACGACGCTGCTTGCAGCTGCACCAGCTTCTTGCTCCACCATTCAACATATACACGTATCCGGTTTGTGACTTAGAGTCATCCAGATCTGTCCGAAGCTAAGCGTCGGCGTAACCCGTTCTGACGAGCTCTTCGTCACCTCCATAAACGAGAAACATGTCCTTTGTCCTTTTCGGTACTTCAGGATATTCTTGACCGCTGTCCGGTGTTCCTTGCCGGGATTACTTTGGTACCTTCCTACCAAACTTACGGCAAGGTTTACATCAGGTCCGGTACACGACATGGCATACATAATAGATCCTATGGCTGAGGCATAGGGGATGACACTCATCTCTTCTTTATCTTTTGCCGTGGTCGGGCATTGAGCTGAGCTCAATCTCACACCTTGCAATACAGGCAAGAACCCCTTCTTGGACTGATCCATTTTGAACTTCTTCAAAATCTTATCAAGGTATGTGCTTTGTGAAAGACCTATGAGGCGTCTCGATCTATCTCTATAGATCTTGATGCCTAATATATAAGCAGCTTCTCCAAGGTCCTTCATTGAAAAACACTTATTCAAGTAGGCCTTAATGCTGTCCAAGAATTCTATATCATTTCCCATCGTAAGTATGTCATCTACATATAATATGAGAAATGCTTCTGAGCTCCCAAATCACTTTCTTGTAAACGCAGGCTTCTCCATAAGTCTGCATAAACCCAAACGCTTTGATCATCTCATCAAAGCGAATGTTCCAACTCCGAGATGCTTGCACCAGCCCATAAATGGATCGTTGGAGCTTGCATACTTTGTTAGCGTTCTTAGGATCGACAAAACCCTCCAGCTGCATCATATACAGCTCTTCCTTAAGATATCCGTTAAGGAACGCTGTTTTGACGTCCATCTGCCATATCTCATAATCATAGTATGCGGCAATTGCTAACATGATTCGGACGGACTTAAGCTTCGCTACGGGAGAGAAAGTCTCATCGTAGTCAATCCCTTGAACTTGCCGATAACCCTTAGCGACAAGTCGAGCTTTATAGATGGTGACATTACCATCCGCGTCCGTCTTCCTCTTAAAGATCCATTTGTTTTCTATCGTCGCCGATCATCTGGCAAGTCAGTCAAAGTCCACACTTTGTTTTCATACATGGATTCTATCTCGGACTTCATGGCTTCTAGCCATTTGTTGGAATCTGGGCCCGCCATCGCTTCTTCATAGTTCGAAGGTTCATTGTTGTCTAACAACATGATTTCCAAGACAGGGTTGCCGTACCACTCTGGTGCGGAACGTGTCCTAGTGGACCTACGAAGTTCAGTAGCAACTTGATCCGAAGTACCTTGATCATCATCATAAATTTCCTCTCCAGTCGGTGTAGGCACCACAGGAACAATTTCAGGAGCATCACTACAGTCCTGTACAAGAGGTAGTACTGCAACGAGATCTACTAACCTCCCACTTACTTCTTTCGAGAGAAACTCTTTTCCGAAAGGATCCGTTCTTGGCAACAAAGATCTTGCCCTCGGATCTTAAGTAGAAGGTATACCCTACGGTTTCCTTAGGGTATCCTATGAAGACGCATTTTTCCGACTTGGGTTCGAGCTTTTCAGGTTGAAGTTTCTTGACATAAGCATCACATCCCCAAACTTTTAGAAACGACAGCTTAGGTTTCTTCCCAAACCATAATTCATACGGTGTCGTCTCAACGGACTTAGACGGTGCCCTATTTAAAGTGAATGTAGCTGTCTCTAGAGCGTATCCCCAAAATGATAGCGGTAAATCAGTAAGAGACATCATAGACCGCACCATATCCAATAGAGTGCGATTCTGACGTTCGGACACACCGTTACGCTGAGGTGGTCCAGCGGCGTTAGTTGTGAAACGATTCCACATTTTCTTAAGTGTGTACCAAATTCGTGACTTAAATATTCTCCTCCACGATCCGATCAGAAGAATTTTATCTTTCGGTCACGTTGATTCTCTACTTCATTCTGAAATTCCTTGAACTTTTCAAAGGTCTCGGACTTGTGTTTCATCAAGTAGACATACCCATATCTACTCAAGTCATACGTGAGAGTGAGAACATAACGATATCCTCCATGAGCCTCAACGCTCATTGGACCGCACACATCGGTATGTATGATTTCCAACAAGTTGGTTGCTCGCTCCATTGTTCCAGAGAATGGAGTCTTGGTCATCTTGCCCATGAGGCATGGTTCGCATGTGTCAAATGATTCATAATCAAGAGACTCCAAAAGTCCATCAAGACGGAGCTTCTTCATGCGCTTGACACCAATGTGACCAAAGGCGGCAGTGCCACAAGTATGTGGGACTATCGTTATCAACTTTACATCTTTTGGTATTCACGCTATGAACATGTGTAATACTACGCCGAGATTCATTAAGAATAAACCATTGACCATCGGAGCATGACCATAAAACATATCTCTCATATAAATAGAACAACCATTATTCTCGGATTTAAATGAGTAGCCATCTTGCATTAAACGATATCCAGATACAATATTCATGCTCAAACTTGGCACCAAATAACAATTATTAAGGTTTATAACTAATCCCGTGGGTAAATGAAGAGGTAGCATGCCGACGGCGATCACATCGACTCTGGAACCATTCCCGACGCGCATCGTCACCTCGTCCTTCGCCAGTCTCCGCTTATTCCGCAGCTCCTGCTGTGAGTTACAAATATGAGCAACGGCACCGGTATCAAATACCCAGGAGTTACTACGATACTGGTAAGGTACACATCAATTACATGTATATCAAATATACCTTTAGTGTTGCCGGCCTTCTTGTCCGCTAAGTATTTGGGGCAGTTCCACTTCCAATGACCCTTCCCTTGCAATAAAAGCACTTTCGATCTCGGGCTTGGGTCCATTCTTTGACTTCTTCCGGCAACTTGCTTGCGGGCGGCAACCTCCTTGCCGTCCTTCTTGAAGTTCTTCTTGCCCTTGCCCTTCTTAAACTTAGTGGTCTTATTGACCATCAACACTTGATGTTCTTTCTTGATTTCAACCTCGGCTGACTTGACATAGAGAATACTTCAGGAATGGTCTTTACCATCCCCTGCATATTGTAGTTCATCACAAAGCTCTTGTAGCTTGGTGGAAGCGACTGGAGGATTCTGTCAATGACCGCCTCATCAGGGAGGTTAATATTCAGCTGGGTCATACGGTTGTGCAACCCAGACATCTTGAGAATGAGCTCACTGACAGAACAATTTTCCTCAATCTTACAACTGTAGAACTTGTCGGAGATGTCATATCTCTCGACACGGGCGAGAGCATGGAAAACAAGTTTAATCTCCTCGAACATCTCATATGCTCCGTGATGCTCAAACGCTTTTGGAGCCCCGGTTCTAAGTCGTAAGCGTGCCGCCTGAACGAGGGAGTAATCATCAAGACGAGACTGCCAAGCATTCATAATGTCTTGGTTCTGCAGAGACGGGGCGTCACCTAGCGGTCCTTCTAGGACATATTGTTTCGGCAGCTATGAGGATGATCCTCAAGTTCGGACCCGATCTGTATAGTTGCTGCCGTCATCTTTCAGCTTGGTTTTCTCTAGGAACGCGTTGAAGTTGAAGTTGACATGAGCGTTGGCCATTTGATCTACAAGACATATCATTCAAAAGTTTTAAACTAAGTTCATGATAATTAAGTTCATCTAATCAAATTATTACAATGAACTCCCACTCAGATTAGACATCCCTCTAGTCATCTAAGTGATACACGATCCGAGTCGACTAGGCCGTGTCCGATCATCACGTGAGACGGACTAGTCATCGTCGGTGAACATTCTCATGTTGATCGTATCTTCTATACGACTCGTGTTCGACCTTTCGGTCTCCGTGTTACGAGGCCATGTCTGTACATGCTAGGCTCGTCAAGTTAACCCTAAGTGTTTTGCGTGTGTAAATCTGTCTTACACCCGTTGTATGTGAACGTAAGAATCCATCACACCCGATCATCACGTGGTGCTTAGAAGCGACGAACTTTAGCAACGGTGCACAGTTAGGGGAGAACACTTCTTGAAATTGCTGTAAGGGATCATCTTATTTACTACCGTCGTTCTAAGTAAACAAGATGTATAAACATAATAAACATCACATGCAATTATATAGTAGTGACATGATATGGCCAATATCATAAAACTCCATTGATCTCCATCTTGAGGCTCCATGATCATCTTGTCACCGGCATGACACCATGATCTCCATCATCATGATCTCCATCATTGTGCCTCCATGAAGTTGTCACGCCAACGACTACTTCTACTTCTATGGCTAACGCGTTTAGCAATAAAGTAAAGTAAATTACATGGCGTTCTTCAATGACACGCAGGTCATACAAAAATAAAGACAACTCCTATGGCTCCTGCCGGTTGTCATACTCATCGACATGCAAGTCGTGCTTCCTATTACAAGAACATGATCTCATACATCACAATATGTCATTCATCATTCATCACAACTTGGCCATATCACATCACATGTCAATTGCTGCAAAAACAAGTTAGACGTCCTCTAATTGTTGTTGCATCTTTACGTGGCTGCAATTGGGTTCTAGCAAGAACGTTTTCTTACCTACGAATAACCACAACGTGATCTTGTCAACTTCTATTTACCCTTCATAAGGACCCTTTTCATCGAATCCGCTCCAACTAAAGTAGGAGAGACAGACACCCGCCAGCCACCTTATGCAACTAGTGCATGTTAGTCGGTGGAACCGGTCTCACGTAAGCGTACGTGTAAGGTTGGTCCGGGCCGCTTCATCCCACAATACCGTGGAAGCAAGATAAGATTAGTAGCGGCAAGTAAGTTGACAAGATCCACGCCCACAACTAAATTGTGTTCTACTTGTGCAAAGAGAACTACGCATAGACCTAGCTCATGATGCCCTTTGTTGGGGAGCGTTGCGAGAAAATTAAAATTTTTCCTACGGTTTCACCAAGATCCATCTATGAGTTCATCTAAGCAACGAGTCATGGGAGATGCATCTACATACCACTTTGTAGATCATGAGCGGAAGCGTTCAAAAGAACGGGGTTGAGGTAGTTGTATACGGCGTGATCCAATCACCGGAGATCCTAGCGCCGAGCAGACGGCACCTCCGCGTTCATCACACATATGGTCAGCGTGACGTCTCCTCCTTCTTGATCCAGCAAGGGGGAAGGAGAGGTTGATGAAGATCCAGCAGCACGACGGCGTGGTGGTGGATGCAGCAGGGATCCGGCAGGGCTTCGCCAAGCGTCTGCGGGAGGAGGAGGTGTAGCAAGGGGGAAGGGAGGTGCCAAGATGCGGGGTCTTGCTGCCCTTCCTCCCCTCCACTATATATAGGGGCTAGGGGGGCGCATGCCCCCTTGGAGATCCCATCTAGATGGGGGGGCGGCGGCCCCGGCAACGGCCCCTTAGGATTTCAACCAGCGCATGCCCCTGGGGCAAGGGCCCCTAGGGTTTCAACAGGCGCATGCCCCTCGAAGCAACGGTCCCCTAGGGTTTCCAACCCTAGGCGCCTTGGGCCCTTGGGTGGGCGCACCAGCCCACCAGGCTGGTTCCCACGCCACTTCAGCCCATGGGGCCCTCCGGGATAGGTGGCCCCAACCGGTGGACCCCCGGGACCCTTCCGGTGGTCCCGGTACAATACCGGTGACCCCCAAAACTTTCCCGGTGGCCGAAACTGGACCATTCCGGAACTCCTCGTGACGTCCGGGATCTCATCCGGGACTCCGAACAACTTTAGATTCTTGCATACTAATATCTCTACAACCCTAAGCGTCACCGAACCTTAAGTGTGTAGACCCTACGGGTTCGGAGATATGCAGAACATGACCGAGATGCCTCTCGGTCAATAACCAACAGCGGGATCTGGATACCCATGTTGGCTCCCACATACTCCTCGATGATCTCATCGGATGAACCACGATGTCGAGGATTCAATCAAACCCCGTATACAATTCCCTTTGTCAATCAGTACGTTACTTGCCCGAGGCTCGATCGTCGGTATCCCAATACCTTGTTCGGTCGTTACCGGCAAGTCACTTTACTAAATCCGTAATGCATGATCCCGTGACTAACCACTTAGTCACTTTGAGCTCATTATGATGATGCATTACCGAGTGGGCCCAGAGATACCTCTCCATCATACGGAGTGACAAATCCCAGTCTCGATCCGTGTCAACCCAACAGGCACTTTCGAGATACCGTAGTGCACCTTTATAGTCACCCGATTCACGTTGTGACGTTTGGTACACCCAAAGCACTCCTACGGTATCCGGGAGTTACACGATCTCATGGTCTGAGGAAGAGATACTTGACATTGGAAAATCTCTAGCAAAGCGAACTACACGATCTTGTGCTATGCTTAGGATTGGGTCTTGTCCATCACATCATTCTCCTAATGATGTGATCCCGTTATCAATGACATCCAATGTCCATAGTCGTGAAACCATGACTATCTGTTGACCAACGAGCTAGTCAACTAGAGGCTCACTAGGGACATGTTATGGTCTATGTATTCACACGTGTATCACGATTTCCGGATAATACAGTTATAGCATGAATAAAAGACAATCATCATGAACAAAGAAATATAATAATAACACTTTTATTATTGCCTCTAGGGCATATTTCCAACAGATGTGGTATTCTCCTATAATACCACGGTTGAAACGTTTGTTCCAAAACAAAGAGCATGCCAAGGCGATGCGATGGCACAGAGAAGACCGTAAGAAAGACGGAAAGTTGAGAGTACCAGCTGACGGGTCGCAGTGGAGAAAAATCGAAAGAAAGTACGGAAGGAGTTTGCGATGACGCAAGGAGCGTATGGTTTGGTCTAAGCGCAGATGGCATTAATCCTTTTGGGGAGCAGAGCAGCAACCATAGCACCTGGCCCGTGACTCTATGTTTGTATAACCTTCCTCCTTGGTTGTGCATGAAGCGGAAGTTCATTACGATGCGATTGCTCATCCAAGGCCCTAAGCAACCCGGCAACGACATTGATGTGTACCTAAGGCCATTAGTTGAAGAACTCTTACAACTGTGGAATGGAACAGGTGTACGTGCGTGGGATGAGCACATGGGGGAAGAATTTGACCTAAAGCGTTGCTGTTCGTGACCATCAATGATTGGCCTGCTCTCAGTAACCTTTCGGGACAGACAAACAAGGGATACCGCGGATGCACGCACTGTTTGGATGATACCGACAGTATATATTTGAATAGTTGTATGAAGAATGTGTACCGGGACATCGTCGATTTCTTCCGAGCAGGCATCCCGTAAGAAAGAAAGGCAAGCATTTCAAAGGTGAGGCGGATCACCGGACGAAGCCTCGCCACCGTCTTGGTGCTGATGTACATGATATGATCAAGGATTTGAAGGTGATATTTGGAAAGGGTCTGGCGGACAACCTGTTCCAAAGGACGCTAACGGACGCGCACCCATGTGGAAGAAGAAATCTATATTTTGGGACCTGCCATATTGGAAAGACCTAGAGGTCCGCTCCGCAATCGACGTGATGCACGTGACGAAGAATCTTTGCGTGACCCTGCTTGACTTCTTGGGCGTGTATGGGAAGACAAAAGATACACTTGAGGCACGGGAGGACCAGCAACGTATGCACGGAGAAGACGGCATATATCAGGGTCATGCAAGCTACGCTCTTACCAAAGAAGAGAAGGAAATCTTCTTTGAATGCCCGCTCGATATTAAGGTACCGTCGGCTTCTCGTCGAATATAAATGGAATAATAAACATGGCAGAGAAAAAGTTCTAGAACCTAAAGTCTCATGACTGCCACGTGATTATGACGCAAGCGCTTCCGGTTGCATTGAGGGGCTTCTACGGAAAAGCGTTCGATTAGCCATTGTGAAGCTATGTGCATTTCTCAATGCAATCTCTCGAGAAGGTAATCGATCCAGAAATCATACCAAGGTTCTGTAATGATTTGGTGCAATGTCTTGTCGGTTTCGAGTTGGTGTTCCCACCATCCTTCTTCAACATCATGACGCACGCCCTAGTTCACCTATCTTGAAGAGATTAACGTTTTGGGTCTGTATTTCTACACAATATGTTCCCTTTGAGAGGTTCATGGGAGTCTTAAAGAAATATGTTCATAACCGTGCTAGGCGAAGGAAGCATCTCCAAGGGCCATCAAAATGAGGAGGTCATTGAGTTTTGTATTGACTTTATTCCTGACCTTAAGCCGATTGGTGTTCCTGAATCGCGGCATAAGGGCAGATCGGATGGAAAAGGCACGCTAGGAGGGAACAAATAATATGTATGGACGGACATTCTCTCAACTGAAGCACACTACACAGTTCTACAGAATTCCGCCTTGGTGGCTCCGTATATGGATGAACACAAGAATTTGCTACGCTCCAAACACCGGAGCGGTCGATGACTGGATTACACGTGAACAAACCAGGAGTTTCGCCACTGGTTGCGGAACACGTACCATGCATGACACCTCTATTGAAGATGACCTGTACTTGCTGTCCCAGTTACCATCTTGAATATAATGACTTTCAAAGGGTACGAGATAAATGGTAATACATTTTACACGATCGCCCAAGATAAGAAGAGCACCAACCAAAACAGTGGTGTCTGTTTTGATGCGTAAACCAAGACGGAAAGGAAACATATTATGGTTATATACAGGACATATGGGAACTTGACTATCGGCGTGGTTTAAAGGTCCCTTTGTTTCGGTGCAAATGGGTCAATATGACACGAGGCGGGTAACGGAAGACCCGCGATGACGGAATGACAACAGTGGATCTCAACAATCTTATGTATGCAGACGAACCATTCGTCCTAGCCAATGATGTGGCACAGGTTTTCTATGTGAAGGACATGTCTACCAAGCCAAGAAAAAGAAAAGATAAGGAAGCGAATGCATCGCACGATGAGCCAAAGCGGCACATAGTTCTACGGGAAGAGAAACATCGTGGGAGTGGATGACAAGACATACAAGTCAGAAGATTATGAGAAGTTTGATGAAATTTCTCCATTCACAGTGAATATTGACCCGAGCATCCCTTTAAATGATGAAGATTTTCCATGGTTACGGCACAAAGGGACACACGCGAAGAAAAAGTTTCACACCCAAAGATCTGCGATGTGATCGGCTTCACTATCATCACTTTCTTCTGTGTTTCACACCCAGAGGGGAATCTCTGTAATAGTTAGGGTAGTTATGTGTTTTGGCATTTGAAATGCGAAGAAATTTTATGTGCAAACAAATTCTTTCATGCCTTTACTGATTTTTAAAGTTAAATTATTCACAAACTAGTGATTCACACTAATTTCAAATAATTCAAAATTTAAACTATTCAAATTGAAAACTACGGGCACTAACAGAAAGTTTGTAATTTTTTGTACCTAAAGCAAAAATATTCACAAAGAAACTCTAAATACACAAAAAAACAACACAAAAATAAATAAAGCAAAAAAAAAGCCCGCCTACTAGGCCAGAGCGGCCTGCATACGACTAGAAACCCAACCTGTTGTTGGGCGGGATGCAGGCCCAAAAGGCCAAGTGGGCCTGAGGCAACAAAGAACACGTAGGCCCAGTGAGGCCTGCTTTGGAGAGGAGCTCGAGAGAGCGACCGCACGGGGTTTATAAACCAGTGCGGTCGCCCCTCGGCTAGCGAGGTGGGACTAAACTTGTCAAGACGGCACTGCGCAAGCACCCCCTTTAGTACCGGGTCGTGGCACAAACCGGTACTAATGGGGGGGCCTTTAGTACCGGTTTGTGCCATCACCAGGTACTAAAGGGGGTCGCTTCCCGCTGCTTGGGCTGGCCAAAACAGACCTTTAGTACCGGTTGGTGGCTCCAACCGGTACTAAAGGTGCCTTCTATATATACAACACTTCGAAAAATTTCATTCTCCCTCTGTTTCTTCCTCTGTTTCCCCATTGAACCGCCTGCCCCGATCGATCGACGCCGTCACCGACCCCGTCGCCGTCGCCGCCCCCGTCCCCGTCGCCGCCCCCGTCGCCGTCGCCGCCCCCGTCCCCGTCGCCGCCCTCGTCTCCGTTGCCGCCCCGGGCCCTTCCCGTCGCACCGTCCCTCGTCGCCGCCCCAGCGTCACGCCCGACCCGCTGCCCCCCGTCGCCTCGCCGTCGCCGTCGCCCCGCTATGAGCTCTCCCCCTCTAACCCCTCTCCCTCGCCCCCGGCGGCCACCATGGGCGCCGCCCCTCCCCGAGCCCATACACACACACAAGCATGATGAACACACACACACACATACACGTATATATGTATGAATGCATGTATATATTAGTATATACGTATTTTGTATGTTTAATTAGTTTAGATTTTTTAGATTATTTTTTCACTAGTATATATGTATGAATGCATGTTAGATGGATATAATTAGTGTTTAATTAGTATGGAATTTTTTATATAATGTTGTTTTTCTGTTTTTAATGGATGTATAGAATTTGTTTTTCTGTTTTTAGTGTTAGATGCTTAATTAGTATGAAATAGTATATAGATTTTTGAAATAGTAGAAATGTTAGAAATTTTAGTTATCAAAATCCAATCATTAAAAAAATATTATTTTTTGCGGGCATATAGCTAGTATTTGTTCTCGACGATGCCCGGCCCGCATCCTCGCCGTCGACCCGTCCGCGACGACGTCCAGCCGGCCCATGTCCGGGCCCAGGCTCACGCTGGCACTTTGGAGGTGCTGCTCGGAGGCGCGCCGCTTGATGAGGAACCCGGCCCGGGTCCCGTCGTCGACCACGATCTCGTTTGGTGGCGTTCGCGTGGGCCAGTTTCGGTGCGGAGGGACCCGACCTCACGGGAGGAATGCGTCGCCGTGTCGGGGAGGAGGGCGAGCACGTCCATCGCTACATGGTTGCGTTAGAGGGCGGCGAGTTCTCCAATACTGGCGATATCTTGAGGATCTCACTTCAGCTATGATCCTGTGAGGGTTCCTTCTCTTCGGTGTCCACCGCCTCATGACGCAGAACCGCGAGTGTCCTAGATTCTTCTGTAGTATTCGATCTTTAATTAGCTAGCCTTGATGTACTATTCAATATTATATATTATTCGAGACGATGTATTCGAGATTGTATCTATTATTCTAGATGAAGTATTCGAGATTATATCTATTATTCGAGACGATGTAATTTGAATACTAAATTGTTTTATATTTCTTTTGAATTAGTTAAATAAAACCTATGATGCATAATACCGTAGAGAGGGAGAACAGACCATGTTCGATATGATACGCCGGGCCGATGATAATCAGAATGAAGAAGATTATGACGGCTCAATTTCTAAACAACACGGAGAGGGTGATATGATATTCGATCGCGACGACCGAATTGATGAAGTCATGAACTACGATTATGGCGATGACGAAGAACATGTTGATCCTGAAACAACAAAGACCGGCGAGGTATATATATTTATATAAGCAGGTTTACGTGATCATCACATGTTTTAAATGACTTGAAGATATATTAACGAATCAATCTTTGTTCTTTCAGCCATCCGGATCGAGCAAATCTTCAGGCAAAAGGACGAAACGAGGCCCGAACAAAAAGTTGAAGGAGGGCGTAAAGTACAATATCGAGGCAATCAGACCTAATGGCGAACCATTAGCACCTAAGAAGATTGCGGACAAGTTCGTTAAATCGGTGCGGAGTTCTTGTGAAGGACCAACTCGATCTCCCTTCAAGAATGGAGAGAGCCAGCAAAAGACAAAGGACAAAAGGCAAAGAGGACGCTGCTCCACGTCTAGATGTTACTTTTGTCGACAAGAATCAAAAAGATCTGCTTTGGGATACTCTCATGGAACATTTCACCCTACCAGATCATTTCACAGAAGCAGATGTGCAGAAAGTCAAGGACGCTGCTCTTAGGAAGATGGCGGTTGCATTCAAGAACCACAAGAATCGTGGATGGGACAAGCACGTCAAGGGAGGAAGGAAGACTCCAAAGATTCGAGGGAACACTAGAGAACCAACGTGCTCATTGGGACGATTTCGTGAAATTCAAGGATTCGGAATTAGCTAAGGAACGGTCGAGAATAAACAAGAAGAATGCCGAAAAAAGGATAAGTTCCATAAGCTGGGGCCAGGTGGCTGCGCGGTGGCAATGCCTAAGTGGGATAAGTCCGAGAAAGAGATGGAGGATGCAGGTGTCACTCCGGATACTAAGAGCTGGCCCCAGTGCGGGACTTGGTTCTATGCGCATGGGGAGGAGTTGGACCGAAGGCAGGCAAAGTTTCACGAAGGCATGTCTGAACGGAGCCGACGATGCGATACTTGTTGCAATAGAAGAGGCACGATCGGGGGTGTTCCAGCCCAACAGAGAGAACGACGAGCTTACGCGTGCCCTGGGAAATCCTGAACACCTGGGAAGAACACGAGGCAAGGGCGCTATTCCGTGGTATGAGGGGTTTTCAGACTGGAACACCGACTACAGAACCCGTGCAAGAAATAAGATTGCGGAGAAGAAGAAGAGGAAGATGGAGGAGGAGCAGAGGAAGCGGGACTATGAACGCCTTCAAGGCCTAGAAGCAAGTCAAGCGGAATTGGCAGTCAAATTCCAGCGGCAGCAGGAGCAGATCGACCCACTTAGCCAGCAAATGGGGTCTCAGCAGCTGCAGGAGCTAGCGGATGATCCAGCATTGGATAGCACCGCCCCATCCATGCAGAGAAGCAGCGTGGGTTCCGCCCAGACGACGCAATGCTGGGTAGATACCCGTGGATGACATCACGGAGAACACTAGTCATGAGCTACACGTCAAAATGAAGAACATATCCATGAAGGTGGCGGACGACGTTGCTTTTCGATTACCCCCAAAGCAACCTACCATTGCATCCCGATTCCAGAGGGCTATGCTCGTGTCATGGTTGACGAGGTGGTGCAGCCATATTTGGGGCTAGAGCTTGACATTCCTGGAGGTGAGGGCGAGCGCTTTCTCGGAGACGCCAACCATCGTATCATCCTATGGAAAAAGGATTGCATCATCTTTCGAAGGCCACCGACACCGCGTCATCCGACTCCTCATCGAAGTCCGCCACCGAGTCAGCAGTCTCCGCCTCCTGCAAGTCCACCAAGTCCGGCAAAGTGTCAGGCCACTCCTCCTCCAAGTCCGGCAAAGTGTTAGGCCACCTCCTCCTCCAAGTCCGCCACAAGATCGACGTCCACTCCTCCTCCAAGTCCGGCACAACCTCAGCCACTCCTCCTCCAAGTCCGGCACAGCTTGCGGCCACTCCTCCTCGTCCAACTCAGCCCGTCGGCCGGCGTCTCCGCTGCCTCAGCAATCGCAGAAGAGACACCCGCAGCAGCTATGGTGCGTGGCACGAGTCGAGGTAGTACAGAAGTACAAAGGAGGCAAGCGATATAAATATGGTCCAAGCCTCACGCCTCTTCCGCAGAGGTCTTATGACAGGTCCGAGGAGGAAATCGCAGCCATATCGTAGTCCGAGGTGGAAGCCCATTTTGCACCGAAACCGCCACCACCGCCAAGGGAGAAAGTGCCTGAGGAAACGATTGACCACTTCATTCGTATGGCTCAACCACCAGCTCCCAAGCCTGTTGACACAGACTATGAGCGCCACATCAGGAAGTTAAATCGAGCACGTCTACGTAAGGAGGCGAGCTCGGGATCGAGCAAACAAGAAGCAGCTGTCAAAACATGCGGAAAACCATTCCCCACTGGGAGAACAGGCAGCATAATCGATCCCTCGCTTGTTGTGCCAACAACACGTGATGACGATCTGTGGCGTCAATATTATTATGGACAAACAGTTTACGTTCTGAGGTGGGCAATGTGGTAATAACGGAGGACCATATAATGCAGGCTGAAGTTCTCAAAATCACTGTTGGACAACTCCTCGAGATCGAGCCCATGCCTGTGCTTAGAGAGGATGAAATAAAAGCGGAAATATGTCCGGGGCCAACCTTTGGTCGAGCAGGACAAGGTCAAGAACCTCCCAACGAGAATGTATGAATTGCATCAATGGTACATGAACATTACCAAGATTTTCGATCGATTGTCCCTCATGGTGAATGTCAAGGAGGAGCATTACTTTCATGAGAAAGCTGTGTCCGTTGAGTATTCTGAACTGTTTCAGTTATACAATCAAGACGCACTTTTCGACAAATCTATAAATCAGTTGCTATTATTGTCCGTAAGTGATTTCTTTCTGTAATTTAAGTCTCAAGCTAGCTGTACTGATCCTTTTGATCAATCATTGCCTGTAATTATCCTCACTATATTCTTTTACGTGGTATTATATGCAGGATGAAGATATATGAAATGAGAAAAGGTGGACGCTTTGGCATTGGGTTCATTGACCCAAACACAGTTAATGAATACACATGGAAACTAAATCCACGTTATCAAAAGGACGTAGAGGACAACATACTAGAGTTCTTGAAGCGCCTCAAATACAATGAAGATATACTACTTCCTTACAACTTCCAATGAGTCACACTGTCTTGTACTACAAATTCTCTGTTTTTGCCTACTAGCTAGCTACATATTTTTGCTTTACATATGCCCGCTTAATTAAGACATGCAAACGTGTGTGCATGCAGATTTCACTGGGTCTTGTGTATCATTAAAGTTGGCGCCGGAACAGTTGAAATACTGGACTCACTACTCAAAGAAAAAACTGACTATAACATCTTGTTTGGGATAGTCAACAGGTAATTTCAATCATTATTAACTATATATCTCGGCCTATTTAGTTCGTCATTTTTCATGATATGAACTATTTAATAACCCGTTTATTCATTTTCTTTGTCGGCGGGCAGGGCTTGGGCAAGGTTCATCAGCGTCACGGAAGGCGAATGGAAACAAAAGCTTAAATGGTTTCGACCCAACGTAAGTAATTAAGTAGTACTAGCTAGCTAGCTAGCTGCCATCTCTTCAATTATCATGCTTGATTAATTATTATCTGATCAAATTCCATTCTCGTAAAGGCCCTGAAGCAGGCGCAGGGGACTGATCTGTGTGCATTCTGCGTTTGCGAGAACATTCGCATGATGGTGTCCGAAAGGAGCAGATCTCAAAGACAGGAATGGGTACGCTTGTCAAAACACTATTCACAATTTTTACACCATTATCGATATCTAGTCACACAACTAATACACATGCATATTGATCTCCTTCTTAACAGTTCACAGAGGTGCGGGAGAAGCTCCTAGAAACGGAGCGCGTAGAAGCATTTCAAGAGAAAATAGCGGGATTTTTGCTCGACCAGGTCATAAATCCGAAGGGAGAATACTATTACCCGCTACCGCCCCCATCGTGCTCCGAAGGCACCAATTAGGCTAATGCCACTGGCTCAAGGCAACATGCATATGTAGGAGAAATTGTATATAGCTATACATGTGTGTATGTGTGAATTAATTAATATGATGGTTTGTGAGACATTGATGATATATATATATATATATTTATATATATATATATATATATATATATATATATATATATGCATAACGTGTACAATGTGCAGTATCGTAAAATACCAGCAAACGAAAAAGAATTAAATTGATAACACAAATTTAATTGAAAAATAAAAAATAAAACAAAACCCACAAACATTGTTGGTGTTACCAACCGGTACTAAAGGGCTCCCGGCCCCCGGAGCTGCCTCGTGCCACGTGGTTGGCCTTTAGCATCGGTTCGTGCTGAACCGGTACTAAAGGGGGGGGGGGCCTTTAGTGACCACACTTTAATTCGGGTTGTGGAACCGGCACTAAAGGGCCTTACGAACCGGTGCTATTGCCCGGTTTTGCACTAGTGTTACCTTGGTACATGTAATATAGGTTTATAGCTTTATATACAAAAATGAAGGGAGTACTAAGTTTATGGAATCCCCTATTTTCAGTTAGCTTTAATAAGTCAAAAGCTTTTTTTACATAATTAATCAAAAGCTTACCAAGAGCAAATTATATGTGTACCACTGTCGATTTACATGTATATTCAAATGGTACTGGATTTTTTTAATTCCAAATATGCCACTAAAAATTTGCACATGATACAATTTGTCACTTTTGTCGCTCATATGAAGAAACAAAAAAAAAGATTATTCGAGGACCCAATATCTTGTTCCACGAAGAAAGTATCCTGATTTTTTTGTTTAGCTACCCTTAAAAGAATCTTGATTTAATTTTGATAATAAACACATAATACATTTAATCAAAACCGTTCAACTAGACTAGACATAGAAAGAGACCTTCAATGGTAGAGTTTAGTTTATTTTGCAAATTTATATAAGTTTTAAGTTGAACTTAACTGAACAAGCCAAGCAATCCATTTTGTCACAACCACAAGAAATGTGTTCCCCACCGTATATTCCCCCCCTTCTGTTTATCCACTACCTTGGTTGAACCTAAGCAAAAGAAAAAGAGGTCCAAGAAATAGACCCATTTAGACTAGGTTAACTTTCAGCTTATTTTATTTTATGAAATTTGTTGAACATCTAATGTATGTGGTCTGGTTTAAATGAAAATCACTTGGTTTGTTGAAATCCCGTTTGAAATGTACACGAGCACTGTCGGATGACCGGCTCGTGTATAACTGTCTGCAGACACATCCGCTAACAGATACCGTGTCCATTTAGGGGTCCGCGTTGGAGATGTCTAACCCTAATAGCACATCTTATGTACAACCAATAATTTTTTTAGTGGATAGGATCAATGGAGTTAGTTGTAGTTTTAATCTCCCTCTCCCCGGTCCCCTTAAAATCGTTGTTTGGACACAAATTTCAATATAAGCTGGCCATTAATTTTTTTTACTATGATATACTTGAAAATATAAAAACATATGTTGTGTAGGTTTTTTTTAGAAAAGAAAACACACTAGTAATTGTTTTAATCCAATTTGAATATATGTAATGATATTGTAGTAAATAGAAACAACAAAAGGAAAACACTCTACCCCAGGTCTCGCGAAAATAAATTGGGACAACATCCAGACTATCCGTAATGAGAGTATGATAACTAGTATCATGCATGCCAACTAGATAATTTTGATGAGGTCACATAAAATTAAATAAGAAAAGGTTAAGTATTATATTAGGCTGGTTGTAATGGTAGTATCATAGCTAGTATCATGCATGCCAACTAGGCAATTTTGATGAGGTGTCATATCATTAAAGGAAGAAAGAGAGGGTGTAGTATCATATCATGATACCGTATCATATTAAATGCTATACTACTTTGTGTCATGCATGGCAATAAATAGACACTAGTAGAAAAAGGGTCAAATGTGAAGTACAATAGTGCCGATTTGAATTTTAGCCGGCACTAATGTGTACATTAGTGCCGGTTCGTGACGGCGATCAATAGCACCGGTTCGTGGCGAACCTTTAGTACCGGTTCATGCCACGAACCGGTACTAAAGAGGCTGTGTCAGCCTGTGGTCAGGCTATGGCCCCATCATCACCATTTAGTGCCGGTTCGTACCACGAACCGGTACTAATGAGGTTATGGCAAGCTGTTTTTAGTCCCACGAGAGGGACTAGGAGCGGTTTATAAGCCCTGAGTGCAGAGACGATGAAGAAGAGACTCAATGCTCATGTTGCTTAGCTTCAAGCCTTCAGGAATATGGTAGACTGCACGGAGCTATGCGCAGTGCAGTTTACACGATTCCGAAAGGCTTGAAGCAAATTAACGAGCATTGCACCTCTTTTTTATTTTTAATAACTTATTACAACTCCGGACTTCTTCTGTTATGGCAAAAACTAATTGCACGTCGGCATTTCTTTTTTTAAAACTTTGGTTATAACTCCAGACTTTGACCATCAAGTTTTGCAGAAAAGAAAAAATAGCAGAAAAGAAAAATAGCAGAAAAGAAGAAAAACTATAGCTGAAAAGAAAAAAACTATATAAAAAAACTACTCAGAAATAAATAGAAGAAAATAAATATAGCAGAAAAGAAAAAACTACTCAGAAATAAATAGAAGAAAAAAAGCAGAAAAGAAAAAAAAATATTTGCTATTTTTCAATCGTTTACAAAATGACCGTGAAATTGAAAATCACTACAAAATGAACTCTGAAAATGTTGAATTTTGGCAAACTAGATGAAAAACTACTCACAAATAAATAGAAGAAAATAAATATAACAGAAAAGAAAAAACTATAAAAACTACGAGAAATAAATAGAAGAAAATAAAGCAGAAAAAAACTATAAAAAAATTGGGCGCTGCCCTCAGGCCTGCTAGGCAGCAAGGCAGGCCTTAAACGCCCAGCAGACTCACAGGGCCGCGCGCAGAATTTAGGCCCACAAGCCTGCTATATAGAGGAGTTCAAAGAGGTAGCCGCGGCTGGGTTTATAAACTAGTGCGGCTGCCCTTCTCCCGCAAGGTGGGACTAAACTTTGGGGTGGCAGCGAGGCCTTTAGTAGGTCGGTGGCTCCAACCGGTACTAAAAACCACCCTTTAGTACCGGTTGGAGCCACCAACCGTTAGTACCGGTTGGAGCCACCAACCGGTACTAAAGGCCTGCTCTTCCTGCCTCTTGGCCTGGCCAAAGTTGGCCTGGCCAAAGTTGGCCTGGCCAAAGTTGGCCTTTAGTATCGGTTGGTGGCTCCAACCGGTACTAAAGCCTCTCCTATATATACAACACTTACGAAAATTTCAGTTACATCTCCCCACTTCTTCGTCTCCAACCTCTCGCGACGCTTCCTGCTCGAGTCCCGTCGTCGCCGGCCGCCGCTTGCGCCGTCGCCCGTCGCCCGCCGTCCGTCATCGTCGCGCCGCGGTCCGGCCCGTACGTACTCTCTCGCTCTCGCGTACCCGCGCCGCGCGGGCACCCGGCCCGTACGTACGCCGCCGCCCCCGCCCCGTACGCCGGCGCCCCCGCTCGTACGTACGGGGCGGCGGCGTACGAGGCCGCGCACTGCAGTGTACGTATACGTACACAGACACACACATATATACACACATACACACACATATATACACACACATACACACACACATACACACATACACACACACACATAAACACATACATACACACACACACACATTTTTTTACTTATTTTCTGTTTTCTATTTTTTAGAAAAATTTAATTAGATATTAATTAGCTAGGTATGTGAGATTTGAACTAGTTGAATAATTAATATAACTAGTATATTTTTAGTAAGAAAATTGTCGAACTAGTTTATTTAGGTATGTGAGATTTGAACTAGTTGAATAATTAATATAACTAGTTTATTTTTAGTAAGAAAATTGTCGTATCTGAGATTTGATGATCTAATTAAAATATTATTTATTAATGAGTTTTTCTGTTTATTTAATGTTTTTATATATTTTGAGTTTATATAAATGTTAGATTAATGTCGAATGTTAGATGAATATAGTTAGATATAAATTTGAATTGGCTAGATATTAATTAATGTTAGATAGTAATAAGTGTTTAATGTTTCACCTATATGAACATATAGGAAATGTCATCTGACGACGAAAAAGATTTCATTATGTGCGAACACTGTGAAGACCAGCACGGCCTGTGCGACAGAAATTTCCTTGTTGATGGTAGGCGCTTCAGCATCAAGCTGAATGAGACATTCGAAGTGGATACAGTAAGTCTCAATGACAATTATTATTTGAATGCAAAACTTATGCTTCATTTGCTTCAACTTATAATTTTAAAGCATGACTTATGCTTCATTTGCTTCAACTTATAATTTTAAATTTTCACTATTCTACTAGCCCATCCCCTGCCATGCAAGAATTTTTGTCTTGGATAAGATAGGTTTTAGTGCTATAGATGATATGGAGGTAAAGAGAGTTTACTTGAAGACGGAGCATGGGTATACTTTCAACGTCAAATTATATAATGGAGACACATACACCCGTTTTGAATGCAAAACTTGGTAAGCACTATGCAAGGCTTATGCATTTGAGCCTGATATGGTTATCACCTTTGATATTCGTCCGGAAGATGATATTGAAGGTAATATAGACATCTGGGTCGATGTGCAAACGCCTCCAGTTCTACCATTATGTGAGTTTTTCTCAACAATGCATGCATATGTTTATGTATTTGATACAATTTATTCAAAAATAGTTGACAACTAATTTGTATATTAGCTTATTTCGGTTCAAGCAAACATGTCCGGCGCTTGGTAGACAGGACCTACTACTGCCCCGGGGCTCAACTAAACTGCGAGGAGATAAGTCATTATGTTTCATGCTTGAGGATCTTAATACTGTCAAGACAATTTTTTTCCTGAACTTAGAAATGTTAGTACTCAAAACGTGCGACCAATGGTGATCGTATTGAACTACGGTCACATCTATAATCGAAAGATGGTAAGATTTTAACTATTTGTCCTTAATTAGTGCATCTTTTGCATACATTATTTTTGAAGCTAAACTTTCATTGCTTAGTATATTAATTACTATACAATGTTCTTCAACAGGGACTTTCGATGACAGTTGTGCCTCAGTGGATCGAGACAAAAGGTCGCATGACAATGGTTAGCTTACGACCAAGATTTCCTACATTGCACATGAGTGCATTCAGGTTTTCTGAAAGCGAAGAATGCTTAATAGTGAAAGATTGGAGCAAAATTGTTAACGATCGCAGAGAAGTACTAGGGGGCAGCAAGGAGAAGCGCAACCCAAGATTAGGAGACAGATTCATCTGCATGCTCCAAAGATGATGATTCAGGAGAGCTATACATTTTTTATGCTATTCTACCTGAGAGGGAGCAGCAGGAGTAGCTAGTTCATGCTCTTAATTAGTACTTGTCATCTCTCATGCATGTCCGTATTGTCCTGAACTTCGATGTTGGTGATGATTATGTTGAACTCGATGATATCTTTGCTTCTGTTACAAAGTGAATGTTTCTTCTTTAAGCTAGCCAGTGTTGGTGATGATTAGATAGCTAGCGGCAATGACTATGACTAAAATAGTGGTAATTAATGACGACTACGATGATTTTTAGCGCGCTAAAATTTATTTATTTATTAATATACGATGATGATGATGATGATGATGATGACGACTACAACTCATTATAACGTAAAACAATCCTAAATTAAATTGATAACACAAATTTAATTGAAAAATAAAAAATAAAACAAAAACCCACAAACATTTAGTACGGGTTGGTGTTACCAACCGGTACTAAAGGGCTCCTGCCCCCGGAGCTGGCTCGTACACGTGGTTTCCTTTAGCACCGGTTCGTCGTGAACCGGTACTAGGGGGGCTGGGCTTTAGTGCCCACACTTTAGTCCCTAAGCATGGAACCGGCACTAAAGGGCCTTACGAACCGGTGCTATTGCCCGGTTCTGCACTAGTGAGAGTACTACATGATACTAATATATGATACTATGCATTAGGGAGGTAGTATCATATGCATGATACTAGTATATGATACTCCCCATTACAACCAGCCTTATGATACTAGCATGTGTCATGCAAAACAATAAGTAGAGTCATTTATAATACTATGCACTTGAACTAGTCTACGAATAGCCTTATACTAATTTTCAGTATTTTTAAAGACATTGTCGGTTCAAAATTCAGATTTTTGCCTCATCTTGGTTAAGATAATAAAAAATAATAGTAATAATCACGGCCTTGAAAAGGTCTATGCTATTATTGCTTCTGTTGGAAGGAAAAATGAACAGTGATATTGAAAAGGTCGGTCCACGCGTGAATACCAATACCGGCGCTGACTCGCTGCATGGATGCATGGACCGACCGACAGCATATATGCCTCTCACGCAGCTGCATGTCACCGGCGGCGGTACGAGTGTTTTACACGCATCATCACGAATTCACCATGATTCCGGTGGCGGCGTTCATTTTTCTGCTGTTCCAGCTCTGCATCTCGGCGGCGGCTGCTCAGGTCGCAGGAGGTGCGGGGCCGCCGCCGGCGAGCTGCCCGACCAGCTGCGGCAGCGTGAGCGTGCCCTACCCGTACGGCATCGGCGAAGGGTGCTCCTGGCCGGGCTTCAGCCTCACCTGCGACCGGACGCGCGGCCGAGAGCGGCTGCTCATCGGCGGCCGCAGCGGCACCCTCGAGGTCGTGGACATCTCGCTGGCCAACTCCACGGTGCGCGTCATGGACACCGCGGGCGCCGTGAACATCACCTACTACGGGATCCCCGAGGGCAACGGCACGTGGGGCGGCCTCGCCGGCGCCCGCGCCGGCCCGTTCGTGGTGTCGGAGACGCGCAACCAGTTCCTGGTCACCGGTTGCAATGTGCAGGCCACGCTGCTCGGGGAGACCGGCAACGTCATCGTCGGCTGCTCCGCCTTCTGCGCCGTCAACGACCGGTGGTCGAGCGCCGCCACGAGCTCGCTCGAGGAAGTCGCCAAGTGCGCCGGCATCGGCTGCTGCGAGACGCCCATCCCCATCGGCCGCCCGTCCTACGGCGTCGAGTTCAAGTGGGTGGACCCCAACCACGAGAAGGACGGCGAGCTGCCGGCGTCCGTGCGCATCGCCGAGAGGGGCTGGTTCGAGGGCGTCTCCGCCGCGCTCCTCAACACGTCGCTCACGGACACGTCGAGCCGGACGGCGATCCCCGTGGTGCTGGAGTGGGCGGTGGAGTCCAGGCCGCTTCCGCAGCCGCAGGATACGCTGGGGACGTCGGGCTGCCCGGAGGACGCGGCGAGGAGCGCGTGCCGGAGCAGCCTCGGCTCATGCCACAACGTCACCGGCAACTACCGCACCGGCTACGTGTGCCGGTGCCAAGACGGGTACCAGGGCAACCCGTACCTCGCCGACGGATGCCAAGACATCGACGAGTGCGCGCTGCCCGGCACCTGCTCCGGCGGCGAGTGCACCAACACGGCCGGCGGATACATATGCCGGTGCCCGCCTGGGGCCCGCGGCAACCCCCATGTCCAAGATGGCTGCGTCAAATCTTCACTAGGTGAGCAACAGATCAGAGAGAGACAGAGTTCTTGCTCTGTTTCACATCACACATCAGAGACCATTTCCTAATAAGATAGTAGACGTTTTCTCTCATATATTTTTCAGGTTTAAGTGTGGGCATAGGAATGGGCAGCGGCGCTGGCCTTCTACTCATGGTGCTTGGTGCCCTTTTTTTGACCCGGAAGCTAAAGCATAGGAGGGCAAAAATGTTGAAGCAGAAGTTCTTCAAGCAAAACAGGGGGTATCTCTTGCAGCAATTGGTGTCACAAAAGGCGGACATCACCGAGAGGATGATCATCCCCTTGGTGGAGCTGGAGAAGGCCACAAACAATTTCGACAAAGCTCGCGAGATCGGTGGAGGAGGGCATGGCACGGTGTACAAAGGGATCATGTCAGACCTGCATGTTGTGGCGATCAAGAAGTCTAAGGTCGCTGTCCAGAGGGAGATCGACGAGTTCATCAACGAGGTAGCCATCCTCTCTCAGATCAACCATCGGAACGTGGTGAAGCTTTTTGGGTGCTGCCTCGAGACGGAGGTACCATTGCTAGTGTACGAGTTCATCCCCAATGGGACTCTTTACCATCATCTTCATGCTGAAGAACCTGAAGCATCATTGCCATGGGTGGATCGTCTGAGAATTGCAACGGAGACTGCGCGAGCTCTTGCGTACCTTCACTCGGCCGTGTCAATCCCTATAGTCCACAGGGACATCAAGTCTCAGAACATTTTGTTAGATGGCAATCTCGTAGCAAGGGTGTCGGACTTTGGAGCTTCAAGGTGCATTCCGATCGATCAAACAGGGAATGCAACCGCCATCCAAGGGACATTCGGGTACTTAGACCCTATGTACTACTATTCGGGACGACTTACTGAGAAGAGCGACGTTTACAGCTTTGGTGTTCTCCTCATGGAGCTGCTCACCAGGAAAAAACCATGCTCATTTCGATCGCCGGAGGAAGAAAGCCTTGTCGCATATTTCACTACCTTGCTCGCAACAGGCGATCTAGTCTGTGTTCTAGATCCTCAGATTGTGGTGGAAAGGGGCAAGGAGGTTGAAGAGGTAGCTATGTTGGCAGTGGCATGCGTGAGGATGGAAGGAGACCACCGGCCGACCATGAGGCAAGTCGAGATGACACTCGAGAGCCTTCGAGTACCCAATGAAAATGTTAAGATGTATGAGATGGTTGCGCCTTGTTATGCAGTGAATACGCGTAAGAGCACAGAGGAGGTGAGCAGACAATATAGCCTAGAAGAAGAGTATTTGTTGTCATCAAGATACCCACGTTAGTGAATGAATTTTTGTGCTAGTTCAGTTTAATTAGAGAACAAGGATTTTTTTTACAGTTTTGCTAAAGCACATCTAGATGTGCTTTAAGTATTGCACATCTAAATCCTATGTCATTGATTTTACGCTAAGATTCATGCAAGCATTTTCTTTTATCTTTTTCCTTTTCTTTCTACTTTGATTGAGTCACTTAGATGTGCCCTAGACATACCTTATTTTTTCATTGATTTGTACACATGGATCAAAAGGCTTGTATGTTTTACTATTTTTTGTATTGTAAGGAGCCTCTGTTAACCAAGTCATGCACACCGAAGGTGGAAGGGTAGATGCGCCTCCTATTCCTATAGAACGAGCCCTTTAAATTTGAGATGGGGCTTGGATCTCAAGTGGACATAAGACACACAAACGTACAAGAAATAAAAAGATTTTAGTAGTGACCATCAAGCGTCCTTGACTGGGTCAGTCAACACATATGAATAGTTAACCATAGGTATGCAGGTTGTGACTAGTGTGCTACCAAAGAAAATGCAACACGGATCTTGATGGGTCTCTTTAGTATTATAGTATTATGTTGACGTGTTTGATAGGTCTCTTTGACTAGATGATCTCATACATCTGTGACAGCTGTGGAATGGGAATTTGGGGATGACACGAAGAAATTATACAAAAGAGTTCAATTGTGTGCAGCTTAGAAGAGTTAATAGTACACAAGAGTTGTTGACATATTATTAACACAACAAACAAAGAAACAAGAAATAACCTTGATAACGTATTGGGGATAAGCTATTGTCTTTGTCATTCTTACGATCGACTGAGATCCAATATATTTTTTGGTCACACTCCAGCCGAGCTTATGAAGCTTGTTCATCTTCAATATTTGGACCTTGCTTACCACAATACATCAGGGAGCATACCGAGATCTATTGTTGATTGCAAAGTTATGACACAAACAAGAGACTACACTGATAATCAATCTTCAGTCTGCATCCACTTTTAGTTCTGGGTTTATTGACCATGAACTAGTTAACTATGCTAGGAACTTCACAGTACTCACGAAAGGTCGAGAGAGATTATATACAGGAGAAATCGTATATATGGTGAATCTTGATTTTATCCTGTAATAATCTTACTGGAGAGATTCGTAAGGAAATGAGCACTCTCGTTGCATTGAAGGGCCTGAACTTATCACGAAACAGGAAAAATCCTTGAGAATATTGGCGCCTTAGTGCAAGTGGAGTCACCGGAGTGAGTATCATCTTCTGAACACAGGGTGTTCTGTTTTTCTGTCAGATAAGATAAGATATATTGCTAGTTCAGAACGAATAATGCAGAGAAGCACAAGCAGGGGCCGTCAGTCCACAGGAGGTTACAGAAGTACATGGTCCCCTCAGCCTTGCACTAAGCTCCGCCACTGACAGAGGACACATCTGCCCTGCATCCAAACGATGTGATCGCCAGCTGTGTTGCCGGTGAGAGGTCTGCCCTTCTTGCCTTCAGGGCAGGTCTATCAGACCCTGGCAACCTCCTTTCGTCATGGAAGGGTGATGACTGCTGCCGATAGAACGGCGTCTACTGCAGCAACAGGACCGGCCATGCTGTCAGGCTCGATCTCCGAGGCCCTGATTACGGAAGTTATGGTGAGAATAGGGAGGTGTTGGGAATTAGCACACAAATACACTCGTGGTTAACTGAAAACTGCAGCGGAAACAAGTAATCTCAGCACCACATCCTGTACTAATTCAAAGATCGTTGCTTAGCACGGAAGGAAACATATGCAGCAACATATATGGAGGCAGAAAATGTTACACAGCAGGCAAGACACTCCTCAGCCTAGTGTCTTGTGGTAGGAGTAAGTTTCTGGACAACACCAAGCATCAACAAGGAGACACCAGATTTTTACGTGGAAAACCCCTCAACCTGAGGGGAAAAACCACGGGCCGAAGCCACCCAAATCCTCTTCCACTATTATCAAATGTGGGATACAACAAGTTCTTCTCTAGACAGCACTAGAGGATCTCATACATCAAGATTTCTGAATCTTGGATGAACACAACAGGATTTGGGGCTCAAGAACTAGGGATTGGAACAATCTCACCAAAGATGGTGGAACCGAAGCTTGAAGGAGGCAAGGTAGTGGATCTGGACCATCACAACCTTGGGGAGGAGCTCCCTTTGCTTCTTCCTTCAATCTTCCTCTTCTTCACTTGCTCTCTTGGTTTTCTCTCTTCTTCTCTTTTGGAGGATGAACTGATTTTCGTCACTCTTGGTGGTAGCTGCTGGATGGAGGGTAAAGCATCCCCATCCACACATGTGCAAAGTCCAAAATGATCCTAGGTCATAACCCTAATAGGTAATGGGCTTATGCACCTCTTTGGGCTGCCTAAAAGGCCTCAAATGGTCATCTCCTCACAGCCCACATGAGGAGGACATCCCAACAAATCTCCCCCTCCGACTCATGAGGGGGGCACCGCCATGCCCGCTACCTTGCAACATGCTTGTAGCTTCTCATTTGGTAATATCTTGGTCATCATATCCGAACCATTGTCGTCGGCATGGATTTTCTCAAGTTTCAGCAACTTGGAACTCACAACATCTCGAATCCAATGGTACCTCACATCAATGTGCTTGGTTCGAGAGTGATAGCTTGAATTCTTGGCAAGATGAATAGCACTCTGACTGTCACAAAACAGAACATACTTCTCTTGCTTCATGTCGAGTTCTTGGAAGAAGTTCTTCATGCACAAAACTTCCTTGCCAGCATCAACTGCCGCAATGTACTCAGCTTCTGTAGTTGATGTAGAAACACATTTCTGCAATCTTGATTGCCATGACACTGCTCCCCCTGCATAAGTCATCAGGTATCCGGATGTGGACTTCCTACGATCCTTGTCACCTGCATTTGTATAGCCCTGCAATACAGGATCATCGTTTCCAAAGCATAGACAAGATGTAGAAGTACCCTTGAGATACCTGAGAATCCACTTCACTGCTTCCCGGTGAGCTTTACCTAGATTTGTCATGAACCGGCTAACAACCCCAACTGCATAGGCAATGTCAGGCCTAGTGCATACCATGGCATACATCAAACTGCCCACAGCAGATTGGTAAGGTACTTTCCTCATTTCTTCTTTCTCCTTCTTACTTGTAGGACATTGTTTTGAATTCAGTTTGTGATGGCCTGCAAGCGGAGAGATAACAGATTTTGCATCTTTCATATTGAACCTTTCAAGTACCTTCTCAATGTATCTTTCCGTGAGAGCCAAAGCAGCTTCTTTGATCTATCACGGGAGATCTTCATGCCAAGTATTTGCTTAGCTGGTCCTAAATCCTTCATGGCAAATGATTTACTCAATGCCTTCTTGAGGAGAGCAATCTCTTTGTGCCATTTCCAACAATCAACATATCATCAACATACAACAAGAGAATAATGAAGTCACCCTCGGCGTACCTCTTCATACAGACACAATGGTCAGGTTGTGCTTTATGGTAACCAAGCCCAGTCATAAAAGACTCAAACTTCTTGTACCACTGCCGATGAGCTTGCTTCAATCCATACAAGCTCTTCTTCAATTTGCAAACTAAGTGCTCCTTGCCTGCAACAATGAATCCCTCTGGCTGCTCCATGTATATCTCCTCCTCTAGGTCACCATGCAAGAAAGCTGTCTTCACATCAAGTTGTTCAATTTCCAAGTCCATGGTGGCAGCCATGCCAAGCACAACTCGGATCGAAGACATCTTGACCAATCGGAGAGAATATCTCACTATAATCAATGCCCTTTTTCCGATGAATCCTTTCACAACCAATCTGGCCTTGTACCTTGGATGCGAGGTGTTTTCTTCAGTCTTCACTCTGTACACCCACTTGTTCTTGAGTACTTTCTTGCCCTTTGGCAGTTTCACCAACTCAAAAGTATCATTCTCATACAGGGAATTCATCTCATCCTGCATGGCTTCTGACCATTCTTCCTTGTTCTCATCAGACATCGCCTCCTCATAGCATGAGGGCTCACCTGCATCTGTCATCAACACATATTGATGTGGTGGATACTTAGAAGAAGGAAT
Source organism: Aegilops bicornis (assembly GCA_021605145.1). Lineage (NCBI taxonomy): Eukaryota > Viridiplantae > Streptophyta > Magnoliopsida > Poales > Poaceae > Aegilops > Aegilops bicornis. Next base: position 45,519,707 of record CM038674.1, read on the forward strand.
GCGACCTCTTTCACTTCTTCTTTGCTGCTGCTCGCCACTTTGACTTGTACTACCTTGATCAGTTGCATCTCCACTGTCTTCAGTGTCATCATCTCCCCCATGATTGTCATGCACGAGAGGAGGACGGATTGGATCCATATCAACCTGAGTTGTGCTGGTCATTGGCTTCTCTGGTTTTTCAATATCTTTTATGGTTTCATCTTCAATGAACACCACATCTCTGCTTCTCACAATCTTTCTATTAGCTGGATCCCACAACCTATAGCCAAACTCTTCACTTGGTTGGCTGAGTAGATGCACTGCTTTGTCTTGCTATCAAGCTTGGATCTCTCGTCCCTTGGAACATGTACAAATGCCGTGCTACCAAATACCTTCAAGTGCTTGTATGATACCTCCTTCCCTGACCAAACTCTCTGAGGAATATCACCTGCAAGAATAACTGAGGGAGATAGGTTAACCACATACATATCATTCATCAATGCTTCAGCCCAAAATGAATTAGGTAAATGAGCATGAGAGAGCATAGCTGTGACCCTCTCTGTGAGTGTCCTGTTCATTCTCTCTGCAAGACCATTGAGCTGGGGTGTCTTTGGTGGACTCTTCTCAAGCCCGATGCCAAAATTTCTGCAATACCTTTCAAAAGGACCTCTGTATTCACCACCATTGTCTGATCTCACGCACTTCAATTTCCTGCCAGCTTTCTCTTTCAACTTTGGCATGGAACTCCTTGAAGGCTTCAAACGCTTGGTATTTGTGTTTCAAAGACATACACAAAAACCTTTACGGAATGGTCATCAATAAAGGTCACAAAGTATAATGCTCCACCATGAGATTTTTTAGTCATGGAGCAAACATCAGTATGCACAATATCAAGAACATTTTCTGCACGATGTGGAGGGAGTGTACGAAATGCAGCCCTATGTTGTTTGCCAGCAAAACAATGTGCACAGGGTTTCAAGGATATACCTTTCAACTCAGGGAGGTACTCCATGCAAGCAAGAGCATGCATGCCCTTCTCACTCATATGCCCAAGCCTCTTGTGCCACAATTCAACCAAGTGTCTTTTTCAGCAACATTCAACACCTCATTGCACAACTTGGTTTTAGTCACATAGAGATTACGTTGCTTACTTCCTCGAGCCACAATCAAAGAGCCTTTGGTGAGCTTCCATTTTCCTTCACGAAAATAACTAGGATGTTTGATATCATCAAGCTTGCTCACTGACAACAAATTCAGCCTTATATCGGGAACATGCCTCACATCATCAAGCACCAATCTGCAACCTGTGTTTGTTTCAATGCATATAGAGCCCTTGCCAACAATTGCTGACGATCCACTATTTCCCATCCTCACTTGGCCAGTAACACCACTAGTGTAAGATGTGAAATACTCCTTGTGTGATGTGATGTGGAAGGACGCACCAGAATCCACAACCCAAATCATGGCATCATCACGAACAACACTATAGCAATCTTCATCTTCGATGACTAGATAGTCCTCATCTGTTGCAGTCATGGCTGAACTGCTCTCATCCTTTTGCTCGGTTTTCTTTGTGAGTTTCCCCTCTGCAAGCTCTCTTTTGTACTTCCTGCACTCGCTCTTTATGTGTCCCGGATTTCCACAATGAAAGCAAGTAATATCTTTTCTCTGTTTTGACTTTGATCTCCCCCTGGATTTTCTTTTGCCTTGCTGAAATCTTGTATTGCTACGTCCACGGTTCTCATTCTTCCCATGGGTTTCAGCCACATACACATCAGAAGAAGATGCATCACCCTTTTCCTTCTTTCTAGCTTGTTCATTCAGCATACTGTTCTTCACCATCTCCAAAGTCAGTTCCCATCCGGAGCTGAATTGCTAAGTGACACAACAAGCGTGTTCCAACTATCAGGCATGGAACTCAGCAGCAACAATGCTTGCACCTCATCCTCAAAGTTGATCTTCATGGCTGAAAGTTGATTTATATGGCATTGGAAGACATTTAAGTGCTCATTCACACTTGAGCCATCTCGGTACTCAAGCTTTGCAAGTCTTTTGATCACCGAGGCCTTGTTCATTGATGTCTTCCTCTCATACATAGACTCCAACTTCTGCCACATCTCATAAGCATTTGTGTCATTTGCAACATGGTGGAAAATATTGTGGTTGATGTACAACTGAATCATACCTACTGCCTTTCTATGCAACACTCTCCATTCTTCTTCCGTGACACCTGTGGGTATCTTGTCTTTCACAATTGGCTCATAAAAATCCTTGCAATAAAGGATGTCTTCCATCATGGGCTTCCATAATGAGTAATTGGAAGAATCAAGTTTTATCATGCCACTTGTAGTAGCGCTTTCTTCCTAAGCCATTGTGAGCAGCACTTCCAACAACAATCAAGCAACTGGGATTTGTAACCTTCTAAGCAACCAAGGCTCTGATACCACTATGTTGGGAATTAGCACACAAATACACTTGTGGTTAACTGAAAACTGCAGCGGAAACAAGTAATCTCGACACCACACTACTAGGAAAAAGGCTACTAGCAGCGCGGGTACCCGCGCTACTAGTATCGCGCTACAGCTAATAGTTAGTAGTAGCGTGGGGTAAACCCGTGCTACTAGTAACATTTTACTAGTAGCGCGGATGTCACCCGCGCTACTACTAACGAAATAGTAGTAGCGCGTCTATAGTACCACACGCTACTAGTATCCTGAATACTAGTAGCGCTCCATTTCACCCCCACGCTACTACTAACTAATTAGGAATTAAAAAAAATAAAATCCATCAATTCCATTTTATGCATACAATTTTAACAACTAAAACAAGCCCAGATTTGTAATAAACTAGCAACATTACACATCATTCCAAATCGAAGATCTATAGTAAACCAGGAGCATTAGAGCATATCCATACATCTACACTTATTGCCTATTCACTTATTCCCAGCTAGTGCAAACACAGTTGAAAGCAAAAAAAAAAGCATAAAAACACCAAACAGTGGCATTCTATCCCTCCAAATGATTTGCTCCCTCTCCATCCTTGCAATCATCTTCTTCTCCCTTATGTGCTTCACCATTTATGAATCCAAGATTTCTGTAAAGAGCAAAGAACAAATAAAATTAAATTTCAGCAGACATATATTTCCTTGCATGTTGTGATGTACAGTAGCTACGGGAATAAATATACAAAAACAAAAAAGTGAGTGATTTCTATTAACAAGAGATCACCTATGTAATAGCTACAAACAAATGAAATTAGTGTCTAGATAATATATATTGCCAACCAAGCCTAGATGAACTATATATTGCCAGGTAATAGGACATATCTAATTTTCACATTAATTGCCTTTAGTTTTATTCAAAACTAAATATACTTAAACTTAGATCATTTCATATAGATGTTCAAAGGATAATACGGTTAAAAGAATCCAATTTCTTTGGTTTTTTGAAGTAGTTTAAAAGGAAAGCATTAACACATAATAGAAATGATTATCTGCCATAGGGTGATGCTGGACAGCTAAAAAGCTCACAACCCATCAGATCAATTGCTCGATAGGACAGCACAAATCTTATAGGATGATTTTCCAAAACGAAAGCAGACCAACAAGGACAAACAACGGCCCATCAGACCACTTGCTGTGAACTATAAGACCAAAGTGCATGGCTTCAGGGATACAAGACTAATCGGGTGCATAGAGAGATGTTATAAACTTGTTCAGATTGACTAGGATAATTAAGGAATAACAACCAGTGGATCTCGCTTGAATGGATGCGAATGAGGGTTAGCTGTTGCATTAAAGCGATGCATCCATAAATCCAATCTAAGAATGTTACAACTTGCATCATCATCATCATGGCCAAATGATAGAGAAGTGAGATGGATCCATACTCTTGGTCTAGGGAGTCCCACTGACCACCCATGTGTTTGCGGCGATGGACGCTCGCACTGTATCGACAGAAAACAGGACACAAACAAGTCAGTAATCCCCATCTGCACCTCCACATGGTAAGCAGAAGCAAGCAGCGAGTATGCAGAGACACCATGAAGGAAATAAATAACAGACCTTTGGGGTTGAGGAACTGGATGACCAGGCCATACAACACCAACTTGTCGAGAAGTCTCCGGTGATCTGAAAAGCTTCATCAAAGGAAGGAATGTCTCCGTTTGTTTTAGGGACATGCTGCATTAGCAAAATGAGTAAGCAACAGAATCTAAGACATAACACTGATCTTCAAGGGAACACATGCAAGTGAACGAAAATCGCGAAAGAATGAGCTTGTTGATCATCGAGGCTCGATCTCCGAGGCCTTGATTACGGAAGTTATGGTGAGAATAGGGAGGTGTTGGGAATTAGCACACAAATACACTTGTGGTTAACTGAAAACTGCAGCGGAAACAAATAATCTCAGCACCACATCCTGTACGAATTCAAGGATCGTTGCTTAGCACGGAAGGAAACATATGCAGCAGCATATATGGAGGCAAAAAATGTTACTCAGCAGGCAAGACACTCCTCAGCCTAGTGTCTTGTGGTAGGAGTAAGTTTCTGGACAGCACCAAGCATCAACAAGGAGACACCAGATTTTTACGTGGAAAACCCCTCAACTTGAGGGGAAAAACCACGGGCCGAAGCCACCCAAATCCTCTTCCACTATTATCAAATGTGGGATACAACAAGTTCTTCTCTAGACAGCACTAGAGGATCTCATACATCAAGATTTCTGAATCTTGGATGAACACAACAGGATTTGGGGCTCAAGAACTAGGGATTGGAACAATCGCACCAAAGATGGTGGAACCGAAGCTTGAAGGAGGCAAGGTAGTGGATCTGGACCATCACAACCTTGGGGAGGAGCTCCCTTTTCTTCTTCCTTCAATCTTCCTCTTCTTCCCTTGCTCTCTTGTTTTCTCTCTTCTTCTCTCTTGGAGGATGAACTGATTTTTGTCACTCTTGGTGGTGGCTGCTGGATGGAGGGTAAAGCATCCCCATCCACACATGTGCAAAGTCCAAAATGACCCTAGGTCATAACCCTAATGGGTAGTGGGCTTATGCACCTCTTTGGGCTGCCTAAAAGGCCTCAAATGGTCATCTCCTCACAGCCCACATGAGGAGGATATCCCAACAGGAGGTGCTAGCAGGCAACATAAGCTCCTCTTTGCTTAGTTTACATCATCTACGCTATCTCGACCTCAGCTACAATGGGTTTGACAAGATACAAATACCGGAGTTCATGGGTTCTCTCCATCAGCTGAGATATCTCGACCTATCAAGCTCACAGTTCATTGGAAGGATACCACCGCAGCTCGGTAATCTCTCCAACTTACAGTACCTAAATCTTGATACCGACTCATACACATATTCCACTGATATCACCTGGTTGTCACGGTTAACTTCCCTTGAGCACCTAGATATGTCTGGGGTGAACCTCAGCACAATTGTTCACTGCCTTCCGGTTATGAACATGCTTCCAACTTTGAAAGTTCTTTGTCTTCCCTTTTGCGAGCTTAGAACTGCCCCTGATTCTCTTTTGCTCTCAAACCTGACATCTCTTGAAACATTAGATCTCGCAGGCAATGACTTCCATAAGCATAGCACGCCCAACTGGTTTCGGGATTTAACTAGCCTAAAGTATCTAGATATCTCATCTAATGGTTTCTATGGCCCGTTTCCGGACGAGATAGGTAATATGACCTCCATTGTGGAACTTGATTTATCATATAATAACCTTGTGGGCATGATATCATCCAGCTTCAAGAATCTATGTAATTTGGAAAGATTATCTTGTTACTCGAACAATATCAACGGGAGTATAGAAGAGTTATTCCATCGATTACCCAACTGTTCACGGAATAAACTACAGAAGTTGTCTCTACCAGACAGCAATTTGATTGGAAGCCTGCCGGCTACACTAGTAGAGCCCTTGAGAAACCTGAGCTGGCTGGATCTCAGTGATAACAAACTCACTGGTCATGTGCCGGTGTGGATAGGAGAGCTCACACAGCTAACTGCGTTGGACCTTAGCTCTAATAACCTGGACGGGGTTATGCATGAAAGCCATTTATCACGTCTAGCTATGTTAGAGGAATTGACATTGTCAGGCAACTCCATAGCCATCACAGTGAGTCCAACTTGGGTTCCTCCTTTCAGGCTAAATTTGATTGGACTTCGGTCCTGTCAGCTAGGGCCTAAATTCCCAATGTGGCTTAAATGGCAAACACCCGTAATGAGTCTTGACATATCAAACACAAGCATAAATGACATGGTACCAGGTTGGTTTTGGATAGCAACTTCCTCAGTAGAATATTATCTAAATATTCAAAATAATCAGATTACAGGAGTGCTTCCATCAATCTAAATTTCACGATACTCACGAAAGGTCAAGAGAGACTATATACAGGAGAAATCATATATATATGGTGAATCTTGATTTATCTTGTAACAGTATTACCGGAGAGATCCCTGCAGAAATTGGCGCTCTTGTAGCATTGAAGAACCTGAACTTATCATGGAACAACTTCAGTAGAAAAATCCCTGAGAATATTGGCACCTTAATGCAGGTGGAGTCACTTGACCTATCGCACAATGATTTGTCCGGTGAAATCCCTTCAAGCTTATCGACTCTCACATCATTGAGTCGCCTGAACCTGTCCTACAACAACCTGAGGGGGGAAATACCGACTGGAAATCAACTGCAAACACTCGAAGACCCAGCATCTATTTATATTGGCAACCCTGGCCTCTGCGGTCCTCCTCTCTCTGTAAATTGTTCGTCACAGCCCGAGCCAATTCCAGGAGAAAACCACGGAGATGCAAGCGCCGACTTGGTTTCGTTTTTCCTCGCCATGGGCTCTGGATATGTGATGGGTCTCTGGGTGGTCTTCTGTACCTTCTTGTTCAAGAGGAGATGGAGAGTTTCATGGTACTCGCTCTGTGACAGCCTGTATGATTGGGTTTATGTGCATGTGGCTATTACCTGGAGTTCCTTGAGAGGTAAAACCAATGGGTAGAAGCTGAGATGAGACGACCATCACTGGTTCTTGGTTTGCTCTCATGTAATTCAATAAATGCTTTTGAGATTTATCATGAACGTATCAATATCAATGTTCAGGTATTGTACTAGAACTAGTCAGGATATGTATTCGAGGTGCATTCCACCGACTGAGACTGGTATGCTGTTTTTCGTATTGTACTAGAACCAGCACTGGTGGTTCTTGGTTTGCTCTAGACATGTAATTTGATATACTCTGGAGATTTATCATGAATGTATCAATTGATATTCCAGTGTATTGTATTGGAAAAAGTAATTCACATGTATGTTTTCTGGGTACATTGTATTGGAACTAGTCATGCACATGTATGAATTCTGGGTGCATACCATCGACTGAGTATATATGATATGTTTTGTATGTGCTTTGTTGTTGGTGTTTTTCTTTTTATGATAATTTATGGTTCTTTTCGATGTGCTTTTACCCCATGGTAAATATTAATACCTCGGGCAAAACTCAAATGGCAAAGATAAGGAGGATGAAACCGGTGATGGCAAGGATGATGATAACATGGCCGGTGATGAAGCTGATTCTGATTTTGTTCTGGCCTGGAAGATGTTCGATTCTGCAAGAGCAATAGGAGAGAAAATCGAAGTCCTTGCTCTAGCTGAGGTCTCCATGTAGGAGGCGGTCTCTGTTTTGTCCTGCATGTAACGGTTGGATGGTTTTTATACTCATCTCTCCCCGTATCCGATTTACTGATGACATAGACTGCTCGCTGGATTACCACTTCAAAGGTTCAGCTCTCTTCAAAGGTCGAATTGTCGAACTGTATCCTCCCTGTGGTAATGATCGTGTCAGTTGTCTGCCTCTGCTTTATAGTAGTATAAAGCAGCATATTTGCCACCCAAGTGTTTGTTGGGTTTTGGGACTAAATTTTGTCCAGGTAGTCTGAAGATCTAAGTGTCTAAGGGTGTCATACTTATTTTGTGATATTTGCATGGTTTCAGTTTATTTGAGTTGACCCACATCTAGCACAGGTTCCTTCACTTGCATAAGTGTGGATGTTATTGCATATGTACAGGGCAAATGTGAGTTCAGATAATGGTTGTATCTTGTAGATATTTGCTTTGTTAACCTCTTTAATTCAGTCCTAGAAATAATTTCTTTAATTCACTCGTAGAAACTTCTGCATATTGTGCGAGTTGGGGTCCATGCTTGGAGGTGCGATCTAATATTGTGCAACGGCTATCTTACTATGCGAGTCACGTATGCAGAACCTGAAAAATGCTTAGGAAGTTTTGTTGGTTGATAATGAGCTATTTTTTAAATAATACTCCCTTCGTTCCTAAATATAAGTCTTTTTAGAGATTCCAATAAAAGACTACATACGGAGCAAAATGAGTGAATCTACACTCTAAACTAAGTCTATATACATCCGTATATAGTCCATAGTGAAATCTCTAGAAAGACTTATATTTAGGAATGGAGGGAGTATGTTTTTAATTGAAATTCAATAAATAATACGGGTTTTTGAGAAATTTCAAAAATAATACACCATCGGCTTCGGCGAAACCGATTGGAACTAATCGGCATCGGCCATGCCGATTGGTCTGTCGGCTTGAAATCCATGCTGCAGTTGGGTTCGGCAAAACCAATTAGACTCATCAGTTTCGCCGAAACCAATTAGTACTTATCACCGATTGGTCTTTCGGCTTGAAACCCATGCCGCAATTGGGTTTGGCAAAACCAATTAGACTTATTAGTTTGGCCGAAACCAACTAGTACTTACCAGCTTTGCCGAAGCATATTACTACTTATCAGCTTTGTCGAAGAAGAGGACGCGGGCGTCCGTCAATTATTTCTCTGCCACTGATCGGCTTCGCCATGTCCGACTAGATCCTGTCGGCATCGCCCTTGCCGAGTAGGCGACACGCCTGGCCGACTGCGCAGTCGCCCGCTGGGCCCGCGTGGGTCCAGCCCCTAATCGGCGTCTCCATTGCCGACACGTTCCTGTCGGTTTCACCGTTGCCGACAGGTCCCAATTGGGTTTGCCAGCGCCGATGGTGTAAAGCATTCCCAACAAAATCATGGTCCTTGTACCTGGACCCTCAAGCCAAGTAGTAGTTGTGAAAACCTGCGCTCAGCTCCACTCTCCAGCGCCTTCCATTCATTAAATTCCTAGCCCGGAAGTCTTTGCTGGTCTGCTATCTCAAATCTCAGGGCGTATAACAGAGAAAACATCGTGAAATGGACATAATATAATGGCCACCAGCGACCCTCATGCAAATCAATGGTGTTGAAGTTCACACGTAACGCTGGTCTCACGTGCCTGCATATGAATGACAATCAACCAGAAGAAATGTGGCCCACAATGTCCCTGTAAGCAGTTAAACATTGCAGAAAATTCAACAGTCAGGACACCAACTGTTGGATTAAATATAATATATCATTTTGCATACTAATGGACCAAGAAGAACATAAAGCCAACCCGGGGAAACGGTAAAATCTCCAATGGACATGCTTCAACTCTCCTGCATCCAAATAGCCATAGCCTTGCTCTTGTTCACTCAAGCCAATAGCACCACAAAGGACACATCTGCCCTGCATCCGAACGATGCGATCCCCAGCTGTGTTGCTAGTGAGAGGTCCTCCCTTCTTGCCTTCAGGGCAGGTCTATCAGACCCTGCCAACCTCCTTTCGTCATGGAAGGGTGACGACTGCTGCCGGTGGAAGGGCGTCTATTGCAGCAACAGAACCGGCCATGTTGTCGAGCTGGATCTCCAAGGCACTTACTGTGAAACTGAAGATTGGAGTACGCCGGTGCTAGCAGGCAACATAAGCTCCTCGTTGCTTGGTTTAAAACATCTATGGTATCTCGATCTCAGCTGCAACAGATTCGACAAGATACAGATACCAGACTTCATCGGTTCTCTCCATAAGTTGAGATATCTCGACCTATCAGACTCAATGTTCATTGGAAGGATACCACCACAACTTGGTAACCTCTCCAACTTACAATACTTATTTCTTGCGTCCTCACGCTGGAATGTTGGTTATTATTCTTTCTATAATGGCACATACTCCACGGATATCACCTGGTTGTCACGGTTAACTATCCTGGAGTACCTGGATATGACCTTGGTGAACCTTAGTACAATTATCCACTGGCTTCCGGTGGTGAACATGCTTCCTACTCTGAAATTTCTTGTCTTTTCGCTTGCCAACTTAGAACTTGCTCTGATTCTCTTCAGCTCTCAAATCTGACATCTCTTGAAACACTCGACCTTTCAGAAAACTACTTCCATAAGCGTAGCAGGCCCAACTGGTTCTGGGATTTAACTAGCATCAAGTATCTAGATATCTCGGAAAATGGTTTCTATGGCCCGTTTCCAGACGAGATAGGTAATATGACCGCAATTGTGGAGCTTGATTTCATAGACAATAACCTTGTGGGCATGATACCTTCCAGTATGAAGAACCTATGTAATTTGGAGAAATTGGCTTCTGCAGAGAACAATTTGAACGGGAGTATAACAGAATTATTCCATCGATTACCCAATTGTTCATGGAATAAACTACAAGATTTGTTTCTAGAGGAGAGTAATCTAACTGGAAGCCTGCCATCTGCACCGGTACAAAGATTAAGCAACCTGAGCCGGCTGTATCTCGCTCACAACAGCCTCACTGGTCACGTGCCACTGTGGATAGGAGAGCTCGCAAAACTAAAAAGTTTGGTCCTTATCTCCAACAACCTGGATGGCATCATGCATGAAGGCCATTTATCACGTCTTGAGAATTTAAAGGAACTTGTATTGTCAGACAATTCCATAGCCATCAGAGTGAGTCCAAAATGGGTTCCTCCTTTTAGTCTGGAATATATTCACCTTCGTTCCTGTCAGCTAGGGCCCAAGTTTCCAACGTGGCTTAGATGGCAAACACATGCAAGTAGTCTTGATATATCAAACACAAGCATAAGTGACATGATACCGGATTGGTTTTGGATATCAGCTTCCTCAGTAAAGTTTCTGAATATCCAAAATAATCAGATCACAGGAGTCCTACCATCAACAATGGAATTTATGAGGGGAAAAGAAATGGATTTCAGTTCTAACCAGCTTGGTGGTCCAATACCTAAGCTTCCCATCAATATAACCGGCCTGGATCTCAGTCAGAACAATTTAGTTGGCCCACTACCATTAGACTTTGGAGCACCAAGACTTGAAACACTTCTTCTATATAACAATATGATCTCCGGCGCCATTCCATCTTCTTTTTGCAAGTTGCGATCATTGCAGTTGTTAGATCTATCAGGAAATAATCTCAATGGGTCAATTACTAATTGCCTAGTCAATGAGTCCAACACAAACATGACAGGTCTGAGTATCACTAATCTAAGCTTAAGAAACAACAACCTCTCAGGTGCATTTCCTTTGCTGCTGCAGAAATGTACGCGACTCATCTTTCTTGATCTCAGCAATAATCAGTTCTCTGGGACTTTACCAGCATGGGTTGGGGAGAAGCTATTGTCTTTGTCATTCTTACGACTGAGATCCAATATGTTTAATGGTCACATTCCAGTTGAGCTTACGAAGCTTGTTAATCTGCAATATTTGGACCTTGCGTACAACAATATATCAGGGGGCATACCGAGATCTATTAGTAATTGCACAGGCATGGCACAAACAAGAGGCAACTCTGATAATCTTTGGTATGCCTTCAATTATATATCTTGGGTTAATGACAATGTAGTAGTTGTCTACAGGGAGAATTTCACAGTACTCACGAAAGGTCAAGAGAGACTATATACAGGAGAAATCATATATATGGTGAATCTTGATTTATCTTGTAATAGTATTACCGGAGAGATCCCTGCAGAAATTGGCGCTCTTGTAGCATTGAAGATCCTGAACTTATCATGGAACAACTTCAGCAGAAAAATCCCTGGGAATATTGGCGCCTTAATTCAAGTGGAGTCACTTGACCTATCACACAATGATTTGTCTGGTGAAATCCCTTCGAACTTATCAGCTCTCACGTCACTGAGTCGCTTGAACCTATCCTACAACAATCTGAGAGGAAAGATACCAACAGGAAATCAACTGCAAACACTCGAAGACCCAGAATCTATTTATATCGGCAACCCGGGCCTTTGTGGCCCTCCACTATTGTGGAATTGTTCAGAGCCTGAGCCAGTTCGATCTACTCAAGACCGAGAGCACCAGGAAGATGGAAGCAGCGACATGGTTTTGCTTTTGTTCGTCATAGGTTCTGGATATGTAATGGGTCTATGGGTGGTCTTCTGCACCTTCTTGTTCAAGAGAAGGTGGAGTGCTGCTTGGTACTTGCTCTGTGATAGCCTGTATGACCGGGTTTATCTGCAAGTGGCTGTTACCTGGGCTTCTTTGAGAGGTAAAACTAATGGATAGAAGCTGAGATGAGATGACCATCAACTGGTTATTGGTTTGCTCTCATGTAATGCTTTTGAGATTTATCATGAATGTATCAATCAATGTTTAGGTATTGTACTACTAGAACTAGTCAGTATATGTATTCAAGGCGCATTCCATCGACTGAGATTGGTATGCTGTCTTCCTTATTGTACTAGAACCAGCATTGGTTCTTGGTTTGATCCAGACATGTAATTTGATATACTCTGGAGATTTATCATGAATGTATCAATCGATATTCCAGTGTATTGTACTGGAACAAGTCATGTGCATGAATTCTAGCCATGCACATGTTCTTCAGCTAATTTGTTATACATGTATGGTTTCAGTTAATTTGAGCTGACCCACATCTAGCACAGGCTCCTTCACTTGCATTATTGCATAAGTGCACATGTTCTTGCACTTATAGATATAACCAGAAAAGATGTGAGTTAAGATAATGCATGTATCTTGCAGATATTCGCTCTGTTAATTTCTTTAATTAAGTCCTAGAAATAATTTATTTCATTCAGTCCTAGAAACTTCTGCATATTGTGCGAGTTGGGGTCCATGATTAGAGGTGGGATCCAATACTGTGCTACGGCTATCTTACTATGCGAGTCAGTATGCACAACCTGAAAAATGCTCTGGAAGATTTGTAAGTTGGTAATGATGCATCTGCTTCTGAAGCAAGGGGGCTCAGGAAATCTGATCTAGAAAAGAGAAGTTATCAAGTACGTACACTGCTGGTCTCTCCGGGTTCCAACCCGAGCGATTTTTTTTTTTAGTTTTCATGTCTCCTTCTGTGAACTTACATCTTCTCTGGTAATGTCAGTTACCAAATTTCTTTCTGAAGTTTCCTTTTTTGAAATAATAATCATAATAATTTCAAAAAAAAATCTTCCCGAAGTTTAATCCTCCTTGTGTTCCTCGGACAAAGGCATATGCGTTCGTGCACCATCATGCCAACTCCAACGGGCACCCCCAAATGGTGCGCGGTTGTTTGTTTGGACCAAAACGGACAAAGCAGGCCATCCAACGCGGCCGCATCCATAAATTTTGTTCGTTTGGCGTCTGGCCCGTCCCATTTCCGGCGCAAACATGCGCTCGGTTTGCGTCCACACGGATGCTGAACGGACGGGCACGCGCTTGAGGGTCGTCCGCCTCGAGGCGGACGCGTGGCGGCCGCCCAACTACCTCCACCGTCCAAACTAAATGCGCACGCGCGGCGGGCCTCGACTGTCAGCCACACATCCTGTGGTTGCCGTCCTTCTTAAATTGAAAGCCGTGGACTGGCCCGTGCACAACTTCCACTTCCCGGCCGGCCTGCCTCCTCGAGCACCGACAAGAGCGAACACTAGGCAGCGCCGCCGCACCCCCACTCGTCCACCTCCTCGTCGGCGCCATGGGCTGACATTGGATTAAGAGGAAGCACGACCATGAGGCCGGCTCCTCCTCTGGCCACCGCAGCTCCAGCAGATCCGATCCGCCTGCAGCACCTGCTCCTCTCGCTTTCCCGATCGCACCTCCGGCGGCCGGGCACCGGGACCCGCCGTACATCCACGTCGACGTCTACCAGCGCTACTGGGAGACGGCAACGCCATTGCCGTGGGGAGATGTCCACTTGCCAAACAACTGGCATCACTCTGCCAACCGGGTGCCCATCCCTTCGGTGCCCGTCAGCGGCCGCGCCGGCCTCCTGAAGATCAACCGACGCCGCTCCCACCTGCCACCGGGTCTGCTGGACGACCCCAGGTACGCCGTAGGTTCGCCGTTGTGGGATACGTGGCTCCGCGACGAGCACGACCTGCGATGGCAATCTTTTTTGCCGATAGTCCTCCGAGCCTGCGGCGACCGCGTTCTCCTCGTGCTGGCAGCCCTCCCAAAACGCGGGGCTGTAGGCGTGTGCGCGGCATCACGCCGACTCCTTCTCCTTCTCCTTCTCCGTCCCCGTCCCCGCCACCGTCGCCGCCCATGACCGAGGAGGCCCGGCTCATGAGGCGTGTCATGGAGGACTCCATGAATACGCACGACGAGCGAGAGGGCCTGGAAACCGTGCTGGCCCTCTCTGCGGCCGGCGACGTGGGCATCACGGAGCTGGACCTCGCCATCAAGGAGGAGATCCTGGAGGATCCGCCCGTTGCCGCGTGGTACCCTCGCCTGATGGGTCGGCGATGGAGCTGGGAGTGCACGGCTCCGGAGATCGCCGACGCGGTGGGTGGCGGCCCATGGGCAGCCACGCCGCCGCGGTCACCAGAGCAGGAGCCGCAGGAGGAGGTGGTGCAGGCGCCGCCGGCGCATCCGGTCTACCAGGGGCCGCCTGCCCACCTTTGGCAGCCACCTCCGTACATCGAGCTCACCAGCGATGACGACGCGTAGAAGGGAGGCTCTTGGAGACGACGGTGGCGGCCATTTTTATATAGTTTTTAAAAGTATTTTATTAAGTTTAGTTTAATTAGTTATTATGAACTACGGTGAACGTGGTAGTGCGGCCTTTTAATGTTTATATTTATGTTTTCGTATTATTTGCAAGTATATTTGGGTTTTCTTTTGGGCACAAATGCAAGTCCAAAACACATGGGCATTTTGGGGTTGCCGTGCCGGTTAGGCGCACCGCTAGGTGCACGGCCGCAAACGGACCGCCGTGTCCATTTTTCTATCTTAAATAGACGAAAAGCGAACGAATCGGACGTCCGTTTGGAATCGCGCGCGTTGGAGTTGGGCTCAGTCTGACCAACATGCAGCCGGCTTCGTGCAGTCTCCACCTTTTCCTCTCCAGCTTTTCAGCTCGTTAATGGAGCAAACTGGAAAAGTGGAAATAGTATGTCACGGTGTTCTGCTTGTCTTTGTCATATAACCAGGGAAGAGTCGACAAGGAATCATTCAGAGGAGAGAGAGAGAGACAGCACGGGAAGATTAGTCTTCTCGCCGGAGCCCGTGAAAAATGGACCGCTCCCGCGATGCGCCCCGCGCGCGTCGCCGGAGGTAAACCAGTCGCTGCCGCCAGGGATCCACCAACTCCCCTCTCCCCTCCCTCGTTGCCGCCAGCATGAGCGGCCAGGCGAAGCCCAGTCGGCGCCAGCGACAGTGGGGTGGTCTCGTCTTCTCGCGCGGGGCCTCTAGCGTGGGCCGAGGCGGACAGGCCTGGATGCAGTGCCCGCGGCGCGCGCAGCAGCGCGGCGGTGCACTGGAGCTCGTCAGCAACGGCAACATGATGGCGGCGTGTCACATGTCGAGGTGGTGTACCGCTGGGCGGTCGGAGTCGCCGGACAGCGGACGCGCCGATCTGGCTGCTCGAGCGAGGGGCGCTGAGGGCGGCGTGGGTCGCGGGCGGCCGACTCCGCCGTGGCCGTCGGCTGGTGGAGTTAGTGGCGCCATAGTGGTGGTTTGGCCCTATCGCTCTTCTTCCGCCAAGTCCTCTTTCTGTTGAAGGTCGACCTCTTGTATCTGGCCGCTGACGAGTTCCGATCTTTCCATCAAAGATTCATACAGATTGGTATATGTTGCCCTTGGATATCTAGATTGAAAAAGTTCCGGCCATGCGCTCATATTATCAGCCAGCACAGCCCCAAGAGGGCGGGTTGAAGCTTCACTTTTTACTAGTGTCATAGGACATGTCTAAGTTAAGATTCCTAAGATATTGATAGAGGTGGAAAAAGTCATGGTGATTGCAATTGAAGGTCTTGAAGCTTTGGTGGAAGGATGTATTGGATGCGATGAAAATTGTGTGCTAGATGTATGGTGACTTGCATCAGCAGCCTCGGCAAGTGGGGGCGACAACACTCGAGGACTATATTTTTGGGTGGTGTTCCTCAAGTACTGAGTCTTGATTCCCATCGTGAAAATTCAAGGTCTGTCTTTTATTGGTTGTACTTGGTATTGATGTTGTTGAAAGCATTGTTTTTTTGTGTGAATTCGAGCTTTCTTTAGGGTGAAAATCTAAGATCTTCGATCGGGCAACGACAACGCTTGTGCATATCAACCGTAAACACGTCACCGCGATGAGATGAAGCCACATACGACGACCTATGGGCTCCAAGGCGGCGCCTTCAAGAAGGTTATGACACTAGAGCGGCGCCATCGCCCGACCCAAGGATCAGAGTTTCCCCTGGAGCAACACGCGGGCAATGAAAGCCGCGACGACGCCTTCAAGAAGGGAACGAGCTTTGCCGCCGTCGGTTCGTCTGAAGATAGATCAGGTTTTGACCCCGGCCAATACTCACCGCCATCGAACGCCACACCATGGGGACCATGCCGCCCACGCGGCCATGGCCACCAGGAAGCACCGCACCACGGGCTCTGCCCATGAGCATCGTGGTACCACCACCAGGGCCGCCGCCCCGGCATCTAAGACCTAGGCACCATCTCACCCGAGACAAGCCGCTACCCCAACCAAAGAGATGAGCGGAAAGGATATGCCTTTCGCACCCCTGGGCGACCCCAACGCCGAGGCCCAATAGGCTGGCCAAAAACTGGCCTCCATCTATCCGTCCTACTGCCAGGCGCGAGATGAGCTGGGTCCTGCTGCCGGACGCGAGACGAGCGATGGAACGCAACTGGGGGAGGGCCAATCCTTCGACGAAAGTAGCGCCCGATAATGAGGAGAGGGGTCGAAGACTGACACAAGCCGCCTACGGAGGAGCCTCCACCGGAACAGGCCAAGCGCCGCCGTAGCCGACCTGCCAAGCTACCATGGAGCCACCGACGGCCGGAGCAGCAGCCACATCGGGCCACTGCCCAACCCGCGCCATCCGGCGAGCTCCAAGCATTGGAGCCGCCGGGCACGCACCCGCGCCACAAGCCACCATGGCCGCCGCCTGTACCAGATCTGCGGCACAGGCCTGTGCAGCCGCCGCGTCACCACCGACCATCCCCGCCGCCGAGCCACCACCACACCGCCCGCGAGCACCATCCGGACCACACCCAACCTCACCTACCCGGAGCAGCACAAGCTCCGATCTGCCTCGGGCCCAGATCAGGTCCACCCAGGCACAAACCGTAGGTCGTAGCCACCTTGACAAGCGCTCGCCGCTTGTCGCCGACTTGTACCCAGGAGAAGGGATATCGCAACCGCCACCCACACCCCGTCGTCCAGCAGCAAACCCCGTGTCGCGCCCCCACGAGCTACCAGCACCGCGCCGACCCGAAGCACGGTAGGACCTAGCCGGAGCCAGCATCAGCCACCGGATGGACACCCCGGCTGCCGGTGGGGAGCTCAGTGCCACCCGAGGTGCCGGCGGCCAGATCTGGCCACACTAGATCGTGCCACGACGGCCACCACGGGCGCGCAGCGAGCGGCCCCCCATGCCGCCGCCAAGAGTCGCCGTGGGCGCGCGGCACGCGCGTGACCCCATCGCCGATGCCCATGGCCGTGCCGCCACACACCGCCGCCACCTGCTGGAGTTGCCCGCCCGCGAAGAACCTGCCAGCCATGGGGAGAGAAGCTCCCGCCGCCGCCGACACCGACGCCGACTGGGCTTTGCCCGGCGGCGTTCCCCGGCGGCGGTGAGAAGGGATGGAGAGGAGGGGGCCCTTGCCGGCCGCTCGCAGGAGCGGGAGCGGGTTCGGCAACTTCTAGTTCTAACCACGCCTCATATAAATACATTCCCTATGTAAATAAAAGAGAAAAAAAAGACTGCACGGGCACGGATTAGATCCCCAAGCCCCAAAGTCATGATTGGACGACCCTCAAGGCGACTAGTTGTGGAAAAAACTGCGCTCAGCTGCACTCTCAAGCGCCTTCCATGAAATTCCTAGCCCCAAAGTCCTCATTGGTCTCCTATCGCAAGAAGTACATATAACTGACCCGGGAGAAAAGAAGACCACATGTTCATGCCAAAATCTCCAATGGCCACACTTCACTTCTCCTGCATCCAAATATCCATAGCCTTACTCTTGTTCACTCGAGCCAATAGCACCACAGAGGGCGGCACATCTGCCCTGCATCCAAGCGATGCGATCCCCAGCTGTGTTTCCGGTGAGAAGTCTGCCCTTCTTGCCTTCAGGGCAGGCCTATCAGACCCTGGCAACCTCCTTTCATCATGGAAGGGCGATGACTGTTGCCGATGGAAGGGCGTCCACTGCAGCAACAGGACCGGCCATGTTGTCGGGCTCGATCTCCAAGGAAACGAGCAGGCGCTAGGAGGCAACATAAGCGCCTGGCCTCTGCGGTCCTCCTCTCTCTGTAAATTGTTCGTCACAGCCCGAGCCAATTCCAGGAGAAAACCACGAAGATGCAAGCGGCGACTTTGTTTCGTTTTTCCTCGCTATGGGCTCTGGATATGTGATGGGTCTCTGGGTGGTCTTCTATGCATTCTTGTTCAAGAGGAGATGGAGAGTTTCGTGGTACTCGCTCTGTGACAGCCTGTATGATTGGGTTTATGTGCATGTGGCTGTTACCTGGGCTTCCTTGAGAGGTAAAATTAATGGTTAGGAGCTGAGGTGAGATTACCAGCACTGGTTCTTGGTTTGCTCTCATGTAATTCAATAAATGCTTTTGAGATTTATCATGAACATATCAATATCTTCAGGTAGTGTACTAGAACTAGTCAGGACATGTATTCAAGGTGTATACCATCGACTGAGATTGGTATTCTGTTTTCCGTATTGTACTAGAGCCAGCACTGGTGGTTCTTGGTTTGCTCTATACATGTAATATGATATACTCTGGAGATTTATCATGAATGTATCAATAGATTTTCCAAGTGTATTGTACTAGCTGGAACAAGTCAAGCACATGTATTTATTCTGGGTGCATGCCAGTTACTGGCGTTTGTATATAATTATATATGATGTGGTTTGTATGTGCTTTCTGTTGGTGTTTTCTTTAATAATAATAATTTATGGTCCTTTTCAATGTGCTTTTCCACCCAATGGTAAATACTGATAGTCATTTATTGGGACAAAGGTCAGGAGGATGAAATTGGTGATGGCAGGGATGACGATAGCTCAAAGTTAATTACTACTCCCATCCAAAATAGATGACCCAACTTTATACTAACTTTGTATTAAAGTTAGTATAAAGTTGGGTCATCTATTTTGGAATGGAGGGAGTACTTCAAAGCTTCAGCTCTCTTCGATTATTTGGTTTTGGCCTGACCATTGTTGAATTGTCGAACTGTATCCCCCCTGTGGTAATGACCGTGTTAGTCGCCTGCCTCTGCTTTATAGTAGTATAAATCAGCATATTTGCTTCCCAAGCCTTGTTGTGCGTCCTTCTGTGTGTGTTTTTATTGGGTTTGGGGGGTACATTTTGGCCACGTAAGCTGAAGATCTAAGTGTCATGTTTATTTCGTTATACACGCATGGTTTCAGTTAATTTGAGTTGACCCACATCTAGCACAGGTTCCTTCACATGCATAAGTGTGTTATTGCATATCTACAGGGCAAATGTGAGTTCAGATAATAACTGTATCTTGCAGCTATTCGCTTTGTTAATTTGTTTAATTCAGTCATAGAAATAATTTCTTTAATTCAGTCCTAGAAACTTTTATGCGAGTCACGTATGCAGAACCAGAAAAATGCTCTGGAAGTTAAGTTGGTTGATAGTGACGCATCTACTTCTGAAGGTAGGAGGCTCGGAAAAATCTGCTCTAGAAAATGAGATAAGATTTCTTCAGTGGCATATTGGCTGAAACTGAAGAAGGTAATAAACCAAATTAGGATTCATGTCACCGGTCTTTCTCATGAACATAGTGCTCTATGACAGATAACATGTTTCTTTTAATGGCGAACTGCTTGAACTACACACTATTTTGGCAACGGTAAACTTGAATTTGCAGGTAGCTGACAGGAGAACTACAAGGGATGTTGGGAAACCTTTCATCGCTAAACTTGCCTACCACGCGGTTTGGAGGGCAAAACCCACATACACGCTCGCCCCGGCCATCTGGCAAAACTACGCCCCAAATAAATGCCGGCTATTTCTCTGGTTTGCTCGCAAGGACCGCCTCTTCACAAATGAGCGACGCTTCAGACGGGGCATTGCCACTTCAGCTGCATGCCCCTTCTGCGACCACGATGAATCCATCAACCATCTACTTTTCGGGTGCCAGCACCTCGCTCCTCTTTGGGAGGAGCTTGACAGCCTCTGCACAGCTCCACAGGGGCTGCTTCAAGCATGGGAGGGTGAATGGCACAACAGAAGGACACAGAGACAAACCTGTCTAGGGCTCCCCCCCCCCCTCCCCTCGCGTCGCTCCCGCGAGCGACCGAGGGCATAACCCTAGCCGGCCAAGACGCCCTCCTCCCTTCCCTCTCGCCTGCCGCTTTGTCCGCGCCGGCAAAGCCCGGTGCTGGCGGCGGCGGGGCCTTCTTTCCCGCTCATGGAGGTGGCAGGCGGGCTCTCCCGGGCGGTGGCGTGGCGGATCCGGCACGGTGTGAGGCTGCGCTTCGGGCGGCGGTGGCCGATCTTTGCAGGCTGGCGCGGAGGGCTGGGCAGGTGGGTGGCGTGTTTGTGCCCGCGACGGCGGCGTTTCCTGCACTACCGGATCTGGCTCAAGACGGCGGGCTGCGGTGGCTCGGCTCTTGGTGGCCATCTCTCGCCGTGGCATGGCAGTGGTGGCGGCCAGCGATTGGTGGTGGTGGTGCGGGCGGAGGTTGAGACGACGCGTCGGCTCGTTCGAATCGACCTCACGGCGGCCTTGAGCGCGAAATTTGAGGATCTGGGCGGCCAGCCGTAGCCCCTCGGCTGGTCGGGGTGGCGCGATGGCGGTGGCTGCGAAGTGCGGCCCGGCTTCTGTGGTGGTGGCAGGTTGGTTCTTGGCGGCGGCGATTTGTCTGGCGTCGGTCCGTCTGTAGGCTACTGTATCGGCCCTCGACCCTCTCCTCGGCGTCCGCTCGCGTCTCTCGCGGAGCAGGCCTTCTCCGGATGCGGTCCATCTTCCGTCTCGCACCGGTGCCGTGAGGACCGAGCTAGTCTCGCGATTAGACCGGCCCGTCTCGCGCCCGGCGGCAGACTGCGCTTGTCTCGCGCCCGTGATGAGACCGGCCCGTCTCGCGCCCGGCGGCTGGACTGCGCTCGTTTCGCGCCCGGTGTAGCAGGATGGCTCGATGGAGGCATGTTGTGGCCGGCCTATTGGGTCTCGGCGTTGGGGTCCGGCCAGGGGTGTGTAAGGCGAATCCTTTTCGCCCGTCTCTGCGGTGGGGGTAGCAGTGGGGCTCGGGGGACTTGGTGTCAGGGTCTTGGATTTGGGCGGCCACGGTGGTGGTGGCGCGGTGCTCATGGGCAAAGCTTCGTGCCTCGGTGCTGCCCGGCTGCCACGGCCGTGTGGGCGGCGTGGTAGCCGGGGTGTGGCGATCGGTGGCGGTGAATGTTGGCCGGGGTGAAAACCTACTCTTTCCTCATGGACTGGCGACGGCGAAGATCGATCCCTTCCTGAAGGCATCGTCGCGGCTATCATTGCCCGTCGTGGTGCTCCAGGGGAAACTCTGATCCTCGGATCGGGCGGTGGCGACGCTCCGGTGTCGTATCCTTCCTGAAGGCACCGCCTTGGAGCCCACGGGTCATCATATGCGGCTTCACTTCTTCGACTGAAGCCCCCGGCGGCTCTTGTAGTGCTAGGGAGTGTGTTGCTGCGATCAGCGCCTATGTATCCTGTCTTGGGTGTGTGTGTGCGTTTGTGATGGGTGAGTGCGGTTGTACCAGACATTGTTAATCTTTGCTTTATATATAAAGCGGGGCGAAAGCCTTTTTCGGCAATGGCACAACAGAACCAGATCAACAGTTCTTCTGGCCGTTCTTTGGAATATCTGGAAGAGAAGGAACGCCAAGGTTTTTCGGAACATTCAACTTGGGCTTCATGATGTTGCACGCTCCGCTGCAGATGATCTTAAACTTTGGTCCTACCGCTGTAATAATGTTCAAAAGCAACTTAGGCTCCGGGACTGGGGCTCCATGCTGTTTCACCTAACTGGGAGATTATAGCCTCTCGCTTCATGTAATTTTGTCTTTCCCTCCTCTTTCCCTCTTCGAATCCCCATGTACTCTCTCAGATATGTAACACCCTGACGGTTGGCAATAAAGGTTCAGGCAGGCGTAAGCCCGCCGTTGACACGTCAAAACAAGGACCTTTTTACATATCTGAGACTTTTTGAATCAGCTTGAAGAACTGGAGCAAACGATGTCAACCCCAAAAGCAGGCATGTTATGTAATCAGCTAAACCGAACCAAGCAGTCAACAAAAAGTGAAATGATAGGCCAAAACAGGTTGAGATTGAGGAACGATAAAGCCAAAACAGGTTCAGGTTTGCTTTTAACATGTTGTTCTGAAAATGCTAGTATATGCTGATATGCATACACAAATAATAACAATTATAAAATCCGTCTGGATCTCGAATGGATCCCATATTCTTCAACACAGATAATAACAATTATAAAATGCTAGCATGTGCTGGCTCGTTGAGAATGGCTCTGCCTTTGCTCCTGCTCTTCCCGAACAACACTCCATGTATTAATTACATAGTTTACAGTATTGAAATTAAAACCCCGTGCTTGAGCAAAGCAAGAAAAATAATCAGTTCGCCATGAAAATTGACAGAATGGGTGAAATAAATAAATAAATAAATAAATAAATATATATATATATATATGTATATGAAGTGTGTACAGATTTGGCTGAATGAAAAAATAAATGGAATTTTCAAATTTGAAAACGAAAAAAAATATTATCAGAGCCAAGTTTCGATCTTGGGACCTGTGGGTTATGGGCCCACCACGCTTCCGCTGCGCCACTCTGATTCCTGGTGTCAATATACTGAAATTTACGTTTGTATAGTTTACTCGGCCTGTTCTCCTGCTTGCTCATTGCATTTCTTTCTGCTGCTACACAGCCGGGGCCCAACCCGGCCCAAGTCGTAGTCCTTCCTCTGGACCAAAGAGTTTCGCGGCTTTCCACCCTCGCAATGCAATCGCCTTATCCTCCGCCTCCTCGCCGCAAAACCGACCAGTCACTCACGCACGCACG
The DNA here is from genome assembly GCA_021605145.1 of Aegilops bicornis. Taxonomy (NCBI): domain Eukaryota; kingdom Viridiplantae; phylum Streptophyta; class Magnoliopsida; order Poales; family Poaceae; genus Aegilops; species Aegilops bicornis. Next base: position 45,543,069 of record CM038674.1, read on the forward strand.
CGAAATCCGCCGCCGGCGGCTCCCCAGATGCGCGCTCCTCCCCTGCTCGCGCCGTCCACGCCGCAGCCGGCACGTCCTCCTCCTCTCCGCCCACCGCACACGAAGCCCGGTCGGCCCCTGTTCTTCTCGCCGAGAAGGCCGCCGCTTCTCGCCGTCGCGCGGTCCAAGGGCAGGGACGACGCCAGCTTCACCGATCGCATCCTCGACTACATCGAGGGTAATGTCTGAAATCTCTGTCCGTTACCGCGCGTTCCTTCCTGCATCTCCAGATTTATGTCAGCTGTAGTTCAGTGTTCTTGTGCGAATGCAAATATTGGGGCTCGGTAAATATTGGTCGCCTGAAAAGTGGGTACGTACATGTTTTTTTTTTTTAAACAAGGCAAAATTAAGAAGAAGACAGTTACCCGGTTAATTAGCGAAAAAACAGGTGACCGTCACAGCCCACAGAAGCAGGCACAGAAAAGCTGCAGCACAACACTGCTGCTAGGAATACATCGTTGAGGTTGGGACGTGAATCCTCTGACTTTGCAATCCCTTCCATACCCTGCCTTTGAGTCACTGACAGGTGGGCCCCATGCTCTGTGGGATCCATGTGTCAGTGACTCAAAGGTAGGCTAGGCCACGGCAGGGGACCCTCGTCCGTTGAGGTTGCACGATTTGTGTCATCATGGTCACTTCTCCGGTTCTCCGTGAGCAAGTGACAAAGTCCACACCGCAAAGGCTATGAGAAACGACATGAAGATTTGTGCCAAGCAATTGGCCACACGCATCGCCCAACAGTGCATCTCCAATTCTGACGGCAAGATATGAAGGAGAAATATGCAAGGCTGGGGCCGCAAAAGATCACCAAACAGACCACTTTTATCACCTGTCTGTCATCATCACCAACTGAGCCCCGACGGTGCAGCCTTGGCTGCACATCAATGAACAGACTGAGATAATCCAGCGGACACGTTGAAGGGCCGACTACTGCAACCATTGCTGTTATCTCGACATTGCTCAGCACCGTCATCATTGTCGCACCCGCCCTGACGACCATCACCATCCTCAAACCATCCATCGGCCCATCCAAATGATGACAGTTGCAAGAACGACACCCCAAGGGGAGCATGATGCAAAAACACCACCATCGTTCCACTGCGAGGAAATTTGAGGTTTCCTCCTTGGGATTGTCTGGTTAGAAGGGTGAGCACCATGCCTTGGCAACATATTCAAGAAAAAGTGGTGCTCGAGGGCGTTGCCACTCCCCCTCGGGGTTGTTTGGGAGGAAGGACAAGCACCACACCTTTTTTTAAGAACATAGGCTCGCGAAAAGCCAGACTTTGAATTAACATAGCCATCAACCGGCCAGGAATTACAACACATGATTCAAACAACAACGGCCACATTGATACAAGCAAACATCAACTACAGCCTCCACAAGAAACTAAGGAAAGGAAAATGAAGATTACAGCTTGCACAAGCTAAGCACTCCACACTAGGATCAGAGAAATCAGGGTCGGAGCAGTAGGGCAGGACATAGCTGACCGTCGAAGGTGGACAGTGCACCAAGTAGCACCTAGGGAAGGAGGGGACACAACATCTTCCTTCTCTATCACCAAATGGGGACCCTACCCCCTCACCTTGGATCGAAAGACGCCGCACCGTCGGGATTCGAGCTAGAAGAAATGCCGCTCTCACATCGCAAGGTGAACAATGGGCGACCACCAAGATTCAGGCTAAACCTAGCCAGCAACACCGCCGCTGTTCACGCCCAACTAGTTGGAGAAGGAGAGCTTCCGGAATCCAGACGCCAAAGACGAGGCAGCAGGGCACCGAGCAAAGGCGAAGAGAGGCAAGGGGGATAGAGCATCGGCGGCATTGGTAACCAGGAGCCTTTGACTTCCGTCACGCCACAGCTGCCAGGAAGGGGATCCCTATCCCCTTTCGTTAGGATCGAAGACGCCATGCCTCCAGGACCAAGTGACGTCCACCGCCAGCAGAGAGCACCAACCTCCAGATCCTTAACGATGCCTTCAAGAAGAAAGCAACGCCTAAGTGTGTCTCCATTGTCTACCTCGACTATTAGCCAAAGGCGGAGCTTTCACACGATAATGCCTTGCTCTCCACCCGCCCAAGCCTCAAGACTAGCTGGACCACCGAACTCCCCTCCCCAACCGTTTGCAGCTAACTGATATGCCTAGGTCAGGCCCATCGGCCCGACGGGGCCCGCAAAATCTACTACTAGAGAAGGATCTCCTAGATCCAGGCTCACCAAAGCCTGCTGCCCTGCTTCCTTGATGCTCATGACCAGCCGTAGCCAAGCCAGTAGGACATCATGCCCCACCACAGGGGAGTTGTCGCACCGCAAAGAGCTTCAACATCGTCGATGAAAACAAGGCCTCACCGAGGAAGCCACTGCACGCATCCACTCCGAGCCAGTGGCGCTAGAACCATGCCGATGTAGAGCAGCCCCGCCATTGCCGACGCTGCACGGGCTTTGCCCGACGACGCTTGCTGTGGGCGATGAGGTAGAGATGGGAGGTGATAGGGGGTGAGAATGCGGGCGGTGATAGGGAAGCGAGAGAGAGTAGTCCTTCACTTGTACACGCATTGGTTACATGTTTGGATTCTGTTTTAGTGACACGGATGATGCAATGATCACTAAGAATCAACTTTTTATACTTGATATATAATGGTTGTTGGGAATATGTTTGTAGTCTACCCCTATTTTTCTGCACTTTTCCGTGGTGCCACTCCCAATTGCATACCTGAGGCTAAGGGGTAGAGACATTCTTATGTTGCATTTCAAAAGAGTCGTCTCTTATATAGAGAAGATTCTCAAATTTAAACTAGTTTTGAAATAGAGTCCAGATTAAACTACCAATCACGTTATAGTTCATATGTGAAAGGATTCTATCTTTGTAGTCACACTTGTGAGCAATCATCATGATCGTGTCTAAATTCCACTAATCATGTATGTCACTATTAGGTCTGTAACATAATCCATGATCTATTTCCTCCCAACTATTAATGTACCTGGGCAGTCTTCCAATAGCATGCAAAGTATATTGTATTTCGTTGATAATCGACCAGTTACCTTAAGCACACATAATACTTAACTACATTCCATCAAATCATAATCCCATGCTAGTAAGTAAATCAATTTCATGCACAAATACGTGTATGATTGCACAAATACATGTATTATTCCATAAGGAGGTAAGCCGAATACTAAATTTTGTTGGATCGAGTCTATTCGTTCAAGTCCTGTGCTATTAACTGCCAGGTTGTATTCTCCAAAATCTTTTTGTACAGGCGGTCCAAAGTTGAGGAAGTGGTATGGAGCACCTGATTTGCTTCCCAAGGATGGGGGTGCCGAGGGCGAGGAGGATGAGTCTTCAGGTGCATATACAAAAAATATCCATAAATGTATACCGTCTTGTTGTCACTATTTCTTATTTGTTGGCATGTTTTGGGATGAGAATAGATATCGAGGAGCCTCGAGATGCCGTGCTAGTTACCAATGGCGAGAGTGAGATTGGACAGGTTTGATTTGTTCTTCAAGTTCATGTTTCCAATCAGTGCAGAATATGCTATCCGGTCCTATCTTCAGTATGTCACTAGTCACTATACCCCTATTTCTTCTGTATTCTTGTGCTATGAGCTGAACAATATATATTCTATTCTTACCCCTATCTCTTAAGGCAATATTTTGACACTTACACAAGATTTTCTCTACAATGTAAACTTTTATTCTACTAACGTAAAAGAGTTCTTTCTGCAAATTCTTTTTGTGAAACTACTCTAGGATATTCAATATATCATTTCCAAAAGACTCAACTGGTGTTCATATATCCTCAGATGTTGCCTTCATATTTTTCCCATTATTAAATTCCAGAGTTCTTTATTGCTATTTCTGCCGTTTCTCAGTGAATATTGCAATGTCTAAATTTCGTATGTACAGCTTGATTAGATTTCCTCAATTCCTGAACTTTGATTTGCTTGTATTTTTCAGATGGTGATATTGTCACTAATTCTGAAAAGGGCCAGAATAAAAGCATTAGTGAAGGACAAACGATCAACTGAAGAAGCTTTTGGAACTTACGTAGAGGTGACAATTTTGAATTCTCATCTAAAAAATTCTCGTTATTTATCGTATGCTATTTTTCATCAATTTTTCTCTGATAAATAGTGACTTGTCTTAACATTCCTTGTTTGGTTTCCTTGTAGTGCATGGTTGGCAACATCGAAGATAAGTCATTCAGAAAGAAAACATTAAGGGGTGTTCGTGCTGTAATTTGTCCAACCGACGTACGTTTCCACTCAATGTTCATTGTTTATTCACAAAGAAAACATTAAGGAACTTTTCTGGCATAATCCTACTATTTCCGTTCTATGCACAATTATTGATTGCTTGTCGCATAAATGAGTTAATCAAGGTCATCGTTTGATGTTAGTACATCACTGTATTTTTTTGTCTTCCCCACCGCTTGGCGTTATTGAGACGTGCTCTTGTGTTTGGAGATTCCTGTGTGGCATGAGGTTTATCCATGTAGACGTATGAAAATCGAAAGTTTGTACAGTGTATCTGGTGGTACGTATGGACTTTCTTCAATGTCTATCTATGTAATTTAGTTGTGTGCTCGATACTTATATGATTCAGAACTGTTTCAAGACTTCCTTTTCCTTGTGGCAAAAAGTTCTCTTCTGCATACAAAGCCTTGATTGCCTTGACCTTCTATTGCAAATTTTCAACAGGATGGCTTCTTTTCTGACCAGATTGACCTCAAAGGTGTCGAACACGTCGTCCTGCTATCCCAGGTTTACTCCTCTCTTGTAACCTCAGGTTACCCGGTTCAGCCTAGTTTTTAGTCACTACCATAAAAGATCTTGATAAAATGCAGCTATCTGTCTACAGAAATAGCGGTGGGCTCCAAGCTATTATGAACAGCAAGCTAAGGAAGCTAGCCAAGCGAGACGAAGAGGTGGTTCTTGCATCTGGCATCCCATCTACGATAATCAGGAGTGCTTCTCTGGAGACCACTCCGGGTGGTGAGAAAGGGTTCAATTTTACAGAGGTACCAGACTACCAGCACACAAAGCTACCTTATCTCAGTGAGTAAAGCTAAAGCTGTACAATAAACCACACAGCCAGAAAGGGCACTGACGCCATGGTCTTTGTCATGTAAGATTAATCCACTACATTCATTGGACGTATCATGTAATTTGCAAATTTCTCGCAAAAAGAAAGTAATTTGCACATAACATAGACATAGTAAATTTGATAATTATATTTCTTTTGTTTTTTTGAAGCAAGAGTATCTTTTCATATGGTCCATGAAATGCGCAGGGTATAGCAGCCAAGGGGAAAATAAGCAGAGAGGATGCTGCTACAATTTGTGTGGAGGCCCTGGATGCCATTCCCCAGACAACACTCATATTCGAGGTAATTAGCTCAAGAAAGGCTCATATAGGAGCTTGAACATTATTCATTTCCAATACGCTGCCATATATGATGAAAGTAGTGTTCTATGAACCCAGTGCGTGTTCTAGAATTCTACGAATGGGGGTGTCAAATTTCACAAGCACAATCCAAATGTCATGGACATGCCACAAATCACAACCACAACTTTAAAGAGTGTGGTTTTCTGTAGCTCGAGCTACATGGTACCCCTTATCTTTGCCATCCATTTCTGCATTGCGATCCGTGCACACACATTTGACTTTTTTGTTTCTCTCAAACGACACAACATATAAACTTCAAATTTTGCAGAACAACAATACATTCTAACTACAATGTGGGAAAAAACTTTCAGATTTTTTCACGCATTTGAAATACTTAAAATAATATTTTTAGTCAAACAAAATCTCATTTTGTATATTTATATCAGACCAAAAAATCTGAAAGTTTTTTCACACATTGAAGTTCTAATGTTTGTTCAATCTGCAAAGTTTGAAGTTCATATGTTATTTCATTTGAGAGAAACAAAAAAGAGAAATTTTGATATAGTAAGTTAGTTGGACAACACATATCTTAAAGCAAGGCTGGAGGGTTGAGATAAGGGGCACCGTGTAGGACGAGCTACAAAGGAACTTTGCGCAACTTTAAAATGTGTCAAAAATACATCACATTGTATCATAGCTTAATAACTTCAACTAATATGTTTTTTACCGAAAAAGCCTTTCGCCCCGCTTTATATTATAAAGCAAATGCCCAAGCCAACATCCAACAAGGTTCAAGCACACAAACACACACACACACACACACAGTCCAGACAGATAAGTAGTCAAAGGGTTAATGCTGAGGGCATAGCTCAACAAGCCCTGAAAAAACACAAAAAGGCACACGCGCCAGGAGTGATACAACATCTAGTCGGGCTCCGGGGGTGGCGGAGGGAGCAGGCGCCCGTGAGAGGAGGTCTTGATGGCGTCCGGTCTGGTGGCGGCTAAGGCGCCTCCAGTGCAAGTAACCACACATTTTAAAGATGGAGTCAGATATGAAGAGGCACCTTACAGATGACAAGCTTATTGCGAGCAGTCCACATCATCCAGTAAGGACCCCAACGCAAAGCCATCTAATATATGCATGGCGAGGGGAGACACAATTTCATAAGGTGTCGGGGAAGTTGGTGTTGCACCACTGGCCCCCAACCTTTTTGCGGAAACATGACCAAAGGGAATGTGCCGTGTAGCACGAGAAGAAGATGTGGTTGGCATCCTCTACCGTGCCGCACATGGGGCACATCCCATCTCCAGGTCCATGACGCTTAAGGACCTCAACGTCGGACGGGAGGCGGCCGCGGATCCATTGCCACAGGAAGATCCACGATCTTGAGGCGCGAATGTCCCAAATCAAATCAAGGGCTCGGGGCCGTCGATGGGGCGATAGCAGCGTGGGATTTGGTGGAGAAGCAGCCGGAGGGTTCCAGGCGCCAAGAGATGGCGTCCGGGGAGTCGGCAACGTCCATAGGGAGGAGGGCATCCCAAGCTGCAACCTCAGGGGGGCCAAAGGGTCGGCGGAAAGCGAGGCGCCCTAAGTCAATAAGGGCCGTCTCCCGAGGGTCAACAACGATGTCGAAGAGCACTGGAAAACGCGCAGCTAGGGGGGTGTCGCCAAGCCACCTATCCGGCCGTAATGTGGTCGAGGACCAGTACCACCGAGATGGATGTGCCAATCGCGCAAGACAAAAGAATGGACGATGGCTCGCCAAAAGCGGGAGCCGCTGGCCGACAAAATGCGAGAGGTCATCCACGCAGTACTTGTTACGGATGATGGTAAGCCGAGACCTCCATCTCCATTGGCAATGCGCCCGAGCCAACGGTCAAGAGGGCGATGTTCATGCGCCGGGAGGACAAAATGCCAAGATCGCCTGGTCCTTGGGTTTGCGAGATATCGGCGATTGACCATGTGGTATACGCCACTCTCCCCACCTCGTAAGAATCTGGATTGGTATTTGGCGATCTCACAGTGCGAGGGGTTTCATGAAGGCTATAGAAGCTCATGAGGAACCAAAGGAGGCTAGCAAGCAAAGAGTTGATAAGGATCACGCGAGCAGCCTTCGACAGCCAGCGCCCTTTCCAGGGCTCAACGCGATGTTGCATATGGGTCACCGTGGGGCAAAGATCGACCACGGTGAGGCGTGAATCACTAATGGGGATCCCCAGATAGGTCGTGGGGAAAGAACCCGGTAAACGGTTTAGTCGATGACAATAGCACAATGCTTCCTTGAGGGTGCGAGAACCATCACTTCGCTCTTATCGAAGTTGATGGTTAGGCCCACATTTATTGGAAGCACGGGAGGAGGAACTTTCAGGTTAGTAATATCTAGGCGGATCCTCCACCATTATAATGGTATCATCCGCATATTAAAGGAGGAGACCCTCCCTCCGACTAGGTGGGGGACTAAGCGCGGATATGACCCGGCTGACCTTGGCCTTATCCAAGATGGATGCGGGCATCGACCACCATGTTGAACAAGAGCGGCGAGAAGGGGTCACTGCTGACGTACCCCACATAGGGTGGGGAAGTAGGGCCCAATGTCACGATTGATGTTCACATGGTCCGACCACTAGAGACAAAAATTTGCATGATGCGGGTCACCCAGCGGTCGTCGAAGCCCTTGCGAAGCAACACTTCCATGAGGAATGGCGGTGTACCGTGTTGTAGGCTTTGTGAAAGTCTAGCTTTAGGAAGACCGCGCGATGGCGTTTTAGTCGGACCTCGTGGAGGACTTCATGGAATACTAACACCCCATCAAGAATAAATCGGCCTTGTATGAAGGCGGATTGGTTCGGATGGGTAATCGTGTCGGCGAGGAGGTCACCCTATTAGGCGTACCCTTTGGCGAAGATCAGGAAAATCACATTAATCATCGTGATTGGGCCGAAGCTGGCCGAATGTCGAGGCGCCCGAGACCTTGGGGATGAGGGTCACAATCCCATAATTGAGGCGCCCAAGGTCCATGGAGCCCGAATAAAATTCCTCAACAGAGCCATGACCTCGGCTTGATGGTAGGCGAGCGTCTTGAAGAACGTCCACGGGCGGGCCATCCGGACCCGGGGCGAGGAGGGTTCATCCCTTAATGGTCTGCGAGGACCTCGTCCTCGTCAAAAGTGGCAACTAATGCCGCATTGGCCTCTGCCGAGACCAATTGCGCACCCGACCAAATGTCGGGGGCGAGACTAGCCCCACCCCGCAGGGTGGGGGTAAACAGAGCTTTATAGAAGCCGTCTACATGGGTACGGATGGCCAAGGGGAGAACGATAGGCGTGTCTCCATCCCATAGGCAATGGATGGAATTGCGACGACGCCGGACGTTTGCCACCGCCTGAAAATAGGTGGTGTTAGCATCGCCCCGAAGCACCCACCTCTGGGTACCCAGCGCCGGTGAGGCCTCTTCATCTGTGTAAATGGTGGAGAGCTGGTCTTCGGGTCGTGTCGACGCATCCACTCATTAGGGAGATCCGGTCGAGTCGGTAGGCGTCCGAGGCTTGGATAGCCATCAGGAGGGCCTTTTTGCGCTCTCTAAGGTCCCGGCCAAGGTTGGCCCCCCAACCCTTCATGAATTGGCGGGCTAGCTTGGTGCAGAAGTGCCACGAGCCGACATCGGACATGAAGCGATGGGGAGCAGAGCGGGCAAAAATCCAGTGACGGCATGACCTCCGAGCCGGCTGATTGAGCGAAAGGACTCGAACCGGAATCGCGGCGGGTGGGGGCGCTCGTCGGCGGTGGAGAGGAGGAAGGGACATGGTCGAGATCCGATCCGGGTGACGGCCGGGAAGCGATGCCGAAGCGGCGTAATTCCCATTCGGGGAAACTAGGACACGATCCAAGACGGATTGTGTCGGGACAATCTGCTTGGGATTCGTCCCAGTGAACTCGCACCCGTCCGATCAAGTTGGCGGAGCCCCAACTCCATGATCCAATGGATGAATAATTGCATCCGGGGAAGTTAATCCGATCATTATTCTTCTCATCAGGGATCGGATGAGATTAAAGTCTCCGCCCACAAGAACTGGGAGGAGGGAGTTAGAGATCTTAATTGCAGCTCTGCTAAGAAGGTAGGGAGCGGCGGTGGTCCGCCGGTCCGTATACAATATGACCTCCCATTTGAAGTTCAGGGCACGCTCGAAGATCTCCATACTAACGAAGAATTCGCCCCGGTCCATGCCACCCACCTCAAAGGTGGCATCCTTTACCCCTAAGAGGATGCCGCCAGAGTGGCCTGAGGTCCCACTAGAAGGGAGCCGGTGCCAGCGAAGAGGTGGGAGCTAAAACGTGCAAGCTCTGAAGAAGGCGAACTTCGATGACGCAAGGTTTCTGGATGGCAACGATGTCAATGTGTTCGTCACGAATGTACTCAATGAGTTGGCGGCGGCGACCATCATGGCGAAGCCGCGGATGTTCGAAAGGGCTCGCATCTAAGCCCCCCATCGGCTGCTTGACCCTAGGACACGGGAAGCGCTTTGGCGCGGAGGGCTCTGATCTTGTGAGCAGGTGCGTCCACGGATTATCCGTCGGCCAACGGAGGGGCTGAATCATGGGGGTGGTGGTCGGCCCCTCGGGAGGCCAGCGAGTAGGCTCGGGTCTCGGCCCGGCCTGCCATCGAGAATCTCCGGGCCCTAATGGCGCGATCTGTTCTAAGGGGACCGACCTCCCCACAAAACTATGGTGAGTCATTGGCCACCTTGGCGAGGTGGCCAAGCGGAGCTGACCTCAAGGCGCGGAAAATGAACAAGCTGGAAGAAGCTGGGAAGGTCGAGGTCACTTTGACTCGAGGTTCCGGACCGCCTTGTGAGCTCACGCTTCAGCGATGGGCCAGCCGGAGAGTCGGCCCGGCCGCGCATCGAGGCGAACCTTCTGGCGGGAGGATGTCAACGGCGTCCGAGGTGGAAGCGGGGCCGCTGGCGACGCCACCGTCGGAGGGGTGCGCGTGAGGCCGGAGAGGCGTCCCACCGCCACCGAGGAGGCCCGTGAGGCGAGAAAGGGTCTTGGGAGGGCACCAGTGAGGAGCGGCGTGAGCTCGGTGGTGACACCGGTCGCGACCCCACGGGTGGGGAGGCAGAGGCAGTCTGACGGAACCTCATACCCGCCACCACCTGTGGAGACCGGAGGTCGAGCCGGGAGGGGTCCGTCCCGACGGCGAAGGAGGAGGCAGACGCAAGGAGGCGAGGCGGCGATGGCGGGCGACAGTAGACCCACACCTGGAGATGTCACTAGCCGACTCGGAGACAGAGAGCGATGCCTGGGGTGGCAGTGCGGAGGCCACCGCGATGAGAAGCCGACACTCGAGCGCCCGCCCGAACCGCCACGACCAGTGGGTTGGAGGAGCTCCGGGAGGGCAGGAGTGCTCGAGCGTCCTCGTCATCTCTGGGTTGTCGAGGCGGGGAGTGTGACGTCTGATGGGAGTCGTCGGCATCGGGCCACCCCAGTGGTATCATCGAGAGAAGCGGGGGCGGCCGACGTGGTTCGGAGGCTCGGGGCATATCTTGAGGTCGTAGCCGTCGTCGTTGAAGAAGATCCGGATCGTGATGTGGAGCTTGGAGGAGTTCAGGCACTTCACCTTGACCCGGACCTCCTCCTCCTTGTGTAAGGAGAGCTCGTCGACCACCACCACCTTGCCTAGGATCTTGGACATACTGCGGATGACCCGCTCAGACCGGGCCACATCTGGCGGTAAGCGATGAGGAGCCAAGCGATGTCCAGGACATCGACGGCCTTGGGATCCCACCATGGCTCGGATATGTTCACCACAATGTCGTTGAGAGCCGTGGTGATGTTGTTCTTCTGCGGTATAGAATCCCATACTCATAGCGTCGGGAAGATCACCGAGAAGGCGTTGGAAGCGGTGGGGTCACCGCCAATCCCACGTGCACCTGCACAAGTGGTTGAGCTACTGCCTCAATCAGCTCCGGGGTGGCGGCAGCCTCGCCCACGACCGTCACAATCGCCCGTGATGAGGGAGAGGAGGGGGATCTCTGGAACCTCGATGTGGAAGAAGGCCATGTCCTCGATGCCGCGTGGCCGTACATCATGATTTCCTCCTTCACCGGCGATCCGGACAGAGAATCACAGGGTGCCCGGCATCCTTCTGAGTAGCACATCGGGGTTGGGACAAGTCACTGAAGTGGCCGGTCAAGCCTTGATTGAAGCAATGAGCGTCGGAAGAAGCGTTAGTGCGGAGGAGGAACCACGGCGGTGGGCGGCGGCGGCACTGAAGCGCGGAGGCCCTTCTTCTTCTTCTTCTTGGGGCCTGGCGCCCTCGGTTGCCATTACCGCCGTTAGATGGCGGAAGCGCTTTGGGAGTGGGGAGGCTGGTAGCGACAGGTGGTCAGGCGCTGTTGGAGTTAGCGACAGGCGTGAGGCGGGCGAGGCGGACCGATCCGGCGACGGGCAAGGCGAGGGACCGCCGCCCGCGAGGGCAGCCTAGCCTCCCGGCCGGCGACCGACCACTGTCCATGACTCTGTCCCGAGAGGAAGCGGCAGGCGAAGGCCTTGGCCGTCGTCATGAGCAGTGAGTGGCGCCGATGGGGGAAGAGCGGCGGGAATCACTGGCCGGGGCGCCTTAGCCCATTTGAGGCGAGATTCTTCTGCAGTCGGCCTCAGCGGTGGCCATCGGGGGAAGGGCGGGGAGGATCTCGGCAATCGTCGGCCCGCCGCGTGGGGCGCCCCGCGTCGTCCCCCCACTCCCGAGTCATGGGCGGCGGGGGGTGAGAGGGGGGCGGGGGGCGGATGGCGACAGCAGGATCGTGGGCTGGAACCAGGCGAGGCAGGAGGTGGCGGTGGGGGGGATCGGGCGAGGGAACCCTACTAGGGGCGGATAGACCGCTGCTTGGGCCCGAGGCCGACTGGGACGAGCACTGGACGTGCGGGGACTGCCCACCGAGCTGCCCACCCCAGCATGAGCTGCATCCCTTGGGCGCACGTGCCACCGCCCTGGGGAGGGGCTGCAGCCAGGCCCATAGGCTGCCAGGAGCACCGCAGCCAGTATGGCGCTCGGTGTGGCGGGAGCTAGGGTTTCCGGCGCCGCCATGTGGTCGCCATGTGAGTCTGGGACGGCGAGGATGGCGGGCGGGGATGCGACCCGGAGGTAGGGCCGGAGGGACCATGGGATGGGAAGAATGGCGGAAGGGGCACTGACAGGAGAGGACCGTGGCTTGAGCTCAGGCGGGATCGCCGAGACGATCGGGCCGGAGCAGGAGTGCATGGCCGGGTCGAGGGTTTCAGGAGGCGAGAGCAGGGCCACGGTCCGCTGCCGCAAGAACACCCTGCCAATGGCCAAGGCGACGCCGGGAGGGCATCCCGGACCCCAAGGCCAAACCTTGCAACCCCCGTGACGGAGAGGCGGCAGGAGGGAGGTGCCGGCGCCGATCCGACCCGCGGGTGGCCGAACTCCCACCCCTGAGAGTAGGGCCACCGGCGTGGTCGGGCAGCAGCCGCGGCGGGGCCTTGGGAGGGACACGGTCCCGGCACACGACGGGGCGACCAGCGGCGACATCGTCGGCCTCGGCTATGTCAGCCCACACAAAACCCGCGGAGAGCCGGGGGGGGGGGGGGGGTGGACAAGGGCAGCGGACGCCGGCGAGGGGGCGGAGCTCGAGGGAGGGGACGGGAGGAGGGGCGGCGGCGGGGCAGCCGCAGCTTTCGAGCCGCCAGGGGTGCCGCCCGAGCAGTCGCCAGGCGCCAGAGCCATCTCCATCAATGCTAGCCTTCTCGACACAATTAGGCCACTGAACAACTAATATGTTTGAAATAAGCTTTGGGCGAGGTATAAATTATACATGTCTGAACCTGCTCACTCTTCCGTGGTGCACGAGGAAAGGGTTTATGCCCAGCTTCTTATCATCTGTGTTACTTCAGGTGGCAAATGGCGATGAAAACGTTACAGACTGGAAAACATGGTTTGCTGAACGGATGGCAAAGGGCTAAAGCAAAGACACATGATTGGAACACACGTTTATCTTATTTGTTGATGTATAGAATATATGAATATAGGAGAAGGATCGAAAAGGAAAGAGATTCAACATTTCTGCATCAGACTCACTGCCCCCCATGACAATCTTATCACAGATCTAAACAAAATGCGTGGATTTCCATCCACTAGTCTTCTGGGAAGTCTTGCATTAGTTCTGAAGCTGAAGTGCAGTGATCCAATTATTTGCAGGTTCATGAACACAAGCAACAGAGATATTTCTTTCTTACATTTTTTATGTTTTTATAATCTACATTTGCAATATACACGGCACAGCATCTGTTAAACCCATGCTTTTGCCATGGCAATTAACTGTAAATATCATCGCACAGCATCTGTTAATATTGGCATGCACTATTTCTGCTGAATTGCTCGGTTGTCCTTTAATTGATTGGCTAACTCTTGCTTTCCTAAAGAGAAACAATATTGAAAGAGCCTTGTACAATCGTGCACCTGCTGCTATCCAAATCACAAGTTGACAAAAGATGGTTTGTGATGTTGAGGAGGTTTTGCCTTCTATTTATACATGCGGGCTATGACCGTTAGTTTGGTAGCTATCCATCGGATTCGGGGATCCGTTACATTAGGCAATCTTGTGATTTAAGTGGAAAATATCTCCCTACAACCATAAGACCCATGATCCTTCCTTATATCCCCTCTAGTCCCCACCTGGGTGTTGCCTGGAATGGGGCATGGATGTCATTGATGTGGTCTCGAAAAAAAGTCATGCACAATCTAAAGGGAACTATGGGTCGAATTGGATCTCCGATACTTATGAGATAAAGGCCAAGTGGAAATTTTTTCACACTTGGAAGTGGCGCTGTTTCATGGAAATCTTGTAAGCAGACCATTTGTTTAGGAAGGTAAGCAAACCATCTTAGTAAGGTCAAGAATGGTATCTGAACTCACAACATTGGATAGAACCACCGTTGAAGTGGAATAACTTCATGAGTTTTTTAGACTTGCTGGAGGTTGAGAAACCAATTTTGGCTATCCACACGACTATCAAAATGTAATTGTCAAATTGAAGAGTTCTAAGGATGATATGAAGTCCTCAATGCATTCAAAGAGAAGACTGAAATATGCTAGGAAATCGAGAGACTTTAGAGTGATATCACAAACAACAAAGAATCTGTTAGACCCCTTCACAAAAGGGCCATCACAAAATTTGATAGGAAATACACTGAGGGAGATGGGAATGAGTCTACTTGCTTACGTTGGGACCCCAAGTGCAACAATTTGTACCTAGCAGGGAAGCAATCTTTGCATAGATTCATGAGAGAGAAGATACTATATACTAGATAGTGTGACAAACCTGTAGTCCAGGAGATGGACTACTCACAACTTATCACGGGAGCAGCGAACCAATGGTTGATGAGGAAGGCGGTGAATTTCCTCTACAGTGGGGTGCTGATGCAGGGCTGTGGACACCTTTGTCTCGGATCGCGAAGTGGGAGCAGTGAAGAATTACACGATTATTGGGTCACCGACCATGGGCATAAATAGACCATGCCGTGAATGGAGGGATCCGATGTCCTTTGTGGGGCCCATGTGGGTTGGCCACACATCCTATGTGCAAGGCTGTGTGGGCCCCATTTGTGGGCGACATCACTACCCAGCCCATGTGTTGGCACGTGTGGCATCCTCTAAAGTTATGATTAAACCTACTTATATTTTTTTAAGGTCTAAATGTTCATGTAACTTGCAAATACATAGACTTGCAGATAGCCATATGCAATAGGTTTATCCAAATAAAGTCATAACATTGCATGTTTTGTCATTTTGAGAAGAAAATGGATATGTTTTTGCTATATCAAAAAATCCCATGCGAGTTGTGGCAACCTAACGCATGTGATCGAAGATCCTGTGAATTAGGACCTAGATAACCGGAGGAGAGTGTCTTTACCAACCCTATCTGTTGAAGATGCACCACTCTCACAATTTGTACGGCAAGTTGACTTTTATCTTTGTGTTACGAGGCTTGTATAAGCAAAATGTCCTATAGAGCAACCTTACAAGAACACACACCTATGTGATCTCAACTGCTAGACACGATCAACGAAAAAGGGTTTCCCCCTGCTTTATATTATAAAGCACAACCGCCAAGCATCCAACAACATGCGAGTAAAAGTTCAGGGTACAAACACAAAATAAACAAGGTCCGGCTGGGGGCACGGCCAAACAAGCCCCAAAGAAATAAAAGAGAATCTAATCAGGCTCCGGGGGTGGAGGCGGAGATGGCGGAGCCATCGCGGCTGCTGAGGAGCGAAGACCCGAGATGATGGAGTCGATGACGTCGCGATCACGCCGCTTGCTAAGAGGTCTCCAGAGCTGTAGAAAACCACACATTTTGAAAATGACATCAGTCACACGGCAATGAATCACGTGTTCGATCACCAATTTATTACGACAATTCCAGAGGGTCCACGCCAGGGTACCCACGGCCACCCAGAGGGGGGCCTACTAGTTGGGGGGGGGGGGGAGTCTAGGATCTCCTGGAACAAGTCTGGGAGATTATCCCGGAAGCAACTCTACAGGAATCGCGCAGCCAGGAACCGGAAGAATATATGGTTGGAGTCTTCCGGAACTCCACATAAGGGACAAAGGCCATCACCCGGGCCATTACGCTCAGGGACCTCCGTGTCTGAGGGCAGGCGGCCACGAACCCATTGCCACAAGAAGATATATATCTTTAGAGGGAGCTTAATCTCCCATAGCACCGTAAGCTTGGTGGGACCCGGAGCCGGCAAGATCGCGCGGTATAGTGATTTAGTGGAGAATGCCCCATTCGGCTCGAGGAGCCATGCAACAGAGTCCGGTTCCAGCGACGGGGTGTGCAATGCCACACACGCCAAAAGCTCGTCCCATTACTCCCGCTCAAGTTCCCCAAAGGTGCGGCGAAAGGTGATGGCGCCTATGTCATCTAGAGCGGCTTCCACCATAAGGAGTGGGTGGGAGCAAATCAAGAATAAGGCATAGAACCTTTCCATCTATCTAGCCAGAATAGGGTATTAGAGCCAGAGCCCACAGCCATCGACGTGCCTATCCGGAGGACCGACATCAATTGAGTAATTGATTGCCAGAACTGGGATCCCCCAACCCGGGTGGCAAAGGCTAGAGGTTGTCCATGAAGGTATTTTGTGCGGTTAATGTCCAATCACAGGCCGCCGATGCTTGTCTCATTGCGCCACAGCCACTTAGCGAGAAGTGCGATATTCATTCGTTTCGAGGAGATAACACCAAGGCCACCCTGGTCCTTAGGTTTGCAGATCTCGGACCACTTGACTATGTGGTATTTCTGCTTATTGCCTTCTCCCGCCCAGAAGAACCGGGAAAGATACTTGGCGATCTCCTGATGGAGGGATTCATGCAGACTATAGAATCCCATGAGATACACGAGCAAGCTAATAAGGGATGAGTTCACCAAAACTACCCGTGCTGCCTTGGATAACCACCGTCCTTGCCACAGTTCCACCCGGAATTGGAGTTTGGAGACCGTAGGGCGGAGGTCCTTTTCCTGAAGGCGATCATCACTAATCGGCATGTCGAGGTAGATCGTTGGGAAGGATCCCAAGCGACAATTTAGGCGGTTAGCTATGCGGCATGCCTCCTCCGCGGAGTATCCAAGCACCATCACTTCGCTCTTCGCGAAGTTAATAGTGAGGCCGGACATCTCCTGGAAACAGAGGAGCAAGAATTTGAGGTGTTGGATATCCTTGTCCGATCCCTCCACCATCAGTATAGTGTCGTTTGCATACTGAAGGTGAGTTAGCCCCCTCTCCCCTGTGAGATGGGGACATATACCTCTGATGTGGCCTTCCCGCCTAGCCAAGTCCAAGATTGTAGCCAAGGCGTCCACCACCAAATTAAATAGAAAGGGGGAGAGGGGGTCGCCCAGACGAACCCCCTGACCCGTGGGAAAATATGGGCACACCTCCCCGTTGATATTAATCGCCGTACGTCCACTAGTCACTAGTTGCATCACGCGAACAACCCAATGAGGGTCAAAGCCGCGTTTCAACATCACTTCCCGAAGGAAGGACCTGTGCACTGAGTCGTATGCCTTGTGAAAGTCTATCTTAAAGAAGGCCGCGCGTAGTCGCTTACGCCTGACTTCATGGAGGACTTCACACTACTATATAAAAGCCTAGTAGTAGCGCGTGTTAAATAGCTAGTAGTGGCGGTAGCGCGCTACTACTACTGGCCTTCTGACTAACTTTTAGTAGTAGCACGGGTGCGCCCGCGCTACTACTACATCTGTTAGTAGTAGCGTGGGTGCCACCCGCGCTTCTACTACATCCGTTAGTAGTAGCGTGGGTGCCACCCGCGCTTCTACTACATCTGTTAGTAGTAGCGTGGGTGCCACCCGCGCTACTACTACACCCGTTAGTAGTAGCGTGGGTGTCACCCGCGCTACTACTATTAATTTCAAAAACAGAAAAAAAATCTCGATGTCGTGCGTGATGTCAATGGCAGCAATGGTACGATCCAGCGACGGCAGGGGTCGCCGGAGCTGCGGAAGGGCAGCGGCAGACCAGATCCAGCACCGACTGCTGTTGAGGGCTCGGATCCATGGCCGAGCAAGGCGACGGCATGGGGCTCCTCTTCGCAGCCAAGGCAACAAGCTTCTGGTCGTCCATGGCGATAACCTACACGGATAAGGACATGGGAGGTCGAGTCACACCAGAGGGAGAGAGAGAGAAAAAGAAAAGCGAGGGAGAGAGGAAGGAGATGGAGGTAGCAGCGGGGTTGGTCGTCGATGGTGAGGTGCTCCGGCGTGGTGGCATGGAGATGCGGGGAAGACCGGCGAGCTCCGGGACGTCGGCATGAGGCGGCCTGCCCCTTTTGGCGCCATGGAGGAGGAGGCGCGCATGCGTAGGGGGTCCATGTGAGAGCCTATGAAGAGAGAGGGGGAGAGTGACGGGGGAGAGGAAGGTTTTGGGGGAGGAGATGGGGATTTCAGGGCTTTTCAAAAACCATGTAGTTAGTAGCAGCGTGGGTTTATAGCCCTCGCTACTAATATCAACTTAGTAGTAGCGTGAGTTTATACCCCTCGCAACTACTATGCCATTGTCCGGGGGGGGGGGGGCACGGTAGAGACCGCTTAGTAGTAGCGAGGGGTAAAAACCCATGCTACTACTATCAACTTAGTAGTAGCGAGGGGTAAAAACCCGCGCTACTAGTAAGTAGCAGTAGCGAGGGGTATAAACCCGTGCTACTAGTAAGCGTTTGCCTATAAGCTTTTCCCTAGTAGTGTCATGAAGGACCAGGATCCCATCCAGAATATATCTACCTTTAGTGAAGGCCGATTGGTTCGGATGGTGGATCCTAGGGGCAATAAGGGCTGCCCTAGTGTCGTACCCCTTAGCTAGGATCCTAAAGATCACATTAAGAACCGTGATCGACCGAAACTGCGTATTATCCGAAGGCCCTCGAATTTTTAGAATCAAGGATATGATCCCATAATTGAGGCGGGCCACATCAAGTGTTACTCTAGAAAATTCGAGGAACAAAGCTAGGATGCCTTCCTTGATTATAGACCAAAGGATTGGAAAAAACGGGCTGGGAGGCCATCCGGGCCAGGAGCCGATGCAGGATTCATAGTCTTGACAAAGTGCTCAACTTCCCCAGCATCGAATGGTGCCATAAGGGCCGCATTCTCGTCCGAGGGGACCTGCTGGTGGGCCATCCAGATGTGGTCAGCCAGGCCACGCCCCCTCTAGAGTGCCCGGTGAACAACTCCTTATAGAACCCATCGACATGGATCCGACTCTGGTTCAGATCCTGAAGCATCCTATCACCATCCCATAACAAAGGGATGGTTCCACGTCTACGCCTACCGTTGGCGATGGCCTGGAAATATGCCGTGTTGGCATCACCAAATAGCACCCAATTCTGGGTACCTCGCCGACGCCAATATTCCTCCTCCTTGGAGTGAATGTCGATGAGTGCGTCCTCAAGATTGTATCGATGGGCCCATTCATCCAAAGAGATGCCCATTGAGTCCGCACGAATGTCGAGCTCTTGGATCTCTGCAAGGAGAGTCACTTTGTGAACCTGGAGGTCTCTTCCTAAATTCACACCCTACCCCTTCATAAACTGCCTGGACCGCTTGGCCCTGTAATGCCACTCATCAAGGGGTGACATGGACCCGTGGGGTTCGACACGTGCGAGGGCCCAGTCTTCCCTAACCGCTGCCATGAAGCCTGGCTGCCACAGCCAAAAGGATTCGAAGCGGAAGCGAAGAGGGGGGCCCGGCTATTCATCCCTCGACGAGAGGGGGACATGATCCGAGCCAATGCGCGTAATAGCCTGTAGCATAGCTAGTGGGAACCGGAGTTCCCATTCGGGGGATATAAACACCCGATCAAGTACACTAAGGGTAGGTGCCACCTATCTATTGGTCCAGGTATACCAAGCCCCTACCCTGTCGAGCTCCTGTAGGCCGAGCTCGACAACCAAGTCGTTAAACCGTTGCATCTCCGCTAGGTCCACCCGGGAATTATTCTTGTTCGTGGTAGAGCGGAGGAGATTCAGGTCTCCTCTAACAACCATCGGGAGAGTGGCAGATGTGATTTTGGTCCGGAGTTCCGCCAATAACGCGGACGATCGGCTATGATCAGCCGGACCATAAACTACAGTGACTTCCATTTGAAGTTCACATCCCTCTCCCAAACTTCCATACTAACAAAGAAATCACCCATGTCCATAGAGCCCACTTCAAAGGAGGCATCCTTCACCCCAAGAAGGATGCCACCAGAATGACCTGCCACTCCACTAGAAGGCAACCAATGCCATGCAAACAAGTGCCTACTAAGGCGCTCAAGCTCGGCAAGGGAGAAATCAGCTCTCATCGTCTCCTGAATCGCCACAACATCAACGGATTCCTCGCGCACATACTCGATCAACTGTCTGCGATGGCCGTCATGGCCAAAGCCTCGCAGATTCCAGAAGAGGGCCCGCATGACTATTCGCCAAGGGGGTCCTCTCTGGACCCAACAGCGGTGGAGGCACTCAGAACATGGCGCAATAGGGCCATGGGCGAACGGGTTCTGCCACGAACCTCATTAGGGGCCACATTAGGGTGGCCCCGTCTGCCTATAGGATGAGGCGTCGGGAGTGCCCCCTCGTCAACTGCAGCCACCTCACGAGCACGAGCAGCCGCAAGGCGGCCCTCCAGGACCTCTTTGGCTTGGAGGGATGCGATCTCCTCTAGTACCGAACCCTTCTCACCACGAAACACTATGGCCGAATCCGCCTCCACCTTTGCTAAGTGGCCCAGTGGCACTCCTGCTAGTGCCGAGAAGGAATCATCACAAATATCATCGAGAGCATTAGAGAACGGGACCGGAGGATTTGTACGGAACTGCATCAGGATTCCGTGCGACTGCACGGCGCATCGCCTTCTCCACCGCGTTCGGTGAAGCTCCATCCAGGCGCGACGCCATGCCGAGCCGATTACTCTTCCGGGCCGACGAAGCCGGGGTCGAGGCAGAGCGGGGGAGCCTCTTAGACTTGGAGGGGCGAGCCAGGGCCACCGCCGCTGAGGGGAAAACTAACGTCACCGGGGCCATCGGCTGGAGGACGGGCCGTGAGGCCCGGCTGGGAGAGCCTCCAGTCACCGGAGTCGGAGAGGGAGGTCGTGGCGAGGTCGCTGGTTGGACATCCAGCCCCACGCTGCTTGTGTCGCTGACCCCACCATCCGAGGAGGAGACCGGGGCCTCCATGAAGATCGGCAGAACCACGCTAGGAGGGAGGGAGGCCGCCTCGTCCAGCATGGCTGCAATAGCCGCAATGTCCTCCTCCTCCCCAGAGCCGACTTAGAGGGCCTCCAAGTCATGCTGCTTGGAACGCGTGGGTGGTGCAGCATCGGCCCGGGGTGGGGCTCCATCTTGGCCCATGGAGTCATTGTCGGAGGGCTCAGGACCTGGGGAATGGCTGCGAGAGTGGCATGGCTTACCACGGTCAACCTTGTGGCCACCTGATACGTCTCCAACGTATCTATAATTTTTTATTGCTCCATGCTATATTATATTCTGTTTTGGACATTATTGGGCTTTAATATTCAGTTTTATATTATTTTTGGGATTAACCTATTAACTGGAGGCCCAGCCCAGAATTGTTGTTTTTTTTTCTATTTCAGAGTTTCGCAGAAAAAGAATATCAAACAGAGTCCGAACGGAATGAAACCTTCGGGAACGTGATTTTCAGAACGAACATGATCCAGGAGACTTGGACCCTACGTCAAGGAAGCTACCAGGAAGCCACGAGGTAGGGGGCGCGCCTACCCCCTGGGCGCGCCCTCCACCCTCGTGGGCCCCATGTTGCTCCATCGATGTACTCCTTCCTCCTATATATACCTACGTACCCCCAAACGATCAGATACGGAGCCAAAAACCTAATTCCACCACCGCAACCTTATGTACCCACGAGATCTCATCTTGGGGCCTGTTAGGAGCTCACGGGAAGGGCATCGATCATGGAGGGCTTCTACATCAACACCATAGCCTCTCCGATGATGTGTGAGTAGTTTACCTCGGACCTTGGGTCCATAGTTATTAGCTAGATGGCTTCTTCTCTCTTTTGGATCTCAATACAATGTTCTCCCCTCTCTTGTGGAGATCTATTCGATGTAATCTTCTTTTTGCGGTGTGTTTGTTGAGAGCGATGAATTGTGGGTTTACGATCAAGTTTATCTATGAACAATATTTGAATCTTCTGAATTCTTTTATGTATGATTGGTTATCTTTGCAAGTCTCTTCGAATTATCAGTTTGGTTTGGCCTACTAGATTGATCTTACTTGCAATAGGAGAAGTGCTTAGCTTTGGGTTGAATCTTGCGGTGCCCTTTCCTAGTGACAGTAGGGGCAGCAAGGCACGTATTGTATTGTTGCCATCGAGGACAACAAGATGGGGTTTTTATCATATTGCATGAATTTATCCCTCTACATCATGTCATCTTGCTTAAAGCGTTACTCTGTTCTTATGAACTTAATACTCTAGATGCATGCTGGATAGCGGTCGATGTGTGGAGTAATAGTAGTAGATGCGAGGCAGGAGTCGGTCTACTTGTCTCGGACGTGATGCCTATATACATGATCATACCTAGATATTCTCATAACTATGCTCAATTCTGTCAATTGCTCAACAGTAATTTATTCACCCACCATAAATACTTATGCTCTTGAGAGAAGCCACTAGTGAAACCTATGGCCCCCTGGTCTATTTTCCATCATATTAATCTTCGAACACTTAGATATTTCTTGCGTCGTTTTTATTTTACTTTCTTTACTTTGCATCTTTATCATAAAAATACCAAAAATATTATCTTATCATATCTATCAGATCTCACTCTAAAAGTGACCGTGTAGGGATTGACAACCCTTATCGCGTTGGTTGCGAGGATTTATTTGTTTGTGTAGGTGCAAGGGACTCATGGCGTAGCCTGCTACTGGATTGATACCTTGGTTCTCAAAAACTGAGGGAAATACTTACGCTACTTTGCTGCATCACCCTTTCCTCTTCAAAGGAAAACCAACGCAGTGCTCAAGAGGTAGCACCACCCGTCCCATTGTGGCCCGGGTCATCGTCCGTGTCGGCCCAATCATTGGGGTTGGCGGGGGAGGCAGGCATAGCATCCTCCACCGAGATGCGAAGGTCATATCCCGCGTCATTGAAGAACATCCGCAGAGTAGTGTGAAGCTTAGATGGATCCGGAGTCTTGATCAGGGCACGCACCGCCGGCCCCTTGACAAGTGAGAGGGTGTCGACCGACACGATCTTGCCCAGGAGACGGGAAATGCCTCTGATGACACTCTCCTCGCGAGCAATGGGAGGGAGCCCGCGGATCTGAATCCATACGGAGGACAGGGAGGCCATGGCAAGCGGATCCACCGGAGGCACCGAGATGTAGACCGTGAGCTGATTAAGAGCCAAGGTCAACAAATCGCTATGGGTGCCATACCGGAGGCTGATCCGGTCCGGAAACACCGTCGTGAATTGCCGGTCAGAGATCGGCGTGACCTCCCAGTCCTGATCTGGCTTGAATAAGTGGCAGAGCTCATCTGAAATGATCCCCGGGGATGCCGTCTTGTCATCAAGGATCGAGATAAGCGCAGTTAGGGAGGGGGAGGCTGCTGGCACTGGGAGATCCATCTAGAAGAAGCCTAGATCATCAAGGGCATAACCGAACAACCCGAGCACACCAGTAGCCGGATGGCCCGGACAGAGAGCCGCTGGATGATCAGCCCTCTTACACTTGAAGCACGCTGGAGGCTGCTTGCAATCCACCCGGCGATGCCCCTCCAATCCATAGTTGAAGCACGTCACCACCAAAGCAGACGGCCGCGTCGCCGCCGCCGCCGGTGTAGTGGAGGGGTTGGAGATGGAGGATGCTGGGCCGGAGGCGGCAGCAGCTTGCCGTTGAGCAGCACACTTCTTCTTCTTGGCGAAAGCGCCCCGGCCATTGCGCTTGTTGGGCCCGGCCGGAGGGAATTGCGCCTGCCGCCGGGGGGCAGGGGGGGGGGGTCATAGCACCGGGGAGGGGGGATGTCGGACCGGCCAGAGCGAGCCGGCGAGAAGGAGCGACGAGGCGGAGTGCGGCGGTCTCAGTCCCGGCCGTGGTCGCGCCACTGCTCCGGGGAGCGCTCCCGCTGGCGCGAGTTCCGCCAACCCACCCCCCTCCTCCGACGCGGCTCCCTTGCCATTGAGCATGGCGTCTCGGAGCTCAGACTCCCGGCGTGCACCATCTGGGGAGGGGCGACGTGATTCTGGCTAGAGCTGGCAATCACGGCCATCCGCCCGCTGCTTGGGCCGAGGAGCACCATCTCCGGACTCATGGGCCATGGATGCCGGTAGAGCATAGGGGATGCGGGGCGTGCGGGGGAGGGATGGAGAGCAGGGGCGGTGCGGTGGGAGTGGAGGAATATGCATTCAAAATGCAAGAGGGGACGAACCCTAGTCAAGAAGTGACCAGGCCAGACACGGGGAGGGCTAGAATAAACGTGTGGCAATCGGGGCAAGCGCCAGCAGACCCAGTCGTGGTGGCCCAAGAGGGCCCGGGGTCACCCCCAACCCAGGCGGCCCACAAGGCTTGGGTTGGCCCAACCCAACACCCGATGACGGGCGTAGGGAGGGTAGGGTTTCCCCCTCCCTGAGTCGCCGCCGCCGCCAGGTCGTCATCCGGCGCCACAGCAGACGGGAGGAAAGGGCAAAACCTAGCCGCATGAAGCACCACGACTGGGGGCACAGGTCTCCCCAACGTTGACGAGAACAACCGAGACTCCGGCGTCCCAAAGAGCTCCGACGGAGGGCGCCGCCACGTCACTGCCGCCCGACCTAGATCAGACCTTCGGCCCCCCCCCCAAGCTTTCGCTCGGCCCCCACGACCACGGCGACCGGCATCCCGACCGGTGTTAGAGGGCCTTGGGGAAGGTGGTGCAAGGTGGGCGCGACCGCACCCGCAGGGGAAGGGAGGGATGTGGGGAAGCGGGGGTCGGGGTTGAACCAAGCACGTCGGCGGCGACGGCCTCAGCAAGCCGGTCGCCGAAGCAGCGAGGACGCCGGGGGAGACCAGCGGCCATGGCCGCGGCCTCAGCGCGGTCCTCATCGGTAGCCCAGTCGGCCCAACAAACCCCACGAGGCGAGACCAAGGCGGGGGCGCAAGCAACGCCGGCCGGCAGCTGGGGAGGAGGGGGCGACGAGCGGGGGGAGGAGGGCCGGAGAAGGGGAAGTGGGGAGGCGGGGGGAGCCACCGGGGAGACGCCGGCGTGGGGGACGGCGGAGTCGCCCACCTAGTCGCCCGGAGTCGCCTCCATCCTTATCCTAGACATGATCTATGAGAGAGGGCAATCTATAGTAAGCTAATGAATAGGACAAGAGTGTGGCTTATATGCTCTAGTTGCGGGCTTAGCCTTCAACAAGCTAGTAATAGTAAGACAATTGGTGAAACTTGTTCATGCAAATCTTACCATTCTAGACAGTCTATTTGTTCAGTTGTGATTAAGTGTAGCTTCTTATTCTAGGTGGATGTTCAAAGTTAATCAGTCTCTACTAAAAACATTGATATGCCAAAATAACGATTGGAACAGAGTACGACTCAATGCATGTCCAAGATCTGCTGAACGGTTGTTTCACTTAATTTCTGGATAAATCCTACAGGCGTGGAAAAACCGAATTCGACAAAGAGTGCTTTGGGACCCCGAAGGGATAGGGCCTGCAATACATCGTGCAAACTGCAAAGGTAGGTGCTGGAAAGGGCTAAGGATACACACGCTATCTCTAAGATCATATATCTACAAGAGATATACTCATAGTACTGGCAGGAGATTTGATCATATCGCATAGTACCTAAGATAGGAAACTCGATGGAGAAGAAGAGTAGCCTATAAAAGGACCTGAAGACCCTACCAATAACCCAAGCCATTCATATCGCCATTCTCACAAAACCTAGTTTGATATATCAATGTATTATACATTGTATTTCTTGTTTATCAATATATAGGAGTACATCTATAGGTAGGACATACAGTATATCACTAGTACTTATCCGGTGGCTTGGAATCTCGGTTAAACCAGCATCTCTGTTGTCTCCGATGAGATACCTTCGGGCTCCCATTCCCTCTCTATTGTTCTCCATACTCATCGACTGATTGTAAGATTGATGTTCACCAATCGTTAACATTTGTGAAAATAAAAATAATCATACATTTCCATGAGCATTTAAACTACTTTTTAATGTTGGTGCCGTGGTTTATAGAGGCAGTCTTTTACTGTGTATGGTGACGTGTCATCACCATTTTTTTTGAGAGAACGTTGGCCTTTATTAATCAAGCAAACAGATTACATAGAGTCCCCCGGATGCAATCCGGAGCAGAAAGAAAAACACAAGGACTCACAAAGTTCAGACTAGACTTAGCTAAAACATGAGCTAAAATATTACAATGCCGACGAACATGCATAAAAGAGGCCGAAGACAAGGCACGAGAGGCCATCTTGATATCCGCGATGATCGAGCCCACCATGGACCTGTCCCGGGTCGGAGAGTTAATCCGTTGAACCACCGAGAGGCAATCAGATTGAAAGATCACCCGATCAAAATTCTGCTCGCCCGCCAGCTGCAGCGCCCGGCGGAGCGCCAAGGCTTCAGCCAGCTCTGACGATGAGACACCGGGCAAGGGATCGGAGGCAGCCGCCACACACATGCCGGAGTGATCCTGCACCACCACCCCTGCTGCAGACGACGCACAGTCAGAGGATACCGCTGCATCAGAGGATACCAGTAGCGTACCAGGCGGAGGCGGAGTCCAACGAAAGGCCGTCCCTGGAGAAACGCGTCCAGGGCCGGCGGCCGGTTTGAAAAGGTGCCGGAATATCATCTCCACGTACGCTATCAACCTCGCCGCAATCCGCTTCGGAAGAGGAGGCTCCGGTTCATTGCGAGCGGCATTGCGGGCTTCTCAGATGTGCCATAGTGAGACCGTGATGACAGAAATTTTCTTGTCGGAGCACCGGCCAAACAGTTCGAAAAACCACTGCTTAGGAGAAGTGAAAGACGAACGACACAGTTTGATTCCAAAAACCTCCTGAATCTCCTCCCAGATCAGACGTGCATGGCCACAAAAGAGCAAGGCGTGCTCAATTCCTTCAGCTCTGCCACAGAGCACGCAATCCGTCCTAGTTGGGACCTGACGACGCTGCAATTGTTCTCCCGATGGTAAGCAGTTGTGAACAAACCTCCACAGCAAAATCTTCATTTTGTTCGGCACCTGGATGTTCCATAATTTCTTCCACAACTTGTCCTCCAACGACCAACCTGAATTCTGGCCGCCATCATTTGCACTGCGTGCCAACAAGAACAAGCTCGTCCTGGCCATATAGTAAGCTGAGCGAACCGAGTAGTGTCCATACCTTGTAAACGGCCAGCGCACATAGTCCGGGCCTCCCTCCAGGTTCACATTAATCTTGAGGATCTCATCAGCCACCTCTTGTGGGAAAAAAGCACGCACAAATTCCTCATTCCATCCTCCATGCTCTTCATCAAGCAAATAGTGAACTGTAGCCGTGCTTGGGATGGGAGAAAGAGTTTGGAGCAAGGCCGGGGGAGTGGAAGGAATCCAGTGATCCTTGAGAATGGAAGTACTCCTGCCATCTCCTATTCCCCATTGCACACCCTTCTTGAGCAGGTCCCTCCCATGCAAAATAGCATGCCAAGTAGCCGAGGCAGAACTGGGAGCAGAAGCATTCCAAAAATCACCAAAAGGAAAATACCTTCCCTTTAGAACTCGAGCACACAACGAATCAGGATCAGTCAGAAGTCTCCATCCCTGTTTGCCCAACATAGCTTGGTTGAACAGCGCCAAATCCTTGAATCCCATGCCCCCAAGGGACTTGGGTGTAGAGAGCCACTCCCAGGACCGCCAATGCATTTTATTTTTGCCATCCTCACGACCCCATCAATGATCAGAAACAATTTGCCTGAACTTCTCACAGATAGCCACGGGCAGACGGAAACAGCTAGAAATGAAGGTTGGGATAGCCTGTGTCTTTGATTTCAGCAAAGTTTCAGTTCCGGCTCGAGACATAGGCCGATCCGACCAACCAAAAATGTTCTGTCACGCCTTATCAACCAGAAACTTGAAAGTGCTCGTGGGAGAGTTACCCACCTCCGTCGGCATTCCCAAATATGAATCCTTAAAGGATTTGTTGCTAATGCCCAACTGAGCCTTAACTCTGTCTTTGACACTCGTGGGGCAATGTCGGCCAAAGAAGAGAGCAAACTTGTCTTTATTAATAGCCTGGCCTGAACCCGAGCAGTAGGAACTTAGGGTAGATTCCAAAGAGGCCACACTCTGAAAATCACTCTTCGCAAAGAAGATACTATCGTCCGCGAACAGGAGGTGTGAGATAGATGGGCCATGACGGCCGTTACGAATCCCATGTAGCTCGCCACGAGCCTCCTTTTGAAATAGCAGACTAGACAAACCTTCAGAGCATAAGAGGAAGAGATACGGGCTAATTGGGTCCCCTTGTAGAATCCCACAAGACGGAATCACCGGTTCAGTTAACTCCCCATTAACACGCACAGCATAATGAACATTAGTCACACATCGCATCACAGTCTCAATCCATGAAGATGCAAAGCCCAATTTGGTGAGACACTGGTGCAGATAGCTCCACTTCACACGATCATAGGCCTTCATCATATCGATCTTTAGGGCAAAGAAGGGTTTCTTCAGACGTTGATTCCGGATGGTGTGGAGGCACTCATAAGCAATAAGGGTGTTATCCGTGATCAACCTGCCAGGAACAAAGGCACTCTAACTCTCCGAGACCACCACAGGCAGAATAGTTTTCAGAAGGTTGGCAAGAACTTTGGAAGCAATCTTGTAAGAACATTGCACAGACTGATAGGACGGAAGTTCTTCAACAGCTTTGGTTTGGTAGTCTTTGGAATCAAGACAATAACCGAATCGCAGAAACATTCAGGGATTGGTATTCCCTCCAAAAAGCCATGAACCGCATGACAAATGTCATCACCCAAAAACTCCCAGTGAGTTTGGTAGAAGAGAGCCGGGAAACCATTCGGACCTGTGCCTTGGTCGGCCCCATCTGAAACAAAGCAGCCCTAATGAAAGATCGAGGATGTCGCCTAGAGGGGGGGGGGTGAATAGGCGCTTTAAAATAATTACGGTTTAGGCTTGAACAAATGCGGAATAAACCTAGCGGTTAATTTGTCAAGCACAAAACCTACAACAACTAGGCTCACCTATGTGCACCAACAACTTATGCTAAGCAAGATAAGCAACTATGTGATAGCAAGATATATGACAAAGAACAATATGGCTATCACAAAGTAAAGTGCATAAGTAAAGGGGCTCGGGTAAGAGATAACCGAGGCACGCTGGAGACGACGATGTATCCCGAAGTTCACACCCTTGCGGATGCTAATCTCCGTTTGGAGCGGTGTGGAGGCACAATGCTCCCCAAGAAGCCACTAGGGCCACCGTAATCTCCTCACGCCCTCGCAAAATGCAAGATGCCGTGATTCCACTAAGGGACCCTTGAGGGCGGTCACCGAACCCGTACAAATGGCAACCCTTGGGGGTGGTCACCGAACCCGTACACTTCGGCAACCCTTGGGGGCAGTCACCGGAATCCGTCAAGTTGCTCGGGGCGATCTCCACAACCTAATTGGAGACCCCGACGCTTGCCCGGAGCTTTACACCACAATGATTGAGCTCCGAACACCACCAACCGTCTAGGCGCCCAAGCACCCAAGAGGAACAAGCTCAAGGGCACCAAGCACCCAAGAGTAATAAGCTTCTCAACTTGTAACTTCCACGTATCACCGTGGAGAACTCAAACCGATGCACCAAATGCAATGGCAAGGGCACACGGAGTGCCCAAGTCCTTCTCTCTCAAATCCCACCAAAGCAACTAATGCTAGGGAAGAAAATGAGAGGAAGAACAAGAAGGAGAACACCAAGAACTCCAAGATCTAGATCCAAGGGGTTCCCCTCACTTAGAGGAGAAAGTGATTGGTGGAAGCGTGGATCTAGATCTCCTCTCTCTTTTCCCTCAAGAACTAGCAAGAATCATTGGAGGGATTGAGAGTTAGCAAGCTTCGAAGAAGGTCAACAATGGGGGAAGAACACGAGCTCAAGGATAATGTTCAATGGGAAGAAGACCCCCTTTTATAGGAGGGGGAAAATCCAACCGTTACCCCTCTGAGCAGCCCCGCACAGAGCGGTACTACCGCTAAGGAAGGGCGGTACTACCGCTGAGGGCGGTACTACCGCTCCCTACCTAGTGGTACTACCGCGCTAAAGAGAAAGGCAGGCCACTGGCCACAGAGCGGTACTACCGCGGGAGTAGAGCGGTACTACCGCTCAGAGCGGCACTACCGCTCCTACTGCATAACTAGTGCCATAAAACCCATTTCGAGAAAACATCGTCTCGGATCGAGGCGGTAGTAGTAGCAGTACTACTGAGGTAGTATAGTCGAAGCCCGCGAGCGGTACTACCGCTGGGAGCGGTACTACCGCTCTGTGGAGCGGTACTACCGCTTGGGGGCTTCGGCGGTACTACCGCTGTAGGTCGCGGTACTACCGCTGGCACAGGGCGAAACCGGAACGAACGAGAGAGGGGCAGCTCCAAGGAAAACCAGAACTGCCATAACTTCTGCAAATGAGCTCCGAATTGAGCAAACTCAAGCTTGTCTTGAAGGTGGACACGAATGATCACACAATCTTATTCTTCAAGACATGCTTGCAATAAGCTCAACACTCACATGACCAATCTTTGGATAATTCCTTGAATAGCATCTTGGTCGACACAAAACTCTCCTTGAAACCAACACATGTACTCCAAGAAAAGCCTATGGACAAAACCTTCAAATAACTCAAGGCAACCATTAGTCCATAGAGAATGTCATCAATTACCAAAACCACACATGGGGGCACCGCATGTCCTTTCACCTAATTTCCTCATTACTATACGGCCTGCACAGCTCAACATTCATTTCAGTGGAAACCTTACTCGGGATTGCCTGCAGAAGCTCGTCAGCAGACGTGCGTGGCTTGGACGTGAAGAGCTGCTCATAATAGGACTGCACCAACCGTTTTATCTGTCTTTGAGTAGAACAGACCGAGCCATCATCCCAAAGAAGAGAGTGAATTTTATTTGTTCTCCGCCTGGCCGTCGCACGGGCTTGGAAAAACTCCGTGTTTCGGTCACCGGCTTTGAGCCAGTCCACTCGAGACCGTTTCCTCTCCATAATCTCTTCATGCTCAAACAACTCGCATAACTGACGTTCGATATGTTTCTCCTCATCAAGCGACGACGGGGAGGGCGGTGACGCCCTAATGGTAGCAAGGCGACGTTCCATCTTGCCAATATTCTTACGAACAGAACTGAAAGCCTCCTTGCTCCAGGAGCGCAGAGAGCTAGCCACCCCCTTGAGGTTCGTCCAGGTCGAGCTCAAAGTCGACAAGCCATCTCTGCCCGCCGACCAAGCCTGCTCAAGAGTTTCACGGTAGTCAGCCGCACACAGCCACATTGCCTCAAACCTGAAACCTTGCCGCACTAGGATCGTACGGTGCATGTGGGAATCTGCCTGTAAGCGAACAAGGACCGGATAGTGGTCAGATGTGGTGGCGCTAATATTCTCCACATTGCAAGCCTCAAACAAGTTGGAGAAGTCACTGTTTGCCATGGCTCGATCCAAGCGACAACGAACATTACTGTTGGGATCCTGTCTGTTACACCACGTGAACTTAGGACCGGAAAAGCCTAAGTCCATCAATCCACAGTCCATCATGCAATCCTTAAAAGCAGCCATTTGAGAGTATAGCCTGTCTTTGGGCCCGCAGTGTTCATCACCAGTAAGCACCTCGTTAAAGTTGCCACAGCATAACCATGGGCCCATCCAGGAATGATGCATACACCGTAGAAGTTCCCAAAAGAGTGGTCTATCCTCTCTTCTTGGTTCGCCGAAGACAAATGTCGCTCTCCACGGCAAACCCTCATCAAGTTTCACCTGAACATCAATACATCTCTTGTTGGCTGCCTTTACCATAACCTCTGCTGCATGTGTCCAAAACAAAGCAAGACCGCCACTGAGCCCCTCACTGCTGATAGCATAACAGCCCGAAAAACCCAGTGACCACATGAAATTCTTCACCCGCGTATCCCTCATCTTTGTTTCAGAAAGAAAGAGGAGGGAGGGTCGATGAAACTTCACAAGCCAATGGCTTCGCCAAGCTGTCGAGTCCGACCCCAGGCCTCGACAGTTCCAGCAGATGATACTCATTGCGTAGGGCGGGGCTGCGTCGCAGCCGCCGCTGGATCCGCCGATCGAGAGTCTGATGTGCGTTGTTTTTTGTTCGAGTCATCCTCACCTAGCTGCTCCACACCAGCATTAGCAGCTTGGAGGTCCATTGCCAAGACCAAAGCAAGATCATTTGCATCAGAAGACGCCTTGTCTCAAATCACCAAAGGGGCCTTAGCTTTTGCTGCCTTCCTCTTTTGTCCGGATGTACCCACAGTGTCATGACTGCCTGAGAACAGCTCCCTGCTCGTAGCTGCACTCCGACCCGTCCCTCGCCCTCGGGAGGAGGGGGTACGGCCACGACCCCTCCCAGCTCGTTTGATAGGAGAAGAGACCTCACCCTCAGCCGCTTCCAAGACCATAGTGGCAGCAGCTTTGGCCCGACCAAGGGGAGTTGGCCGCTGGCCGCCTGCATTGCCATCAGAACCCGCGGACGACGAAGCTGTAGAAGACTTCGAACCGCCATCCCTGTTGTGCCTCTCATCCTGAACACATATCCTCTTAGCTGCATATGGGAGGTCACCATTCACATCCCTGACACCTGGGGATGGGCATAGAACAGAAGAATGGCCAAGGAGGCCACATGAGTAACAGTGAAGGGGCAGTCTCTCGTACATCACCGAATAAGTGTCCGTCGACTGAAGCTTGACTAAAGTTACTGTCACATAACGCACGAGTGGTTCACCAACAGAAATCTCCACCCGCACACGCATATATCCACCCCAGCAGCGCCCATCCGAATCAGCATCAACCTTGATGATGTTACCCATAGGCTTTGCAAACTCCAGGCCAAGTTTTGCTTTCATCAACCTTGGAGGTAAGTTCATTATACGGGCCCAAATAGCCAGACGATCAAAACTGACTTGAAGGGGTTGGGTATTCAGGTCAAAAACCTTGAGCAGGACCGCGTGCTTGCCCACCATCCAAGGCGAGCCCTCGATCACCCTGGTTCTATCCTTTGGGTACCAAATTCAGCAACAAAAACATTGTCCCGTAGGGATGGAGCAACAATCCTTGGGTTGCCCCAACTAGGTCTCACAGCAGAAGAGATGGTCTGGATATGTAGGATGTTCGGGGAGAGAACCTTCCCCACCAGAGCGCAATCCGGAGCCACCAAATCCGCCTCATCCTCATCATCCAGCACCACGGGTCTCGCCTCAACAGCCGTCAGACGAAGTCGTTCCATCATCTCCTCAACATGATCCGCCACGCGGGTTGCCGAGGATGAAGCACCCGCCGAGGGAGATGGAGTTTGGACCGCCATCGACCCTCCAGCGATCGCACGCGCCCGGGTGGCCTCACCATCACCGCCGCCCGGCACAAACTCTCCGGCCCCAAAGGCCGCTGATCCCCCCCACATCTCGAGTCCCTGACATGGGGTACACGACGAACCCTAAAAAACTGGCCCTGCCAAGGGTGGGCAGCGATACAAGGAAGGCCCCTTAATCACCCCGAGCAGAAACCAGATCCAGGAGACGCGCGCACCAGGAGTGGCAGAAGATCCGATCGAAGATGGGGGGAGAAAGAAGGATCAACGACGGAATCGGAGACCTAGAAAGTGCTCAAAACCCTAGGAACCGCTCGTCACCCAGGAGTCGCGGGAGCCCAGGAGAGAGAGCATCTTCGCGAGTGCCTTCGCCAGTACTAGCTTGACGTGTCACCACCATGTGAAGAATCATACACCACTTTTCCTCGACGTAAAGCGCATAGCCTGGCTTGGCCGGTTTGCGGCTTCATTAGCTAAACTGCTGAAGGAAGGCATGTTTAGTTCATATAAATCTGCCAGAAGGTGTTGGTATTCATTGTAACACAGCCATGTAACTAGGGCTAGTTTTTTCTCAATTAAAAAAAACTGTTTGTGTCAACCAGCTGATGATAGTAAAATAAACCACTGAGTAGAAGTTTGTAAGTCAAATTAAAACAGAATTGGTTTCGTGGTGTAGTTGGTTATCACGTCAGTCTAACACACTGAAGGTCTCCGGTTCAAACCCGGGCGAAGCCAAATAGTCTTTTTTTTTTGCCTTTTTCCCCTGACTGGGCTCGTACTTTGCGGTGGTATTCAGATGAGAGACTGTTAAATGTGCATCCACGAATACCAAAACTTATCCAATCAAATGCTCCACATGCTGCTGGACAGTCGAGGAGACGCACAAACCCAATAGCTCATGTTTGTGTTACAGTCTGTTCCACTTTTTCCCCTGACTGGGCTCGTACTTTGCGGTGGTATTCAGATGAGAGACTGTTAAATGTGCATCCACGAATACCAAAACTTATCCAATCAAATGCTCCACATGCTGCTGGACAGTCGAGGAGACGCACAAACCCAATAGCTCATGTTTGTGTTACAGTCTGTTCCACTTTCTCCAAAACTACGATTTCACAATAGCCCAGGCATACTAAGATGATGTTCGCCTTCCCTGATTCTACGGTGAATAATATTACGAGTAGTACATTACACTAAAAAGTGTAATCAGTTTAGACATCTCAACTGATTCGAGTTGCAAATTATAAGAGTTCACATGGAAGAAAGACAGGGACGAGCTTTCCAAAGCCTTGCATTCCTGAATGCTCATCCATTGACAGCCCAAAGTTCCTCGCCTCGCCGCCTCTGGAAACTCAATGGTTGGCTGGTACATCCATCGGTGGCCCAAAAGCTCCTCGCCAACTCTTGAAACCGAATCCTTTATAAGTATATGTAAGAAAAAAGATGCTTTAGAAGGGGAATCATGCGAAGAATACCCGCCAAAAAAAAGGAATCGTGCGAAGAAAGAAGTTTGCTCTGTTACTTGACAAGGAGGCTTGCACATGAACCCGAATTATAGCGAATGGGAGGCATAGTTCGCCATCATGCACCTAGCATTACTATTTCACTTATTATAATGCACCTAGTATGACTATTTCACTTTTTATAATACTCCCTCCGTTCCAAAATAGATGACCCAACTTTGTACTAGTCATCTATTTTGGAACCGAGGGAGTATATGCTAACATGAAGTCCACCCATGTTTCATAGCACCACCGTACCAAAGGCCACCCATGTTTGCTCATATCATCAGAGTTGGACGCTTTGATTTGCATGGGAGTTAATTAATTGACATGCCTCACTGTATAATACTATCCAACAAAATAGATAATGATTGTGTTTTGTAACCTCATTGTATGAAGGCTTCCTATACAACTAAACTGTATTATAACCAAGATGAGAGTCACAAGTTAACTTACACTTTCTCCAACTATCCCTTGGTCCTTTGGATAGTAATTTCAATGCCAAATGTACTCAAAAAGTGCAGAACTTTGCAAACTCTGCCATCAACCTCTTCACATTTGACTTTGATAATCTTTAGGTATCCTGAAATAGCCGCTGGTTTCTCCATCAAACGAGCATTTTCTTCCACTTCCACTGAACATGTGGATTTTTCTTGCTGTAGCAGACAAAAATATTTCACCAACATCCATCAATCATGCGTGAAAAGAAAACTTAATGCTGCATCAACTCTGCTACTGTCCATTTATAAAACATATACCTTACGCAATTGAAGTGTCAGATTCTCAAGAACCGGCGAATGTTCAAGCATACAAACTAGTGCACGGAGGTCAGGTTGCACACACCACTCGTTCAGCAACAATGTCTTTAACTTACTAAATGTAGGGCACCATCTCAAATCCCTTTTGAAAATAAACTGAACAAAGTGCAAAACAGTTACAGTTAAGGATCTAGTTTTAAAGTCCACAATGAACTGGTACTGAAAGTGCATTGGATCTTCGGATAAACATTAAAAACTCATACCTACATGAAGCATATAAGCAATTTCAGTATGTCATAATTAGCAACTCTCTCTACATTTACAAAGAAATGTGGACATACCATTTGGAAATTCACATCATGAACATGCGGACTTAATGGATATATATTCTTAATATCACAAGATTATCTCAACTAGAATTGGGTCAGATATCAAAGTGAAGTCGCATAAACATATATAGAATTTCTAACATGTACACAATGAAGCATAAGAGCTCATCCGGTGGCAATACATGTAGCTACACTATTTTCGTCATTAACTGATATGCAAAGATGGATAGAGATCACGATAGAGACTACTGTAGAGATCAGAACACTCATGCATTAAAATCAAGATGGAAATATGGGTAAATTTACCATTCCCGGATGAGCTATCAACTCCAAGTTTTTAGCACGAGACAGACCTCCAAGAAGTACGCAACCACCTTGAGGCCATCATTGCCACAGCAATCCAGACAAGTACCACAACACTCCCCAGCAAAAAAACCTTTACGACAGTAATCCACTGACCAGATTTCAGAACTGACAACTGCGGTTTCTAATGACAACATGCTTTCGAGAAATGGGGTTCTACCTCCACATGATTTGAGTTGCAGCAAAACAAGATTTGGAACAGAAATATTAATCCGGACATCATCCTTGAAAAAACAATCCTTGATGCTCAGATGCTTTACAGACTGGGACAGGATGCTACTAGCATCTAAGTCACAGTCTTTTATCTTTAGATCCTCCAGTGTTGAACAGCTTGAAAAATTTAGGAAGTTGCTCTTCAACCTCCCTTCAGAAATCTCTAATCTTCTTAAATACCGGGAGACCAGAGGAGGGCCATCCAAATAGCGGGGCACGTACACCGGCAAAGGGAACTTGACAGTGAGGACCTGAGTTTGGCATGACAAAGCATGATGGATCCATGTTGATATCCAAGTAAGGTCGTCTTCAAAATGATGATCATACTTGATCTCGACCTCATCCAGAGTCGAGCCAGGGTCTCGGAGGAGCAGCAGGCAGCTCACAAACTTAGTAAGGAAAACGCCGCCGGTGCTCACCCCCCACCTCCCCATTTCGTTGATGGGAAGACGGCGCATGGATTTCCAAAGACAGCGCCAGCGCCGGGCAAGCAGGCAGGTGTGCACTGCCTCATCTGCCGGCAGGAAGCCCAGAACATGGTGCAGGACGTCGTCCGGCAGGGCGCTGATCCGGTCCTCGTTGCAGGACTTTGAGGACTTCTCCGCCCTGCTTGTGTGAGGCATTCCGTCGAACAGGTGGTGCGCGCCGGAAGCTGCGGGAACATGAGGGGAACAACCTAAGGGGCAGGAGGCAGAAGGGACGACAAAGATCAAAATCACAGATTTGAAAGCTCACCTTGCAGGCCTTAGCTCGATTCGTCCGCGCGGCGGTGGCCGGTGGCGGCGGTGAGATGACCGGACGAACACCACCCTTGCTCCCTCTCGACCAAACAGAGCTCAGCGACGGCGACGGAGGAGATCAGCACAACGCAGCCATCAGCCCATGGTTCACTTACAGATCTGCATCGATGCTTTCGAATCGGTGGAGATCGCTCTTGCTCTCGAGCCCTAACCCTAGGAAATGCGGCTGCTTCTATTCGATTGATTTCGCACAGTACATGCCCAGTGTTTGAGCTGCGGACGAGCGACACTACTACTAGTCCACTCACCGGGCTTGAACAGTACTCAAACCCTAAACCCTTCTCAAACTTTCGGGCCGGCCAACCAGTTACTGACCGGTCATGATTTTTCGACCCAGACGGACGTCTCAGACGAGTCTCAAACACCCGAGCTGACCGGCACCCCTCATATCCAGCCCAAATATGGGGCGGATATGGGGAACGTCTGGCACCTTGACCACATCGGATTTGGCGAAGGGTCCCAGCGGAAGCATACGAAACCCGTGATCTGAAGCTCGTCTCCTTCGTCAGACAAGTGCCGCCGCATGGCGCAGCTCCGGCGGCCCGCATAATGCATAGCCCGGCTATTTAAGTCGACCGGCGTCACCGAAACCCTACCATCCATCTATTTTTTTTCCTTCTGTCCGCCGCCGCCACTTTCCACTCCACTCGTCCGCCTAGTAGCCATGCCCCCACGCGGCGGGGTGAGGAGCGAGTCATTTCTAACGCTGGAGGGCCGGCTCGAGCTCCTTGAGCAGATCTGGGCTAGGCGAGAAGCCTGGATCGCCACGGGGCTACCTCCGGATGCAGTGGATCTAGAGGAGGAGTTGGAGGAGGAGGTGGAGGAGGACGAGGAGGAGGAGGAGGATGAGCGGGAGGAGGAGGAGCCGGAGGAGGAGGAGGATGTGGGGGACGCCGGCGACGCGAATCTACGTGCCGAGCAGCAGGCCATCGTCGATTCCCTTCGGTCGGAGTCAACGAAGGTCAAACGCCGACAGGAGATGGCGGTGCACCAGGCCACGACGGAGGCGGAGATGCTCGCCTACATGGACGAGGTCGAGCAGGAGGAGGATGAACCAGAGCCCTCCTACCCGCCCGTCCAGCCGACGCCCCGCACCATCATCGTGGACATCTCCGACGACGAAGATTAGCTAGGTAATACGTAATATGTAGCACGTATGATTTCTTTTGCATGCTTCTATGGATGTAGGGGTTGTAATATGAGAGAGACGGATACAGAGTGGCTAATTTGAGGTGTGACCAGTCACTGTCCGCAGACGCACCCGATCGCGTCCGCGAGTGTTTGAGGGGTCGGATTTGCAAAGTCCGGCTGTAGATACTCTAAGCTAACTCCCGATATTTTTTTTCTTTTTCACCCGCTTGGATCGGCTAGGCGGACCCAATGTCTGTTTTGGCCGCCAGCCTGTAGTCCAAGACAACACGGACGGAAGATCTCGAGAGCAACTAATTAACTAGCGTTCGTTGGGAGCCTTCTCAAAGATCACCTAGAGTAGGCTGAGAGCGTGTCATTCGACAGCGCGTCATGTGTCGCGTTCTAGGTGCTTCCTTCGATTTTTTTTCCACGAACGTGTTGTCTGGGTGGCGGTGGAGCTCGGGCGGGAGGCATACACGAGAAATAATTGAAGGTGTGTGAGACCTTAAGGGTGATGCTTGGGTTTTCAAAATAAAAATGAAATTAAGCTTCTCTTTCGCCCATTTCTGCAAATTCATTGAGCTATGGTCCATCCTCCGTGACTTTCCTTCATGAGGATGACATTTGTGTGGAAGCACAGAGATAGTGGTCACATGCTCTTCAAAAAAAAGTAGCAGAGGACCGTTAGGACATCAAATTCTATGCTGAGTTAAATACTACTCCCTCCGTTCCTAAATATTTGTTTTTTTAAACATTTCAAATGAACTACCATATACGGATGTATATAGACATATTTTAGAATGTAGATTCATCCATTTTAGTTCGTATGTAGTCACTTGATGAAATTTCTAGAAAGACAAATATTTAGAAACGGAGAGAGTAGACAGTATCAATCACATACTCGAAAGCATGCTATCAACCTACTCTCTCACACCACATGCATGCAAGAGATATTAATGTCCTAACGGTCTGCATAGTATCAAATTCTATGTATCAAATAAAGAGACAGTATCAAATTCTATGTTGAGTTAAATACTAGACAGTATCAATCACATTTTCAGCAACTTTCCAATGGTATATCATTTGCTCAATTTGAACAAATAGTTGATGAGTTACAAGAAAAAAGCAACACCAAAAAATAAAGTGAAGTTCGAACTATCGAAAGACCTCAGTTCAAACCCGCACAAAAGCTCAATCCGAATATTCTGTTTCTGGATGAAAAAACAGCAGGACCGATCTTGTTGTATTCAAAATTACTCAAACGATTGTGAATTTGAGAAAAAGTTCAACATAAAAAAGTTTAGCAGTTTTAATAGCATTCGTATATCGTTTTCATATTGGAATTTAAACCATGTGGAATTTTGGGAAAGGTTCTATACAAAAAGTTCCGCATTTTCTATTGCTTTTCAACAGTCTATCATTGCTGCATTCCAGCAAACTGTTTGAAAATTAGAGAGAAGGTATATTTCAGCTAAAAATCGATCATTTTTCAAATTACTTTTAAACCCTATGGAGTTTGGGAAAACATTATACATGAAAAAGAACGCATTGGTAGCACGCGCCATATCACATGCACAGGTCCGAAAAACTGTATGTAAATGAGGTCAAAGATATGATCCGCGTTTGTGAATACGAAAAAATGTTTTTTTCATAACTGTTCATAAACCGTGAGGACTTTTGTGAAACAATTCTACATGAGAGGTGATCTCCATGCCCAGAGATCTCCAATGGTATATTATACCTCTCATCCTAACAAAAACCATGAAATTTCAAAATTTTGCTATATGCAGTTTGGGTACTAAAGCAGTGATAATTTGGTAACACCATTAAAATAATATTCTGTGAGTAGTAATAGAATTCCACTTTCTGCACCCAGGTGCAGATGCTCCCCAATGTGAACTGTAAAATCATTTAAAATAGAAGAAAAATAAAAAATACCATTTTTTTGTGGTGCAAGAGGGTCGAATGCCTGATGCCCGTGCAAAATTTTGTGGAGTCTGGATATTCAAGGAGCTCGTGGCAAAAAAGACAAATTCCGGCTCTGTGAGAAAGTTTAAAAAATGCACTGTTCATTGCCGATTTTTCCTTTTTTGGTGCGAGCTCCTCGAATGTTGTTTGCCAACAAATTTTTGCACTTACTTGCTGCACTGAAGCATCTTGCATGCATAAAATTTGCATATTCTTGATTTTTTTACTCTTTATTTTTATTCTACTATTCATCAGGTGTAGATGAGACCGGGCTCCAGATTGAATTATCGATATATTTATATAGTAGGTTTGTGTCAAATAAAGCCATACATGCATGACTTGATACACCGTAAGCAAACCGCAAATTGATGCAACTGAACAATACATGCGTGGATTGATATATAGACGAGAAAAATTACACAGTAGCTACAAAAGTATGTAGTTCCCACAAAAAAAAAAGACAATACGTAGTACACCTCACTTTACCTAAGAACATGGAAAATGGAGTATATAGCATGGTAGTTGGTGATGTGGGAACATATAATGTCCCATCTTTTTTTTTCTTTCCGAGAAAATACATAAAATGGTTCATATGAAATTCACATAAAGTGAAGTTAAGGTCTTTTTGAGACTAAACAATAGGGTGTATGCATCTTCACGCTTGTACATGAAATCCATTGTCCGGGCAAGATCAGTCACCTTCTCTAGAAGTGTCATTGGATGTTCTCTATGGAGGCATTCGTGGACTATGTCCATCCATGCTTCTTCAATTATTACCTTAAGCTTCTCATTGGCTTCTACCACCGTGATCCCATGCTCTTTTGTACAAGTTTGTACTGTGGATGCC
This sequence comes from Aegilops bicornis, assembly GCA_021605145.1. Lineage (NCBI taxonomy): Eukaryota > Viridiplantae > Streptophyta > Magnoliopsida > Poales > Poaceae > Aegilops > Aegilops bicornis. The sequence continues at coordinate 45,584,527 of CM038674.1, forward strand.
ATATGCTCTGATAGTTGTTCGCGCTTAAAAAATAGCATGCTTAATTAGATGAAGTTTCATCATGCATGCAAGCATGTGTGTATGCATAAATATGCCATGTACAAGAAATTGTTTTTTTCATATGTGACTCTCCCAAGTACCCTAGCTGCTAGTTCGCAGACTACGCGCTCCCTCACCGCCGTCGCCACTACAGTAGGGTAGACGTGTAATTCTGTGGTTCCCGACGAATGTACGGAAGCGGCTTGTGTGTCCCGACATGGCAGGTTTCTCGATGGCAAGACCGTGGCAGGTAGCAGGTCACATAATGGGCGTATGGCGGACGACCATGGTGGGGGATCGTTTGGTCAGTTGAATCACACCACTTGTTGTGTGAATCTTGTGCAACAATGCTGCTCTATATTTGGTGTGTTCCATTTCGGATGTGTGACTACTCAAGCTTCAATGTATGATGTTGTTCTGGACACTACACTTAGGGTGGTTTTAGCAGTGGATAGATGTTAGCTAGAATGGTACAGGGCAGTGGATGTTGTTGTCGGTGGCAAGCTAGCCTTGTTCGGTGGGGATGAGGTGACATGGAGCTATAAGTGTGGCCGTGACAGAGCCGATAGTCGGTACATGGATCCAACTAGCATGTCCTAGACTCTCTCCCAAAAGCTCCATCTTTCCAGGTAGGTCCGATTTTGGCAATGATGACACTTGTGGGTGTCTTCATTGAGGCATCGACTATTTTAGTTGGATTTGAGGCGAACTTAGTAGCTACTGTGCTGTCGGATCCCCTCCCTCGGGGTTTTGGTGAGGTGGATGTGTGCTAGGATCGATTTGGATGGAAGTCTGGTGCCAATAAATGGCCTCCATGGGCTTTGCTTCCCTACTTGGGCGTGCTATTGAAGAGCTTCGTTGAAGCCCTAACCCATGAGTGCTTCTAATGGACAATCATGTTGCTTCATTGGTATGATTGATTTGTTGTGTGGTACTGTTTCCTAGTTTAGTTAGGTGCTACACAGTTATCCTTGAATCCTCTATAAGGTTTTCGTCCTAGAGTTCCTCAAAAGTGGGCCACTCTCTCTCTCTCTCTCTCTCTCTCTCTCTCTCTCTCTGTATGAGAGTGCATAAAGATTTGAACTATGTAAGGAATTTCTACAGAAACAAAAAATAATAATCCTAACACAAATTTGAATATATACAATTAAATGCACTGAGATTTAAAATCCACTCAAATTGCACTAAAGCATGTTGCATGATAGAGAAACTCTCATGTCGAGAACAGATAGAAGTTAGTCGACCAAACTAGAAAATCCAATTGCTACGACAATTTTTATGGTGTGGAAGCATGCATGTGTAACAAAAGCATGCATGTGTAACAAAAGCATGCATGTGTAACAAAATTGCTATTTAAGGACTTGTGCTGGGGTTTAGCTACATATAAAATATAGATATGTGTGTCTGATAATAGTACGGAACAATATCAGCAACCGCCGAGACAGAAAGTAAGAAAACAAATCGGTAATTACCTGTGATTGAGTGCATGGGTTGTGGTTGAGGAAGAAATCACCCCAGGGGCTGGGGGTGTAAGGCCGGGGCTTGTGCAGGTCAGCCACAACCTCCTCTTCGTGTGAGCCATTAGCTGCAGGAGCCATATGATTCCCTTCACTGCTGGGAAGACGCACGGCAAGAGTATAAGTTCTGATGGTGAAGCAAAGACGCAAGGTTGCTTTGCTTGCAGGAGGGCTGTTGCTACCGCACACCCTCGGTGGCCTTATATAGATGGACAAATGACGTGCACATAACATATGTCTATTGGTAGATTATTTGTGTGAAAAAAGCATACATTTATATAACCCTAGCAGCCTAGCTAGCAACGTAAGCTTCATGGAACAAAGTAGTGCATGCATCCTTTCCGCAAGCACAACCTCTTCCTATCATATATTCAAAGTCAAATTCCATGGGACGGCTAATGTTAACAGTCCAGTAGTAGTCCTCTCGATCTATTGCTTCTCATGCGAATTCAGTGGTGATTCATGGTACAATTTGGGGATACACGGATTGGGGAGGAAGGAAGGGGAAGAACAAGTAGCCGCCGCCGCCGGGTTCGGTAATCCACTGGATGAGTCTTCCCTTCTGCGCCAGCGTGTAGGTATAGGGAGCAGTTGGCAGATCACACCCACTCTGGCCCATGCACCTTTGGGTTGGGCCGTCGCTGGCGGTTGGGCCGTGGCCCATACGGGTCCGGGAGGCTGTCAGTTGATGGAGCCCTCCTGCCAGTGGCCTTGACACCCCCTCCTTCTTGTGATGAGGCTTGCCCCCAAGCCTCAGCTTCTGGAAAGCGGGCTTGAAGTTCTTGCTTGTCTTCCCAAGTGTCGGCGATCGCAGCAGGGTCCAACCACCTAACCAGTACCTGTTCCACCATTGCTCCTCTCTTGCAGGCGTAGCGTGTATCTAGGACAGCAGCTGGAACTGCAGGTACATCGAGGAAGGTGTTGGCAGTGTTTGTTGAACTTGTGTACCTGGTAGAACAGCTCGCGGAGCATGGATCGTGGAAGACCGGGTGTCTGAGGCGTGCGCTGGCAGCGCAAGCTTATCACGCCACCTCATTGATCTTGGCGACAATCTCATACGGTCCATAGTAGCGAAACGAGAGCTTGTGGTTTGCTCATTTGGCCACTGAAGTCTGAACGTATGGTTGGAGTTTCAGAAAAACCTTGTTGCCGACCTCATGACCTCCTCTTATGCGCTTCTTGCTGTTTCATCTTGGTAGCGCTTTCGCTGAAAGATATTGCTGGAGCAATTCTTGAATAAGAGTGCGCTTCGTCCAGCCAAGTCTGTAGTGCTGGGGCCAGAGCAAGCATTAGTAGCGATAATTCCCCAATGGCGCGGTTCATGGCGAACATGGCTTTGAGCGGAGTCATTTGGATGGCAGTGTGGAGCAGCATTATACCAAAATTGCGCCAAAAGGAAGCGGTGGCTCCATCTTTTGGACATGAGTGAGTGAAGCACGGAGGAAGGTTTCAAAACATTGATTGGCCTTTCGGATTGCCCGTCGATTACGTGGGTGGTTGGCGGTGCTCATCCGAAGCTCGGTACCAGCATGGCGGAAAAGTTCTTGCCAAAAATGGCTTGTGAAGACGGATCACGGTCGGAAACAATGGACTGAGGAACCCATGGATGGGATAGATCGTTGCATGTAGAGAAGAGCCACTCGAGAAGCAGTATCACGGGTGGGTGAGTGGAAGGAAATGAGCAAATTTGGTCATTTTGTCGACCAAAACCAAATGCAGTTTGCACGACCTGATTGGGAAGTCCGTCAATGAAATCCATTGTAATCATATCCCATGGTGCAGAAGGAACTGGGAGAGGTTGTAGCAGCCCCGGGGAAGCAACCCGTTCAGATTTTGCTTGTTGGCAGATTGTGCAACACTGGACGTACTGGAGTATGTGATGCTTCATCTTGGGCCAAGCAAAGAGCCGCCGGATGCGTTTGTAGGTGACAGGGAAACCCGAGTGCCCGCCAACGGGACTGTCATGAAAAGCAGAGATGATTCGTTGCTGTAGAGAGGTGCTCCCGCCAAGCCGGATCTGGTCAGCGAAATCGCAGCACTCCACAGACAGAAGCGAAACGCCCTTAAGTGCAGCTTAACAGCTAGCTGTTCGAGTAGGCGTTGTGCTTGTGGATTGGCATTGTAACTGGCCACAATGTCGTCAAGCCAGGATAGATGACAACTTGAGATGCCCAAGACTTGTTACATTTCTTTGAAGGCGAGAAGAGGCGTCTGCCAGCTGTTCTCGCTTCCCTTCTTGTAGCTGATCTTGTATTGGAGTCCCAATAGTTTTGTAAATGCTGCGCTGTTGCCACGGTGTGCTTTGAGTCGCTGTTCTTGCAGATACACCAAGTTGCGCTTGATCCATCTTGATCACAAACTCTGCGGTTTGTAGATGCGGTCTCCATTGATCAATTGCAGCGATAATAGCCAAGTATTCTTTCTCATAGGTAGATAAGCCTCGGTATTTTGGGCAGAGTGCTTTGCTCATGAGCAGCGATAGGGTGCCCCTCTTGCTGTAATCTGCGCCGATTCTGTATCGCCGCGCATCCGTCTCCCTTTGTAAACTGTTTACGGAAATTGGGTAAGGCAAGGGTAGAGGCGGATGTCGGGCTCGTCTTGAGGAGTTGAAAGCTACGCTTTCAGTGTTATCCGTCCACACAAATGGTGTCCCTTTTTTGAGGAGATTGAAAAGGGGACGTGCCAAAATACCGAATTGCCCGACAAAGCGGCGATAGTACCCAGCTAGACCCAAGAACTGTCTCACTTCTTTGACATTGGTCGGCGTCGGCCAAGCGGCCACATCTTTGATTTTGCTTGGATCCGTGTAGCGCCTTCCGCGCTGATAACATGCCCCAGATAAGAGATCCGCTGCTGCCCAAAAGCGCACTTGCTCAGCTTCACCTTCCATTGATCACAGCGCAAGAGGGTGAAGACCTGTCGGAGGTGTTCTGCATGTGCCTCCAATGTTTTGCTGAACACTAATATGTCGTCGAAGAATGACAACACACACTCACGCGATAGTGGTACATGTAGAGTATCGATCCACGGCCGATGAAAGTGGCTGGCCCTCCTGCTAGCCCGAATGACAGCACCTTGAACTCAAAGTGCCCCGAGTGCGTTTGGAAAGCTGTTTTGAATTCCTCTCCCTCTGCCAATCTTATCTGGTGGTACCCGACGTGCAAGTCTAGTTTGGAAAACCACTGGGCACCGTGTAGTTCATCAAGCAGCTCCTCAATCACTGGCACCGGGTACTTGCCCACTATTGTCATTGCGTTAAGGTGTACGTAGTCGGCGCCACGGTCGCCACGTTCCATCTTTTTCTTGACTAGGATCACCGGCGAAGAAAGGGCTATGACTGCGTTGTATAATTCCAGCCTTGACATCTCTCGCACTTGTTTTTCTATCTCATCCTTGTGCTGCGGCTTGTGCGTCTGACGCAAGTTCACCGGTTGTCGCGCCGGGCATGAGAGGTATCCGATGATGATCGCCGCAGCAGCGGCGAAGGCAGCTCCGTAGGCTCACCAAAGACATCTGAAAACTGGTCGATGGCGGCTGGATGTTGTCGAGTTGGTGCATAAATTTCATCCCCTCGTGATTTGGCGAGCTGAATGACTGGGACAAAGCACCACAGCCATTGAAGAAATGCGATTGCAGGCCGTTGATTTACGAACATGGAGCAACGCCATCTGAGTGACCTTGCAAATGAGCAGGCCCTTGCGGTGTGGTAATCAACATATACTTGCCACGCCGGTCCACGTTCATGGGGCTGTGTTCTTCTAGCCGATCCATGCCCACAATGGCATCATAAGCTCCAAGTGGTAATATCTTCATATCGGTTTGTAAATTCTTGGCCTGTGTTGTCCAACAACACTTGGGAATGTGAGATACACAGCGAGTTACGCCTCCGTCGGCTACCTTGACACGGCGGGGCGGCGCAAGTGTACCACACACGGCGGTGAGGAAGCGAGGCCTGCATCGAGGAAGGAAGTTGAACTCCCGAGTCCACGAGCGAGGACCTCGCGCCCTTGCAGCCACGCAGCGTGTAGGCGAATTGCCTTGAGGCTGAACTGCGCGTGAGGCGTGACGGAAATTGCCATTGCTGTCTCTGTATGTTGTTCTTGGCGTCTTGGAGTGGGTGGACCGTCCGGGCTGTCAATGCTGAAGAGTTCGAGAGCTCCTCCACCACGTGAAGTTGAGCAGCTGGTAGGACAGGTGTGCTCTTGCCCCGGCCTTCGCCACACTTGAAGCATAGACCGCGGCGCCGATACTCACGCGAGGGCCTTGAGCTTGGTTCCCTCGGCCTTGGTGGCGTCGATCGCTTGCCGGTCGGTGGCTGTCGTTGGGTAAGCGGGCGCCCTTGAGGTGGGCGGGGGCAATACCATGGGTGTGCTTGCGTTGCCCGCCCGCCCGGTGGTGTTGCCTACATTTGGTGGAGTGCGCTTTGCAGCTCAAAACCACTCCGTCCGCCACCTCCTCTGAAGTAGCGCGGGCGCGGCCGTGTCGAGGTCGGTGGTGTTGAACCAGCACCACTGCCGCGGATGTCGGCGAAGTCCCTCCACAAAGCAGGTGAGATAATAGTAAGGGTGAATTGATTGAGAATAAGCGGACAAATGGCTGATAATCAACTCAAACTGCTCAATATACTCCAGCTACGGTAGTTTTTTGCGTCGAGAATAAAGCGGCGAATCGATGGCTGGTGTCGATCACGTCCAAAGCGTGTATACAACAGCGGCAACGACTCCCAATCAAATTGAAAGTTTTTTACGGCGGATTGCAACCACCGCAGACGCAGCTCCCGTGAAGTTCGAGAAGGCATCGCCATAGGAACCCGGTACCTCTCACG